>CM043699.1:53238137-54650637 GCA_023935145.1 Bretschneidera sinensis
AATTTAGATAAGGTATATATAATCCAAGTCTACTAGGACACTTATTAAGAATCCTAATAGGATTCTCAACACTCCCTCTCAAGTTGGAGAATAGATATCATATGCACCCAACTTGTTACAAATAAATCGAACTCGATGACCATCCAATGGTTTAGTAAATAAATCAGCTAACTGATTTGTCTCCTTCATATGTCTGGTACTAATCATATTTTGTAGAAGCTTTTCTCGAACAACATGACAATCAACTTTAATATATTTAATTCTCTCATGAAACATTAGATTGTTTGCAATATGAATAGCTACTTGATTGTCACACACTAAGCTCATAGGACTTGATTAATTAACCTTAAGTTCTGCTAACAATTGTTTTAGTCAAACCATCTCACAGGTAGTATGTGTCATTGCTCTATATTTGGATTCAGCACTCGACCTGACAACCACAGTTTGCTTCTTACTTTTCCATGATACTAAATTACCTCCAACAAATACACAATATCTAGTAGTGGACCTTTAATCAAATGGAAAGTCGGTCCAATCTGCATCAGTATTCAATTTGAGCATGACCATAATTTTGATATAGTAAACCATGACCAGGATCATTCTTAAGATATCTTAAAATTCGAATAACAACATCCCAATTAGTAGTTCGTAGAGCATCAATAAATTGACTGACCACGCTAGTTGCAAATGAAATATCAAGACTAGCAACAGTTAAATAATTCAATTTTCCAACCAAACGCCTATATTGCAATGGATAAGATAATAAGTCACCTTGATCAATTGTTAGTTTTGTATTGGGATCCATAGGACTATCTATAGGCTTACATCCTAACATTCCAGTATCAGTTAATAAATCAAGAACATATTTATATTGAGATAAAGAAACACCATGACGAGATCTAGTAACCTCGATACCTAAGAAGTATCTCAATTGCCCTAAATCCTTTGTTTGAAATTTAGTACTCAATAATTTTTTCAATGCTAGAATTCGTTCTTTGTCATCTCCTGTGATCACAATATCATCCACATATACAATCAACAGTATCCTACCTGCCACACTGTGTTTAAAAAATACTGAATGATCTACATTACATTTTCTAAGGCCAAAATTAATTACTGCTTCATTAAACCGACCAAACCACGCTTGAGGAGAATATTTCAAGCTATATGGAGACTTCCTTAATCGACATACTAACCCAGACTCCCCCTGAGCAACAAATCTGGGTGATTGCTCCATATATACTTCTTATTGCAAATTACAATTTAGAAATGCATTTTTCACATCCAATTGATGTAGAGACCAATGATAAGTAACTACTAGAGAGATAAACACACGAATATGTGTAATCTTAGCCACTGGAGATAATATCTCAGCATAGTCAATACCATATACTTGTTTATACCATTTTGCTACTAGGTGAGCTTTTAATTTTTAAATAGTACCATCAGGATGAACTTTTACAATATAAACCTAGTGATAACCAATAACAGATTTCCCAGATGGAAAAAGAAACCAAGTCTCATGTATCATTAGTACTCAAGGCATACATCTCTTCATCTATAGTTTTTTTTTTACCCATAATGAGATAAAGCTTTTGTAATAGACTTAGGAATAGAGATAGAAGAGATGAGCAGTATATAAAGGAGACAAACGAAGCATATGAAGGAGATAAACGATTATAATACACAAAATTAGCAAACGGATGAGCACTATATAAACATTTACCTTTACAAAGAGTAGTCAGACGATCATCCTCAGAGGATGAAGGAGGATCAGGATCTGTCAACAAGAGAGGAATTGGTGAAGTAGCAAAGGCAGAAAGTCGCGGACGACGGGAGTAAACCTACAACGAAGAAGGATCTAACTGTAACTGTGTAAGGGGAATCGGAACAAGTAATGGATAAGGAAATGAATCAGCTAGATCAGAGATAAAATGAGATTAAGAGTAATATGGGGTAGACTCAAAGAATGTGATATCGACACAAACAAAGTACTTTTGTGGTGATGGACTATAACATCGATAACCTTTTTGTGTATGTGAATAGCCTAAGAAAATACATTTGATAGAGCATGGGTCTAGTTTGTCAACTCTTGGACGGAGCCGATGAACAAAACAAACAGATCCAAAAATATGAGGAGGTAAGTGGAAGGTAACATCTTTAGAAAATAGCACGGAGTGAGGAGTTTGGCCATCAATAATAGAGGATGGCATACGGTTTTTTAGGTAACATGCAGTGAGAATAGCCTCACTCGAAAATAACTTGGGAACATGCATATGAAATAAGAGACTACGAGTCATATAAATAAGGTGATATTTTTTCACTCAATAACCCCATTTTGTTGGAATGTATGAGAGTAAGATGATTGATGAATAATGCCAGACTTAGTCATGAAAGTCATAAAAGGCTCAGAAAAACATTCACGAGCATTGTCACTATGAAGAATCTTGACAGATAAGGAAAATTGGGTCTTTATCTCAGCATAAAAAATAGAAAACAACTTATAACGGTCTTTCATTAAATAAAGCATGGTAAGCTTGGAATAATCATCCATAAATGTAGCAAAATACTGAAATCCAAGTTTGGAAGTCACACGACTTGGACCTCAAATATCAAAATTTACTAACATAAAAAGACTAGACACATGTTTATTAATTCGGGAAGTAAACGACACACG
Organism: Bretschneidera sinensis; assembly: GCA_023935145.1. Classification (NCBI taxonomy): domain Eukaryota; kingdom Viridiplantae; phylum Streptophyta; class Magnoliopsida; order Brassicales; family Akaniaceae; genus Bretschneidera; species Bretschneidera sinensis. The sequence continues at coordinate 53,240,815 of CM043699.1, forward strand.
ATGATGCTTACCCAACTGACACGACTCATATTCTAAGGACGAAACTTGACTCAAAGTAAGAACTAACTTCTTCAGCTTCTTTAATGATGGATGACCAAAACGACAATGTATCTGAAGTTGAGACATTTCAACTAAGCAAGCAATAGGTGAGGGAATAGGATCAAAATAATACAGGTCATCCGATTCATGTCCCCCACCAATCATCTTCCTTGTTTTTAAATCCTGGATAAGAACAGAATCAGGAAAAAAAGGTAGTATGACAGTTAAGATGTTTTATAAGCTATCTAACAAATATCAAATTATATTGAGAAAAAAAGCATAAAAGATAGATGATAAAGATATAGAAGAACTAGGGTGCATAGTACTAATGCCACTAGTAGTGGTTTTACATCCATCTGCAATAGTAACATTAGGAAAAGATGAAGAGTGATAAAAACTAGAGAAAACATCGGTGGTACCTAACAAATTATCAGTACCTGCAGAGTCAATGACCCAAGGTTTAGATGAAGAGTTACTAGATGATAAACATGCTTTTGGTATACCTTTCTGAGTGGAAAGAACAGTCGAGGAAGATGTATGGTTAGCTGCCTAATACTGTAATAATTCATCATACTCATATCTGGAAATCATCATAGAAGTTAAGGGCGATGAATTTGAGGTAGATCCATACTCAACAGAGCCAAAAGTCATAACATTAGCCACCGTGGGACAACCAACTAATTTCCAACACGTGTCCTAAGTATGCAAGGAACGATGGCAGTACGTACATTGATGAAGTAGACCTCGACCACCACCACGACCAATAGAGTTACTACCATTACCAAATGAACCACGACCTCCTCTTCCACCATGACTACTTATATAATCAAAACCACGACCTCTACTAGTATTAGTACCATCTGCTCGGTCACCTTGCCTTGATTGAGTAACCAAGGCAGATTTGTTAACTAAAGACCTATTGTCACTAGGTTGGGAAGTACACGAGCATAAGTCTTGGACCATATAGGAAATTCTACCTCTCCTAGTATTTGGGATTGAATTGGTTCATACTCAGGTTTTAAACTAACCAGGAATGTGAGTACCTCGACTTGCTTCTCGCATTTTTGCATGGCCTATACATTTGTTGAAATAGATATTAAAATATGCAACTATAAAGACATACTCTGCATATCAGTAAAATATTCTGTAACATTCTGATCACCTTATTGGCCATGGAAGAACTTAGCATTCAAATCATACATCCGATTAAGATTGCTAGAATATAACAAACGGACATACTCCCAAACTTCCTTACAGATGTCGAGATGTGTGCATAAGTTATCATTTTGAGGTTTCATTGAATTCCATAACAAAGTAATGAGTAAAGAATCCTCTTGTTCCCATGTATCAAACAATTTCGGATCGGTAGGCGGTTTATTAGTAAAAAATTTCGCTTGTCCTGACTAGTGACATACTTATACACTACCTTGAACCATTAAACATAATTACTACTATTCAACTTTCGAGTAGTAATAGTATGAGGACTCTGTTAGGGAGAGACACCAAAGACAATCTTGTTTTCCATGTGATTTCCTAAAAAAAATAACACAAAACAAAAGTCCTCCACACCGAAAAAGGTTATGAGAAAAGAGAGAGAGACATGCTCTTTTTGTTTTAAATTGATGGATCTGGGTTGGGTTGCTGGATTGGTTCTGGTTGGGTATAGATTAGGACCAAATAGATTTTAACCATGTAACCAAACAGATTATAACCATGTATCCAAACAGATGAAATCCAAGTAACCAAACAGGGTTGATTTCTCTTTATCCAAGTAACCAAACAAGGTAGATTTCTCGTTATCCAAGTAACCAAACAAGGCAAATTTCTCATTATCCAAGTAACCAAACAAGGAAGATTTCTCTTTATCCAAGTAACCAAACAGGGCATAGTTCTCTTTATCCAAGTAACCAAACATGGCAGATCTAGATTAGAGAATAAATCAGACAGTCAGATTTGTTCCAAACAAACGGATAGTCAGATGTGGCCGAATTGGGTGTCAGAGCCATGAGTTCTGTCGTCGGAGTAGGGCGACCCCGATGGTGGTGTCCGATGACGATGTGGCATCATAATCAATTGTCAAAAATAGGTATGAAAAAAACCGAAAAGAAATAGGCTAAGATCGAAGAAGATGGCCGAAAAACAGCGCGGGACCATCGGATCATATGAAATTGGGCATTTTCGATCCTGGTGGTGGTCAACGGTGTCAATTCGTGTGGTGGCAGCACGTGGCGGTCGACACTGGCCACTGGTGGCTTTAGTTTTTTTAATGTAGTATCCCAAGGAGTAGATTGCTCTGATACCTTGCTGAAAATAAGAACCGAAAGAAATTCTCTATATATTATTGATAGAATGAAATGAATACAATCGACCCACTATATATATAGACTCATGAATACTAAGTTTAATAGGATTAGGACACAACAATTTAGATAAGATACATATAATCCAAGTCTACTATAAGACTTATTAAGAATCCTAATAGGATTTTCAACATGCCGCAACATCACGTAGCCATGGGTGGCCCAATAATAAGTTGAAGGAGGCTAGTACATCTATGACATGGAATTCAACTAGGCCTTCCAAAGGTGCAACCTTAACATCGATATTAAAATCTCCAAGAACTTTCCTTTTAGTATTGTCATAATCTTTCACAATATGAGAAATCGAAGCCAACTCGTTTTCTTCTATCCCCAAACACTCCATAGTTCACAATGGGCAAATTCGTTATCCACAAGTACGGTAGGTATGTTCTTGTCATAGGCTTCCAAGATCACATAAAAAGACTTGTTATGGTGTTTCCCTACCTTTGGAAAATCAGCACCAGTGAAGGTTATCTCATTAGTTCTCTCGGTTGTTGTAATACATGTACCCTTAAAATAAGGGTAGTGAGATAATTTAATTTTATATTGAATTAAATTATACATACGTGAAAGATTAGCTATCGAATTTCATACAATTTTGAAAGATAGAATTTCATTGAAAGAGTTAAAAAAAAAAATTTTGAAAAAGAAAGTACTGAAAATTATGAAATTTGAAGTTTAAATGAAAGAATTTTGAAAAAAAAAATGTGGAATAAGATTGAGGAAAATGATTAGAAAAATTGGTAGAAGAAAATATTATTTTTTATAATTTTTATAAAAAAAAAATTGGAAGAAAGAAAGGATGAAAATTTGATTTTAAGGAATGGCAAAATTTTAATTAAGTAGTGACAAAATCGTAAATTTATATATATATATATATATATATATATATATATATATATATGTATTCAATCGAAGCGGCAAAGCTGATCAAAGAATTCATGTGAAGTATTTTGGGTTAGTAAAAAGTTTTTAATATAATATATTAATTAATAATAAAATCGAAGACATATCAAATAATAACACATCGAAAAAGAAGACACATCGATGAAAAAGAAGAAGATACATTGTAAAAGAAGACATCAAAAAAATAATAGACGCATCGAAAAAGAAGACAAATCGAAGAAAAGAGCACGTTAAAGAATGACATCAAAGAAAATGACACATTAACGCAGAAGACACATCGAAAAAGAAGACATATCGAAGAACAAGACACAAACACATCTAAGAAGAAAACTCATCGAAGAAGAAGAAGACATATCGAAGGAGAAGTAGCATCGAAGAAGTAGAAAAAAAGACACATAGAAGAGAAAGAAGAAAAATACACGAAGAAGAAGACATATCAAAGAAGAAGATGGATAAGACGAAATGATCCGATGAAGTTCGAGTAGGGTGTCTTACAGAAGTTTTTGGGAAGTTCAATCTCCACTCGGCATTTGCTAAAGCATGATCAATACATTTTTGGATCCGCAAAACGCTATACATTAAATTAAACCACGTAAAAATCGAAAATTAGAACCCAAATCGATTAATTGACAAGAATTCATGAAGTTATTGAATCAATTAACCCTATTCCAGTTAACCTGCAAGCCCCCAAGTTTTTCCTCTCTTGAAATAATCATATTCATATTCCCTGCAACCAACCATGGGGAAGTCATAGAGGTTGACACCAATTCTAAATCCTTCTACAGAGACTTACGAATTGTTTGATTCAGATTGGCATAAACATCCACAAATAAAAAATAGTTTAGCATCTCAAGCTTAACAATAGCATGAATGGATTGGGAAGAGTTAAAAACAACCTCCACTCCTACCGCATTATTATTCCACAACATCCAAAGACCCCAACCCACCCAACTGGATGAAAAATAAACCAATCTATGAACCTCAACTGTTGACACACAGATCGCCCTACTACCTAAGGTGAGGTTCCATAACTGCCATTATAGCTAGATGATATTGCTTAATAATCTCCTAAGCATTCCTATGGAAGCTCTCATTCCCTGCTCCATTATTGTTCCAAAGCAGAAAATTCATTAAAAGAAATCAACAACTCTGGTGTTTCACCCCTCCAGAAAGGGTATGACTCACTTTTTTGCATCCCAAACTCTAAACTGTTAAGGAAACAACCTTCTTCCCATCTCTCGCTCGATAGACCACTTCCACCAAGGAGTAAACTACCATCAAAGAATTCTGGACCATGTTCATTGATCCATCAAGAGGTCTGTCGAGGTCAGACAGACCCGTGATGGTATTCAAATCATAATGAGCCATATGCCCTGGAGCTTTACGCTCATCTTCAACCATATTCACAACAAGATTTGTACCCTCCAACTTAGTATCCTGCACCACTTTCTTCTGAGACAAGCCTTGGTAACTAGCTTTGTTCATGGCGTACGCTGGACTGCTAAAAAATTCCTCATTGAATTACTAGGGCGCTCCTTACTCTTCCTTGGCCTTAGGCCCCCTGAATGATCCATAGGCTATTTAACACGTTCGTTCAAGGTCCATATGGGATTTCAGCTTGTATCTTTGGTCAAAGATCTAACTTTTTGACCCAAGTCTTTCTCTTTACCCTCACGTGCCACCATTTGTGTTTTCACCTCTTCCGAAATTTCCTCAAGCCCATGCAATGTACCGAACCTGGACTTGATAATCTCTAGTTGACTAGTTTAATTTTGTAGAATGGTGTAAGCTATAGATAAGGTCAAAAAATAGGATAATTTATTTACCAGCCTTATCTCATCCTTTAATCTCAGTGGATTAGATCAACTCCATAGAATATCATTTTTATCTACACTTTGAAACATACACATGATCAACTCTATCACTTAATAACTGTAAATAGAACCTTTGGGTTCATCATTTGACACCAAAAAGAAATAGGTGAATGGCTGAACTTATACCTAGTTCTAGTCATTTTCTCTATAAAAATATTGTGAATGCATTAAGTGAGATAAATAAAAGCTATTAAGCATTTTAGTGAATCCAAACACGAGTGTGGTTTCTTAACTAGGTTTATTCAAATACAAGGGACGCATTTGAGTGAGGATTTTCTATTTAATCATTTTCTACCAACATTGTACCAAGTTATAATTGAAGAAAGGAATTGTTGCAGTCATCTCCAACAATCATAATCAACATTTTCTTCTTGAGAGCTTCAATAGGAAACCAAATAATTCCAGCATCCATATCAAGTTTAGAAGCAAGTGTGGGCTAGAAGTGTGTGATTACATAGATCCAACAGTGCTTTTTAAAGGTAGGTATACGTCTAGTTATTTTATAAAATCGTGTTTTATATTTAATTGCAATAACATAAGATTGTTTGTTGGGTGATTTGAGATGAAAATATGTATAGAAATGATTAAGCATGCTGGAAAATGATGATTTGATGATCACATGAAAATATAATTTGTGTTTTAACAAGATCTATTGCAGGTTATAATTTAGAGTTTCATCAAGGTATGTGCAAATCTCGTTAGTTTTATGTGAAATTTTGACAATAGCTTAGTGTTCTGATGTGCAAGTGAACTGTCAACTCATGCTATTCTAGAGTAGTACATAACTTTTTGCGGTACTCTAAAAATGTGCAAGTTATGTTTGAAGTCCAATCATGTTAATTCTTTTCCAATAGGTCTAAAATTTGGTGTGAACCATGTCTGTTATGTCGAAATTGTATGATAACATGCTTAAATATGATGAATACCAACATGCTTGATTATGCATGTGAATTGAATAAATTGTGATCGTGATACAAATCTGAGCTATTATGATGTATTATATGCTATGATTGTCATTATATACCTGTTGGAAGTTCACATTTTTTATGTGTGGTCACAAGATTGGTTAAGAATATGACTATTTGTTTGATTCACTTGTATATACATTGTTTATTTGTTTCCTTTAACTACTTGAATATAACAATCATTCATTCTTTTAACTTTGTGTTTCAGGTTTGTTACTTTTTTTATTTATTAGAGTTGCCCATTTGGATTAGCTCATGTTCAAAGAGATACGATTATGAGATATTGATACATTTGTGAAAGGTTTAAAGAGAAATAACCTTAAAGGTTCAAGAATGTTAGTAAGAGTCACCAAGAGTCAACTTAAAGGTTCAAGAAGGTTAGTAAGAGTCACCAAGAGTAAATCATCAAGTGTAGCCATGGCAACATCCAATGATACCACTATTAAGAGGATTGAAGAGGTTTTGAGCAAGCTAGAGGAAACCCAGTCTAAGAAGAAGGCAATGAATGAAGATGTGTACTATGATAAAGAGGAATTCCAAACCACCTAAAGAGGATACCAAAGAGGTGAAGGCAATCGGTGATGAAATTGAAAAGGTCATGTCCATCTTGAAGAAGTCTCATGGTGCTGATAATTACCTTTTGGAAATTAAGGGCTTTGCTCCACCTGTGGAAGAACACTTATCCCCCAAATTAAAAATGCCAAACCTAGACAAGTTCAATAGAATCAAAAATCCAAAAAAACCACCTCAAACAGTACCTAAACACTATGAACCTTATCGACCTAAATAAGAACCTTATCACTCGCATTTTCCAAAGATCCCTTATTGGTCCCGCACTCTAGTGGTACCTCAACCTTGATTCAACCAAACTGAAAACCAATGAGAACTTCTCTGACTTCATTTTTTGTTGGAGGGATAAGGTGTCTAAGATGACTAATCTCCCTAGTGAGAAGGATCAAGTCTGCATAGCTTTAAAGAACTTGCACCCAACTTATTTCTAAGCATTGTATGTCATTTCTTTCACTACATTCTAACAGCTATATGACTCAAGCATTCAAGGGGAGGATGCTATGATCAGTGAAGCTATTCCAAAAGGTGAGACCAATAAGTACCAAAGAAAGAACAATGCTAATGCGAGCAATTTTGAAACTTGTTGCCAAGACTAATGAAATGAATGTTGTAGAGCAAAGAAAGATCCCTCACCAATTCTCTGATTTGGGCTGGCCAATGTCCAAAGGGATGATCCGATTGATCAAAAAAGGCCTCATTACACCATACAGGCCAATACCTAACCCTAATTATCATGATTTCAATCATAATGAATATTGCGACTTTCACCAACAAAATGGCCATTTAACCTACAATTGCACCCGCTTTCACTAGACAATCCAACACCTAATTAATGATGGAACCTTATTTGAGCCTAAGAAAAAGCACAACATACACACCAACCTGTTACCCAATTACCTGGTTGTTGCCCCACCTACCAAAATCGACTTTCTTAGAGAGGATGATGAGGATTTTGACCCAACTCTATTCTTAATCCCAATCGGAATGCAACTTATATTCACCTTTGAGTCTGAGGACTCATTTTTAGCTTCCTTGGTCATGACCATCGATTCGATTTGGGAAGAGATTGATGATGAAAGTGTGTAAGACAATGGTGGTATTTGGGATTCAAGCAGTGACTTTGAATGGAACAGTGATGATGGGAAGGGTGAGTAGTTGACTAAATAGTTGAAATACTCGACCCATGTTACCCAAGGTGGTAGGCACTTTAAATTACCATTTCTTGAGAGTGACCATCCTGGGCTAAAGCTAGAGAAAGAGAATAATAATGCCAAGAAGAAGATAGAAGATAAGGAAGAAGAAAACCTAGTGATGAAGCAAATGAAGAAAACCCAAGCCAACATTACTGTATGAGGGCTTCTCATCATTTCAAAGTAATGTTTTAGCATCTCAATCAACAACAATAAAATATTAAAATAAATAAATGCATGTATTTAAATCATCTTTCTTTCTTTCTTTTTCATCACATCATCACATCATTTCATATTATCATTTGAGAATATCTTCCCATATATCGATATGTTTCAACGAGACCAACTACCTTTATAGTCTTCCATTTATATATATGAACAATAACATGCAAGCAAACATATATAAAAGTATTCAATTCAATTATCTTTTTCTCAAAATTATTATTTTATCATATACATATTAAATTGTCTCCTTATATATCATATCAATTTATCTTTCAATATATACTCATTAATCTATTATTTCAATAATATTGTTTCTCATATAATAAAAATTTCATCATATTAATTATTCACATATTATCAACCAACTAACTATCATATATCATCCAATCTTTATAATTCAATAATTAATTTAAACATCATAATTTATATTTCACATTTATCTCGATTACTAAAAGATAAATCTAACTCACCATATAGCCCTTAAAGCTACTCGTGGATCACTTCATTGCTTTTCCCACTTCTTTCAGCAATTTCGTGTATAAACTTTATATTTCTAATTCATTTTTAAAAGGGCAAAAAAATAAAAACAAGCAAGGTAATTTAATTTCAAAATTTTGCAAACTGAAAATATGTTTACATGTAGAAATTATTTTGTGGACGATTTGTTAGATAAAAATGCTAATGACAAGAAAATGTTGAGCACTAGATGACAACTAACAATCATAAATGAATAACAGAACTTAATCAGGGTTTCAACAAATTGAGAGATATTTGAATGGAGGATAAAATCTAAGATATTTCAAAACATATGATCCAGACAATACCAATTGAAGATCACCAAACAGAAACATGGGTACAGGATTGATTAAGTACAACCTCTTTAAAGATACTTTTCCCACAGATTACGCAATTAGATATGACAAGCTGGTATACCAAAGTTTTGCCATTAGGAAAACTTTAAGGATACATAGCTCAATGACAAGCTCAACAAATGAGTCCAGACCTTGACTAGATCATTTTGATTTTACAAGTGATAGACCAAATATGATTCTCCATAATCTTTCATATACCCACCTCAGGAGGAAAGGGAACTTAAAATTGGTGGGGGGTAGGGGTTGGGGGTGGTGGTGGTGGAGCTTTAACAATTATTTTTTCAAAATCAATGGTAGTACAAGAATCAGAAAGAGCAATGCAGGGCAGAAATAGTATACCTTGACATGAGGGCCAATTACAACTAGATCTTCAAGAGACTCCACCATGTCTAATGGCAATGTGTTATACAGCTCATTAACGTCACTAAATTCATCGAAATCCTCCTGCAAAGGGAAAAATTAGAAAGCAATATAACTAGCATAAGTGATCCCAAAGCAAGAAAACGAAAAAAAAATAATTAGTACCTACTTAGGAATATAATAAGTAGAACAAAATTGAAGAACACGACGGACCCTCTACCCAGTGCATGTGCTGTCTAAATGGTACTTCTTACAATGAGTATAGCAAAGAAACAAGTTCAAATCTTGAGCAACATGAACCTGATTACGCTCCACATAGTCGTCCAAGAAGTCTTTGACATCATTCACCTGCTCTGGACTCAACTGATCGTTTTCTAAAAGCCTCAAGATCAATTCTAACTTCATTATATGAGCCTTGTGCCTAGCGATAGATGCCTCTAGATGTGTCTGAAGATAAAAAAATATATATATTAAAAATTAAAAAATAATAATTAATCACCATATAAAAAAAGCCACCGATCTCAAAGTATTTTTTTTCTTTCCATCTACCAGCCTGGGTGGCCTCGTCTTCCCTTTCTTAACGGTTAGCCCCTCCATCTCAGCTTCAAAACTATCAATCTGGGATTACAACTCTCCAACCTACTCAGTGACAGAACACATTATACTTATAAGTATAGAGAAATTAATCAAATATTCTAGAATGAAATTATGATGTCAAAACCAAAACATATAAGATAAACACGCACACTCACATACACATATATCCTATATCCAGCCAACACATATTTACATGTGTTTTAAAAACTAGGGAGAATATAGAGGGAACATATATTTTTTCTATTCCTCACAAATTCCGAGTCTACTCAAATTTCGGTGTTTGGTTTGCTCAATAGACCGAATTGCCTATTCCAGAGCATACACACTTCCCATAAAAAAGGAAGCCAATTCATCTCCACACCCCTGGGCATACATGATGATGTTGCACAGTAAACCCATTGAATTAACACAATAGTTGATGGAACATATAAGTTTCTACCAAAATAAACATATATTTTCTCTTGTAACAATCAGAAGACCAGAGATTATGTTGCAAGGACACAATTAGCTTTTAATTATTTTTTTTTATATTTAGGATATAAATGACATGAGGAGATAGTGATATATGCAAAAGGGTACTATAAAAGGGGAATTACAATTCAATTTCGACTCAATTCTATTCCGGGCCAATTCCAATTCAATTCTACCCTGATTGAATTCGGCCAAACAAAACGGGCCGTTGAAGAATCATTATGGACTATGTAAAAGCAATAAAGGCATATGTTTACCCGTCAACCCATTTGAGAACTTTCCTGTTTTTTCCAACACCATGAGGCATAAAGTAAATAAATGCATTTAACGCACACGATACACTGCATGCCATTCAGGTGCATGCTGCAGTGGTACAAAGGAGCACAAGCTACTTACAAAAAAAAACCAAGTAAGAGTATAACGGATGATGTGGGGGATACCAACATGGAAGCTTGAATCTGAAACATAATTGTACGAAGTTAATGTATTCCTAAGGAACCCAAGTGAGAAGGCATTAAAGTTAAGCAAATGGCTTAGTCTCATACCACATTGTTCAACCAATCTCTCGTCTCAGATTTTGCCTTTTCTTTTGGATCCTATCAGACAAATACTGACATGATAAGTAATTGAAATATATAAAAGCAGATTCTATATCAATAACATAACTAAATATTACTTTCTTATAAATATACTTCAAAGAGGGATGTAGAGAATACAAGGTTTGCAAGATGGAAAAACAGACAAACTAAATTGAAGAGATAAATAATGAGTGGCAGTCTAATTATACCCACCCACCAGCCAGAAAATACAAAATAGAAACAGGAAAGCAAATCCAAGCGCAATAGTCTTCTGCTACATGTAACATGAAATCCTTCAAAATGTTATATGCATCAAGAAAAAGAAACCAATTTAACTACGAAGCCGACAAGGGGTCATTTTGAAGCCACGATATTCACCACTTCCAACTGAAAAACTGCAACCCATGACACTCTCTAAAGACAAAGAAAAAAAGACACATTGAAGAAGAAAATACAACGAAGACACAAAGAAGAAGAGAAAGAAGAAGACACACCAAGAAAAAGATATAGAATAATAAGATGAAGACATATCAAAGAAGAAAGCACATAGAAGACGAAAACACATCAAATAATGAGAAGAAGAAAAAGAGCATTGAAGAAGAAGAAGAAGGTGCATCGAAGAAGAAGAAAAAGAAGAAGACACATCGAATAAGAAGAAGAAGAATAAAACACATCAAAGAAGGAGACTAAGAATAACACACATCGAAGAAGGAGAAAAAGCAGAAGATACATCGAAGAATAAGAAGAAGAAGAAGACACATCAAACACACCAATAAGATGAAAAAACACACATCAAAGAAGAAGAAGAAGACACATTGAAAAAGAAGGAGATTGGATGAAGAAGACGAAGACACGTCGAAGAAGACATATTGCAGAAGAAGAAGACACATCAAAGTTGAAGAAGACACATTAATGAAGAAGAAGAAGAAAAAAAGGTACATCGAAGAAGCCACATCAGAAAAGAAAAAGAAGAAGACACATCGAAGAAACAAAGAAGAAGAACAATAAGAAGAGACATCGAAGAAGAAAAGAAGATACATTGAAGAAGATAAAGAAGAATAAGACACATCGAATAACAATAAGAAGACATGTCGAAGAACAATAAGAAGACACGTCAAAGAAGAAGAAAAAGATGAAGATGAAGACACATCTAAGAAGAAGAAGAAAAAAAATGCGCATCGAAGAAGAAAAAGAAAACACATTGAAAAAAAAAGAAGAAAAAGGCACAATGAAGAAGAAGATGAATAAGACACATCAAAAAGTAAGACAAACAAAACACATCGAAAAAGAAGAAGACCCAAGAAAGAAGAAGAAAAAGACACACCAAGAAGAAGACACATCGAAGACACAAAGAATAATAAGATGAAGACACATCAAATAAGAAAAAGAGGAAAAAGAAGACACATCAAAGAAGAAAAATAAGAAGACACATTAGGCAAGATGAAGAAGAAGACACTTTGAAGAAAAAGAAAAAGACCTGTCTAAAAAGAAGCAAAAGACACATCAAAGAAGAATAAGACACATCGATGAAGAAGCAGACACATCGAAAAAGAATAAGACATAATGAAGAAGAAGTAGACATATCGAAAAAAAAGAACAAGGCACATCGAAGAAGAAGGGCACATCGAAGAAGAAGTACACATCGAAGAAGAAGAAGAACAAAAAAAAAAGTAGACAAATTAAAGGTGGAGGAGGAGGAGAAGAATGTTGGGAAACCACCTTGGATGATGCCCAAGTGATGGTCTTCCAAACACTCAAGTCTAGAATGACTTGTAATAAAAAGATACAGCAATCACAGCAAGAAAGAAAGAAAAGCAATTATTATCGACGTTCGGCAATGTGCCTACGTCCTCGTGAGCTCCTCCGAGCCCTCTGCACTATCTTATCAATGGAGTTCTTTACAATCAACAACACCTCTTTAAGAAACCCAAGTTCTTGAAGAATCAAGAGAAGAAAGAAAGTGATAGGACTATTACAAAAGCACTCTACCCACAATCTATACTACTTCTCTCTTTATACAACCAACCTCTCTACAATGAGATCTCTCTTGTGTTTAGTGTCTTTTCATTCTTACATAACTCTCATTCACATCACAAGTTATCTCGTATTTATCACATTATTTTAGATTGAAGCTAGGTGACCCTTTATATAGTGCACCAACTTCTTGTCCAATCTTGAGAGTCAATCTCCATCCTTAGATCTTGATGACCAATTAACCATGGCCCTCCATCAATCCTAAGTAAAGCTATGCATTTTGGACATGTCCCAAGCACCACTCAAAGGGCTTAAACATGTGTGCATCAGTGTGCCTCATGCCGCGGCCCAGAACAGGGCAGGCCGCGGCCTGGGGGAGTTTGAGCCGCAGCACACACCTAGCCAGAAGCTCCTCCATGCTGGGCACCGCACCTTGGAAGTTTTGTGTCGTGGTGCACACTGGTGTGCATGCTCTAATGCTGAAGCCATTCAAACCTTGTTTAAACCTTAGACAAATACCAACAATTTCTACCTTTGTCCAAGTGTTTAAACCCAAACCCATTGTGCAGAGAACTCAGTATCCAAAATCATCTTGAGTCATCATATCAACCGACTCCAATCCTAAGAAGTCCAAAGAAATGGTTGAGCTTGCTTAGAGGTAGGACTTTAGTACCTAAATCAGCAGGGTTTTCTTCCGTGGCCACCTTGTCCACATGGATGCATCCTTTCGTAACATTTTCCCGAATGAAATGGTACCGAACATCCATGTGCTTTTTCCTCTCATGGAACACTAGATTCTTGCACAAATGCAATGCACTTTGGCTATCCGAATACACCACAACTTGCTCCTTTAGTACCTTCAACTCTTCCAGCAACCCTTTGCACCACATAGCCTCCTTGATGGCTTCCGTAGCCGCTATGTACTTAGCCTCGGTTGTTGAGAGTGCTACCACCGGCTGAAACTGAGCCTTCCAACTTACACAATATCCGTTTAAGTTGAAGAAGTAGGAGGTAATCGATCTTATTTTATCTCGGTCTGCTCCATAGTCCAAATCAGTATAACCTTCAAGACAGATGAACTTACCCCTCTTCTCATAAACCAGCCCTATATCTGGGCTTCCCTTCAAGTACCTCAGGAACCACTTCATCCTAAGCCAATGCTCCTTTCCGGGATTACTCATAAACCTACTGAGGACACTCATTGCATGAGCAATGTCAGGTCTAATGCTTACCATCATGAACATGTTTGAACAAACCGCACTAAGGTAGGGGACCTTTTTCATTTCCTTCTTCTCCTCATTCGATCTTGGACATTGATCGCTAGAGAACTTGAAATGACCAGAAAGAGGAACTTTCACTAGTTTGTTATCTTCCATAGAGAACTTAGATGATATCTTCTCTATGTAGGAAGTTTGAGAGATCTTTAATATGTTTCTCTCCCTTTCCCGAATGATGCACATCCCAAGGAACTTCTGTGCATGGTCAAGATACTTCATCCCAAACACCTCTCTGAGTTGAGCCTTTAATTTTCTTATCCTCTCCATGCTGCTCCCAACTAGCAACATATCATCAACATAGATGAGGATGATCACCACTTCCTCCACCTTGTGCCCCTTGTAATACAAGCATGAACCATAGTAGCTCCTCATAAACCCTGGCTGGTTACAAAGGAATCGAACCTCTTATTCCATTACCGAGGTGATTGCTTCAGGCCATATAGAGATTTCTTCAGTTGGCACACTAAACCTCCCTGCCTTCCTTCCTCATAGCATTCAGGTTGCCTCATGTAGATGGTCTCATCAAGCTCTCCATGTAAGAACGTTGTCTTCACATCCATTTTCTCGATTTCCCAATTGAATTGGACCACTAATGCTAACACTATCTTTATTGTCTTGTATTTCACAACTGGTGAGAATATTTTGGTGAAGTTTATGCCTTCTCTTTGTGTGAACCCCTTCGCCACCAGCCTAGCTTTATACAGGACTTCATTCCCTAGAGTGTTCCCTTCTTTGATCTTGTAGATCCATCTACAATCCACAACTCTATTTTTTTCTGGTTTGGGCACCAATTCCCAAGAGTTATTCTTCCTCAAATAATCAATTTCTTCCTCCATAGCTAGCTGCCACTTTGAGGACTCCTTACAGTCCATGGCATCAATGTAAGTTTTCGGTTCAACTTCTCCTTCTGTCCAAGGAGCTGCTACATGATTATCCGCAAACCCATATCTCAAAGGTGGTCTAACCACCCTCCTTTCCCGGTCCCTTGTGAGTTAGTAGTCATTCAGACTTGCTGCATCATCCCCTTCCAGTTCAACCTCTTCTTAAGTGTCCTGAGCTTGGCCTTCTTCAATGGGCTCTACTTGGTCCGAACCCTCTTGCCTTTCTTGCTCTACCTGAACCGAATTCTCCTTAATGCGATGCTCCACAAATTTCGGACTGGTTTGCTCAATAGCCTCTGCAGGGTTAGTTTTCTCCAAGTAGGGAAATAACAATTCATTAAAAATAACATCCCTACTTATTATGAGTTTCATTCATTTTGGTTCTAAGGACCACAACCTATACCCCTTAACCCCATCACCATACCCTAGAAATACACATTTTCTAGACATTGGGTTAAGTTTATCATTCTTTTGATATGCATATGCAGCACACCCAAAAGTCCTAAAGTTGCTCAACTCAGGGAGTTTTCCACTCCACATCTCCATAGGAGTCTTAAAGTCTAAAGCCCTAGAGGGTAATCTATTAACCAAGTATGCAGCTGTAGACACAGCTTCTCCCCAAAAATATTTTGGTAAATTGGACCCAATTAACATGCACCTAACCTTTTCCATAAGGGTTCTATTCATCCTCTCAGCAACTCCATTTTGCTAAGGGGTTTTCATAACCGTTCTATGTCTTAGAATGTCATTTAATTCACAGAATTTATCAAAATCCTTATTAAAAAATTCTAAGCCATTATCGGTTCTTAACACCTTAACTACCCTGCCCGTTTGAGTCTCCAGCAACTTTTTCCACACCACAAATTTATTCAAAGCATCCGATTTAGTTCCAAACCATTCTTGAATAATCATCAATTAAAGACAGAAAGTAACGATTACCTCCCTGTGTTGGTGTCCTTACTGGTCCCTAAAGATCTGCATGGATGTAGTCAAGAATCCCTTTAGACTTGTGCACTCCGATGTTGAAGCTGACCCGATGTTGCTTCAACGAAAACAACTCAAAGTAACAAATTCCTAAGCTAACAAATGTAAATTAAGTGGCCAAAATATGCAATATTTTTCACTCATCAAATACCCCCAAACTTACATTTTGCTAGTCCCTTAGCAAAACAAAATAAATAAAAAAAACTAAATGAAAAACAAAGAACATAAAGATAAGTTCATCACTCATGGTATCCAAAAATTTAAGGAGCACTCAAAACTGTGATATTCATTCATGAGCAAGCTTAAAAAATATAAACCATCTTCGCAATGAATAGGAATTTTAAAACGTAATTACTTACAAGAGGCAGGCTAAGACATCACAAGCTTGAATCAGTATAAAGTGAATTAGCATAAACAGATGAGGTTTCCAAATAATTTCAATGTACAATATATCCATGTCTCAAGATTCACATAATTTCTCATCAGAATGAACAATGATGGCATAGTTTTATTTTTTTATTTTTTTATATATAAGGCTCTGCTATGTTTAGTTCTCTTAAGCTTTCTAATTGACCCATGTATCAAGTGTTGAGTCAACGACTCCCAAACCAGATGGTTTTAGGGCATTAGATGTAAAGACACCTCTAAGAACTTACTCACTCGAGTCAAAAAGGCTACAAAACTAAACTGGCCTTAATGCTACCAAGCAAAATTTTCACCTTTTGACGTTAACACTCACTGCTTACTGAGGCAAAAGGTCCAGTTACTCAGCAGAAAGTTTTGCAATGATCATTATGAATAAAATTCTCACCTTTTGACGTGAACACTCATTGCTTACTGAGACAAGAGGTCTAATTACTCAGTGAAAAGTTTATTGATGATGATCATTATAAATATTAGTAGTATTATTTGTTTTTTTATGCTTTTCTATGCCCAAGTGTTAATCCCACAAGTCATCCAGTTTCAGTTAAGTCATGGAAACATGCACATTAAAATCACATGTCATACCTCACACAATTATGTGCTAATGTGCTCGTGTCAGATTAGATCAAACATGTGAATTCTCAAATGCCTAAAGTAAGTAACAAAGTTTTAAAACTCTATCATCAAATCATATGTTCATAATTTTAAGCTCACCAATGACATCACATCACAGTATTTGTTTAAATCAACTAAAATTTCAAAATAACATGAGCATGCATTTACCTTCTTTTTTTTAAATAAAGAAAAACAACAACAAATTAGGACAAAGTGTGTGTAATGTGTCTCTCATACCCCCAAACTTAACTTACACATTGACCACAATGTGTGAATAATATGGAAAGAGCTGACCCGGGATATGGAGAACTATCTGGACTTGGTATGGCTCATAGCATACCCCCAAACTTGAACTGAAGTACGCGTTGTCCCTGAAAAATAAAGACTGAAAAACAAAAAATACTGGAAACAAACATTAATCATAAATATGTAAAATAATAAATATGCAGAAAGGATATGCTGTGGGGTGCCTCCCATGAGCGCTAAGTTTAACGTCTTCAGCCAGACCCAGCATTAGTAATCGTGCCCAGCAAAACGCTCCACCATCTGATCAATAAATGGGAGTGGAAAATGATCCTTCCTTGTGGTAGCATTCCACTTACGGTAGTCTAGACACACTCTCCATCCTGATTGCACACGAGTTGGAACCAACTCATCGTCCTTATTCTTCACTACCGTCACTCCAGCCCGCTTGGGCACAACATGAATCGGGCTCACCCACTTGTTAACAGAGATTGAATAATTGATCACTGCATCAAACAGCTTTATCACTTCAATCCTCACAACCTCTTGCATAGCTAGGTTGAGCCTTCTTTGTGGCTCCCTCGATGGCTTGACATTCTCTTCCAAACGTAACTTGGGCATCACCATCGAGGGGCTGATTCCCTTGACATCCTCAATAGTCCAGCCGATAGCTTCCTTATGCTCTCTTAAAACGTCCAATAATTTTTCCTCTGGAGCATCAACCAAATCTAAAGCTATAATCATAGGCAAAGAATCTGCTGGACCTAAGAACTTATACTTAAGATTGTCCAGTAAAAGCTTAAGTTCCTTCTTGGGGGGTTCAGGTGTTGTGGTCTCCTCCGTCTCACTGCTCTTCTAAGGAGCAGACTCCAAAGTAGCATTTGCTTGCTCAAGTAACTTATCCAAATCCAAATCTTCTCCAAACTTAGCAAAGCATGCCTCCAGGGGGTCCTCAATGCGGGATTCATCTACAGTCTCCTCCGTCTCACTGCTCTTCTGAGGAGCAGACTCCAAAATGGCATTTACTTGCTCAAGTAACTTATCTAAATCCAAATCCTCTCCAAACTGTCCTCAAACTCCCCTCCTTTCTCGGGCGCTTGTAATCTCTTAGGGTAAGGCGCTTTAGGTACAAACGACCTAGAGAGATCCTTAATAATAGGTGTGGCTGTAGATGGCTCAGCATCTCTCTTTTCCTTGTTGCCACTTTCTTGCCCTTGTTGCATAGCTGGGTTCTCTTCCACTTGATTATCCACTTGTCTCCCAAGCCTCAATAGGACAATCAATTGCACTTGTTCCTGCCCGTGCATAGGAATTGATGAATTTCCCGCCACAAACCGTTCCTTCGGGTTAGGCTCAGGTTGACTGGGGAACCTTCCCTTCTCTTCTTCACCCAAGTGACTTGCGATTTGATCCATTTGACTCTCTATCTTAGCAATCACTTAGGTGTTTACTATTTGTGCACTCCTTACTTCGCATATAGATTGATCGATCATCTTCTTGAAATCATTGAGTGCGTCCTCCAATGACTGTGAAACCGATGCTGGCGCTTTAGTGGGAGCTTGGTAAGCGGGTGATGGTGTTAAATAGGCTCAGAAACCATAACTTGGAACTGGTGGAGGAAATCCGGGAGAGTATTGATTGTGAGCATGATGAGAGGCTCCTCCCTAATTTATCAGTTGGTTCTGCTTCCATGAAAAATCAGGGTGGTTCCACCACCCTGGATTGTACATCTCGGAGTAAGATCCATTTGATTGCCACCAACAGTCATTGAAAGCGTTCATTTGTTCTATGGGATACTCGACAAAAGCCGGCGTAGATGGACAATTCTGTGCAAAATGCATAGAACTAGCACAGATGGAACAACTATCAACATTGAATGTATTGGTTGTATTGATGGACTGGTCGGTCATCTTCATAAAATCCTTAAGGGCGTCCTCTAAAAACTGTGAAACCGGCGCTGGATTCATCCACATTTTTTTATATTTTTATTTTATTTTATTTTTGGGCAAATGCAAATAAACTAAAATTAAATTAAATTTAAAATTAGATTTAAAATTAAAATTAAAAATAATAAAACAAAAATGCTAACTAAACTAGTAGAAAAATAAAATTAATTTAGACAAAAATTTCACAAACAAAACAACTCCCTGGCAACGGCGCCAAAAACTTGTTGTGAGTTTTAAATTACTCGCAAGACCACGAGTCGTTTGCAATATAGTATTGTGCAAGTGCGAGGTCGAATCCACAAGGAATTGCGTTGTGAAAATATTTTTATCTAAACTAAGTCTATTTTAACCTAGTTCCAAGTTTTGAATTGTCTTTTGCAAAACAAATAAAAACTAAACTAAATTGATTTAAGACTAATAATAAATACACTAAGGTTTCTGAATCCACCCCACCAAAGTTAAGCATATATCTTCATGTTCTAAAAATAGCCTATCAAAACATTCCATGAATCCAACTTAAAACAAAAAACAACAAATATCCCAATTAAACCAAAAGCATCCAATGTATCTGCTTTTAACAAATCACAAAGGAAATTCAATTTAATCAAAAACAATTTGATGTATCCATCAGATGAAACACACAGAATATCCAATAGAACAATTTAAACGCAATTAATCATAAGATTTTACTCAAATAATTGACAGAACATTTATACTAAAAAAACACATCAGAATTGTATAAACAAATCTGAAACTATTATGCCAAACAACGGTGAGGCTTCATCTTCAACCTTAGTTGAAGATTTTAGCCACTCATAATCATGAAACTAGAGTTCATAATAAAAGTGTTAAACATTAAACTAAAAAAAAAGCAGTAAATTAAAACTGACTATACATTGGAGAAATTTCACTCGCTGTTGGGCGGCGCTTCCCCTCGTGGTAGCAAAGCCTTTGGAGATCCACCAGAATGCTAGTAGAAGTCCTCCAAATTGCACCAAAATGGCACTTGGATTGCTTCCTAAAGATGAAGTGAAAAGGGGCTTATATAGGGAAACATCACAAGTGCAATGTGTTTCCAATCCGATGTGGGATACTGCAGATTCCAACTTTTGCTCTTTGACCTTTGTCTACTAAAACAGCCATAACTTTCTTTAGAAAAATCGTTTTATTGATCTGTAAAATTTCCCAGAAAATAGACATCCGGATCTTTCCAAGCATATATGGCTCATTTCATGGTTCTTCCTGAATCAATACAGTTTAATCCTCAAAAATGATTGATCTGTCACGCTGAAATCATGCACAGCCTAACCTTTGTCTACTAAAACTGTCATAACTTTCTCTAGAAAAATCATTTTATTGATCCGTAAAATTTCTCAAAAAATAGACATCGGGATTTTTCCAAGCATATATGGCTCATCTCCTGGTTCTTCCTGAATCAATACAGTTTAATCCTCAAAAATGGCTGATCTGTACGAGCAATTCTGACAATTTAGTGAAACTCCTTTCCCAGTGCTTGTAAACCTAAAAAAACAACAAAAACAACTCAAAGTAACAAATTCCTAAGCTAACAAACATAAATTAAGTTGCCAAAATATGCAATATGTTTCACTCATCAAATCCCTTTAGACTTGTGCACTCCGATGTTGAAGCTGACCTGATGTTACTTCCCAAGAATGCAACTCTCACAGAAATCCAGTTTCTCTACTTTGTCACCACCAAGTAGACCATCCTTGTTGAGAACTTGCAACCCCTTTTCGCTCATATGTCCTAAGAGATTGTGCCAAAGTGTTGCCTTATCCATCTCAGCCATCAAGCTTACTGCTTGATCCTTGATTTCTGTCTCACCGATCATCTCATAAAGTCCATCTTTGATTGCTGCTTTGATCAGTATCAAAGAACCCTTGGTTACCTTGATCTTTCCTCCCTCAGCTTTGTATGTATACCCTATGAAATTCAGCTTCTCCAATGAGATCAAATTTCTCCTCAAATCCGGGAGATACCTTACATTCCGCAGCAGCCTTGTGATTCCATCAAACATCCTCAACTAGATGTCTCTTATCCCCCTCACTTGACAAGAATTGTCATTCCCCATGAAAACCCTTCCATCATTGATTTCCTTGAAATTCTTGAACCATTCCTTGTGAGGGCACATGTGATAAGTGCACCCGGAATCCAGAATCCATTTCTCACTGCCTTGCCTATTGCTCACATTTGAGCACACAACAAGAACATCATCTTGCTGTTCTCCTTTGGCAACCGAAGCCTCTCCATTGTTAGTATGGCTTCTCTCTCTCTCATCCCACAACCTCTTCTTGCAATCTTTCTTGAAGTAACCCTCCTTGTTGCAGTAGAAGCACCTCTTTCCTCCAAATCTTGGTTTGGAATGTGCTCTCCCATGGCTCTGCCCTCTACCTCTTGATTTCTCCTAGTAGTTGCCATGAATGCTACTACCATTCCGAGTTGCTGGCCTTCTTCTTACGAACAGCCTTTCCCCACTTGATGCCTCCCTACTCTTGGCTTTGAAATCATGAGCCCTTATAGTATTGACCACAATTTCTTTGGTTAGTGTATCTCTTCCATATTCAATTGCATTAATTAAACTATCAAAACAATCAGGAAGAGAATTTGATAACATAACAGCCAATTGTTCATCCGGGAATTTAATACTACAACTAGCCAAATCTTGAACTAGTTTATTAAAGACATCAAGATTATCTTGCACCTCTTGATAAGGATCCATTTTAAAAGGAAATATTCTTTTAAGAAGATAAATCTTGTTAGGGAGAGTTTTGGTAAGAAACAACTCATCTAATTTCTTCCATAGGACAGCAGGATCTTCCGAGTCTCCGTACTCCCTTGTGACACTATCTGACATGTGCAAGAAAATGGTGCTGTATGCCATCTTCTTCATCTCAATCCGCTAGTCCTCCGTGATACTTGTTGGAAAAGCGTCATCTTTTCCAATAGCCAAGTCCACTTCTGTTGTATAAGAACAGCCTTGATCTTCCGCTTCCACAGGGAAAAATCTCCCTTTCCATCAAACTTCTCAACAACGAAATTTGAACCCATCTTGCGGAGATAATCCCAGATTTGTGCAGCACCCACAAATGCTTTCCAACTTCTTCTAAACCTCAAGAATACAATCGAAGATTGATCTCAACATCGTTCTTGAATCACCCTCAAGAACACGATCTGATCTTGATCTTTACTCCGTTCTTGAATCACCCAAGAAGTTTGTTCTTTAATTCTTTGAGTCTTGCTCTGATACCTTCTGTTCTTGCTCCGATACCCAGCTGTGCAAGCTCTGATACCACTATTGGGTGGTATCTCTTCTAGCTCTGATACTACTGTTGGTGGTATCTCTTCCAGCTCTGATACCACTGTTGGGAAACCACCTTGGATGATGCCCAGGTGATGGTCTTCCAAACACCTAAGTCTAGAATGACTTGTAATAAAAAGATACAGCAATCAAAGCAAGAAAGAAAGACAAGTAATTGTTATCGAGGTTCGGCAATGTGCCTACGTCCCCGTGAGCTCCTCCGAGCCCTCTGCACTATCTTATTAATGGAGTTCTTTACAATCAGCAACACCTCTTCCAAGAACTCACAGGTTCTTGAAGAATCAAGAAGAGAAGAAAGAAAGTGATAGGATTATTACAAAAGCACTCTACCCACAATCTATACTACTTCTCTCTTTATACAACTAGCTTGTCTACAATGAGATCTCTCTTGTGTTTAGTGTCTTTGCACTCTCACACAACTCTCATTCACATCACAAGTTATCTCATATTTAGCACATTATTTTAGATTGAAGCTAGGTGATCTTTTATATAGTGCACCAACTTCTTGTCCAATCTTGAGAGTCAATATCCACCCTTAGATCTTGATGACCAATTAACCATGGCCCTCCATCAATCCTAAGTAAAGTTGTGCATTTCAAACATGTCCCACGCACCACTCAAAGGGCTAAAACATGTGTGCATCAGCGTGCCTCGCACCGCGGCCCAGAACAGGGCAGGCCTTGGCCCAGGGCAAAGCACACATCTCTATCTTTCTGGGCGCCGCAGCTTGGGGGAGTCTGAGTTGCGGCGCACACCTAGCCAGAAGCTCCTCCATGTTGGGTGCCGCACCTTGGAAGTTTTGTGCCATGGCGCACACTGGTGTGCATGCTCTAATGCTGAAGCAATTCAAACCTTGTTTAAACCTTAGACAAATACCAACAAAGAACATGAAGAAGAAGAATACATCGAAAAAGAAGAAGAAAAATAAGAAGACGAAGAAGAAAAAGAAGAAGATACATCAAAGAAGAAGATGACGAATCGAATAAGAAAAAGACACATCAAAGAAGAAAAAAAAACAAAAAGAAGAAGAAACATCGAAAAAGAGAAAGAACACACATAGAGGAAGAAGACACATCAAAGAAGATGAAGATGCATCGAAGAAGGAGAAGAAGAATAAATAAACGATTTGAGACCTGTCTATCACACGAATTATAAATAGAAAAAAAAAGAAGACAAAATTTACCCAGATTCACCCCAGAATAGAGCAATGTCTTGCCATAAATTTCTTATTATCAACCTCACAAATCTCTGGTTATAATATATGCTCAGTAAATAAAGAGTATTTATAAGCAACTTTATACGTCCTAATTAGGGTCAATTAGGATTTCCGTTCTACTGCAAAACTACGACTCTTCATGAGCCCAAACCTAAACTGCTAAGCAAAAAACTAAGCCTAACTCATGTACATGGCCCGAAAGTTTTGGAGGCGTTATCCCCTAACCCTCGCCCGCTCTCCGGGGAGCAAGATCCCCGTGTTCGTCCGGGGTTCTACAGATCTGGTCCCGTAAAGTATGCACCAACTCTAACAATCTCCAACTTGGTAAATACTCTACACACATGGAAAACTTCCCAGGAATCTATTTCTTCAAGCCCATCTTAGTAACACACCTTTCAGACTTTGCTAGACTAACTGCCTTAGTCAAGAAATCTGTGTTGTTCACTACTGTATCGACTTTCTCCAAGATTATCACATTTTCTTCAATCTTTTCTTGGATAAAGTGATATTGGATATCAATGTGCTTCATCCGTGAATGAAATGCAGGATTCTTTGCTAAGAAGATAGCACCTTGATTGTCACATTTAACTTTCCCTACTTCTTGTTTAAACCTAAGCTCAGCACATAACCTTTGAAGCCAAACCACTTCTTTTCCAACATGAGTTATTGCCATATACTCTGCTTCTGTAGATGAAAAGGCAACAACACTTTGCCTTTTGCTCATCCAACTCACTGCCCCACCAAACAAATTGAACACATAGCCGCTTGTAGACCTCCTGCTATCAATGTCTCCTCCCCAGTCAGCAACAACTGATCCTATAATATCAAGATTCTTTTTTCCTCCCATACCTCCATAACATAATGCAAACTCTGACGTGCTATAAAGATATGTAAGACATATATCTACTCAACACTCCCACTGCTTGGGCAATATCTGGTCTCGTACACACCATGGTGTACATCAAGCTTCCAACCGCACTAGCATAAGGTACGTGTGCCATATCTTCAGCTTCTTCCTCCGTCTACAAATATTGTTCCACAAATAACTTAGTTCCCAAAGGCATTGGAGTCTCCATCGGCTTGCTATCAAACATGTTGAATTTCTTTAACACTTCTTCAATATACTTCTTCTGACTTAGCGATAGTTTTCAATTTTCGCGATCCTTCTTTATCTGCATGCCCAAGATAAAGTTTGTTGGCCCTAGGTCTTTCATATCAAACTGCCTTGCCAAAAATGCCTTCACAGTGCTAATCATCTTCCTGTTATTTCCAATCAATAGCATATCATCCACATACAAGGTTAAAATGACAAAATCAACCCCTAACCTTTTCACATAGACGCAGTGATCAACATAACTATGAGTGAACCCAAGCTGAATGGCATATATATCAAACTTTTGGTATCACATCCGTGGTGACTGCTTTAGTCCGTACAAATACTTCTTCAATTTACAAACTAGCTCTTCCTTGCCTTTGGTCACAAAGCCTTCAGGCTGTTTCATGTAAATTTCCTCCTCTAAGTCCCCATGAAGGAAAGCTGTCTTCACATCCAATTGCTCAACCTCTAGATCATAAGCAGCTACCATGGATAAGACACATCAGATAAATGTCAACTTTACTACCAGGGAAAATATCTCACCACAGTTAATTCCCTCTATTTGCAAGTACCCCTTTGTAACCAGACGTGCCTTGTACTTTTCTACCATTCCACCTGCATTTGTTTTCTTCTTAAAAATCCATTTGCACTCAATTTCCTTCCTATCTTTAGGCAATTTCACAAAGCTCCATGTTTCATTCTTGTCCAGTGCCTGCATCTCTTCTTTCATAGCATCTTCCCACTGATTTGCATCATTTGAGGTCCTTGCCTCTTTTACTATGCTAAGATAATCACCAGTAATATTTAAAGCATATAATGCACTACAAGCACTAGAGGAATACCTGATAGATGGTCTCTTAACCCATGTCGATCTCCTTATGACAGGTGTGGTCTCTACTTTCGAGCCAACATCTGAATCCTCATCCTCTACATCATAAACATTAATATCTTTCTCAGATCCAACTGACTCAGTATCTGAATTATCCGGTGTAATATGTGGAGTAGTCTCCCACTCTTTATCTCCCGGGCTAAGATCAATCTGAACCTATTTTGGCTGTTCCGATACATCTTGGACAGCGGCCACATCCCTTTGTGTTTCCTTGAACACAACATCTCTACTGTAAATTGTACTCTTGTTTTCTAGATTCCATAACTTGTACCCCTTGACCCCATCCTTATAACCATTGAAGATGCACTTCACTTATTTGCTGTCAAGTTTGTTCCTCTTTTCTTTTCGCACATACATACAAGTATCACTCCCAAACACCCTAACATGAGTCAAACTCTGCTTCTTCCCGAATAATGCCTCAAACGGTGTCTGATCCTATAAAGTTGATGTAGGTGACCTATTCTTCATATAACATGTCGTAGTTACAGCCTCTACCCAAAACTCTAGCTTCAAGTCTACACAACTCAACATACTCCTCGATTTCTCCATGAGTAACTGATTGAGTCTCTCAGCCACCCCGTTCTATTGAGGTGTATATGGAGTTGTTTTCTGTCTTGCAATGTCGTTTGTCACACAGAATTGCTCAAACTTGTCTGAGCAAAATTCCCTCCATTATCTGTTCTCAGTATCTGTATCTTTCTTTCCATATGATTTTCTACGAATGTTTTAAACTCACGGAACTTATCAAATGCTTCAGCTTTACTCTTAATGAAATAAATCCATGCATACCTTGCAAAATAATCAATGAAAGAGACGTAATACCTTAATTTTCCAAGAGATTGGATCGGAACTGGCCTGAACACATCACTATGTATTAAATCCAGAATACCCTTTGCCCTCGTGCCAGTGGACTTAAAACTCACACGGTTCTACATGTCATGTAGACAATACTCACAGAAACCGAATCCCATGGAGCAATTTGGGACACACTTCACCATCTGCTTCGACGATAAATTAAATATTCCCTTTTCACTAATATGTCCAAGCATCTGATGCCACAACATAGAGGATGTTGCCTCATCTTCAGTCGCCTTCACAGAGATAAAATCTCCACTGGACTGACTTTGTACTGTATTTCCCAGTAGCTTATACAATATAGCATACCAAACACCTCATGCAATTACTAATGATCCATGAGTTATCTTGTACGAATTTTTGTCACAACTGAAATTTGCTCCCCCATCTGCCATCTTGCTTACTGATATTAGGTTCCTGTTGAGACCTGGAATATACATCACGCCTGGAAGTGTTCCGACTGTCCCATCATTCATCCTCAACTTTACCTTCCCATAACCAATAATTTTCACCGAAGAGTTATCTCCCAATAAAATGTTTCCCCCATCAAAGGTTTCATACTCACGAAACCAGTCCCTGTGAGGTGTCATGTGAATGGATGCTCTTGTGTCAATTATTCAAACACTCTGATCTGACTGAGCCAAATAGGATGCCATATTTAAGTCACCAACATCATCATCATACTGGTTCTTGTTTCCTTAAGCTGATCCCTCACCTGCTCACTTTTCAGGGTTCATACTCTTACTTCTGCAATCCTTCTTTAAATGCTCAGGCTTCTTACACTTCCAACACTCCAACCCAGATTTGTCTCTACTTTTCGATATTCCCTTGAACTTGGATTTATCACAAGACCACTTGTAGTCTTTATCATGGGTTTGCCCTCTCACAGATAAAGCCTCCTTTGACAAGTTTTCTATACCCTATCGCCTCATCTCCTCAGACAAGAGGGCTGCCACGACGTTCTCAAAAGACAGATCAGTTGTACCACTACCAATCGCAACTATCAAGTTATCCCACGAATCAGGCAATGAACAAAACAGCGTAATAACCTTATCATCATCCGTCAAATCAACACTAATAGATAATAACTGACTTATCAAAGTGGTGAACTCATGTAGATGAACATAGAAAGAATCGCCCTTAGCCATCTGAAGGTTGTACAACTTCTTCCGCAGAAACAGTTTGTTTACCAGATATTTACTCTGATAAAGGCTTTCCAGCTTCTTCCAAAGATCTTTCACAGTTTTTTCTCCGGAAACGTTTATCAGGACAGAATCGACTAGGCACAGCCGAATCAAACTCCGTGCCTTCTGTATGAACTTCTCCCACTCTGTGATGGTCATTGAAGATGATGTCGAAATCACCACCGGTGACGCCTCTACAGCGGACACCGTACTCTTCGGTATCTCATCAACTATCACCATCAATAGATCCCTATCCATGAGTAGATCCTCCATCTTCAATTTCAATAGCTCGAAGTTCTTCCCTCCGAACTTCTCAATTTCAATCCATGATCCAATCGATATCTCTAATTGTTAATCGTCGAACATAAGGCTCTGATACCTATTAAACGATTCGAGACCTATCAATCACACGAATTATAAATAGAAAGAAAAAAAAAACGAGATTTACCCAGGTTCACCCCAAAGTAGGGCTACGTCCTGCCAAAAATTTCTTATTATCAACCTCACAAATCTCTCGTTATAATGTATGCTCAGTATATAAAGAGTATTTATAAGCAACTTGAGACGTCCTAATTAAGGTCTAATTAGGATTTCCGTTCTGCTGCAAAACTACGGCTCTTTATGGGCCCAAGCCCAAACCTCCAAGAAAAAAACTAGGCCCAACTCATGTACATGGCTTGAAAGTTTCGTGGACGCTACCCCCTTACCCTCGCCTGCTCTCTGGGGAACGGGACCCCCGTGTTCATCCAGAGTTCTACAGATCTAGTCCTGTGAAGTATGCACCAACTCTAACAATAAGAAGAAAAAAATAAGACACATCGAATAAGAAGAAAAAAAGACACGTCAAAGAAAAATAAGAAAACACTTCAAAGAAGTTGACGCCACATCAAAGGACACCTTGAAGAAGAAAAATCGAAGAAGAAAAAGACACATCAAAGAAAAAAAAGAAGAAGACACATCGAAAAAAGAAAATATATCAAAGAAGTTAAAGATATATCTAAAAATGGCATATCGAAAATGAAAAATACACATCGATGAAAAAGACACATCGATAAAAAAGAAGAAGAAAAAGATGCATCGAAAAAAAAGACACATCGAAGAAGAAGAAGACAAATCATAGAGGAGAACACCTCGAAGAAGAATAAGACACATCGAAAAGAAGACTCATCGAAAAACAAGACACATACACATTGAAGAAGAAAACCCATCGAAGAAGAAGATATATCGAAGGAAAAGTCACATCAAAGAAGTAGAAGAAAACACATTTCGAAAAAGAAGAAGAATAAGACACATAAAGAAAAAAAAGAAGAAGAAGAAGACACATCGAAGAAGAAAATGATGAATAAGACAGATCAAAAAAGAAGAAAAAAAGACAAAGAATACTAAGATGAAAACACATCAAACAAGAAAAAGAAGACACTACGAAGAAGAAGAATGCAGATCGAAGAAGAAGAAGAAAACACATCGAAGAATATGAAAACATATCGAAGAAGAAGAAGAAGACACAAAGAAGAAGAAAAATAATAACACACATCGAAGACACGAAAGAAGGTGGAAGAAGACACATTGAAGAAGAAAAAGAAGATGCATTAAAGAAGAAGAAGAAGACATATCGAAGAAAAAGAAAAAAATACATCGAAGAAGAAGACACAAAAAAGAAAAAGAAATAACACACATCGAAGAAACAAAGGAGGAGGAAGACACATTGAAGAAGAAGAAGCAGAGGAAGACACATCAAAGAAGAAGAAGACTCGTCGAAGAAGAAGAAGACTTGTCGAAGAAAAAGACATGTCGAAGAAGAAGACGAAAAAGACACATTGAAAAAGAAGGAGATAGTGCTAATAAGAAAAAGACACATCAAAGAAAAAGAAAGAGACATATCGAAGAAGAAGAATGAAACCCAACTAAGTTGAAAAAGACACATCGAAGAAGAAGAAAAGAAAGAACATCAAAGAAGAAGACATAAAAAATATAAATAAAAAAAAAAGACACGTCGAAGAAACAAAGAAAGACGTATCGAAGAAAAAAAGAAGACACGTCAAAGAAGAAGACATATCGAAGAAAAAGAAGACACATCAAAGAAAAAGAAGACACATCAAATAAAAAGAAGGCACGTCGAAGAAAAAGAATATGCATCAAAGAAGAAGAAAAAGAAAACATATCGAAGAAAAAGAAAAACAAGACACGTCGAATAAGAAGGCATATCGAAGACAAGCCAAATAAAAAGAAGAAGACACATCGAATAAGAAGAAGCAGAGAAAGACACAAGGAAAAAGAAGAAGCAGAGGAACACATCAAAAAAGAAGAAAAAGAATTATTGAAGTAGAAGACAAAGAAGACACATCGAAAAAGAATGAGGCATAGCGAAGAAGACAACATATCGAAGAAGTAGACATATTGATTAAGAAAAAGGAAAAAATGTACATCAAAGAAGAAAACACATCAAAAATGAAAAAAGAAATGGACAAATCAAGAAAGAAAAGATGAAAATACATTGAAGAAAAAAGAAAAAGAACAAGAAGAAGACACATCGAAAAAGAAAAGAAGACACATCGAAGAAGATGAAGAGGACGACACGTGAAAGAAGAAGAAAAAGAAGAATACACATCGAAAAAGAATAAGAAGAAAAATATATATCAAAGAATAAGAAGAAGAAGGCAAATCGAAAAGAAGAATACAAATAAAAAAAGAAGAATACAAATCGAAAAAGAAAAAGACACATCAAAAGAGAAAGAAGTAGAGGAAGATACATCAAAGAAGAAGAAGACTCGTCGAAGAAGACACATCGAAAAAATGAAACAGAGCTAAGAAGAAGACACATCAAAGAAAAAAAAGAAGACACATCGAAGAAGATGAAGAAGAATAAGACACATCAAAGAACAATAAAAAGACACGTCGAAGAAGAAGAAGATGAAGACACATCGAAGAAGAAGATGAAGACAGATCGAAGAAGAAGAAGAAAAAACACAACGAAAAAGAAGACACATCGAAAAAAGAAGAAGAAAACACATCGATGAAAAAGAAGAAAAAGACACGACAAAGAAAAAGATGAATAAGACATATCAAGGAGGAAGAAGAAGAAGACCCATTGAAGAAAGAAGAACACCCATCGAAGAGGAAGACACACCAAGAAGAAGACACATCAAAAATAAAGAATAACAAAATGATGACACATCGAATAAGAAAAAAAAAAGACACATCGAAGAAGAAAAATAAGAGGATGCAACAAATAAGAAAGATAAGAAGACACTTCAAAGAAAAAGAAAAATAAACATCAAAGAAGAAGCAGAAGATACATCGAAGAAGAAAAAGACAAATTAAAGAAAAAGAATAAGAAGACACGTCAAAGAAGAGAATACATCAAAGAAGTCAAAGGCACATCAAAGAATGATAATCGAAAAAGAAGAAGATACATCGATGAAGAAGAAAAAAAAAGTACATTGAAAAAGAAGACACGTCGAAGAAACAAAGAAGAAAACACATTAAAGAATAAAAAAAGACACATCAAAGAAGATCAAGACACATCAAAGAAGAAAAAGAAGACACATCAAAGAAAAATAAAAACAATGCACATCAAAGTAGAAGAAGATGAAGAAGATATAACGAAAAAAAAAAAAAAAAAAGAATGAGACACACTGAAGAAAAAGAAGAACAAGAAAAAAAACACAGTGAAAAAGAAAAAGACGCAAAAAAAGAAGAAGAAGACACATTGAAGACACAGAATGTGAAGATGAAGATACATCGAAGAAAAGAAAGACACTTTAACAAAGAAGAAGAAGAAAACACAAAGAAAAAGAAGAAGAAGAAGAAGAAGACACATCAAAGAAAAAGAAGAAGAAGAAGAAGAAGAAGACACATCAAAGAAAAAGAAGACACATCGAAGAAAGAGAAGTAAAAGACACATCGAAGGAGAAAAAGAACACACATCGAAGAAGAAGAATACACATCGATGAAAAAGAAAAAGAAGACACAATGATGAAGAAGAAGACACATCAAAGAAGAAGAATACATATCAAACAAGAAGAAAAAGAAGACGCATCAAAGAAGAAAAAGAAGTCGCATCAAAGAAAGAGAAGAAGATACATTGGAAAAAGAGGAAAACATATAAGAAGACACATCGACAAAAACAAAGACACATCAAAGAAGATGAAGACACATCGAATAAGGAGAAGAAGAAGACACATCGAAGAAAAAGAACACAAATAGAAGAAGAAAAAGAACACACATCGAAGAAAAAGAAAAAGAAGACACAATGATGAAGAAAAAGACACATAAAAGAAGAAGAATACACATCAAACAAGAAGAAGACACATCGAAAAAAAGAGGAAAACATGTATAGGAAAAAGACACATCGAAAAAAACAAAGACACATCGAAAAAATCAAAGACACATCAAAGAAAGAGAAGAAAAAGACACATCGAAGAGGAAGAGGAAGAAATAAAATAAGACGCAATGAAGAAGATGACACATCGAAAAAGATGGATACATTGAAGAACAAGATACATCCAAAAAAAAAAGATATATCGAAAAAAATGAAGAAGAAGACACATCGAAGAAGTCAAAGACATTAAAGAATGACACATCGAGGAAGACGACGCAACGATGAAAAAGAAGACACATCAAAGAAGAAGAAAACACATAGAAACGAAGACACATCGAAGAAAGAGAAGTAAATGACACAAGAAGAAGAGCACACATCGAAGAGAAAGAAGACGACGCATCGAAGAAGAAAAAGAAGCAGAAGAAGAAGAAGAAGATGCATCAAAGAAAGAGAAGAAGACACATCGAAAAAGAAGAAAAAAAATAGGACACATCAAAGAAGATGGAAACATTAAAAAACAAGACACATCGAAGAAGAAGACAAATCAAAAAAGAAAAAGACATATCAAAGAAAAAAAAGAAGAGGAAGAAGAAGAAGAAGAAGAAGACAAATCAAAGAAGTCGAAGACATATCAAATAATGACACATCGAGGAAGAAGACTCATCAAAGAAGAAGAAGAAGAAGAAAACACATAGAAGACGAAGACACATCAAAGAAAGAAAAGTAAAAGACACGTCGAATGAGAGGAACACACATTAAAGAAGAAGAATAGACATTGAAGAAAAGGAATAAGAAGACATAACGACGAAGAAGAAGAAGACGACGCATCGAAGAAAAAGTCGCATCGAAGAAGAAGAAAAAATAGAAGAAAATGATGCATCAAAGAAAGAGAATAAGAGAATAAGAAAACACATATCAAAGAAGATGAAGACACATAGAAGAATGAGAAGAAGAAGACACATCGAAGAAGAAAAGGAAGAAGAAAAAAAATAAGACATATCGAAGAAAAGGACACATCGAAGAAGATGGACACATTCAAGAACAAGACACATCGAAAAAGAAAAATACCCATCAAAGAAAAAGAAAAAGAAGAAGAAGAAGAAGAAGACACATCGAGGAAGTTAAAGACATCAAATAATGAAACATCGAAGAAGAAGACACATCGATGAAAAAGAAGACAAAAAAAGGATTAATCATAAACAAAAACACATCGAAAAGGAAGAGACACATCGAAGAAAGGAACACATCAAAGGACATCGAAGAAAATGACCCATCTAAGAAAAAGACTCAAACACATCTAAGAAGCAAACCCATTGAAGAAAAAGAAGACATTGAAAGAGAAGTCGCATCGAAGAAGTAGAAGAAGACACATTGAATAAAAAAGAAAATGACACGATGAAGAAGAACACACATCGACTAAGAAGATGGATAAAACACATCAAAGACGAAGAAAAAATGACACATCAAAGAGGAAGATAAAACGAAGACACAAAGAAGAAGAGGAAGAAGAAGACACACCAAGAAAAAGACACAGAATAATAAAATGAAGACATATCGAAGAAGAAGAAGAAGACATATCGGAGAAGAAAGAACATAGAAGACAAAAACACATCAAATAATGAGAAGAAGAATAAGACACATCGAAGAAGAAGAAAAAGAATGTGCATCGAAAAAGAAGACATATCGAAGAAAAAAAAGACACATCAAAGAAGGAGAAAAGTAAAAAGATACATTGAAGAATAAGAAAAGACAAATCAAAAAAGAAGAAGAAGAAGACACATTGAACACAGAAATAAGATGAAAAAACGCACAT
The DNA here is from genome assembly GCA_023935145.1 of Bretschneidera sinensis. Lineage (NCBI taxonomy): Eukaryota > Viridiplantae > Streptophyta > Magnoliopsida > Brassicales > Akaniaceae > Bretschneidera > Bretschneidera sinensis. The sequence continues at coordinate 53,274,879 of CM043699.1, forward strand.
TGAATAAGAAGAATGAGACATATCGAATAAGAAGGCACATTAAAGACATAAAGAAGAAGAAGACACATCAAAAAGGAAACAGAGGATGACACATCCAAAAAGAGGAAGTAGAGGAAGATGCATCAAAGAAAAATAAAAAGACTCATCGAAGAAGAAGATGAAGAAGACACATCAAAGAAGAATAAGGAGACATATCACAGAAGAATGAGACACATCAATGAAGAAAAAGAAAAAAAAAGGTACATCAAAGAAGTCACGTCAAAAAAGAAAAAGAAGAAAAATCAAAAAAGAAGAAAGACTCATCGAAAAACAAAGAAAAAGAACAATAAGAAGACACATCAAAGAAGAAAAAAAGACACGTCAAAGAAGATTAAAAAGAATAAGACACATCGAATAACAATACAAAGACACGTCAAAGAAGAAGAAGATGATGATGATGAAACACGTCGAAGAAAAAGAAAAAGAAAACACATAGAAGGAAAAAAAGAAAAAGAAACGACGAAGAAAAAGATGAATAAGACACATCAAAGAAGACGACGAAAAAGATACATCGAAGAAGAAGAAAACCCATCGAATAAAGAAAAATAACACCCATCGAAGAAAAAGACACCAAGAAAAAGACACATCGAAGATAAAGACTAATAAGACGAAGACACATCGAATAAGAAAAAGAAAGACATATCAAAGAAGAAAAATAAAAAGACATATTGGGGAAGATGATGAATAAGATGTTTCGAAGAATAAGAAAAAGAAATGTCGAAGAAGACGCAGGAAACACATCTCAGAAGAACACATATTGAAGAAGAATAAGACACATAGATGAAGAAGAAGCAGACACATCGAAGAAAAAAAAGAAGCAGCAGCAGACACATCAAAAAAGAAGAAGAACAAGCAGTAAAAGTCATTGAAAAATAAGAAAACACATCGAAACAGAAAAACAAGGCACATTGAAGAAGAAGATATTTCTTCAAAAAATGAGTACACATCGAAGAAAAATATGTAGACATGTTAAAAGAGGATGAGAAAAAGACACAAAGAAGAAGAAGATACGAAGAAAAAGAAGACATCAAAGAAGAAGAAGAAGACATATCTAAGAAGAAGATGAAGAAGAAAAAGAGATCACAGTTCAAAGAAGAAGAAGAACACACATAGAGGAAGAAGACATATCGAAGAAGACAAAAACACATCAAATAAGATGAAGACACATCGAAGAAGGAGAAAGAGAAGAATAAAAAAAATTAGACACATTGAAGAAGAAGAAAAAGACACATCGAAGAAGAAGAAGAAAAAAACACATCGGAGAAAAAGAAGAAAACAAATCAAAGAAATTGACACCACATCGAAGGATATATTGAAGAAGAAAAAGACATATTGAAGAAGAAAAAGACACATCGAAGAAGAAAAAGACACATTGAAGAAGAAAAATTTCAGAAAAAAAGACATCAAAGAAGAAAATAAATCAAAGAAGTCGAAGACACATCAAAGAATGACACATCGAAAAAGAAGAAGGCACATCGAAGAAGAAGTCACATCGATAAAAAAGAAGAAAAAGATACATCGAAAAAGAAGACAAATCACAAAGAAGAACACGTCGAAGAACAAGACACATACACATTGATGAAGAAAACCCATCGAAGAAGAAGATATATTGAAGGAAAAGTCACATTGAAGAAGCAGCAGAAGAATAAGACATTTTGAAAAAGAAGAAGAAGAAGACACATCAAAGAAAAAAAAGAAGAAGACATGATGAAGAAGAAGAGAACACATCGAAGAAGAAGACTATTGGGAAACCACCTCAATGATGCCCAGGTGATGGTCTTCCAAATACCCAAGTCTAGAATGACTTGTAAAGAAAAGAAACAGCACACAAAGCAAGAAAGAAAGACACATCAATTGTTATCGAGGTTCGGCAATAGCCTACGTCCCCGTGAGTTCCTCCGAACTCTCTGCACTAAACCAATGAGTTCTTACAATCCAGCAACACCTCTCCAAGAATCCACAAGTTCTTGGAGAAACAAAGAAGAGAACAAGAAAGTGATAAGATCTTGAGGTACCTTGGAACTTTCCCCCTCACTAGCAAGAATTATCATTCCCCAAGAAAACCCTTTCATCATTGGTTTCCTTGAAATTCTTGAACCAATCTCGGTGAGGGCACATATGATGAGTGCACCCGATATCCAAGATCCATTTCCCGTTGCCTTCTTGCCTCTTGCTCACATCCGAGCACACAATAAGAACATCATCACCTTGCTCTGTCTTGGCAACCGAAGCCTCTCCATTCTTGGTATGGCTTCTTCCCTCATCCCTCATATTCTCCTTGCAATCTTTCTTGAAGTGACCCTCCTTATGGTAGTAGTAACATCTCTTCCCTCCAAATCTAAGTTTGGAATGCATTCTCCCATGGCTTTCTCCTCTACCTCTGTCCCGGTAATAGCCATGTATGTTATTGTGCACTCTTCCATAGCTCTCTCTCTCCCCTACCTCTGTCCCAGTAGTAGCCATGTATGTTGCTGTGCACTCTCCCATGGCTCTCTCCTCTAACTCTGTCCCGATAGTAGCCATGGATGTTGCTGTCATACCGAGTTGCTGGCCTTCTTCTAACGAACAGCTCTTCTCCACTTGATACACTCCTCATCTTTGCATCAAGATCATCTTGCAACTCTTTATTAGGATCAAATTTAAAAGCAAAGATTCGTTTACGAAGATGCCTCTTATTAGGGAGAGTCTTGGCAGGAAACAAATCATCTAGTTTCTTCCATGACAGCTAGATCTTTTGAGTCTCCACATTCCCTTGTGACATTATCCGACATATGCAAGAAGATGTTGCTGTATGCCATCTTCTTCATCTCAATCCGCTGGTCCTCCGTGGTACTTTCTGGAAAAGCATCATCTTCTCCAATTGCCAAGTCCACTTTCTATTGCATAAGAACAGCCTTGATCTTCCGCTTCCATAGGGAAAAATCTCCTTTTCCATCAAACTTCTCTACCATGAAGTTTGAAGCCATCTTGGGGAAAGAATCCCAGATTTATGCAGCACCCACAATTGCTCTCCAACTTCTTCTAAATCCCAAGAACACGATCGATGATTGATCTCAATACCGTTCTTAAATCACCCTCAAGAACACGATCAGATCTTGATCTCTACTCCGTTCTTGTATCACCCTCAAGAACACGATCAGATATTGATCTCTACTCCATCCTTGAATCACCTCAACAGCACGATCAGATATAGATCTTTACTCCGTTCATGAATCTCCCAAGAAGTTGACCTCCGATTCTTGGAGTCTTGCTCTGACACCTTCTGTTCCTGCTCTGACACCCGACTGTACTAGCTCTGATACCACTGTTGTGGTATCTCCTCTAGCTCTGATACCACTTTTGGTAAGCCACCTCAATGATACCCAGGTGATGGTCTTCCAAACACCCAAGTCTAGAATGACTTGTAAAAAAAAGAAACAGCACACAAAGCAATAAAGAAAGACACAGCAATTGTTATCAAGGTTCGGCAATAGCCTACTTCCCTGTGAGTTCCTCCAAACTCTCTGCACTAGACTAATGAGTTCTTACAATCCAGCAACACCTCTCTAAGAATCCATAAGTTCTTGAAGAAACAAATAAGAGAACAAGAAAGTGATAAGGTCTTTAGGTACTCTGGAACTTTCCCCCTTGGAAATTCCACTTACAAGTCCCTTGAATCCCCTTTCTATACTAATCTCTCTCTTTACAACCAGCCTCTCTAATGGGTCCCTCTTGTATGTCTGTGCCTTTGCACTCTCACACAAATCTCTCATTCACATGTTCTGTCACACACACACACTTGTGTTTCTATCACATTACATCACATTACATTGAGATTGAAGCTAAGTGACCCTTTATATAGTGCACCAACTTCTTGTCCAATTTTGAGTGTCATTCTCCACCCTTAGATCTTGATGACCAATCAACCATGGCCCTTGATCAATCCTTAGTGATCCTATGCGTTTTGAACTTGTCTCACGAACTCAACTAAAGGCTGAACCAATGTGCATCAGTGTGCCTTCAGGCTGCGGCCTAGAACAGGGCGCGCTGCGGCCTGAAGCATAGCACACTTGCTGCCCCTTCTGGGCACCGCGGCCTGAGGGAGGCAGCGTCGCGGCTTACCCCTTCCTCTAGCACTCCTCCTTGCTGGACAAGGCTGGGCCGCGGCGCACACTGGTGTGCATTCCTTTGCCTTGCTACAAGATGAGGCGCACACACTCCCAAGGTGCGGCGCACACTTGTGTGCACTCCTTTAACATGCTGAACATCACTCTTCTTCTTCCGTTTAAATCTTAGACAAACTCTAACAAAGACATATCAAAGGAAAAGTCACATTGAAGAGAATAAATTTCATAAAAAGAAGAATAACACACATCACAGAAAAAGAAGAAAAATACATGACGAAGAAGAAGATGATGAATAAGACAGATCAAAGAAGAAGAAAAAACACATCAAAGAAGAAAAAGATACAACGAAGTAACAAAGAATAAGACACATCGCATACACAAAGAATAATAAGATGAAGACACATCAAAGAAGAAGAAGACACAAAGAAGAAGAAGAATAACATACATCGAAGACACAAAGAAAGAAGAGGAAGACACGTCAAAGAAGAAGACCCATCGAAGAAGAAAAAGAAGATACATCGAAGAAGAAGAATATGCATTGAAGAAGAAAAAGAATATGCATCGAAGAAGAAGAGGAAAACATATTGAAAAAGAAGACGCATCAAAGAAGAAGAAAAGTAACACAAAACAGAGACATAAAGAATGAGGAGGAAGACATCGAAAAAGAAGAAGTAGAAGACACATCGAAGAACTAAAAGAAGAAGAAACATCAAATACACAAATAAGTTGAATAAAAACACACATCGAAGAAGAAGGAGACACATCGAAGAAGAAGGCACATCGAAGCCACAAAGAAGAAGAAGAAGACACGGACAGGTTAGACCAGGTACGGGCTAGGTTTAACAGGTGACAGGCCAACGAGCATGGGTCAAAAATATTTGCTTTTTAACAGGTCCATTTTTTCATTCCCATGCCCGGCACATTAAAAAACTAGTGAACTCGCGGGTCTAAATTAAAATTGACAAATCCATTTTTTATCAAAAAATAAATTTTATTTTTTAAAATTAATAAACAAATCAATTTGAAGCATAAATCCTAAATCTCTTTAAAAGTAAGAAAGAAAAATGATAAAGAAGTTGTCGGTGCGCAATAACCAAGTTGTGTATCTAGATCCCAAGCATGGATCAATTCATTATGTAAAAGTAAAACAATAAAATGTAAACAAGCTGACCAATTTAAAGAACCTTAATGGAACATAGAGCTGGTAGAAATTTCAAGAAACTTTCCAAAACAAGGGTCATCATTTCTATCCGCTTGTGACATTAGTTTTCATTTGAGTTTCATGAAGTAAAATAACTTCTACCACTGAGACAAAGAGAAAAAATAAAGTAGATTGCAAAGTGTGAAAGTGGAATTCTTAGAAAGTGCTCATCAAGCAAGCGAACTTGTAATGCATTGAAATAAAAAAAATAAAAAAAAAGGTTTTGTGCTATATAAATCATATATACATATAATAAGTTCACATACCCAGTGCAAGTAGGTGCTACGTTGCTGCTATCACAACCTCTTTTACCATTAAAACCAGGCTTATAAGTCCTCATGCTCATAGAATGGACTAGAACAATACACAACAAATATATCACAGTAAGTGACTTATTAGCAGTTAAGGGAACACTTCAAAATGAACCAAATTTAAGTATATTTACATAATATTGGTAATCAACATATCAAAACTAAGGGTTTCAAAAAACTCGGTTATTTCTAGAAAGGTAGTTAATCTATATTCATTCTCCTAAATCCCAGAAATTCACTTGCAAATTCAATTTTTGAAAGCCAAAAATTCATAGTGGTGATCTCTGTGACTACACTTATCAGTAGCCATGAGAAAGATTTTTTTAAGAAAAAATAACTTTTATTCAAAATCGAAAAGCATAGGGAGGAAGCAGAGAAGAGAACATTTTAAATGAAAAAAAATTATATTATTTTGACCAACGGGCTCATTACTACAAATCTACAATGAGAATGCGGCAAAAACAGTGAAACTAGATACTATTTCAAATCTAGCCTCTAGGTACTGCTAGAGATGAAGAAAAGAGAGAGGGAGACTTACAGAGAGCTTTGTCATCATCGATCTGTTGAGCCACCATCGTCATCCAATAAAGAGAGAGCTAGAGAGGTCGCTCAGTAGAGAGAGCTCGCTCGGCGTCTAATAGAGAGAGAGAGGGTGTGAGAGTGAAAGAGAATGAGAAATCAGATTTAATAGTGAGTTTTTTGCATTACGTACTTCAGGCTCAAAAGTCAAAACGTGTGTTTTGTGCATTGTTAATGGGCTGACCTGTTAACCCACACGTAGACTCAGGTTTTCGTGGGATCGATCGGGTACGGTTCATTTTTTATCGGGTCATTTTTTATCGGGTCTTAAAATGTATGTCCATACCCCCATTTTAGCAATTATGGGTCAACAATTAAATGGGTACAAGTTTTTTTTCCCACCTTTAGGTTTTATAGAAAACTACAAAGAGAGCATTAATTAAAACCAATTTTTACCTTTAATTACCTTAAGCTTTTTGCTTTAAGTTGGCTTTAATTCAATCCCAAACAATTCTAGAATATAGCTAAACAATTTACCGATGTGCAGAAAGGTGGAGGCGTATGGCGGAGGCAGATGTAGCGAGAGGTAAAGAGAGGGTTTTATAGAAAACTGCAAAGTAATGGTAGGATGCAACTATTTAGGTTTTTTTTCAAGTTTAGGTTCCATAGGGTTCTTATCAGAATTCCTTTAAAGCCTCTTAAATTTTTTGAAATTACTAGTAATCTAATTAACATCTATACACATACTACTCTTCTTAAACTAGTCCTTATGCCCTTGCAATGCACGAATTTATAGTTAGTTGGATTTATTCAACTTTATTATTATAATATGTAAGTTTATATAGTATTATCAATTGATTTTTTTTTAATAAAAAAATTGATTATAGACATTACTAATTATAATATACAATATGACATTTTGGACATGTCTACATAGTTAGTTTTCTTTTTAATTTTATCATGAGTTTACTATTCTTAATAAAAGCATTGATGTACACACACACATCCAAATCAATAGACATCCCACCACCATTACTTTATCTTAATATCGATTGAATATATTCATTTAAATTTTTCTTATTGCAGTGATTTGTCCAAGTATAAGATATTGAATAATACAAATACTATTAAATAAGTAGCACTTTTTTTTGAAGGTAAATAAGTAGCACTTAAATCTTTATAATTGATCAATAATAGATTTTACTGACTACCATAACAAATGAGAAGATATAATGTGATAGATTATCTTATTTTTACCCAAGAAATTTATGTGATTTTAATCTTTAATCTCATGTTACAAACTAAACGTATGATATTTGAAAATTATTTATAAAAATTATTTTACTCATATTAATTAATACATAAGCAACTATTAAATTATATATTTACATAATTTAATTAGGATTTCTTTTCATTAACTTATCGTTTAAGTTTTACTAAATTTTTTTTCATCATCATGCTTTAGTATTTATATAACTATCATTTTATAGTCACATGATTAATTTAATTCATTGGATGTATAAAAATTCACGGTCTCTTGATATTAAGGACTAGTTGTGTAACTAATGCAATGCACGAGATTATAAAAATATGTGAAATAATAAAAAAAATTTATGATAATGTACAAGGACATAGTTCTTATACTTGAGAATAAAATTTACAATAATAAAAAAAATATGAAAGTATCTCAAGTATATACATCAATAATTTAAGATCGGTTTACGTATTATTGTTGATATTTGAATGGAAGTGAATACAAATAGAAATTATAACACGTGCACAAAATTGTCAAATACTTAAGAAAAACTTAAGATATTAAATTTAAATTTAATTTAAAAATTAACTGTCTGAATAAATAACTATTTGATTTAGACATTTTTTATCTACGAACTCAGCATATCACATGGCTTTAAAATGTAAATGTTAGGATATTTTATATCTTATAGTGTTTAATTTTGATGTAGATAAAATCGGACTTAATTACTAATGAGTTAATTATGTGTGTAAGTTATTCGATCCTTCAATTAAAAGAATCGCAGAAGATACTAGTGGGAGAGAGATAGCTAACTACCTAGTTGACCAACAGGAGAGAGGTAGCTGACTGCCTAGTCGACCAGCAAAAGAGAGGTAGTCTATTTCCTAGTCGACCAACAGGAGAGAGGTAGTCAGTACCTAGTTGACTACAAAGAAAATATAGTCGACTGGTAGATGGTTTAGTGTTTTATAAGACCAGTCAAAAGATTTGGTCTACTGAGGAGAAGACTAGTGGACTAGGGAGTCGACTAGAAGTCATTGGAGTTCAGATGATCTACAATAAATTAGATATCAGTCTGAAAGGTAAGTTTTCAGAGTTCCCATTTTTGGAGAGCTTGGCTAAAGTTATAAATCAGAGTTTGCTGAAGGGAGTTCAGCACAAGAGTAAGAAGAAAGAATTCAGTCTCAATTTTACTCAGATCTTAAAGATTTAGAGTTTACTACTTCAGTAGTGTTTAAATCTGTAGAGTGTAAAAAGTTAGAGTTTACTACTTCGGTAGTATTTTGTAAGGTTTTCTTGCTACCCATAAAGTAAGACAAGGTGTAAATGTGTGTTTGGTACCCGAAAATTCAAGTTAGGTGTAATTGTTGAGATTAGTGGAACTCAGTAGACCAAAATGAAGGCCTATTGAAGAAGTGGACGTAGGCTCATAGCCAAACCACTATAAATCTTTGTGTCTCTCTTTATCTGTCTCTTAAATATTTAATTATAAATGTGCGCTTAGTACCCGAAAATCCAAGTCAAGTGTAACTGTTGAGATTAGTAGAACTTAGTAGACCGAAATGAAGGCCTATTGAAGAAGTGGACATAGGCTCATCGCCGAACCACTATAAATCTTTGTGTCTCTATTTATCTCTCTCTTAAATATTTAATTGCCATTTTTTTTTTGCAAATCATATTTTTTCAATCATCATATTTCCTAACACTTGGTATTAGAGCAAGTCTCCATAACAATTGACTAATTGTCAAGGAGTTCTTGAAAAGATGCACGTATATGCCTCAACTGGGTCCAATGATATTGATCAAGTAGTTAAGTTTAACCCTCCCATATTCAATGGGTCGAACTACCCCTTTCGGAAGAAAAAGTGGATGGTCTATATCAAGAGTGTGGACTCAAGCTGCTAGAGAGTCATCAAAAAAGGACCATACAGACACACCAAGAAGATCAGTGAAAGAGAAATTAAGAAAGATGAAGACAAGTGCTCTAAGGTTGAGAAGAATCAAAGCGAAATCAACAACAAAGTCATGCACCTCTTGTACTGTGGGATCAATAAGAACCAGTTCAATTGGATCCAATCCTGCGAGACAGCCCAAAAATTTTGGCTCAAGCTGAAAGTAGCCTTTGAAGGTACAAATAATGTCAAATTAACTAAAATTACTAGTCTAATTTTTGTTTTTGATAATTCAGGACCAATCCGGGTGAAAGCATCTCAAAATTAACCTCTCAGTTCACCAAAATATTAAATGATCTGAGGGAGCTAGGAATGGAGATCTCTCGGTCTGATCAGGTGATCAAGATGATTAGATCTCTACCAAGAGAGTGGCTACCCAAAGTTTCAGCCATTGAAGAGTCAGAAAAATATACAACAATGACCTTAGAAGATCTCATTGGCATCCTAATGACTCATGAGATCAACTTGATGGTGCTGAAGAATGATGAAGACAAGCAAAGAAAAATAATCGCATTAAAAGCTGCCAATGACGAAGATGAAGAAATGTCTGACTTAGATGATCAAAAAGCAATGCTCACAAGAAGGTTCAAAAGAAACCTGGAGCGACACAGAAAAGATTCAAAAGGTGAGTCATCAAGAAAAAGAGAATGAGTCTGCTATGAATGTCACTAGCCAGGTCACAGAAGAGCTTATTGTCCAAACTGAAAAGATCAAATAAAAAAGGACTAGTAGGAACTTGGAGCAATGGTAAGTCTGAGGATTCAGATCTCGATAAGTAAGTTGCGAACCTCTGCCTTGTAGCTTTAGATGATAAGAATCCTTTACCAAACGAGAGAGATGAGATAATCAAATCCGGTAAAGGTTGAGTGTCCAAATTTTAATCAGTTTAACTACATGTTTGATTTTGTTTTGTTTGCATCAGTTTAATTTTGATTGCACGTTTATTTTTTTTGTTTTCTTGTTTGCTATTTTATACCCCACATGTTTAGTGGGAGTTTAATTTAATCGTTTATCATTCTTATTATTGCATTCGTTTAGGAGGAGTTTTAAAAGCCGGCCTTTTTATTTTAGACAAAAAGGCGGAGAAATTTAATGTTTTGTTTAACAATTTTGTCTACATCAAAAATGGGGAGATTGTTAGGATATTTTATATCCTATATTGTTTAATTTTGATGTAGATAAAACATGTCTTAATTAATAATGAGTTAATTAAGTGTGCAAGTTATTTAATCCTTCAATTAAAAGAATCGGAGAAGATACTACCAGGAGAGAGGTACCCGACTACCTAGTCGACCAGCAAGTGAGAGGTAGCCGACTGCCTAGTCGACCAGCAAGAGAGAGGTAATCGACTGCCTAGTTGACCAGTAGGAGAAAGGTAGCTGACTGCCTAGTCGACCAACAGGAAAGAGGTAGTCGATTACTTAGTCGACCAACAAGAGAGAGGTAGCCGAGTTCCTAGCCGACTAGCAGGAGAGAGGTAGTTAACTGCCTAGCCGACTATGAGGAGAGATGTAGTCAGGTACCTAGTCGACTACCAAGAAGATCTAGTCGATTGGTAGAAGGTTTAGCATTTTATAAGACCAGTCAGAAGATCCGGTCTACTGAGGAGAAGACCAGTCGACTAGGGAGTCGACTGGAAGTGACCATTGGAGATCATATGATCTACAATAAATGAGATATCAGTCTAAAAAAGGAAGGTTTCATATTTGCCATTTTTGGAGAGCTTGGCTGAAGCTATAAATCAGATTTTGCTTAAGGGAGTTCAGCACAAGAGCAAGAAGAAAGAATTCAGTCTCTGTTTTACATAGAGCTTAAAGATTTAGTGTTTACTACTTCGGTAGTGTTTAAATTTGCAAAGCGTAAGTTTGAAAGAGATTTCTTTTGTAAGGTTTTCTAGCTACTCGTAAAGCAAGACAAGGTGTAAAGGTGTTCTTGGTACCTGGAAATCCAAGTCAGGTGTAATTGTTAAGATTAGTGGAACTCAGTAGACTAGGAAGAAGGTCTATTGAAGAAGTGGACGTAGGCTCATCACGGAACCACTATAATTCTTTATATCCTTCTTTCTCTCTCTCTCTCGCTTAAATATTTAATTGCCTAATTTTTTTTGCAAAACATATTTTTTCAATCATCATATTTCCCAACAGTAAATGTATAAGTTAAAATTTTCAGCTCTATAAAAAAGTTTAAAATTTTGAAATTTAATCTTATAGATAATTAAAGAATATATTAAAAAACATTTGGAGAGAACCAAAATATTTAACATTGATGTTCAATACATTAAACGAAATTATATAAACTGTGGAAGCTCTTATAATCTTCTATAAATTTTCATAACACAATCACATAGATTCAATTTATCAAGATTAATATCACATGTTTGATTTTTCTTACCCATCCAATTTTTAACTTTGACCAAAGCATATTTCACTTAGATCATGATTAATTAAACTTTCGAGACCACCAGCCATAAAAAAAGGATAAAAGTGCATTAAGATTTGTAAGAAAGAGGATGCGAATTCGATTAACGCGAGCAAAACTTCTGGAGGATAAAATTTGTCTTTCAGGGCTAATGATCCTTTTGAATTTGATGTAACTTTTTGAAACCTAGTTCGTGGAAAAAAAATTATTTGAGATGACCATCATAACTATTTTAGCTAAAATACACAAAAAAAAGTGAGAATAACCTTCGAAAATGACCTTTTTTCCAAAATTTATTTTCTTGACCATCCCATTTTTCACTTGGACGAAAAGATATTTCACTTAAATTATGTTCAATTCCACTTTCGAGATCACCAGCCATCAAAAAATAGGATCAAAGTGTAATATAAATTATAGGAAAGAGGAGAGAATTAACACGAGCAAAACTTCTATAGGGTATAATATGATCTTCTGAGCTCAATTTTGGGAAATGATCTCTTTGGTTTTGATGTAACTTTTTTAAATTTAGTTGTGGAAATTTTTTGAAAGAAGTGACCATCATAACTATTTTAGCAAAAATGCACAAAAAACATGAGCTACCTTTGAAAATGGCTAGTTTCTTCCAAAATTTAATTTTTCTTTATCATCCTATTTTTCAATTAGATCCAAGCATATTTCACTTGGATCATGATTAATTCAACTTTCAAGGTCATCAACCATTAAAAAAAATAGGATAAAGGTGCATTAAGAAATGTAGGAAAAAGTGAGAGAATTCGATCAACACGAGCAAAATTTCTGGATGGTATAATTTAACCTTCAGGGCTCCATTTTGGTAAATGATCAATTTGGTTTTGATGTAAATTTTTGAAACTTAGTTCATGAAATTTTTTCAAAGGAATTGAACATCATAACTATTTTAGCGAAAATGCACAAAAAAAATGTGAGCTATATAACCTTCGAAAAGGACAAATATCTTCAAAATTTTATTTTTCTTGATCATCCTATTTTTCATTTCGACCAAAGTGTATTTCTCTTATATCATGATAAATTCCAATTTTGAGTTCACCAGCCATAAAAAGAAAAAAAAGGATAAAAGTGCATTAACAATTGTAAGAAAGAGGGAAAGAATTCAATTAACACGAGAAAAACTTCTTGATGGTAAAATTTGACCTTCAAGGCTCCATTTTGGAAAAAGATCTGTTTAGTTTTGATATAAATTTTTGAAACCTAGATCAAGGCAAATTTCAAAGGAAATGACCATCATAACTATTTTAGTGAAAATGCATAAAAAATGAACTATAACATTCGAAAATAACAGTTTCTTCCAAATTTTGATTTTTCTTGATCATCCCATTTTTCACATGGACCAAAGTGTATTTCACTTAGCTCATGACTAATTTAGCTTTCAAGGTCACCGGCCATCAAAAATATTATAAAAGTGCATGAATAATTGTAGTAAAAAGGGAGAAAATTTGATTAACACGAGCAAAATTTCTAGAATGTATAATTTGGCGTTCAGGGCTCCGTTTTTGTAAATGATCATGTGGTTTTGATGTAACTTTTTGATAGCTAGTTCATGGCCAATTTTCAAAGGAAGTTACTATCATAGCTATTTTAATAAAAATGAAAAAAAAAATCTTCGAAAACAGTCCCCTTTTTTTTTCCAAAATTTGATTTTCTTAACCATCCCATTTTCACTTGGACCAAAGCATATTTCATTTAGATTATCCCTTTGGTTTTGATGTAACTTTTAGAAACTTAGTTCGTGACAAATTTTCAAAGGAAATAACCATCAAAACTATTTTTGTGAAAAAGCACAAAAAACGTGAGCGACCTTCGAAAATGACAAGTTTTATTACAAAATTTTATTTTTCTTGATCATCCCATTTTTCACTTAGACCAAAGCATATTTTAGTTGGATTATGTTAATTTCTTCTTTTAAGATCACCAGCCATCTAAAAATACGATAAAAGTGCATTATAAATTGTAAGCAAGTGGGGGAGAATTCAATTAGCACGAATAAAACTTCTGTAGGGTCTAAAATGGTCTTCAAAGCTCCGTTTTGGGAAAGATCCATTTCCTTTTGATGTAACTTTTTGAAACCTAGTTTGTGGTAAAATTTCAAAGAAAATAACAATCGTAACTATTTTAGCAGAAGTGCACAAAAAAAAAAACGTGAGTTATATAACCTTCGAAAATGGAATATTTCATCCAAATTTTTTTTTATCATCCCATTTTTCACTAGGAATAGAGAATATTTCATTTAAATCATATTAAATTCCACTTTCAAGATCACTAGCCACAAAAAAGATATATGTGCAAACCAAATTGTAGGAAAGATGGAGGGAATTCGATTAACATGAACAAAACTTCTGAAAGGTATATTTGGCCTTCAGAGCTCCGTTTTGGGAAATGACCCCTCTGCTTTTGATGTAACTTTTTGATACCTACTTCGCCGCAAATTTTAAAAGAATTGATCATCATAACTATTTTAGCGAAAATGCACAAAAAACATGAACTAACCTTAAAAAATGGTCAGTTTCTTCTAAAATTTGATTTTTCATTATCATCCCATTTTTTGCTTGGATGAAAGCTTATTTCACTTAGATCACTTTAAATTCCATTTTAGAGGTCACTAGCCATTAAAAATAGAATAAAATGTATTACAAACCGTATGAATAGGAAGAGAATTTGGTTAACTTGAGCAAAACTTCTGGAGAGTATAATTTGGCCATCAAGGCTCCGTTTTGGGAAATGGTCCATTTCGTTTTGATGTAAGTTTTTGAAACCTAGTTCATGGAAAATTTTCAAAGTAAATGATCAACATAACTATTTTATTGAAAATGTACAAAAAAAGCATGAGCGAAAATGGCCAGTTTATTCCAAAATTTGATTTTTCTTGATCGTCCCATTTTTCACTTGGACCAAAGCATATTTCTCTTATATCATGTTAAATTCCACTTTCAAGGTCACTGATCATCAAAAAATAGGATAAAAGTACATTACAAATTGTAAGAAAGATGTAGATAATTCGATTAACATGAGCAAAACTTTTGGAGGGTTTAATTTGTCTTTCAATGCTCCCTTTTTTAAAGGTTTTGATATAACTTTTTTAAACCTAGTTCATAGAAAATTTTCAAATAAAATAACCATCATAACTATTTTAGCAAAATTGGACAAACAACGATAGCTCAAAAATGGCCAATTTTTTCCAAAATTTGATTTTTCATGATCATCCCATTTTACTTGTGTTAATTGAATTCTCTCCCTCTTGCCTACTATTTTTAATGCATTTTTATCCTGAAAAATTTTCAAAGAAAAATTTGCTACGAATTAGGTTTTAAGAATTTACATTAAAACCAAATGGATCATTTCCCAAAATGGAGCCCTGAGAGATCTAAGTGAAATGAGTTTAGGTCCAAGTGAAAAATGGGATAGTCAAGAAAAATCAAATTTTGCAAGAAATTATCCATTTTCACAAGTTATAGCTAACGTTTTTTGTGCAATTTTGTTAAAATAGTTACAATGGTCATTTCCTTTGAAACTTTTCCATGAAATAGGTTTAAAAAATTTACATCAAAACTAAAACAATCATTTCCTAAAAAGGAGGCTTGAAGATCAAATTATACCCTCAATAAGTATTAGAAGTGTTAATCGAATTCTCTCCCTCTTTCCCACAATTGTAATACACTTTTATCCTATTTTTTGATAGATGATGACCTCAAAAGTAGAACTTAACATGATCTAAGTAACATATGCTTTGGTCCAAATAAAAAATGAGGTGATCAAGGAAAATCAAATTTTGGAAGAAACTTGCCATTTTCGAAGGTTATGCTCATAGTTTTTGTGCATTTTCTCTAAAATAGTTATGATGGACATTTCCATTGAAAATTCACCATGAACTAGGTTTCAAAAAGTTACATGAAAACCAAACGAATCTTTTCCCAAAATGGAGCTTTGAAGGGCAAATTATACACTCTAGAAGTTTTGTTTGTGTTAATCAAATTATCTCCCTCTTTCTTATAATTTTTAATATGCTTTTATCCGTTTTTTATGGCTGGTAACCTCGAAAGTAGAATTTAATATGATCTAGGTGAATTACACTTTGGTCCAAGTAAAAAATAGGATGATCAATAAATATGAAATTTTGGAAGAAACTGATCATTTTTGAAAGTTATGGCTAACATTTTTTTATGTATTTTTGCTAAAATAGTTACGACGGTCATTTACTTTCAAAATTTGTGATGAACATGGTTTAAAATATTTCAATCAAAATAAAATGGTTAATTCCTCAAAACAGAAACTTCAAAGCCAAATTATTCCCTCCATAGGTTTTGCTCGGGTTAAATGAATTCTATCAAGTTTCCCTACAATTTGTAATACACTTTTATCCTATTTTTTTATGGCTTGTGATCTCGAAAGTGAAATTTAACATGATCTAAGTGAAATACGTTTTGGTCCAAGTGAAAAATGAGATGGTAAAGAAAAATCAAATTTAAAAACATGTTAATTGAATTCTCACGTTTTTTTGTGCATTTTCTCTAAAATAGTTACGATGGTCATTTCCTTTGAAAAATTTTCGTGAACTAGGATCAAAGAGTTACATTAAAACCAAATGGAACATTACCCAAAACGAAGCGTTGAAAGCCAAATTATACCCTCCAAAAGTTTTGCTCGTGTTAAAAGAATTATCTCCCTAAATTTGTAATGCACTTTTATCCTTTTTTTTTATGGATGGTAAACTCGAAAGTAGAATTTAACATGATCTAAATAAAATACAATTTGGTCCAAGCGAAAAATAAGATAATTAAGAAAAATCAAATTTTGGAAGAAACTGACCATTTTTTAAGGTTATAGCTCACATTTTTGTATATTTTCACTAAAATAGTTACAATGGTCATTTCCTATGAAAGTTTGCAACAATATAGATTTCAAAAAGTTACACCAAAATAAATCGGATCATTTCTTAAAATAGAGCCCTAAAAGAAAAACTATACCCTCTTGAAGTTTTGCTCGTGTTAATCGAATTCACTCCCTCTTTCCAACAAGTAGTAATGCACTTTTATCTTCTTTTTTTTATTATTGGTGACCTCGAAAGTAGAATTTAACATGATCTAAGTGAAATATACTTTGGGCGAAGTATAAAATAGGATGATCAAGAAAAATCAAATTTTGGAAGAAACTAGCCATTTTCGAAGGTTATAGCTCACATTTTTGTGTATTTTCGCTAAAATAGTTATGATGGTAATTTTCTTTGAAAATTTGCAATGAAATAGGTTTCAAAAAGTTACATCAAAACCAAATGAATCATTTCCCAAAACAGAACCCTAAAGGTAAAATTATATCCTCCATAAGTTTTGTTCGTGCTAATCTAATTCACTCATCATTTCCTACAAGTTGTGATGCATTTTTATCCATTTTTTTATTGCTCGTGATCTCAAAACTAAAATTGAACATAATCTAAGTGAAATATGCTTTGATCTAAGTGAAAAATGGAATGGTAAAGAAAAACCAAATTTTGAAAGAAACTGACCATTTTCGAAGGTAATATTGCTCACGTTTTTTGTACATTTTCACTAAAATATTTATGATGGTAATTTCGTTTGAAAATTTATTATGAACTAGGTTTCAAAAAGTTACATCAAAACCAAATTATCATTTCCCAAAACTAAGCCCCAAAGGCCAAATTATACCCTACAGAAGTTTTACTAGTGCTAATTGAATTTTTTCCCTCTTTCCTACAATTCGTAATGCACTTTTATTCTTTTTTATTTTTTTTTCTAGTGACCTCAAAAGTAGAATGTAACATGATCTAATTTAAATACTCCTTGGTCCAAGTGAAAAAATGAATAGTCAAGAAAAATCAAATTTTGGAAGAAAATGACTTATAGCTCCTTTTATTTTTTATTTTTTTTGCATTTTCGCTAAAATAATTTGATGGTCATTTTTTTTGAAAATTTACCACGAACTGGGTTTCAATAATTTACATCAAAACCAAACAGATCATTTCCCAATCAAAGCTCTGAAGGCCTAATTATACCTTCCATAAGCTTTGCTCCAGGTAATCTAATTTTGTCACTCTTTCCTACAATTTGTAGTGCATTTTTATCTTCTTCTTTTTTATGGTTTGTGACTTTGAAATTAGAATTTAACACGATCAAAGTGAAACATGCTTTGGCCGAAGTGAAAAATATGATGGTTAAGAAAAATCTAATTTTGGAAGAAAATAGCCATTTTCGAAAGTTATAGCTCACGGTTTTTTGTACATTTTTTTATAAAAATAGTTATTATGGTCATTTCGTTTGAAATTTAACATAAACTAGATTTTAAAAAGTTACAACAAAAAACAAATGGAACATTTTTTAAAACGAAACCCTGAATGCTAAATTATACTCACAAGAAGTTTTAGAAGTGTTAATCGAATTCTCTCATTCTTTCTTACATTTTGTAATGCACCTTTATCCTATTTTTTAACGGCAATTGACCTCGAAAGTAGAATTTAACATGATCTAAGTGAAATATGCTTTGGTCCAAGTGAAAATAGGATGGTCAAGAAAAATCAATTTTTGGAAGAAAATGACCATTTTCGAAGGTTTTTTGTGCATTTTCACTAAAATAGTTATGAATGTAATTTATTTTGAAAATTTACCACGAAAAAGGTTTAAAAAGTTACATAAAAACCAAATGGATCCTTGAAGGCCTAATTATACCATCCATAAGTTTTGATCGTGTTAATCGAATTATCTCCATTTTTCCTACAATTTGTAATGCACTTTGATCCTATTTTTTTTATGGTCGGTGACTTCGAATGTGGAATTTAATATTATCTAAGTGAAAATACATTTTAATGGAAGTGAAAAATGAGATGGTCAAGAAAAATTAATTTTTTTTTAAGAAAATAACAATTTTCAAAGGTTATATAGCTCACTTTTTTTTTTTTTTTTGTATTCTCGCTAAAATAATTATGATGGTCATTTCCCTTGAAAATTTACCACGAAGTAGGTTTCAAAAAGTTACATCAAAATTAAACGGATCATTTTCCAAATCAGAGCCCTAAAGGTGAAATTATACCCTCCAAAAATTTCGCTTGTGTTAATTGAATTTTATTTCTCTTCTTACAATTTGTAATGCACTTTTATCATTTTTTTTAATGGCTGGTAACCTCGAAAGTAAAATTTAATATACTTGTGTGAAATATGTTTTGGTCCAAGTGAAAATGGGATGATATAAAAAAAAAATCAAATATTGAAAAAACTGACAATTTTTCGAAGGTTATATACCTATTTTTCTCGCTTGATTCAAGTCTTGCTGATTATTTTTCATTGTAAAAAAATTAAATCAGTGAAATTAGCTGCAATTGGCAACAAACACCAGCTTTGACTGATTTTAGTCCCTATAATCAACCATGCGTTTAATGCCAATGGCAATTCTCAAAGTGGATCAAGGTTGATCTCATGGAACCAGTTTTATAGTACTACCACGAAATTCTAAAAAAGTTCATTAATAATATGTAAAGATTAAGTTTTGGTTTGTTTTGCTCGTTTCAGTCTATTTCGATCGAAACACATTACTTCGATCGAAATAAAATATTATATGATTTTTGTTTTTTTATTTTTATTTTTATTATTTTTATTGATTTAAATTTATTTTCACATTATATATTTTTTTAACAATGACATTTTTAATTAAGCTTAGAAAGCTTGGATTAGTAATTCTTAAAATAACATTATTTTGGTATTGTTTTGTGTTAATATTTAAATTTTGAATTATAATTATGATTCTGTATCAGTTAATACATCATTTTTATCATTTTAAATTTGAATGATTTGGTGTTGTTTTGTGTTAACATTGAATAATAAAATTATGGGTGTATAATTTTATCAAAAAAATATTAATTATAGGTCAATGACCGTTGATTTTTCATAGTAATAAGCTATGTGTTGCCGCAATCTGAAAAAAAAAAAAAAAAAAAAATTTGTTGATGGCTAATATTATGGTGTAACATTGGTATTATTAATTTGCATATGAATACATAGTTAGGGTTGTGCGTCGGTTGGACAATTTTGATTATCCGATCGGTTTCAAATCGATTAAAAAATTCAGTTTAGTTAAGTCGGATATATCTTACGACTAAGATATTTCGTAATTATAAATTGATAAGTCGGATCGGTCAACAAACAAAATAATTCTTAACCGAACTGATCGATTAATTAACTTTTATTTACTTAATAAATTATTAATAATTATAAATACATAAAAGAATTTAACACATTATATATTATTAAATTTAGATTTATATCATAATTAATTATAAAACCAATATTATTTTTATTGAGCATTGTTATTTTAGGCTTTTATAGAGTTTATAAATTGAATTTTATATCCCAATTAATTATAAAACCAAAACTATATAGTTTCATGTTTGAAATTAGAAAAACTGGACACAAATCATGACAATAACACTAAAATTATTGCCTAACACTATTCCATAAAATATACATGACACAAGACATTTTTTTACCATTGGATTACAACAAAATCTCTCAATTCCTCTCTCTTCTCATTGCATCTAATAGTTGAACATGATTATGTGCCATATATATTTCATGACTCGATACTAGATAATGATTTTTCCTTTAAAAGACATATATCGTGTTAATAAGTTTCCCTCAATGAATCTTATCAATTACCAATATTTATAGATTAAATGGTTGTCCGTGGTGAATAGAGGTGTAAATTTGGACCTGGGCTCATTGGATCCGTTTTTTTACCCATTAAAATACAGTATGGGTATCGATTTTTTGACCTTTTAAAATTTTACTCGCGCCCAACCCGACCCGTGAAATTTCAAGTCGAGTCGAATTTATTCACAGATCAAATAGGTAACCCAATAAATTAAATTATAATGATTTTTAATGACCATTTGAATATTCGATGATGCAATTTTTTTTAGAATGTAAGCCTAGGTTAGCTTTTGAATTTGAAGTTCCTATAATTTTGGGCCTTTGCCGTATATTGGTTTGACCATTTGAATAAGCATCATTTTTTCTTGAAGAAATTCTATTACGTTGAAATTTCATTAACTTAAATCGTGGCAATAAAGAAGCTGTATGTGTTGATTAATTGGACTTGTTAAGTAGTTGGGTAGACAATCTTGTGTCTTATTTTTGCCTTAAACTCCTCTCTGGTAATGGCGTTGTGCTTTCCTTTCTTGTAGATCACATTGTATCCTTCGAAAGTAGTTTACTAAGTGATTGCTACCGGGGAGTTTGAAAGCACTGCTTTTTTTTTGGTACCTCCAAGATGTCTACGTTAATTAACTTTTGAATTAAATGGAAATGCAAGAGTGCTTTTTGAAATATACCACTACTAAGTAATTGACTTGGAGTGTCATATGGAAGGTATGTGGAGCCTAAAATATGCCCTGAAGATAGTCGTTACGGGGAAACCCGAATAGGCTTCAACGGCACACTCAATTTCAAGTTTGATTAACTAAATCAATCACAAAGTTCCCTTATGAGCACAACAATCAAGATATCATCTTGCAAAGAAAAAACAAATATCATTTTTGTTTCTCTTATAAGATTGTCTCCACTGGGAAGAGACTTTCAATATGGATGATGGTGGAAAACCATTTTGGTATCCCAGGTATACCAAATCCTTGAACTCTTCAATATCAGGGTTGTACAAAACCAAAGCTCCACTTTTATACTCCATCAAAATCTCTCTGTCCTTCAACATGCACACAACTTGAATAGCTCCTCCGCTTAGTCTTGATTTCTTCCAAGTCCGTAACTGTGGATTAACTGGATTAACATTTCGATTCAGGTTTCCTGGCAAATTTGTTCTAATCACAAAATCTTTAATCCATGATTCCTTCACATTGTATTCCTTCATTACCCATATCTCAATTTCCATATCAGGGCAACAAACAGCTACAGAAAAGCAATCTTTTAATTCCACGAGATGGTATTTGCAATCATGAAGACTGCAACGAACAGGAGGGTTAATCTCCTTGAATGTCTCGGCAAGATCAAACAAAATTATATGCAGATAAGAACCTAAATGATTCCTAACTCTTGTTGTTACCCAATGAAGAGAACCACTTACCAAAGCCTCTGATGATCCAGGATGAAGCATCCAACGAAGACAAATTCCTAAGCTTCTCCATTTTCTTGTTCCAAGAGTAAAAACCTGAACATATGATTTTTTTACTTCACCCTCCAAACCTGTACATCTCCATGTAGTAAGCCACTTTTACCACTTTGTTTTCCATGGTTTATGGATGGAAACCAAAACCAAAGGCTACCTCTTGTAGTGGATGTTGTTGTGTTGCCTCAGGCAATTCAACGAGTTCTCCAGTGAAAGGGTTGAATATACAAACAGGGTCATAATAAAATGCATCAGATAAACACAACAGGCCATTACAAGAACAATTAAGTTTTACTCACTCGAAAAAGACTTGAACTTTGCATCAATTCTTCTTGCTTTCTTGCTGTATTGATCAACAGGTTCTTCGTCGCCTGTGCTGTTAACCGAATACAGCTTGTTTTGAATGGGAGAATCACAATGAAGGATGGGGCTTGAATTCCTTTTTTTTGCACGAGTTGAATACATACAGGGGAGAATGCGGATCTTGGACTAAAGCATGCCAAGCTTTGCAGACGCATTTGATTCGCATGAGTGAAGCGACAAGTAGTCTTGAGAGTATATCAAGCGCTATATCGTGGGGAAGATTCTCCATCGAATATGGTACTGCATTAAGTTAGCCTTTGATCACTTGGAAACTTCAGTGAAAACTTGTTGCAGAAGAATGGACAAAAACAAGGTCAATCAAACAAAAAGGAAGTGAGAAATTATTTTGCAACAAATTAGTACTAAAAACCAGAAAGGAGGAGCTTGTTGACAAAAATGTATTCATGCTTTACAGTTTAATCACATTTGTTTACATCATAAACAACAACAAAAAAAAGTGTAAATTAATGAATTATTAGCTTTACTAAATACTTAAACTAATATTTGAGTGGAAATTACAAAGGCATACTTGCCAGCCTCTGTTTGCTTTACTATGAGTTGATTAATGTTACAAGGCAGCCCCCCATCATTTTCATGCTCAAAACTTCATTTATTTTATTGATGTCTAGTGGTACCTAATTGTCACGTATTTATGTGTACAATATACGTGATGCATACAAAAGCAAAAGAGGGTAAGATATCGTTCTGAAGCTGATGAAACCGAAGAATATGTTAAGTAAAATAAATCTCGAATTCATAGAAAAGATAAAGAAGATTTTGTATTTTTATTAATATTCTCTAAAACCTGTTTAGAAACGCAGTTTAATGACTTTTATATAGGTAGTAGGTCTGATTACAACTAAAATAAATAAACTGAAAATAATAAAAGCAAAAATTACGCCCTAATATCATTGGTTATGGGTTGATTACAACTAAAAAAGAAATAAACTAAAAAATAGTAAAAAGCATAAATTATGCTTGAAATCAGTGATTTCGGTTTGACCGCTTGAAATTTTGACAACTAAACTCGAAAAAAATTTAGTTCTTTGGTGCTCAGATGACACCTCCACACTTTTAGGGAAGCTAACGGAACCTCGACATTAAAACAGTAAATGTAACTTCAGTCCCAGCATCAGAACGATTTAAACTCTGAAGACTCATTGGTGCTCAGATGAATTTTTTTTGCAAACCACACTTACATAGATGCATGTTGCAGGTATCATGTTAATTTGTAGGCAGAGCTTTTCAAGAGGAACAGACAACTAGTTAGAGCTTCTCAGCTCCACAAACTTCAAACAAACTTTTAAAGAATTCTGAAGAATTAGAAGCAGGACTATATATTTACCTTTTGTTGAAATTGATCCGAAAAGGATATCTTCCTCATCAAGTATACGTATTGTGAATGGACATTGAACGTGGTTGGAGGCCTAAAGGGCTGCAGTAAAACAATTGACATTGTAAATTAGCTAAACTCACTTTTAAGCGGAACCTAAAACCTAACATTCAATCACATTGATGCCTCTGTAAACATAAAGCTAGTGACATAGAATAAGTAGTATGTTCAACTTTAGGACCTCAACTTTCTCCAGGGAATTAAAGTTATATATATAGAGGAAATGCACTATTGGTACCAGCAAAATACCAGACTGAAACTAATGGAACAATAGCAAGCTTGTCACGCTTGGTGACGCTTCACATGTAATTTCTAATTTCTTATATTACATAAGAAATTATACGAAAAGGAAAGAAAAACTCAATGGATTAAATAATTAGTTTGGGGAAATCTTGATATTGATTAGACCATCATAGGTAGCATCACCCCTGGGAAAGAATTTGTTTGCATGTCACTGCACAAATCATAGAGGATTATACTTTTTTTATAAGTAAAAAGTTGTATAAGAAGGCACTACAAGAAAGTGAATCTTTGAACTCTATAAGAAGATCATTTATAAAAAATTCTTCCTCTACCCAAAACTTAAGAATACTAAGCTAACCCTCTTTAAAAGAGACATTATCTTTCTCCACATTCTCGAAAGTTCTTTTGTTTCTTTCAAACCATACCATACATAAAATTGAAAGAGGAATCATAATGACTTTCTGCTTTTCTTTGGAAGTATGAATACCACCACTCCACACCTGTTGATGCCAAAAAGAAGATAAAGGGCACTGTTGTTCGTATTGAGTCTCGGTGTTAACCACGTTCCTATATTCATGTCATCTTAGTACATAAACCCCTATAAGGAAAGCCACCTAGAGTTTGATTCTCTAGGAAAACCCCTCGATGGTAAAGTTAGTAAGTGTACCGAGATGAAGTGAAAGGAAGGCCCATAGAAATACCGAAGTGGGAAAGAGAGAGCCGAAGTTGTTCTTGTTGTGTAAAGCTTTCTTCTATGATGCTGAGGATCCTTCTTTATATAGACAACTGAGGACTGGCTTGAGATGGGCTCCACTAGTGATGTTACCATATGTTCTTCGTTTTGCCAGATATGACTTATGCGTCATTGAGTGTATGGGTTAGCCATCAGGGATAGCATCACCATGCCTTTAGGTCTGCCAGATATGACCTTTACATCCTGGAGTGTACGAATCCAAGGTTAGAGACGATATCCCCATGCATTTAGATCTGCAAATCCATCATTACTCCAGGGGAGTTTTATTTCTACGCCGCTTAGACTTGCTAACTATCATTACTAGGTGGCCACGTGCTTGAGTTTTATTGGATCGAGGATTTTTTCCCATATCATATACCCCCATCCCTTTAAAATTTGAAGAGTTTTCTAAAGGAGTAGAGATATTCCTGTATGTCTTCCTTGTGGTCCTTAGTTTGACTGTATACCTCGACGTAGATTTTAACGGGTCTCTACAAAATTGAATGGTTACCGAGCGAAACTATGTGGAAACGAGAGCCTTAGTTCTACTTTGATTTGGAAGGAATTGTATGACTGAAGCTTTAATTCCACTTTAGCTTGGATGGAACTGTATGGCTAAAGCCTTAGTTTCATTTAGGCGAGAATTGAATGGCTAGAGTCGTAGTCCTAGTTTGGTAGGGATTATATAGCTGGAGCCTTAATTCCTTTTTGACTCTGGGTGGAACTGTATGACTGAAGCCTTAATTTCTCATTTGCTCAAGTTGCACTGTTATGGCTGTGGATGCCTTAGTTCCACTTTGGTGGGAATTGTATGGCTGAAGTTGTAACTCCGCTTTGGTAGGAATTGTATGGCGTAAGCCTTAATTACTCTTTGGTTCGGGCTTTGTCGGCCTGATGAAATTGTGTTCTTATGAGAGCCTTAATTCCACTTCGGTGAGGATCCAACGGGACCTGGGAGCTACGAAGGCCAAGTGTTTGGGCTTTTAATGTTTTTAATACTCGTAATCATGACTTTGATGCTTGGGCTTCTCGAAATGCTCTTTGAGGATGCCAAATTTAATGATGTGGATGTTTGGACTGCCCTAAATGTGGGGAGTGTGTCCTTGTAATGTCTCTCTACAGTTATCAAGGATGGAATTATAGAAAGAGGGTGCTTAGCCCTTATTTTCCCATTCTTCCTCACTTGCAAACCCTTAAACATAGAGCACAATTTTTTTTCTTATCTTCCTTCTTTTTCAATCCAGCAATCCATCAATCTTTACCATCGAATCCCTTTTGGTAAGTATCATCGATTTCTTTCATGCAACTATGTCTTTTGATTATAGAGCGGTAGGTGATGAGAATAGAGAGATAGTCCATGTGGGTGCTGAAACTAGTGAGGCTTGGAATTTTAAGGCTGAATTTGAGAGAAACACCTTTAATCATGAGGAAGTTCATTCCTTTTGTGAGAAATTTTTCATTCCCCCTTTGGAATCTTGTAGGGAAAATAAACACGTTAGGATCTGCACGTCTATGGAAGGGAGAATTCTACTTTTTTGGTCTCAAATTCTGTTAGTAGTATACTAGGCTTCATCCTGGCCCTTATGGGTATATTAGGGATGATGAGAAATCCAAAATTAGAATGTTCTAACAATTCTCTTCATTTTGAAGCAACATGCTGATTACAGATGGTACAACGTCATACCTAGGCCATGGAGGAAGTTTGTTGAGTATCGTTCCTATATAAAACAGTAAAAAGAGAAATTCTTTCTTGTGGAAGGGTTAGAGCCTTATGACGTTCCTTTGAGGTGGGACTACGACCTCCTTGACCATGAGAACCCTCCTACGTCTGAGGAGGATCAGGCCATGAACGATCTTTTGAAAGAGAAGATTAAAGAAAAGGATATAGCTAATGAGGAGTTGTTGATGGTAGTTGTTAGTGCTTTTAGGTGGTATTTGTACTTTCTGACTTGGTTCTTTGACTAGCTTTATGAATTCGGCTTCTTTTTTTTTTTTTGTTGACAAAATGTTGAACCTAGCTGAGCCTAACAAGGCTCAGGAGGCTGTGAAGAAGCGTAAGGTTTCTACAATGTGGATGCTTAGGTTCTCAGAGGCGGGTTTTACCAACTGATGCAGATACGGACACCAACCTCACCCTCGTGAAGGCAAGGCAGAATTTTATTAAATCCTGGTACAGGGTAATATTTGAGGTGTTTATACTTGTGAACTTTTGATTTGTCATTCGATGTATTCTGATTGAAGTCCTTTTGTTGTAGGCAGGCATGCACGCCATTGTGGCCAGTGACTCCCTCAATCTCATGTTGAGGTCTTGTGAGAAGCTCAAAAAAGACCAAGAACTCTTGAAGAAGATGTTGGAGGGGAAGGAAAACATCATCCAAACTCTTCACTGGGAGGCCACCATGCTCAACACTAAGCATGGTAAACACAAGGAGGAAGCGACTTCAAGTTAGAAGTTTCTTAAGTCTACCGAAGAGAACAATGAGGAACTGAGGTGAAATAGCCATACTTGTCGTGATCGAGGTAAAGCTCAAGGTGGAGCTAGCCAGTGTTGGGCCTTCTATTGTGGAGGCTTAGAAGAATTCTGAAGATTTCAAAAGCGAGTTGTTGGATAAGGCTTTAGATTACTTTGTGAACGGCTTTGAAGCGGCAAAGGTGGCAAAGGCTAAACAGTTTCATGACTTCGACTAGGATAACTAGGAGATCCTAGAGGAGGAGCCTGTGTTAGGGGAGCATAACAAGGTGGTGGAGATTGTCAAGATCTCAACTAAAGAGACCACCACCGAGGTCAAGGGAGCTGAGGAGGCTTGAAACAAAAAGAAGAGTTCTTAGGCCCTTTTTATTGTTTGTAATCTGCCTTGAAGCCCTCTTTCTATATATACTTTATTAAAATGGATTTCTTTTTCATTTCGCCTTTCTTTATGCATTTGTCTTTTGTTAGTAGAATCTTTGAATTTTTGCCAAGTGCGAAGACTTAGACCGCTTAATTCGGCTTGAGAACCTTGTCCCAGATGAACTGAGTAGGGGCCTTTAGGCGTATTGCTCTAAGTGTAGGACTTCGGTTTTTAACTTTTGAATGTGATCATTTTGTCAACGCCTTTCTGGGTCCCTTTCACCTTACTTAGAAAGTTCCTAAGTGTATAGTGAAGGGTTTTGATTGCGTTCTTTGACCTAGGGGATCTTCTTAAACCCTTAACTTCGAATGTTTTGCAAAAGAGTGTTTGCTTCGAACTGGGACGTGTCTTCGCGGTGTGCTAGCTCTGCCACTTAATGTGTGAAATGTGATTAGGAATATTTAGACCACATTGATCGTAAATGAATTTAGTACTTTAAATGTTTATATGAAATAAAAAATAAATATGTTTATTGGTAAAATTCGTGCAAATTCCATTTGCGCGGTATAAGAGTTCCATCTAGCTTTTCCAATTAAAATATTTTATGCTTGACGACTCTTTTGATCATGTACGGGCACTCCCAGTTTGGTACCACCTTTTTTGTGTTCTTGGGATCCGAGACTTCTTGCTTGCGTAGGACTAAGTCTCCAAGTCTGAATGATCTTTGCTTGACTTGAGAGTTGAAGTACTTTGTGGTACGCTGATAAGTGGTAAGCTTTATCATAGCTTCGTCTCGGATTTCTCAACAGGGTCTAAGATCTTTAGTCCTTCCTCATTCTACCTCTCCTCGAACAGGTTCTCCCACCTCGATCAGGACTACAACAGAGAAGAAAGGGGTCTCGCTTATTGGGTCCGAGGTGTGATCCTATAAGCCTATAATGCATGAGGGAGTTCTTGAACCCAAAGTCCTTGTGAGTCTTCCAGCCTCTTCTTCAGTGTATGTAGGATAGTCCTGTTTGTGACTTCAGCTTGGCCATTGGCTTGAGGGAGGAGAACTTGTGACTGATGTCGAGCTCTTCACATAGCCTTCTGAAGAGAGCACTGTCAAATTCCTTCTTGTTATTTGTAACCAGGATTCTTGGAATTCTGAATCTGCAAACTATAAACTTCCAGACGAAGTTCTTTTCCTTTACATCAGTGATCTTGGGTAGAGGTTCGAATTCGACCCACTTGGTAAAATAGTTAGTTACTATGATTAGATGATACAATTGTCCTGGTGCCTTGGGGAAATGACCTAGGATGTTGATACCCCACATTACAAATGGTATCGGACTGGTGACAACCATTAGTGGGTTAATAGGACAACATGGAATAAGAGCTTTCTTTTGGCTCTGAATACACTTCTGACAAAGTTGATTGCTTTGTCTTTAAGTCTTGGCCAGTAGTACCCTTGTCTCAGTATCTTATGCACTAGAGCTCGAACGCCGAGATGGTTTCCACAAACTCCTTCGTGGATTTCTCTTAATGAATAATTAGCTTCTCTTAGAGAAAGACACTTAAGATGTGGCAGAGTGAGAGACCTTCTGTAGAGGCATCCCTCGATCATGCAATATCTAGCTACCCTAAAAACTAAACTTTCTTGCTTCAATCCTGGATTATGGGAATTCATCATCTTGCAAATACTTGATGATTGGGGTCATCCAGTTGGGCATGTCATCTTTAGTGTTGGGGCTAAACAAGAGTTCGATGTACACAACTTAAGGCAGATATGGAGTCTTAAAGGATGCTAATTAAGCTAAGGTGTCGACCTTTGCGTTTTGCTAACTTTTTTACAACCAACGAAGAGTCACTGAAGACTTCTAATGATTGTACCATGAGAGACTTGTCCAATCTCATTTCGACTAGAAAGGCATCGTACTTGGCTTCATTGTTGGAAGACTGAATCCGAACTGAAGTGCATACCTGATTGTTAAGTCTTCAAGACTAATCAAAATGAGTACGACGCCATTACTAGACGTGTTGGAGGACCCGTCAACAAATAGCTTCCAACAGGTTTCCTCCAAGGAAGGCTCGATCTGATGCTGTTCAATTGGACAGTTAAGGAACATGCATTCAACTATAAAGTCTTTAATGGTGGGCTATGGTTTGAACTCGATAACGAATCCGCTCAATTGTATAGATACTTCACGAGTCGGCTTGATAGGTCGGGTTTTTAGAGAAATTGGCGAAAGGAGGCGATCAATGAGCACATTGACTGAATGCAATTGAAAGCAAGGTCTCAGCTTCTTAGCCGAGATGACAACCACATAGGCCAACTTTTTAATGGGTTGGTACCAGATTTAAGCATCTTGCACGACTCTACTAACATAGTAGATGGGTCTCTGGATCTTGCCTTCTTCTCATATCAATACTGAAGCCACAACAACTTCACTAGCAGCTAAGTACAATAACAACTATTCTCTTTCCTTGGGTTTAGTCAAGAGAAAAGGTGAGCTCACGTACCTTTTCAATTCCTTGAACAATGCTTGGCACCCGTAGGTCCACTGGAACTCCTTGATCCTCTTCAAAACTTTGAAGAATATTAAGCAATTTTCTACGGATTTAGACATGAAACTACCAAGGGCATTTTTCCCGCGCATACAGATTTGTGAAGATGCGTTGGTTGATCCAGAACGCTAGGCTTGGTTGGCCCGCATCGGAGGGACCGACACTAATTCCTTACTTTAACCGCTCCATAAAAAGGGTTCCCCCAAAAAGGAAAAAAATCAATACGAAAACCAAAATCAGAATGAGGAAGAAAAAAGATATCGTGATGTAAGTCTATTATTCCTTTCTGCCATATCCTTAATTGTGGGTTGGTTACACCTACAACCGAAATGGAAACTGAGCGTGTCATAGTTCAAAAATGCCAAATCTCGTCTCAATCATCATTTGTCAAGACTATTCGGGGTAAGTTCCTTGGCTTGGATAAGGCATTTAGTCTATGTCGTTGTTCCTGGATCCCAGGGGAATATGTTCAATGGGATAATTTCTTAGATTTATTACCGCATCCCCAAGGGTTAAGCCCACTTTTTACAGGTCAGTGGAATCTTTATACTCAAAACCCCGATTCAAGTAATCATTTATTTGTTACCTCCAAAGGATTAGGAACTGCCATTCTAACCTTTTTTGGGGGATTCCATCCATAAATGCAAAGTTTATGGCTAACTGATATTGCTCATCATCATTTAGCTATTGCATTTATTTTTCTCGTTGCGGACCTTATTTATAGAACTCACTTTGGAATTGGGCACAATATAAAAAATCTTTAACTTCAAATTCTTTATCATTGATACGAATCACACAACCTTTGTAAACATTTATGATTATCGCACTATCTCTAGTGGGAACTTTAAAAATAATATTATGCATCAAAGGACTAATACTCACATCAATAGACTTCATATGAATACTGGATGCAAAATAATCGGTTGCACTAAGATCAACCAACATTGATATGTCCATCTTTTCTACATACAAAGTATTTCAAATTAAGACAATTATGAGATAAATATCTTATCTGAATACATCTATAACAAACTTCTATCTCTCAATCATATATTAGATTATCACTTTCCCTTGGTATCATACTTACTTCCTCTGCCATGACTCCTAGTTTCCATAACCTGTCTCCCAAATCTACGGCCCAGTTCCCATAACCTGTCTTTCAAATCTAAGGGTCCCACCGATATAAATCTAAACTATAGAAGCAACAGAAGTACATATTCCTTCGGGAGGATGTTTGGGGCGTGGGCATAAAGGTCTTTATGACGTAATCAATAATTCGATTCGTTTTTAATTAGGCCTTGCTCTAGCCTCCTTAAGGGTTATTACTTCCTCGGTAGCTCAACACATGTACTCTTTACCAGCTTATGCATTCATAGCACAAGACTTTACTACTCAAGCCACATTTACCCATCACCAATACATCGCAAGATTCATCATGATAAAAGCTTTTGCTCATGGAGCTATATTTTTTATTAGAGATTACAACCTGGAACAGAATGAAGATAATGTATTCGCAAGAATGTTAGACCAAGAAGAAGCTATCATATCCCATTTAAGTTGGGCTGGCCTCTTTTTGGGGTTCCATACTTTGAGACTTTATGTCCATAATGATGTCATGCTTGCTTTTAGTACTCCAGAGAAACAAATCTTGATCGAACCTATATTTTCCCAACAGATACAACCCACTCATGGTAAAACTTCATATGAATTTGATGTAGTTTTATCTTCAACGAGTGGCTCGGTATTCAATGCGGGTCGAAACATATGATTGCCTAGCTGGTTAAATGCTATTAATGAGAATAGTAATTCATTATTTTTAACAATTGATCCCCCTTTTCTTCCACTTGAAGAGAGTTCTAAGGAGTTGTAAACCCTCAAGATCCCAATTTCACAATCACCGTATAGTGATCACAGAAAGTTCGAGAGCCTCTGCAACTCCTGTAGCTGGTCGATCATCTTGCTTTCCCTCTCTCACTCTGAAAGCCTAAAATCACTCTCAGAATTAAGCACCTTTCCAATGCCTAATGTCGCTTAGCTGATGCGATAGTTACACACTAACCCTGACTTGACACTTGACTTAACTTGCCTTCGAGACAGAGTGATGGTGCATCCCCCTCATAAATAGCTAGCTCTATAATACCCGTATTTGTAAAGTAATGGTAAAGAAGAACTTTAATAAATATGACATAGAGTTAAAATAATATATGTATCTATATATATGCGAAAGATTTAATTTTTATAAAACAATTCTAAAAAAAATCTGGCATCCAGAAGAAAAAAAAAACGTGGCAACAGATGTTGCCACGTGTTCCCAAAAGAGGAGTTTGATGTTGTTTGGTTTATTAGTTACATACCAAATCCTGTTTAGTTTTCTTTCAACTACGATTCAAATTACTCTCTTTCTTTAAACACTTGGGGACCGAAAGAAAGGTTGAAAGAGTAAAATTTTGAAGGGGTTTACGGGAGAATTTTATAGAGAATCGCGAGAAGCTCTAAGAAAAACAGAAGGTAAATAATGTGAAGTTTATTTTTGAAATTTAGTATACATGAAATTTCTTGGAATTCAAAGTGAGAATATTCGAAGAGTGTGAACTATAGAAGAATTGAAGAATAAAATAGAAATTTAAAATAAATATTTTGTCAGGTGTTGACGATCAGCAACCGGAGGAAATTGTTAAGAAGAGCAAGAAAGGCAAAGAGGTGATCCATGGGTAGCTCTAAGTGCTACGTTGTGAGTTAGATTTAATTTAAGTAATCAAGATAAATATGAAATATATAGTGATAATATTATAATAAATTATTAACTTGGGCTTTGGTGGTAGATGAAAAATTGGTTGACATGTATAATAGGAATAATGGATATATAGAAAAATTATTATATGAAAAATAATATTATTAGACTAATGAGTCGATTTAATATTAAAGGTGAAATGAAATTCTTGACAAGCTATGGTGGATGATTTGATATAATTTATGAGGAGAAGAATTTAGTAGAATTTTTTTAAATAATAATTTGAGAATAATCAGGATAGCTAGTTTAAATGTTTGAATACATGCTTTGTTTTATTTTATTATTCATATCATTATTCATATGCATATGCATGAAATAAAAGAACCGGGAGGACAGCCGATCTAAATGAAAATAAAAGAACCGGGAAGACAGCCAGTCTAAATGAGAATAAAAGAACCGGGAAGGTAGCCGGTCTAAATGAGAATGAAAGAACCGGGAAGGCAGTCAGTCTAAATGAGAATGAAATAACCGGGAAGGCAGTCGGTGTAAGATAAAAACATGTCGACATGTGGGAAGACATTCCCAATAATAATAACATTTAACTTTACGTATTGCATTTGCTTTAAATATTGATTTTTATTGCTTGATATGTTAAAGTGCTATTTATGATTGTAAATCTATTGATAGAGGAATGAGTCTCACAGAGAGACAAATATGCTAAGGAAGAAATATGAAAATATGTCTGATGAGTAACTTAAGAAGATATTGTGAAATATGGGAATTATAAAATTTAGTAGTGATTACAGAATATTGGTATTGAATTATTTGAGGAAAAAGATGAATGAATATTGGAATATTTTTTAGAAGTAATTAAATTATAAGATGTAACTAGGAGTATAAAATTGAATACTTCTAGTAAATTTAATTCACTGAGCTTGTGAAGCTCACTTCTCATTGTACAATGATTTCAGGTAGCAGGCAGGACAGATAGTTTGGTGAGTTGAGATTCAGACGAAGTCATTATCTGTAAGCCACGTGTGTGTCCACATCTCAAACTAATGAGAAAATAAAATAAAAGAAATTTTATTTGTAAATATTCATGCATATTACATTGTATAAAATGTTTAAGTCAATATCAGAATGATGTATCTCCCCTATCGAGGGTTGAGGGTTGAGGGTTGAGAATTGATGTAAAAAAAATTGTTGGTGTTATTTTTTTTGTGTGCATATATGTGTCATACTGGAATTTTCAAAATGTGACAATACCGTCTTGGGGGTGGCCAACCCGAGATGGGTCATTACAAGCTTGCCCCTATGTGCTACCCTTACCTACCTTGAACTATAGGAGCGGTCTTGCATACTTATACACATGAAAATCAGGCCATTTTTCAATAGTTATTAGAGGTGAACTAGTTCCTATCTGATCTTTTTTCAAAGGCTTTCTTCTTAACTTGAAAAAAAAGGGGGCATAAAGAGAAGGTTATAAAGAAGCTAAGCGAAGAGCGACTATCAGGAGAACCAAGAGAGCTACCAGCTAGCATAGAACAGAGCTAGTATCCATACTTCAAACTTTGACTAGAGGAAGGGAATCGATTAAAGCCAGATTACCACTTATGGTACACTAAGAATTTCATGCTCAATGAGGGGAGATTCTAAAAAAGTCTTATACTATAGGCTAACTCATTCCTGAAATCAAGGAAGATGAAATTCCAAGAAAGCCCCTAGGGGCAAGAGGCATTTGAGACTTCTGTCTCCCCTTCCGGTTATCAAGGGAGAAAAAAAAGCTCAAAGACATTCTTCTTTTTGTTGGTTCATAGTCCACACAGGGTTCTGGTCTTCTTACTTTATGTTTTGGAGTCAATTTCTCTCTCAATCAAGTCTTAACTAGAAATGTCTTAAAATAGAATAAAAAACAAGAAATTGCTTGGATTCAAGGCTTTCGCCTTCTCCGCCATGACGAAGTTTTTCTGCTCTAATCTTTGAAAAGGAAGGCTAGAATAAAAGGGGGACTTAGTCTTTTTCCCATAGTTGTCTTTTGGGTTTAGACATTTTCCACCTAAGTGCCATTAAGAGCAATTATCAGTTGCAATGCACCAACTGAAAGATAACAAAAATGTATAAAAGTTCAATCGAAAGAAAGAGAAATCAATTAGATCCTTACGTTACGCTCCAGGGACTCCTCGACACAAGGAGTATGGGCCTTCATATCTAGGAGAAAAGCATCGAGTGTGCAGGTGCAGCTTTTGACAAAACAAGTTAATTCATTCTCGAAATTGTGGCGAGATGTAGCAAATCCCCTATTGATGGAAGAGGGGCTCTAAGTGATCATGAGCGAAGACGTGTCGAAGTGAAAGTCCCTGGGATTATTAAACGTAAATCTGTGCATGAGCCTATGAAAACAGGGTTAAAAGCGGTAGATAGCTTGGTTCCTCTAGGTTGTGGTCAACAAGAACTGGAAAAACAGCTATTGCTATCGATACCATATTAAACCAAAAGAAAATGAACTCAAGGGCCACCTCTGAGAGTGAGACATTGAATTGTGTCTATGTAGCAATTGGACAAAAACACTCAATTGTGGCACAATTAGTTCAAATTCTTCAGAAGCGAATGCTTTGGAATATTCCATTCTTGTAGCAGCCACCGCTTCGGATCCTGCTCCCCTGCCAATTTATGGCCCCATATTCCGGGTGTGCCATGGGGGAATATTTATGCGATAATGGAATGCACGCATAAATAATCTATGGTGATCTTAGTAAACAGGCGGTTGTATATCAACAAATGACATTATTGTTACGCCGACCACCATGCCATGAGGCTTTCCCAGGCGATGTTTTCTATTTACATTCCCATCTCTTAGAAATAGCCACTAAACGATCAGACCAGACAGGTACAGGTAGCTTGACCGCCTTACTAGTCATTGAAACACAAACTGGAGACGTATCGACTTATATTCCCACCAATGTGATCCCCATTACTGATGGACAAATATATTCGGAAACAGATCTCTTTTATCGCAGAATTAGACCTGCTATTAACGTCGGCTTATCTGTCAGTCGCGTCGGGTCTACCGCTCAGTTGAAAGCTATGAAACAAGTCTGCAGTAGTTCAAAACTGGAATTGGCACAATATCGCAAAGTGGCTGCCCTTGCTCAATTTGGGTCATACCTTCACGCTGTGACTCAGGCATTACTCAATAGAGATGCAAGGCTTACAGAAGTACTGAAACAACCATAATATGCTCCACTTCCAATTGAAAAACAAACTCTAGTCATTTATGCTACTGTTAATGGATTCTGTGATCGAATGCCACTAGATAGAATTTCTCAATATGAGAGAACCATTCCAAGTAGTATCAAACTAGAATTACTACGACCCCTTTTAAAAAAGGTGGGTCAACTAAGAAAGATGGAACCATATGCATTCTTAAAAGAAAGCACTTTGCGTTACCTATGAAATAGACTGATTCGCCTTACAAAAACTTAGGCATTACTGTTAAAGCAAACAAAAAAGTAGATCTCTAGGGGTCAAGTACATCATATCACGGCTAACTTTATCCGAACAGATCGCCAACCAAGGCCTTATGGAAGAAAGACAGGACGTATTCCGAAGAAATGCTATATTGATTTCAAGACTATAATGAGGAGGACGATAGACCCACTCATGATCTACTAAAGGGCAAGTAGGTTGATTGGTTCGAATCCAATTCGTGAGATGGCCTTGTTGGTCATATAGATATCTTGACGCCTCTATTATCTCATTTTCGGATGACTGTCCCATTCCATTGCTGGTAAATACGGAGTCAAATTCAACCGTTGCTCTCCAGGTTGTAGACATGGAACCCCTTTTCATTTCCTCAACATGGAGGATCGAATTTCAGTCACAAATGGTTACAGTGGGTAGGCCTAGATTCGCAATAACCTCCATCTCAGTATATAATTTTTTTTCTTGTTCAGTACTGGCATAAACAAAAGTGAAAAAAAGGCAAACCCACCTCCATTTGAACAACACAATGGACAGCTTGATGTGAGGGATGAAAGAGAATAACTAATTTAACATATCATTTTAATAACACCAAAATTCCCTCGGATCTCTCACAGGCTGGCCAAGAGACAACTTTGTTGGAAATCACCTTGGCAAGATGCCCAGGTGGTGATCTTCCAAACACCCAAGTCTTGAATGACTTGTAGAAAGAATTTCAGCAATCGAACACAAGAACAGAAAATCAAAGAAAGAAAGAAGATAAGTAATTTGTTGTCGAGGTTCGGCAATGTGCCTACGTCCCCGTGAGTTCCTCCGAACTCTTTGCACTATCTCAATGGTTCTTACAAAGTTACAGCAATCCCCTTCAAGAATCCAAGTTCTTGAAGAACCAATAAGAGAACGAGAAAGTGATAGACCTATTACAATGCTTTCTATCAATTCTCTACTAACCTCTCTTCTTTACAACCAGCCTCACTACAAGAGTCCCTCTTGTGTTTATGTCTCTCTACACAATTCTCTCTTAGTGTTTACAATGATCTCACAATGTCACAAAACTCTTTTGTATATGTGTTTTTGTATCTTGTATTATCTTATGAAATGAGGCCTTGAGAACCCCTTTTATAGCCTCTTAATTCTTGGACATTCTTGTGAGTCATTATCCTCCCTTTGATCATGTTCTTCCTTTAATCTCAGCCCTACATCACTCTCCAAGTGATGCTGTGTGTTTTGGTGTGGTGCTGTGTGCTGCGGCGTGACCTGATGCTGCAGCCACCTGATGCTGTGCGCACACCTCCTGCCTGTGGGCAGAAACTTCCACAGCAGTGTGCTTGACCTTGCCACGCTCAAAACTTAAGCACACACTTGTGTGCAACCTTTTAACTTGCTGAACTTTCATACTCCACCTTTGGTTTGGATTTTAACCATGTTTGAACCATGTTTGGACCTGTTCAAACCTTGACCATGTTTGAACCATGTTTAAACCTTAGACAAAAAACCAACAATCTCTACCTTTGTCTAAGCGTTTAAACCTGAACCATTTGTGCATAGACCTTCGGGATCCAAACTCATCTTGAGTCATCAATCAACTGACTCTAATCCTAAGTAATTCAAGGCAATGATTGAACTTACTTAGAGGTAGAAACTTGGTGCCTAAATCTGCAGGACTTTTCTCCGTGGTCTTCTTGTCAACATGAATGCTTCCTTCTGTACCATTTTCCAGAATGTAATGATACCGAACATCCATATGCTCCGTCCCCTCATGGAACACCGGATACCTCCACAAGTGCCCCGCACTTTGGCTATCCAAAGATACCACCAGCTGCTCTTTTAGGACCTCCCACTCGTCCAACAACCCTTTGCACCCCATAGCCTCCTTTATGGCTTCCGTAGCCGCTATGCATTCTGCCCTGGTTGTTATGAGTGCTACCACTGGCTGCCACTGAGCCTCCATGTACCTCAGCAACCACTTCATCCCAAGACAATGCTCTTTTCCGGGATTACTCACACATTTGCTGAAAACATCAATTGCCCAAGAAACACTTGACCTGTTTCTCTTCCTTTCCCGGATGATTCTCCTCATCCCAAGGATCTTTTGTGCAAGGCTGAGATCTTTCCTCTCGAACTCCTCACTGAGTTGAGATGTAAACCTTTCCATCTTCTTCCTGCTGTTCCAAACTAACAGCCCATCAATGACATAGGTGAGGATACTCACCATCTTCTCCACCTTGTGTCCAGGTGTGAAAGTTTCTGTGAAACCTATGTCTCCTCTTCTCGTGAACCCATTCGCCACCAGCCTAGCCTTGTTCCGGACTTCATCTCTTGGAGGGCACCCTTCTTTGATCTTGTAAGTGCACTTACATTCCACAACTTTCTGATTTCCTGGAATTTTCACCAATTCCCAGAAGTTGTTCTTCCTCAAAGAATCCATTTCTTCCTCCATAGCTAGCTGCCACTTTGACGAATCCTTACACTCCATGGCCACCGTGTAAGTTTCTTGTTCACTCATCTCTCCTTCTGTCCAAGGAGCTGCTGCATCGGCAGCATCCGCAAACCCACATCTTGAAGGTGGTCCAACCAACGTTCTTTCCTGGTCTCTTATGAGCTGAAAGTCCTTCTGACTTGCTGCAGCATCCTCTTCTTGTTCAGCCTCTTCTTGAGTTTCTTGAGCTTGGCAATCATCCAAGGGCTCTACCTGGTCTGAACCCTCTTGCCTCCTTTGCTCTACCTGAACAGAATCTCCCTTGATGCTATGCTCAACAATTTCTGAATTGGTTTGCTCACTAGCCCCTGCAGGGTTAGTTTTCTCCAAGTAGGGAAATAATAATTCATTAAAGACAACATCCCTACTTATTATGAGTTTAAATCCTTCTTTTTCTAAGGACCACAACCTGTACCCCTTAGTCCCTTCCCCATATCCTAGAAACACATATTTTCTAGATCCTGGGCTAAGCTTGTCCTCCTTTTGGAGTGCATACGCAGCACACCCAAAAGTCCTAAGGTTGTCCAACTCAAGGGGTTTTCCACTCCACAACTCTTCGGGAGTCTTATGGTATAAAATCCTAGAGGGTGATCTATTAATCAAATATGCAGCTGTAGACACCGCTTCCCCCCAAAAACATTTGGGTAATCCGGATTTATTTAACATGCACCTAACCTTTTCTATAAGGGTCTTATTCATCAACTCAGCAACTCCACTTTGCTGAGGAGTTTCCACAACCGTCCTATGTCTTAGAATGCCATTTAACCTACAGAATTGATCAAGTTCTTGGTTAAAAATTTCTAAGCCATTATCGGTTCTTATCCCCTTAACTACTCTACCCATTTGAGTCTCAACCAGCCCTTTCCACACCACTAACTTATTCAAGGCATCTAATTTATTTTTCACCAAATAAACCCACACTTTTCTTGAATAATCATCAATTAAAGACAGAAAGTAAATGTTACCTCCCTGTGTTGGTGTCCTTGCTGGTCCCCAAAGGTCCGCATGAATGTAGTCAAGAATGCCCTTAGACTTGTGCACTCCGGTGTTGAAGCTGACCCGATGTTGCTGCCCAAGAACACAGCTCTTACAGGAATCCATTTTTTTCTACTTTGTCACCACCAAGTAGACCTTCCTTGCTAAGCATTTGCAGGCCCTTTTCGCTCATGTGTACCAAGCGAGTGTGCCAAAGGGCTGCCTTGTCCAGCTCAGCCATCAAGCTTGCTGCTTGATCATTGGTTTTTGTTTCTCCAATCATCTCATAGAGTCCATCGTTTCTTGCTGCCTTGATCACTACCAAAGATCCCTTGGCCACCTTGATCTTTCCTCCCTCTATCTTGCATGTACAACCCATGGAATCCAGCTGCCCCAATGAGATCAAGTTCCTCTTCAAATCTGGAACATACCTCACATTTTCCAGCAGTCTTTTGACTCCATCAAACATCCTCAATTGGATGTCTCCAATCCCTCTCACTTGGCAAGAATTGTCATTCCCCAAGAAGACTCTTCCATCATTGATCTTCTTGAAATTCTTGAACCATTCTTTGTGAGGGCTCATATGATGAGTGCACCCGGTATCCAAGATCCATTTCCCGCTGCCTTCTTGCCCCTTGCTCACACTTGAGCACACAACAAGAACATCATCATCTTGCTGTTCTGTTTTGGCAACCGAAGCCTCTCCATTCTTGGTATGGCTTCCTCCTCTATCCCTTGTCATCTTCTTGCAATCTTTCTTGACATGACCCTCCTTATGGCAGTAGTAGCAGCTCTTCCCTCCAAATCTCAGTTTGGAATGCATTCTCCCATGGCTTTCTCCTCTACCTCTGTCCCGGTAGTAGCCATGCATGCTGCTGTGCACTCTCCCATGGCTCTCTCCTCTACCTCTGTCCCGGTAGTAGCCATGGTTGCTGCCATACCAAGTTGCTGGCCTTCTTTTAAAGAACAGCCCTTTACCACTTGATGCACTCCTTTTCTTGGCATCAAGATCGTCTTGCAACTCTTTCTTAGGATCAAATTTAAAATCAAAGATTCGTTTATGAAGATACCTCTTATTAGGGAGAGTCTTGGCAAGAAACAATTCATCTAGTTTTTTCCATATTGCAGCTGGATCTTCCGAGTCTCTACACTCCCTTGTGACATTATCCGACATGTGCAAGAAAATGGTGCTGTAAGCCATCTTCTTCATCTCATTCCGCTGGTCCTCCGTGACACTTGCTGGAAAAGCATCATCTTCTCCAAGAGCTAAGTCCACTTTCTGTTGCACTAGAACCTCCTTGATCTTCCGCTTCCAAAGGGCAAAGTCTCCCTTTCCATCAAACTTCTCCACACAGAAATTTGAAGCCATCTTTTGCGGACAAGATCCCAGATTTGTGCACTAACCACAACTACTTTCTTCAACCTCAAGAACACAGATCGAAGATGGATCTTTAACACCGTTCTTGAATCAACCTTCAAGAACACGATCGGATCTTGATCTTTAACCGTTCTTGAATCACCCAAGAAGTTTGATCTTTGATTCTTGGAGTCTTGGCTCCGTACCTTCTACTTCTTGTTCCGATAATCAGCTGCTGTGCTCTGATACCACTGTCCAAAGCTCTGATACCACTGTTGAAAATCGCCTTGGCAAGATGCCCAGGTGGTGATCTTCCAAACACCCAAGTCTTGAATGACTTGTAGAAAGAATTTCAGCAATCGAACACAAGAACAGAAAATCAAAGAAAGAAAGAAGATAAGTAATTTGTTGTCGAGGTTCGGCAATGTGCCTACGTCCCCGTGAGTTCTTCCGAACTCTTTGCACTATCTCAATGGTTCTTACAAAGTTACAGCAATCCCCTTCAAGAATCCAAGTTCTTGAAGAACCAAGAAGAGAACGAGAAAGTGATAGACCTATTACAATGCTTTCTATCAATTCTCTACTAACCTCTCTTCTTTACAACCAGCCTCACTACAAGAGTCCCTCTTGTGTTTATGTCTCTCTACACAATTCTCTCTTAGTGTTTACAATGATCTCACAATGTCACAAAACTCTCTTGTATATGTGTTTTTGTATCTTGTATTATCTTATGAAATGAGGCCTTGAGAACCCCTTTTATAGCCTCTTAATTCTTGGACATTCTTGTGAGTCATTATCCTCCCTTTGATCATGTTCTTCCTTTAATCTCAGCCCTACATCACTCTCCAAGTGATGCTGTGTGTTTTGGTGTGGTGCTGTGTGCTGTGTGCTGCGGCGTGACCTGATGCTGCAGCCACCTGATGCTGTGCGCACACCTCCTGCCTGTGGGCAAAAACTTCCACAGCAGTGTGCCTGACCTTGCCACGTTCAAAACTTAAGCACACACTTGTGTGCAACCTTTTAACTTGCTGAACTTTCATACTCCACCTTTGGTTTGGATTTTAACCATGTTTGAACCATGTTTGGACCTGTTCAAACCTTGACCATGTTTGAACCATGTTTAAACCTTAGACAAAAAACCAACAAACTTCTATCTACATCCATCCACATCTCCAAAATGACAATAAAGGAGGGATTCCACTTGACTTTTCAAGTTTTGATAGGCTAGCAGGAATGTAGGTCTATTTGCATCTTTATAGTTCCAACACACAAATTCCATTCCACGCCCAAAAATACACATCGAAGAAGAAGACGAAGAGGACACATCGCAGAAGAAGACCCATCAAAGAAAAGAGAAGAAGACCTATCAAAGAAAAAGACACACCAAGAAAAAGACACCTCGAAGACAAAGAATAATAAGATGAAGACACATCGAATAAGAAAAAGAAGACACATCAAAGAAGAAGAATAAGAAGACACATCGAGGAAGATGAAAATGAAGACACTTCGAAGAAAAAGAAAAAAACATGTCAAAGAAGAAAACACATCGATGAAGAAGAAGTAGACACATCCATGAAGAAGAAGCAGACTCATTGAAAAGGAAGAAGAAGACACATCAAAAAAGTAGCAGAAGACACATTGAAAAAGAAGAAGAAAAAGTAGCCAAAGACATCAAAAAAGAAGACACAACGAAGAAGAAGAAGACACATCGAAGAAGAAGAAGATGGCACTTCGAAGAAGAAATACACATCGAAGAAGAAGAAAAAGAAAAGGAAAAAGACACATTAAAGGAGGAGTAAGAAGAAGAGGAGAAGAAGACACATCGAAGAAGAAAAAGAAAACACATTAAAGAAGAAAAAAAACAAACAGAGGAAAAAGACACATCGAAAAGACGAACACACATCAAAGAAGGAAAAGAAGCATATGAAGAAAAAAATTAAACACATCGAGAGAAGAAAAAGAAGAAGACACATCAAAGAACTTTACGACACAGAAGGAAAAGGAAAATCGAAAGATGGCACTTCGAAGAAGAAATACACATCGAAGAAGAAGAAAAAGAAAAGGAAAAAGACACATTAAAGGAGGAGTAGGAAAAAGAGGAGAAGAAGACACATCGAAGAAGAAAAGGAAGACACATTAAAGAAGAAAAAAAACAAACATAGAGGAAAAAGACACATCGAAAAGACGAACACACATCAAAGAAGGAAAAGAAGCATATGAAGAAAAAAATTAAACACATCGAGAGAAGAAAAAGAAGAAGACACATCAAAAAACTTTACGACACATAGAAGGAGAAGGAAAATCGAAGAAGAAAAAGACACATCGAAGAAAATGAAGAAGAAGAAGAAGACACATCAAAGAAATCGAAGACACATGGATGAAAAAGAAGAAGAAAAAGATATATCGAAAAAGAAGAAAAAGAAGAAGAAGACGCAGCGAAGAAGAAGACAGTTCGAAGAAAAGAAACACATCGAAGAAAATGACACATCGACGAAGAAGACACATCAAAGAACAAGACACAATCACATTGAAGAAAAAAACTCATCGAAGAAGAAGAAGACATATCGAAGGAGAAGTCTCATCGAAGAAGTAGTAGAAGACATTTCAAAAAAGAAGAATAAGACACATTGAAGAAAAAGACACAAAGAAGAAAAGGACACATCTAAGAAGAAGATGGATAAGACACATCAAAGACGAAGAAAAAAAGACACATCGAAGAAGAAGAAGATACATCGAAGAAGAGGAAGACACATCGAAGAAGAAAACATTTCGAAGAAGAAGATGAAAACACAAAGAAGAAGAATAACACATATCGAAGACATAAAGGAGGAGGATGAAGACACGTCGAAGAAGAGAAAGACACATTTAAAAAGAATAAGACACATCAAAGAAGAAGAAAACACATTGAAGACAAA
This sequence comes from Bretschneidera sinensis, assembly GCA_023935145.1. Lineage (NCBI taxonomy): Eukaryota > Viridiplantae > Streptophyta > Magnoliopsida > Brassicales > Akaniaceae > Bretschneidera > Bretschneidera sinensis. The sequence goes on from CM043699.1 coordinate 53,318,879, forward strand.
GACATATCAAAGAAGAAGGAGAAGAGCACACATCAAAGAATGAGAAGAAGAAGATATATCGAAGAAGAAGACACATCGAATGCACAAATAAGATGAAGAAAAACAAATATCAAAGAAAAAGAAGGAGACACATCGAAGACACATTAAAGAAGAAGAAGAAGTCACATGAAAAAAAGATAAATAAAAAAAAAGACACATCGAAGAAATAAAGAAGAAGACACATCGAAGAAGTCACGTCAAATAAGAAAAAGAAACAAAAGAAGAACAAAAATAGAGGAAAAAGACACGTCGAAGAAAATGAAGACACATCAAAGAAGATGAAGACACATCGAAGAAGAATAGGAAGAAAAAAATAAGACACATCGAAGAAAAAGACACATCAAAGAAGTTGACGTCTTAATGAAGGACACAATGAAGAATAAAAAACACGTCGAAGAAGAAAAAAATATATCGAAGAAAAGAAGAAGATACATTGAAGAAGAAAATACATCTAAGAAGTCGAACACACATCGAAGAAGAAGAAGAAGAAGAACACACATCAAACAAGGAGAAGAAGAAAAAGACACATCGAAGAAGAAAAAGAAGAAGACATATCGAACACACAAATAAGATGAAGACAAAGAAGACACATCGAAGAAGAAGAAGGAGAGCCATTGAAGAAGAAGAAGACACATTGATGATGAAGAAAAAAAAAGGTACATCGAAAAAGAATACACATAAAAAAAACACAAATCTAAAAAGAAAAAGAAGAAGGCACATCGAAGAAGAAAAGAAGACACATCGAAGAAGAATATGAAGACACATCGAAGAAAAAGAAGAAAAGGAAGACACATCAAAGAAGAAGAAGAAAAGTAAGACACGTCAAAGAAAAAGTAAAATAAGACACATCGAAAAAGAAGAAGAAGAAGACACATTGAAAAAAAAAAAAAAGAGCAAGAAAACATAGCAAAGAAAAAAAAGACTAAGAAGAAGAATAATAAGACACATCGAAGACACAAAGAAGGAAAAGAGGAAGACACATCAAAGAATAAAAAGATACATCGATAAAGAAGAAGGCATATCAACAAATGAGAAGATGAAGACACATAAAAAAAAAAAGAAGACACATCAAAGAAAAAGAAGAAGAAGAAAACACATAGAAGACAAAGAGACATCGAGGAATAAGTAAAAGATGTATCGAAGAAGAACACACATCGAAGAAGAAAAAGTAACAGAAAAAGAAGAAGATGCATCAGATAAAGATAAGAAGACACATTGAAGAAGAAAATACATATAAAAAGAAGACTTATCGAAGAAGAAGAAAACACATATAGAAATAAGACCCATCAAAGAAGATGAAGACACATCGAAGAAGATGGACAAATTGAAGAAAAAGACACATTGACGAAGAAGTCACATCAAAGAAGAGGACACATCGAAGAAAAAGAAAAAGACATTTCGAAAAATAAAAAGAAAACACATTAAAGAAAAAGAAAAAAACGACATGACGAAAAAAGAAGATGAATAAGATACATCAAAGAAGAAGAAAAAGAAAAAGACACATCAAAGAAGAAGAAGACACACTTAAGAAGATAGAAGACACGTCAAAGAAGAAAAAGAAGACACTGAAGAAAGAGAAAGAGACCGATCGAAGAAGAAGAAAACATATCGAAGAAGAAGGAGATATATCGAAGAAGAAAAAAACACATTGAAGACGAAGATGATACATCGAAGAAAGAGAAGAAAAAGAAGACACCGAATAAGGAGAAGAAGAAGACACATTGAAAAATAAAATGTATAGTAGAAGACGACGCATCGAGAAGAATAAGACAATCGAAAAAGAAAAAGAGGAAGACACATTGAAGAAGAACCAAAAGAAGACACATCAGAGATACGAATAAGATGAAGAAAAACACAAAAAAATGAGACACATCAAAGAAGAATAAGACACATCTAGGGCACAAAGAAGAAGAAGAAGAAGAAGATAATACATTGAAGACACAAAGAAGATGAAAAAGAACACAAATCGAAGAAGAAAATGAAGAAGACATCGAAAAAGAAAGAAGATAATACATTGAAGACATAAAGAAGATGAAAAAGAACACAAATCGAAGAAGAAAATGAAGACATCGAAAAAGAAAGAGAAATATCGAAGAAGAACAAGATGATGAATCGAAGAAGGAGGCACATTGAAGAAGAAAATACATCGATGAAGAAGAAGAAAAAAGGTAAAAAATACACATCAAAAAAGAAAAAAGAAGAAGACAAGTCGAAGAAAAAGACACATCAAAGACAAAGACATCGAAAAAGATAAAGAAGAAGACACATCAAAGAAGAAGAAAAACAAGACAAATAGAAGAAAAAGAATAAGACATGTCAAAGAAGAAGAAGAAAAAGAAGACTCGTCAAAGAAGAAGAAAAAGAAGAGATATTAAAAAAGCAGAAGAAGAAGACACATCGAAGAAGAAGAAGAAGACACATCGAAGAAGAAGAAGAAAAAAAGAAAACACATCGAAGAAGAAGACACAAAAAAGAAGAAAAAGAACGCACATCGTAGAAGAAGAAGACACATCGAAGACACAGAGAAGGAGAAGACACATTGACAAAGAAGTAGACACATCAAAGAAGAAGAATAAGAATAAGAAAACATATAGAAGACGAAGACACATCGAAAAAGAAAAAGAAGAACACTCATCGAAGAAGACGTTACATTAAAGAAAAGGAAGACACATCAAAGAAGAAGACAGATCAAAAAAAAAAAAGATGACACATCGACGAAGAAAAAGAGGAAGAAGAGGAAGACACGTTGAAGACAAAGAAGAAGAAAAGGAACACAAATCGAAGAAGACATGGAAAAAGAAGAAAACATATCGAAGAAGAAGACAAATAAAATAAGGAGACACATTGAAGGAAGTCGCATTGATGAAGAATAAGGAAAAAAAAAGGTACATCGGAAAAGAAGACGCATCGAAAAAAGAAAAAGAACAAGAACAATAAGAAACATCAAAGAAGAAGACATACCAAGGATAAAGAAGATCGAAAGAGAATAAGAATAAGTCATATCGAAAAAAGTACATCAATGAAGAATAAGGAAAAAAAAGGCACACCGAAGAAAGAAGACACATCGAAAAAAGAAAAAAAAAGAATAGACATCGAAAAAAGAAAAAGAAGGAAGACACAACTAAAAAACAAAGAAGAACAATAAGAAGACACATCAAAGACGAAGAAGAAGATCGAAAGAGAAGAAGAAAAAGCCACATTGAGAAAGAACAAGACATAACAAAGAAAAATAAGAAGACATGTAGAAGAAAAAGAAAAAGACACATTGAAGATGAAAAAATGACACAACGAAGAAGAAGAAAGCACATCGAACAAAGAGATCACATCTAAAAAGAAGACAAATTGAAGAAAAAGAAAAAGAAGAAGACACGTCGAAGAAGTCAAAGACACATCGTAGAAAAAATACACATGATGAAGAAGAAGAAGAGGACAAATCGAAGAAAAAGAATAAGAAGAGGAAGACCCATCGAAGAAAAAACCCATCAAAGAAGAAGACGTATCGAATAAGAAGATAACACATCAAAGAAGAAAAAGAAACAAAAGAAAAAGAAGAAGACACATCAAAGAAGTTGATGCCACATCGAATAACACATCGAAGAAGAAAAAGACACATCAAAGAAGAAAATACATCAAAGAAGTCAAAAGCACATCAAGGAATGATAATCGAAAAAGATGAAGATACGTCGATGAAGAAGACACATCGATAAAAAAAGAAAAAATAGATACATCGAAACACATCGAAGAAAGAAGAAGAAAACAAATCAAAAAAGATAACACGTCGAAGAAGAGTAAGACACATACACATTGAAGAAGACATTTTGAAAAAGAAGAAGAAGAAGACATGACAAAGAAGAAGACACATCGAAGAAGAAAATGATAAATAAGACACATCAAAGAAGAAAAAAAAACACACATAAAGAAGAAGAGGAAGAAGAAGACATATCGAAGGCACAAAGAATAACAAGAAAAAGACATAGCGAAGAAGATGAAAAAGACACAACGAAGAAGAAAAAGAAGACGCATCGAGGAAGAAGAATACATATTGAAAAAGAAGAAGAATACAAATCGAAGAAGAAGAAAATATAAAGACACAACGAAGAAGAAGACGCATCGAAAAAGAAAAATACATATCGAAGAAGAATAACACACATCGAAGACACAAAGGAGGAGAAAGACACATCGAAGAAAAAAGATGCATTGAAGAAGAAAATGAAGATGCATCGAAGAAGTAGAAGACACATCAAAGAAAAAGAAAACAGATCGAAGAAAAAGAAAAAGACACAAAGAAGAGGAATAACACACATCGAAGACACAAAGAAGGAGTAAGACACATCGAAGAAGAGGAAGACATCTAAAAAGAGAAGACACATCAAAGAACAAAAAGAAAACACATTGAAGATGAAGACACATCAACGAAGAAGGGGAAGAAGAACACACGTCGAAGAAGAAAGCACATCGAAGACACATCAAAGATGAAGAAGAAGAAAAAATGTTCATCGAAGATGAAGAAGACACATTAAAGAAGAAGATATATCGATGAAAAAGAAAAAAAAACATATCGAAGAAGAAGAAGAAGATACATTGAAGCAAAAGAAGATACGTCAAAGAAAAAAAAGAAAAACAAGGCACATCGAAGTAGAAGAAGACGAAGAAGATGCATCAAAAAAAGAAGAAGAAGACACATTGAAGAAAAAGAAGTACAAGAAGAAAACACGATGAAGAAGAAGAAAAAGAACACACATTGAAGAATAAGACATGTCGAAAACACAAAAGAGAAGAGGAAGACTCTTCAAGAAGAGGAAAACACGTCAAAAAAAAAGAAGATACATCGATAAAGAAGAAGACACGTCAACAAAAAAGAAGACACATCAAAAAAGAAATAAAAAAGGAAAACACATCAAAGAAAAAGAAAACATGACAAAGATAAAGAAGACACGTCAAAGAAGTAGACACATCGAACAAGAAAAAGACGACGCAACAAATAAGTCACATTGAAGAAGAAAAAAAAACAGAAGAAGAAGAAGAAGACGCGTCAAAGGAGAAGAAGACATATCAAAGAAAAAGAAAACACATATAGGAAGAAAACACATCGAAGAAAACAAAGACACATCAAAGAAGAAGAGGATGACAAAAAAAATATGACACATCAGAGAAAAGAACACGTCGAAGAAGAGGACATATCGAAGAAGAAGACACATCGAAGAAGAAGTGGACACTTCGAAGAAGTAAATGACACATCAAAGAACAAGACACATCGAAGAAGAAGAAGAAGAAGAAAACGGCATTTTGAAAACGAAGAAGAAGAAGACACATTGAAGAAAAACAAGAAAATGACACGACGAAGAAGAAGACGAATAAGACACATCAAAGTAGAAGAAGAAAAAGACATATCAAAGAAGAAAACACACCGAAGAAGATACAACAAACATCGAAGACAGAATAATAAGAAGGAAGAAAAAGAAACATCAAAGAAGAAAAATAAGACACATCGAAGAAGAATGAGACAAATAGAAGAAAAATAAGAAAACACATTGAAAACACAAAAAAAAATGAGAAAAGGAAGACACATCGAAAAAGAAGAAGACACGTCGAAAAAGAAGAAAAAAACACACAGAAGACACCACATCGAAGGAGGAGAAGAAAAAGAAGACATATCGAATAAGGAGGAGAAGAAGAATACACATAGAAGAAGGAGAAGAAGAAGATAGATCGAAAAAGAAGAAGAAGAAGACACATCGAAGAAGAACAAGAAGAAGCCACATTGAAGACACAAATAAGATGAAAAAGAACACAAATCGAAGAAGAAAATGAAGAAGACACATCAAAAAAGGAGAAAGATCGAAGAATAAAAAGAACCATCAAAGAATAAGTAGACATATCGAAGAAGAAGAATCGAAAATGGCACATCGAAGTTGAAGAAGACATCGAAGAAAAAGATACATCGATGAATAAGAAGTAAAAAAAGGTAAAGAAGACACTTCAAAAAAGAAAAAGAAGAAGACACATCAAAGAAACAAAGAAAAAGAACAAGAAAAAGAAAAGACACGTCAAATAAAAAGACAGATCAAAGATGAAGACGCATCGAAGAAGATGAAAAAGAAGACGCATCGAAAATAAAAAAGAAGACACATCGAAGAAATGTAGAAGAAGAAAAAAAAAAGACTCGTCGAAGAAAAAGAAAAAGAAGACATATTGAAGAAGTAGAAAAAGAAAACAAATCAAAAAAGAACAAAAAGAAGAAGAAAAAGAAAGCACATCGTAGAAGAAGAACGCACATCGAAGAAAAAGAAGACACATCGAAGACAGAGAAGGAGAGAAGGATGACACATCGAAGGAGAAGACACATCGAAAAAGAAGAAGAAATCAAAAAAGAAATAGATACATCAAAGAAGTACACACATCAAAAAAGAAGAAGAAAACACATAGAAGACGAATACAAATCGAAGAAGAAAAAGAAGAACGCACATCAAAGAATAAGTTACATTGAAAAAAAGAAGACACGTTAAAGAAGACAGATTGAAAAAGAAAAAAAAAAGACATCGAAGAAGAAGAAGTCACATCTAAGTCACAAATAAGATGAAGAAAAACACACATCAAAGAAGAAGAAGAAGAAGACACATCGAAAAATAAAAAGAAGAAGACACATCAAAAAATAAGAAGAGAAAGACACATCGAAAAAGAAGAAGAAGACATATCGAAGAAGAAGAAGAAGACAGATCAAATAAGAAAAAGGAGACATCGAAGTTGAAGAAGATGCATTAATGAAGAATAAGGAAAAAAACACATCAAAGAAGACATGTCAAAAAAGAAAAAGAATAAGACACAACGAAAAAATAAAGAAGACACATCGAAGAAGAAAACATATCGAGGAAGAAAAAGAAGACACATCGAAGAAAAATAAGAAGACAAGTAGAAAAAGAAAAAGACACATCAAAGATGAAAAAAATACACATCAAACAAGAAGGAAACACATCGAAAAAAGAGATGTCACGTCTAAGAAGAAGACGCATCGAAGAAGAAGACACACCGAAGAAGAAGGCACATCAAAGAAGGAGAAAAAGAAGAAGACACGTCGAAAAAAGTCAAAGACACATCGTAGAAAAAAGACACATCGATGAAGAAGAAGAAGACACATCGTAGAAGAAGACACGTCGAAGAAAAAGAAGACACATTGAAAAGGAAAAATAAGACACATCGAAGAAGAAGACACAACGAAAAAAAACACATCGAACAAGAAGAAGAAGAAGACGCATCATAGAAGAAGACAAGTCGAAAAAGAAGGGGATACATCGATGAAGAATAAGACGCATCGTAGAATAAGAAGAAGACACGTCGTAGAAAAAGATGAAGAAGATACATCAAAGAAGAAGAAGAAGAAGAAGAAGAAGAAGAATAAGACACATCAAAGAAGAAAAAGACACGAAGAAGAAAAAAGAGACATCGAAGAAAAAGAAGACTCATCAAACAAGCAGAAGATACATCGAAATAGAAGGAAAAAAAAAGGTACATCTAAAAAGAAGACACATCAAAAAAGAAAGATAAGAAGACATCGAAGAAGAAGAAACAAAGAAGAATAAGATCACCCATCTTAGAAGAAGATATGTCGAAGAAGAAAAGAAGACACGTTGAAGAAGATGGAGAATAAGACATCAAAGAAGAAGACACAAAGAAAATCAAAGAAGAAGACACATCGAAGAGGATCAAAGAAAAAGACACACCGAAGAAGATCGAAGAGGAAGACAGAGAAGAAAATTGAAGAAGAAGAAAAAGAAGACCCATTAAGAAGTTGAAAAAGAAGAAGACACATCAAAGAAGTTGAAGACATCAAGGAAGAAGAAGGTACATCAAAGAAGAATAGATATCGAAGTCATTCACTAGGTTCCGAGAGATCACCAACTCATCTATAACACGCAATTAGACTTGATAGTATAGAGAAAAATGCTTCGTGAGAAAATACTCTTTATACAAGACATTTCGACTCTAAATCACACATCACTATCATTATGCTGTTAGGTTTCTAAGCAAACAATTCTTAATCCATATGTACTCTCATAGAGTTACACCATCAGGGATTTCAAACTTGAAGAGGTTTTTTTCTCTTTTTATTGTGACGATGGTGACCAAATCGAACTCTTGACATTGCCCCCATAAAGAGGGAGGTGTAACTGTTGGGCTAAGCCCACGAACACTTAAAGAGGTTATTAGTAAAGGTCTTTGTCTTCTAATAGAAAAAAATAAGAGCTATACTCCACTCTCATCCCCTTAAAGAAGTATAGAAATTACTTGTTGAGGTATTCCTTCTGCCAAAGCATCGAACTTTTGACATTGCCCCCATAAGGAGGGAGGTGTAACTGTTGGGCTAAGCCCACGAACACTTAAGATTCATTTTAAAAATATATTAATCATTCCTTTTTAAAACTTAAATCAATTTGCAACTTAACCTTTTTTTATTCAATCAAATGTAAAGTTAAGCTATCTAATAGGAGTAGCCTTATCAAATACTTAAAGCCTCCACCAGAACCCTCTTTTTTTCTTCTAAGGGGAAGAGGTACCACTTAGCAAGAGTGACAAATCATTAACAGCGCATCAAATAACTCAAATTTGGTATAGAAAGTAGGGCACTAATCCAATATTTAATTGTTCTTATAAAATTCAACATAAAATGGCAGAAAAAAGTGAGTTAAAAATAACATTACCAATTGATGGTGATCGAAATACTACAAGGGTTGTTGTATCATTGCCCAGCAAATGACAACTCCGTGATCTTTGAAGTCCTTATAAAGCTTCTCTATTTGTATTGTCCTCATACTTGGTGAAAAGTCAGTCAGGACAAGAACATGGTGTGTACCATATTTGGTTGCATTCACAACAAGAAATCCTCAAGACATTAGTTGACATAAAGCTCATATCTGCAAAAGTTGGCAACATCTACGATGAACTAACTGGTTAAAATTAAGCATTGAACCAAAATAATATTCTAAATAACAGTGATAGTTTCACATTGTACATTGAAGTTGACATAAGGATGGACAATCATGTTAAATCTCTTATGTTTTCAGTTTGGTTACATTATGGTTTTTAATCATTAATGCTCTCCATAAAGACCATAACACAAACATATATTATTAGGAACAGAAATGCAAGGTACCAGAAATCAGTTCTCTTATCAAAATAGGGCGTCCAGCTCAGATTCTTTCCTAAATGGGTTGCTTTAATTTGTAATTTTAAAAACCTATATCCCAATAAAATAATGCATAAAAGTTTTAAGAACAAAAACTGATATTTCAACTAGTAACAAACCCGTGCAATGCACGGATAAAATACTTGCTAAAATGATTAAAAATTACAATTTATTCATTGTTTTGTTTCATTAAAACAAAAGACAAAAAGGTAAATAAAACACTGATTGCATAAATTATTATGGATACTCTTAAAAAAGAATGAAAATGTTAAATCGATCTATAACTTTATTATCAAAATGAATTTATAACAAATAAATAACTGTACATTTTATTGATAGTTATTCTCTAAAAAACATCAATTTCAACTATGTATAAAAGAGAACATAAATCTCATGAAGATTTTTTTATATAACCCTACCACTTCAATTCTTGCAATTCGAATTGCAAAACAGAGGAAAAAAGACAAATTCATAGAAACATAAGAGGAAAAAAAGATACCCAATAAAAAATAAAGGAAAAAAGAAAAAAAAATGAAAGGAAAAAAAAGGAACGAAGGACATAGTAGAGTTGTGCCTTTTCAAGTTTCAAAAAGAGAGAAAAGGAAATCTAAGAGAGGGGGAATGACATAAGGGGCAGCTGCAAAGCTAAAAGGGTGAACAGTGTAATCAACCTTTAGCTTAATATTATGGTATAATTCTAAATTCTTCATGTAGCATGATTACTACTAATATTAGTATGGAATATATCAACACTACCATGAACTTGCCAATCCAGATTTTATGCAAAATAAATCAATCAAACTACTTGAGCTCTTGTCTCCTTCTTGGATCATAAAGAAAGAATTAAAGGTTATCTAAGAACAAATAGAACATGCTTAAGAATTAAGATAATTTTCAAGATTTCCATGTCTAACGCTATGGAAACAACTCCACATTAGAGTACAAAGACCAAAGGCTTTTGTGATTCCTTGCATACATTTTCATTTTATTTATAAAAAAAGAGCTAAGGATAACAACAAATAAGCAAAAGGACTTGAAATACAGAGGGAGGCATTGCTTATCAGCAAGTTAAGATTTGGAACACAGACCAAAATTCGGTGTTGTGTAAAAAGTTTAGAATAAAAGGTGAATGGGTTCCCATAGATCTCCCTATTTTTATATAGGTACGTAGATATTGATGAGTGTTCTTCAGATGAAGAGGCATAGAAAAGCTTGTGTGAAGGAAGAAAGAGTTAATTATCTTGTGCGAGAAAGAGAACGAGGAAGATAGAGTTTATCACATTATGGAAGATGAGCCGTTCTAATGGGGGACTGGGGATGATGTTTTCACTTCATCAACGGCACCGTTTTACACAATGATGGAACAAAATGGCATTGAGCTCATAAAAAAAACACATTTAACTCCAACGGCACATGGCTCCTCCTCAACATCCTAGAGTCGACCCAACTTTATATGTATGCAATAAACAAATGCATGCAAACAATAAACATATCATTCATAGTAGAAAGATTTGCAAAGTTAATATAAGCAATCTCTTTAGTGAATCTTAAAAATGCAAGCAACATTCTACTCTTCACACATGCAGAGGGTTGTGACAAAAAAATTCAAATCATGAGACTAATATATGGATTACCCACAACTTCTAAACTTGCAAGTCTAGTACTTTAAACCCTAGTACGCCAAAAAAATGTGGCGTGAGAATTGATAACAAAACATTATATATGTAAACATATTCAAATGATTATATTGTATCCATGATGCATACCAAAGAACGATAAAGAAAAAAGAAATAGATGAATCCTCACAGGAAAAAAGAAAGAGGAATTTACCTCGAGAAAACATCTCTGGCCAATGGGTTCCTATAGATCTCTCTATTTTTATATATGTATGGAGATATTGAGGAGGGTTCGTTGGATGGAAAGGCATAGAAAAGCTTGTATGAAGGAAGAAAGAGTTAATTGTCTTGTGAGAGAAAGAGAACAAGGAAGATAGAGTTTATTGCATTTTGGAAGATGAGTCGTTCTACTAAGGATGATGTTTTCAATTCATAAATGACACCGTTCTACACAATGAAGGAATAAAACGGCATCCATGCTCATAGAAAATTCATTAACTCCAATGACACATGGCTCCTCCTCAACATCCTAGAGTCGACCCAACTAACCCAGATTTATATGTATGCAGTAAATAAATACATGCAAACAATAAAAACTTGAGCCTGCACATCATTCATAGTAGGAAGATTTGCAAAGTTAATATAAGTAATCTCTTTAGTGAATCTCACAAATGCATGCAACATTCTACTCTTCACACATGCACAGGGTTGTGACAAACAATTCAAAGCATGAGATCAATATATGTATTACCAACAACTTCCAAACTTGCAAGTCTCTTTCTCAACATAATACCTTTTTTCTGCTAACTTAATATTTAGCTTTAGTTGCTCTAGTAAGTTTTATTTGTACATGCAAAAGTAAGAATGTACAGTGAAAAAAATATATAATAACACCCTATATAATTAATTGAAATCTGCGAGGAAAACAAAAGGGAAAATCTTAAAATGTTTATCAGCATCCAATAGTGATTTACCCTGTATAACTAACTGAAACATAAAGAGGAAAACAAAGAGAAATTTTAAAAATGATTATCAGCATCGAATAGTTGATTTACATATTGTCAATAATTCAATATGGTCCACTAGATAAACTTAACACATTGCTAGCAAAATTACATAAAACACCTTGTATTCTTTTATACATTCAACCAAAAGACAGACATAATAATAAAAATAAAATCCATATAGAGAGCAGAGTAATCTAAGGCTATGCATTCATTTAATATCTTGATAGGATAGCATCTTTGGGAATTGTCTGGTTCATTGGCAATGATAATATAAACCACGCAAACAAACTGCCATTTATTTCAAGCAATACTACTAAAAAATAAGCATAAAACATGTCTAATGTAAATGAAACAGATGGAGAACCATACTTAACCACAATGCTTTTAGTCAATCATCCTAAATGGACTGCATACTTATAAATACTCATCATTACCAAGAAAATAAAGATTTGAGCAGATCATACAAAAGAACCCCCTGTAATGCACTAGATAAAGTGCATAATCACCACTATCAAACCATACAAGGAAAATTATGGAATGCCCTCAACATGAATATGAAGAACTACTATCTCATTAACAATCAGTTTTTTTTTAATACAATAGTCTCAGTGTTCAAACCAATGACAAATCAGCTTTTTCGACCACTTAATGGCCTCAATTTTTCCATACATAAATAGTGAGTGAAAAACAGACAACAGTCCTTAAAAGTTGTGAAATACCTAACAGAAAGATAAAGGAGTGACATGATTTTTTTCAACAAACCTAAAGTATTTTAAGCTTTTTTATGCTGATCTTTCAAAAGTCACATAAACTTGATATATCAGTCAACTTAGTCCAGCTCCATCTATGCATGATCATCTAATATCTATAAAGTCATCCATGGAAAATCTACTAAATTAAAGATGCTTTGCAAGAAAACCACAACAATGGCATTGATATATCAGTTCAACAATGGCATTGCAAGAAACCCCCTGCCAATGAACACAAATTCATATCAATATACAATATCCTCACTAGGCCAAATAAACATTTTCTTTCACAAATAAACGAACAGAATCAGGTTTTCTCCAAACCCACATAGAGAGAAGAAACATCAAACACCTATATCAGGAAAATTTTATAACAGAAAGATTAATGCTTAAATTTCAGAGACACAAATTATCATATATGCACAATAAACTCATAAGAATAACAAACATATCACAAGATATTTTCCTATTTACCTCTTCTTAATGTCGGTGCATGCATGACAAGAGGGAAGCCAACAAAGTTGCACATTTGTTAGAAACGTGCTTTTTTTGTTGATGATGCTTCCATTGGATAGAGGAAGTGCCTTCAAATGTATTAAGTACTATCTTGGTTGATGCCGCTTCTTGTAATTCTCCTTCTTAAATGATACGAAATTCCGACTATTCAATAAATAAATAAAAGATTACACAGAAAATCACAATCAATTCTATAAAAAAACAGAATGAAAGAATAACCGCAAAATATGTTAGTATATTAATCCAAAGAATATAATTTACATACACCCTATTGTACAAATCTCAACAGATATAAACCAATGAAATATTCGAAAATACAACATGAATCAATGTGGTACATCCTCTTGGTGCTTTTTAATAAATAAAAAAACATGAATCGAACCCACTTCTAAAGATCAGAAAAGATCAAACAACACAGAAAACCCTAGCAAGATAAGCCAAACAATGTGAACCAAAAGCAGTGCCTGACCAAGAACAAAAGCGCTACCCCCATTACTCATCTTACAAAACCCTAACTTGGAAACATGAGCGTCGTTACACAAAGCATCGGCGCAACCACACCAGTAGTTGACGCCATTGGCCCCACACACGGGCTCAGTCCTGAAGCAGTTGACCGGGCACTATGCCGGCTTGGTGAACCCTGTACATACGCGTCACCTTAATCGTTGTCCGTCGGTAACCGAATTATTCCCGGGAAATCATGCTCCGATCAAGCGACAATCGAGTAGAAACCCAACACGATAAGGTTGAGGAAGAGGATGATTAGAGAGGTTGATGAGAATGTAGGCATGAGGATGATTGATTGGTTGATGATTTGGGTTTTGCCCAAATCTGGAGGAATCCTCTAAAACCCTAACCCTAGATCGGTCGGGGTAGAGGAAGAGCCAATGATTGAAGGATGATAAATACAGAGCAAAATCTAGAAACAGATTCAGCTTCGAAGGGCAATTGGATTTGGGGCTGTTAGAAATCTTCCTCAATTCCATAGATAGTTTTACCGTCACGCACTCAACGGCTATATATATTTTCTTTTGTTTTCTTTTTTGTTTTTAAAGGTTCTTCTTTTTTGCTAGAACAATTATCCAGCCAATTCTTGCTGGTACCGGGCCCAGTTGGTGGAGACTGGAGGGTAACACGGACCTTTAACAACTTTTTCTTCATTTTTTTAATTTTTTATTCATCCGTTTCTTTTTATGGAGATAGTGCGAGACCAGAGACGATTTGGGCCGGGCTTTAACTTTAAAATCTAAACCTATGGCAGTGGATTGCGTTTGAGTGCGGTTTTGTTTTTTCTCAAACCTGCTCATTTTTTATTAAAAATTCATAAATTGTTTAAATTTATATATGTATGTATATATATAATTTCATTATAAATCACTACAAATATTAATTTTCTATACATTAAAATAAAATAAGATAATATTTACTCGGGCCAATCTCAACCTTTTTCACATAATCCTAAATTGTGGTACCATGGCTTATTTATCTATTAATATTGAAAACTATTTGTAGTGAAGGTATGAATATTTAGTTTAAACAAATTCTATTATTTGAAATTATTAATAATTCCTCCAAATAAAGAATATTAATAACAACCCCGACATTGGAATTTTCTTTTATTACAATGATGAGGCTATTCTGTCAATCATTAAGATAACAAGTGTTAGTGATAATTTTTTTATATTTCAAGAAGATGAGAGAGAACGCTCACATTAAACCTTAGCCGGCATGATGTCAACGATTTGTTCCCTCCCTTTACATTCTTCTTATCTAGTTTCTTATGATTCTATTCTTTTGCCCTTGCAAACTTCATATAATATAGCTTCAGCTTCTAACCCTAATTCTTCCATACGTTCTTTCGCGGCTGTTGTTAGAGGATCTTTTGGTTCTTTTGATCCTAAAAGGCTCTTTTGCCAAATCTTTCAATAAGTCTTGTACTCCTTCCAAGATTGATGGAGAACCTGCATTTCTCATTTCCTCCGTTGAGCTTTCTAAATCCAGCTCTTCTTTTGCAACCACTCTTATGGCGAAATTTCTGGTGGTTGCCCTCAAGAAGCAGGTAAACTCACCTTAGTGTTTAGACAAACCACCTACTGTAGGGTTTCTTGATATTCAAAATGTAATGATTCACTTGTATTCTTCTTTGGATCTCATCACAGCCTAGACTCATGGTAACCATATGATTGATAATCAACTATTCAGATTATTTCGTTAGACTCGAGTCTTTAACCCCAATTTTGAATCATGTTTTTCTCTTGTTTAGGTTCAATTTCCACACATAATATTGTCGTATTTTCATACTTCTATTTTGAAGGGTATTGTTAATAGTTTTGAATGACCCCTACGTACTAATAAGCGTACTCTATCTCTGTGGATTCCAAGCTATGCAACAACCCGTATTGAAATAGATATGTTTAAGCCTTTACCAACTCATGTTTAGGCAGGCACTAATAAATACTTTGGTTTATGGCAAAAGATTTATTGCGAAAGGAATATGGATTATTGTTCCTTCTGTTGTTTGCAATGGCACAACCATACAGCTTTTCGCAGAGCTAACCCCCATACTAATAATCATCACATTGCTCCGGTTAGTCATGAAAAGACTTTAAGCAGCCAACCATCACATGATAAAAAAATATTGAACTATCATGCTACAAGCAAGAAGGATAAAGCGATCAAAAGATTTAGTTCTTAAAATCTGGAAACCAAAACGCAACAAGCATAAGCCTTTAGAAGAGCAATTTTTGACAAATGTGCAGACAATTTTAGATGGTCCTCCTTATGCTTGTGATCCTATTTTGGTACTAACATCAAAACCTTTGGATAATCAAGTCCTTATTATGCCAGTATCTAAGGCACCTTTATATTCCTAGTAGTAGGCGAATGATGCCACCCTTTATGGTACTAAGCATATGTCGGATGAGGTAGTTACTATGAATGTAATACTTTTGTATTCAATTCAAGAAACGTACATCTCTTACAAGTGCTCGACTCCAGAAGTTTGGTTGATAAGAAATTACTTCCAGTTAAAACTTTCAATGACAAGTTACTTTATTATCATTTTATTGATGATTGGGTCGAGCATGTTCTAAAGGATCAACGACATATTATTATAAGCCCTTCTTTAGCTTCAATAAATTCTTCAAATGTTAATTAGCAAGCTATTGATGCATTTATTCACAATTTGAAACCTTGTGCAGATTCTTTCACTAAATCCACACCACCTCTTACTATAATTGCTATTGATGCATTTAAACGAGTTACTAAGTCTATTTTTAAGGCCCAAAAAATTTCCTCATCTACTTCTCAATGATTAACACAATAATTTGGAATATGATGGGGTGAGAGGACTAGATGAACTCTCACTCTTACGTAATTTGGTAAAGTCACATAAATCATCTTTAATGGTTATTTTAGAGCCTAAACAAGGTGGTAATGGACTAAGTAATGTTGCTAAGAAGTTTTTTTCCTTGTTTTCTTCATGGTAATCCTATGAACACTCATGTCTAGGTGCTTTAGTCAAGAGCATTATCAGTTTCGACAGTCCATTATTGTGCACAATCTACCTTGTTGAAAGTGGTTTTTATTGTTCAATGCCTTTCTTGTATTATTTTATGTGTTTATGCTAAATGTACTAAGGTAGATAGTAGAAGTTTGTGGCAATCTCTTATTTCGGTTTTGTCTGCCACTTCTCTCCTTTGAATGTTAATGGGAGATTTTAATATTGTGACATTTAGTAGAGAGAAAGCAGGTGAAGAGGTTCTTGATTTTGGCACAGTAATTGAGTTTAATTATTTTATTCAGCAATTGGCTCTCTTTGATCCTAGTTTTGTGGTAGTATTTTTGCTTGGTGCAATGAATAGGAGAATGTTGCTAGCATATAGTAGAGGTTGGATAGGGTTCTGGTTAATGGTGCTTTCATGGCAAGTTTTCTTTTTATCGTGGTTAATCATTTGCTTAGAGTTTCTTCTGATTATTGTCCTTTTTTATTATGCTTGTTGTAATCAAGCTTAGATTTTATTCTTTTAATTTTTTTGAAGATGTTGATTTCTCATGAGAATTTTATGTAGTTCGTTGACTCATATTAGCATAGTCAAGTTACAAGTCCACTTATGGTCATTTTACAACAAAAACTTAAGAGTTTGAGAAAGGTGTTGAAGGGTTGGAACTAGATTTTTTTTGGTGATATCAACAAGCAACTCATAGAAGTTTAGGATGACATCATCATATTAGAGTGTTCTTTTGATGTTACTTAGTCTGACTCAATTTAATCTAAGGTTCAATTGGCCAAGTTTTTGTTAGCAACTTTGTTAAACAGCCAAGTTTGATGACTTCAGGAAGGCAACAATAACACAACTTTCTTTCATTCCTCCATTAAAGAATGATCTTTTAAGTTGAATTTCAAATTGCAGGATGGATATTTATGCAATGATCAGAGAGTTATTGGTCAGTCTGCTATAGAATTTTACTGGGATCTTTTTCAGTTTCTCAATGTGCCAAAGACTCGCATTTTCTTTATTACATTCCTCCCTTAATTGATTATGAGAGTGATTTTTCTTTATGTGGTATTCCATCTAAAAAAAAAAGGGTTTTATTAGAGGTGAAAAACAGACGGGTCAGACCAAGTACGGGCTTGGTGCAACAGGTGACGGGGCAACGGGCACGGGTAAAAAATATTTGCTTTTTAATGGATCTATTATTTCATGCTCGTGCTCGACCAATTAAAAAACTGGTGAACCCATGGGTTTAAATTAAAACTGACAGATCAATTTTTTTATCAAAAACAAAGTATTATTTTTAAAAAAAAATTAATAAACAAATCAATTTGAAGCATAAATCCTAAATCTCTTTAAAAGTAAGAAAGAAAAATGTAAAAGTAAAACAATAAAATGTATCTAGACCCCAAGCATTGATCAATTCATTATGTAAAAGTAAAACAATAAAATGCAAACAAGCTAACCAATTTAAAGAACCTTAATGGAACATAGGGCTGGTAGAAATTTCAAGTAGCTTTCCAAAACAGTGGCCATCATTTCTATACACCTGTGACATCAGTTTACATCCAAGTTTCATCAAGTAAAATAACTTCTGCCACTGAGACAAAGAGAAAAAATAAATTACAATACAAAGAGTGAAAGTTGAATTCGTAGAAAGAAAGCTCTCATCAAGCAAGCCAACTTATACAACATTGAAATAAAAAATAGAATTTTAAGCTATATAAATCATATATACATATAATAAGTTCACATATACCCAGTGCAAAAAGGTGCCACACTACTGCCATCACAAGCTCCTTTACCATTAAAACCAAGCTTGTAAGTCATCATGCTTATAGAATGGACTAGAACAATACAAAACAAATATATCACAGTAAGTGACTTGTTAGCAGTTAAGGGAACAACTCAAAATGCACCAAATTCAAGTATATTTACACAGTATTGGTAACCAACATATCAAAACTAAGGGCTTCAAAAAACTTGTTTATTTCTAGAAAGGTAGTTCATCCATATTTGTTCTCCCAAATCCCATAAATTCACTTGCAAATTCAATTTTTGAAAGCCCAAAATTCATGGTGGTGATCCCAATGACTACACTTATTAGTAACCATGAGAAAGATTTTTTTAAAGAAAAAATAACTTTTATTCAATGTATTCGTTACTACAAATCTACAATGAGGATGCAGCAAAAACAGTGAAACTAGGTACTATTTCAAATCTAGCCTCTAGGTACTATTAAAGATGAACAAAAGAGATAGGGAGACTTACAAAGAGCTTTGTCATCATCAATCTGTCGAGCCACCATCATCGTCTAGCAAAGAGAGAACTAGAGAGGTCGTTTAGTAAAGAGAGCTCGTTTGGCGTCCAGTAAAGAGAGAGGGAGTGAGAGTGAGAGTGAGAGTGAAAGAGAATGAGAAATTAGATAAAATAGTGAGTTTTGTGCATTACAAAGAGCACGCTCAAAAGCCAAAACGTGCGTTTTGTGCGTTGTTAATGGGCTGACCCATTAACCCACGAGTAGACTTGGATTTTCATGGGATGGGCCAGGTACGGTTCATTTTTTAGCGGGTCTTAAAATGTATGTCCATACTCGCATTTTAGGAGGTATGGGTCAAAAATTAAACGGGTACAGGTTTGTTTCACACCTCTAGGTTTTATAGAATACTACAAAGAGAGCATTGATTAAAGCCAATTTTTACCTTTAATTACCTTAAGTTTTTTGCTTTAAATTGGCTTTAATTCAATCCCAAACAATGCCATAATATAGTCAAACAACTTACCGATGTGCAGAGATGTGGAGGCGGATGGTGGATGGGGGATGTAGATGGAGGGAGAGGCAAATAGAGGGTTTTATAGAAGACTGCAAAGCAATAGTATGAGGCAACTGTTTAGGCTTTTCTTCAAGTTTAGGTTCCATAGGGTTGTTACCTGAGTTCCTTTAACGCCTCTAAATTTTTTTGAAATTACTAGTAAATTGATTAACATCTATACACATACTACTCTTATTAAACTAGTTTTTATGCCCTTGCAATGCACAGATTTATAGTTATTTGGATTTATTCAACTTTACTATTTTAATATGTAAGTTTATATAGTATTATCAATTCATTTTTTTTTTGAAAAAAAAATTGATTATAAACATTAGTAATTATAATATACAATATAACATTTTGGATATATCTACATAGTTATTTTTTTTTATTGTTATCACGAGTTTACTATTCTTAATAAAAGTATATATATATATATAATCTATAGACATCCAACCACCACTACTTTGTCTTAATATCAATTGGATATATTCATTTAAATTTTTAATATTGCAGTGATTTGTCCAAGTATAAGCTATTGAATAAAACAAATACTACTAAATAAGTAGCACTTTTTTTGAAAGGTAAATAAGTAGCACTTACATCTTTATAATTGATCGATAATAGATTTTACGAAGTACCATCACAAACGAGAAGATATAATATTGTAGATTATCTTATTTTTACCCAAGAAATTTATGTGATTTTAATCTTTAATCTCATGTTACAAATTAAACGTATGATATTTGAAAATTATTTATAAAAAAAAATTTGCTCATATTAATTAATACATAAGTAACTATTAAATTATGCATTTATAGGATTTAATTAGGATTTTTTTCATTGACATATCATTTAAGTTTTACTAACTCTTTTTCATCATATGCTTTAGTATTTATATAACTATAGTTTTATAGTCACATGAAATTTAATTCATTAGATACTTAAGAAAAACTTAAGTCGTTAATTTTAAATTTAATTTAAAAAATTAATTGTCTAAATAAATAACTATTTGATTTAGACATTTTTTTATCTACGAACTCAGAATATTACATGGGTTTAAAATGTAAATATATAAGTTAAAATTTTGAGCTCCATGTAAAAGTTTAAAATTTTGAAATTTAATCTTACAGATAATTAAAGAATAAATTAAAACAAAAAGTTGGAAAAAACCAAAATATTTAACTATTTATGTTCAATATATTAAACGAAATTATATATACTGTGGACACTCTTATAATCTTCTTCACATTTTCATAACACAATCACATAGATTCAATTTATCAAGATTAATATCATATGTTGGATTTAATAATAAAGTATCACTATGTTGAATCTCAATCTATAAGTGTTGGGAAACCACCTTGGATGATGCCCAAGAGGTGATCTTCCAAACACTCAAGTTTAGAGTGACTTGTATAAGAAAAGAAACAGCAACCAATCAAAGCAAGAAAGAAAAGAACACAAGAAATTTGTTGACGAGGTTCGACAATATGCCTACATCCCCGTGAGCTCCTCCGAGCTCTCTGCACTATCTTATCAATGAAGTTCTTTACAATCAACAACACCCTTCCAAGAACTCACAGGTTCTTGAAGAATAAAAAAAGAAGAAGAAGAAGAAGAAAATTGATAAAATAAAGAACAAGACCCAATTACAAAGATTTTTAGGTTGTTTAAACTACATATCTAACTTCTTTCCTCAGCTCAGACAAATCTGCGAACTTTTATATAAAAGACTTCGCAAGAATCCTATCTCATGGTCACAACAACACACTGATGTGGTCAGATTACTTAAATCTAGGGTTGTGAGTCTTCTTTGCTTAGGAATTCTTAATCATCAGGAAAAAATCATTGTTGAAACGGATGCCTTTGATATAGGATATGGAGGTATTCTCAAACAGATTCTTGTGAGTAGTTATATTTTGCCCACCATTTAACTTTGAAGTTTCTTTTGATGGCCAGGATGTCTGAAGGGGTTCCTGTAATAACATAATCCCATGAAATAATCCATGGAATAGAGAAAATTACATGAAAAAGCATTTAATGAGAATATGTTTTTTCTTCAGTGGTGTTTTCTTTGAAATATGTGAGGGCTTCTTTGATAGGAGGAGACAGAATGACTAGATCACTGCCAAACAAAATCCATCAATCGAAAATCCATACTGGAAGATTGATTTTGCATTTTTTGTCAAAAAATATAAACCATGAATGCGATTTGGGTCTAACGAAGTACATGTTGTACCATGCCATTTGATAGTCATGATAATTATAGGTGGGAGGCACAAATGGTATAGAAAAGGCTTTTGGTTGGTAATGGTCTTTGATTTTTTCTGGAGGAATCACCTTGAGTATTTGCATTTGGAGTAGGTAATAAAGTTGGGATGCTGGGTCTTTTGTGTGTGTTATCTCGACTAATTGAGAATCAATCAGTATCAGCTCATAGAATTTTTGGATTTTCTTTGAATCTTCAATAATAAAGTGAAAACCTGCAGGGAAAATTTTGTTAGTATAAAGATAATCATTTATAATATCAGGGTCATTTGTAGGTCTATCAAGGCTTGCACATCTGATATATTCTTGATGAGGTTTTTGGATATATTGGCTGGGGTATTAAATGGGTAACGTTTGTTGAGAAGATAATGTTTGGGCATAAGATAAGGGTGCTAGATTTGGGAATTCTTCAAGGGATGCAAATCTGTTTGGTCTTTGTGGGGTTCGTGGTTGTATTGGGATTTGGTTCTGATTTTGGTTTTGGCCTTTTGTGGCATAATCTGCTAGAGTTTGAGGTTTATTTGAAGGTGATGGCACCTTCTGCTTCCCTTTTTGATTCGTACTCATGCTTTATCGCTCGTGTTTAGATTCTGTAAAAATTCCCGTATGAAAAAGTCAGGCAGGGAATTGTTCTCTCCTTTGATGTATTCAATATCAAAATAAAAAACACTCAATATTGCTTGCCATCTGGCAAATATTTGTTTGGAAACAAGATTTTGAACATCTTTTTGTAAAATTTCTTTTGCTGACCTGCAATCTACTCGTAATAAAAAGGTTTTATTATACAAATCATCTTGGAATTTGGAAATACATAAAACAATTGATAAAATTTCCTTTTTGATAGTAGAATAATTTTTTTGTGCTCCAAGCCATATGCCAGAATGGAATCGGACAACTTGTTCATTGGAGTTCTGAGGAAGAATTTGTTTGAGAATAGCTCCATATCCTATATCAGAGGCATCCATTTCAACGATGATTTTTGCCTGAGGATTAAGAATTCCTAAGCAAGGAAGACTCACAACCCTGGATTTAAGTAATCTGACCACATCAGTGTGTTGTTGTGACCATGGGATATGATTCTTACGAAGTCTTTTATATAAAGGTTCACAGATTTGTCTGAGCTGAGGAAAGAAGTCATATATGTAGTTTAAACAGCCTACAAACTTCTGTAATTGGGTCTTGTCCTTTATTTCATCGGGAAATTTATTTGCAAATTCAATAGACCTATCAATTGGTTTGATAGTTCCCTGATAAATTAAATGTCCTAAAAATCTAACCTTTGTTTGAAATAATTTCATTTTTGTTATGGATAAGACTAATCCATTAGTCTTGATGATTTGGAAAAATGTTTTCAAATGCTTAAAGTGTTGGTCTATTGATTTTGAAAATATTAGTATATCATCAATGTATGTGATACTAAATTTAGAATAATCATTGAAGATATTGTTGATGATATTTTGGAATTCTGAAGGTGCATTTTTTAGTCCAAAATGCATTACATTCCATTCATAATGACCAAATGGGACATTAAAAGCTATTTTGTATTTATCTTCCTCATTTATTTGTACTTGCCAAAATCCTGATTTTAAATCAAATTTGGAAAATATAGTTGCATCATGTAATCTGTTGAGGAGATCCCTTTTATTAGGTATTGGATACCTAATCCATTGCAGGACTTTATTGAGTGGTTTGTAGTTGATGACGAATCTTGAAGCTCCTCTTTTGAGTTCAACTTATTTTTGAACATAAAAGGCAGAGCAACTCCAGGGGGATTTGCTAGGTCTAATAAGTCTTTTACCCAAAAGTGTTTTGATTTCTTCTTGGAAATATTTTAATAATTCTTGATTCATCTGTATAGGTCTGGATTTAGATGGAATATTCTTCTCATCAAACCCTGGTTCATATGACAAAGAAACTATATGCCTTTTTCGTTCCCAAAAAGCATTGGGAAGATTAGCACAAATTTCTTTTTTGAATAAATCCTCAAGTTCTTTAATCTGGGATTGGATTTGTGGTTGTTGAATCTGTTGTTCGATTTTTTGATAATTTATTTCTTCCTTGAGGAAGTTTATATGAGCCTTTTTACTTTGTATTAAATTTATTTGTTTGCATAGAGTATTATTTTGGAGTAAATTTAATTCTCTAGTGTCAACGGGTTGTAAGAATGGAAAAAATAAGTTTTATTCTAGAATATTAGTTTCTATTCCTTGATGATTGACATAAAAAGGATAGATTTGGGTTAGGAAGGGTGCTCCTAAAATAATGTTTTGATGTATATTTTTGACGAGGACAAAATGAGCCTTTAAACAATATCCTTCATTACATATATAGGAATTTGTGATTTTGTATTCTACATTTAATTTTGAATCGCTGGCAGTATTTAACCTTTAAGTGGTTTTTTCATAATATTTTGTAAGTATGAGACCTTCTTTGATGCAATTTTGGTCAGCACCAGAATCGACAAGGGCTGTGGTATTAAGATGATATTCTTTGTTAATAACAATAGAAATTTTGATGTACCATTTCTGGTAATGCATCCTTTCTATTGAATTAACAAAACCATCTTTGGATTCATCATTAATATTGATTAGGTTATGGCAAGTAGACGTCTCAGGAATTTTGGTTTTATTGATTTATGCTGTAATTGATTCTCTCAAGTTATTAATTTCTAAATTGACCATTTTTGCTTTTAATTCAATAGTATCTTTTTGAATCTCCTTGATTTGTTCTTTTATTAAGTTTACTTCTGTTTGTAAGTCTTGGGTCGTGGCTACTTTGGTTTTTTGGAATCGTTTTTCAAAAATTCTTTCAAGACTATACGGCTAAGGTTTTTTGGTTTTATTTTCTTCATGGATGAGATCTCTTAATTTTATCAAATAATCTCTTTTTATTACTGGGTCATCTATTTTGTCTATTATGTTTAAAAGAAATTCTTTTTTAGAGGTGATCATATTAACAGATTTGCAAAAACATAGGCCATATTCACAATCACATTGTGAGTCAATGGACTCTTCAGAATCTGTATCTTCTTGAATTGCATAAATGACCTCCTCATTATCAGAAGATGAATCTTCGTTTTCTGATTGAGAGTCATTTATCATGATCTTGGTTAATTGTTGTTTCATAGATTCTTCGATATCCAATTCATTGATTTTTTGTTTGACTCTACAATTCTTTGCCCAATGTCCAAGCCTTCCACACTTGAAGCAAGCTTTTGATGGGTTTTGAATTTTATTCTTCCTAGGCTTTTTGTTATAATTTTTTAATGTAGGGAAAGTCTTTGTAGGCTTTTTGTAATTTCATTTCTTGAAAAATTTTCTTTTCTTTTTATTTATAGTAGAAGGGGCTCTTAAGGTTTCATAGCCATATTGGCTATAAAATGATCCTAATTCTTTTCTGCTTTGGCTTAACTCTAATTTCATTTTTGATTTTAATTTGAGATCGGTGCATATAACTAATCCTTCATTATTCACGAAGTTGATTAGATCACCATAGGTGAGGTTATCATATGGTATAGATCCATTATTCTGATTTCTTATTCTTCTTCGCATTTTTTCTGTAAATAATTTCGGAAGTCCGGATATAAATCTTTCTTTCCAATATGAATTACTGCAGTCTTTTCTAGTAAAGACTTTTGCAAGAAAAACATCTCTATACCATCTAAAGTATTGTAAAGTTGGACAGGTTAAATTTGAAAGTATTTCTGAATTTCTTTCTCTAAATTTTTCTGGGTCTCCTATGAAGTGTTTGGTGATAGCAAATATGAGAGTTTCAACAGTATTTTCTTGGTATACTGGTATAGTCCTAGAAGTTGTATTCCCAGTTTCAGGATCTAGAAATGTTTGGGTTATGTAAGTTTGAATTACGGCTTCAAGAACATCATGACGATCTTGATCTGATAAGTAATTATCCCACCATCCTCTTGATACACCAGTGAAACCGGTAGTAAGGATGTAAGCAATTTTCTTATCAGAATTATCAGGTTTTGTTTTGTAGGCCGTAGCTGCTATTGTCATTTCTTGGAAGATATTCAATATTTGATGTTCTCTTTGACCATCAATATTCCACTCACAAATAGAACTTTCATCATATTTTGATCTTGCATCATTAGGGGCATCTTTGTATTGAAGATCAGGGGGTGTAGGTCTTGGGTAGTAATTCCTAGTTTGTGGTAGTGGTGCGTTTCTAAAATTTCTTCTATAAATTTTGTTAATGTCACTGGGTCTTGAAGTATTAACTAAATCTTTTATTTCATTGATAATATCTTGTTCTATTATATTAATATTATTTGAGGATCCTTCTGTTGGTTATTAATTGTTAATACTTTTAATTTATCGTCTATTACTCGTAATAAATCTTTATTGTTATCATTTTTGAGTCTTATTAAATTTTCTCGGTCAATATTGGGTGGAGTGAAAATTGGTTTTGACAGTTGGGGTGTGATGGATTTTTGAATAGGCGTAGGGAATTCTCTACCGGGGGCTTTTGGAGTTGATGCACTAATCTTTTGGTCAATTGAGTTTATAGTAGTAGACATGGACTCTACTTGAGTAGACAAAGTATGTAGGTTTTGGTTAGTATAGTTATTTTGGGAGTAAATATTTTTTATGTCTTTAAACTTAACTTCTCGATCATTAGCGCCAGATCCTTGTTTAAAGGGAAAGGCTATGATCTTAGTTTGTAAATGAGGAATTTTGACAGTAATCTCTTGTAAAGGGGGATGTACAGATAAAGATGTTTG
Source organism: Bretschneidera sinensis (assembly GCA_023935145.1). NCBI lineage: Eukaryota > Viridiplantae > Streptophyta > Magnoliopsida > Brassicales > Akaniaceae > Bretschneidera > Bretschneidera sinensis. Next base: position 53,345,306 of record CM043699.1, read on the forward strand.
GTTACTAGTTGTTGTCCACAATTGTTCTAACTGTTGGATAACATCTATTTCTTTGGCTTTTTCTAAATCAGGATGATTTTTTGTAAAAGGATTATAAATTTTATTATTAAATGTATATATTTCAAAGAAGTCAAAGAAATACATATTACTTTGTATTTCTTTCATATGATTGTATCATTCTTCTCTAATTTGAGATATTGATGCTTCAGAAAAGTTTGCCATAAACTAATCCGATTTGGCTTTATTTGCTTCAGATAAGAAATCATTTTTCAGTTTAATTTTGTCGATCTCAAAATCTGAACTCATGATGACATTTAGTTCATCATATACATACATATCAGACTTAGTAGGTGAATGGTCTCTTATAGCCTATTTGGAGGATTCTGCTATTTGAGATTGATCAACAGCTGATTTGAAGGAATTAGTTTCTGTATAAAAGTTTTTGGGAATTATAGCATCAAAATTGACTCCTACAAGGTTTAGAGAGTTTCTAGAAGAAGAAATGTCAAAGCTATTCCTTGGGGGAATAATTTGGGGGTCATCATATGATGGAGATTTAAATTTTCTAGAACTAGATATCCTGGAAATACGAGGAGGATAAAGAGGTGTATTAGGTGCAAACCTAATAACAACACTTCCATCTCTGTTTTCTTCAATCTGGGAAATATTGGTATTAGCAATGTTCCTTGGAGGGCATAATTCATCAAATTTCCAACAATCAGGGATTGTAATTTGATCCCATTTCAAAAGTTTGAGGGTTATAGTATTGGCATGAAAAGTGTTTGCCTCTAATAATAAAGTTTCTCCTGGCTTGGTTTGAAGAAGGGCTTTCGAATTAACTTTAGTTGTTATGACTTTGTAAAAGACCTTAAATATCAATATTAAATTTTTGGTTCCAGTTTTGATGTCTAGACCTTTTAATTGGATGTCTAAAGTTAATGTATCAAGAATATTAGGATCATGCAAGTCTATGGTGAAATTTGGATAACAGTTGAAATAAACTGGTCCATTATGTAAATTTGATTGTATTAATGATAATAGTGAATTTGAAATGTTAAAATGTCTAGCATCTCTAAGCATCATCATTACAGGAGTATCTATACCCAATTGATATAAAGGTTTGATAGCTACTTGGACTAGTCCTAAGTGTAAGTATCTAAATCCTTCTTGTTTGTGTTTTTGGATTACTGGTAAAGAAAGTAATTTAATACTCTCATTTTCGTTTTTGATGGAATAAGTTTGTTCTGTTGTCTTAATTGAATAATCAGTTTTGAAATCAAATGTTCCTATTTGATATATTCTATTAACCAAGTATGCAGCTGTAGACACAGCTTCTCCCAAAAAATATTTTGGTAAACCGGACCCAATTAACATGCACCTAACCTTTTCCATAAGGGTTCTATTCATCCTCTCAGCAACTCCATTTTGCTGAGGGGTTTTCACAATCGTTCTATGTCTTAGAATGCCATTTAATTCACAGAATTTATCAAAATCCTTATTAAAAAATTCTAAGCCATTATCGGTTCTTAACACCTTAACTACCCTGCCCATTTAAGTTTGCAGTAACTTTTTCCACACCACAAATTTATTCAAAGCATCTGATTTATTTTTAAGCAAATAAACCCAAACCACTCTTGAATAATCATCAATTAAATATAGAAAGTAACGATTACCTCCCTGTGTTGGTGTCCTTGCTGGTCCCTAAAAATCCGCATGAATGTAGTCAAGAATCCCTTTAGACGTGTGCACTCTGGTGTTGAACCTGACCCGATGTTGCTTCCCAAGAATGCAACTCTCACAGAAATCCTGTTTCTCTACTTTGTCACCACCAAGTAGACCATCCTTGCTGAGAACTTGCAGCCCCTTTTCGCTCATATGTTCTAAGCGATTGTGCCAAAGTGCTGCCTTATCCATTTCAGCCATCAAGCTTGCTGCTTGATCCTTGATTTCTGTCTCACCGATCATCTCATAATGTCTATCTTTGATTGCTGCTTTGATCACTATCAAAGAACCATTGGTTACCTTGATCTTTCCTCCCTTAGCTTTGTATGTATACCCTATAGAATCCAACTGCCCCAATGAGATCAAATTCCTCCTTAAATCCGAGAGATACCTTACATTTCGCAGCAGCCTTGTGACTCCATCAAACATCCTCAACTGGATGTCTCCTATCCCTCTCACTTGGCAAGAATTGTCATTCCCCAAGAAAACCCTTTCATCATTGATCTACTTGAAATTCTTGAACTATTCCTTGTAAGGGCACATGTGATAAGTGCACCCGGAATCCAGAATCCATTTCTCACTACATTGCCTCATGCTCACATTTGAGCACACAACAAGAACATCATCTTGCTGTTCTCCTTTGGCAATCGAAGCCTCTCCATTGTTGGTATGACTTCTCCCTCTCTCATCCCATAACCTCTTCTTGCAATCTTTCTTGAAGTAACCCTTCTTATTGCAGTAGAAGCATTGCCTTCTTCCAAACTTCAGTTTGGAATATGATCTCCCATGGCTCTGCCCTCTACCTCTTGATTTCTCTCGATAGTTGCCATGAATGCTACTACCATTCTAAGTTGCTGGTCTTCCTCTTACGAACAACCCTTCCTCACTTGATGCCTCCCTACTCTTGGCTTTGAAATCATGAGCCCTTATAACATTGACCACAATTTCTTTAGTTAGTATATCTCTTCCATATTTAGTTGCATTAATTAAAGTATCAAAACAATCAGGCAGAGAATTTAATAACATAACAGCCAATTATTCATCCGGGAATTTAACACTACAACTACCCAAATCTTAAACTAGTTTATTAAAGACATCAAGATTATCTTGAAACTCTTTATTAGGATCCATTTTAAAAGCAAAGATTCTTTTAAGAAGATAAATCTTGTTAGGGAGAGTTTTGGTAAGAAACAACTCATCTAGTTTCTTCCATATGACAGCAGTATCTTCCGAGTCTCCGCACTCCCTTGTGACACTATCCGACATGTGCAAGAAAATGGTGTTGTATGATATCTTATTCATCTCAATCCGCTGGTCCTCCATGATACTTGTTGGAAAAGCATCATCTTCTCCAATAGCCAAGTCGACCTTCTGTTGCATAAGAACGGCCTTGATCTTCCGCTTCCACAGGGAAAAATCTCTCTTTCCATCAAACTTCTCAACAACGAAATTCGAACCCATCTTGCAGAGATGATCCCAGATTTGTGCAGCACTCACAAATGCTTTCCAACTTCTTCTAAACCTCAAGAACACGATCAAAGATTGATCTCAATACCGTTCTTGAATCAACCTCAAGAACACAATCTGATCTTGATCTTTACTCCGTTCTTGAATCACCCAAGAAGTTTGTTCTTTGATTCTTCGAGTCTTGCTCCGATACCCAGCTGTGCAAGCTCTGATACCACTATTGGTGGTATCTCTTCCAGCTCTAATACCGTTGTTGGGAAACCACCTTGGATGATGCCCAGGAGGTGATCTTCCAAACACCCAAGTCTAGAGTGACTTGTATAGGAAAAGAAACAGCAACCAATCAAAGCAAGAAAGAAAAGAACATAAGAAATTTGTTGACGAGGTTCGGCAATATGCCTACGTCCCCGTGAGCTCCTTCGAGCTCTCTGCACTATCTTATCAATGGAGTTCTTTACAATCAGCAAAACTCTTCCAAGAACTCACAGGTTCTTAAAGAACAAAAGAAGAAGAAGAAGAAGAAGAAAGTGATAAGAGCTAACCCTAGAATTTTCCCAAGAAAATTCCCCTTACAAGCCCTTGAATCCCTTTCTAATCTACTCTCTCTTTCTAAACAACCAGCCTCTCTATAGAATCTCTCTTGAGTTTAGTATCTTTGCACTCTCACAATTGATCTCAATTCTAATCCCAAGTTATCACAAGTTTTTTTTTTTTTTTTTTCCCTTTTGAAGCTAGGTGACCCTTTATATAGTGCACCAGCTTCTTGGCCACTCTTGAGAGTCAATCTCCACCCTTAGATCTTGATGACCAATTAACCATGGCCCTCCATCAATCCAAAGTAAAGATGTGCATTTTGGACATGCCCCACGCACCTTTCAAAAGGCTGAACAAAATGGCATTAGTGTGCCTTCAGGCCGTGGCCTAGAACAGGGCATGCCGCGGCTCGGAGTGTGCTGAAACTTCTCCACAAGTGCAACCATTCTGGGCGCCACGGCCTGGGGGAGGCTGAGCCGCAGTGTACACCTCCTCCAGCACTTCCCCTTGCTGGGCACCGCACCCTGGAATGAGCTGGGCCGCGGTGCACACTGGTGTGCATTGATGCTGATTTTTTCCTCCTTCCTTGCAACCGTTTAATGCTAAGACAAATACCAACAATAAGTAAAGTTAAAAAATAATATTTAGAAAAAATTGTTATGTAAATTAAAATTTTCTCCTTTTTATGATGTAATCTTGTAATTTAATTTTATTAAATATCTATTTTATGTTAATTTACTTTTTAATTATTAAAAATTTATTTATATAATTTTAATTTTGTAAGCTTTACTATATTTTAAAGCTTTTATAGAGTTGATGGATTGTGCTTTATATCCCAATTAGTTATACAACCAATACTACTTTTATTGAACTTTATAATTTTAGACTTCTATAAAGTTTACGGATACACTTTATATATCGATTAATTATAAAACAAAACTACGTAGTTTCATGTTTGGAGTTAAAAAAAATTCGGATTAATTTTTTTTGACACATTGCATCACCTAAAAACGTCTTAAGAAAAGTTTCCATAATACTTATATACATGTAGATTGTTGTAAATGAATATATCTTTTTAAATTTTGTTTTTTTTTATGAAATTTAATTTTGGTTTATTAATCAAGATTACATTATTTAAAACTCAATGTATTCAAATTAACACCTATAATATTGTACTTGGGATTTTTCTAGGTCAATAATGAAACCCTTTATGGTGAATTCGTTTTTGGATGTCTAATTTAATTTAGTCACTACTTAAATTGATTGTATTCTTTATTTTAGGCAATTTTTTAGAATGTAAGTGTACGTTTGCTTTTGAATGTGAAGTTTCTATAATTTTGGGCCTTTGCCGTATATTGGTTTGACTGATTGAATAAGTATCATTTTTTCTTGAAGAAGTTCTATTACGTTGAAATTTCATTAACTTAAATCATGGCAATAAAGGAAGCTGCATGTGTTGATTAATTGGACTTGTTGCGGAGTTGGGTAGACAATCTTGTGTCTTATTTTTGCCTTAAACACCTCTCTGGTAATTTTGTTATGCTTTCCTTTCTTGTATATCACATTGTATCCTTTGAAAGTTTACTAAGTGATTGCTACTGGGGAGTTTGAAAGCACTGTTTTTTTTTTGTACCTCTAAGATGTCTACGTTAATTAACTTTTGAATTAATTGGAATGCAAAAGTGCTTTTTGAAGTATACTACTACTAAATAATTGACTTGGAGTTTCATATGGAAGGTATGTGGAGCCTAGCATACACCCTGAAGATAGTCGTTATGGGGAAACTCGAATAGGCTTCAACATCACACTCAATTTCAAGTTTTGTTTGGTTAATTGTATTAATCAAACCACGCAAGTTTAAATGATTTGTGTGGCTCTCTTTAGAAACCATTTCTTATCTTCTTGTCATTTGTGTTTGATTTCAGGTCATATTGAAGCCTGATCCTAGAAATTCTCAAGACCTCTTTATTCATAGTCTTTCAGCTATAGGTACTATAAGTTGTCCTTTTTTTCATAAATTTGAATTACTTGTGGTTGATTGCTATTAAGCATGTTACTTCCTTTCTTTTTGTGCATATTTCAATTAGTGCAAAAAAAAGGAAGAGATCTTGGGTATGAATTAAGATTTATATTTAACATAATTTTTTAATGAGTCACCCTTGTATTTACCATCAAATAAGTGAGTTGAATTACTGTGAAAAAGTTGACCTGTTTAAAACCGAGTCTTTTTCACTCATATTCACTTAATCAATCACCCGCACCCGGCTTTACCTATCCATTTTCCACCTATAGTGGTGGAGACCAACTAAGTGTATAAACTTTTAGTAAAAACTCCTAAAATACAAAATAAACAATAAAAGTAAAGGACATTTTAGACACATAAATATATATGCAAAAAAAATTCAAAAATTACTAAAAGGAAGATAGTTCCACAAAACCGGTTATCTCTCTCCATGTATGGCGTGAAACTTCCGGTTGTCTCTCATCATTTAATATTTCAATTCAAAGGGGATTAATGATGTGTTTGTTCGCATTTAATGGATCACTTATGAATCGATTTGATATAGTGTTATAAGCTTGTTTGTTTTTCATATTTTAATGACACTTAATGGGTTTGACAAAATCAGACTTAAAATAAAGTCTTAATACCATTCAATTGCATTAGGCATCCTGACCAATCTCATTACCAACACAAAACCATCTGCATCACGAAGCACCAAACCAGTACTACCCATCTTCCTCATCAAGCCCACCGAACCATCTATGTTCATTTATCTCCAATCATGCATGATGTGGCAGTTTCCATGCAGTTTTTCTTGGCCTTGACATAAGATCAGATATTATGCTTTTCCTATAACTCAGCAAATAAAAAGCTACCACCACCAGCAACTCTCTTGGATTCAATAATGCCTAACAAAGAACAAAATAGAAACCAAACTGTTCCTTGTCCAACCTTGCAGTCATCTGATCAATTCATTCACGAAGTTCCAGCCCTCCAAACTCACAAGACCATTCACGACGTTTTCATTTTTAATTTACTATTTTTTTGGGACTTTGTTTGTTCCTCTGCAATATTGTTTGGTTCTATGACTTTGTTTATGACCTCTGTTTAGAAAATCAAATGCTCTAAACTTTATGACCCCAAATCCAATGTGATAACACACATTCGGATTTATGGTATCAAAACCATGAAGGCAACCTAAGGTAGAAGGTGATGGCCTCCCTTTTAGTGATGAAACCTTCATGAGTATATTTTTGAGCTTTTCGTTTTTTTCTTTCTTCACCATGCTACTGTTGTGCATCACAAAAAAAATAAAATGGATTCATGTAAATAACGACCATGTGTTGCTTGTTTTGCTATGTATTTCCTTTCTTAAATGCTATGCTCGTAATGTAATTGATCTTACCATGCTTACCAAACTGTTTTGGGCTCTTTCTTCGTGTTCATTGTGCAATACTATGTTAATACTATTCTTCGAAATAACACTATCAGAACTAACACTCTATCAGGTTCATCCATCCCACCTTCTCCATGCTTCAACCAAATTATCCTTTCAATGAACCAACTTGCTCTCTTGAGCACAAAATTACTTACCAATAATCTTGTGAGTTGTGATATTCATCTTCCAAAGCTTTAGAATGTTGCACTAACAAATGTAAATATTGTTCTGCCAAAGTTTTTAAAATTCTGAAACTCCATCTCTAAGGAATCTAGTATTCAACAATTCTAAACTAATGTCTATAACAATGGTCTAGGTAATAAATCCTAATCTACATGTGCTAAATAGTAACACTACATTGTAATTTTTCTTTCTAAAACCAAATTTAGGGACAATGAAAATTCAACAATTCAGAACAAATGTCTATAACAATGGTCTAGGGAATCAATCTGTTCTCTAAATCTTTAACCTACATGAGCTAAATATTACCACAACATTGTAATTTTTCTTTCGAAAAAAAGAAATCAACCCCCTTCTTTCATTGTCCAAGAATTTTTCATATTAGGTTAAAGGAGCATGTTTGATTGAAACATTTTTTACTGTTAATTTTATTTTCATACTTAAATTTAGGGGGTAATTACAAAAATATACATATTGTATTACAACTTATTGTTTCATAACTGAGGTTTGTAGGTTACATTACATAAACATACATCCGTTAGTGATCTTGTTAGTCAAATGTCGATACACATCATCAAATATTTTGAAAACCCTTAAATAGCCCTCAAATAACCTAATCCTTTCTTCTAATCAACACTAGCCCACCTCATATAATGCTTGAAAATTCAATGGCAAACCTCGATCTTACCGGACCTGAATCCAAAGGCACAAAAGCTCTATGACCAGCACTCGAGGTGGAGGTATCTATGTTACTCCAGTTTTGTTCTTCCCGTAACTGGTAAAGGACTGCCTGTTTCTTGCGTTGGTGTTCACGGAGTAACCCTGTGAAGGTTTGAGGCTGCTCATTGGTATATCGGAGTAGAAAGTGAACTGACTGTTCGGGTTGTTCACACCCTCCTGGTACTTTTTGAAATCATCGAAACCACCGTGGTACCTGTTTTGTAGGCATTGAAGCTCTTGTTTGCAATATTGCTCTTTGTGGTGTAGATTGTGAACTTGTAATCATGAGCCACCGGGTCATAGCTGTATCGACAGAACAAGTCGACAGGGAGATTATTGCCATCAGAATAGTTCTGGAGGAGGTAGTCTAGTAATTTGACAGCAGATATGGAAATTGGTTTGAGTCTATGAATGGAGGGGAGTATGATACCAACTGTGATTGGTTCAATAAAATCACCCTGCATAGGAAGAAAAAAAAATGAAAGAAAATTGAGCACTCATTCAAGTTTAGAAACTCCCAAGCAAGGAAGAATATGCTCTGAGAAGGATGGTGGATCAACTTTCTAACAAACAAACTTGAAATAGCATGTTGCAAAATAGATTGATTAACAGTTGCCTCCCCTTCATAATAAAATCCTTCTTATTTAATCAAAGAGTAAATCATAAACAGTGTTTAACAATCAATCCATACAACTAAATCAAAGATAGAAATAAGAACAACTATACCTAGAAACTCATCCTTTCGCCTTGCTTGGAGTTTAGTTTGACATGAAGTTCATCCTTGATCACCTTAAAGAAGAAGAAGATGAAAGCTCTCTTCAAAAACTCCCGTCCCCTGTTCTCTGAGTCTAAATTATTATATATAGATGTATAGAGATGGCTTTTTAGACAAAAAAGTTGCCCTAGGGCTTCTGTTCAGGCCATGTGCTTCTGCTACTGTCCAGGCCCAGTTCTGCTGTTGTCTAGGGCCAGTTCTGCTGTTGTCTAGGGCCAGTTCTGCCTGTCCTTTGTCTACTGAAACTGCCATAACTTTCTCTAGAAAAATAATATTTACGAGCCATAAAATTATCCAAAAAATAGGCATCCAGATCTTTCCAAGGTTATATGGCTCATCTCATAGTTCTTCCTGAATCAATACAGTTTAATCCGCAAAATGACTGATATGTCACGCTGAAATCACGCACAGTCTGTCCTCTGTCCACTGAAACTGCCATAACTTTCTCTAGAAAAATCATATTTATGAGCCATAAAATTCTCCAAAAAATAGACATCCGGATCTTTCTAAGCATATATGGCTCATCTCATGGTTCTTCCTAAATCAATACAGTTTAATCCGTAAAAATGACTGATCTGTACGGGCAATTCTGGCAATTTAGTGAAACTCATTTCCAAATGCTTGTGAACATGCATAGAATCTTCGTGCTTTAATCAACGTTAGCTTTTCCATCTCTTTTAAACCCAAAATACCTGAAAATGCATCAAAATAAATCAATATACCAAGAATGACACTTAAGAATTATTAAGATATAAATGTGTAATCCAGCCCTAAATCAACCCTAAATGCTAACAAATAAACACTATTAAGATTCATTATCTAACTCTCATCATTAGGTTGTGCAAGAGAGTTTAATTTGGCTTGGAGCCAACCTGAAACAACATTAAAGATAAACTAGGAGGACATAGACTTTGCAAGCACCTACGAGCATATGCGTGTGCAAGAGAGTTTAATTTGGCTTGGAGCCAACTTGAAACAACATCAAAGATAAGCTGAGAAGACATAGACTTTGCAAGCACCTATGAGCATATGCGTGCGCACACACATACGTACAGAAGCAGAGGGATATGAAGAAGTTTACATTTTTTATCTTTTGAGGTAAGGTGCTCTTGTTATGTATTCTTAAGTGTACAATGGGGCGTACACCCCCCTGTTTAGCCACTAAAGGAGAAAAAAAAGCAGCAATGAAACTCATATGGTAGGATAATTTCGAGATAAATATTGATTATTAGCTGCTCGTAGCTAAAAAGGAATTTCTAGTTTTGCCCTGATCCTAGGACTGATAGTATGTCTATGTGTGTGCATGTTTGAAAAATTAGATTATGTATTGCAACATTTTTTTTTATTTCAATTAGTATGTAATGAAATCCATGCAGAAAACTCCACTATGTGACTTATACATAAATCCTTAACTGCTTAATGTGAGGGATGCCACTTAATGAGCCAAGTATGGATGTTTATCTCATTGAGTTAGATGTAAAATCAGGAGTTTGGCTCCCAAACAGATGTGAGTTTTGCATTCAGTGGAGAAACATGAGTCTTGAATAATTTTTAATTGATTGATTGGTTAAAAAATATTTTGTGGTGATATGGCAAATAAATTCACCCTACAGTAGCCTGGTGACATGCAGATAACTCTCCCTCCAATGACAAGATGACATGTGGCCGCACCAACAGCAAACTCCCTAGTAGCCTAGTGACGCGTGGATAGCTCCCCTCAAATGATCAGACGACACGTGGCTAAGCTGCTGACGAAGCCGTCATCATTCACAGACTCCTCACACGCAAAAGCGTAAGCATGATTTCAGGGATTAAGCTGTCCCTGAACACACGACAAGACCCTTCGCTAGAGAAGCAGAATCTCAGAGATCGCGCCATCCTGAACATGTGGTCAACTTGCCCCTGAACCACTATAAAAAGTCCAAGGTATGTGAATCTAATCCCATCTTCAAATCCAAGCTCATCACTACAAAAAATACTAGTATCCCAACTCTCCATTTTCCCAAAAACCTTGCACTGACATTGGCATCAGAGAGTTCTCGGAGGCACCACCCCCCTTTTCTCTAGCGACTCTTTAGTTCACCACTCTTTCTTTGTGCAGACCGTTGAATATCAGACCTCCAACTTAGCAGCAGATTTTTGGCATCAACAGATTGGTGTCGTCTATGGGAACAAATCAATCTCTCCATAACCAGTAGAAGTGAAGAAATCTAAAGAACTCATTTGTTGCCATGCCGTCTAGAAACACCACTAAGAATATCAGCAAAGGAGTCGCCGGAACCAGTGCCGTACCTACATAAAACAATACCCACAACCAGCAGTTCGACTCAAGATTTCCAATTATGTTTGAACTCAAGACCTCCGGCTGTGACCCACGAACTACTCTGGGAGCACAACGTCCTCACCACGTGAAGATCAATCAGCCCGAAAATCTCTAAGGAGCCACCTCGACGTATCCTGAAATTCCAATTATCTAAGTGTAGTTCTTAGGGCTCTCTCGCTTGGTGAAGGACCAGGCCGCAAAATTCCATAGAGGGGGTTGACAGCCCTTACCCTCATCTCCTCACCTTGCCATTAGGCAAGCTAGCCCCCTAATGACGGACTCCCCATCGACAATCGTTCCACTGCGGAGTCTTCACCCCCTCGTGCCAGTAAGTCTAGAAGAGGCTCCTCCTCCAGAAGCAACCTCGGCCTAGACAAATGGATCGAGAGGATGGAAGAAAGGGTCAACGAAGCCTTCAAATGCTGGAATCGTAGCATCCTGGATGAACTTAGCATCTAGGACCCACCATTCACACAAGAAGTCCTCGAGGCTCTACTCTCGCCAAGTTTTCGAATGCCACAAATCAAATCCTATGACGACTCGACAGATCTCTTGGATCACGTCCATCATTATAAGACTACCACGATGCTATATTGACACTCCGATCTGATTATGTGTCGAGCATTTCCCTTGACGCTTGAAAAAGCTATCAGCACGTGGTATTCTCGGTTGAAACCAAGATGCATCGGTACTTTCAAGGAGCTCAGCTACGCCTTTGCTTACCACTTTCTCAGCAGCATTGGACCTAAGAAGACCTCAGAGAGCCTGTTCAACATCATTCAGCATCGAGGGGAGAGGCTTCGAGCCTATATATCAAGGTTCAATGCTGCCGTTTGGGAGATCTCTGACCTCGATCCCAAAGTGCAGATGTTGGAGTTCAAAAATAGACTAAGGTCCGAAATCTTCAAGTCCAAGCTCACTAACCGACCAACTAAAGAAATGAACGAGGTCTTGGTCCAAGCAGAGAAATACATGATAACAAAAGACAACCAAGCTTTCTGAAGAGAAAGGGAAAGGGATACAAAGAAGAAAATGAAAGACACCAATGACCCACATAGTGGGGCGACCAAAAAACCCCACCGCGAGGGTAGGTACAAGGTCCCTACCCATTCTCAAAGTTTTAATCCTCTCAATGTATCTAGAACTAATGTTTTGATGCAGCTCCAGAACAGTTCAATTCTTAAATGGCCCCCGAAGCCACAACATCTCAATAGAGATCAAAGCAAATGGTGTCGATTCCATAGAAACCATGGGCACGACACCGAGAAGTGCCACGCCCTGAAGCAACAAATTGAGGCCCTCATCAATTGAGGGCCCTTGAAGGAATTTATCGAATCACTGCAAGGAAGAATGCCCGACCGACGCAAGAGGAGTCCTATACATCTCTCTAATCAAAACCGATAGCGTCATGAGCTCCGGAAGAGTCTAAGGCAGAGCTGAAGAGAGCTCAATCGAGGAAGCCAAGAAGTCATAGTCCCAACCAGACAGAACTACAAAGCGTATGCCAAGTCCTTAGCTTCTGTCAATGGTTCTTATAAGCAAAGGAAGACGAACCAGACGATCTCTTTCTCGGACGAAGATCTGGACGGAGTACAGACCCTTCACAATGATGCTATGGTGGTCTCCCTTCTTATAGCCAACCATGATGTTAGACGCATCTTGGTAGATGATTAAGCCCAAAGTATAACGCGGTAGTTGTAGCACAGCTTTGGGGTGTCGATTCCACAGGGAAAAGCGATCTATGATGGAAAAATGCATACCTTAACACAAACGATAACAATTAAGGGAGAAAATATGAATTTTGATAATGAAGTAATTGTGAGAAAATAAATTGAGAATTATAATAGAGAAACAATAAGGTTCCGGGAATCCTCCCTAGGTTCGCTGCTTTATTTCAATCTTGATTCAGTTGCTTTTATCTCGATTGCGAGTTTCACATCCCAAACAGGCAATCGGCAAATATTCAATCTAAACATATATAAACCCTAATGTAATTGATGTGAATTACTCTTACTTTCGATTTAAGCATACATGACCTATCTTATAAGTTTATCAAGAAACGACAATATATCTTATCGACAATATCGCAGTAATGGACAAACCTAAAAGATAAATTTACTGGACTCAATTACATCTAACAATCTTGATGTAAGAAGAGCATGACTAGACTTATATCAAAGATAAAGATACAATCACTGGATTAAGAGAAAATCTTTTAATTAGATTAAAGAGTAACCCATAACAATGTTTGACAATAAATGCCAATTACAACTGAACCAATAAAGGAAAATAAAGAACAACCACACCTAGGGAATCATCCCTTCGCCTTGCTTGGAGATTAGTTCGCCATGGAACTCATGGTTGAACACTTTGTTGGAGGAGAATGTGGCTGCTTCTCTGAGTTTTTCAGACTTAATAAATGTTTAATTACAAACCCTAAGTGTTCTATTTATAATGTACAAGGTCTAAGGGTGTTTTAGGGTTTAAAAAGTCTTAATTAGGTCATATCTCGGAGAAGTGGACTGGGTAGGCGCCGCGGCTTCCCCTTTCTTGTGCTGCGGCTTCCACTGTTTCTTTGTTTTTCTTGCCTTGTTGGAGGCCACGGCCCTGCCTAGTCCAGGCCGCGGCTTCCACTGAAGCTTCTTCCTTATTCTTTTGTTCGGTTCTAGAAGCCGAGGCTTGGATATCTTTAGGTCGCAGCGCGCACACTCAAGACTTATTTTTTTCTTCATTTGTTCTTCTACAACTATGCTTTCACTCCGGTATACCTCGAGTCTTTATGCTTTAAGCAATGATAACTTTTTCTCCTCTTTTGAGCATAAAGTACCTAAAAAAGCACCGGAATAGATCAATGGTCCAAGAATGATACTTTAGAGTTGTTAACGTATAAAAGTGCAATTAAAACCTAGATCAACCCTAAAATGCTAACAATTAAGTACAGTTAAGGTGCATTTTATGACTCTCATCAGTAGATAACGGGAGTTCAGCGGACATCTTGTTCTATGACGCTTTCCAGCAGATAAAATTGAAAGATAGTAAGAAAAAACCAATCTCTACCCCATTGTACGGCTTTTCAGGGGCCTTGGTGTTAGCCGAAGGTAGCATAATTCTCTCGGCCACTGCGGGGACGGCTCCATGGACTACTACCATGCAGACTACTTTCTTAATAGTCAAATGATCGTCGTCCTACAATGTGATTCTCGGTAGACCCACTCTCAACAAACTAAAAGTGGTCGTCTCCACCTATAATTTAAAGATGAAGTTCCCCATTGACGATTGGGTGGGTGAAGTTAAAGGAAACTATCAGGTCTCCAGGTCCTATTATCTGAATGTAGTGAGGGAAGGAAAAAAGATTGAGGCTTTGCCCTCAAAGTGGAAAACCTTAGAGGTAAGGTAAAAACCCGAAATGGCCAACCCATAAAGGAGTTGACTGCTGTCCCTTTTAGTGAAGACATCTCTAGAATTGTCCAAATTGGCTCCAGTCTCCCAAAGGACCTCAAAAAGTCCCTCATCTCCCTTCAAAGGAAGAGTCAAGATTTTTTTGCATGGTTAACCTCGGATATGCCCGGGATTAGCCCCAAGGTCATCGTGCACTAACTAAACATGGACCCGAGCCATAAACCGATCACTCAGAAGAAGAGGTCATTCGTCCCCGAGCTGCAATCCATTATCAAAAATGAAATGAACAAGTTATTCACAACCGACTTTATTCAGGAGACAGATTACCCCGATTGGGTATCCAACGTCGTGATGGTCAGAAAGCCCAACAGCAAGTGGTGAATCTACATCAACTTCACGAACCTGAACAAAGCCTGCCCAACAGATAGCTTTCCTCTGCCACGTATCGATCAGCTGATTGACCACCTTGGGGCATGAGCTTCTAACTTTCATGGACACCTATTCTAACTACAACCAGATCCTCATACACGAGACTGGCCATGAGAAAACAACTTTCTTCATAGGCCAAGGGCTATACTGTTACAAGGTCATGCCCTTTGGGCTAAAAAACGCCAGGGCAACCTCTTAAAGATTGGTGAACAAGATCTTTCGTAAATAGATCGGAAGAAACATGGAAGTTTGTGTGGACGACATGTTTGTCAAGAGCATCAAGGCCAAAGACCATAACTCCAACCTGGAAGAGGTATTCGAGGTGCTTCGGTATCACAAGATGATGTTGAACCCCACAAAGTGCACATTTGGA
This sequence comes from Bretschneidera sinensis, assembly GCA_023935145.1. Lineage (NCBI taxonomy): Eukaryota > Viridiplantae > Streptophyta > Magnoliopsida > Brassicales > Akaniaceae > Bretschneidera > Bretschneidera sinensis. The sequence continues at coordinate 53,360,668 of CM043699.1, forward strand.
GTCCCTTAGGGGAAGTTCATCGGCTTTATGGTCACCCAAAGAGGAATAAAAGCTAACCCAGAGAAAATCGAGGCTATCCTCAGTATGACCCCCCTCGAACGATAAAGAAAGTATAAAGGCTAATGGGGTGTGTAGTAGTGTTTAGTCATTTCATGTCAAAATCCATAAAGAAATGCCTCCCATTCTTCAGAGGCATTAAGAAGATGACAGACTTCGCCTGGACTGAAGACTATCAAAGAGCCTTTGAGGAGCTGAAGAAATATCTGAGTTATCCCCCACTTTTGACCAAACCTATCACGGGTGAGGAACTCTTCCTATATTTATTGGTGGCGTAAGAGGTAGTAGCCTCCGTTATAATCCGGGAAAAGGCAGGTGTTCAGAAACCTATTTAATTTATCAGTAAAATCCTCCATGATGTGGATATATGCCCTACTAATAACAGTACGAAAGCTCCGACTATATTTCCAGGAACACACCATTGTTTTTTTAACAGATCACTCGCTGAAACAAGTGCTTCACAAGCTAGACGTCTCTAGAAGGATGGTTAAGTGGTTCATAGAGCTCGGGGAATTCAATATCCAGTATCATCATCGAAAGTCCATAAAGGTTCAGGCCCTCGCAGACTTCATTGTAGAGACAACACTCTAGGGGGATTCGGACAAAACCTTAGAACCGGAGGTGGCCGAGCAATTTCTGCAGTGGACCTTTCATGTTGACGGTTCCTCCAATAGCACTAAAAGTGGGGTTACATTCATCCTTTGTAGTCCTGATGGATTGGCCATTGAATATGCCCTAAAGTTCAGGTTCAGAGCCTCTAATAATGAAGAGGAATACGAGGCATTACTCATCGGAATGATGTTAGCAAAAGCAATGGTTGTCGAGGCCCTGGATACGTACAACGACTCGCAACTAGTGGTGGATCAGATGAAATGAAAGTTCGAAGCCCAATGGGGGAAGATTGCTCGGTACCTTGAGAAGGCTAGGGAACTTGCCACCGAATTCAGAATGTTATGGATAACTCAGGTTCTTCAGGCGGAGAACTCGAAGGCTTATGCCCTAGCCTGACTCTCCTAATTTTGCTAGTCCGAGCCAACCCAAGTCGTATATCTCAAGACTTTCGCCGTCCCACCATCAATGAAATACTTGTGCTACCAATAACTAAAGGGGAAACCTGGGTGAACCTGATCCTCCGGTATTTATCTAAAGGTCAGCTTCTTAAGCAAAAAAGTGAAGCTAGGAAACTCATCTCCTGCGCTTCCCGATATGCGATCATAGATGAGAAATTATACAAGAGAGGCCTTACGACACCTCATCTGAGGTGACTTTGGCCTACTGAAGCCAATTATGCTCTTTGGAAGGTTCAAAAAAGGGTATGCATAAATCACCTGGGAAGTTGAGCCTAACCTTCAAAGTGCTCCGCCAAGGGTATTACTGACCCAAAATGTAGAGAGATGCCATAGAATTAGTCAAAAAGTGCAAAAACTGTCAACAATACTCCCATGTACCCCAACGGCCGACAACTCCTCTTACCTCGATCACGAGCTTACTTCCATTCGTCATGTGGGGAATATATCTCCTTGGTCCCTTCACTAGGGCACTAGTAAGTCTTATCATAGCAATAGATTACTTCACCAAGTGGGTAGAGGCGGAACCACTTGCCAACATAACGAATTACCAAGATCGAAGTTTTGTCTAGAAGTCTATAGTATATCGATTCGACATACCCCAGATATTGGTCACTGATAATAGTAAACAGTTTGACAACACCTGATTCAAGGTATTCTGCGAAGAGCTTCGCATTGAGCATCAATTCTCCTTCGTAGGGTATCCACAGGCTAACGGGCAAGCCGATGTGACTAACAGGACACTTCTGCAAGGCATCAAAAAAAGACTAGATGAAGCTGACAAGCAGTGGACCAACCATCTTTCAAATGTACTCTGGGCCTACCAAACCACTACTCAGACACCCACGGGGGAAACCCCTTTCTTTAAGGCGTACGACTCCGAAGCAGTCATCTGTTGTGCATTTATCTACCTAAATTATTAAGCAAATAATCGAACTCATTTTACTTGCAAGTGCACAAGGTTAATAGTAGCATAGTGTGCAAGTGGGAGATCATCTCCATAGGGATTGGTGAATTTCGTTTTAGAATCAGTTTCATAGAGTAAAACGATAGAAATAAATATTGAGTCTAGATTCATAATGATAAGAACATAGGGCTTTGATATCCACCACTAATAATACTTTCCCAATAATTAATGTGCCAATGCTCTAGCCCTACCATGAATACCTAATGGTTGTCAACCTAAGGGCTTGGTCCGCTCCTTAAGCTATTGATCTCCCTAAGCAATGAGTTAGGCATGGTGTATACTGAGTTGTTCCTTAAGAGAGCATGAGGTTTGTGGAAATTGACAACCACACGAGACCTAGGGTATGTTGTATACTCCCGGTTTCCCATGTTGATTAACCCAAGAATCCGACGTGGATTTATTTTATTACTATTGTTAGACCCAAGACTTAGTCATCCAAATTGATCTAACTAACTGATCTATACCACATGCATACATTGATCGGACACACACATATGAGGAATTCAATAAAACAGGCATCAATCAATTAAAGCATCATAACATGGCTATTTGCAAAGGCAATCAATGATTATATATATGGAAAAGCATAATTAGGGCTTCAATCGAGCCCTATTAAAGAGTGAGTTCCACATGCTGTTTATGATAAACATCATTATAACATAAAGTAAATAGAAAAATAAAACCCGAAGAATACTGTGGAGACAAGTCGTCAGTTCTTCTCCAAAGTTACAACTTCAAAGCCAAAATAAAAAAAGTGTGTTTTCTATATTTTACAAGTCTATATATAGGGTTCTAAGGGTGCCTCGAAACCCTAATTTCCAATTTAAGATCCGAAGACTTCTTTCCAAAACTGGTTCTGCCGCCTCTCAGAGCGTGTGCGCTCGATCGCGTGCTTGTGCGCTCGATCGCGTGCTTCTGCACTCGAACGCATGGGTGCGCTCAAGCCTTCTAGGTGTGCACATGAGTGCTTGTGCGCTCGATCACAAGGTAGGTGTGCTCGAGCGCACCTAGCTGGTTTGTAGATCTTCACTTTTTCTTCCTTAGAGCTCCAAAATGTCATCTTTTCTTCAAAGACCTATGAAAAACACAGAAAACACAAAAATGAAGTAGAATCTACTAAAATACATTAAAAAAAGCCTAACAAGTGTAAATTAAGAGGCTTAAATATGACTATTTAAACACTTATCACACCCCCAAACTTACATATTGCTAGTCCTTTAGCAATGCAAAACGAAAGACTATATAAAAACAAGATCAAAGATAAATTAATCATTCATGATTTTTGAAATTTTGGGTTGTACATAAAACTATGATGTTCTTTCATGAGTAGGCTTAAAATATAAACACATCTTTGCAATGAATAAGGGCTTAAAATTCTAATTACTTACACAAGGCTGGTTTAAGGCATCACAAGTTCGTCTTAGTGTGTGTGAATTAGCACATAAAAGATGAAGCTTCCAAATAATTTTTAATATATAATGTTTCGATGTCTTAACATTCATCGAATTTCCTATCATAATGAAGAATAATGGCATAGTTCTATTTCTTTTCTTTTTCTTTTTATCAGGAGATTTTTGCCATGTTAAGTTCCATTAAGCTTTCTAATTGACTTGTGTAGCGAGTGTTTAGCCAATGACTCCCAAACCAGATGGTCTTAGGGCATTAGGTGTAAAGATACCCCTTAGGACTTACTAAATCGAATTAAAAAGGCTATGAAACTAACTGGTCTTAATGCTACCAAGTAAAAATCCTTACCTTTTGACGTGAACACTCACTGCTTACTGAGGTAAGAGGTCCAGTTGTTTAGTGAAAACTTTATTTAATGATCATTATATGCATAATTTCCACCTTTTGACGTGAACATTCACTGTTTACCGAGGCAAGAGGTCTAGTTACTGAGTGAAAAGTTTATTTAATGATCATTAGGAGCATTTTATTTTCTCTTTTTGCATGATAAACATTTTTCTTTACTTTTCTATGCCAAAGTGTTATTCTAACAAGTTATCCAATTACAGTTAGGTCATGGAAACATATACATAAAAATTATATGTCATACCCCACACAATTTTGCGCTAATGTGCTTGTGTCAGATTTAAATCAAACTTGTGAATTCTTAAGTGCCTTGAGGTAGGTAATTAAACTTTTAAAACTCTTATTACTAGATTATATGTTATAGATTTTAAGCTTACTAATGAAGTTTTATTATAATATTTATTTTAAATCAACCAAAATTTTCAAAACAAAATGAACATGCATTTATCTTTTTTTAAAAATAAAAAAACCGGGACATAGTGTGTGAATGTGTCTCCCATACCCCCAAACTTAACGTACACATTGTCCCCAATGTGTGAGTGACATGGAAAGATCTGACCTGGGAGATGGAGAACTAGATGGCTGGCATGGCTCGTAGCACGCCCCCAAACTCGAACTTGATGAACGCACCATGTTCCTGAAAAAGAAAAACAAACGCTGTGCCGAAAAATAAGAAATATTAATAATAAACAGTTAAATAAAAATAACTACTAACGATAAATAAAAAAATACTAGAATGAAAATATATGTTGTGGGGTGCCTCTCACAAGCGCTAAGTTTTACATCTTCAACCAGACGGGGTATACTCTCACTGTTGGTTGTCAGGTGGTGCAGTCGAAGAAGTACCGGGTGCGGGAGGTAAGCGATCGAGGATGGCCAGGAGCATCACCTCCTGTCGTGCAAACTGTGCCTCCAAACCATCTATCTGCTGATGGATCAATAGGGTCACCTCTTTGTCCTCCCGGCAGATGTCGAAGAGCTCATAGCGAAAGGAGGACAACTCCTCTATGGGGTGCTCGGTGTCCATAGGATCACCTGTTACAGGCTCATCAGCAGGAATATGCTCCAGGGGTCCTCGGGGCATATGGAACTGGCTCAGGCTCCACTGGCTCCTCCCAAAGAAAGGGTGGTCGCTCACTGGTCCGTCTAGAGAGGAGTCCTTGATCCCATTCTTCGTGAAATGCGACTGAGTAGGAAGGAGAAGTGGAGCCCCTATTCATTAGCCATAGTGGTCTGTCGGCCATGTACTTGGTCCCAAAACTTGTGCATCTGGCTCTATATGACTGATGGAATGGAGTACCAGTGTCCTCGATGAAATGCGTATAGGGCCTGTATGAACTGGTCCCTCCTCCGAGTCTTGTGCCCCAAAGGGCACACATTGCGCTGGAGGATGGAGTCCACTAGTCATAGTCAGGGAGGCAACTTCGACGGGCTCCCTACATTATTGTGCCAGTCAATGTAATGGCCTGCACACATATCCTCAATGATGTGGGGCATGGGAAACGAGTCTGGCTGCTCCTCCATATGGGTGTCCTCCGGAAGGGACTCATCGCAGCAGTAGAGGGCAGTGGCGATGTCAACGGTGGTTAGCTCGATGAACTTGCCCTGGACTGAGGAGGATAGGATCTCTGGTCTGGTGTAGTCATAGGACAAGTTCTCATAAAAGCTAACTACAAATCGAGTGTAGGCCGTCGAGCAAACAGGTTTGAATAGCCGCTTGAGTCCCCGGGCCTTGAATTCTTGGACTGCCCATCGAGTGGCATCCAAGCTCTTGAAGTCCACATCAATATTGAATGTAGTCTCGAACATGATTTCTCGTTGTTCGAAACTAGGCCGGGAGGATTGGGAACGACTGTTGGAGGCTCAGGAATTGGAAGCTCCTTGTTTAGGCATTGTGGTGTAGCTTCTGGTGTAAATGTGCTTAATCACAAATTTAGATGTGCTCGATCACACTGAGTGATGAGCCCTCGATCACAGGAGCCTGGCGCTCGATCACAATGGTTCAGGCAATGTGTCGAACAGGTTATAGGCGACAGAAGCTAGAAAATGTGGAAATCACATGAACTCGATCTTAACCTCGTGTAAACATGAAAGAAAACAACCAAAACACAAGGTAAATACATAATAAGAGTAAATTATAAATCAAAAATAATGTGTGATGGTGTGCAACTAATTAGAAACAAAAATAGGTATGGGCATATCGTGTGTACTTGGGAAAGTGAGGAGGTATGTGATGGGGGAAGGAGGAGGAGAGTACTGGTGGTAGGGTGGTGTACGGTGGAGTGCCAGTGGTGAGAGGGAGGCTTGAGTCGGATATTGTGTAGGACGAGGGTGAGTGTGATAGATAGGGAAAGGGAGTGCGCTAGAGCGTAAGCAGAGATAAATGGGTATTGTGAGCTAAGTGTGATTAAAAACAATCACGTGCCTTCTCTGCCCCTAGTGCGCTTGAGCGCATGGTGAAGTGTGCTCGATCGCACTTGTGTGTAAGTGTGTGGTGGAGTGCACTATGGAGCGCAGGGTGAAGGTGCGCTCGAGCACACTATGTGGTGCACTCGAGCGCAAGGTAGCATGTATATAAAAATTAAACCTTACCAAGACTAAGAGGATAAAATAATGAACATGAGTTCAGAACAATACAACCATACCGTACATATGGTTATGAAAGTGAAAATTGCTCAAGCGCTCTCTATAGCAGCTTCAGTGGTACTCTCTTTGAAGGGGGCCCTTAGAGCTCACCTCATGTGGTTCAAGTGCCCTTGGATTAGCTGCATATTGAACAGTTTGAAGTGCCAATTCCTCGTCTCTAGGAGGCATGTTTAGATCAAGGTATGGTTTGACTCAGTGTCCATTAACTGTGAATGTCTGATTGCCATTGGAAGCATAAATCTCCAAAGCACCATGAGGAAAGACCTTGGTGACCACATACGGACCAGACCATCGAGACTTTAGTGTGCCTAGGAACAATCTTAATCTTGAGTTATAAAGCAACAACCTTTGTCCCACTTGAAACTCTTTCCTCACTAGTTGTTTGTCATGATAGGCTTTGGTTCGTTCTTTGTAGAGCTTGGCATTCTCATACGTATCATACCTTAATTCTTCTAGCTCATTTAAGTGCAGCTTCCTCTTCTCTCCCGTTTGTTTCATATCAAAATTGAACTGTTTAAAGGCCCAATATGCCCGATGTTCTAGCTCTACTAGCAAATGGCATGGTTTACCAAAAACTAAGCGGTATGGGGACATCCCAATTGGTGTCTTGTAAGCTGTCGTATTTGCCCATAGAGCATCATTTAATTGCAAAGACCAATCCTTTCGATTAAGATTCTTGGTCCTCTCCAGGATGCTTTTGATTTCTCGGTTACTTATCTCCACTTGGCCACTAGTCTGAGGGTGATATGGAGTGCCAACCTTATGGGTGATCTCATATTTTCTGATGAGTGCGGCAAAAGAATGATGATGAAAGTGGCTGCCACCATCACTGATGATTATTCTTGGTGTCCCAAACCAAGTAAAAATGTTATCCTGTAGAAACTTCACAACCACTTTATGATCATTAGTCTGTGAGGGGACAGCCTTGACCCATTTGGACACATAATCCATACCCATAAGAATATATAAATAACCAAAGGAATTGGGGAATGGACCCATGAAATCAATGCCCCATACATCAAAAAGTTTTACTATATGAATATTTTTTAGGGGCATCTGATTTCGGGATGAGATGTTATCTGTCCGTTGGCATCTATCACATGAGCTGCAGAATGAGAAGGTGTCTTTAAACAGATTAGACCAATAAAAACTGGATTGTAGTACCTTAAGTGCTGTTTTCTTGGCCCCAAAATGTACTCCACAAGCAAACTGATAGCAATGTTGTAATAAGCTCAAGTGCTCCTCTTCTAAGACACACCTTCTTATGATTTGATCGGAGCAGAATTTAAAGAGGTAGGGGTCATCCTAATGGTAGTGTCTAGGCATAGATATCAGTCACTTCTTTCCTTGACTGGTCATACCTGGAGAAAAAACCTTGGCAGTTAGATAATTGACAATATCAGCATACCATGGAAGTGTTACCTCTAATGCGAACAATTGTTCATATGGGAAGTTCTCATTTAAAGGCAGCTCATTTTTGTCATTCTCATAGGGTAGCCTTGATAAATGATCTGCAACCAAATTCTCACTACCTTTATTATCTTTGATCTCCAAATCAAATTCTTACAATAGGAGTACTCATCTGATTAACCTAGGCTTTGCATCTTTCTAAGAAAACAGATATCTCAAAGCAGCATGATTAGTAAATACAATAACCTTAGAGCCAATCAAATATAATCCAAACTTCTCTAAAGCAAAAATAACAGCTAACATTTCCTTTTCAATGGTAGAATAGTTAAGCTGAGCATCATTTAAGGTTCGAGAAGCATAGTAAATAGCATAAGGTACCTTATTGATTCTTTGACCTAAGATAGCTCCCAAGGCGAAGTTGCTGGCATCGCACATCAGCTCGAATGGAAGATTCCAATCTGGTGCCATCATTATTGGTGCAGAGGTGAGCACATCTTTCAATGTGTTGAAAGCTTTCATATAGTCATTAGTCCACTCATACTTAGTATCTTTAGCTAGCAGTGCACATAGAGGTCTAGAGATTTTGAAGAAATCCTTGATGAATCGTCTATAGAATCTAGCATGTCCAAGGAAACTTCTGACTCCTTTAACTGTTAAAGGAGGGGGTAACTTTGAAATGATATCTATTTTGGCTTTGTCTACCTCAATACTTTTGTTGGAGATGGAATGACCCAACACAATGCCTTGTTGAACCATAAAGTGACATTTCTCCCAATTCAGAACTAAATTGCTCTCTTCACATCTCTTTAGGAAACTCTCTAGATGATTTAGGCATTCATCAAAATTGAAACCAAAAACACTAAAATCATCAATTAATATCTCAATGAATTTCTTCACCATGTCAGAAAATATGCTCATTATACATCTTTGAAAGGTGGTTGGTGCGTTACATAAACCGAATAGCATCTTTCGATAAACAAATGTACCGAAAGGACATGTGAAGGTAGTCTTTTCATGATCCTCAGGTGCTATGGCAATCTGGTTGTACCCACTATACCCATCTAAGAAGCAATAATAGCTATAGCCAGCTAATCTCTCTAACATATCTAACATCTGACCAATGAATGGTAAGGGGAAGTGATATTTTCTGGTCACCTTGTTTAATCTTCGGTAATATATACATACCCTCAAACCAGTTGTTTTCTTATAGGTATGAGCTCCTCATCCTCATTCTTCGCCACTATAATCCCACTCTTTTTAGGAACAACTTGGATCGGACTTACCCATTTACTGTCTGAGATGGGGTAGATAATGCCAACATCTAATAGTTTTAATACCTCGGCCTTTACTACCTCTTTCATGTGTGGGTTAAGTCTTGTTTGAGCATCTCGAGTGGGTTTTGCTTCATCCTCAAGGTAGATATGATGCGTGCACTTAGCTGGACTTATCCCTTTGACGTCAGCAATGGTCCATCCAATGGCAGATCTATGCTCCCTAAGAACTCTTAATAGTTTCTCTTCTTCGCCAATCCTCAAATTAGCAGCCACGATCACAGGTAATGTCTTCTTCTCTCCCAAATAGGCATAAGTTAGATGTTTTGGCAGCTGCTTCAATTCTAAGGTTGGTGCCTGGACAATAGAAGGGAGAAGAGTAGTATTAGTAAGTATGAGAGATTCAAATTGAGGGGCATACTTACTTGGATGTCTTAGAGAAGCCTCAAGAAGGTGCACAACTTTAATGATGTCATCAGTAACATATTTAGGTTCTTACTCAGTATCTAGTTTAGTAAAACTATAGGTAAAGGTAGTCTCCAATGGATCAGTGTGATAGACCTAAAAAGCTTGCTCAACAAAAGTTTGCATCATACATACATTAAAGCATTCCATATCATCATGAGGTAGTTTTAATGCATCAAATATTTTAAACTCTATTTTCTCACCATTTACCTTCATACTTACTACACCTTTTTTCATGCAAATCTTTGTATCAGCGGTTCTCATGAAGGGTCTTCCTAAGATGATGGGTAGAGGTAATGGCATAGGACATTCCTCCATATCTAACACAATAAAGTCAGCAGGTAAAATAAATTCATTTACCTTTACCAGAACATCCTCAAGAATACCTCTCGGTCTTTGATGCTTCTGTCTGCCAATTGCAAAGTGATGGAAGTCGGTTGAAGCTCCCCCAAACCTAGTGTTTCGAATATGGTGTATGGTAGCAAATTTACACCCGCTCCCAAATCTAATAATGCCCGCTCAAACAGCTGGTCACCTATCTTGCAGGGAATAGTGAAACTACTTGGATCTTTCAGTTTTGGTGGTAGCACAGCACTTACTTCTTCAATTAAGGCTACCATCTCATGTTCCTGAAACTTCCTCTTATGAGTGCAAAAATCTTTTAAAAACTTAGCATAAGCAGGTATTTGTTGTATTGCATCTAATAAGGGAATGTTTATTTCAACTTTCTGTAAGGTTTCAAAGATATCAAGCAGTTTATTTTCTTTCTTTTGTTTAACTAACCTTTGCAGGAAGGGTGGTGCATTCACCTTCTCCGTCTCACTTACTTTTGATGCCGATGGTTTCCCTATAGATACTGTTGCTGATTCATCGGTCCCAATCACTGATAGGTCCTTAAATATTCAAATTTAAGTCCCTTAATTTACATTTGTTAAGCTCTTTGTCTATATGTTTTAGTCTATTTTACTCCACTTTTGTGTTTTACACGTTTTTACAGGGTCTTGGAGAAAAAGAAGCATTTTTGGCACTTAAAGTAAGAAATTTGGAAATCCTGGAACAGCTGCTGGCTATAGTGCGATCGAGTGCAGACTTGTGATCGAGCGCACTCCTCTATGAGATCGAGTGCAGACTGGTGATCGAGCGCACCACGAATGCGATCGAGCGCACACGTACGAGCATGAACAGTAAAGCGACAAAACCAGTTTTAAAAATAAAGGAGTTTTTATGTTTTAGGAAATTTAGGGTTTCCTGAGCCTTCTAGGATTATTCAACCCCTATAAATACACTTGTAAAAACACAAATGGGAGATCCCCTTTTTTACCTTTCAATCTTCTTTTAGTTTTAGTTTAATTTTAGGTCGGGAGGTCGGAGGCCAAAAGGAGACTGTGGAGAGGAATTGAAGACTCTTCTCTCGAGTTTCTTCTTTCCTTTATTTTTATTATGTGTACTTAACTTTTAGTAAGGGCTTGGTTGAAGCCCTAATCATGTTTATTCAATAATTTAGTATTGGCGCCTTTGCGATATTTATTTTATGTTGCTTAACTTGATTAATGCCTGTGTTTATTTAAATTCCTCATATGTGTGTGTCTGATCAACGTATGCATGTGGTATGGATTAGTTAGTTGAATCAATTTAAATGATCGAGTCCTGGGTTCAACAATAGTAACAAAGGATATCTTATCTGGATTCTTGGGTTAATCAACATGGAAAACCGGGAGTAGATACCATGCCCTAGGTCCCGTGTGGTTGTCGATTTCTACAGGTCCTATACTCTCTTAAGTAACAACTCAGTAGATACCATGCTGAATCCTTTAAGAGAGAAAAGAGTTAGAGTAGATACCATGCCTAACTCGTTGCTTTGGGAAATCAATAGCTTAAGGAGTAGATACCATGCCCTTAGGTTGACAAACATTAGGTATACATGACATTTATAAAGCATTGGCATAATGTTGTATTGTGGTAGCATAATTAGTGGTGGATATCAAGCCCCTACGCCTTTATCCTTATTATTTTATCTTTATCAAAATCAACCCTTTTATTATTTCTATATTTTTATATTGCAAAACTAATTCTAAATTGAAATTCACCAATCCCTGTGGAGATGATCTTGCATTCACATACTGTACTACACTGTTGACCTTATGCACTTACAAGTAAAACGAGTGCGATTATTTGCTTATTAATTTAGGTAAATAAACGCGCAACAAGTTTTTGGCGCCGTTGCCGGGGATTGTGGTAAATTTCTGTTTAGAATTATTTCCCGTTTATTTTTCTTATTTTGTTCAATTTTATTTTCTTATTTTTCATTAAATATTTTTCTTAATCTGTTTTGTTTTATTTTATTTTATTTTCATCAACAATCTAACTTAATTCTTCGTTTTTGTTATTTTCTTGCTTTTTGTTTCAGGTGTGCATCAGTGCTTGATGAGAGTCATAAAATGCATCTAAACAATACTTAATTGTTAGCATTTTAGAGTTGACCTCGGTTGTAATCGTACTTTTACATGTTAATAACTCTAAAGTGATATTCATAAATCGTTGACTTAATTTGATGCATTTTCAGGTGCTTTGTGTCCAAAAGAGATGATAAAGCGATCTATGTTTAAAGCACCAAAAGATCTCGCATGTCGGTGTTCGTATTTGTCCAAGGTTTAAGCATGTCTAAACATGGATCAAAGATGGTTAAAATCTAAACCAAGGTTGGAGTAATAAAATATAGTAAGTTAAAAGACTGCACACAAGTGCGTGCATCACTTTGGAGCAAGGTAAGGGTAGGCACACCACTTGGAAAGGAGTTTCACTAAATTGCCAGAATTTTCCGTGCAGATCAATCATCTTTGCAGATTAAACTATATTGATACAGGAAGAACCAAGAGATGAGCCATATATGCTTAGAAATATCCGGAAATCTATTTTCTGCAGAATTTTACGATTCATAAAAAGGATTTTTCTAGAGAAAGTTATGGCACTTTTAGTAGACACAGGTCAGGCCTCCAGATCAGCATCCACCTAACGCCGCGCCCCTCACTTTCCAGCACTACACCCTCACTTTCCAGCACTACACCCCTCACTTTCCAGCGCCCACTCGTTCCAAGACCAAATTAGAGCTGCACAATGACATTTTCTGGACCAAAATGCCCCTAACTACTTGTGCTCTATAAATACATCTTTAAGGAGTGTGCAGCCAGCATCATTAAGCTTGAAGGGGATCCAAGGGATCCAAATCCAGAATATTTCCAAGTCTCTTTAGGGCTGCAAATCAAGGGGAGAACATTCATATTGTTCATCCACCTTGAGCATGGAATCAAGGGGAGAGCATCTATATTGTTCATCCACCTTGAGCTCCATGACCAACTAATCATCAAGTAAGGGAAAGGGATGAATCCTTAGGGATTTGTTGTTCCTTATTTCCTGTTCTTGATTCATTTGTATGGATTTATTGTTAAACATTGTCTATGATTTACTCTTTGATTAAGTAAGAAGGATTTGAGTTCATGTGATAGCTGTTCTTTATATTCTTCTTCTTTTAGATTCTTTTAATCCGGTGATTGCATCTGTCTCATCCATTGATGTTGCTTGGATGTGATTGATTCCAGTAGATTTATCTTACTGATTGTCCATTACTGCAATAGTGTCATTGAGATATGTTGTCGTTTCTTGATAATCTTTAAGATGGGTCATGTGTGCTTGAACCGAAATCAATGAGTAACTTGTAGCAATTACATTAGAGTTTATAAATGTGGTTGATTGAATATCTTCTGATTGGTTGTTTAGGATGTGAAACTAGCAATCGAGATAAAAATAATTGAATCCAGAGTGGAATAAGGGAACGAACCTGGGGAGGATTCCCGAAACCTTTCTGTTTCGTTTATATTCTCATTTACATTTACACAATTTTTCTCACAATACACCATTATCAAAACTCATATTCTTTCGTTTAACTTTTATCGTTAGTGTTAAAGTTTACACCTTTTTTTGTAATTAACTTGTTTCCCTGTGGAATCGACACCCCAAAGCTGTACTAAAATAACCGTGTTATACTTTGGGCGTAATCAAATTTTGACGCCGTTGCCGGGGAAACACGCTTAAGTACAAGGAAGCATGTTAACTTTGAGTGCGACGGTAAAAGAATTGTAAATATTTTTCTTTTCAGCAGTTTGTAAATATGGTAATATTGTTCCTTTACCTTTGTTTTGATTTTCTAATTTTCTTTTATTATTCTATTTTATTTGTTTTGTTTTCTTGTTTTATTTATTTTATTTCCCCTCTAAATTAATTGGTGCATGCTTAGACCGAGAGATTCTCAAGGTAGATTCATTAGAGGAACCGAATTAGAGTTACCCTCTCCTTCCACGTCCGTTGGTGAAACCTCGCCTAGATCAAACCATAGTGCACCCCAACACAAAAATTTAGAGGATTTTGTTAACACGGCCGATAACCCTAATGAGAATGTTGCTAGGACACTTAAAGACTACTTGCACCCTAGCCGAACGGCCACACCCTCTTGTATCATGTTCCCCCCTAATGCCCCACAACCTGAGTTTAAGCCGGGCATGATACAATTGCTACCAACCTTCCATGGGTTTGAGAATGAAAACCCCTATGTCCACATTAGGGAATTCGAGGAAGTAGTAGCAAACTTTCAAGGTAGGGCTGAAATGGTAGACACTGTCAAACTTCGGTTTTTCCCTTTTTCACTTAAGGAAAAAGTTATGACTTGGATGTACTCATTAAGGCCTAGGTCTATAGGTAGTTGGGATGAGATGACAGTTTTCTTCCAAAAGCACTTCCCAACCCATAAGACCAAGAACCTCAAGAGACAAATCTCAAACTTTGCACAAAAAGAGAGTGAAACCTTATATCAAGTTTGGGAACGTTTCAAAGACCTTTTAAATTCTTATCCACACCATGGGTATGAGAGTTGACGGGTAGTTAGCTACTTCTATGATGGACTCCTAAGTAGGGAGAGGCAATTCATAGAAATGATGTGTAATGGGGATTTTCTTCAAAAAGATCCCGATCAAGCAATAGATTTCCTAGATGACCTATCAGAAAAAGACCACACTTGGACAGGACCAAATGTCATGGAAAGTACTAGGAGAAATCAACCTATTGGAATCTACCAACTTAAGGAAGAGGACAGCCTTAAAGCCCATTTAGAGGCCTTAATTAAGGAAATTGAAGTCTTAAGAACCAAGGATGCTAGAGCCCCCAAACCAGTTGCTAGGGTAGAGTCCCGTGAGCCTTGTTTAATGTGTAATGGGGTAGATCATGTGCCTAGGGATTGTCCAACCTATTTTGAGATGAAAGGAGAGTGTAATGCTTTAGGTATACCCTCTAGCAAACCATACTCACCCTATTCTAACACCTATAATCCCGGTTGGAAGAATCACCCAAATTTTAATTGGAGACCTGATACACAACCCCCTGCCTAATCTAGCACCCATTGGAGATCCGATATACAACCTCATCCCCACTCTAGTACCTAATGGCAACCAGAAGTAAACTCATCTAATGCACCACAACAATCTTTACCTTTGGAAGATATGTTTAAGTCATTTCTGCAGGTACATGCCAAGAGTGCAGAAGAACAAGGCAAGATAAATCAACGGTTGCTAGAAGAGCAAAAAGAGATCAAAGAGGAACAAAAGGAAATAAAAAATCAACTCACCAAGTTGACTAGTTTCTTGACGGTCCAAGAGCAAGATCAGTTTCCTTCACAGCCGCAACAAAATCCAAAGGGACAACATATGGCACAAACCTCCGATCCGAAAAATCACAATATTAAAGAGGTTAATGCCATAATCGCCCGCAGTGGTAAGAAAATTGATGGACCCACACTACCATCACACTTGATTCTAATACCGTGAATAACAAAGATAAAGCCCCCAAGGAACAAGAGGCCCATGATGATTATTCTCCATCGGTGCCTTTCCCTCAAGCTGTCCTTAAACCTAAGGAGAGAAATTCAGCACTAAAAGGCGAGATTCTTGAACAACTTCAACATGTTAAGATTAACCTCCCTCTTCTTTATGTTATAAAACAGATTCCCAATTATGCTAAAGTCATCAAGGATCTATGCACACTCAAGAGGAGGCATAATGTTAAGAAGATTGCATTCTTAACGGAGCAAGCAAGTGCGGTAATTGATAGCACGACACTGCCAAAATATAAAGATCCGGGCTATCCAAAAGTAGCTTGCCAAATTGGAAACAAATCTTGTGGCCAAGCATTGCTAGATTTAGGAGCTAGTGTGAACCTCATGCCATACTCCATGTACTTGCAACTCGGTTTAGGTGAGATTAAACCAACCTCCGTGGTACTTCAACTAGCGGATAGATCGGTAAGAAAACCAAGAGGTATTGTAGAAGATGTTTTGTTGCAAATTGATAATTTCTATTATCCTGTTGACTTCTTGGTTTTAGATACTGTTTCTATGGTAAATACGGAGTCCAAAATTCCTTTGATACTTGGAAGACCATTCCTTGCCACCGCCAATGCCCTCATTAATTGTAGGAATGGACTAATGACATTATCATTTGGAAATAGGACTTTAGAGGTAAATGTTTTCCGAATCTCAAGCCAGCCATTTGAAGAGGATGAGTGTTTCGACACTTATATGATTGATAAGCTTATTTCGGAGGATGAGAACATTGAAGATAATTCTAACTCTTTGGAATTCCCTCCTAATAATTTTGAGTTCAATGATTCTTTAATTTATCCCCATGTCGTTAATGTTATTGATATTTGTGATAAGTCACAGGGATTTATTAAGAAATCTTGGCAACCATGCTTTGAGGAGTTGCTTGAGAGAAGTCACATGGATGCGGGAATCAAATACCCTACTGCTGATAGTAAATGGGCAACACCAAGAACACTTGAGCCATATGTGGTAGACTTTAAGTATTCTTTGCCAAAAGATTAGCACTAAGGCCATTGAGTTTGGAGCCTCATTTTCAGCACTACAATGAGGCCAGCAGTGAGAGTGGTGTAGCGTCTGGCTGAAGACGTAAAATTTAGCGCTCATGGGAGGCACCCCATAGCATATCCTTTTATTTTTATTTTTTTTCATAATTCTTTCTCTTGTTTATTATTAGTATTTTGCTGTTTTCCAGTTTTACTTTCGTATTTCTTTTTCAGGGACAAACATACGAAGCAGTTCAAATGGTGGTGCACAATTCTCAGCTTCTATGCACTTTTAGCTACAAAGGGAGTTTCCTTATCTTATGCTTCCACATTGAGGACAACACCTATTTTAAGTTGGGGGTGGAGAAAACATATTCCTGTTTCTCGTGTTTTTCATTGAACTGCTTGGTGTCATTTTACCTTTTTATTTGTTTTTAGCATGCTTTGTGTTAGCCTTGGAGTCAATTCATATGTCGATGATATGAGCCTAATTGAGATAGCATATAGCGGTTAGAAGAAGTTAAATCTTACTTCGCTTTGAGAATAAATTAAGTGTCAATTTTTCTTTGGTTTGAGACTCTAGTTTGTGGTAAGATTGCATGATTAGTCTAAAGCATTTGGAGAAGTTTTATGTGCGATTGTTTTGTGTATACTTTTACGGTCTCAACAAGCTCTAGAACTTATTTGATAATCACTTGAGGTGAAAATCATAGAATGCACACTACTTAGGATATGATGTAGGCCATTTTTGGATCGTTTGAGCATTTTTAAACTTACCTTTGTTATATTTATCGCTAGTCACCTATTTTAGCCTTTTTCTTGAAAAGAAAAATTGAGCTTTGTTTTTTTTTCGATAAACCATTTACTTACTTTTATGAGCCTAAAAATATTTTATCCTTACCTTTCTTTTAAAAGAACTTAGTTATACACATGTTGTGAGAAGCACTTAAAAGGAGTAAGGGTGGAAATATGAGAAAACATTACTACCATAGCCCAAGTACATTAAAAGAGATAAGTTGGGGGTTGTGGAAAAGGAAAGAAAAGAATGAAAGAGGAGGTGAATGGTCTTATGCCAAAATAATTAAAAAAAGAAGAGAAAAAATGAATTATGGCAAAGAGAAAAGAAAAAAAAATGGTGATTTGTTGAAAGAAATGCTCGAAAAATGGTTGAAAGTGTTGGGTGTTGAAGTAAGGTTATCTTGTGCTTAAAGTGGTTGTGTTTAAATTAAGAGACTTAGTTCTTTTATTTGTTTAAACTTTCCCATTATTTCTTGGCCTTTACCCTAGCCTAACGTTACAAGCTTATTAAAGACCTATTGATCCGATGTAGTGTGATTTTTCTACATAGTGGAGAGTGATTTGATAAGTGAGCTTATGGAGCTTGATTTGTGATTGATGTCACGCAATTTAATATGTTTTTAGAGGTCAAGACTTCTATTCATGCTATGTTGTGCATAAAATCATCTGGGTGTTCAGACTAATGTATTGTAGTAAGATGGATGTTAAGAGTCGATAACGATTTTAAGGTTAACATTTGGGTTATTCTTGGACTTGAGTGATATTTAATGATTCTATTTGTTGTATGTTATGCATGATTTTTGAGACAAAGATTTTTGAATCACTTTTGGTTAACACTAGCATTGCTGCATTTTGCTTTGATTTCTAAATAAAGAATTCATTTCATGTCTTTCGCTTGAATTGCTAGGGACTAGCAATAAGCTAGTTGGGGGTTGTGATGAGAGTCATAAAATGCATCTAAACAATACTTAACTGTTAGTATTTTAGGGTTGACCTCGGTTGTAATCGCACTTTTACATGTTAACAACTCTAAAGTGATATTCATAAATCGTTGACTTAATTCGATGCATTTTCAGGTGCTTTGCGTCCAAAAGAGATGATAAAGCGATCTATGTTTAAAGCGCCAAAAGATCTCGCATGTCGGTGTTCGTATTTGTCCAAGGTTCAAATATGTCTAAACATGGTTCAAAGATGGTTAAAGTCTAAACCAAGGTTGGAGTAATAAAATAAAGTAAGTTAAAAGACTGCACACAAGTGTGTGCATCACTTTGGAGCAAGGTAAGGGTAGGCACACCACTTGGAAAGGAGTTTCACTAAATTGCCAGAATTTCCCGTGCAAATCAATCATCTTTGCAGATTAAACTGTATTGATACAGGAAGAACCAGGAGATGAGCCATATATGCTTAGAAAGATTTGGAAGTCTATTTTCTGGAGAATTTATGGTTCATAAAAAAGATTTTTCTAGAGAAAGTTATGGCAGTTTTAGTCCCCCTCACTTTCTAGCACTGCACCCTCACTTTCCAGCACTGCACCCTTCACTTTCCAGTGCCCACTCGTTCCAGGACCAAATTAAGGCTACACAATGACATTTTCTAGACCAAAATGCCCCTAACTACTTGTGCTCTATAAATACATCTTTAAGGAGTGTGCAGCCAGCATCATTAAGCTTGAAGGGGATCCAAGGGATCCAAATCCAGAATATTTCCAAGTCTCTTTAGAGCTGTAAATCAAGGGGAGAACATCCATATTGTTCATCCACCGTGAGCATGGAATCAAGAGGAGAGCATCCATATTATTCATCCACCTTGAGCTCCATGGCCAACTAATCATCAAGTAAGGGAAAGTGATGAATCCTTAGGGATTTGTTGTTCCTTATTTCCTGTTCTTGATTCATTTGTATGGATTTATTGTTAAACATTGTCTATGATTTACTCTTTGATTATGTAAGAAGGATTTGAGTTCATGTGATAGCTGTTCTTTATATTCTTCTTCTTTTAGATTCTCTTAATCCGGTGATTGCATCCGTCTCATCCATTGATGTTGCTTGGATGTGATTGATTTCGATAGATTTATCTTACTGATTGTCCATTACTGCGATATTATCATTGAGATATATTGTCGTTTCTTGATAATCTTTAAGATCGGTCATGTGTTCTTGAACCGAAATCAATGAGTAACTTGTAGCAATTACATTAGAGTTTATAAATGTGCTTGATTGAATATCTTCCAATTACTTATTTGGGATGTGAAACTAGCAATCGAGATAAAAACAATTGAATCAAGAGTTGAATAAGGGGAAAAACCTAGGGAGGATTCCCGGAACCTTGCTGTTTCGTTTATATTCTCATTTACATTTACACAATTTTTCTCACAATACACTATTATCAAAACTCATATTCTTTCGTTTAACTTTTATCGTTAGTGTTACAGTTTAAACCTTCTTTTGTAATTAACTTGTTTCCCTGTGGAATCGACACCCCAAAGCTGTACTAAAATAACCGTGTTATGCTTTGGGCGTAATCAGTGCTAATTCTGGCACTGCGATCGAGCGCAGTGTATTGAGCGCTCGAGCGCTAATTGTCCAGAGACTACCCGAGCAGCAGTACTGAAGCTGCTGCACTAAGGTATTCCTGCTGATTCATGCAAGGGCTTCGAGTGAGGAACCCAACCATCCTTCCACTTGATATAGAGAGTGAGCAGATCATTCGAAAGAGGCCTAGAAACAACTTCGAGGAGAGAGAAGAAGAATTTGAGGGTGAAGCACCAATGGAACAGCTTTACAACCAACTGCCACCAGAACGGAGACCTATGAAGCAATCCTTCATTCCACAGAACCTCAACCATCCTTCATGCATTGCATATCAACCTAAGGTGGAAGAAAATTATTACATATCTCCACAGATACTCAGTGCCTTGACTCATTTTAGGGGTACACTTGCTGAGGATCCACACTTGCACCTTCGAGAATTATGTGATCTCTGCAAGTTCCAGCATATTCGGGGCATAGATCAAGAGGGAATCAGGTTAATTCTTTTCCTTTTTTCATTAAAAGATAATGCTAAAATGTGGTATCATTCAATGCCTGCAAATTCCATCCATACTTGGGAAGAGCTATCCAGTAGACTTCTAAGAAAATTTTTTCCAGCCCAAAAGACAAAGCAGATAAGGAAGGAGATTCAATCCTTCCAACAGAGAGATGAAGACCTTTTCTTCAAGGCATGGGGACACTTTAATGAGCTGCTACTCAAATGTCCACATCACAACTTACCTCAAGATGAGCTGGTCCTAGCTTTCTATGAAGGTTTGAGTGGCATAAATCAAGGTATAGTGGATTCTGATTGTGGAGGTGTGCTGATGGAGAAGACTAGTGAAGAAGCCATGGAGCTGTTTGAGACATTAAGTGAGCACACCCAACAATTCTCCTCGAGAGGTAGACAAGGAATTAAAAGCAAGGGTATATATGAAGTGAGCTTTAATGGTGGATCTTCGAATCAGATGGCTGCTATGGAAAGAAAGCTAGACATGCTCATAAAAGCCATGGCTGATCAGAATAACTCACCTAGTCCACAAGCTACACAACGCCAGGTATGTGCTATATGCTCTCATTTTGATCATAATACTTATACTTGTCCTCTGTATTCAACTACAGATCAAGAACAAGCAAATTATGAGGGACCAAACAGTGCATATACAAATACCTACAATCCTGGATGGCAGAACCACCCCAACCTCTCATGGAGCAACATTCAAAATGCTTTGAATCTTCAAGGACAACAACGACACTTCCAACCAGCAGCCCAACCAGTGCCGAAATAAGAAAATAGTGACCTAGAGAGTCTTATGAGACAATTGATGACTTCACAAGAATAGTTCATAACTGAGCAAAGATAAACCACTACAAAACATGAGCAAGCCATTCAAAGACTCGAGGAACAAATGGGGAAATTGGCTAAGGAGCTAAGTGAAAGAAAGTTGGGTGAACTTCCAGTCCAACCACTACCTACTCCAAGAGGACATCAACAACTAAATGTCATGACAACTCTAACAAATAGTAAGATCATCGGAGCTGATGAGCTTGCATAAGCATCCACATCCAAGGTAAGTGAGATGGAGAAGGTAAATGGTGAGAAGGTTGAAATCAAAAGACATAATGCATTAAAATTACTCCTAGATAATATAAAATGTTTTAATGTATGCATGACGCGAAATGTTATTGAGGAAACTTTTCAGGTCCATCACATTGATCCAGTAGAAACCGCTCTTACCTATAGTGTCCTAAGATTGGATATTGAGCCTAAATGCAAGGACGTTACTGATGACATCATTGACACTATACACCTCCTTGAGGCCTTTCCAAAGCCTCCAAGTAAGTACACCGATCCATTTGAAATTCTTGGGCCATGTCTACCTCGAGAGAAAAATTGCTGGGTGTGTTCACTAAAGGTCTCAAATAACTCTATAGCTTCTTCGCTACTTTTCTCTATCAGCACTCCTCCACAACCTGAATCCACAATAATTTTATTAGTATCACTTAAACCTTCATAGAAAGCTTGTACTAGTTCATTATAAGGTAGATTGTGATGTGGACATTTGAGTAGTAGCTCGTTGAAGTGTCCCCATGCCTCAAAGAACAGGTCTCCATCCTTTTGTTGGAAGGACTGAATCTCCTGCCTCATTTGCCTCGTCTTTTAGGCTGGGAAACACTTTCTTAGGAATTTGCTGGCCAACTCCTCCTATATGGATCGAAACTGCAGGCAATGAATTGTACCACAGTTTAGCATTATCTTTTAAGGAAAAAGGGAAAAGAATTAACTTGATTCCTTCTTGGTCTAGGCCCTGGATGTGCTGGAACTTGTAGAGATCGAAAAATTCCCAAAGGTGCAAGTGTGGATCCTCATTAGGTGTACCCATAAAGTGAGTCAATGCACTGAGTATCTGCGGAGATATATAGTAGTTGCCTTCCACCTCTGGTTGATAAGCGATGCAAGATGGCTGATCGAGGTTCCATGGGATGAAGGATTGCTTCATAGATCTTCGCTCAGGTAGTTGTTGATTTTCGATCTGTTCCGCCATTAATGCCTCTTCCTCGATTTCTTCTTCTACCTCTTCAGAGTTTTCTCTAAGCCTTTGTCGAATAGTTCGCTCAAGCTTTGTATCGAGGGGAAAGAAAGTTGGATGCTTGGATCGAAGCCCTTGCATGAATCAGCAAAAATCGCTTCAGTGCAGTTCTTCAGTTCTGCTGCTTGGGTAGCCTCTGCCTCAAATGCGTTCGATCACACAGGGAAATGCGCTCAATCGCACAGTATTGCGCTCGATCGCACAAGGTGTTACGCTCGAGTGTAGTGTCAAAGAGAACTTCTATTGTAGTGCCTGAAACAGAAACGAAAAAGAAAATAGATTAGGTTTTTGATGAAGCAAAATAAAAGTGAAAAACTAAAACTTAAATTTTTTTAGATTTTTGATAAAATAAAACAGAATAAAATAAACTAAAAATAATTAAATTAAACGAAAATAATTCTAAAAAGAAATTTAGCACAATCCTCGGCAACAGTGCCAAAAACTTGTGCGTTTATCTAACTAAATTAATAAGCAAATAATCAAACTCGTTTTACTTGCAAGTGCACAAGGTCAATATTAGCATAGTGTGCAAGTGCGAGATCATCTCCACAGGGATTGGTGAATTTCGTTTTAGAATCAGTTTCACAGGGTAAAATGATAGAAATAAATGTTGAGTCTAGATTGATAATGATAAGAACATAGGGTTTTGATATCCACCACTAATAATACTTTCCCAATAAGTAATGTGCCAGTGCTTTAGCCCTACCATGAATACCTAATGGTTGTCAACCTAAGGGCTTGGTCTGCTCCTTAAGCTATTGATCTCCCTAAGCAACGAGTTAGGCATGGTGTATACTCTAACTCTTTTCTCTCTTAAGGGATTCAGCATGGTGTATACTGAGTTGTTCCTTAAGAGAGCATGAGGTTTGTGAAAATCGACAACCACATGAGACCTAGGGTATGTTGTATACTCTCGGTTTCCCATGTTGATTAACCCAAGAATCCGACATGGATTTCTTTTGTTACTATTGTCAGAACCAGGACTCGGTCATCCAAATTGATCTAACTAACTGATCCATATCACATGCATACGTTGATCAAACACACACATATGAGGAATTCAATAAAACTGACATTAATCAATTAAAGCATCATAACATGGCTATTTGCAAAGGCAATCAATGATTATATATATGGAAAAGCATAATTAGGGCTTCAATCGAGCCCTATTAAAGAGTTAGTTGCACATGTTGTTTATGACAAACATCATTATAACATAAACTAAATAGAAAAATAAAACCCGAAGAATACTGTGGAGACGAGTCGTCAATTCCTCTCCAAAGCTTACAACTTCAAAGCCAAAATCAAAAAGTGTGTTTTACAAGTCTATATATAGGGTTCTAAGGGTGCCTCGAAACCCTAATTTCCAATTTAAGATCCGGAGACTTCTTACCAAAACTGGTTTTGTCTCCTCTCTGTGCATGTTCGCTTGATCGTGTGCTTCTGCGCTTGAGCTTTCTAGGTGTGCGCACGAGTGCTTGTGCCCTCGATCACAAGGGAGGTGCACTCGAGTGCACCTAACAAGTTTGTAGATCTTCACTTTTTCTTCCTTAGAGCTCCAAAATGTCATATTTTCTTCAAAGACCTATGAAAAACACAGAAAACACAAAAATGAAGTAAAATCTACTAAAATACATAAACAAAAAGTCTAACAAGTGTAAATTAAGGGGCTTAAATATGACTATTTAAGCACATATCACACCCCCAAACTTACATATTGTTAATCCCTTAGCAATGCAAAATGAAAGACTATATAAAAACAAAATCAAATATAAATTCATCATTCATGATTTTTGAAATTTTGGGTTGTACATAAAACTATGATGTTCGTTCATGAGTAGGCTTAAAATATAAACACATATTTGCAATGAATAAGGGGTTAAAATTCTTATTACTTACACAAGGCTGGTTTAAGGCATCACAAGTTCGTCTCAGTTTGTGTGAATTAGCACATAAAAGATGAAGCTTCCAAATAATTTTTAATATATAATGTTTCGATGTCTTAACATTCAACGAATTTCCTATCAGAATGAATACTAATGGCATAGTTCTATTTCTTTTCTTTTTCTTTTTGTCATGAGATTTTTGTCATGTTAAGTTCCATTAAGCTTTCTAATTGACCCGTGTAGCGAGTGTTTAGCCAATGACTCCCAAACCAGATGGTTTTAGGGCATTAGGTGTAAAGACACCCCTAAGGACTTACTAACTCGAGTAAAAAAGGCTACGAAACTAACTAGTCTTAATGCTACCAAGTAAAAATCCCCACCTTTTAACGTGAACACTCACTGCTTACTGAGGCAAGAGGTCCAGTTACTTAGTGGAAACTTTATTTAATGATCATTATATGCATAATTTCTACCTTTTGATGTGAACACTCACTGCTTACTGAGGCAAGATGTCCAGTTACTGAGTGGAAAGTTTATTTAATGATCATTGGGAGCATTTTATTTTCTTTTTTGCATAATAAACATTTTTCTTCATTTTTCTATGCCAAAGTGTTCTTCTAACAAGTTATCCGATTATAGTTAGGTCATGAAAACATATACATAAAAATTATATGTCATACCCCACACAATTGTGTGCTAATGTGCTCGTGTCAGATTTAGATCAAACTTGTGAATTCTTAAGTGCCTTGAGGTAAGTAATTAAACTTTTAAAACTCTTATTACTAGACTATGTGTTATAGATTTTAAGCTTACTGATGAAGTTTTATCATAATATTTATTTTAAATCAACCAAAATTTTCAAAACAAAATGAATATGCATTTATCTTTTTTTAAAAATAAAAAAAACTGGGATATAGTGTGTGAATGTGTCTCCCATGTCACGCCGGTGACCCGGGTTCGATCCCCGGCAACGGTGCCAAAAACTTGTTGTGTGTTTATCTACCTAAATTAATAAGCAAATAATCGAACTCGTTTTACTTGTAAGTGTATAAGGTCAATAGTAGCATAGTGTGCAAGTGCAAGATCATCTCCACAGGGAATGGTGAATTTCGTTTTAGAATCAGTTTCATAGGGTAAAATGATAGAAATAAATATTGAGTCTAGATTGATAATGATAAGAACATAGAGCTTTGATATCCACTACTAATAATACTTTCCCAATAAGTAATGTGCCAATGCTCTAGCCCTACCATGAATATGGTTGTCAACCTAAGGGCTTGGTCCGCTCCTTAAGTTATTGATCTCCCTAAGCAACGAGTTAGGCATGGTGTAAACTCTAACTCTTTTCTCTCTTAAGGGATTCAGCATGGTGTATACTGAGTTGTTCCTTAAGAGAGCATGAGGTTTGTGGAAATCGACAACCACACGAGACCTAGGGTATGTTGTATACTCTCGGTTTCCCATGTTGATTAACCCAAGAATCCGGCGTGGATTTATTTTTTTACTATTGTCAGACCCAGGACTCGGTCATCCAAATTGATCTAACTAACTAATCCATACCACACGCATACGTTGATCAGACACACACATATGAGGAATTCAATAAAACATACATTAATCAATTAAAGCATTATAACATGGCTATTTGCAAAGGCAATCAATGATTATATATATAGAAAAGCATAATTAGGGCTTCAATCGAGCCCTATTAAAGAGTCAGTTACACATGTTGTTTATGATAAACATCATTATAACGTAAAATAAATAGAAAAATAAAACGCGAAGAGTACCGTGGAGACGAGTCATCAATTCCTCTCTAAAGCCAAAATAAAAAAAAAGGTGTGTTTTCTGTGTTTTACAAGTCTACATATAGGGTTCTAAGGGTGCCTCAAAACATTAATTTCCAATTTAAGATCCGGAGACTTCTTTCCAAAACTGCTTCTGCCACCTCTCTGTGCGTGTGCGATCGATCGCGTGCTTCTACACTCAAGTACATGGGTGTGCTTGAGCCTTTTAAGTGTGCGCATGAGTGCTTATGCATTCGATCACAAGGGAGGTGTGCTCAAGTGCACCTAGCTGATTTGTAGATCTTCACTTTTTGTTCCTTAGAGCTCCAAAATGTCATCTTTTCTTCAAAGACTTATGAAAAACACAGAAAACACAAAAATGAAGTAGAATCTACTAAAATACTTAAACAAAAAGCCTAACAAGTGTAAATTAAGGGGCTTAAATATGACTATTTAAGCACTTATCATCATCCCTTTAGAAGTTGGGGTGCCCTCATTATGAGTACATAACTTCGAGCAAACTAACAATGAAGATGCCTTACGGATGAGCACTGATCTTATCGACGAAGCTCGGGATAAAGCCCAGATTCGATTAGTCGCATGATCTTGTTTTGAGATAGAATATTCAAGCTACATGATCTCGTTCTATGAAAAAATAAAGTATCTCATCCTCGAGAAGGGGAAGCTCATCCTAAACTGGGAAGGCCCGTATCGCATCAAAAGAGTATGCCGAGCTGACACTTTCGAGCTCGTTGAGTTGAATGGAAAGCCCGTCCTTCGCACTTGGAATGCAAAGAACCTCCAAAAATTTTACCAATAGTGTACGCCTCTCAATTTCCATGTCTTATGAGTGTAACTCATGAACACCTTAGTTGTTAATGAAAGGGTTAAAGTGTTGAAGTGTTAAAACTTAAGTGTTAAAGTTTACAAGAGGTGACATGGTGAAGAAAAAAGAAGCTAGAAATCTTATTAAGAAAATATATGATTACGTGCGAAGGGAGGCACTATCAGCCTCAATTTACAAAAAAAAAAAGGAAAGAAAACTACAAAGAAAAATTCCAAGTTCTCAAGGGTCGACCTCCCATTCGGACACAGCCTCCGCTACTGCATCGCTCAGCTGAGCCTCTTCCTCACTGTCAGATCCACCAGCCATGACCTCCTCCTCATCCTTTAAGGCACCAAGCTTGAGGGCCAAGAAGTTGACTTAAGGATAGAGAGCCTCAGTCTTCCTCTTGGCCTTCGAGATGCCCAACCTCCTCCTCAATGGCCTATTGGTAGGAGGTGGAGTTCTTGAAAGCGGTCAGGGCCTCCTCTATGGGCCTCCTCACAGCCTTTACCACCTCCTCCCTTAACTTTTACTCAGAGGTCACGGCAGCATGCCTCTCTCGGTGCATGGCCTCCCTCTCCTACATGGCCTAGGCCTTGGCCTAGTCAGCCCCCTCTAAGGACCCCTATAGTTATTGGATGAGCCCGTAGCTATCATCCAACTTTTGTTGGCACCAAGCCAGCCTCTTAACCATGTCTAGGCAACGTCACGATAGTAGTCCCTATACCACACTCAACTGAAATAGAGTACAGAGGGGTAAGCTACCAAGAAAAAGAAAAAACTCTAAAAACTAAAATAAAAAAAATGTTCAAAGCAGAATCATTCACTTGACAGGCCAAGACTTCGACCATAGAACAAAGGACCTCAATCGACTTCCTCGAAAGCTCGATTATGTCATACGGTGGGATCCCATGATGAGGTGCTCCCAGGCCACCCTAGGGTGAGAAAAGACCAAATCATCTGTCTTTGTGCCCCAGTTGGGCATAAAAACCCAGGCCTTAGAGAGAGCTCATTGGGATGAGGACGAAAGCTACATGATAACTCTAAAAAATCACGTTATTATACTACTTTTAGGCACGTAGTTTGGTGTTGATCTTGAGCATTAGATTTGTGTTTCATGTGTTTTTAGCAATTTCTTTTAGTTTAGTTTATTTTATTCTATTATTAGTTTGTTTTATTTAATTTTAATGTTACATCAAACTCTTTGAACACAGTGAGCACTTACACCTAAGCACTTTGTTGTCTTACCGTTTCGGAGAACGTTTATGTGAGTAATGTAGTTTCTTGAGATCTCATGGACTTTATAACTTGTTTAAAGACCACTTGAGGCGAAATCCTTGGTAGTACAGTACCAAAAAGATGATTCAGGCCATGTTTAGAACGTTTGAGCCTTTCTAGCTAACCCTTGATATGTGATTATCCTTAGTTTTCCCCTTTTGAGCTTGAATATCTATTGTTTTGTCACCCGATCATCTAACCTAATTTCAAAAAGAATACTACAACTCTACCTTTCACCTATAAGCACATCAATTAGTGTAATTTCTGGCAAGAATTGTGAAATATATGAGAAAGATATAGGTGTGAATCATTCAATTTGTTTTAAAAAAAAGGACAAAAAAAAAATTATGTGAAAACAACAAATGTTGGAAAAAGTATTGGAGTATTACATGATAATTGAGGGAAAGTTTGAAAGAAATTTTTATTGGTTGATGTGCTTAAGGTGATGTGAGCCACATTTGATCTTATACCATAACTTAGCCTTAGCCAAATTTATAAGCTGAATAAAGTCCTGATGATCTTTGGTATTGTAATAGCCGACATTAGTGGAGAGTGGTGTGAAGAGCAGGCTTATGGACTCTTAGAGATTGAAATTATCTTACTTGCTTGCATAAACCAATCAGAGTGGCGAGGCGATTAAGTTTATAAAGCTGTTACACACACACACGTTTAAAGAATTTGAAGTAGGATAAAACTGGCGATGAATTTGAAATTCTAAACATTAGCAGTGTTTGGAAACTTTTCTTGAGTTATGATCTATATGCAATCTTTGAGGCATGTTATTATCAAATCAAATCAAACCATTTCTCACTCTTAGGATGTGTGTTTTAGGATTTTGTTTTAGTTTGCTCGAGGACTTGCAAAAACATAAGTTTGGGGGTGTAATAACTCTAAAAAATCATGTTATTATACTACTTTTAGGCATGTAATTTGGTGTTGATCTTAAGCATTAGATTTGTGTTTCATGTGTTTTTAGCAATTTTTTTTAGTTTAGTTTATTTTATTCTATTATTAGTTTGTTTTATTTAATTTTAATGTTCATTGTGAATGTTGAGTCTTGGGAATTTGCTGTGCAGAAACTCAGCGCTGCACCTCTAGACATTGAGCACTGCAGCACTGGAAGGGCGATATTTGTGAAGAGAAGACTGAAACTCAAAGCTGCAGTCCTGGTTCAAGGGCGCTGCAGCACTAGAATTTGGCAGGGACTCAAAGCTGCAGCGCTGGTTCACGGGGCGTTGCACCTCTGGTTAGAGTATGATATGCACCCAGAGCTGCGGCGCTGGGAAGTCAGCGCTGTAGTGCTGGCCGACAGATTCATAATAGTATAAATAGTAACCCTAGCTGAACGAAAGGGGGGCGATGGGAGTTGAAAAGAAAAATAAATTTTAGAGGAAATGAGACGCAAAAGGAGAGTTTTGGACTTTGGTGGAGGCTCCCCTGAAGCTTTTAATCATTCCTCTCTGGTTTTTCTTTATTTTTATTTGGTTATGTTGATGTTCTATGATATGAACTTGGTTTATTTGGATATTATTATGGAGTAGGTATTTTTGTGTTAAGGATAGATGAATCCTAACCCTATGTCTTGAGTTGTTGTTTGGACAAGTTGGAATTTAATATTTTTTCAAAGAGTGTGCTTTATTGTTCATAATGCTTTTTGTTATTTTAATTTCTTCTTTAAGCATGGTGATGTGTCGAATAGAGAAGCTATGTTTTTTATGAATGGTTGAATTAATAAATATGATGTTGGGTTGTTGTCTATGAAAAAGCCAGGGCAAAATATGCCATGAATGAAATAGAAATAACCGAATAGGATTCTAGGAAATTCATGTGGTCTGTTTAAATCGTAACCGAATAGGGAGTTTTAACTGAAAAGAATTCCACTGAACTTAATGCTTTTTAATTTGAATTAATTTAGAATAGACCTGAAATA
The DNA here is from genome assembly GCA_023935145.1 of Bretschneidera sinensis. Lineage (NCBI taxonomy): Eukaryota > Viridiplantae > Streptophyta > Magnoliopsida > Brassicales > Akaniaceae > Bretschneidera > Bretschneidera sinensis. The sequence continues at coordinate 53,390,893 of CM043699.1, forward strand.
TGGATATTTGAAATTAATGGTTCTTGATATTGTGGTTAGACCTGAAATAAGGATAACTAATTTATTGGGAATTTTACCATCTTGAAAAAAGTATTAAACGAAACTTGTTCATTCGAAACTCTTGGCAATAATGGTTTAGGTGAAGTCGAGTCCTTAGCACGTTAGTTTATAAGAATCTTTTTCCAAAGTTTGCAATTCTTCCTTTTATTTACCATTGTCATCTATTTTTCCTTTAGTAAATTTTTCTCCTACAATTATTCATTTGCTCAAATAACGTTAAGAGTTGAGTCATGCTGACTGTATATTCTATTCAGTCCTCGTTGGGAACGATATTCACTCATCATTTTATTACTTGAATGATTAGTGCACTTGCTAGTGTTAATTTTATCCCATCACTATATTTTCTCAGGATGAGGCGTAACAGACATATCCCTCGGCTCGGGCGAGGGAGGGCTCTCCATATCAATAGGAATGGGAGAGGGAGACCATGCCTACTTCCTCGAGCCTTGGGCTTGTGCAGGTTACTTCCTAGCCTGAGCAGCCTTCTTCTTCTCCCTCTCCTTGGTTCTGGCTGTGGCCTCTATCTCTACTCAGCAAAAAACACAAGTATAAGTATAAAGCAAAGCATAAAGTAGAGCATAAAGCAAAGTTATGAAAGCACAGACACCAAGTTACCACTCTTTAATGTTCCCTCTGGACAGCGAGTGCAGAGACCGCGCTTCACCAGCTCTTCATTGTTGTACGGGACACCCACATTAATGGGAATGACCACCATAGCCTTTAGTGTCTCCTGCTCATGGTGCAGGAGGTGCGACTTCTTACACTTTCCTGCATGGTCCAGGCTCCAAGATAGTGGGACCCTAAAGTTCTTCTCACTTTGGACAAAAAAGAAGGACTTCTTCCACTGCTTGATTGAGGAAGATTTCTTTTTCAACAGCCCCCTTCTAGCCCTGGAGCTGATCACGACCCATCCATGCTAGTCGTGCTTGCTTATCTGGAAGTGGGCTTTGAAAACATTGATATTCATCAGCCTATTCATGTCCGAGCAAACGCAGATGAAGGCCATGATCAGATGCACTGAGTTAGGCACTAGCTGGCACAGTGCTATGTCAAAAAACCTCAGCATCGTGCAGAAGAAATGATAGAGTGGGAAGCTAAGCTCGGCCCTCATGTGCTTCTTATAGACACATATCTCAAAGGGCGTGCAGCTTGAGAGGGCATCACAAGCCCTTTCCCAACCCCAGCATTCCTAAGGGTATACTCTTCAGGGATGCGGCACACGTGCCTAATCACCTCGAACTCCCCCTCCACCAACTTATTAGGCACAAAATTAATCACAAATAACCATTGTACCCTCTCTTCCACCCTTATGACCCCCATTAGCTCAACCAGGACATTATCCACTTCATCTTTATCCTTAGAAGAGGAATCTTTTTCTTCATCATCTTCTTATCCAACCTCATAGAGCACCATTACTAGTGGCTCCTCCTGAGTGTTGCCTCTTCCCGAGGAGTCACCATCACTGAAGGATCGGTCCAAACCCATGGCCTCCCTCAGCTCCCTAGATAAGGCCTCGCTATCCTCATTACCACTATCACTACTAGGCCTATAACGATACTTATCTATCAAAGACATTATAAAGTGAAGCAGAAAGATTCACCAAAGGTAGAACTCCGCAGTGACTCCGAGCACTTCAGAAAAATGGTTCCTCTATTTGCTCACACCTCGATCTCCCCCATAGTAAAAGCACTCAAAACTTTGATTAACTCCAAAAGCTCTCAAGACTCCAACTGACTCCTAGAGCTCTCAATCTCAGGCTGACTCCAAGGGCTCTCAAAGTTTCTCTCTGGATGCAAATGAATTGAAGAAAAGAAAATGAGAGGAGACTCCTTTCTTATTTAGAATCTCGGGTGTAACTAACGAGGAAAATTAACTCCTCTATAGCTATAAATACGCGGTGTTTGGTGTAACCGAGGTGCCATTACATTCTCCTAGGCTCCATCAGCTGTAAAAACATGACGTTCGGTATAACATTTAATGTTCAAGAATGGCCCAATGCTCCAACATTTAATGTTTAAGAACAGCCCAACGCTCCAGCATTAAATGTCTCCATAAAGGATTACGAAAAGGCTTTCATGGGCCCAAAGCCAAATATCCCCTATGGGCCCAAAGCAAGAAGCCATCCATGGGCCCAATGCAAAGAAAAAAAAAAATCTATAGTGAGCTCAAGAAACCACACAGGCCCATCCCGTCGAAGATTTCCAAAGCTGAGCATATTGACTGCTGCTCAAATGCTTGGTCCCACGTCTCTAAGGCAGAGCATATTGACTGCTACTCAAATGCTTGGTCCAATCTCTCCAAGGCCAAGCATATTGATTGTTACTCAAATACTCATCCCAATCTCTCTAAGGCCAAGCATTCTTACAGAGATTCACATGCTCGGCCCCAGGCCTTATAAGCCGAAGCATGCAACCAACGGCACAAAGCTCTATTATACTTCCTCAAGCATATAAATGTACTTATAGAAATGGGGGGCCTCTGATACGGCAAATAAATTCACCCTCCAGTATCTTAGTGACACGCGGATAACTCTTCCTCCAATGACTAGATGACATGTGGCAACACCAACAACAGACTCCCTAATAACCTGATGACTCGTGGATAGCTCCTATCCAATTATCAGACGACATGTAGCCAAGCTATTCACGAAGCTGTCATCATTCATAAACTCCTCGCACGCAAAAGTGTAAGCATGATTTCAGGGATTGAACCATCTCTGAACATGTGACAAGACCCTTTGCCTGAGAAGCGAGATCTTAGAGATCGTGCCATCCTGAGCACATGGTCAACTTGCCCTTGAACCACTATAAAAAGCCCAAGGTATGTGAATCTAATCCCATCTTCAAATCGAAGCTCATCACTAAAAAAATACTAGTATCCTAACTCTCCATTTTTCCAAAGACCTTGCACTGACATTGGTATTGAAAAGTCCTTGGAGGCACCACCCCTTTTTCTCCGGTGACTCTTTAGTTCACCCCTCTTTCTTTGTGCAGATCGTTGAATATCAAACCTCCAGCTCAACAGCAGATTTTTGGCGTCAATAGGTGGTATGGCTTCTTAGGATGATTTATCTTCCAAATTCAGGAAGAAACAAGTCTTGCTTAGGCCAGTTAGCTTTATCTTTCCAGTTGCAAAGCACTGTTTGGAATCGAGCTTCCTATATGTAGATTTTATATGTTGATGCTTCTATAAAAAGAATTGCTTTGTTGATTTGTTAGTTGATGTAGTTCTCTTCTTGTTAGAGATCAAAAAAAGTATCACCAATGTGACATGACTACCAAAAAGTCTTTATGAAAATAAGATCAGATTCAGATATGGAAAACAAGCATGTACTTCATCAACTAAGGACTTTCTATCTAGTTGCTTTGTTGATTTATCTGCATTTGGTTTTAATTTCTAGACCAAATCTATTAATGTCGAAAAATTTAATAGGAGCATGGGATGAACATGTAGGCTAGTGTTTCTAGTCATATACAGGTACTTGAAGGTTCTTGTGAATTGATAATATGCATGTTAAGAATGGGTTAATTTTTCCCTCCACTTATGACATAGATTTTGATTTATCTTCCATGTTTGATATAGTACATGTCATTTCCTGAATGTGATCATATTTTGTGTGATGCCAAAGACGAGGTCAAGCAATCCACCGGTTAAAATCGTCGGTCAAGCTTTCAAGAATCGGCTCTGATCACTATAATGACTCGACCTTCCGCTTGGCACAATATTGTCCTTGTTGACACACCAAGCCTTGTGGCTTTAAAACGCATTATGCAAGTGGAGGTGACAGTCATTTATTAACAGTCCAGTCACATCATTTCTAGTTAATATGAGATATCAAGAATTGACTCCATTTTGGGGCATCACATTATAGAAAAATTCTTTCTTATAATATAGTGTCATGGGAGATACATGGCATAAGGATCCATCTCACCCATGAATGAAAATAAAATATTTTATTTTATCTCTCTTCTCATACCATTTAACAGTGAGGTGGATTCTTATGTCATAAATATCTCATGGCATTGTGCCAAACAAGAACTTCTCCACATTAGGCTTATTTGGTACCTACTTAGAATGGGTACCAAACAATGCCATTATGGATCCACAATGAGTATATATATATATATATATATATATATATATATATATATATATAGCAAATTTCGATTGTTTATGTATTGAGCCAGGCCAGAGTTCTCTTGTATAATTTCGATACTAGGCCAAACACTTTTTTTTTTCTTTGTCTTCTGCTAATTTAGTTTTTGGTTTTTCAAAAAAAAGTTCAAAGTTTGGTTTTCCTTGAGTTTGCATTTAGTTATGTTGTATTTGTAACAAGTTTTCAAATCAAGATTCAAGTGGTGAATTGAAATCTCAATTTTGTGAATCAAGAATCAAATCGTAAGATTAAGTACAAAACTATAAATTCTTAAAATCAATTTAAATTGGCACGTACACATGTAAAACAAACAAAAGACATTAAAAATTGAATATTTTAACAAATATTGAATGATCTTGTGATCAACTGGAAGACATTTGCTTCTAAGCAAGTGATGTGAGTCCGAATCTCACCATAATATACTCTAATTAACATATTATAGTCATATAATGGTAAGTTGCTAACAAATAACAAATAACAACTAAGATAGCACAATAAGATAATATTATAAATTAATAAATAGTAAAAAATATAATCAAGTAATAAAATAAAATAATACTATTATTATAAAAATATATATATATTATTACTATACTTGTTAGTATTATGGATTGAAATCAAAGATATAAATATTATATGAGCTTGTTTGTTTCATCTTTAAAAGTATTAGAATCCTAAATTTCTAGAATAACTTAAATGAAAGAGGAAAACTAATGAATTATGCTTATTTTAATTCTAAACATCTTGTCTTAAACATTTCTTCTATAACTTTTATTAAATTTTTTTATAGGTTTTGTTGAATTGAACGAATCGTATGAATTGAATAGAATAGAAACGAATCGTAGATTCAACATCTATTCAAGGTTAACTCTGATTTAATATATCAATTCAAATTGTTTAAGTCACGATTTTGACAACCATACCTAACATAGGCTTGTAAAAAAATTGTATAAGCTAGGACATAAAAAGCTAGATTGAAGCCTTGATGACATGACCATTTGAAAGTGATTTCTCTGATGTCTTACTTTGTTTTTGCGCAATCTCTGAGTTGTTTCCGCTAACACTAAAAATACGTGGTATATTTGGTTACTACGATTTTATGTATGCCACCAAAAAGAATTTTGTAAGCTCGACGGCTGGCATGTCTTTGAACTTTTAAAAACTTGTCTCATATATCAATTTATTTTTCTTTCTTGAGCAATGTGGGAAAATGAAGAAGTAAAGTAATTTTGAATCATTGGTGACATTTAGTTTGTCTTAATGTTAGTGTCCAGAAACAGTTTTTCTTGTAGTTTAAGGAGTTCAATAGATAATGATGTAGTAAATAATTGACCATCCAGTAGCCTAGCGACACGTGGATAACTCCCCCTCCAATGACCAGATGACGTGTGGCTGCATCAATAACGGGCACATAGCAGAGCATATGACGAAGCCATAATCATTCATAGACTTCTCATACGCAAAAATAGAAGCAAGATTTCAGGAACTGGGCTGTCCCTGAACAGGTAACAAGACCTCTCAAAATAAAAGCGGGATCTTAGAGATCGCGCAATCCTAAGCACGTGATAAATTTGCTCCCCAAACCATTATAAAAAGTCTAAGGTACGCAGATCTCAACTCAGTTCAAGTTCATTACAAAAACACTATCACCATTAATACTATAATCCTCTATGTTTTCTCAGAACCTTGCACTAACAAAGGCATTGGAGAGTCCTCAGAGGCACCACCTTCATTTTCCTCCAGTGACTCTTTAGTTCATCATTCTTGCTCTGCGCAGGCCTTGGGATTCTAGACCTCCAGCACAGTAGCAGATTTTTGGCATCAACAAATTTGCGCTGTCTATGGGAATAACCAATCTCTTGCTAACCACTAGAAGCGAAGAAATCTAAAGAACTCATCTGTTGTCATGCTGCCTAGAAACACCACCAAAAATACCGAAAAGGGAGTCGCCGGAACCAGTGTCGTACCTACACAAAAAAATACTTACAACTAGCAGCCCAGCTCAAGGTTCCTTACTGTGTCTAAACACATGACCTCTAGCTGTGACCCAGAATTCTTTCAGGAATGCAATATCCTCGTCATATGAAGATGGATCCTCCTGAAAATCTCAGAGGAGCCACCTCAATGCATCCCACTATTCCAATGATTCAAGCACAGTTCCTTGAGCTCTTTCGTTTGGTGACGAACCTAGCCACTGAAGTCCGGAAAGGAGGTCGACAACCCCCACCCCCATCTCCTCATCGCGATCCCAGGAAAACTAGCCCTCCTAGTGATGAGCTCCCCATCGACAGTCATTCCATTGCAAAGTCTCCACCACCTCGTGCCAGAAGATATAGAGGAGGCTATTCCTCTAGAAGCAACCTCGACTTAGACACACAGATAGAGGAGATGGAAGAAAAAATCAACGAAGCCTTCAAATGCCGGAATCATAACGTCCTGGATGAACTCAGCATCTAGGACCCACCATTCACACAAAAAATTCTCGAAGGTCCACTCCCGTAAAATTTCCAGATGCCACAAATCGAGCCCTACGATGGCTCGACAGATTCTTTGGACCACCTACAACATTAGAAGACCACCACGATGCTGCATCGATATTCTGATCTTGTCATATGTCGAGTGTTTTCCGTGACACTTGAAAAAGATACCAGCACATAGTATTCCTAGCTGAAACCAATAAGTATTGACACTTTCAAAGAGCTCAACTACGCCTTTGCTTCCCTCTTCCTCAAAAGCAAGGGACCTAAAAAGACCTCGAAAAGCCTATTCAATGTCATTTAACATTGAGGGGAAAGGCTTCAAGCCTACATCTCAAGGTTCAACGCTACCGCTTAGGAGATCCCTAACCTCGATCCCAACGTTCAGATGTTGTCATTCAAAAATGGACTGAGATAAGGAATATTGACATGAACGAGGTCTTAACCCGAGCAGAGAAGTACATGTTGGCAAAAGATGATCAAGCTTTCCGAAGAGAAAGGGTAGGGGAAACAGAGAAAAAAAGGAAAGACACTAGCGATCCTCGAGGTGGGACGACTAGAAAGCCCCACCACGAGGGTAAACATAAGGCCACCACCCATTTTGAAAGTTTCACTCCTCTCAACGTATCCAGAACCAATGTTCTTATGTAGGTCCAGGATAAGGCAATCCTTCGATGGCCTCCAAAGCCACAGCACCTCAACGAGGATCAAAGCAAGTGGTGTCAATTCCATATAAACCACGGGCACGATACTGAGGAGTGCCACACTCTGAAGTAACATATTAAGGCCTTTATCAACCGAGGGTACTTAAAGGAGTTTAACGAATCGTGACAAGGTAGAATGCACGATTAATTTATGAGGAGTCTCAGACGTCCCTCTAGTCAGAACCGAGAGCATCGAGCTCCCTAAAAGAGTCCGAGGTGGAATAGAGAAGAACCTGACCAAGGAGGGCAAGAAGTTATAGTCACTAGAATTATCAAAACAATCTGTGACGGACCAGTCGTCAGAGGTAACACTGGGCAGAACAAGAAAACATACACTAGGTCCGTATCTCCTGTCAGCGGGCCTCATAAGCGAAGGAAGACAAACCAGACGATCTCTTCACAGACGATGATCTAGACAAAGTACAGACTCCACACGATGATGCCATGGTAGTCTCCCACTTTATAGCGAACCACGACGGCAGATGCATCTTAGTGGATAACGGAAGTTCGGTAGGCATCTTATTTTATGATGCTTTCAGAAGATGCAGTTGAAAGATAATCAGTTAGAGCTGATCTCCACCCTGTTATATGGATATTCGGGCACTCCAGTATTCGTAGAAGGCAGCATAGTTCTCCTAGTCACCGCAGGGATGGCTCCACAGACTAGTACTATACAGATTACTTTTCTGGTAGTTAAACGACCGTCATCCAACAATGTAATTCTCGACGGACCCACTCTAAACAAACTAAAGGTGGTTGTTTCCACTTACCATTTGAAAATGAAGCTCCCCACTGACAATGGAGTGGGTGAAGTCAAAGGTGACCAGTAAGTCTCTAGGTATTGTTATCTGAATATTGTAAGATGAGGAAAAATAACCGAAGCTTTGACCCTCAAAGTGGAAGACTTTAGAGATAAGATTAAAACCTTGCATGGCAAACCCATGGAGGAACTAATCGCTGTCCCACTTGGCGAAAATATCTCTATAATAATCCAAACTGGCTCCAGTCTCCCTGAAAATCTCAAGGAATCATTTCTCTCTCCTTCGAAGGAATTAAGATTTGTTCACGCGATCAGCCTTGAATATGCTCAGGATTAGCCCTGAAGTCATTGTGCACTGGCTAAACGTGGACCTGAGCCAAAAGCTCGTCACCCAAAAGAAAATATCATTTGTCCCTGAGTGGTAAGCCACCATCAAGACTGAAGTTGATAAACTATTCGCAGTTGACTTTATCTGGGAGATAGACTATCCCAAACTATCTACACTGACTTCACAGATCTAAATAAGGCCTGTTTAAAAGACAGTTTTCTCCTACCACGGATTGATCATTTGGTTGATGCCACCTCAAGGCGTGAACTTCTAACTTTCATGGACGCCTATTTTGGCTACAACTAGATCCTTATGCACAAACTTGATCAGGAGAAAACAACTTTCGTCACGAACCAAGGGTTATACTATTACAAAGTATTGTCATTTTGGCTCAAAAACACCGGGGCAACCTATTAGAGGTTGGTGAACATGATCTTTCATGAGTAAATCGAAAGAAACATGGAAGTTGATGTGGATGACATGTTGGTCAAAAGCATCAAAGCCCAAAACCACAACTCTTACCTAGAAGAGGCGTTCGAGGTGCTTCGGCAGCACTTGATGAAGCTGAACCCTACGAAGTGTGCATTCAAAGTCACTAGACTGAAGTTCCTTAGTTTTATGGTCACCGAAAAAGGAATAGAAGCTAACATAAAGAAGATCAAGGCTATCCTCAATATGACCCCTCATTGGATGATAAAGGAAGTACAAAGGTTGATGATAGGGTGTGTAGCGGCACTTAGTTGTTTCATGTCAAAATCTGCAGAGAAGTATCTCCCCTTCTTCAGAGCCATTATGAAGGCAAAAGACTTTGTCTGGATTGAAAACTATTAGAAAGCCTTTGAGTTGCTAAAATAATATCTAAGTTCTCCTCCACTTCTGACCAAACTTATCATGGGAGAGGAACTCTTCCTATATTTATCAGTCGGGCAAGAAGTAGTGGCCTTTGTTTTAATTTGGGAAGACATGAATGTCCAGAAACCCTTGTAATATGTTAGCAAAGTTCTCCATGGTGCAGAGGTGCGGAGCCTCCAGAGAGAAAAGATGGTGTATGCCCTCTTTATCACAGCTCGAAAACTTCGGTCGTATTTCCAGGCACACACCATCGTTCTCTTGATAGATCAGCCACAGAGACAAGTACTTCATAAGCTAGACATCTCGAGGAGAATGGTCAAGTGGTCTATAGAGCTCGAAGAGTTAGACATATAGTATAACCCCCAAAAATCCATCAAGGCTCAGCCGTTCGTAGACTTCATTGTGGAGACAACGCTCCAGACTAGTCCGTGCAAAACATCGAAACCGGAGATAGCCGAGAAAATTTCGCAATGGATATTTCATATAGACAGCTCATTGAACAACACCAAAAGTGGAGTAGGGCTCATCCTTTGCAGTCTGGATGGATTCGTCATTGAAAAGATTTGGGTTTAAAATTTCCAAAAATGAAGTAGAGTATGAGGCAATACTCGTTGGAATGAAGTTGGCAAAAACGATAGACATGTACAATGACTCGTAACTGGTGGTAAATCAGATGAATGGTGAATTCGAAGTCTGAGGTGAGAAGATTGCTCCATATCTTAAGAAGGCTAGCGAGCTTGTCACTGCATTCAAAGTATTTCAAATAACTCAAGTTCATCGGGCAGAGACTTAGAAAGCTGATACTCTAGCCCGACTCGCCTACTCTCGGCAGACAGAGCCAACCCAAACCGTCTACCTGGAGACTCTCGCCACCCCGAGCATTGATGAAGTACCTATGCTACCAGTAACCAAAGGAAAGATGTAGGCAGGCCTAATCCTCCGATATTTACGTAATGGCCAGCTTCCCGAGCAGAAGAGTGAAGGAAGAAAACTTATCTCTCGTGCTTCCTGATACGCAGTCATAGATGAATAATTGTACAAAGAAAAGGTCTCTAATGCTTTATTTGAAGTGTCTCATGCCTACCGAGGCCAATTACACTCTTCGGAAGGTTCACGAATGGGTATGTTGGAATCACCTGGGAAGCCAGGCATTGGCATTCAAAGTACTTCATCAAGGATACTATTGGCCCAAATTGCAAAAAGATGTCGCAGAATTGGTCAAGAAATGCATAAGCTATCAGCATTACTCCTTTATGCCCCACAGATCGGTGAACCCTTTTATCTCGATCACCAGCCCACTTCCCTTCACCATATAGGGAATGGTTCTCCTTGGTCCTTTTAATAGGGCACTCGGTTAGAGAAAACATCTTATCATAGTAATAGATTACTTCACCAAGTTGGTAGAGGCAGAACAAATTGTTAGTATAATGGATCATCAAGCTGAAGGTTTTGTCTAGAAGTCCATAGTGTGTCGGTTGGGCATACCCCGAATACTGGTCATTGATAATGGCAAATAGTTTAACAACATCCGGTTCAAGCTCTTCTATGAAGAACTTCACGTTAAGCATCGATTCTTTTCTGTAGGGTATCCACACGTGAATGGGTAAGCCAAGGTGACCAACAGGACACTCCTGCAGGGCATCAAGGAAAGGCTGGACGAAGCTGACAAGCAGTGGATCAACCATCTTCCAAACATACTATAGGTTTATCGAACCACCACTCAGACCCCGCGGGAGAAACTCCTTACTTTTTTACTGCATACGGCTCTGACACTGTCATCCCCTTAGAGATTGGGGTGCCCTTGCTACGAGTACAGTACTTTGAGCGAGCTAACAATAAAGAATCCTTATGGATGAACGCTGATCTTATTGACGAAGCTCGAGATAAATCTTAGATTCGATTTGCTGCTTATCAGTAGAGAATGCTTAGGTACTACAACTCTCGAGTCTGAGAGAGAAGCTTTAAGCTACATGATATTGTTCTACAAAAAAAAATGTCTCATCCTTGGGAAGCGGGGAAGCTTGTCCCAAACTAGGAAATCTCGTATCGCATCAAAAGAGTTTGTCGGGCCGGCACTTTTGAACTTGAAGAATTGAATGATAAGCCCATCCCTCGCACTTGGAACACAGAGAACCTTTACAAATTTTATTAATAGTGTACACCCCTCGAGTTTCATGCTTCGCATGAGTCGATAATGCAACTTATTAACACCTCGGATATCAATGAGAAAACCCTTGTTTTCCAAGTTACCTCCTATCGGCCTCTCTCACCAATAACAAAGAAAAAATAAAAGTTCACAAAAGGTTACAAAGTGAAAGAAAGAAATTTCATTAAGTAATAGAATTTCTAAAGGAGGAGGCACTATCGGACTTAAACCAAATAGAAGAAGAAAAAACTATAAAAAAGAAGAAGAATAAGTCTTTAAGGGTTGACCTCCCTATCCGATACACCCTTTCCCACAGCACCACTTGGTTGGGCTTGTGCCTCTTCCTCGCCTCTAGATCTATCTAAGATAACCCCATCTTCCTCCCCCGAGGCTGCAAGCTCAAGGGTTGAGAAGTCAACCAAAGGGTAAAGCGTCTTGGCCTTATTCTTAGCTCTCAGGAACCCCTCGAGTTACTAGACCCCAGCCTCCTCCTCCATATCCTCTTAGAAGGAAAGGGATTTATTGAAGCCAGCCATAGCCTCATTTATGACTCTCTTGATGGCCTCCTCTATCTCCCCTTCCAGGCTCTGCTCGGAGGCCTTAGCGGCATCCTTCTCCTTGTACATTGCCTCTTTTTCCTCCACAGCCTCGGCCCTGGCCCGGTCAGCTTCCTCCTTGCTCAAACAAGCTTTTACCAGAGAGCTCTACAGCTGCTGGATAAGCCCACAACTGTTATCCATTTTTCACTAGCACCAGGTTAGCCTATCATTCATGTCCAAACAACGATGTGACAACATCTCATTCATCACACTTGACTGAAGTAAAAAGTAGAGGAATAAGTTAAGGTACTGTGAAGCAGAAAAATTCAAGGAAAAGTTAAAAGAAAAAACCAGCCCAAGGTAAAAACACTCACTTGGAAGGCCAAGACCTCGGTCATAGAGCAGAGACTCTCAATGGGCTTCCTCCCGAGCTCGATCACATCGCGCGGAGGGATGCCCAGAACAAGGTGCTCTCAAGAAACCCTGGTATGAGCGAATATGGAGTCATCCTTCTTTATGCCTCAGTTGGGCATAAAGACCCCAGCCTCTAAAAGAGCCTCTTAGGATTAGGACAAGGGGCACATGGGCTCGAGTAGAGGTGTAGGAAAAATATCCTTCAGCTCAGAAGATGACTCAGAGAGGCTCGAAGTCTCCACATCAACAGGGATGGGAAAATGAGCCCACGGTCGCTTCTTTGAACCTTCTGCTTGTACAAGCTGCTTACCAACTTGAGTAGCTTTCTTCCTCTCCAAGGCTATCTTCTTCGCTCGTTCCCTAGTTTTGGTCGTGGCTTCCATCTTTGCTAAGAAAAAAACTCAAGTATAAATTACAAGAAACAAAGAAATTATGAAAGGGTTTTCAAGTAAATACAAATCTCTAAAGTTCCCTCAGGACAGCGAGTGCAGAGGCTGCGCCTCGCCAGCTCCTCATTGTCATATGATGAAAGTCAGAAAATGCATCTTAATAGAGTTTATTTGTTAACATTTAGGATTGATTTAGGGCTAGATTACACATTTATGCCGTAATAATTCTTAAGTGTCATTCTTGGTATGTTGATTTATTTCGATGTATTTTCAGTTATTTTGGGTTTAAAAGAGATGGAAAAGCTAACATTAATTAAAGCACAAAGATTTTATGCATGTTCACAAGCATTTGGAAAGGAGTTTCACTAAATTTCCAGAATTACTCGTACAGATCAGTATTTTTTGTGGATTAAATAGTATTGATTCAGGAAGAACTAAGAGATGAGCCATATTCTTGGAAAGATACGGATGTCTATTTTTTGAAGAATTTTACAGCTCATAAATATAATTTTTTAGAGAAAATTATGGCAGTTTTAGTAGACAAAGGTCAGGCTGTGCGTGATTTCAGCGTGACAGATCAGTCATTTTTATGGATTAAACTGTATTGATTCATGAAGAATCAGGAGATGAGCCATATATGTTTGGAAAGATCTGGATTTTTATTTTTTGGAGAATTTTACGGTTCATAAATATGATTTTTCTAGAGAAAGTTATGATAGTTTTAGTAGACAGATGTCAGACAGAACCGGGCCTGGACAGCAGCAGAACCAGGCCTGGGCAGTAACAGAATCGGGCTTGGACAGCAGCAAAAGCACATAACCTGAACAAAAATCCTAGGGTGACTTTTTTGTCTACAAAGCCATCTCCATATAGCTATATATAGGAATTTAGACTCAGAGAACAAGGGATGAGAGGTTTTAAAGAGAGCTTCCATCTTCTTCTTTTTCAAGGTGATCATGGATGAACTCCATGTCCAACTAAACTCCAAGCAAGGTGAAAAGATGAGTTTCTAGGTGTAGTTGTTCTTATTTCTATCTTTGATTCAGTTGTATGGATTGATTGTTAAACATTGTTTATGATTTACTCTTTGATTAAATAAGAAATATTTGAATTCATGTGACTGCTGCAATTTATGTTCTTCTTCTCTTAGATTTTCTTAATCCAGTGATCGTATTCTTCTTCTTCATATAAGTCTAGTCAAACTTTTCTTATGTCAAAGTTGTTAGATGCAATTGATTTTGATAGATCTATCTTATAGGTTTGTCCATTACTACAGTATTATTATTAAAATATATTGTCGTTTCTTGATAATTTATAAGATAGATCTTGTGTGTTTAAATTGGAATTAAGAAGTAATTTATGGCAATTACATTAGGATATTTATGTGTTTTGATCAAATATTTACCAATTTCTTGTTTGAGATGTGAAACTAATAATTGAGATAAAACATTTGAGTCAAGATAGGAATAAGGCAACGAACTTAGGAAGGATTCCTGGAACCTTGTTATTTCTTTATTGAATTCTTTCGTAAAACTAAGATTTTCTTATTTGAACTTAATCGTTTAGTGTTAAGGTTTACACTTTCTCTTGCAGTTCGCTTTCCTCGTGGGATCGACACCTCAGCTATACACCATAATCGCATATTAGTTTGAGCGGTATCAAATTTTGGCGCCGTTACCGGGGAACTGCGCTTAATTACAAGGAAGATTGTCAACTTTGAGGCAAGACGGTAACATTGTTCTTTGTTCTTCATTTTGATTTTCTATTTTGATTTTATTTTGCTTTCTCTATTCGTCTCCCCTCTAATTCCTTTGGTGTATGCATAAACTTAGAGATAAGTGAGGTAGATTCATTAAAAAACAAAAAATAGAGTTACTTTCTCCTTCTTTGTCCGATAGTGAAAGCTCACCTAGATCAAATCATAGTGCACACTCAAACGAGAATTTAGAGAATTTTGTTAACATGGCCAACAATAACAATGAGAATGTTGCTAGGACACTTAAGGACTACTTGCACCCTAGCTGAACTGCCACACCATCTTGTATCATGTTCCCCCAAATGTTCAACAACTTGAGTTTAAGCCGGGCATGATCCAATTGCTACCAACTTTCCATGGATTAGAGAATGCAAACCCCTATGTCCATATTAGGGAATTTGAGGAAGTAGTAGCAACCTTTCAAAGTAGGGCCGATATGTTAAACACCATCGAACTTAGGTTTTTCCTCTTTTCGTTTAAGGATAAGGCCAAGTGTTGTGAGTTTTAAATTACTCGCAAGCGCACGAGTCGTTTGCAATATAGTGTTGTGCAAGTGCGAGGTCGAATCCACAGGGAATTGCGTTGTGAAAATATAATTTTTAATCTAAACTAACTTTATCTTAACCTAGTTCGGAATTTTGAGTTGTATTTGTGGAAAACAAATTAAAATTAAACTGAAATGATTTAAAACTAATAATAAAGACACTAAGGTTTCCGAATCCACCCCACCAAAGTTAAGCATATATGTCCTAAAAAATAGCCTATCAAAACATTCCATGAATCCAACTATAAGACAAAAAACAAAGAATATCCCAATTAAACCAAAAGCATCCAATGTATCCACTCTTAACAAATCACAAAAGAAATCCAATTTAATCGAAATAATTCGATGTATCCATCAGATGAAACACAAGGAATATCCAACAGAACAATTTAAACTCAATCACTCATAAGATTCTACTCAAATAATTGACAGAACATTTATACTAAAAACATCAGAATTGTATAAACAAAACTGAAACTAATATGCCAAACAACGGCAGGGCTTCATCTTCAACCTTAGTTGAAGATTCTAGCCACTCATAGTTATGAAACTACAGTTCATAATAAAAGTGCTAAACATTTAACTAAAAAGAAATAAATTACTTTACATGGGAGAAATTCCACTCGCTGTTGGGCAGCACTTCCCCTCGTGGTAGCAAGGCCTTCGAGATCCACCAGAATGCCAGCAGACATCCACCGGTTAACACCAAATGGCTTAGGAATTGCACACTGAATGATGAAGTCAGATGGTGTTTATATAGGGGGAGTCTCGGAGCACTGCAGGTTTCAGATTCGAAGTGGGATACTGGCCCGAGTGCGCTCGATCGCAGAATGATGCGATCGATCGCAAGTGCGATCGATCTTATGTCTTGTGCGCACGATCGCATGTGCGCTCGATCGCGTGTCTGGTGCGCTCGATCGCAGGTGCACTGTACTGCAAACATTTCGATGTAGGATTGTTGACCATGCGCTCGATTGCAGCATAGTGCGATCGATCACTATTGCTCCTGAAGCTTCACATCTCATGAAATGCTTCATTTTCTCCACAAACCTATAAAAACACACAAAACACAAAAAAAAAGACATAAAATAAAGTGAAATACTTCTAACTAAGAGCATAACAAATATAAGTTAAGAGTTTTAAATATGCAATATTTAAGACTCATCAAATACTCCCAAACTTATATTTTGCTAGTCCCTTAGCAAAAAAAAATAAAAAAACTAAATGATCAACAAGGATTATAAAGATAAGTTCAGTATTCATGGTATCTAAAAATTTAAGGAGCATACAAAATCATGAGATTCATTCATGAGCAAGCTTAAATAAGTCGAACCTATCTTCACAACAAATAAGAATTTAAAACCTAATTACTTACAAGAGGCATGGTAAGACATCACAAGCTTGAGTCAGTGTAAAGTGAATTAGCATATACAGATGAGGTTTCCAAATAACTTCAATGTACAAGGTAATTCAAGTCTCAAGATCCATAGAATTTCTCATCGGAAAGAACAATGATGGCATAGTTTTTTTTTTTATATATATAAGGCTCTGCTATGTTTAGTTCCCTTAAGCTTTCTAATTGACCCATGTAACGAGTATTGAGTTAATGACTCCCAAACCAAATGGTTTTAGGGCATTAGGTGTAAAGGCACCCCTAAGGACTTACTAACTCGAGTCAAAAAAGCTACGAAATTAAACTGGCCTTAATACTACAAAGCAAAATTTTCACCTTTTGACGTGAACACTCACTGCTTACTGAGCCAAGAGGTCCAGTTACTCAGCAGAAAGTTTCGCAATGATCATTATGAATAAAATTTCCACCTTTTGACGTGAACACTCACTGCTTACTGAGGCAAAAGATCCAGTTACTCAGTGGAAAGTTTATTGATGATGATCATTGTAAATATTAGTAGTTTTATTTTATTTTATTTTTTATATATGCCCAAGTTTTTATCCAACAAGTCATCCGGTTTCAGTTAAGACAAGGAAACGTATACATTCAACTCACATGTCATACCTCACACAAATATGTGCTAATGTATTCGTGTGAGATTAGATCAAACATGTGTATTCTCAAAAGTGCCTAAAGTAAGTAACTAAAGTTTAAACTCTATCATCAGATCATGTGTTCAAAGTTTTAAACTCACCAATGAAATCACATCACAAATTTTCAGATCAACCAAAATTTTTAGACGAACATGAACATGCATTTATCTTTACGACGAAAAGACAACAAATTAGGACAAAGTGTGTGATGTGTCTCCCATACCCCCAAACTTAAATTACACATTGACCCTAATGTGTGACTAATATGGAAAGAGCTGACCTGAGAGATGGAGAACTATCTAGACTGGTATGGTTCATAGTATACCCCCAAACTTGAGCTGAAGTACGCATTGTCCTTGAAAAATAAAAACTGGAAA
This sequence comes from Bretschneidera sinensis, assembly GCA_023935145.1. Taxonomy (NCBI): domain Eukaryota; kingdom Viridiplantae; phylum Streptophyta; class Magnoliopsida; order Brassicales; family Akaniaceae; genus Bretschneidera; species Bretschneidera sinensis. The sequence goes on from CM043699.1 coordinate 53,408,441, forward strand.
ACAAAAAAAATACTGGAAACAAACATTAATCATAAAAATTAAGAAATATACAGAAAAGATAAGCTGTAGGGTACCTCCCATGAGCGCTAAGTTTAAAGTCTTCAGCTAGACTCTCCTTAGTAGACGACATTCAATCAGAGTAACTAGGATCCTCCAATAATATCGTCTCTATGTCCGAACTCCTTAACTCCAAGAATGGTTTTAGTCTTTGTCCATTTACCTTAAAAGTGTTACCATTCTTAGGATCCTCAATCTCGATGGCCCCATGAGGAAAAATCGACCGAATAATAAATGGGCCTGTCCATCGAGATTTGAGCTTGCTTGGAAAAAGATGCAGGCGCGAATTGTAAAGAATAACTTTCTGACCCGGCTCAAAAACTCGTCTCAAAATGTTTTGGTCATGAGTCTTCTTCATTTGTGCTTTGTATGATCGAGCACACTGATATGCATCATTCCGCAACTCCTCCAATTCATTGAGTTGGAGCTTCTGTTATGAGCCAGCCTTGGAAAGATTGAAATTCAGTTGCTTGATAGCCCAATACGCACGCTGCTCTAATTTGACCGGAAGGTGACATGCCTTTGCGTACACAATACGATAGGGAGACATGCCAATTGGCATCTTGAAGGCTGTCCGATATGCCCACAGTGCATCAGTCAATCGTAGAGACCAACCTTTTCTACTAGGGTTCACAGTTTTCTCTAAAATGTGTTTGATCTCGCGATTAGAAATTTCCACTTGTCCACTCGTCTGTGGGTGTTATGGGGTGGCAACTTTGTGTGTGATGAAATACTTCTTCATCAACTGCTCAAAGATCTTGTTGCAAAAGTGCTTACCTCCATCACTTATGATTGCTCGAGGTGTACCAAACCGAGCAAAAATAGTGTCCTTCAAGAACTGAACCATAACTCTGTGGTCATTAGTCTTGCATGCAACAGCCTCCACCCACTTGGACAGATAGTCCACAGCAACTAGAATGTACAAGTTGCCAAAGGAGTTTGGGAACGGTCCCATAAAATCAATTCCCCACACATCAAAAATCTCAACAATCAGAATAGGGTTGAGGGGCATCATATTCCTCCTAGAAAGACTCCCTAGCTTTTGGCAACACTCACAAGATACATAGTAGGTGTGAGAGTCTCGGATCATGGTAGGCCAATAAAATCCACACTGCAAAATCTTCGCAGCGGTTTTTAGCACTAAAATGGCCACCATAAGCATGATCATGACAGAAGGGGATGACATTAGATTGGTCATGCTTAGGAATACACCTTCTGATGATTTGATCGGGACAATACTTGAATAGGTAAGGATCATCCCAGAAAAAATGTTTTGCCATGGCCAAAAACTTTGATTTATCTTGTCGCCCCCAATGCAAAGGCATGTGTCCGGTGACAAGATAGTTCACTATATCAGCAAACCATGGAGCTGGATTTTGAGCAATGAGCATTAACTGCTCATCAGGAAAGGTCTCAGAAATGGGAGTGGCGGCCTCAGTGAAATCCACAATCAATCTAGATAAATGGTCCGCCACCACATTTTCAGAACCTTTCTTATCCCGAATCTCGATGTCGAACTCTTGAAGTAGCAAGATCCATCAGATAAGATGAGATTTAGTATCTTTTTTGGAGAAAAGATACTTCAAGGTTGTATGATCTGAGTAGATAATGACATTAGATCCTAACAAGTAGGATCTGAACTTGTCTAATGCAAAAACGACTGCTAACAACTCCTTCTCAGTGGTAGAGTAATTAAGTTGTGCGTCGTTTAGAGTTCGACTTACATAATAGATAACATGGGGAGGTTTATCAACACACTGCCCCCAAAACAGCTCCAACAACATAATCTGATGCGTCACACATAATCTCAAAAGGCACATCCCAGTTGGGTGGCTGAATAATGGGTGTGGACGTCAGAATCTTCTTCAGATCCCCAAATTCTTTCTTACAGTCCTTATTAAATATAAATGGGGCATCTTTTTGTAATAACTGGCATAAAGGCCTGGCGATTTTGCTGAAATTCTAGATAAATCGCCTGTAGAAACCTGCATGGCCCAGAAAAGATCGAACCTCTTTCACTGTACGTGGGGGTGAAAGGTTGGAAATCAGGTCCACCTTCGCTTTGTCGACCTCAATCCCCTGATGAGATACGACATGCCCCAGTACGATGCCTTGCTTAACCATAAAATGACACTTCTCCCAATTAAGCACTAGGTTCTTCTCCTTACACCGCACTAAAACCAAAGCGAGACAGTGCAAGCACTCTTCAAAGGTTGAACCAAAGACGGAGAAGTCGTCCATGAAAATCTCTAAGAACCGTTCTACCATGTCAGAGAATATACTGACCATGCATCGCTGAAAAGTAGCGGGTGCATTGCATAACCCAAAGGGCAAGCGACGATAGGCGAATGTCCTAAAAGGATAGGTAAATGCCGTCTTCTCCTGATCTTCGGGGTCCATGGGGACCTGGTTATATCCAGAATAACCATCCAAAAAATAATAATACTTGTGCCCAGCCAAACGCTCCACCATCTGATCAATAAATGGCAGTGGAAAGTGATCTTTCCTTGTGGCAACGTTCAGCTTACGGTAGTCTATACACACTCTCCACCCTAACTGAACACGAGTTGGTACCAACTCGTCGTCCTTATTCTTTACTAATGTCAATCCCGCTCGCTTGGGCACGACATGAATCGGGCTCACCCACTTGCTATCAGAGATAGGATAAATGATCCCTGCATCTAACAACTTAATTATTTCTGCCCTCACAACCTCTTGCATAGCTGGGTTGAGCCTTCTTTGTGGCTCCCTCGATGGCTTGGCATTCTCCTCCAAATGTATCTTGTGCATTACCACCAAGGGGCTGATTCCCCTAATATCCCTAATAGTCCAACCGATAGCTTCCTTGTGCTCTCTTAGAACATCTAATAATTTCTCCTCTTGAGCCTCACCCAAATCGGAAGCTATAATCACAGGAAAACAATCGGTTGGACATAGGAACTTATACTTAAGATTATCCGGTAAAGGCTTAAGTTCCTTCTTGGGGGGTTCAAGTGCTGCAATTTCCTCTGTCTCATTGCTTTCTTGAGGATCAGACTCCAAAATGGCATTCACTTCCTCAAATAGCTTATCTAAGCCCAAGTTCTCTCCAAAGTGAGCAAAACACGCCTCCAAGGGATCCTCAATGCTTGATTCGTCCACAGTCTCCTCAAGAATCTCCTCTATCAAGCATATATTTCTCACTTCATCATACTCCTGTGGTTGCCTAGTGATATCAAAGATGTTTAACTCCACTGTCATATTTTCAAAGGAAATCTTCATCACCCCTGTCCTACAATTGATTAGGGCGTTAGCCGTGGCTAAGAATGGTCGCCCTAGAATCATCAGTATTTGAATCCCTACATTCTGGACTGGCTCTGTGTCAAGAACAATAAAATCCACTGGGAAATAGAATTTATCCATTTTTATCAAGACGTCCTCAACTATTCCCCGTGGTCTTTTCACTGACTTGTCAGCCAATTGAAGCGTCGTGGATGTGGACTTCAATTCTCCTAACCCCAACTGCAAATAGACTGAGTAGGGTAGAAGATTCACACTCGCCCCTAGATCCAAAAGAGCCCTCTCAATATGGCTGACTCCTATCGTGCAAGAGATGGTAGGATACCCCGGGTCCTTATACTTGATGGGTAGCTTGCACTGAAGGATTGAGCTGACCTGCTCGATCAAAAATGCCTTCTTTGGGACATTCATCCTCCTCTTGATAGTGACCAAGTACTTTAAAAACTCGGCATATATGATGGCACTTGATGGATGGCATCCAAAAATGGGATATTGATTTAGACCTGTTTGAATACCTCCAGAATTTCCTCATACTTCCCTCTTTTCTTGGGCGCCTGTAGTCTGTCAGGGTAAGGCACTCTAGGTACAAATGACCTAGGAGGGCTATAGATGGCTTATTATCTCTCTTCTTCTTGTTGCCACTCCCTTGCCCTTGCTGCATAGCAGGGCTCTCTTCTACTCGATTGTCCACTTGTCTCCCAGACCTTAATGTGACAATCGACTGTACTTGTTCCTCCCCGTGCGTAGGAGTTGATGAACTCTCAACCATAAATTGTCCTTTCGGTTTGGGCACGGGCTGACTGGGGAACTTTCCCTTCTCTCTCTCACCCAAGTGACTTGCAATTTTCCCTATTTGACTCTCCAACTTGGCAATTGCTTGGGTGTTTACCATTGTTGCACTCCTTACGTCGCTCATGGATTGGCTATTCATTTTCATGTATTCCTTAATGGTGTCCTTTGGTGACTGTGAAACTAGTGCTGGTGTTTGAGTGGGAGCTTGGTAAGTAGGTAATGGTGCTGGATGGGCAGAACGACCATAACCAGGAATTTGTTGGGCAAATCCGGGAGGATATTGATTTTGAGCATTATGAAGGGCTCCTCCCTGATTCATTGGTTGGTTCTGCCTCCATGAAAAATTTGGGTGGTTCCGCCACCCTGGATTGTACGTCTCAGAGTATAATCCATTTGACTGCCTTCGATAGTCATTGAAAGCATTTGCTTGTTCCATAGGATACTCGGCACAAGCCGACATTGATGGGAAATTCTGTGCTAGATGCATGGGACTAGCACAGATAGAACAGCTTTCAACATTGAGTGTGTTGGCAGCATTGATGGATTGGCTCACAGTGAGAGCATCAATCTTCTTAGTGAGGGCATCTAACTTTATCCTCAAATCAGTGTTCTCCCTGACCTCATAGATACCTCCCCTCTTAGGGGCACAAATAGACTTATCTCGACAGCTTGAAAAATCCCACTGGTGCGAGTTGTCGGACAACTTGTCCAACGCCATATATGCTTCATCTCCTGTCAGACTCAAGAATGCCCCCCCATTCATAGACTCGATCATGCTACGGTTGGGTTGAGTCAACCCTTGGTAGAAGAACTGAATGAGTCTCCACTTCTCATATCCATGTGGAGGACATATGATTAGTAGCTCTTTGAAGCGCTCCCAACTCTCAGAAAATTTTTCATCCTCATCTTGAGTGAAAGAGCTGACCTCCTTTCGGCACTCATTCACTCTAGACATTGGGAAAAACTTATTATAAAATTTGCTAAGCAGGTTTTCCCAAGATGTAATAGACCCGGGCGTGTTGGAATCCAAGCACGCCCTAGCTCTATCTGAAGAGAAAAAGGGAAGAGTCGAAGATAGACTGACTCCTCAGAGAAGTTCTGGAATTTGAATGTAGCACAAATATCTTTGAACTTCTTTACATGGCTATAATGATTTTCAAGATCTAGGCTATGGAATGAGGGTAGGAGTTGGATGACATGGTGTTTCAAGTCAAAATGGGTGGCATTGGTAGGTGGCAACACTATGCAAGAAGATGAATTGGTCGCAACAGGTGCGAACAAATCCCTAAGGGATATAGTGGAATCCACGTTCCAAGCTCTAGGTTACTGTACATGTTCAAGATGATTTGCATTCCTAAAATTTTCTCCCATTTCAACTGCTGCTCTCTTCTGCCTCCTAAAAGTTCTTTCTAAGTCGGGATTTAAATGTGTCAAATCTAAATTCAAGGATCTCCGACCAAGCATAAACCGCACAAAAAGCACTAAAATAACCTACCAGCAGAAATTTGCAAAAATGTTTTTTTTAGTAAACAAATAAAATAAAATTGCCAAATAGAAAAATCAAACAAATAATGCTATCTAACTAGTAGAAAAATAAAATTAATTCAGACAAAAATTTCACAAACAAAACAATTCCCCGGCAACGGCACCAAAAACTTGTTGTGAGTTTTAAATTACTTGCAAGCGCACGAGTCGTTTGCAATAGCGTTGTGCAAGTGCGAGGTCGAATCCATAGAGAATTACGTTGTGAAAATATAATTTTTAATCTAAACTAACTTTATCTTAACCTAGTTCTGAATTTTGAGTTGTATTTTTGGAAAACAAATTAAAACTAAACTAAATTGATTTAAAACTAATAATAAAGACACTAAGGTTTCCGAATCCACCCCACCAAAGTTAAGCATATATGTCCTAAAAAATATCCTATCAAAACATTCAATGAATCCAACTATAAGACAAAAAACAAAGAATATCCCAATTAAACCAAAAGCATCCAATGTATCCGCTCTTAACAAATCACAATGGAAATCCAATTTAATCGAAAACAATTCGATGTATCCATCAGATGAAACACAAGGAATATCCAACATAACAATTTAAACTCAATCACTCATAAGATTCTACTCAAATAATTGACAGAACATTTATACTAAAAACATCAGAATTGTATAAACAAAACTGAAACTAATATGTCAAACAACGGCAGGGCTTCATCTTCAACCTTAGTTAAAGATTCTAGCCACTCATAGTTATGAAAGTACAGTTCATAATAAAAGTGCTAAACATTTAACTAAAAAGAAATAAATTACTTTACATGGGAGAAATTCCACTCGTTGTTGGGCGGAACTTCCCCTCGTGGTAGCAAAGCCTTCGGGATCCACCAGAATTCCAGCAGACGTCCACCGGTTAACATCAAATGGCTTAGGAATTGCACACTGAATGATGAAGTCAAATGGTGTTTATATAGGGGGAGTCTTGGAGCACTTTAGGTTTCAGATTCGATGTGGAATACTGGCCCGAGTGCGCTCGATCGCAGAATGATGCGATCGATCGCAAGTGCGATCGATCGTATGTCTTGTGCGCACGATCGCATGTGCACTCGATCGTGTGTCTAGTGCGCTCGATCACAGATGCACTCGATCGCAGGTGCACTGTACTGCAAACATTTCGATGTGGGATTGTTGACCAAACACTCGATCGCAGCATAGTGCGATCGATCGCTATTGCTCCTGAAGCTTCACATCTTCTGAAATGCTTCATTTTCTCCACAAACCTATAAAAATACACAAAACACAAAAAAGACATAAAATAAAGTGAAATACTACTAACTAAGAGCATAACAAATATAAGTTAACGGTCTTAAATATGCAATATTTAAGACTCATCACCAAGGTTTGGTTGTACTCATTAAGGCCTAGGTTTATAGGTAGTTGGGATGAGATGACACATGCATTCTTCCAAAAGTATTTCCCAACCCATAAGACCAATAACCTCAAGAAACAAATCTCAAACTTTGCATAAAAAGAGAGTGAAACCTTATATCAAGTTTGGGAACGTTTCAAAGACCTTTTAAATTCTTGTCCACACCACAGGTATGAGAGTTGGTGGGTAGTTAGCTATTTCTATTATGTACTTCTAAGTAGGGAAAGGCAATTTACAGAAATGATGTGTAATGGAGATTTTCTTTGAAAAAATCCCGACGAAGCCATAGATTTTCTAGATGACTTATCAGAAAAAACCCACACTTGGACGGGACCTAATGCCATAGAAAGTACTAAGAGAAAACAAACCACTGGAATTTATTAACTTAAGGAATAGGATAGCCTTAAAGCCCGTTTAGAGGTCCTAACTAAAGAAATTTAGGTTTTAAAAACCAAGGATGCTAGAGCCCCCGAACCGGTTGCTAAGGTAGAGTCCCACTAACCTTGTTTTATATGTAATGGGGTAGATCATGTACGTAGGGATTGTCCAACCTATTTTGAGATGAAGGAAGAGTGTAATGCTTTAGGTATACTCTTTAGGGAAACATACTCACACTACTCTAACACCTTCAATCCTAGTTGGAAGAATCACCATATTTTTAGTTGGAGATCCGATACACAACCTTCTACCCAATCTAGTACCCAATGGAGACCGGAAGCAACTTCATCTAATGCACCATAACAATCTTTACCTTTGGAAGATGTTTTCAAGTCATTTATGTAGGTACATGCCCAGAGTGTGGAAGAGCAAGATAAGATAAATCAATAGTTACTAGAGGAGCAACAAGGGGTCAAAGAGGAACAAAAGGTGATAAAGAGCCAACTCACCAAGTTGACTAATTTATTGACTATTCAAGAGCAAAGTCGTTTTCCTTCGTAACCACAACCTAATCTAAGGGGATAACATATGGCATAAACCTCCAGTCCTGACAATTAAAATGTTAAAGAGGTTAATGCCATGACTACTCGCAGCGGTAAGGAAATTGATGGACCCACTCTACCATCAAACTTGATTACTAACACCATGAGTAACAAGGATGAAGTCCCCACGGAACAAGATGCCCATAGTGATTCTATACCGGTGTCTTTCCCTCAAGCGCTCTTTAAATCTAATAAGAGAAATTCGGCATTAAAAGATGAGATTCTTGAACAACTTAATAAAGTTAAAATTAACCTTCCTTTTCTTCATGTCATAAAACAGGTTCCCAACTATGCTAAAGTCATTAAGGATCTATGCATACTTAAGAGGAGGCACAATGTGAAGAAGACGACATTCTTAATGAAGCAAGTAAGTGCAGTAATTGATAGCAATACACCACCCAAGTATAAAGATCCGGGCTGTCCTACGGTGGCTTGCCAAATTGGAAACAAAGCTTGTGGCCAAGCATTGCTAGATCTGGGGGCTAGTGTGAATCTCATGCCCTACTCTGTTTACTTACAACTCAGTCTAGGTGAGATCAAACCGACTTCCATGGTACTTCAACTAGCAGATCGATCGGTAAGAAAACCAAGAGGTATTATGGAAGATGTTTTAGTACAAATTGACAAATTTTATTATCTTGTTGACTTTTTGGTGTTAGATACCATTTCTATTAGGAACATGGAGTCAAAAATTCCTTTGATACTTGAAAGACCATTCATTGCCACTGCTAATGCCCTCATTAATTGTAGGAATGGTCTAATGACATTATCATTTGGAAATATGACTTTAGAGGTGAATGTTTTTTGAGTCTCAAGGTAACCACATGAAAAAAGATGAGTGTTTCGACATTTACATGATCGATGAGCTTATTTTGGAGGGTAAGTACATTAAAGATAATTCTAATTCTTTGGAATTCCTTCTTAATAATTTTGGTTTTAATGATTCTTCAATTTAGCCCCATGCCATTGATGTAGTTGATGTTTTTGATAAGTCATAGAGATTTATTAAGAAATCATGGCAACCATGCTTTGAGGAGTTGCCTAAAGAGAGGGAGGCACCTAAACTATCTTTTGAGGAGGCACCAATGCTTAATTTAGCTCCGTTATCTAAAGGGCTCAAACATGCCTTCTTAGGCCCAGGTGATACCTTTTCGGTTATTATTTCTTATGAACTTAGTGATGTGCAATGTGATAAATTGTTGAATTTGTTAAGAGAGCATAAATCTGCATTAGGTTGGACTATAGTTGACATAAAAGGTATTAGCCCTTTAATTTGTTCCAATAGGATTTATCTAGAAGAATGAGCTAACCCTCGTAGAGACCCACAAAGAAGGCTAAATCCAACTATGAAAGAGGTAGTTAAGAAAGAAGTCTTAAAACTATTCGATGCGGGAATTATATATCCAATATTCGATAGTAAGTGGATTAGTCCAACTCAAGTAGTTCCTAAGAAAGCCGGGGTAACCATGTTAGAAAATGAAGAGAGGGTGTTAGTACCAACTAAGGTAATGATCAGGTGGCGTATGTGAATTGTTTATAGGAAACTTAATTCGGCTACTCGGAAAGACCATTTTCCCATTCCATTCATAAATCAAATCTTAAAAAGTGTGGTTGGTCATCCTTTCTATTGCTTTTTAGATGGGTATTCGAGATACTACCAAATAGGAATTGCCTTAGAGGATCAAGAGAATACCACCTTTAGTTGTCATTTTAGTACTTTTGTTTTTCGTAGAATGCCTTTTGGTTTGTGTAATGCATCGGCTACTTTTCAAATATGCATGATTAGAATTTTTAGTGACATGGTTGAAAAATGTATGGAAGTGTTTATGGATGATTTAACCGTGTTTGGAACTTCTTTTGATTCATGTTTATCTAACCTGAAAAATGTTTTGTGTATGTGTGAAGAGAAGGGGCTTGTGCTTAATTGGGAGAAGTGTCATTTTATGGTGTCTTCCAGAATAGTTTTGGGCCATATAGTGTCCGAAAAGGGAGATGATAAATCGAAAATTGAATTAATCTCTAAACTACCCACTCCTAAGAATATTAAAGATGTTAGGTCTTTTCTAGGGCATGCCAGGTTTTATAGAAGGTTTATTCAAAATTTTAGTGCTATCTCTAGACCCTTTGTAACCTTTTGTTGAAGGATACCGAGTTTAAGTGGAACCCCGAATGTGAGAAAGCCTTTAGGACACTTGTCTCTAAGCTTACAACCGCCTCTATTATGCAATCACTCGATTTTACCTTGCCTTTTGAGATTATGTGTGATGCTAGTGACTATACTTTAGGGGCTGCTTTTGGACAAAGAAGGGAGGGAAAACCATTTGTTGTTTATTATACTAGTAGAACATTGAATCATTCTCAAATGATGTACACCATAACCGAGAAAGAATTACTAGTCGTAGTATTTGCATTGGATAAATTTCGCTCTTATTTAATTGGTTCACCTATCACTATATTCATGGATCACTCCGCCCTTAAATTTCTTTTCTCAAAAACGGATGCTAAGGCCTGTTTGATACGTTGGATTTTTATTTTACAGGAATTTGACTTGACCATCAAAGACAAGAAAGGGGTGGAAAATGTTGTGGCTGACCATCTATCTCGTTTGGAATTTAAGAATGATGCCGACATTTTGCCCATTCTAGAAGCATTTCCGGATAAGAATTTATTTGTTGTCCTTTGTCACACACCATGGTATGCTGACATTGCAAATTAATTGGTTTCTTGTTAAGTTCCTTCTACATGGAGTGCACAAGATAAGCGTAAGTTTTTTGCTAAGGTAAAGAATTTTTATTGGAATGATCCTTATCTTTTTAAATATTTCCCCGATCAAATAATAAGAAGATGCATTTTGGATATAGAAATTGATAGTGTGTTAACTTTTTGTCATATCTATGTGTGTGGTGGTCAATTTTCTATTAAAAAGACAACTGCAAAAATTTTGCAATGTGGTTTTTATTGGCCTACTTTATTCAATGATACTAATGAGTTTTTCCATTCATGTAAAAGATGTCAAAAGCTAGGTTCATTGTCCCGCCGTCATATGATGCCTCTCAACCCATTCTTAGTGGTGGAAATCTTTGATTGTTGGGGGATCGATTTTATGAGACCATTCCCACCTTCTTTTGGGTATCTGTATATTTTGTTTGCCGTTGATTATGTTTCTAAATGGGTTGAAGCTATACCTTACCGCTCTAATGATAATAAAGTTGTTAAATTTCTTAAAGATCATATTTTATCTAGGTATGGTACTCCATGTGTTATAATTAGTGATTAATGGTCATATTTTTGTAACCGTTCTTTTGAGGCTTTGATGCGTAGGTATGGAGTCACCCATAAGGTTTCTACAACTTACCATCCACAAACCAATGGCCAAGCAGAACTAGCAAATAGGAAGATTAAGCGAATACTTGAAAAAAATGTGAATCCAAATCGAAAAGATTGGTCTTTGCGCCTATCGGATACGCTTTGGGCATACCGGACAACATACAAAACAGTTCTTGGAGCATCTCCTTATCGACTGGTATTCGGCAAAGTATGTCACTTACCGATAGAACTTGAGCATAGAGTATATTGGGCTATTCAAAATTTTAATTATGACTTGAAGATGTCCGGTGAGGAGAGGAAACTGCAACTTTTTGAACTTGCGGAGTTGAGGGATGATGCATATGATAATGCTAAGGACTTAAAGTCAAGAATGAAAGTGCTGCATGATCATAAAATACTCCGAGAAAATTTTGAACAAGGTAATCGAGTTTTTCTTTATGATTCTCGGTTACACTTCCATCCGGGAAAATTGCGATCACGATGGAAGGGACCTTATGTTATGAAGAGTGTTTTTCCAAATGGATTGGTAGAAATTGAAGATTCCTCCGATGGTCATGCATTTCGAGTTAATGGAAAGAAGTTGAAGCTCTACTTAGAACATGAACGTGTTGAAGATAGGTACACATTCTGGAGTTGCTGCAAGGTGAGGCATGCACACCTCAAGCCGCGGTGCCAAGACTTGATGCTGAACCATCTTCAAACCTTGTTTAAACCTTAGACAAATACCAACAATCTCTACCTTTGTCTAAGCGTTGAAACCTAAACCCATTATGCAAAGAACTCAGTATCCAAGCTCATCTTGAGTTATTATATCAACCGACTCCAATCCTAAGTAGTCCAAGGCAATGATTAAACTTACTTAGAGGTAGAACTTTGGTGCCTAAATCTGTGGGATTTTCCTCCGTGGCTACCTTGTCCACATGGATGCATCCTTTCATAACATTTTCCCGAATGAAATGATACCGAACATCCATAAGCTTTGTCCTCTAATGGAACACCGGATTTTTGCACAAATGCAATGCACTTTGGCTATCCAAATACACCACCACCTACTATTTTAGGACTTTCAACTCTTCAAACAACCCTTTGCACCACATAGCCTCTTTAATGGCTTCCGTTACTGCTATGTACTTAGCCTCGATTGTTGAGAGTGCTACCACGGCTGCAGCTGAGCCTTCCAACTTATACAACATCCGTTTAAGTTGAAGAAGTAGGAGGTAATCGATCTTCTTTTATCCCAGTCCGCTCTATAGTCCGAACCCGCATAACCTTCAAGACAGATTGACTTACCCCTCTTCTCATAAACTAGCCCTACTTTTGGGCTTCCCTTCAAGTACCTCAGCAACCACTTCATCTCAAGCCAATGCTCCTTTTCGGGATTACTCATAAACCTGCTGAGAACACTTATTGCATGAGCAATGTCAGGTCTAGTGCTTACCATCATGAACATGACTGATCCAACCGCACTAGAGTAGGGGACCTTTTCCATTTCCTTCTTCTCCTCATCCGATCTTAGACTTTGATCGCTGGAGAACAAGAAATGACCAGCAAGGGGAACCTTTACTAGTTTGCTATCTTCCATAGAGAACTTAGATATCATCTTCTCTATGTTGAAAGTTTGAGAGATCTTCAATCTGTTTCTTTCTTTTTCCCAGATTATACACATCCCAAGGATCTTCTGTGTATAGCCAAGATCCTTCATCTCAAACTCCTCACTGAGTTGAGCCTTCAATTTTCTTATACTCTCCATGCTACTCCTAACCAGCAACATATCATCAACATAGATGAGGATAATCACCACTTCCTCCACCTTGTGCCCCTTGTAGTATAAGCACGAATCATAGTAGCTTCTCATGAAACCCTAGCTAGTTACAAAGGAATCAAACCTCTTATTCCATTGCCGAGGTGATTGCTTTAGGCCATAGAGAGATTTCTTCAATTTGCATACCAACTCTCCCTGCCTTCCTTCCTCATAGCCTTCGGGATGTCTTATGTAGATGGTCTCATCAAGCTCTCTATGTAAGAACGTTGTCTTCACATCAATTTGCTCGATCCCCCAATCGAATTGGACCACCATTGCAATATTATTCGTATCATCTTGTACTTCACAACCGATGAGAATATTTTGGTGAAACCTATGCCTTCTCTTTATGTGAACCCCTTCGCCACCAGCCTAACTTTATACCGAACGTCATCCCCTGGAGTGTTCCCTTCTTTGATCTTGTAGATCCACCTACAATCCATAACTCTCTGTTTTTCTGGTTGGAGCACCAATTCCCAAGAGTTGTTCTTCCTCAAAGAATCCATTTCTTCCTCCATAGCTAACTGCCACTTTGATGACTCCTTACATTCCATGGCTTCCATGTAAGTTTCTGGTTCAACCATCCCTTCTTCTGAATAAGGAGATGCTACATTAGCATCTGCAAACCCATATCTCAAAGGTGGTCTGACCACCCTCTTTTCCCGGTCCCTTGTGAGTTGATAGTCATTCTAACTTGCTACATCATCCCCTTCCAGTTTAGCCTCCTCTTGAGTATCCTAAGCATGGTTTTCATCAATGGGCTCTACCTGGTCCAAACCCTCTTGCCTTCCTTGCTCTACCTGAACTAAATTTTCTTTAATGTAATGCTCCACAAATTTCGGACTGGTTTGCTCATTAGCCCCTGCATGGTTAGTTTTCTCCAAATAGGGAAATAACAATTCATTAAAAATAACATCCCTACTTATTATGAGTTTCATTCCTTTTTGTTCTAAGGACCACAACCTATACCCTTTAACCCCATCACCATACCTTAGAAACACATATTTTCTAGACTTTGGGCTAAGTTTATCATCCTTTTGATGTGCAAATGCAGCACACCCAAAAGTCCTAAGGTTGCTTAATTCAGGGGGTTTTCCACTCCACATCTCCATGGGAGTCTTAAAGTCTAAAGCCCTAGAGGGTGATCTATTAACCAAATATGCAGCTGTAGACACAGCTTCCCCCCAAAAATATTTTGGTAAACCGGACCCAATTAACATGCACCTAACCTTTTCTATAAGGGTTCTATTCATCCTTTCAGCAACTCCATTTTGCTGAGGTGGTTTACAACCGTTCTATGTCTTAGAATGCCATTTAACTCACATAATTTATCAAAATCCTTATTGCAAAATGCTAAGCCATTATTGGTTCGTAAAGTCTTAACTACCCTACCCGTTTGAGTCTCCAACAACTTTTTCCACACCATAAATTTATTCAAAGCATCTGATTTATTTTTAAGCAAATAAACCCAAACCTTTCTTGAATAATCATCAATTAAAGACATATAGTAAAGATTACATCGTTGTGTTGGTGTTCTTGCTAGTCCCTAAAGGTCTGAATGAATGTAGTCAAGAATGCCCTTAGACGTGTGCACTCTGGTGTTGAAGCTGACTCGGTGTTGCTTCCCAAGAACGCAACACTCGCAGAAATCAAGTTTCTCTACTTTGTCACCACTAAGTAGGCCATCCTTGCTGAGAACTTGCAGGCCCTGTTCGCTCATGTGTCCCAAGCGATTGTGCCAAAGGGCTGCCTTATCCATCTCAGCCATCAAGTTTGCTGCTTGACCCTTGATCTCCGTGTCTCTGATCATCTTATAGAGACCATCCTTCATTGCTGCTTTGATCACTATCAAAGATCTCTTGGTTACCTTGATCTTTCCTCCTTCAACTTTGTATGTATACCCCATGGAATCTAGCTACCCTAATGAGATCAAATTCCTCCTCAAATCTGGGAGATACCTCACATTCCGCAGCAGCCATGTGACTCCATCAAACATCCTTAACTAGATGTCTCTGTAATACCCGTATTTGTAAAATAAGGGTAAAGAAGTAATTTAATAAATAAGGCATAGAGTTCAAATACTACATGTATTTTAAATGTTAAAAAAAACATTTATGTCCCAAAAAAAAAACGTTTATGTCCCAATTGGAAATAGACAAAAAAAAAACATCCATAATGTAGCGAGCAGCAGTAGAGAGAAGAAGGAAAGAAAAAAAAAAAGAAGAAAAGAAAAAGGTTAAAAAAAAGTTTTTTAAAAAAAAACACAAAAGGTGGCAACACTTGCTACCAAGTTTAGTTAAATGCCTCCAAGTGTATTTGTGGTTTTTCTATGCCCTCCAACACATCAAAACGTGGAAGACTTTGGGTGGGGGGCTGTAGATATTTTTAAAAGCAAACTTTGGTTTGCATATATATATTTCTATAATCGTGATTACAGTAACCATTTACATTAGTTTTTCTTGCAAATTACTTGTTTTCCTTAAACACTTGGGGACCTAAAGAAAAATTAATATAGTAAATTTTTGAAGGAGTTTACGGTGGAATTTTATAGGGAATCACGAATAGCTATCAGAAAAGTATAGGGTAATAACGTAATGTTTACTTTTGAATTTTTAACATTTCTGAAATTTCCCTGAATTCAAAGTGGGAATTTTCAAAGGGTGTGGTTTACGAAGAAATGAAGAAATAATTAGAAATTGAATACAAATATTATGTCAGGTTTTAGCGATCAGCAATCGGGCGAAGTTTCGGAGAAGAACGAGAAAGGTAAGGAGGTGATCCACAAGTAGCTTTAAGTGCTACGTGGTGAGTTGGATTTACTTTAAGTAGTCTAAATAAAAATCAAATATCTAGTGATAATATTAAATTTAATTATTAGCGTATGCTTTGGTGGTAGATAAATATTTGGTTGATAGGTATGATATAAATATTGGACACGTAGAAAATTATTATGTAAAAAGAAATATTATTAGAATAATGAGTTAAGGGGATAAATAAAATTCGGTACGAGTCTGGGTAAATAAATTTATGTTATATATGAAGAGAAGAAATTAGTGAGATAATAATCTGATTTAATAATAAAATAGATAAGTAAAATTCTTGATGAGTTATGATTAATCAGTCGATGTGATATATGAAGAGAAAAATTTTGGGGAATTTATTTCAATGATAAATTGAGAATGATCAGGGTAGTCAATTTAAATATTTTTATGAATGTTATTGTTATATTACTGTTCATAGGTATATTTTATATCGTTGATCATATGCATATGCATTAAATAAGATAACCAAAAGAACCGAGAAGGGGTTGATCTAATGGAACAACCATGACAGCCGGTATATGCTAAAAATAAAAGGGACACCATGACAGCCGGTGTATGCTATAAAAAAATTCCGTGATAGCCAGGATAAGCTGTAAAGAATCAAGAAGAGGCCAGTCTAAGATAATAAAAATCTGTCGACAGATGGGAAGACGTTCCCATCATAATCATTCATGTATTGCATCTGTTTTAATTATTGCTTGCATTATTGAAATGATGAGGTGTGGTATATTATTGTGAATTTAATTATAGATGAATGAGTCTCCCAAAGAGAGACAGTTACAATGAGAAAATGAGAAAAAGACATAGAAATATGATAATATAAGAATTATTTAAATATTAGACTTTTTGCTATTATCCAGTTATAGGATAAATAAATGATTAAATATTAAAGGACTATTTACGAAATTGGAATACTTTTAGTAAATTTAATTCACTGAGCTTGTGAAGCTCACTCCTCATTGTGCAATGATTTCAGGTAGCAGATAGGACTAGTAGTCTGGTGGGTTGAAAGTCAGACGAAATCATTTGCTGTAAGCCACGTACGTGTCAATATCCTCAAAAAAATGAGAAAAATGAAAAACAAAAATTTATTTGTAAATATTCATGCATGTTAAGTTGTATATTATGTTTAAATTATATCATATTGATGTACCTCCCCTATTAAGAGCTGAGGGTTACAATAAAAATTCTTGTTAGTTTATTTTGCTTAATTATTGCATATATGTGTCATGCTGGGATTTTTAAAATATGACAACACCGTCTCGGGGGTAGCCAACCCGGGATGGGTCGTTATAATTTTGGTATCAGAGCATTAAGTTTTAAGATTCTGTAAACTGCACGAGAACTTAAAAAGTGGAAGATCTAAATAAATTATATTTTAAATGAAGAGTCTGAGGATGACACGTGGTCGTGCAAGAGCTAGAGGTAGAGTTCAAAATCAGAAGGGGATGTGGTAGACCCCTAATGTTTAGGTGGACTGAAGTAGAAGAGGAGGTTGAGTCGGTGATTCCCGTAAGGGAACATGATGATAGTGCAACTAGTACGAGTAGAGCTGGAAGAGTATCTGAGGGTAGGAATGACGAATTGAGAGATGCTCTTAATTGTGCTTTAGAGAAGGTGAATGTAGCTGAAGAAAGGGTTGCTAATTTGCAGAGAAAATTAGAGGAGAGAGATAGAAGAGAATCGGATGTGGTGAGGCAAGAGGTTCCTGAGGGAGGGGTATTTACAAATGAAATGCAAGGGGATTGTTTTGTGAGGTTTCTTAAGTTTAAACCTCAATCTTTTAGAGGATCAACAAATCCAGTGGAAGCTGAGCAATGGATTAGGCACGTGGAGAAATATTTTGGGGTTTTATCGGTGTCAAATAGACAAAAGGTGGCTTTTGCTTCCTTCTGGTGATAAAGGATTTGTAGTCTATAGTGATGCGTCACATCAAGGATTGGGATGTGTGTTAATGCAACATGGGAGATTTATAGCTTATGCATCTAGGCAACTAAAGAACCATGAGTGAAATTACCCGACCCATGATTTAGAATTGGCTGCCATAGTTTTTGCTTTGAAGTAGAGACATCATCTATATGGAGCCAATTATGAGATTTTTATTGATCATAAAAGCTTGACGTATTTACCGACCCAGAAGGAGTTGAATTTGAGGCAGAGGAGGCGGATGGAGTTGATCTGTGATTATGATTGTACGATTCACTATCATGTAGGAAAGGTTAATGTAGTAGCTGATGCATTGAGTAGAAAGGCTATAGGGAGATTAACTACTATAGAGAGTCATAATACCAGCCTGATGATAGAATTAAGAAGCATGAGGATGCAGTTGAGTATCGATGATAGAGGAGTATTGATGGCAAATATTATGATACAATCTCCTATTATTTATCGTTTATTACAGATGCAAGGTAGAGATGAAGGGATAGAGAAGATTAGGTAGGAAGTGTTGAGTGGGAAGTCAACTGAGTTTTGAATTAGAGAAGATGGCATAGTAGTATTGGGGCATAGAGTTTGTGTTCCCAATGATATGGAGATGAGGAAGTAGATACTAAGGGAAGCTCATGATTCTGTATATTCCATGCACCTAGGTAAAAATAAGATGTACAGGGGATTGAAACAGAATTATCGGTGGTCAAGGATGAAAAAGGATGTAGCAGAATATATTGCTAGGTGTTTGACTTGTCAACAGGTAAAGTATGAGAATAGACATCCAGCAGGTTTATTACAACCTCTTCCAATACCTGAATGGCCATGGGAAAATGTGAGTATGGATTTTGTCTCTGGTTTTCCCCGTACGTAGAGAGGGCATGACGCCGTGTGGGTTAGAGTGGATAGACTTTCGAAGTCTTTACATTTTCTTTCTATTAAAACTACCTGGAGTCCAAAAAAGTTGGCTGAATTGTATGTAGCTGAGATAGTAAAATTACATGGAGTATCCTTGAGCATTATTTCAAATAGAGATTCTAGATTTACTTCTAGATTTTGGAGGGGTTTCCAAGAAGCTATGGGTACGCAATTACAGTTTAGTACAGCCTTTCATCCACAAACTGATGGGAAAACAGAGAGAATCATCATTATACTAGAAGATATGCTGAGGGAAAGTGTATTGAGTTTCTTAGTGAGCTGGGATGCTTATTTGCCTTTGATCGAGTTTGCATACAATAATCAGCATCAAACTAGTACTGGGATGGCACCCTTCGAGGCTTTATATGGTAGAAAGTGTAGAACTCCAGTATGTTGGGAAAAAGTTGGAGAGAGAAAGATATATGGCCCATAAATGATTTACTTGACTACTGAAAGGATCAAATTGGTTAGGGAGAACCTTATAGCAGCTCAGAACATACAGAAAGGATATGCTGATAAAAGAAGATGACCTCTCGAGTTCCAAGTTGGTGATTGGGTATTTTTGAAGATATCTTTGTGGAAGGGAGTGTTGAGATTTAAAAAAAAGGGAAAGTTGAGCCCGAGATTCGTGGGGCCATATGAGGTGATTGAGAGAATTGGGCTCGTAGCATACCGTTTGGATTTGCCTCCGGAATTAAAACAACTACATAATGTATTTCACGTGTCACTGCTGAGAAAGTACTTACACGATGAATCTCATAGTATCTCGAATCAGGCGATAGAATTTCAGGAAGATTTGACTTTTATGCAAGTACCAATCAAAATCCTAGATAGAAAGGATCAAGTCTTGCGCAATAAAGTCATTCCCTTGATTCAAGTATTATGGTGAAATAGAAATGTTGAAGAAGTCACGTGGGAGCATGAAGCAAGAATGAGAAAGGATTTTCCCCAACTTTTTTCTTGATTTTAGTAACGAAATTTCGGGGATGAAATTTTTGTAAGATGGGTAGAATTGTAATACTCATATTTGTAAAATAAGGGTAAAAAAGTAATTTAATAAATAAGGCATAGAGTTCAAATACTACATGTATTTAAAAAAAAGACATTTACGTCCCAAAAAAAGGATGTTTATGTCCTAAATAGAAAAAGACAAAAAAAACATCCAGAACATAGGGAGTGGTAGTAGAGAGATGAAGGAAAGAAAAAAAAAAGAAAAAAAAGTTACAAAAATAAAAAAAAAACGCAAAAGGTGGCAGTACCTGCTGCCAAGTTTAGTTAAATGCCTCCAAGTGTATTTGTGGTTTCTGGATGCCCTCCAACACATCAAAATGTGGAAGACTTTGGGTGGGGGGCTGTAGATATTTTTAAAAGCAAACTTTGGTTTGCATATATATATTTCTGTAATCGTGATTACAGTAACCATTTACATTAGTTTTTCTTTCAAATTACTTGTTTTTCTAAAACACTTGGGGACCTAAAGAAAAATTAAAATAGTAAATTTTTGAAGGAGTTTACGGTGGAATTTTATAGGGAATCACGAATAGTTATCAGAAAAGCAGAAGGTAATAATGTAATGTTTATTTTTGAATTTTTAGCATTTTTGAAATTTCCCTGAATTCAAAGTGAGAATTTTCAAAGGGTTGGTTTACGAAGAAATGAAGAAATAATTAGAAATTGAATACAAATATTATGTCAGGTGTTGGCGATCAGCAATCGAGAGAAGTTTCGGAGAAGAAAGAGAAAGGCAATGAGGTGATCCACGAGTAGCTTTAAGTGCTACGTGGTGAGTTGGATTTACTTTAAGTAGTCTAAATAAAAATCAAATATCTAGTGATAATATTAAATTTAATTATTAGTGTATGCTTTGGTGGTAGATAAATATTTGGTTGATAGGTATGATATAAATATTGGACACATAGAAAATTATTATGTAAAAAGAAATATTATTAAAATAATGAGTTAAGGGGATAAATAAAATTCGGTACGAGTCTGGGTAAATAAACTTATGTGATATATGAGGAGAAGAAATTAGTGAGATAATATCCGATTTAATAATAAAATAGATAAGTAAAATTCTTGATGAGTTATGATTAATCAGTAGATGTGATATATGAGGAGAAAATTTTTGGGGAATTTATTTAATGATAAATTGAGAATGATCAGGGTAGTCAATTTAAATATTTTTATGAATGTTATTGTTTTATTACTGTTCATAGGCATATTTCATATCGTTGATCATAAGCATATGCATTAAATAAGATAACCGAAAGAACCGGGAAGCGGCTAGTCTAATGGAACAATCGTGATAGCTGGTATATGCTGGAAATAAAAGGGACACCGTGATAGCCGGTATATACTAGAAATAAATTCTATGACAGCTGAGATAAGCTATAAAGAACCAAGAAGGTGCCGGTTAAGATAATAATAACCTGTCGATAGGTGGGAAGACGTTCCCATCATAATCATTCATGTATTACATCTGTTTTAATTATTGCTTGCATTATTGAAATGATGAGGTATGGTATATTATTGTGAATTTAATTATAGATGGATAAGTCTCCCAGAGAGAGACAGTTACAATGAGAAAAAGAAATAGAAATATGATAATATGGGAATTATTTAAATATTAGACTTTTTGCTATTATTCAGTTATAGGATAAATAAATGATTAACTATTAAATGACTATTTACGAAATTGGAATACTTTTAGTAAATTTAATTCACTGAGCTTGTGAAGCTCACCCCTCATTGTGCAATGATTTCAGGTAGCAGACCAAACTAGTAGTCTGGTGGGTTGAAAGTCAGAAGAAATCATTTGCTGTAAGCCACGTACGTGTCAATATCCTCAAACAAATGAGAAAATGAAAAACAAAAATTTATTTGTAAATATTCATGCATGTTAAGTTGTATATTATGTTTAAATTATATCATATTGATGTACCTCCCCTGTTGAGGGCTGAGGGTTACAGTAAAAAAATTTGTTAGTTTATTTTGCTTAATTGTTGCATATATGTGTCATGCTAGGATTTTCAAAATATGACAACACCGTCTCGGGAGTGGCCAACCCGAGATGGGTCGTTACAGTCTCATATCCCCCTCACTTGGCAAGAAGTTTCATTCCCAAGAAAACCGTTCCATCATTGATTTCCTTGAAATTCTTGAACCAATCCTTGTGAGGCACATGTGATAAGTGCACCCGGTATCCAAGATCCATCTCCCGCTGCCTTCTTGCCTCATGCTCACATTTGAGCACACAACAAGAACATCATCTTATTGTTTTCTTTTGGTAACTGAAGCCTCTCCATTGTTGGTATAGCTTCTTCCTCTCTCATCCCACATCTTCTTCTTGCAATCTTTCTTGAAGTGACCCTCCTTATTACAGTAGAAACACCTTTTTCCTCCAAATCTTGGTTTGGAATGTGCTCTCCTATGGCTCTGCCCTCTACCCTTTGATTTCTCCCGGTAGTTTCCATAGATGCTATTGCCATTCTGAGTTGCTGGTCTTCCTCTAACGATCAGCCCTTCTCCACTTGATGCTTCCTTCATCTTGGCTTTGAAATCATGAGCCCTTATAGCATTGATCACAGTTTCCTTTGTTAAAGTGTCTCTTCCATATTCAGTTGCATTAATCAAATTATCAAAATAATCAGGAAGAGAATTCAACAAAATAACAGCCAATTATTCATCCAGGAATGTTATACTGCAACTATTCAAATCTTGAACTAGCTTATTAAACACATCAAGATTATCTTACAACTCTTTATTAGGATCCATTTTAAAAGCAAAGATTCTTTTAAGAAGATAAATCTTATTAGGGAGAGTTTTGGTAAGAAACAACTCATCTAGTTTCTTCCATATGACAGCAGGATCTTCCGAGTCTCCGCACTCCCTTGTAACACTATCCGACATGTGTAGGAAGATGGTGCTATACACCATCTTTTTCATCTCAATCCGCTGGACTTCCGTGATATTTGCTGGAAAAGCGTCATCTTCTCCAATAGCCAAGTCCACCTTCTGTTGCATAAGAACAGTTTTGATCTTCTGCTTCCAAAGGGCAAAGTCTCCCTTTCCATCAAACTTCTCAACAATAAAGTTTGAACCCATCTTACGAAGAAAATCCCAGATTTGTGCAGTACCCAAAATTGCTTTCTAACTTCTTCCAAACCTCAAGAACACGATCGAAGATTGACCTCAATACCATTCTTGAATCACTCTCAAGAACATAATCAGATCTTGATCTTTACTCGGTTCTTGAATCACCCAAGAAGTTGATATTTGATTCTTGGAGTCTTGCTCCGATACCTTCTGTTCTTGCTCCGATACCCAGCTGTGCAAGCTCTGATACCACTGTTGGTGGTATCTCCTCTAGCTCTGATACCACTGTTGGGAAACCACCCTCAATGATCCCAGAAGGTGATATTTCAGACACCCAAGTCTAGAGTGACTTGTAATGAAACAAAACAGCAACCAATCAAAGCAAGAAAGAAAAACAAGCAATTTGTTATCGAGGTTCCACAATGTGCCTACGTCCTCGTGAGCTCTCCGAGCCCTCTGCACTAAATCAATGGTTCTTACAAGTTACAGTAACTCCTCTCCAAGAAACCTCTTGTTCTTGAAGAACGAAAGAAGAAGAAGTACAAGAAAGTGATAAGAACTAACCCTGGAATTTTCCCCAAGAAAATTTCACTTACAAGCCCTTGAATCCCCTTTCTATTCTACTCTCTCTTTCTAAACAACCAGCATTTACAATGAGTCTCGTTTTGTGTCTTTGTACTCTTACAATTGTTCTCACATTTAATCACAAGTTATGTCTCTTTGAAGCTAGGTGACTCTTTATATAGTGCACCAACTTCTTGACCACTCTTGAGAGTCAATCTCCACCCTTAGATCTTGAGGACCAATCAACCATAGCCCTTCATCAATCCTAAGTGATCCTATGCATTTTAAACATGCCTCATACACCCTTTAAATTGTTGAATCAGTGTGCATCAGTGTGCCTTCAAGCCGCGGCCTAGAATAGGGCATGTCACGGCCTGAAGAGGGCTGAGCATCTCCACAATTACATCCATTCTGGGCGCCCTGACCTGGGGGAGGCTGAGCTGCGGCGCACACCTCCTCCAAGTCTTCTCTTTTGCTGGGCGTCGCACCTTGGAAGAGCTGAGCCGCGGCGCACACTGGTGTGCACACATTCTGGAGTTGCTGCAAGGTGAGGTGCGCACACCTCAAGACGTGGTGCCAAGACCTGATGCTGAATCATCTTCAAACTTTGTTTAAACCTTAGACAAATACCAACAGAAAAAAAATATATATATATATATATATTTCTTGAAAAATTGAAAATTTTTAAAAAGTTAGGTTTAGTTTTGTTTTTTTTTAGTATGATTTGTGTTAGTTTGGAGTTAATTTACATGTCAATGATATGATTATAATTGAGATAGCATATAGCCTTTAGAAGAAGTTAAATCTTGCTTCAATTGTAAGTGTCAATCTTCATTTAGTTTGAGACTATGGTTTGCGGTAAGATTGCATGATTAGTCTAAAACATTTAGAGAAGTTTTATGTGCGAATATTTTGTGAATACTTTTGCGGTCTTGACAAGCTCTAGAACTTATTTGATAATCACTTTAGGTGAAATCCTAGAATGGACACTACTTAGGATATGATGTAGGCCATCTTTGGACCGTTTGAGCCTTTCAAGCTTACCTTTGTTATATTTATCGCTAATTACCTGTTTGAGAATTTTTAAAAAAAAAAAAAAAATTAGCCTTGTTTTTCTTTCGATATCCTATTTACTTATCTTTATGAGCCTAAAAATATTTTATCCTTACCTTTCTTTTAAGAGAACCTAGTTTATACACATTTGTTGAGAAGCACTTAAGAGGAGTAAGGGTGAAAATATGAAAAAAAAAAAAAATAGCACTACCATAACCCAAGTACATTAAAGGAGATAGGTTGGGGGTTGTGGAAAAGAGTAAAGAATGAAAACTGAGGTGAATGGTTATGTGCTAGAAAAGAAGAATAAAAAAAATAGAAATTATGTGATATAAGGAAAAAGAAGTGAATTATGACAAAGAAAGAAGAAAAAAAAAGTGTTGAATTATTGAGAGAAATGCTCGAAAAATGGTTGAATGAGTTGGGTGTTGAAGTAAGGTTATTTAGTGCTTAAAAAGGTTGTGTTTAAAATTAAGAGACTGAGTTCTTTTACTTGTTTAATCCTTCCCGTTCTTTCTCGACCTTTACCTTAGCCTAACGTTACAAGCCTATTAAAGACCTAGTGATCTGATGTAGTGTGATTTTTCTACATTAGTGAAGAGTGATTTGAAAAGTGAGCCTGTAGAGTTTGATTTGTGATTGATGTCACACAATTTAATATGTTTTTAGAAGCCAAGACTTGTATTCATGAATATTGTACATAAAATCATCCGGGTGTTTGGATTAATGGTTTGTGGTAAGATGGATGTTTAAGAGTCGATAACGAATATGAGGTTGATGTTTTGATTGTTTTTGGACTTGGGTGGTATTTAATGATTCTATATGTTGTGTGTTATGTGCAATTTTTGAGACAAAAAGTTAAATTACTCTTGGATTAACGCTAACATTGCTTTGTTTTGTTTTTAGGATTTTAGGTTTTTAGGTTTTGTTTTGATTTCAAGTATAAAATTCATTTCATTTTTCTTTCGCTTGAATTGCTAGGGACTAGTAATAAGCTAGTTGGGGGTTATGATAAGAGTCAGAAAATGCATCTTAATAGTGTTTATTTGTTAGCATTTAGGGTTGATTTAGGGCTGGATTACACATTTATGCCTTAATAATTCTTAAGTGTCATTCTTGGTATATTGATTTATTTCGATGCATTTTTAGGTATTTTGGGTTTAAAAGAGATGGAAAAGCTAACATTGATTAAAGCACGAAGATTCTATGCATGTTCACAAGTATTTGGAAAGGAGTTTCACTAAATTACCAGAATTGCCCGTACAGATCAGTCATATTTGCGGATTAAACTGTATTGATTCAGAAAGAACCAGAAGATGAGCCATATATTCTTCGAAAGATCCGGATTTTAATTTTCTAGAGAATTTTAAGGCTCATAAAATTGATTTTTCTAGAGAAAGATATGACAGTTTTAGTAGACAAAGGTCAGGCCATGCGTGATTTCAGCATGACAGATCAGTCATTTTTACGGATTAAACTATATTGATTCAGGAAGAACCAGGAGATGAGCTATATATGTTTGGAAAGATCTAGATGTCTATTTTTTGGAGAATTTTACGGCTTATAAATATGATTTTTTTAGAGAAAGTTATGACAATTTTAGTAGACAACAGCAAAAGCACACGGCCTGAACAGAAATTCTAGGGTGACTTTTTTGTCTACAAAGCCATCTCCATACATCTATATATAGGAATTTAGACTCAAATAACAGGGGAGGAGAGTTTTTGAAGAGAGCTTACATCTTCTTCTTCTTCAAGGTGATCAAAGATGAACTTCATGTCCAACTAAACTCCAAGCAAGGCGAAAGGATGAGTTTCTAGGTGTAGTTGTTCTTGTTTCTATCTTTGATTTAGTTGTATGGATTGATTGTTAAACATTGTTTATGATTTACTCTTTGATTAAATAAGAAGGATTTGAATTCATGTGACAACTGCAATTTATGTTCTTCTTCTCTTAGATTTTCTTAATCCGGTGATCACATTCTTCTTCTCCATATAAGTCTAGTCAAGCTTTTCTTATGTTAAAGTTGTTAGATGCAATTGATTTGGTAG
The DNA here is from genome assembly GCA_023935145.1 of Bretschneidera sinensis. Taxonomy (NCBI): domain Eukaryota; kingdom Viridiplantae; phylum Streptophyta; class Magnoliopsida; order Brassicales; family Akaniaceae; genus Bretschneidera; species Bretschneidera sinensis. The sequence continues at coordinate 53,435,028 of CM043699.1, forward strand.
ATCTATCTTATAGGTTTGTCCATTATTGCAGTATTATTATTAAAATATATTGTCACTTCTTGATAATTTATAAGATAGATCTTGTGTGTTTGAATTGGAATTAAAAAGTAATTTATGGCAACTACGTTAGGGTATTTATGTGCTTTGATTGAATATTTACCAATTGCTTATTTGGGATGTGAAACTAGTAATTGAGATAAAACATTTGAGTCAAGATAGAAATAAGGCAACGAACTTAGGAAGGATTCCTAGAACCTTGTTATTTCTTTATTGAATTCTTCATCATATTTTCACAACTCTCTTATATAATTTCATTCGTAAAACTTAGATTTTCTTATTTGAACTTTATTGTTTAGTGTTAAGGTTTACACTTTCTCTTGTAGTTCACTTTCCTCGTGGGATCGACACCTTAGCTATACACAATAATCGCGTGTTAGTTTGAGCGATATCATCATACAATAGCTTTCAACAACCATAGCTTTCACCATTTGTTGCTCATGGTGCAGGAGGTATGGTTTCCTACACTTCCCTGAATGGTCCAGAGTTCAAGTCGGTGGAACCCCGAAACTCTTATCGCTCTGGACGTAGAAGAAGGTTTTCTTCCACTGCTTGATAGAGGTGGGCTTCTTCTTTAACAACCTCTTCCTAGCTCTAGAGCTAATCACGATCCACTTGTGCAGATTTGGAAATTGGCTTTAAAAACATTTATGTTCATTAGCTCCTTTTCATCCATGCAAACATAGATGAATGCCACAATTAGACGCACGAAATTGGGCACCAGCTGGCATAGCACTATATCAAAGAACCTCAAAACCGAGCAGAAGAAAAGATAGAGTAGGAATTTGAGCCCAGCTCTCATATGTTGCTCATAAACACATATCTCGAAAGGCGCTTGACTTGGAAGGACATCACAGACCCTCTCCCCAACACCAGTGTTCCTCAGGGTGTACTCTTCCAAAATCCAGTACACACACTTGATGACCTCGAGCCCTCCCACCTCCAGCTTATTTGGAATATAGTTCGCCCCAAATAACTATTTCACATTCTCTTCCACCCTCATATCCCCTCTAAGCTCGGCCAAAACGCTATCCTTCTCATCCTCGAAAGAAGAATACTCTTTCTCATCCTCTTTCTCTTCCCTAGCCTCATAGGGAACCATTGCCAATGGCTCCTCCCGAGTTTCATAACTCCCTGAGATTTCATCCTCACTAGAGGCTCGGTCCAGACCCAGAGCCTCGTTCAACTCCCTAGATAGTGCATAGTTGTCCTCACTACCACTATCGCTAGGCCTATCACGATAATTAACTACTGAAGACATTATAAGAATGGGAAAAGGAAAACTCACCAAAAGCAAATCACCACGGCAACTCCGAGCAGTTCAAGCCCAACTACGAACAAGCTCCACACCTCGATCCTCCTCTACACGATGAAGACGTCTCAAACTCAAAGCAAACTCCGAGAGCTCTCAAACTTTGGCTGACTTCGAGGGCTCTCCAAATTTCTCTTTAAAGTTAAATGATGTGAATTGAAGAAATGAGAGGAAACTCCTCTCTTATATAGAAGCTCGGGTGTGGTTAACGAAGGAAATTAACTCCATCATCAGCTGTAAAGAGACGATGTTTGGCATAACCAAGGTATTGTTACACTCCTCAAGGCAGCTGAATGTGTACCATCAAGGGCGTGCACCGCCGTTACACTCCCCAAAATGACAGCACACGCTGGTGCCCCCATAGAATACTCTAGAATGGCCCAACACTCCAACATTTAATGCCTTTATATAATATTCTAGTACGACCCAACGCTCCAACATTGAATGTGTCCACAGGGAATTGTGGAACAGTCCAAAGACCATTTTATGGTCCCAAAGGCAAAAGAAATTTTCCAAAGGCCCCCAATGGGCCCAAAGCAAAAAATTCTTCTATAAGCCCAAGAAACTATACAGGCCCACTCCTCGTCAAAGATCTCCAAGGCCGAGCATTTTGACTTAGGCTCATATGCTTAGTCTCATGTCTCCAAGGCTGAGCATTTTGACAGAGGCTCACATGCTGGGTCTTATATCTCCAAAACCGAGCGTTTTGACTTAGGCTCATATTCTCGGTCCCATGTCTCTAAGGCCAAGCATTTTGACTAAGGCTCATATGCTCGGTCCTATTTCTTCAAGGTCGAGCATTTTGACTAAGGCTCGCATGCTCTGTCTCATGTCTCCAAGGCCAAGAATTTTGACTGAGGCTCACATACTCAATCCCATGTCTCCAAGGCCGAGCATTTTGACTGAGGCTCGCATGCTCGGTCCTATGTCTCCAAGGTAGAGCATTTTAACTAAGGCTCACATGCTCGGTCTCATGTCTCCAAAGTCGAGCATTTTGACTAAGGCTCATATGCTCGGTCCCATGTCTCCAAGGCCAATCATTTTAAATGAGGCTCATATGCTCGGTTCCATGTCTCCAAGGCCAAGTATTTTGACTAAGGCTCATATGCTCGGTCCCAAGTCTCCAAGACCGAGCATTTTAACTGTTGCTCATATGCTTGGTTTCATGTCTCCAAGGCCGAGCATTTCGACTGATGCTCACATGCTCGATCTCATGTCTCCAAAGCTGAGCATTTTAACTGAGACTCATATGCTTGTTCCCATGTATACAAGGCCAAGCATTTTGACTACTGCTCATATGCTCGGTCCCATATCTCTAAGGTCGAACATTTTAACTGTTGCTCATATGCTCGGTCCCATCTCTCCAAGGCCAAGAATTTTGACTGAGACTCATATGCTCAGTCCTATGTCTCAAAGGTCGACCATTTTTACTGAGGCTCATTGTTCGATCCCAGGCTTCACAGACTGAAGCACACGACCAACGGTACAAAGCTTAATTATACTTCCTCAAGCACATAAATATACTTAAATAAATAGACGACCTCTGAATTAGTAAATAATTCACTCTCTAGTAGCCTAGCAACACATGGATAACTTCCTCTCCAATGACCGAATGACATGTGGCTGCGTTAATAACGGGCACGTAGCAAAGCAGATGATGAAGCCGTAATCATTTACAAACTTCTCAAACACAAAAATAGAAGATAGATTTCAGGAACTATGTCATCCCTAAACATGTAACAAGACCCCTCGAAAGAAAAGCGAGATCTCAGGGATCGTGGCGTCTTGAGCAGATCATAAGCTTAATCCTTTAACCACTATAAAAAGTTCAAGGTATGCAGATCTCAACTCAGTTCAAGTTCATTACAAAAACACTATTACCATTAATACTATAATTATCTTTATTTTCTCAAAACCTTGCACTTAAAAATGCACCAGAGAGTCCACAGAGGAACCACCCCCATTTTCCTTGAATGACTCGTTAGTTCATCAGTCTTGCTCTGAGCAAGCCTTGGGATTCCAGACCTCCAACTCAACATCAAATTTTCGGCATCAACAGATAAGATGCTCTATTAATTTTTTACATGTCTCTATTTTGATAGAAGATACTTTTTTACAGAAGAATTCAGTGCTGAAATATGATTGATGGCTATGATTTGGAATATTTTATGACCTCTTTACTCCTTTTAAATCATTTGTTTGCGGTGACTGTGATTATTTACTGCATGTGTGTTAAAAGCCAATATGCATTTCATTTTCTTCTAGTGAAATATTGAGTGTTTTTGAAATAGAATATAGATCCAATTTTAATTTGAAATAATTGTAGGCTTTCTGCAAAATAGTACTACTATCCAATTGATTGAAAAATTTCTTTTTAAGTTCAGATCAAATGCTTCGCTTGCATCTCATACATTTTCATAACAACAGCACTACAAGAAAATTGTCACCCATCGGTGCTTAATTTTCGACGCTTTATAAAAGTGCCACAATATGAATGGAAGATTATGCCAATATAGCGGCATTTAGAAGCGATAATATTTATCATATATCGACGCTAGTAAGTGCCACCGTTTCTTAATCTCGACTTTTAATCTAAGCACCACTAATTTCATATATCAGCGCTCTAAAGCGTCACTATGTGGGACAGATTTTTGATCATATATTGGAACTTGTAAGCATCGGAATAGGGTTCCATTGATCATATATTGGCACTTTGAAGCACCGAAATACAGGTTAAAAAACCTGAGTATATCTCTCTCTTCTGGGCGCTTAATGAAATTTTCATAGACCCAAATTAAAGCAAATGTGCCAGCCTCCAACACTAGAACATTCTCTCTTGATTTGAAGTCGTCTTCTCTAATTGTCTCTGTTGACCCACACCTAAATTTTAATGATGACAAAATATAACTTTAATTATACTAACAGTGTTGTCTAAGTGTATTAAACAATAAAAGCATACAGCTAAGAATCAAGGTGCAAGAACTCAACACGAATCAAACACCAAGTCAAGACAGAAGAACTAGTATAGGTATAAGGTATTGAATCAAGTTATAAATCTCACCGATTATGGTAACAAGCTTGTCCAATGGCTCCTTTTGAAAAAGTATTTTTAACAAAACTATTCATTCAAACAATTTCAAGTCAAAAACATTTCAAAGAATGAAAAACTGGATTGAAGACAACCCAGTCGACTGGTACTTATACCAGAAGACTGGGATATGGGATAGTGTGTCCCCAATCGACTGAGTGCTTCATACCAGGCAACTGGTACTTTGGACAGAAAGTCCCCAGTCGATTGATAAGTCCTACCCAGTCGACTGGTACCTGTCATAGCCTTAAAAGAGAGACTTTTCACCTGACCCAGTCGACTGGTACTAAGATCCAATCGACTGGCAATTCAAAAAAATGACCGTTGAGACGCGAGAATTCAGCACAAATGCACCAAAACATTCCAAGTTAGTACAAAACGGCCATATCAATACAAAGCTATATAAACCCACTCTATTGAGCATTTAATTAAGGAGATTACACATTCAATCAAGTTTTTACTCATTGATACACAAAAGCTTTAAAATATTTATTGTTGAGCCATTCTTCAAGCTTTACCTTGAAAGAGAGATACTATTTAGTTGTATAAGCTTTCATTGCTATCTCTCTACCATTTACTTTACATCGTTTATTGTAAAGGGATTAACTTCTGAAAGGAAGATATTAGCTTCCAAGAAGAAGGGATAAGCTTTTAGGTGGAAGGGATTGTTTGTAAGGTTTGTGCAACACTGGTGAAGTTGCACGACTAAAGGTTTTTAGTGGATTGCTTCAAGGAGGTTCCTTGAAGAGAGTGGATGTAGGGTCGGAACGAATCCGATATTGCCGAACCACTATAAATTGAGTTTGTATCATCTATTCCTTAAACTCTTTTGTTTACATGCTTATGGATTAAACTGTTTTTATAAAATTGTGATTAATTAGCAAAAGTTTTTAAAAACCCCATTCACCCCCCCCTCTTGGGTTGAAACCTCAGTCTACAATTGGTATCAAAGCCTCGTTCTCAATTTTAGGCTTAATATCCTTGAGTTGATCCAATGGCAGCAAATAGCTACTTTGAAAGACACTCATACACTAGGCCTCCTTTATTCAATGGCTCCAACTATAACTATTGGAAAAACAGAATGAAAATCTTTATCGAATGACAAGATTATAATCTATGGAGAGTCATTGAAGAGGGACCTAGAATTCTATCAAAGGAAAAAAACTATTAGAGAAATCAATCATACAATGCCTAAACTCAAAACTGAGTTCAATGATGAGGATTGTAGAATGATGTCTCTCAATAGTAGAGCAAAAAGTATTTTACATTGTTCTTTAGATATATCAGAATATAATAAAATCTCTGCATGTGTTTCAGCTAAGGAGATATGGGATAAATTGCAAGTTACATATAAAGGAACTAGTGAGGTTAAAAAATCAAAAATCTATATGCTAGTATCTGAATATGAATCTTTTAGAATGTCTCATAACGAAACAATTTCTCAAATGCACTCACGTTTCACAACTATTGTTAATGGTTTGAAGCTTCTTGGTAGGAACATTGAGGAGTTTGGACTAACAAGAAAAATCTTAAGATCTTTGCCACCCACTTGGAAAGCAAAGAAGACTGCCATCACGGAGGCCAAAGATCTCGACAAACTTGACGTCGAAATGCTTCTCGGATCACTATTGACATATAAGATGGAAGAAATTAATCCCATTGTCAATGATGATGAGAAGAAGAAAAATGTGATTGCTCTCAAAGTCTCTACATGCAACAGAGAAGAGGAAACAGAAGAAGAAGTGGAGAGCAGTAATGAAGATGGTGAAATGGCCTTGATCACCAAACGGTTTCAAAGATTCTTGAAGAAAAGCAAGAAACCTTACACAAAGGATCCCACTTCAAAAAGGGAATCACTTGTGTGTTATGGATGCAAGAAGCTCGGTCACATCAAGGTCGATTGTATGGTTACAAGCAAACCATATAGGAGCTTCAAGAAGAAAGCTATGATAGTAACCACTTGGAGTGATGACGAAGAAGAATACTCTTCGGATAAAGAAATTGGATATGAGGAAATTGCAAACCTATGTCTTATGGTAATCAATGATGAAAATGAGGTATTATCTTCTCCCTCTTCAAAAAATAACTTTGTTAGTAGTAGTAAAGAGTTGATAGAAGTCATAAATGAAATGCATGAAGAATTGAAGAAATTCGGTTCCAGGAACTCTACTCTTAAGAAAGAGGTGTCATCTCTTTCTAAAGAGATGATAAGTCTAAGAGAAGAAAAAGATAAACTATCTTAATTGCTTTATGATTCTTTTCAAGATTTCCTCAAAGATGAAAATGAAAACTTAAAAGAAGAAGATATTAGAATTGAATGGTACAATATCTAGACTCATGTATGGAAAAGAAAAGCTTGATGAAGTGCTTTCTGCCAAAGATTAAGTGGAGGAAAATCCAGGTTAGGATACTCTCCATTAGGCAAGCAAAAATCAAAAGAGAGCTTATTCATGAAAGCATCATGTGTGAATGAAGCCTCTACTTCAAAGACCACTAACAAGATCAAAAGCATTCCCTCAATGAATGCTAGCAAGTCTAGAAACACTAATTCTAATGCATATACAAGAATGAAACATCCTAGAAATACTCATGCTTATATGTATGCTCATTCAAGAAATGCTTATACATATCCTAGGAATTACCATCATGGTTATCCTAGAAATAATATGCATATTCATAATAATGGAAGCATGTATCCTAGAAATTATCATCATACATTTTCTAGAAATGACATGCATATTCATATTCCTCACAATAGAAACATGTATCCTAAAAGCTCATATCCTAAGCATTATAGACATGAACAACTAACTCATCCTAGAAATTTCAATAACTATCATCCTAGGATTGTGCATCATCAACATGTCTATAGAACACCATATGCTGTTAAGAAAATATAGATCCCAAAAGGAACTGTATTTTCAAGGACTAACCCCAAAGGACCCAAGAAATTTTGGGTACCTAAAAATACCATTGTGTATCCTTGTATCATGTAGATATGTCTCCACACCAAGGAAAAAGGTAACTGTTGGTACCTTGATAGTGGATGCTCAAAGCACATGACCGGTGATAAAAGTGTATTCAAGGAACTAACTCTAAGAGATTGAGAACTTGTCACCATTGGAGACAACACAAAAATAAAGGTCATTGGGTATGGAAAAGTTAGTAATGATTTCTCAACCATAGATAATGTATTGCTAGTACAAGGCCTTAAGTTAAATTTACTAAGTATTAGTTAACCTTGTGACAAAGGCAACAAAGTCATATTTGAAACCTTTCATTGTCTAGTTAGAGATATCAAGAGTAACAAGGTCAAGTTTGTTGGCCATAGACATGAAAATGTCTATATAGTTGATTTAAAATCATTGCATTCGGAAAATGAAAAATGTTTTCCCGCATTTAGTGAAAACTCATGGCTATGGGATAGAAGGCTTGGTCATGTGAATATGAATTTGCTTAAAATTATTTCTAGAAAAGATTTAGTCATTAGACTTCCCAAAATCAATTTTGAAAAAGACAAAGCATGTGATGCTTGTCAAATGGGAAAACAAACTAAGATTTCTTTTAAATCAAAAAATGTAGTCTCAACTACTAGACCATTGGAACTTTTGCATATGGACTTATTTGGTCCAATAAGTACCATTAGTCTAGGTGGCCATCAATATGCTCTTGTCATTGTTGATGACTATTCAAGATATACCTTTGTTATCTTCATTGTTTACAAGGATGAAGCTTTCAAAGGATTTGAAAACTTTTGCAAAAAGGTTCAAAATGAAAAAAGAATTTGTATTTCAAGCATTAGAAGTGATCATGGAAAAGAATTTGAAAACCACACTGTTTCAAAATTTGTGATGATAACGGAATAGATCACAACTTTTCAGCTCCTAGAACTCCTCAACAAAATGGAGTTGTTGAGAGGAAAAATAGATCTCTGGAAGAATTTGCAAGAACAATACTTTGTGAAAATAACTTACCAAAATACTTTTGGGCTGAAGCAGTAAACACTTCTTGCTATATCTTGAATAGAATTTTAATTAGGCCTTTGCTTGACAAAACTCCGTATGAATTATGGAAAGGTAGAAAGTCTAATATCTCATATTTTCATACATTTGTTTGTAAATGTTTCATGCTAAATAACAATAAAACTAACTTGGGTAAATTTGACTCTAAGACTGATGAAATGATATTTTTAGGATATTCAACCTCTAGTAAGGCTTATAGAGTCTTCAACAAAAGAACTCGAGTGGTAGAAGAATCCATACATGTAACTCTTGATGAGTCTATCCCAATTAGTAGTAGAGAAGTTTCTTTCAATGATGATGCAGATTTCATTCCAAGAACGAAGGTACTTACTCCCATTATTGACCCAAATGAGAGCTCACCTCAAACAAATCAAGAGATGGAAACTCTCAAAATGGACCAATCATTTACAAGTCAATAAGAGGGTAGTCTTCCCAAAGATTGGAGGTATGTAAATTATCACTTGATTGATCAAGTAATTGGCAATCCTTCACAAGGGGTAAGAACTCGTTCTTCTATTAGAAATATTTGCAATTATATAGTTTATTTGTCACAAATAGAACCTAAGACATTTATAGAAGCCGAAAAGGATAATGATTGGATAATTTCCATGCAAGAAGAATTAAATCAATTTGAAAGAAACAATGTTTGGAATCTAGTTCCTAGACCTAAGAATCATACAATAATAGGAACTAAATGGGTATTTAGAAATAAGATGGATGAAAATGGAGTAGTAACTAGGAACAAGGCTAGACTAGTTGCTAAGGGATATAATCAAGAAGAATGAATAGATTTTGATGAGACCTATGTTCCCGTAGCTAGATTCAAAGCTATTCGAATGTTATTAGCCTTTGCATGCTTTAATAAGTTTAAATTATTTCAAATGGATGTAAAGAGTGCTTTCTTAAATGGCTTTATAGAGGAAGAGGTTTATATTGAGCAACCTCTTGGATTTGAGAATCCTAGTCTTCCAAATCATGTCTATAAGCTTTCTAAAGCTCTATATGGGTTGAAACAAGCTCCAAGAGCATGGTATGAAAGACTAAGTAAATTTTTTATTGACAATAATTTTATAAGAGGTAAAGTAGACACAACTCTCTTCACAAAAACTCACATAAATGACACTCTACTAGTCCAAATATATGTCGATGATATTATATTTAGTGCTACTAATGAATCTATGTGTCAAGAGTTTGCTAAGTGCATGCAAGGTGAATTTGAAATGAGCATGATGGGAGAGCTTACCTACTTCCTTGGACTTCAAATCAAACAACTGAAAGGAGGCATCTTCATCAATCAATCAAAATACACTAAGGACCTACTAAAAAAGTTCAGGATGGAAAGCTCAAAGTCACTTGGTACACCAATGAGCACATCTAAAAAAACTTGATCTTGATGAAAGAGGTAAGTGTGTAGACACTAAATATTATTGAAGCATGATAGGAGCTTTACTTTATTTAACTGCAAGTAGACCTGATATAATGTTTAGTGTATGCATGTGTGCTAGATTTCAAGCTAATCCAAAAGAATCACATGTAATTGCAGTAAAAAGAATCCTTAGATATCTACAAGGAACTCAAACCCTAGGATTATGGTACTCTAGAGATTCATCTTTTGAGCTTGTAGGATATTCATATGCTGACTTTGCTGGATGTAGGGGTTAGATAGAAAAAGCACAAGTGGAACATGCCAATTCTTAGGTGCAATGTTAACCTCTTAGTTTTCCAAGAAACAAAACTCCGTTGCACTATCAACCGCCGAGGCGGAATATATAGCAGCTAGAAGTTGTTGTGCCCAAGTATTGTGGATGAAACAATAACTAGAAGACTATGGCATGAACTTTAAAAGTATCCCAATACATTGTGATAATACTAGTGCTATCAACCTAACCAAGAACCCTATTCAGCACTTTAGAACTAAACACATAGAAATTAGACATCATTTCTTAAGAGACAATGCTAAAAAATGTGATATAAGACTAGAATTCATACCTTCAGAAGATCAAATGGCTGACATTCTTACAAAACCTCTAAGTGAAGCAAGTTTTTGCAAAATAAAACTGTCAATAGGATTGTTAGATTATGATAAACTGTATGTCTAATTGTTTTATCATTCATCATTTTGCATATTTGACATCTAGTGAAAGAGTATTAAACCTTATTTAATAACTCTCTCACTTAAGATGGCATAGATAAACAAATTTTGTGCTAAGACTCAAGACTGAAAATTTTCTTAAGGGTCATGTCGACTGGTAAGTCTATCCCAGTCGACTAGTAAGTCTCTGCCTAATCTTCTAGTCAACTGGTAAGGCTATATCAGTCTTTTGGTAATCAAAAACCTTGTTTGGAGCCCTTTTTTTGAAAATCTATTAACCAGCCAGTCGACTGGTATGAACTACTTGGTCGACTAGTATCTTTTTGCCAGTTTACCCAGTCAACTTATATCATGACCCAGTCTACTGGTATGTGAAACTTTTCAAATCTGCAATACAGTCGACTAGTACCCTAACCCTAGTCGACTGGTATCGTGATTCTATAAATAGTCTCTTTGGTTTTTCCAGATTTTTACGCCATTTTCAAAACCCTAAGCTTTGTTTCTCTAAAAAATTTCGTCCTTTTGATAAAAAAAAATCCACAAAATACTTAAGACACACCTCGATCTACTCATCCACACAATCCATTTCAACCTCCTATAGTTGAAATCTCCAATTTCCACCCAAAACCTTTTTTACCAAAAACTCACTTTCTTCTAAAATGACCGATAGAATCCGTATAAAAACCACCGTTGGGGGACCACATGTGCCTACTAGGCCAAGGTCCACTAAATCTATGGCTCCGAATTCAATAAGAAAGGGTGTAGCAGGCTCCTCGAGCAAGAAGCCCAGGACAGAGCTCGACGACTCTCTATTCTCTAGCCCGACGACGAAATAAAGGTATAAATCTATTATCCATCATAAAAAGATCATGACAGGTAGATTCATTGACTTCGAATCTATTTGTCATGGTAATTTTGATGTATTACCTACCTTTAATGCCATTAACTTGACCCCACTGGTCAAGATTCATGAAAAATATTACCTGAGACTGATTCATCAGTTCTATGCGAACTTGGTGAGACCCAGTCCACTGGCTCTGAGGTTCAAAACCAGTGTTATGGGTGTGGAGTTTGAGGTCAACACTGACCTCTTGATGAGTATCCTGAGGATTCTTGTGGGAGGGATCCAATAGAGTCTGAACGGATGGCCACACAAGTTCGATTATGAGGAGGCATGTCAGGTAGTTAAGGGTGACCCTAACTATGTGTTTTGACCCACTACATTTCACACATGTAGTGACATGCCCCTTGACTCGAAATTGTTCAACCTCATTATGAGTTGGACCATCCACTCGAGACTCGAGAGTCGGGGCTATCTATCTAAGATAGATATCGTATTGATTTGGTACCTTAAAATTGGACACCACTTCAATATATACCCCCTGCTGCTCACCAACATGATAAACGGCAAAGCGAGCGACTCCGGATGCCTTCCCTACGAGATGCTCATCACACTCATCCTCCAGCACTTTCGGGTGCCTCTTCCCACTTTCGAGGCTCAGGATATCTACCTCAAGGACTTCATCAATGTCTCCTCACTGAAGAAGATGGGATGCACAGTCCGAGATGGCTTCATCTATTCCAAGGTCGGGAAGAACATACGGATAGGAGAGGATGAGAGTAGTGATGATGAGGACGAGGGTCCAGATGCTACTGCTACTGCTATAGATACGAATGATCGAGCACCTCCTATAGGTGACTTGAGTGCTAATCAGGTTGGATATGGTGATCTTCTATAGGCTATCACGAGCCTCCAGCTGACCATGCAGTCCGGCTTTCAGAGCTTGAGCTTTTCAGTCGATGCTATGCATCATTACCTCCGCTCTCTTTGGAATGACTTCGAGCTGCATTGTGAATATACCGAGGGTTCCTTGGTTAAGCTTCGGGATCTCATCCATGATGGCTCTGACTCTCCTACTCCTTGAGTCGCTATCTATCTTCCTTTTAATGTATTTATTGATGTAGTTTTTCATTGTTCTTAGCACAGACATTATTTCATCATTTATTGTACTTTGTATCTTTGTTTTGGCTCTACTAAGCCTGTACTGTATAGACTGGTTATATATATGACTACAATTTCTACTTAGACTTGGTTAATATACTTGTGTTACATTTATGCTATAAGATTACTTACTTTAAATCTTTCTGTATTCGGATAAATGCTTTAAACTGCTTCTGCATATATGGAAACTTTCGGTTCTTCTCGGGAAGGCTTCCTAACTCTGAATGATGCCAAATTTTTGCTTACAAGTTTGGTTAGGTATGCTTTTCATGTTTGTTGTATCAATATAGCTTATTTTTTAGTTTACGACCCCTTTTATTGCTGTTGTCAAAATGGGAGAGAAATATGAGAAAATGAGAAAACTAACTGTAAACTCAAAATAGTGCATAGATTTAGGGGGAGCATTGCTCCAAAGAACTTAGTTTATGATTATATATGTTGAGTTGATTGGTTGGATTGCATATAAACTGTTCTTTATCTTTTTACAAGTCGGTTTTATTCAAAAAACAGAGGAAACTCTGCCAGATTTTTTTAAAAAATCCAACACTTAGTTTTAAAACTGTTTTCTCTCATTAGTTTGGTCATCATAAAAAAAATGGGAGATCGTTGACCCTCACCTAAATTTTAATGATGACAAAACATAACTCTAATTATACTAATAGTTTTGTCTAAGTATATTAAGCGATAAAAGCATACAACCAAGAATCAAGGTGCAAGAACTCAACCCGAATCAAACACCAAGTCAAGACAGAAGAACTAGTATAGGTATAAGATATTGAATCAAGTTGTAAATCTCACCGGTTTAGGTAACAAGCTTGTTCAATGGCTCCTTTTGAAAAATTATTTTTAACAAAACTATTCATTCAAACATTTTCAAGTCAAAAACATTTCAAAGAATGAAAAACTAGGTTGAAGACAACCCAGTCGACTGGTACTTATACCAGAAGACTGGGATATGGGACAGTGTGTGCCTAGTTGACTGGGTGCTTCATACCAGCCGACTAGTACTTTGGACAGAAAGTCCCCAGTCGACTGGTAAGTCCTACCCAGTCGATTAGTACCTGTCATAGCCTTAAAGGTGAGACTTTTCACCTGACCCAGTCAACTGGTACTAAGATCCAGTCGACTAGTAATTTTAAAAAAAATGACCATTGAGACACGAGAATTCAGCATAAAATGCACCAAAACATTCCAAGTCAGTACAAAATGACCATATCAATATAAGACTATATAAACCCACTCTATTGAGCATTTAATTAAGGAGTACACATTCAATCAAGTTTTTACTCATTGATACACAAAAGCTTTTAAATATTTATTGTTGAGTCATTCTTCAAGCTTTACCTTGAAAGAGAGATATTATTCAGTTGTATAAGCTTTCATTGTTGTCTCTCTACCATTTATTTTACATCATTTATTGTAAAGGGATTAACTTCTGAAGGAAGAGATTAACTTCCGAGAGGAATGGATAAGCTTTCAGGTGGAAAGAATTGTTTGTAAGGTTTGTGCAACACCCGTGAAGTTGCACGACTAAAAGTTTTTAATGGATTGCTTCAAGGAGGTTCCTTGAAGAGATTGGATGTAGGGTCATGTTGGGAAACCACCCTTAATGATCCCAGGAGGTGATCTTCCAAACACCCAAGTCTAGAATGACTTGTAATGATCAAAACAGAAACAAAAATCAAAGAAAAGAAAGAACACAAGCAATTTGTTGACGAGGTTCGATAATTTTCCTACATCCCCGTGAGCTCCTCCGAACTCTATGCACTATCTTGTCAATAGAGTTCTTTACAATCAGCAACACCTTTTCAAGAACTCACTGGTTCTTGAAGAACGAAAAAAGAAGAAGTAAAAGAAAGCGATAAGAACTAACCCTGGAATTTTCCCAAGAAAATTCCTCTTACAAGCCTTTGAATCCCCTTTCTATTCTACTCTCTCTCTAAACAACCAGTCTCTCTACAAAGAATCTCTCTTGTGTTTAGGGTCTTTGCACTCTTACAATTGATCTCACATTCACATTCACATGTTATGTCTCTTGGTGATCCTTTATATAGTGCACCAACTTCTTGATCAATCTTGAAGGTCAATCTCCACCCTTAGATCTTGAGGACCAATCAATCATAGCCCTTGATCAAGTCTAAGTGATCCTGTGCATATTGATCATGCACCACACACATTTCAACATATGTCTCAGTGTGCCTGGCACCGTTGCCCAGAACAGGGCAGGCCGCGGCTCAAGCCAAGGCACACATGCTTCACTCTCTGGGCCCCGCAGCCTGGGGGAGGCTGAGCTGCGGTGCACACCTCCTCTAGGTCTCCACCTTGCTGGACGCCATGACCTGGGAAGGCTGTGCTGCGGTGCGACCTGATACTGAACATGCTGAATTTCACTTGTTTAATCCTCGGATAAAATACCAACAATCTCTACCTTTATCTAAGTGATTAAACCCGAACCCTTGTGCAGAGAACTAGGGATCCAAACTCAACTTGAGTCACCATATCAACTGACTCTAATCCTAAGAAGTCCAATACAATGATTGAACTTACTTAGAGGTAGAACTTTGGTACCTAAATTTGAGGGATTTTCTTCCATGGCTATCTTGTCCACATGAATGCATCATTTTGTAACATTTTCTCGAATAAAATGACACCGAACATCCATATGCTTTGTCCTCTCATAGAACACCAAATTCTTACACAAGTGCAATGCACTTTGGCTATCCGAATACACCACCACCTGCTCTTTTAGGACCTTCAACTCTTCCAACAACCCTTTGCACCACATAGCTTCTTTAATGGCTTTCGTAGCCGCTATGTACTCAGCCTCGGTTATTGAGAGTTCTACCACCGGCTGCAACTGAGCCTTCCAACTTATACAACATCCGCTTAAGTTGAAAAAATAGGAGGTAATCGATCTTCTTTTATCCTGGTCTGCTCCATAGTCTGAATCCACATAACCTTCAAGACAAATGGACTTACCCCTCTTTTCATAAACCAGCCCTACTTCTGGGCTTCCCTTCAAGTACCTCAGCAACCACTTCATCCCAAGCCAATGCTTCTTTCCGAGATTACTCATAAACCTACTGAGAACACTAATTGCA
Organism: Bretschneidera sinensis; assembly: GCA_023935145.1. Classification (NCBI taxonomy): domain Eukaryota; kingdom Viridiplantae; phylum Streptophyta; class Magnoliopsida; order Brassicales; family Akaniaceae; genus Bretschneidera; species Bretschneidera sinensis. Next base: position 53,450,702 of record CM043699.1, read on the forward strand.
TGAGCAATATCGGGTCTAGTGCTTACTATGGTGAATATAACTGATCCAACCGCACTACAATAAGGGACCTTCTCCATTTCTTTCTTCTCCTCCTCTGATCTCGGACATTGATTATTGAAGAACTTGAAATGACCAGTAAGGGGAACCTTCACTGGTTTGCTATCTTCCATAGAGAACTTAGATATCATCTTCTCTATATAAGAAGTCTGAGAAATCTTCAATCTGTTTCTCTTCCTTTCTCGGATTATGCTCATCCCAAGGATCTTCTGTGCATGGCCAAGATCCTTCATCTCAAACTCCTCACTGAGTTGAGACTTTAATTTTTCTATCCTCTCCATGCTACTTCCAACTAGCAACATATCGTCAACATAAATAAGGATGATCACCACTTCATCCACCTTGTGCCCCTTGTAGTACAAGCACGAATCATAGTAGCTCCTCATAAAACCTAAGCTAGTTACAAAGGAATCAAACCTCTTATTCCATTGCCGAGGTGATTGTTTCAGGCCATAGAGAGATTTCTTCAATTGGCATACCAACTCTCCCTGTCTTCCTTCCTCATAGCCTTTGGGTTATCTTATGTAGATGGTCTCATTAAGCTCTCCATGCAAGAATGATGTCTTCACATCCATTTGCTCGATTTCCTAATCAAATTGGATCACTATAGCCAATACTATCTGTATCGTCTTGTATTTCACAACCAGTGAGAATATTTCGGTGAAATCTATGCCTTCTCTTTGTGTGAACCCCTTCGCCACCAGCTTAGCTTTATATCGGACTTCATCCCCTAGAGTGTTCCCTTCTTTGATCTTGTAGATCCACCTACAATCCACAACTCTCTGTTTTTCTGGTTTGGGCAACAATTCCCAAGAGTTGTTCTTTCTCAAAGAATCTATTTTTTCCTCCATAGCTAGCTGCCACTTTGACGAATCCTTACATTCCATGGAATCCATGTAAGTTTCTGGTTTAACTATCCCTCCTTCTGAACAAGGAGCTGCTACATTAGCATCCGCAAAACCATATCTCAGAGGTGGTCTGACTACCCTCTTTCCCAGGTCCCTTGTGAGCTGGTAGTCATTCTGACTTACTGCATCAACCCCTTCTAGTTCAGCCTCCTCTTGAGTGTCCTGAGCTTGGCCTTCATCAATAGGCTCTACCAGGTCCGAACCCTCTTTCCTTCCTTGCTCTACCTGAACTGAATTTTCCTTGATGCTATGCTCCATAAATCCCAGACTGGTTTGCTCACTAGCTCCTGCAAGGTTAGTTTTCTCCAAATAGGAAAATAACAATTCATTAAAAATAACATCCCTACTTATTATGAGTTTCATTCCTTTTGACTCTAAGGACCACAACCTATACCCCTTAACCCCATCACCATACCCTAGAAACACACATTTTCTAGACCTTGGGCTAAGTTTATCATCATTTTGATGTGCAAATGCAGCACATCCAAAAGTCCTAAAGTTGTTTAACTCAGGGGGTTTCCCACTCCACATCTCTATGGGAGTCTTAAGGTCTAAAACACTAGAGGGTGATCTATTAACCAAATATGTAGCTGTAGACACAGCTTCTCCCAAAAAATATTTTGGTAAACCGGACCCAATTAACATGCACCTAACCTTTTTCATAAGAGTTCTATTCATCCTTTCAGCAACTTCATTTTGCTGAGGTGTTTTTACAACCGTTCTATGTCTTCAAATGCCATTTAACTCATATAATTTATCAAAATCCTTATTGTAAAATTCTAATCCATTATCGGTTTGTAAAGCCTTAACTACCCTACCCATTTGAGTCTTCATCAACTTTTTCCACACCACAAATTTACTCAAAGCATCTGATTTATTTTTAAGCTAATAAACCCAAACCTTTATTGAATAATCATCAATTAAAGACAAAAAGTAAAGATTACCTCCCTGTGTTGATGTTATTGCTGGTCCCCAAAGGTTCGAATGAATATAGTCAAGAATGCCCTTAGACTTGTGCACTCCGGTGTTGAAGTTGACCCGGTGTTGCTTCCCAAGAATGCAACTCTCGTAGAAATCAATTTTCTCTATCTTGTCACCATCAAGTAGACCATCCTTGCTGAGAACTTGCAGCCCCTTTTTGCTCATATATCCCAAGCGATTGTGCCAAAGTACTGCCTTATCCATCTTAGCCATCAAACTTGCTGCTTGATCTTTGATTTTTGTCTCTTTAATCATCTCATAGAGACCATCTTTTATTGCTGCTTTGATCACTACCAAAGATCCCTTTGTTACCTTGATTTTTCCTCCCTCTGCTTTGTATGTGTACCCCATGGAATCCAGCTACCCCAATGATATCAAATTTCTTCTCAAATCCAGAAGATACCTCACATTCTGCAGCAGCCTTGTGACTCCATCAAACATCCTCAACTGGATGTCTCCTATCCCCCTCACTTGGGAAGAAGTATCATTCCCCAAGAAACCTTTCCATCATTAGTTTCCTTGAAATTCTTGAGCCAATCCTTGTGAGAGCACATGTAATAAGTGCACCCAGAATCCATGATCCATTTCTAGCTGCCTTGCCTCCTACTCACATTCAAGCACACAACAAAAGCATCATCTTGCTATTCTTTTTTGGCAACTGAAGCCTCTCCACTGTTGGTATGGCTTTTTCCTCTCTCATCCCACAACCTCTTCTTGCAATTTTTCTTGAAGTGACCCTCCTTATTGCAGTAGAAGCATCGTATTCCTCCAAACTTCGGTTTGGAATATGATCTCTCATGGCTCTGCCCTCTATCCTTTGATTTCTCCTGGTAGTTTCCATGGATGCTACTGCCATTCTGAGTTGCTGGCCTTCTTCTAACGAACAGCCCTTCTCCACTTGATATTTCCCTCATCTTGGCTTTGAAATCATGAGCCCTTATAGCATTGATCACAATTTCCTTGGTTAATGTATCTTTTCCATATTCAATAGCATTAATCAAACTCTCAAAATAATCAAGAAGAGAATTTAATAACATAACAACAAATTTTTCATCCGGGAATGTTATACTACAACTAGCCAAATCTTGAACTAGTTTGTTAAACACATCAAGATTATCTTGTAACTCTTTATTAGGATCTATTTTAAAAGCAAATATTCTTTTAAAAAGATAAATTTTATTAGGGAAAGTTTTGGTAAGAAACAACTCATCTAATTTCTTCCATATGACAGCTAGATCTTCCGAGTCTCCGCACTCCCTTGTGACACTATCCAAGATGTGCAAAAAAATGGTGCTATACGCTATCTTCTTCATCTTAATCCGCTGACTTCCGCAATACTTGCTGGAAAAGCGTCATCTTCTCCAATCGCCAAGTCCACTTTTTGTTGCATAAGAACAGCCTTGATCTTTCGCTTCCAAAGGGCAAAATCTCCCCTTCCATCAAACTTCTCAACAATGAAGTTTGAACCCATCTTGTTGAGAAGATCCCAGATTTATGCAGCACCCACAATTGCTATCCAACTTTTTCTAAACCTCAAGAACATGATCAAAGATTGATCTCAATACCGTTTTTAAATTACCCTTAAGAACACGATATGATCTTGATCTCTACTCTGTTCTTGAATCACCCAAGAAGTTGATCTTTGATTCTTGGAGTCTTGCTCCTATACTCGTCAATCTTGGCTCGGATTCCTCTATTCCAACTTCGATACCCGCTCACCAAAGCTTTGATACCACTGTTGGGAAACCACCCTCAATGATCCTAGGAGGTGATCTTTCAAACACTTAAGTCTAGAATGACTTGTAATGATCATAACAGAAATAGAAATCAAAGAAAAGAAAGAACACAAACAATTTGTTGACGAGGTTCGGCAATTTGCCTACGTCCCCATGAGCTCCTCCGAGCTCTCTACATTATCTTGTCAATGGAGTTCTTTACAATCAGCAACATCTCTTCAAGAACTCACTGGTTCTTGAAGAACGAAAAAAGAAGAAGTAAAAGAAAGTGATAAGAACTAACCTTGGAATTTTCCCAAGAAAATTCCCCTTACAAGCCCTTGAATCCCCTTTCTATTCTACTATCTCTCTAAACAACAAGCCTCTCTACAAAGAATCTCTCTTGTGTTTAGTGTCTTTGCACTCTTACAATTGATCTCACATTCACATTCACATGTTATGTCTCTTTGAAGCTAGGTGACCCTTTATATAGTGCACCAACTTCTTGACCAATCTTGAAGGTCAATCTCCACCCTTAGATCTTGAGGACCATCAATCATAGCCCTTGATCAAGTCTAAGTGATCCTGTGCATATTGATCATGCACCACGCACATTTCAAAAGTCTGAAAACATATGTCTCAATGTGCCTGGCGCCGCGGCTCAAGCTAGGGCACACATGCTTCACTCTCTGGGCACCGCGGCCTGGGGGAGGCTAAGCCGCAGCACACACCTCCTCTAGGTCTCCTCCTTGTTGGGCACCTCGGCCTGGGAAGGCTGTGCCGCAGCACGACCTGATGTTGAACATGCTGAATTTCACTTGTTTAATCCTTGGACAAAATACCAACAGGTCGGAACGAATCTGATATTGTTGAACCACTATAAACTGAGTTTGCATCCTCTATTCCTTAAACTCTTTTATTTACAGCACTTTACTTGTTTACATGCTTGTGGATTAAACTATTTTTATGAAATTGTGATTAATTAGCAAAAGTTTTTAAAAACCCAATTCACCCCCTTCTTTGGTTGAAACCTCAGTCTACAGTCTCTGTTTTAGATTGTCGTCTCTTAACCTATGATTGTATGTTTGATTCTACTCATCTATTCATATACGTTTTTAGTTTGTACGCTTGTATTCTTCTTATAGGATTTCATTAATTTGCTATGCTTTGTGGGAAAATTGGGGGAAAAGGGAGGGGAAGGAATATTGGTAGGCCATCATAAGAGCCGAAGATGCAGTCCAAAAAACTAGAGCACTTAAGCGATGTAAAATTAATTTCTTTTGGAAACCTAACATTAGGACATGATATTCTACAGTGTACAGAGTAAAAACCCGAACGACTCGAGGAAGCTAAAATGATTTTCTTGCGTTTATCATTTCTTCTCGTGTGGGTTTTAATGAAATATGGGTCGATGATTAGATTGATCCATTGCTTGGATACGCACCTAAATCGGCATAGGAACTTGATGCAGAGCCGCAAGAGGATGTTGATGATGATGTCTTGTGGAAAAGTTTCCATCCCCACTTCAAATTCACATTGACAGTGAGAGATTGAGAGGGAGAGAAGTTTATTTGGAGATGGATAGTTGCTTTGTATATTGGGAAAATTAGCCAAACCTAGAAATGAGTACTGAAATCCTATACTTGTCTTAATTTTTACTAGTTTCGTTTTTTTTTCCTACAATTTATAGATTAAAAATATAAAAAAGAAATCATATCAGCAGAAACTTTTAAACCTATATACCCTTGCAAGTATTTTCTAATCCTTTTATTTATTAATTTCCCTTTTTTCTTTTCTTTTATTTTTTTTATTTTTTTATTTTTAGTTTGCTGAGCAATATTGATACTAAAAATTTCAAAGAGAAGAGTGGCCTCTCTTTTATCTGGTGCATCACAGGACAAGGTTGATAGATTTGCTCAACCTAGACGCATCACAGGCCCGAGATTTTTCAAGGTATTTTCTCCCTCATATTTTTCTCTCTGAGTTAATTTTTTGTGTGTGAAGAAAATTAGTTTGGGGTATTTAAATGAGTAATTTAGTTGAAAATAATAACCTAAATAATATCACTCTTATATAGTTGAAAATAATAACCTAAATAATATCACTCTTTATATAATTGAAAATAATAACCTGAATTTAGTTAAAGTTTATATATTGGCAATGAAGTTGGTGTAGCTTGAATTGGAGAGTTTATAATGGAGGATGTTGAAGCAAATTAGTATTTTAGATTCGATAAATGATTTCCTTCTTTTATTAATTTTACTTTCATCATATTCTTAGTCATTATAAAGAATTGTGACTTCATTTTATCTTCATTTCATAAAGTGTTTCCACTAATTTTTGTATATGTTTTACATGCAGATGCTAAATGAACTTGTGGTAGCTCAAAGTGATATGTAATTCAATGAAAATCACATTGAGATCTTCATAATTAATAATTCCATGTTTCTGCTAAGATGTGGAGATTTAACATTACAAAGCTTATAGTTTATTCTGCATTTGACACTGGCGAAAAATAAAAGTTAATGTTTGATATCAAGATAAAAATGAGTGCTCTAAAAAAGGTTTTTGATCATACTGATATTCTAAATTTTCACTGAGATTAAAAATATAGTTAGATATCTTTTGGAGTGCTAAAGGTACCGTTGTTTTTGATATTCTTTCATTTGTTTCAAGGATTGGTGAAAATATATATGATTAAACAAATTGTTATATAACTTAATTGTGGGTATTAAGATAAAATTATATCTTGTCCCATGTCAAAACCTTAATGTATAGGAAAATCAGTGTATATACTAACTTCATGATCAATAAGATAAGCACATCAATATTGAGAAGAAGAAATAAGAAGCAAAAATCATTAGATATTGGTTCATATATTGAGGTTTAACCAAGAATTCCTCAGATTTTTTGTATATTGGTTTTCAAAGTCAAATTTTAAAGTATCTTGGTGCTCATATCTTTCAATATATGGTTAACTTTGTTGAGATGTTTTTACCGACCTGATCATTGAATTTTTTTTAGACTAGAGGTACTTTATACCATCTGAGAAAGAGAAACTTTTTTCTTCCTCTCTCTCTCTCTCTATCTGACAATAAAGACTTTTCTATTTGATCTCTAACATGAAGACTAGTACCTTGAATTAGTTCATGAAAATTTCATGGGTCAAGTTTATCCAAAAAAAAATTATAACTTTGATTAGGGTGTTGTTATATAGAAGTCTACTAATATAGATTTTGCAACTTTCAGTAAATCATTAAACAAGTAAAGGTGATTATTTGATAAATAAGTCATGAGGTGTGCAGGGGCTGCTGCACTTGTGCAAGGGCTGCATCACCTGTGCTAGGAAAAAAGATGAATATGTAAGTAGATCTACTTCATTCGTCCAAGTTTCATATGAGGTTTAATATATTGATTCGGTTTTTAAACTTTTACTTTTCTTAATTGGTAGGAATGAAACTTGGAAAAGAGTCGGGATGCGTTAAGTTTTTTGAAGAAACCCACAAATAGAAAGATGAGACTTTTATTGATGAAGCATCAAGAAAATTTGTGATAAGTTCAGACTTGTTAAGTGGTGTCATTATTGGGCTTGTTGTGTTGTTTACATAGCTGCAAATAAGTTTTGTGGTGGGGAAGAAATACCATGTTTTATCTACACACCTAGAGTTATAGTACCGATAGTCCAGGATAGAACCCACACATTGCAATGAGGTGTCCTTGTGTGCATTGCCAAAAATAAACAAGAGACAAATGGCATCACCAGAGAGCAGCAACTTCATCTTTTTCCTACAACAAGACTAATCTAGAAAGTTAGTAGTTTGCATGTAGGTACAATCACTCAATTAATCTATTGAGACTTAATTCAAATTACATGGTAGTATTTGAATTTACATTGTTAATCAATATATTATGAATTTTTTTTTGTGTTATGATCGAATTAATATTTAATTAGTATATTGATATTTGATTTTCCATAGATTTGATGATATACATCAGAAGAACATGAGTTAATTTAATGTTGTACAAAAACAAGGAAGTAGATATATTATAATATATGTAACAGGTGTTCCAAAAATAATGTCACAACACTTTAAAGTGTCAAAATTTTGCTTCACATATTGCGGTGCTTCTAAGAGCTGTTAAATTGTAGCGCTTTGAATACCGCAAAGATATTGCTACGGTTTTAAACGCCAATATATGAATAGTATACTTTCTGTGTTGTGGCGCTTTAAAGCACCGGTAAACACATTGCGGCGCTTCACTCAAGCATCAGTTCTAATTTTACGACACAACATATATTGTTGCTTGCTTGATGCTTGTGTGAAGCGTCGAAATTTATAATAGTAATACTTTAAAGCGTCGAAATACGCATTTAAAAACATCGACGGGTGATGATTTTTCTTTAAATGAGAGACCAATATAACCGTAAGGAAAGTTATTGTTACCTCAACATAGTAGCTGCCATGTGATGAACGTTGTGTGGCAACCGATATTTAAAACCTTGTTAGCAGCTATACAAAAAATTTCTAAGCCCAAGAGAGAATTAAAAAAAAAAAGCTTAAATTGAAGGGAATTTTACAGTAGTGTGGTGTCAAAATAGTGCAAGAGGAGTTGTTACACGTGGAAAAATCACCTTAATTAAGCCACACGCAAGAGTAATTTTTTATTGGTTTGAGTTTGAACCATTGTGTTTTGATTAATTAAAAATTTTATTGATAATTTTAAAAATTTTGATCTCACACTTATGTTGATATTATCAATAAATTTTTTTTTATTTACTAATAAATTTTTTAATTAATTTAAATCGTTTAATTTAGACCCGAATTAATAAAAAAAATTTACACATGCAAACCCAATTGTATATATGCAACTCCTTTAATAATTTTTTATTTATTTTTGTATATATGCAACTAGCTATAGTAAATAGGTGTACATGTTCACTGTGCATGCATGCGGTAACAAAGGAAAAAAAGGGTCATGGGCATAAGTACCAATTAGAAATGACGTGAATAATGGAAGTGATAGTTGCAGGGTCCAAGTCAAAAAGGTTTGAATCCCAAACAAAGTTTCTAACCATTCTTGGGTTTGGGTGTTGGTCTTAGAGTTAATTATCAAATCAATCGAAAACCCCGAGAAAGAGACGAAAATGAGCATTCCTAGGGCTTGTTAACTTATGGGAGGATTCTATTTGACAACGAACACGCATGAGGCATGCATTATTTTATTGATAGAACAAAGGCAAGTGCCATTTCTCTCTCTCTCAACTTTGACTTTGACCTTGACCTTTGAGTATTCATGCCACATTTAGACATGTACAGTAAGAAATTAAATTACTCCATCATCTTCATCATTAATTTTTTGAGAAATTATTTGGCAGACATTGCTTAGTCAGGAATAAATCAAACCAATAAACAATAAAAATGATACTCAAATACATATGAATTTATTTGATTAAATATACCAAAACAGAACAACGATCATGCAAATGGAAATATATACTATAAATTACAAAATAATAAAATTCATGGAAGACAAGGCATGGCCCAGGGAAGGGAGCAAATTAAAGGAGGACATGGCTTGGGTCGTTTTTCTTTAATAAAGTTTACTTTTCTTGGAAACCTTAAATTTCTTTAGTTCAGGATTAAGATGATCATATAGAAATACTTGATTAGATTAAGTCTAAGCTTTTGATTTTAAATTAATTAAAAATTTTATTGATAATTTTAAATAATTTCATTAATAACTTTAGTATAAATATAAAACTCAAAAAATAATATTATTAATAAAAAAATTTAAAATTATAAATAAAATTTTAAGTTGATCTAAAACATTAATTTTAAAATCAATATACTAAAAAAATCATCCAATAAATATGCTTGTTTTGTGAAAAAAAAAATAATAATATTAATTAATTAAGTTTGTGTACAAAATGAAGATGCAGTCTGAGAGAGTAATCGGATGGCATTGGCAGTATCATATAGAAAGGTGTTGTTTCCAAGGAGGCACGGGTGCTCCGCTGATTTCTCCAACGAAATCCCAGTTCCCGCTTACCTTTTGCCTTTGAATACATATATATTTTTCTTGATTTGTGTGCTCTATATATATATATATATATATATATCACTTTATTATAATCTTTCATTCTTGTTCTCTTACGAAAGTGCAAATGAATATCTTCCCAACAACAAACAGTTCATCTAGGATATTAGTAATTTCATCTTAATTTAAGTTGAACAGCAATCATAGTTTTTAAATAATTTTGAAGCAGTTTTAAGTTGGATGTTGAAAGTTCGAACTCCATAAGGATAATCCTTCTGAATTTTTGTGCATATAAATATATATACAAGGATTAATTGGGCTTTTTAATTCTCATTAGCTTAATTAAGTTCTTAAAAACATTGGTCATCCAAAATATATATATAATTCTATGAAAAAAAATTATATATCATTGTAATGCATATCAGAGCATCAAACATTGTGTTCAAATCTTAATAATTCTTTTTATGCACTCGGGTTTGACTATCCAACCTTGTTTACACATACTGCATTAGATAAGTACCCATGCAAATGTTTCAAAAATCAAATTCAATTTTCAAATGAGAGAACATTAGATTATATAAAATTATTCATCAAGTCATTTTTCATTGTTTTAAGCTTTTTTGGGATAATTGATTATCTAACAAATTCTTTAACATAGCAATTTCAAGAAATTGAAAGAACATTAGGGTAATTTGGATATATATAATTTGATGTAGAACTGTAGAAGCTAAATGTAGTCAACAATAAAACAAAAGGATAGAACGATCCAAATCACATAGAAATCGTAATCCATATTATATGGACGCAAAGAACAAACTCAATCACAGAATTGTTATATTTCATTAATCTAATTTTTCATTCTTTTATTCATAAGCTAGCTACAAACATAAGGTTTTTTAATATATAGGCAAACCCTAGTCTAACTAAATGTAAAATTCCTAAACTACACTCAATATTATTATAATTACATAATTGCCTTCAAAATCAAAATAGCCTATAATTCTTAAATCCAAAACCCTATATCTATTCTTTATTGCGTCATGCATCATTCTCCACCATTTAAAGAAAACTCGACCTCGAGGAGACTTGATGAAATATCAAGATTTATGAGGCTTGGAGAAACAAATCATATTCATGAAATTCTTTGAAGTTGAGGTCGCTAGTAGGTGAAAAAAATGTGGTTAAGAATGTTTATTGTGGAGGCTCCTCAAACTAAGTAAGTAGGATAAAATCACTTGTCAAAGCTTCCATATCAACCATGACCTCAAGCTTGTCTTCATCTTTGTCTTGAACTTTTCAACATCCTCAATATGCTCAACAAGCTCATCAATTTATTAGACTGGTTCGACTAAAACAACCACACATGAAGCTTTCTCAACAAGTGCAACCTCCATTTGAATATCATCCTTCTTGGTGATTTCTTCTTCATGCCTTGATTCTTCTTGTTGTGTCAAAATACTTTGAATTTCATGCACTTCTAGTTGAAGGATTTTCAGTGCCTCTTCAAATTAATATAGCTATGGAGTCATACTTAATTAGATGTTTGGTCGACGACAACATCTTCATATGTAACACTCATTAGAACCACCATAAGTACCTCTAGAAGCTCCATCAAATTTATCATAATCACTAGAAGCATTGTCACACCCACTCTTAGAGTCATATTTCTAATTGAAGATTTCAAGTTTTAAATTGTTCTTACAAACTCAACAAACTCAAATTGTTCTACACACTTTTGCTAACAAATTATCCAAAATGGATTTAGTTTATCTCCACTCGTCATGTTCGATCCATAGACGTGCTAGTACCTCTAACTCATTATGTGGATAAGTATTTTATATTTTCATCCTTAAAACCTCTAATTGTTAAATGTTTTTGGCCTAAAACCCAGACTTTTGCTAATCAACGATCCAAAATGGATTCCATTTTTTTCCCATGAGTCATGTTCGACCCCACAGATGTACTAGTACACTCGACTCATCACTTGGATAAGTGTTTTAAATTTTTCCCTAAAACTGCTAAGTATTGAATTTTATTAGCTCAAAACCCACACTTTTGCTAATTGATGATCCAAAATGGATTCCGCTTACTCCTACAGGTCACATTCGACCCAATGAACGTTCTGATACTCCCAGCTCGTAATTTAGATAATTGTTTTATATTTTCGCCCCCAAAACTGCTAAGTACTAAACATTCTTGGCCTAAAACCCTCTAATCGGTGATCCCAAATGGATTTCGTTTGTTCCCATGAGTCACATTCGACCTCATGGATATGGCAATACTCCCAGTTCGTCACGTGGATAATTATGTTATATTTTTACCCTAAAACCACTAATTATCAAATTTTATTACCCTAAAACCCACACTTTTATTAATCGGTCATCCAAAATTGATTCTACTTGTTCCCACAAGTCATATCCAACCCAAAATCCATTTGTTGTTGCACATAGTCCCTCATGTTGGCCTCACTGACATGGACAGCCATCAAAACTTTGAGGAGGTGGAAAAAGAGACCGAACATTATCTTGCTGAGTTGTTAAGCAAACTGTGGTCATCTAACGTCCTGCCTCAACTATAGAACTGTCCCTTCTTTACCCCACCGGATGCTTCAACCTATTCTATGGTATCCATTCAGGTTGGGCCAAGGTATCAAAATCATCACCATATTTCTCCCACATAGGGATGGAAATTGATCCCAAAAATTTGGGGCCCTACCTTATTGGGGCAAAAATCTTTGTCGTATTTGGTGGTGGGGGCGAGCATGGAGAAATTTTTTCCCCGTAAGCTTGGTAGGGGTGGAGATATAAGTCCTCGCCCTGGCCCCGCCCCAACTGTAGAACCTGGGGTGGTCGTCGAAACTTTGAGGAGGTGGAAGAGGAGGCCGAACATTATCTTGCTGAGTTGCTAAGGGCATTGTGGCCATCTAACATCATGCCTCTACCATTCCCTCAGTGACACTTTATTTCCAATTAATCAAACGAAAATTTATTTTTCAAATATTATACACATTTAATACCGAGTGTAAAAGTTTTATCGCCAAGAGACCAGTCCCTCAGTGATACTATTTTACACTATCACCTATGGACAACTTACCCTCAATATTTTCTGTCATTGAAAACACTTATCACTGAGGGACACGTGTCACCGACATATCTCTCGGTGATAGTCCTTCAGTGTTAAGTTTTTTTCTTGCAGTGAAATATGGTAATCAAGTGAATTCAAAAGGGGAAATAGAGAACTTTAGTGGAGATTTCTTGATTTTCTATCATTATCATTCTCTAAGTTGTTTGATAGGAGAGAAAACGTTTGGGTTCTTTGATACGAACCCTATTTCAATCTAAATCCATTTTTACTTCTTCTCTCGTGTGATGTGTGGAAATTTAAGAGATTTGATTACGTCCAAAGTATAACGCGGTTATTTGTAGTACAGCTTTGGGGTGTCGATTCCACAGGGAAACAAGTTAATTACAGAAGAAGGTGTAAACTTGAACACAAATGATAAAAGATTGATTGAAAGAATCTGAATTGTTTATTTTATGAAAATTATGTGAATGATTGAATAATATAATAAAGAAACGACAAGGTTCCGGAAATCCTCCCTAGGTTCATTGCCCTAATCCTAACTTGATTCAATTGTTTTTATCTTGATTGCAAGTTTCACATCCCAAACAGGCAATCGGAAAATATTCGATTAAAGCGCATTTATAAATCATAATGTAATTGTTATGAAATCTTCTTTACTTTCAAGTACACATGACCTAACTTATAAATTATCAAGAGACGACGATATATCTAAATGACAATACCACAGCAATGGACAAATCTATAAAAGAGATCTACCGGACTCAATCACACCCAAACAGATACACATAAGAAGAGCATGACTAGAATTATATGAAAAAGAAGCATGCAATCACTAGACTAATAAAAAATCTACTAATTAAATTAAAGAATAAAACATAACAATGTTTAATGAAAATAATATCCAACTACAACTGAATCAAGTAAAGGAAAATAAGAACAACTACACCTAGGGATTCATCCCTTCGCCTTGCTTGGAGACTAGCCAGCCATGGGGCTCATGCTTCCTTGAGTTGCCTCCGATCTCTCAACTATCATCCTCAGCTTGCCTCCAAATTTATACTTTCGGATTGCTCCTAAAGGCCCTCTGGAGTCACTCTCTGATGATTTCAGATGAGCTCCGATTGATGCCCAAAGCTAAAGTGGAGTGGGTCTTATATAGGCAAATACCAAGAGTGCAATGCGTTTTCTATCCGATGTGGGATGTGGGATATAGAAATGTGTTTTTCAACCGATGTGAGATGTGGGATTTAAGCCCAAAATCACGCTGAAATCCCGCACAGCCCGCATAGCCTGACCTTTGTCTACTAAAACTGCCATAACTTTCTTTAGAAAAATCATTTTGATGAACCGTAAAATTCTCCAGAAAATAGACTTTCGGATCTTTCTAAGCGTATATGGCTCATTTCCTAGTTCTTCTTGTATCAATACAGTTTAATTTTCAAAGATGATTGATCTGTACGGGTAATTCTCGCAATTTAGTGAAACTCTTTTCCAATGCGGGCAGCAGTTGTTGCTCTTTTAAGCCCTCCATCTTGTCCTTCTGGAAGTATTCCTTCACTCCAGTATGCCTCGAGTCTTTATGCTTTAAGCAATGATAACTTTTCCTCCTCTTTTGAGCTTAAAGTACCTGAAAATGCACCGAAGTAGATCAATGATCCAAGAATGATACTTTAGAGTTGTTAACGTATAAAAGTGCAATTAAAACCTAGATCAACCCTAAAATACTAACAATTAAGTACTGTTAAGATGCATTTTATGACTCTCATCAGGATTGTTTCGTCCTAAATTAGATGATGAAGTGGTAAAAAATGGCTATTCGAATTTTAGTGTTCTTTTTACCGAAGAAACCAATCGGAAGAACTTAAGTTAAATTTGAAACATCAATAGCGACATTGCAGATTTTGGAATGTCATGGACTCATCATTCGTAGAATTCTCACACGCAAAAAAGGAAGCAAGATTTCAGGAATTGCACCGTCCCTGAACATGCAACATGACCCTTCGCCAGAGAAGTAGGATCTCAAGGATTGAGCCATCCCGAGCACGTGGTCAACTTTCCCCCTGAACTACTATAAAAAGCATAAGGTATATAGATCTCAATTCAATTCAAGTTCATCACTGAAACACTAATGTCACAACCCTTCCCATTTTCTCAAAATCTTGCCCTAACAAAGGCATCGGAGATTCCTCGGAGGCACAACCCCTCTTCCTCCAATGACTCTTTAGTTCATCTCTCATTCTTTGCGCAGACCGTGGAACCTAGACGTCCAGCTCAATAGTATATTTTTGGCATCAACAGATTGGCGCCGTCTGTGGGAACAACCAATTTGTTACTAACCAATTGAAGCGAAGAAATCTAAAGAACTCATATATGCGTTGTCATGCCGCCTAAAAACATCACCAGGAACACTGGCAAGGGAGTCCTTACACAAAATAGTACCCATAACCATAAGTTCGACTTAAGGTTCTCTACTGTTTTTGAACACAAGACCTCTAGTTGTGACCCGTAAACCCTTCCGGGAACACAACATCCTCGCTGCACGGAAATCAACCTGCCAGAAAATCTTTGAGGAGCCGCCTCGACACATCCCACTATTCCAATAATTCAAGCACAATTCCTAGAGCTCTCTTGTTTAGTGACGAACCAGGTCGCTGAAGTCCGGAGATGGGGTCGATAGCCCTTACACTCATCTCCTCACCGCACTCCCACGCAAACTAGCCCTCCTAGTGACGGGCTCCTCATCGATAATCGTTCCATTGGAATCTTCACCACCTCGTGCCAGTGCACAATATCGTAGTTTTATAGTAAAGTGAAAGATGAGTATCATCCTCAGGTATTGGTAACTTACTTCTGAAAAGTATCAAAATTATACTAATCTCGATTTTATTTAGAAAAATCTTTTTTATTGTTTGTAATTGCAATATGAAATCAAATCAATTTATAGGAAACAATCAAAGGAAAAGAAAGTTGTTTTTCGAATATCAAATTAATAAGAGAAAGAACTTCTAGAAAACCGATTTCACTTAATTCCTCACTATGCTTAACTCATCTAACTAATTAAAATTAATCCTCTATGATTGTTAGTGAAATCTCCAATTTATCCAAAAGCCGCTTTCGATAGCTAATTGGAAATATTCTTGTTCATCATTCTACACAAGAGTATGTAAATTAATAAAATAAGAAATCATTAAAACCAGCGATTTTTATTTAGACTACACAAGTTCATATAAGTCTTTCGATTCCTATATTTACCTACGCTGAAATATCCAAGTTCTATCATATATTTCCTTCTTTATACAGCAAATCACAAGATCAAGATCATCTAATTAATGGCCAATCAATTAGAAGCAATACATTCAAAATAAATTAGCCAAACATAGAAGATAATTACTACAAACCAGCATAGAAAAGCAAGCATAGTTTGAAATTAAATTACATCGTTTTCCTAGAATAAAGAAAGTTTAGTTCATGCTGAAAATTAAATTTAACAGCAATGAATTCACCATAATTCAGTAAACCAGTGTGCATTCAGCTGCTGCTGCTACTGCTATGGAGGGCTGTTGATCAGCCTTGGATACCGAGCAGGGGGCGAGGTAGGTGTCAGCTGTGAGGAAGCAGTTGTTGGAGGCAGCAACTGCTAGTGCCAGATTAGGGGGAGAGGGATGCCGGCTATCTCTCTAGAGCTATGTCTCTAGGGCTATAGGTTGTCTTCTTTAATTAGGGTTTCTCCCTTTCCTTTATATAAGCTCCCAAGTCTTCAATTAAAATTTCATTTTTTATAGGCTCCAAAGTTTTCAATTAAATTTTCCTTTTTTAAACAAGAGAAAGAGTCCATTGACGATAGGACACTAAAATTTAGATTTTTCCCTTCTTCGAAACCTGAAATAAATTAAATGACAACAATAAAGCCTAAAACCAACAAAAATTAATAAAATTAGATTAAAGTTAAAAGTTAAGATGTGATAAAAATAGGAAATTGTGCACGGCATCAAACACCCCCAAACTTAAAACTTTATTTGTCCTCAAATAAAAATAGAACCTATAGAAAAATCTCATCACTCGTTAAGCCATGATTTGAATTTAGATTTCATTACTAGCTTCTTACTCTTTTAATATCAAGGATAGCAAGAAAATCAATAATAAAAAAATATAGCAATTTGTCAAGCAAGAGTTGAAAGACTACTTCAACCTAAAGCTAAGTCCTTGAGTATGTGTGTGTGATATAGTCAATTTAACTCCAAACCACTTGCAAAATCAGATAAAAGTAGAACAACTGAAACCAGAGGAATTCTCTCAAAACTTAACTCCATAAGTCCAATTTTCAAAAACCCTCTCCACTAATGTAGTCAACACCAAAATCAGAGATCAAAAGGTCTTTAATCAGGTTGTAATGACAGGCCACGAGGTGAGGGCTAAGAAAGAAATGGATAAGGAAAATTAAAGCAAACTAGGAAAATACTTGGTGGAAAGAACAATAAAAGAGATATCCACAGGTTTCAAACCATAACTCTTTCTCGACTACATGGTCATATTAGTGACCTTATTGTTGATGTGCTTAATGAAGCACCACCAAGTACACTTTTAACAAAATCTGAAGTGATCTGCACTCCATTCATTGAGTTTTCTATATTTTATGCTTCCTTCCATAACGAATAAATCATCTCTGGCAAAAAAAAAACCCAGCAAAAATACTTCTTTTTTTTTTTTGAAGATACACTTGGATCAAACAGAGCATAATTTCCTTTGAACTTTCTCTTTAAATGTAGATTCCCACCAAAGTATTTTCTCAAACTGTAAATGGTAAATTCATGGTTATTCAGGCTTAGAACGGGAATGGTTAATGTAGTTAAAAGAATAAATAAAAGCTTAAATAAAGTAAGGCTCAAAGGGGGTTGATTATGGAAGTACACCATGTAATGATGCTATGAGAACTAGGACGGCTGGGAAAGCTTTTTGGTTATGAAAAAAAAAGCCTAGATCATTTCTCAAATATTTGGTATCAACTAGGATTTTGCCTTAAGGATCCATAAATGGATTCTAAAGTAAAGCAAGATTGAACTCCCCCAACCCAGTTGATTCTACCCATTCTCTTTGTCAGTAAAATGGAGATAAAGAAAAAAAAACGACTATGTGCTCAATTATGTTCAAGGACAAAGATTTAAATCAAAGTATCCACAAAACTCAGCCTGACATAAAAGAAATTTTCGAAAATTTTCTCAGTCCTATCCTCAATCACAAATTTTATATTCATAGAGAATTCAATCATACTCAAATGCATGCTTGGTAAGAAAATTCAAAAACTCAAGACTTATAAAATCACAAGTAAAGTAAAATAACCAACAATCAAGAGGAAAAAAATGACTATAGGAGTTTACATCCCCACACTTAAACTCAACAATGTCCTCATTGTGATTCAAATGAGAGAAAGATTGAAGAAATGAAAGGAACTTCCTTGGTTTCATGGTAAATCCGCTGTAGTTTGCAATTTCCAGCTCTTTATTCTTGCTAATAAACCTGCATCAAAATCCAAATTATTCAAAATAAAATAGTAAAAGAAAGTTTTATGGGTCGCCTCCCAAAAGTGCTTGTTTTTAAGTCTACAACCAGACTTTTCAATTTTCCTCAATTAGGGCCTCCAAGAAGAATAAGTGCACAGTTCCTCTCAACTTATTCCCTATAATAGTGCTTCAATCTCTGATCGTTAACTCTGAATATATTTCCTATCTTGTCCTTCAATTCTATTGCTCCAAAGAGGAAACACTTTCAATTGTATAAGGACCTGTCCATCTTGATTTTAACTTGCTCGTAAAGAGTTTGAGTCTTGAATTGAAGAGTAAAACTTGTTGTCCTGGGAAAAACTCAAGCCTAAGAATTTGTTTGTCATGCCACTTTTTCGTCCATTCTTTGTAGATCTTTGCATTTTCATAAGCATCGTTCCGGAACTCATCCATCTCTTGCAATTGTAAGAGTAATTTTTCACTTGCTGCTTTTAAATAAAAATAAAACCTCTTTACAGCCCCATAAGCTCTATGCTCTAACTCAGCAGGAAGATGACATGCTTTTCCAAACATTAATCGGTAAGGAGACATCCCGATAGGTGTTTTGAAAGCTATATGGTATGCCCACAAAGCATCATCAAGCTTCTTTGCCCAATCCTTCCTATTGGTGTTGACCTTCTTCTTGAGGATGTTCTTGATTTCTCGATTTGAAATTTGAAATTTTAACTTGGCCATTAGTTTGAGAATGGTAGCTAAGTGCAATCTTGTGCTTCACACCATATTTAGAAAGAAGGTTGGCAAACAACTTGTTGCAAAAATGGGTCTCATCGTTATTAATAATAGCTCGTGGAGTGCCAAATCTTGTGAATATATTCTTATGCAGAAATTTGAGCAAAACCTTTGCATCATTTGTTGTTGTACTAATTGCTTCCACCCGTTTTTACATATAATCCACTGCTAACAAAATATAGAAAAAGCCAAAAAAAAGGAGGAAAACGACCCACAAAATCGATTCCTCAAACATCAAATAACTCAACCTCTAAGATATTTTTCAATGGTAGCTCCTGACACCTTTAAATATTTCCAATGCATTGACATCGATCACAAGTCTTCACCAAAGTATAACTATCACAAAAGATAGATGGCCAAAAGAAACCACTTTAAAATATTTTAGTTGTTCTTCGTGTTGCTCCAAAATATCCTCAATATGATGATGAATGGCAATGATGGAGAATGGCTTGCATCTCTTCTTCTATTACACATCTTCAGATGATTTGATTAGGGCATCTTTTGCATAGCAAAGGCTCATCCCAAAAATAATATTTCACATCATGTAGAAACTTCTTACATTGGTGGTAAGTGAGATCTAGTGGTAGTACTTTACAAGCTAGGTAGTTTACAATATCAACATACCAAGGAAACTTGATCTCAAATGCAAACAACTGCTCATCAGGGAATGCTTCTTGGATCTCTAAATTTGGTCTCACTTCCTCTTGCTCCAGTCGAGAGATGATCAGCAACTGAATTTTCACTTCGTTTCTTATCTCAAACCTCCAAATAAAATTCTTAAAGAAGCAGGATCTAACGAATTAGCCTAGGCTTAGCATCCTTCTTGCTAAACAAATAACGAATTGTTGCATGATCAGTGAACACTTTCACTTTTATACCAATGAGGTAAGATCAAAATTTGTCATAAGCAATCACAAAAACAAGCATCTCCTTGTTAGTTGTTGTATAATTTAGTTGACGTCATTCAAGGTTCGGCTTGCGTAATAGATGGCCTTGAATAGTTTGTCTCGCTTTTTTCCTAATACTGCTCCAACTGCAAAGTCACTTGCATCACACATGACTTCAAAAGGTTGACTCTAATCAGGTATAGTCATAACTGGTGTTGAAACTAGTTTCTCCTTGATTGCATCAAAAGCCTACAAACAAGCATTATAAAAGTCAAATACATAATTTTTTTCAAGAAGATTACATAAAGGTTTAGAGAGTTTAGAAAAATCCTTGATAAATCTTCTATAAAATCCTGCATGTCCCAGAAAGCTTCTAATTACCTTCACATTCTTTGGAGGTGGTAGTTTTTCTATGGTTGCAATTTTAGCTCGATCAACCTCAATTCCTTTAGGTGACACTCGATGGCCAAGCAAGATCCCTTCTTGAACCATGAAATGGCACTTCTCCCAATTTAGGACTAGATTTTTGTCTTCACATCTCTGTAAAACAATAGCTAAATTATACAAACAATGATAAAAAGATGTACCAAAAACTAAAAAATCATTTATAAAAATTTTCATTATCTCTTCTGCCATGTCAGAAAAAAAATAGCCATCTTGCAACGTTGAAATATCGTTGGGGCATTGCACAATCCGAATGGCATCCTCCTAAAAGCCAATGTGCTATAGGGGTATGTGAATGTAGTTTTCTTTTGATCTTCGGGGGCTACAGCAATCTGGTTATACCTTGAATAACCATCTAAAAAGCAATAGTAAGAATACCTAACCAATCGATCCAACATTTGATCAGTAAATAGTAGTGGAAAATGATCATTCCTTGTTGCTTTGTTCAACTTGCGATAATCCATACATACACGCCAACCCGTGACTGTTCTTGTAGGAATAAACCCATTATTGTCGTTTCTCACCACTGTTATTCCACCCTTTTTAGTACAACCTGCACTGGACTTACCCATGAGTTGTCTGAAATCGCATAGATAATTCTAGCATTGAGGAGCTTCAAAATTTTAGCTCTCATGACCTCCTTCATTGCTGGATTTAATCTTCTTTGTGCTCAATTAATGGTTTGTAAAGTTCCTCCATTAAAATCTTATGCATGCAAATGGAGGGGCTTATACCTTTTATATCGGAAATAGTCCATCCCAAAGGTTGTTCTATGCTCCCTTAACACACGCAACAACCTTTCCTCTTCTTTGGGTGTGAATGATGCAGCAATAATCACTGGAAATGTGTAACTATCACCCAAGAATCCATAGAGAAGATGCTCAGGTAATTTCTTTAACTCTGGAGTTGTAGTTTGCTGCATCTTTTCTCTAGAAATTTCAGAATCAGGCTTTGCTACAATTGGATCTAGCCTTTCCACTTCATTGTTAAGTGATGCATCCTGCTGCAAAGCTCGCAATGCAAATACATAGTGGAGAAATTCTTCACTAACAAGAGATAAATAAAATTCAAAAATAGCAGAATTGGTAAAATTATAAGCTTGAGATGAAGTGGTGATAGAACATTCTAGGTGATCAGTTGGGACAACTTCTTGAAAGGTTTCTTCTACACATTACTTGATGACATCTACCCGGAAGCAAGTGCTTGGATCTTCTAGAAATCTAATGGCTTAGTAGATGTTGATCATAACCTCTTCCTTGTTTACTCTCAATGTTAATTCATCATTTTGAACATCAATTAAAGCCCTTCCCGTAGCCAAGAATGGTCGGCCAAGAATTAGTGGGACTTTTTGGTCTTTTTCCATATCTGAAACCACAAAATCAGTAGGAAAAATAAATTTATCCACTTTTACTAGTACATCTTCTATGATTCCACGTGGGTACTTGATAGATCAGTTTGCTAGTTGCAAATAAATGGTTGTTTGTTTCAGCTCTCTAACTCCTAATTTCCTGCAAACAGAAAGTAGCATAAGATTAATGCTAGCACCAAGATCACATAAAAATTTATCAAAAAATGAATTTCCAATGTTTCAAGGCAAAGTGAAATTCCCTGGAACTTTTAATTTTTGAGGCAATTTCTTTTGAAGGATGGCACTGTATTCTTCAAACAGCTTTACTATTTCGAACTCCTTCAACCTTCTCTTCTTGGAAATGATGTCCTTTAAGAATTTGACATAATTTGGCATTTGTTCCAGAGCATCTGCAAAAGGAATATTTATGTTAATTTTCTTAAAGATATCCAAAAACTTATAAAATTTCTTATCTAATTTTTGTTTCTGAAAACGTTGAGGATAAGGGAGTGGATTAGGGAGAATAGGAGGATTGTCAAGCAATGAAATTTCTGGAGGCTTGTCAGATTCTCTTAATGTATCATCCACAACATCCTCTTCATCTACTTTATTCTGACATTGACCATTGGTTGGAGCTGTAAGGGTGGACTTTGTTTCCTCTGATGGTGACCTCTCAATTTCTCTTCCACTCCTAAGTGTGATGGCCTTGCATTGTTCCTTTGGACTCACTTCTGTGTTGCTAGGAAATGCTCCTCTTTGTTGGGAATTGATGGTTATGGCTAGTTGCCCAATTTGCACTTCAAGATTCTTTATAGTAGCTCCCATGTTGCTACAATGAGTCTCAATGTTATCTAACCATGAATAATTCTTTTTTAACCTTGTTTTTGTCTCCTCAACAAAGGAAACCATTGCATCCTCAAGTGACTTTTTCTTCTCGCTTGGTTGATTAACAAATCCTGGAGGAGGTTGTAGCACATTCTTTTTGTTTCTATAATACAAATTCTCATGATTTCGAAGCCCTGGATGGTAGTAATTTGGCATAGGATTACCACGATACTTGTAGTTCTGATTGTTGATGTATTGAACTTGTTCTTGACTTGATTCATTACTTGGAATTGTTATACTTGGGGCTGCAACATATTCTGCACTTTGTGGTAGTCTTTGTGTTGTCAAAGTTGAAATTTGATGAGATAGATAAGCAACTTGAGCTGAAAGGGCTACTAACATATCCAACTCATGAATTCCAACAACTTTCCTAACCATAGTTCTTTCAGTTGGCCATTGATAGTTATTTGTGAACATTTCTCCCAAAAGAGAAGTAATGCCTTCAGCTGTTTTTGACACCAAAGTTCCACCAGACGCAGCATCAACTATGGTCCGAGTTTTCCCGTTTAACCCATTATAGAACATCTGAACTTGAAACTAGTCCGACAATCCGTATTGAGGGTAGCGTCGAATCAAATCTTTATACCTTTCCCATGCTTCATAGAGTGACTCGAAATCATTTTGCTTGAATTGACCAATCTCACTCCTGAGTAGAGCTATTTTTTGCAGGCAGGAAGAATTTAGCAAGAAACTTTTTAGCCATTTCCTGCCAGCTAGTGATACTTCCCGGTTGTAGAGCTTGTGGCCAACCTCTTGCCTTGTCCTTTAAGGAAAAAGGAAACAATCTCAGTCTAATAGTGTCTTCAGTAACACCATTAATCTTTACAGTGTCGCAAATCTCCAAGAATATTGGTAAATGAATGGGATCATCTAGTGGCGATCCACTAAACTAGGCTTGTTGCACCATGCTAATTAAGGCCAGTTTGAGCTCAAAATCGTTGGCATGAATGGGTTAACGTCTTATACCCGAGTAGTTATCATTCACAACTAGCCATACATAATCCTTCAAGGTGTGCGGTTGTGCATCATGTTGTTCGTCAGCCATGGCTAGTACTTGATTTTTTCTTCGTGATCTAAAGGTTCTTTCAATCTCCCGATCAAAAAGGGTAATGTCACGATATCTAGCACGATGCATACAACGTCAAAAACACACTTGTAGAACAAAAAAAAATAATAATCATAATTAAAACCAAGATTGTTTTGTATCAACATTGGCGAAAATAAGAAGAAATCAATCCCCTGCAATGGCGCCAAAAACTTGATCGGTGCAAAACTGCAAGTGCACAACATCATAGTTTTATTGTAAAGTGATAAGATGAGTATCGTCATTAGGGATTGGTGACTTACTTCTGACAAGTATCGAAATTATGCTAATCTCGAATTTATTTAGAAAAATCTCTTTTTGTTGTTTGTAATTACAATATGAAATAAAATCGATTTAAAGGAAATAATCAAAGGAAAAGAAAGTTGTTTTTCGAATATAAAATTAATAAGAGAAAGAACTTCTAGGAAACCGATTTCACTTAATTCCTCACTATGCTTAATTCATCTAACTAATTAAAATTAATCATCTCTATTTGTTAGCAAAATCACCAATTTATCCAAAAGCCTCTTTCGATAGTCAATTAGAAATTTTCTTATTCATCATTCTATACAAGAGTATGCAAATTAATAAAACAAGAAAGCATTAAGATAAACGATTTTTTTTAGACTACACAAGTTCATATAAGTCTTTCGATTCCTATATTTACCTATGCTGAAATATCCAAGTTTTATCTTTTAATTCCTTCTTTCGACAGCAAATCACAAGATCAAGATCATCTAATTAATGGCCAATCAATTAGAAGCAATATGTTCAAAATAAATCAGCCAAACATAGAAGATAATTACTTCAAATCATCATAGAAAAGCAAGCATAGTTTGAAATTAAATGACATAATTTTCCTAGAATAAAGAAAGTTTAGTTCATGCTGAAAATTAAATTTAATAGCAATGAATTCACTATAATTTAGTAAACTAGTGTGCGTTCAGCTGCTGTTGCTATGCGATCAGTGCTGGATACTGAGCAGGGGCCGAGGTAGGTGCAGACTGTGATGAAGCAGTTGCTGGAGCCGGATTAGGAGGAGAGGGCTACCGGCTATCTCTCTAGGGCTATGTCTCTAGGGCTGCAGGTTGTCTCCTTTACTTTGGGTTTCTCCCTTTCATTTATATAGGCTCCCAAGTCTTCAATTAAAGTTTCCTTTTTTATAGGCTCCAAAGTCTTCTTCAATTAAAGTTTCCTTTTTTATAGGCTCCAAAGTCTTTAATTAAAATTTCCTTTTTTAAACAAGAGAAAGAGTCCCTTGACGATAAGACACTAAAATTTGGATCTTTCTCTTCTTCTAAACCTAAAATAAATTAAATGACAACAATGAAGCCTAAAACCAGCAAAAATTAATAAAATTAGATTAAAGTTAAAAGTTAATACGTGATAAAAATAGGAAATTATGCACGACATCAAGCTTTTCGAAGAGAAAGAGAATGAGAAACGGAGAATAGAGGAAAGACACCAGCGACCCTCACGGTGGAATGACCAAAAAACCCCCACCACAAGGGCAGATATAAAACTACCACTTGTTTTGAAAGTTTTACTCCTCTCAACGTATCCAGAACCAATGTCCTGGTGTAGCTCCAGGACAAGATAATCCTTCAATGGCCCTCAAGTCACAATGCCTCAACGGGGATCAGAATAAGTGGTGCCGATTCCATAGAAACAATGGGCACGATACTAAGGAATGCCATGCTCTGAAATAACAGATTGAGGCCCTTATCAATCGAGGGCACTTAAAGGAGATTACTAGATTGCGGTAAGAAAGAAAGCCTGACCAACCCAGAAAGAGTCCTGGATATCCCTCTAGTCAGAACCGAGAATGTGAAGCACCTCGAAAGAGTCCGAGGCCGAGCTAAAGAGAACTTAACTGGGGAGGTCAAGAAGTCATAGTCACTAGAATCATCAAAATAATCAGTAGTGGATTAGTTACCGGAGGCAACTCTGGGCAGAACAGGAAAGCATACACCAGACCTATGGCTTCCGTCAGCGGACCTCATAAGCAAAGGAAGATAAACCAGGCGATCTCCTTCACGGACGATGATATGGACAGAGGACAGACCCCACACAATGATGCCATGCTAGTCTTCTTTCTTATAGCCGACCACGACGTTAGACGCATCCTAGTGGACAACGGGAGTTCGATGGATATCTTATTCTATAATGTTTTTCAGAAGATGCAGTTGAAAGATAGTCAGTTAGAGCCAACTCCACTCTATTATATGATTTTTCAAAGGCTCCGGTGTTCGCAAAAAGCAGTATAGTTCTCCACCGGTCACTACAGAGATGGCTTCAAGGTCATCGTGCACTGGCTAAATGTGGACCCGAGCCACAAGCTAGTCATTCAGAAGAAGAGGTTTTTTACCCCCAAGCGGCAAGCCTCCATCAAGGCCGAAAATGACAAGCTACACGCAACTAACTTTATCCCGGAGATAGACTATCTCGATTGGGTATCTAATGTCATTATGGTTAAAAAGCCCAATTGCAAGCAGCAGATCTGCATTGGCTTCACAGATTTGAATAAAGCGTGCCCAAAAGACAGCTTTCCCCTGCCATGGATTGATCAGATGGTTGACGCCGCCTCAGGGCATAAACTTCTAACTTTCATGGATGCCTATTATAACTACAACTAGATCCTCATGTACAAGTATGACCATGAGTAAACAATCTTCAACATTGACTAAGGGTTGTACTATTACAAAGTCATGCTCTTCAGGCTAAAAAACATCAGGGCAACCTATCAGAGGTTGGTGAACAAGATCTTTCTCGGGTAAATCGAAAAAAATATGGAAGTTTATGAGGACAACATGTTGTTCAAGAGCATCAAAGCCAAAGACCACAGCTCTGACCTAGAGAAGGCATTCGAGGTGCTTCAGCATCACCAAATGAAGCTGAACCCCGTGAAGTGCACATTCGAAGTCACTAGGGGGAAGTTCTTCGATTTTATAGTCACCTAAAGAGGAATAAAAGCTAACCCAGAGAAGATCAAGGCTATCCTCAGTATGACCCCCCCTCTGGGACTATAATGGAAGTGCAAAGGCTGACAAGGCGTGTAGCGGCACTCAATCGTTTCATGTCAAAATTTGTAGTGAAATGTATACCCTTCTTCAAAGCCATTAGGAAGGAAAATGACTTTGTCTAGATTGAAGACTGTCAGAAAGCCTTTGAGAAGCTGAAAGAATAAATGAGTTATCCTCCACTTTTAACCAAACCTGTCACGGGAGAGGAGCTCTTCCTGTATTTATCAGTCGGGTAAGAAGTGGTGGCATCCATTCTGATTTGGGAAGAGACGGGTGTCAGAAACCCATGTACTATGTTAGCCAAGTCCTCCATGATACAGAAGTATGGTACCTCCCGATAGAAAAGATGGTGTACGCTCTCTTAATCATGGAACGAAAGCTTTAACCGTATTTCCAGGAACACACCATCGTCCTCTTAACAGGTTAGCCACTGAGACAAGTGCTTCATAAGCTGGATGTCTCAGGAAGGAAGGTTAAGCGGTCCATAAAGCTTGGAGAATTCAAAATCCAGTACAATCCCCGAAAGGCCATTAAGGCTCAGGCCCTCGCAGACTTTATTGTGGAAACAACTGTCTAGGAGGGTCCAAACAAAACCTCAGAACCGGAGATAGTCGAGCAAATTCTACAATGGACCCTTCATGTGGACGGCTCCTCCAATAGTACCAAAAGTGGGGTAGGGCTTATTCTTTGCAATTTGGATGGATTTGTAATTGAATATACTTTAAGGTTTGGGTTCAGAACTTCCAATAATGAAGCAGAATATGAAGCATTACTCGTCAGAATGAACTGGCAAAAGCGACGGCCATTGAAGCCCTGGATACGTACAACGACTCATAGCTAATGGTAAATCAGATGAACGGTGAATTTGAGGCCCCAAGGGAGAAGATTGCTCAATAAATTAAGAAGTCTAGAGAATTTGCCACTGCATTCAAAGTGTTCTGGATAACTCCTGTCCCTCGGTCAGAGAACTTGAAAGCTGATACTCTAGCTTGACTCGCCTCCTCTCGATAGACCGAACCAATCTAAGTCGTCGTCCTCGAGACTCTCACCGCCCCGAGCATCGATGAAGTACCTGTGCTGCCAATGACCGAAGGAGAAACCTGGGTAGACCAGATCATCCGGTAATTACTTGGCGGTCAGCTTCTTGAGTAGAAAATTGAAGCTAGGAAACTCATCTCTTGTGCTTCCCGATATGCAATCATAGATTACAAAAGAGGTCTTACAAAGCCTTATTTGAAGTGTCTACCGAGGTCAGTTACACTATTCGAGAGGTTCACTAAGGGGTATGCAAAAATCACCTGAGGAGCTGGGCTTTAGCATTCAAAGTACTCCGTCAAGGATTCTGCTAGCCCAAAATGTAGAGAGATGTCGCAGAATTAGTTAATAAATGAAGAAGCTGCCAGCAATACTCCTATGTGCCCCATTAAAAGACGAACCCTCTTACCTCAATCACAAGCCATCTTTCCTTCGCTATGTGGGGGATGGATCTCCTTGGTCCTTTCACTGGGATGCCCGGTTAGAGGAAACATCTTATCTTAACAATATATTACTTCACCAAGTGGGTAGAGGAGGAACCACTTGCCAGTATAACGGATCATCAAGCTCAAAGTTTTGTCTAGAAGTCCATAGTGTGTCGATTTGGCATACCCCGAATACTAGTCACGAAAAATGACAAACAATTTGACAGCGCCTGATTCAAGGCATTTTGTGAAGAGCTTTATATCGAGCATTAATTTTCTTTTATAGGCTATCCACAGGCTAACGGGCAAGCCGAAGTGACCAATAGGACACTTCTGTAGGGCATCAAGAAAAAATTAGATGAAGCTGATAAGCAATGGATTAACCATCTTTTAAACGTACTATGAGCCTACCAAGCCACCACTTGGACCCCTATGGGAGAAACTCTTTTCTTCATGGTGTACGGCTCTGAAGTGGTTATCCCTTTTAGAGATCACGGTGCCCTCGTTACGAGTATAAAACTTTGAGCGAACTAACAACGAAGAAGCCTTATGGATGAACACTGATTTTATAGACAAAGTTCAGGATAAAGCTCAGATTCGATTAATCGCCTATAAGTAGAGAGTGGCTAGGTACTACAACTCTCCAGTCCAAGAGATAAGCTTTGAGCTACATGATCTCGTTCTACAAAAAAATGAAGTGTCATATCCTCAAGAAACAAGGAGCTTGTTCCAAACTAGGAAGGCCCGTATCACATCAAAAGAGTTTGAAGAGTTGAATGGCAAGCCCATCCCTCATACTTAGAACGTGAAAAACCTCCGTAAGTTTTACCAATAGTGTACGCCCATCGAGTTCCATGCTTCGCATAAGTCGACAATGTAACTTGTGAACACCTCAGTTATTAGTGAAAGAACCTTCATTTTCCAAGTTACCTCCGCTTGGCCTCTCTCACTAATAACAATGAAAAAGTGTTAAGATTGTAAAGGACGACAAGGTGAAAGAAAAACTAGAAATTTCATTAAATTCATTACAAAGAAGGAAAAACTATTACAAAGGAGAAGAAAAAACTACAAAAAAACTAAAAGTCCTCAAGAGTCGACCTCCCAATCGGATGTAGCCTCCACCATAGCACCACTCGACTGGGCCTCCTCCTTGCCTCCAGATCGACCTACCACAGTCCCGTCTTCATCCCTGAAGGCAACAAGCTCGAGAGCTAAGAATTTGACCTAAGGATAGAGTGCCCCAACCTTCTTCTTAACCTCAAAGAACCCCTCAAGGAACTGGAGCCCAACCTCTTCCTCCATGGCATCTTAGTAAGAAGAAGAGTTCTTGAATCCAGCCATGGTCTCCTCCATGGCCCTTTTGATGGCCTCCTCCATCACCCCTCTGAGCCTCTGTTCGAATGCCATGACAACATCCCTCTCTTAGTGTATGGCCTCTTTCTCCTCCACAGCCTAGACCTTGGCCCGATCGGTACTCTCTCTGCTCATACGAGCTCCTTCCAAGGAACCCTAGAATTGTGGATAAGCCCGCAGCTATCATCTAGCTTCTACTGGCACCAGGTCAGCCTCTCGCCCATATCTAAGTAGCAGCGCGACAGCATCCAATACACCACGCTTGGTTGAAACAAAAAGCAGGAAAATAAGCTACCGTGAAGCAAAAAAAAACTCGCGAAAAAAATTTAAAGGCAAAAACACTCACCTGGGAGGCCAAGACCCTGGCCACAGAGCAGAGGTCCTTGATAGGCTTCATCGAGAGCTCGATTACTTCGCGCGAAGGGATCCCCAAGATAAAGTGCTCTCGAGTGACTTTAGGGTGAGTGAAGATCGAGTCATCCATCTTTATGCCCCAGTTGGGCATAAAGACCCAAGCCTCAAAAGACCCCCTTGGATGAGGACGAGGTTAGTGTCTGCTCGGGCAGAGGTAAGGTAGAGATATCCCTCAGCTCAGATGAGGGCTCAGAAAGGCTCGAAGTCTCTAGATTAATAGGGATGGGAGAGGGAGCCCACAGTCGCTTCCTTGACCCTTGGTTCTATGCAGGTTGTTTCCCAGCTTGAGCAGCTCTCTTCCTCTCCTGGGCCATCTTATTTGCCCTCTCCTTGGCTTTAGTCGTGGCTTCCATCTCAGCTCAGCAAAAAACACAAGTATGAGTAGCTGGAAACAAAGAAATTATGAAATTATGAAAGTATAAGCACCTAAGTATATACCACTCTCTAAGGTCCCCTCAGAATAGCGAGGGCAGAGGCTACGCTTTGCCAACTCCTTGTTATCATACAATAACCCCACGTCAATGGGCGTGGTAACCATAGCCTTTAGTGTCTCTTTCTCGCAGTGTAAAAAATGCGATTTTTTGCACTTTCCTGCATGGTCCAGACTCCAAGACAGTGGAACCTCGAAGCTCTTCTCACTCTAGATGTAGAAGAAGGCCTTCTTCCACTACTTGATGGAGATGGGTTTTTTCTTCAACAGCCTCTTCCTAGCTCTAGAGCTAATCATGACCCACCTGTGTTGGCCATGCTTGGTAATTTGGAAGTGGGCTTTAAAAACATTGATGTTCATCAACCCTTTCATGTTCGAACAAACACAAATAAATGCCATAATTAGACGCACAGAATTAGGCACCAGCTGGCATAACACTATGTCGAAGAACCTCAACACCAAGCAAAGGAAACAATGGAGTGGAAATCTGAGCCTATCTCTCATGTGTTGTTCATAGACATATATCTAGAAGTGCGGTTGGCTTGAGAGGACATCACAAACACTCTCCCCAACACTAGTGTTCCTTAGGGTGTACTCTTTCGAAATACAGTCCACGCGCCTGATGACCTCAAGCTCCCCCTCTTTCAATTTATTTGGCACAGAATTTACCGCGTATAACCATTGAACCCTCGCTTCCACTCTCATATCCCCCCTCAGCTCGGCCAAAACATTATCTAGCTTATCCTCATCCTCGAAAGAAGAATCTTCTTCCTCCTCTCCAATCCCATAGGGAACCATTGTCAATGGCCCCTCCTGAGTGTCATCACTCCCTGAGGCTTCACCCTCACTAGAGGCTCGGTCCAGGCCCATATCCTTCCTCAATTCCCTAGATAGGGCTTCACTATCCTCACTACCACTATCACTACTACTAGGCCTATCATGATAATTATCTACCAAAGACATTATAAGAAGTAAGAAAGAGAAAAATCAGGTAGATCCCCATGGCATCTCCGAGCACTTCAAACCTAAAAGTAGATCCTTCATTTCCCACACCTCGATCTTCTCCACGATAAAAAGCTCTCAAAACTCCAGCAGACTATGAGGGCTCTAAATCTCTGGCTGACTCCGAGGTTTATCTCTGAATACAAATGAAGCGAAATAAATAATAAAAGGATACTTCTCTCTTATATAGAAGTTCGGGCGTGACTAACGAGGAAAATTAACTCCTCCCCAGCTATAAAGACACGACGTTTGGTATAACCGAGGTGTTGTTACTCTCCTTAAGGCTTCCCCGGCTGTAAAGACATGATGTTCAATATAACCAATGTGCTATTACATACCCCAAGGCTGCTAAAGGCATACAATCAAGGGCATGTGCCACCATTACACTCCCCAAAATGACAACGCACCCCACAAAATTTAATAACCCAACATTTAATATTCTGGAACGGTCCAATGCTCCAGCATTGAATGTCTTCATAGAGAATTGTAGAATAGCCCAAAGTATTTTTTTATGAGCCCAAAAGCCAAAAAAACTAAAGGCTCCCAACGGGCCCAAAAAAAAAGTCTTCTATGGGCCCTAAGCAGAAAATATGGAAAATGGGCCTCTTACAGGCCCAAAGAAAAAAATAATATCCGGGCCTAAAGCAAAAAGAAGCCCAAAATTAAATTACAAACTTCAAAAGAAGACAGCCCAAACCAAACATCCATAGGAAAACTCCCCTGCAAGAAATCTCTAAGGCCAAGCATTTTGACTAATGCTCATATGCTCTGTCTCATGTCTCCAAGGCCGAGAATTTTGACAACTACTCAAATGCTCGGTCTTATGTCTCAAATGCCGAGAATTTTGACTATTGCTCAAATGATCGATCCCACATCTCCAAAGCCGAGCATTTTGACTGCTGCTCATATGCTCGATCCCATATCTCTAGAGAATCCCCAAGGCCTAGCATTTTTACTAAGCTTCATATGCTCGGTCCCATGTCTCCAAGGCCGAGTATTTTGACTACTACTTAAATGTTCGATCCCATGTCTCTAAAGTCGAGCATTTTGACTGCTTCTCAAATGCTCGGTCCCATGTCTCCAAGGCCGAGCATTTTGACTACTGCTCAAATGCTCGGTCCTACGTCTCCAAGGTTAATAATTTTGATTGAGGCTCATACGCTCGGCCCTAGGCTTCGCAAGCCAAAGAATGCAACCAATGGCACAAAGTCCCATTATACTTCCTCAAGCACAGAAATAAGGAAGTGGGAGGTGGGGTCTGATGTAGTTAATAATTCACTGTCCAATTGCCTGGTGACACTTGGATAGCTCTTCCTCCAATAATCGGATGACACGTTGTTGAGTGTTTATCTACTTAAATAATTAGGCAAATAAACGTTCTAGTTTTACTTGCAAGTGCACAAGGTCTGTGGTAGCATAGTGTGCAAGTGCGAGATCATTTCCACAGGGATTGGTGAATTTCGATTTAGAATTACTTCCACAATATAAAACAAGATAAAGAAAATATGAGTTTAGATTGATAAGGATAAAGCAAGAAACAAGAAACAAGATAATGATAAAAGTGTAGGGCTTTGATATCCACCACTAATTATGCTTTAACGTAATAAAACAATAGGCCGATGCTTTAGTTATACTCTGAATATTTAATGCTTGCCAACCTATGGGCTTGGTCCAAATCTTAGGCTATTGATCTCCCTAAGCAACGAGTTAATCATGGTGTATACTCTAACTCTTTTCTTTCTTAAGGGATTCAGCATGGGTGTATACTGAGTTGTTCCTTAAGAGAGCATAAGGGCTGTGGAGATCGGCAACCACACGAGACCTAGGGGCTTGGTCCGCACCCGGTTTCCCGTGTTGATTAACCTGAGAATCCGGTGTGGATATCTCTTGTTACTAATGTTGAACCCAGGACTCGGTCATCCAAATTGATTCAACTAACTAATCCATACCACATACATAAGTTGATCATACAAACACATATGAGGAATTTAAATAAACACAGGTATTAATCAAGTTAAACATCATCATATAACCATTGTAAAGGCGCCAATATTGAAATATTAAGTAAACATAATTAGGGCTTCAACTAAGCCCTTACTAAAAGTTTAAGTACACATAATAAAAATAAAGGAAAGAAAAAACCTGAGAGAAGAGTCATCAATTCTCCTCCACAGTTTCCTTCTCCAAGCTAAAGCAAAAGATAAAAGAAGGGATTAGATGATGTCCCTTGTGTGTGTTTTACAGGTGTATTTATAGGGGGTGAATAATCCTAGAAGGCTCAAGAACCTAAACTTTCTTAAAACATAAAACTCTTTTATTTCCAAAACTAGTTTTGCCACTTTACTGTTCATGCCCGTACAGGTGCGCTCGATCGCATGCTTGGTGCGCTCGATTGTATTCCAGGCAGCAACTGCTCTATGATTTCCAGTTTTCTTCCTTTTAATCTCCAAAATGCTTCTTTTTATCCAAGACCCTATAAAAACATGTGAAACACAGAAATGAAGTAAAATGGACTAAATTATCATAACTAAGGACTTAACAAATGTAAATAAGGGGGCTTAAATATGAATATTTAAGCACCTATCACACACCCCCAAACTTACATATTGCTAGTCCCTTAGCAATACAAAACTAAAAACTTAAATTGCACATTGTCCCCAATGTGTGAATAGCATGGAAGGAGCTGACCTGGGAGACGGAGAACTATTGGCTGGCACAGCTCGTAGCACGCCCCCAAACTTCAACTGGATGCACTCACTCTATCCTTGAAAAAGAAAGAAAAACAAACATAAAATGGAAAACAAATAATAATAAACAACTATAGAAAAATAAACTAGGAAATACGAATAATAAAATAAAATAAACTAATAAAAATGATATGCTTTGGGGTGCCTCCCATGAGCGCTAAGTTTAACATCTTCAGTCGGACCAAGCCTTATTTTTCCCAAAAACTAAGATTGGCAGCAACTAGCATAGGTAGTATCTTATTCTCTCCCATATAATCATAAGGCCAATGCTTCGGCAATTGCTTTAACTCCACTTTTGGTATCTGGACAATAAAAGGGAGAAAACTAGTATGAGTAGGCCCAAGAATTTCAAATGGATCGGTGTATTTACTTGGATGCTTTGGAGAGGTCTTAAGGAGGTACACAGTTTTGATGATGTCATCAGTAACATCCTTAAACTCGGGCTCGATATCCGATCTTGTGACACTATAGGTAAGAGTAGTTTCTAATGGATCAACGTGATGGACCTGCAAGGCTTTCTCAACAACACCTAGAGTAGGTATTGTTTGGGCTGGAAATTCTTCCTCAACAACACTTAGAGTATGTATTGTTTGGGCTGGAAATTCTTCCTCAACAACACTTAGAGTATGTATTATTTGGGCTGGAAATTCACCATGCTTTCTTTCACTTAGCTCCTTAACCAATTCCCCCATTTGAACCTCGAGTCTTTGAATAGTTTGCTCATCCCTGGCAGTGGTTTGTTTTTGCTGATCTAGTGAAGTCATCAATGTTGTTATTAGTTGCTGTTGTTGAGTGGTCAATTGCTTTACAAGACTCTCTAGGTCACTATTTTCTGATTTCGACACTTGTTGGGCTGCTGGTTGGAAGTTTCTTTGTTGTCCTTAAAGATTCAAAGCATTGTGATTGTTGCTCCATGAGAGGTTGGGGTGGTGCTGCCATCCAGGATTATAGGTATTTATATATGCATTGTGCGGTCCCTCATAATTTCCTTGCTCTTGATCTGCATATAAATATAAAGGGCAAGTTTCATAAGTGTGATTAAAACGAGAACATATAGCACATACCTGGAGTGGTTTGGCTCACGGACTAGGTGAGATGTTTTGAGTAGTCATGGTGTTTATGAGCATATCCAGCTTCCTCTCCATAGCATTTAGATAAGCATAACTAGCTTCCACCATTGGTGCTTCTCCTTCGAATGAATTAGTTGAAAAGTTTCAGTGCAGCAGTTTCAGTACTGCTGCTCGGATACTCTCTGGAGCTTTTGCACTCGAGCGCACACTAAACTGCGCTCGATCGTACTGGACTTGGTGTGATCGATCGCACCAAGTAGTGCACTCGATCGCAATGAGGACAAAAACTCCTCTGCACACCTGAACAAAAACAGAAAATGAAAAGAAGGAATAAATCTGAGTTTTGATAAAAAAAAATAAAAATAAAATGGAACAGAATAAAATGAAATAAAAACTAACGAAAATAATTCCAAAAAATAAATTTAGCACAATCCCCGACAACGGCACCAAAAACTTGTTGAGCGTTTATCTACTTAAATAATTAGGCAAATAATCATTCTAGTTTTACTTGCAAGTGCACAAGGTCTGTGGTAGCATAGTGTGCAAGTGCAAGATCATTTCCACAGGGATTGGTGAATTTCAGTTTAGAATTACTTCCACAATATAAAACAAGATAAAGAAAATATGAGTTTGGATTGATAAGGATAAAGCAAGAAACAAGAAACAAGATAATGATAAAAGTGTAGGGCTTTGATATCCACCAGTAATTATGCTTTAACGTAATAAAACAATATGTCAATGCTTTAGTTATACTTTGAATATTTAATGCTTGCCAACCTAAGGGCTTGGTCCATACCTTAGGCTATTGATCTCCCTAAGCAACGAGTTAGGCATGGTGTATACTCTAACTCTTTTCTCTCTTAAGGGATTCAGCATGGGTGTATATTGGGTTGTTCCTTAAGAGAGCATAAGGGCTGTGAAGATCGGCAACCACACGAGACCTAGGGGCTTAGTCCGCTCCCGGTTTCCCGTGTTGATTAATCCGAGAATCCGATGTGGATATCTCTTGTTACTAATGTTGAACCCAGGACTCGATCATCCAAATTGATTCAACTAACTAATCCATACCACATGCATAAGTTGATCATACAAACACATATAAGGAATTTAAATAAACACAGGTATTAATCAAGTTAAACATCATCATATAACCATTGTAAAGGCGCCAATATTGAAATATTAAGCAAACATAATTAGGGCTTCAACTAATCCCTTACTAAAAGTTTAAGTACACATAATAAAAATAAAGGAAAGAAGAAACCTGAAAGAAGAGTCGTCAATTCTCCTCCACAGTTTCCTTCTCCAAGCTAAAGCAAAAGATAAAATAAGGGATTAGATGATGTCCCTTGTGTGTGTTTTACAGGTGTATTTATAGGGGGTGAATAATCCTAGAAGGCTCAGGAACCTAAACTTTCCTAAAACATAAAACTCTTTTATTTCTAAAACTGGTTCTGCCACTTTATTGTTCACGCCCGTACAGGTGCGCTCGATCGCATACGCAGTGCACTCGATCACATACGCAGTGCGCTCGATCGCAATGCTGCGCTCGATCACATGCCCGGTTCGCTCGATCGCATTCCAGGCAGCAACTGCTCTATGATTTCCAGTTTTCTTCCTTTTAGGCTCCAAAATGCTTCTTTTTATCCAAGACCCTATAAAAACATGTGAAACATAGAAATGATGTAAAATGAACTAAATTATCATAACTAAGGACTTAACATATGTAAATAAAGGGGCTTAAATATGAATATTTAAGCACCTATCACACATGGCCGCATCAATAACAGACACTCTCCAGTAGCCTGGTGACATGTGGATAGCTCTCCCTCCAATGACCAGATGACACATGGCCACATCAATAACAGGCACGTGGTCGAGCAGGTGATGAAGCCGTTATCATTCACAGACTTCTTACACGCAAAATGGAATTAAGATTTCAAGAACTGTATCATCCCTGAACATGTAACATAACCCTTCGCCAGAGAAGTGGGATCTCAAGGATCGTGCCATCCCAAGCACGTGGTAAACTTGCCCTTTGATCCACTATAAAAAGCCCATGGTATGTAGATCTTAATTCAATTCAAGTTCATCACTGAAACACTAATATCACAAACCTCCCCATTTTCTCAAAACCTTGCACTGACAAAGGCATCGAAGAATCCTCAGAGGCACCACCCCTTTTTTCGATGACTCTTTAGTTCATCCCTCTTTCTTTACGCAGACAGTGGAATCCTAGACGTTCAGCTCAACAGCAGATTTTTGGAATCAACAATATATATATATATATATATATGAACTGTCATTATTTACACCATCGATTTTAAATAATAATACCTTGGATGATTAGGAAATTGATAGAAGTTCTCTACATTTGGCGTGCTAAAATTCATTTTTAAAAGTATTACCAAAACACCCTCCACAGACCAACTATAAACCGTCTATAAATTTATTATACAACGAAAAATCCTTTGTAAACTATCAATAGCACATTTACTTGTAGCCAACTTTTATAGTAATGTATATGACATTAATTCACAAAGAAACAAAGTTACAAAGTAACGGAAAAGATAAGGGGAAAAAAGTAATGGCAACACATAACATTACTAATTATAAGCAGGGATTGACAAAAATAACCTAAAAACTTAATCCAACCTAAATAATTTCATAACTTAACCAAAAACATGGTTTCTAGAAGAAATGGATAAGTTTATGGTTAGGATCTTTGATTTTTTTTTTTTTTTTGTTATGGTTCTTGATTTTTAAATATGCCGATTAACTATTTAACCGAGCCATATTAAAATTTTATATATAATTAATAATTATATATATTTTAGATAAGTATATAATTAAATAAGAGTATCATTTATTGTTCTATTTTTCATCATTAAGTAAATTATAACTTATTATAGTATTTTTCTTATGGTTTTTTTACAGATATCAACTTTGACAATAAACTAATCAGCCTTGAACATTGATGATTGAGGGGGAGAACTTGGAAGGGAAGAGCTTGATTGTTTAACGTTTTGGTTATTTTTAGTTTTCATTTGAAAGTTTATATTTTATAACTTATTTTGAAGTATTTCAATATGAATTAATTGAACGATTTGAGACATGTCAATCACATGAATACTAAACAGAAAGAAAATAATAAAACACGATATATCCATGTTCATCTCAGAATAGAGCTACGTCCTACCAGAAGTTTCACTATAATCAGCCTTCCAAATCTCTCGTTACAATGTGCGCTCAATACATAGAGAGTATTTATAAGCAACTTAAGATGCCATAATTAGGGTTTCCATCTTGTTGCAAAACTACAGCTATTCATGGGTCAAAGCTCAAACCATCAAACAAAAAACTAAACCCAAAACGTGTATAGAGCCTAAAATTCACGGGAGCGCCGCCCCTACCCTCCGCCCGCTCATTAGGGAATGGGACCCCGCCCACTCACCGAGGAGTGAAACTCCGTGGTTGTTAGGGGGTCTACAGATCTAGACCCGTGAAGTATACACCAACTCTAACATTAATTGTTAAGAATTTTAATATGGATTGATTAAATTATATTATACTTTGATTAGTATAATTTTCTTAAATTAATTAAAAAAAATTAATCATGGTTAGTTGTAAAATTTTAATAATCAATCCGAACAAAAAATGTGGTTACTAAAAATTATTAGATTTATAGTTATAAATTTAAATAAACCAATATTTTAGTTATTAATATAGTTCGATTAAATTTTAAAGTTATCGAACTACGCCATCCCTTAATTATAAGTACATACACATAGTACTCATTATAGTATTTCCCTGACCGACTGCGAGACATATAATTACACTATACTCTGCTTGGTTTTTACTCTCCCAAGCACCATAAATTACGTGGATGGATTCCTTTGACTCATCGCCGATCTGCGGTCTCTCACGATTGAATGAATCTCCCCGCCATTTCCTCTCGCTTGTTACCCGCTTATATGTCTGCTGTCAGTTGTCACTCATTGTATATCCCTCTTAACAAATTTATAAACCCTAACAGCTAATATTCTACATACTACTTAAAACATGTTAATTTCACCCAAAACCTACTCACTTGTTTTCAGGCAGTAATTGGGTGTTTAGAGCTAGCTAGCCCAACGAAAAAGGCAAAATGAAAAAAAGGTCAAAAAATTCTTATTGATTTTTCACCAATTACTAACGTGGAATTTCTACCTATCCAACAATTTTTTCAGCTACGTATATGTCAACAAGCAAAAAAATTTTGTTGGTTAAAATTTAAATTTAATGATTTAAATTAATTAAAAATTTTATTAATAAATTTAAAAAATTTTATTGATAACATTAATATAAATGTGAAACTAAAAAATTAATATTATCAATAAAAAAATTTAAAATTATTAATAAAAATTTTAATTGATTTAAACCAAAAAATGTAGATCCAAACCAACAAAAAAAAAATGTTTGTAAACAAGACCATCTCCATTAGTTGTACTTTATTGTATTTATATAATATTGCTTCTTCTTAATTTCTCCTTTTTGGTTGCCAACTTGTCCTAATTAAGCTAGTTTTTTATTTTATAAAAAGTTAAGGTAGTTGTCATCGTGGATTCGTCAACACAAATTCTATTTTGTCGACCGATGAGAAGCAACATATATATATTTAAAAAAAAAAAATGTAAGTTGCTCAAGTTAAGATTAAACATAGAATTCGATCTGCTCACGAACTTGATCCGATTGGTGTAATGAGATAGATTTTGGTTAAAAAATTATTAACCAGTGAATTATAATTGGGTATAAGTTTAAAAAATTTCAACTTAACTCAAACGGGTACCTCGATCATTACATAATTATATATTTTATATTATTTAAATATTTATTGTATGTAATTATTTATATGTTGTATTTATTTTTTCTTATATGATGTTAATGTTGAAGTTTTGAAAAATTTGATTGATAAAGCATATCCAAAATTTATTTTTATTTACATTTGTATTCAACTAAGATTGTTTGAACATTGCATGTGTTAAATGATTTAAGATACTTTGTATGTGATAGATTTATAAGATTCTATGAATTCTTGTACGGATTTAATTTTGTATCAATAATATATGACGAATTATTATAATAGAATTTTTTTTTATGTAATATGTTTGAATTAATTTTTAAGAGAAAAAAAATTCTAAAATACATGCATAATCCAATGGGTTTGGCCCATTTTCATAACAAATTCTGATTTTTTTTTCGATACATAATAAACGAATAAATTTCATTTTTAGTCTTCAAGTATACCCCGTTTACTATTTTGGTCACGGACTAAAAAATTTCTCAATTCATCTCATCAATTATTGATTACATCTTATTTTGATATCCCATATAACATTCCGACCAATTTTGATTGAGAATCTCCATATCAACATGTTGACCATACTAACATCTACTGACCTGACTCAAATCGCACACCCCTAAAACACATAGCAAAAGACAAAAATCTCTCACTACCTAAAAACGACACCACATAATGATAATTATAAATAAGTCATTGTAGCAAGCTCAGAGATTGAGATAGAACGGGAAAGTTCGCGAGTCCAGAGATCAAATTATGGAGGGAGAGCGAGTCAGAGATGCAGATAGTATGATTTTCAATTGCAAATAAACACATACCTTGATTGAAGATGGAGATGATTTCATGAAATTGAAGCATGAGATGGGTTATTGTTTCGGACTTGAGCTTTTATGGTAGTCATTGGGAAAGATAAAGTGGAAAATATGTTGATTCTCTCCCACGCAAATTCCTAGGTCAACATGTTGATTTGACAATTCTCGATCAAAATTCATCAGAATGTCATCTAAGGGACCAAAATAAGATGTAATCGATAGTTGATTATATGAATTGAGAATTTTTTTTAATCAGGGAATCAAAATAAGAAATGTAGTATACTTAAAGGACTAAAAATAAAATTTATTCATGATAAACCATGTGGTTTCAATTAATTGCAATGTAATCATTTAAAGCATTATTAAATAAAATTGTCTTGATAACTTAATAACACAAGGAATTTGATAATGATTTTTGCACACATGCAAAGATAAATGTGATCTACCATCAGAAAGAAAAAAAATATAAGATTTTTTACTACTGAAATATATATATATATATATATATATATATATATATATTTTACTATAAAAAATTGAAATTAAAACCACAAAAAATCATGCAAATGAAATTTTTTTAAAAATTGTTGAAAATCTCCAAATGGTTTATACAATTTATTGGGCTTCAAAATGGTGTCCCAAATGGTTACAGATAAACATTGTAGTTAACGAAAGCCCACTCTATACTAGTGCAAATCATAAAGTTTGTTATGTGTCATAAAAAGACTCGAGTTTTGTTACGGAAATAGGGCAAACTACAGGATTATGTATGTATTTTAATTAGTAAAAAAAATCGACGATCAAAATTAAATTGAATGGATTGAGTTGGGTTGAGTTTGGATATGGGTTCATGGATTGAATCGGGTTGAAAAATTTTTAATCAGTATAATTAGATTAAATTAAAATTTTAAATCAACTTGACCCAAACCGACTCATACTTACCTCCTAACTCAAGTAATAAAGTTAAACAAGTCGGTACAACATAATTCATGCAATACGTTTTAGTGCAACTTCGTATACTTTTTGGCTCAATATTTATACTACGTAAGTAAATAAAGTCAATGATGGTTTGTTTTAAATTACGATTGTTGCCAAGAATATAATAGGACAGTGTTTATCATGGTTGAGAACATTGCAAGTGCATATATTTTTCAATTTTGCATAGTTTATTATAAATTGAAAACTAAATATTTATCTATCTAATTTGATTTTGAATTGAATTAGTTGATTGTGTAAGACTTGAGTAGTTGATTAAGAGTTAAAATTAATTTTTTGTTTAATTGAATAATTAAAACTTAGTTAAAATTGATTTTATTACCAAATTACGATGAAGAATGAAAAGCGATAGTTGTTCTCTTATTATTGCTTTGTCGCCACAGCTATGCACTGTAACAATTATGAATACCACACTCAAAATAATGATGTTCAATAGCAGTAATGAATAGTGTTTTAAAAAGCAATCTCTGAACGATTAGGCATTTTGAAAACGTCTCTAGACTGACATTTTTTTTTTTTGTTGGGTGTTCGTTTTTTTTTCCTTTGGAACGTATGTTCGGTAAAGATTTTTTAAAAAATTTAAAATTTTAAAAAATATTACATATTAAAAATTCAAACTCATGACTTATTGAGTGTCATAGGTTTTAATCACTAAACTAATGTTCTTGTTATGACATTATTACATTTTACTAAGCTAGTGTTCTTGGTTTTGATATTATTACACTTCATAAATATATAATACATGTTATCTAGTTTAATAATAATTACGAACTATTTAATTAATCACTTTCAAATTACAACAACATATAAATATAAGTTATAAAGTTATACTTCATATAATTTATATATAAATATATATTAATATTTATAAAATTATAATTATCACATTATAGAGAGTTAGTAAAGTATTAAATTTTGATAAAAATTAATTAATTATTTTTATTTTGTTATTTTAATTAATTAATTAATATTATTTTATTAAAATTTTAAAACGTCCTAACAGATTTAAAAGACTTACACCCTAATGACTGAAGGTAAAACTTTTTCGTTTCTGAAAGCACTGGTAACGAGTATTTATAATTACCTATTTTTACTATATATATATATATATATATATATATATATATATATGATTTTACAGATTAGATTTCACGAAAAAACAATGTTTATTTTAAAAAATTTAATAATAATTATATTAATATTTTAAAATTTTATTAAATATCAAAATTATTGTTTAAACCCTTCATAATTAATAATAATTTTTTTTAATATGCGTGATCACAGCCTCGTGTATAAACCTGTCACCGGTCACCTGTCACCTGTCACCTGTGGAAGTGGAACCCTCCACCTGAAGTGGGGTTACATACTAACATGTATGATGTAACAAAAGGTTCTCTGTCCTTCTCACGTGCTTGGGTGGACCCCATGCATAATGGTTTCAACGATCTGCATTCTCTGCAATTTTATGGTAACAAAGCATGGACTATGCATGTAGTGCATGCATATAACTGGACTGGATTTAACGTCCAACATTATCTGTGTAATATTAAGGGCCATATCATGCATTGGGCCCAGTATGAACCAATATTTTTATTTTATTTCAAACTTCTTTTTTTCTTTTATGTGTGAGTTGAGAAATTAAAAAAAAAGTGAAAAAGATTTGTGGTATACGACTTGTGACCGAAAGAATTACGACTTGTGACCGATGAAAAGAGCGGTGATTTCATGAATTCGATTATGTAGGAATTACCACAGAATCGAAAAAATTCATTAATAATCACGTATAAATTGAGTAGTAATTATTTTAAATGTTAAAATTATTATTTAATTTTTTTGTGATTACTATCGAATCGGGTTTATTGTATCATCACTCGAAAGAAAAAGACTAACTATGATAATATAAGGAATTATGTGATTTAGGTATATTCACATGCAAAGGCAAATAATATATTAGTAATTTATTTGCAAGTTGTGAATACTCATTAATTGGTTATTGAAAATTTATTTGAAACAAAAAAAAAATCTTATATAGAATTAAAAGATGTGTATAAGCATTTCATCTATATAGTTCATTAAATTGAACTTTTTAATATTATTAAATTTTAATAATATAAATGAAATACTTATAAATATTTTATTGATGTGAAATTTTATATGCATCATATATCTACATGAATAAAAGATTAAATCTAATAATTAATTTTTTTTTTATCAAATACGAATTATACAAAAAATTATAAATTGGTGAATAGAAATCCTCAAAATTTCCTTTAATGGCTGAGATACGAATTCCACTATGAGCTCGAGCTTACAGTCATTAAATCTAAGGTTCAAGCTTAGTACTACTTTCTTCTCCCTAACAATGAATCGTGGCATTTTTTTTTAAAGGGAAGAAATCAAGGTAAATTTATGAGAGTTACAAAAGCATTTCCACTATTGGACAGCAAAAGAACTAAGAGAGATTTTTTTTTCCATCTAACAGTGGGAGCCATCTTTGATCCATTTCTCATGGATCAGATCTAAATTACATTATACTGGTTTTATGGCTATGACTTAACATAACATATACTTTACATCAAACGTGATATAGGCATGAGAAACACATGGCATTCCATTTTTGGGTGGCAAGCTCAGCGTATCAACACATGGCATTCATTAATACTCCTTTTGGGTGATGGATGCCTGCCTCATATTAGTGGTAATACTAATATATAAACAAATACTCCTTTAAGTTAAAGGAGTGGTATATAATTAATATAAATGTTGAATGTGTATATGTGCCCACGTATTCATGATTTAAGTGCATTACAGTCTAAAATGAGGATAGAGGTCACACACACTAA
This sequence comes from Bretschneidera sinensis, assembly GCA_023935145.1. Classification (NCBI taxonomy): domain Eukaryota; kingdom Viridiplantae; phylum Streptophyta; class Magnoliopsida; order Brassicales; family Akaniaceae; genus Bretschneidera; species Bretschneidera sinensis. The sequence goes on from CM043699.1 coordinate 53,495,408, forward strand.
ATGATGCAGTAAAAAAAAAATACATTTTTCAAAAGCAGTTTAACCATTTGCCTACCACACTATTACTACTACCCCACTTGGGCTAGTCATTTTTGGCCAACCCTAAAAGATGGTTGTTAGGTCAAAAGCCTCTCTCATTCAGTCATTTTTTTTCTCTCTCTAAAACTTGAGAAACTTTAGTTTCTCTTTCTCTGTCTAAGAAGAGGACTAGGTAGGTAGTAAGCTGGTTGCGGCATGATTATGATTATATTACCAAGAGCATTGAAATTTTTATTATTTTTACAGTGGGGGGTGGCAGGCTTTTAAATATAATAAAAGTTGTTTGAGGGCCATGTGTTTTACCGTCTTTGATTCCTTTCTTGACGGTCAAACTTACAGTTGTGTTGAGGTTTTGCAACCCTCAAGAATCAAAGATCAATCTCTCTCTTCCTTTCTGCAACATCTCTACCTTAAATTATTCACTCTCTCCACCCTGTTATCTGTACCCATCAGTCCACGTAGAACTAATGAACGAATACATTCACATTCACTTTGTAATTTGTATAGCCTTAATTAACACAAAATTAAAAGTGCTCTTTTTTTTAGAACTATTATTTTTTTATGCATGCATGCGACATTTTGATGAACTATACAACAAGGTAGGATAAAAGGTTTTTACATATAAACATTTGTTACAAGTTTTTAGAAATAGAGAACTACTATCGCCAAATCTACATATGCACAATAATGTAAAGAACTTGAATTGTAAAGCATAAAAGTAAATTAAGAAATACAAGTGTTTGGATTAATGGTAAGAATTTGTTTTTTTTTTTAGAAATGTTTGGGTTCAAATCTCTCTATAAATATTTGTTTATGTTAAACCTAAGCTTTCATCTCATAGAGTGTAGAGCGGTCTTTAGCTTTCGCTAGGACGCAAATGTAGTAGGGACTACTCCAGATTTCCTTTGTGTGCTGAGACTCAATACTTCTTGACGATTACATGTATGTGGGGTTAAGAAACATAATTGATCCCTTGAAAGTGTGATTGATCAAAATTTTTACCAACACAGTTGTTTTGCTATTTATATATATACAAAGAAAAAACTCCTACAAAGATTCAATAACTGCAAGAATTGCCATAACTACCACAACGCAGCCTTGCAACATCTGTCTCAATAGTCTGCCATTAGCTATGTGTACGATTCGGCCAGCTTCAGCCTCAACTCCACGACGCTACGAGCAGAATTCTATTCTTTAAACATCATGCATCTACAGAATCCATGTGATGTTATACTGATCAGGATCCTAACACCAATAACAAAACATTAACAGCAACATCTCTCTTCAAATTCTACCTAAAATCTATATGATTCTTTCTTGACTACCATTTTACCACAGTTGATAAATATTTACACATAGCTATTCATTAAATTCCAAATAGTAAATGCATGCAAAGTGAGATTTCATAGGAGAGAGAAAGCATTGGAATTGGGAGATGGTATCTGATAATTCTATAAGGGGTATTCTTTGGAAAATAAATTTTCTTCCAATCTGTCCTTTTAATAAAAAAGAAAAAATGAAAAATAGTTGGAGAATGAAATAACCTCAAAGTCCCTGAAGACAAGGGTTAGTGTCCTCATTTAGGGGTGCAAAGTGCAAACCAATCTCCAATATTTCTTCCAGATTAAATTTTCACTTTTAATAAAAGAGTATATATACAGAGGATTCCTTCCTTTTGCACTGTGAAATTTTAACATATTATATACTCCATATGAATATGAACATGTCAGTGATGCATGAATTATTGTTATGTGTAGGGTAGAGAGAAAAAAATCTTAGAGAGAGCCCGTTTGAAGCGGGGGAGCAATTTGATGATTAGGAGTTGGGGATAATAGTAAAGAAATGGTATGGATGGATGGAATGTGAGAAAGTTATGGGTTTTGGTAGGCAGACACTGAGGGGTCTGTTCTGTTCTCTTCTGCTGATATATATATATATATATATATATATATATATATATATATATAGACGTACCTATATATGCACAGAGAGAGAAGAGAGATAGAGAGAGCAATGAATTGAAATGGTAGGGAGGTGAGTGGTAGGAGCAGATTACACTGAAAATGAAAAGCCTTATGTCCAAGTGGGCATGAATAAATGGGTGTGGAGAGGGACTGCGTGTGGGTTTTTCCTCACTTTGTCAGATAATTTGTATCGTCTTCTACATGTATTTCACAGCAAAGAGAGAGAAACTTTTTTTGTCATACATATTATTTCCCTCTGTATGTATAGGAGTATCTTACTTGTATTCTTATCTATGCGTGATGCTCATCAGTTAATTTCGTAATTACCATAAATAATGAGGCTATATAAAATTAACACTAAAAAAAATTGTCACACTTGTTATAAAATAATCACATTTGGAAATAATATGACAATTTACTATCAAATGTGATTTTTCACTAACAAACATGACCATTTTTTTGTGCCTTAAAAAAATGCTAAGCTAAAAGAGTGGTTTCTCTCTTGTTCAATTAAAAAGGGAAAGGAAGAAATATGCTAAGCTACCATCGCAAGTCGCAACATATGAAGTACCCTTTGTTAGTAATTATGAAGATAATTTAATTTGATAAAGAAGAGCAAACTGGAATAACATGTTAGTAAATAAAAATCTCTGCTTATATATTTTTTTCCTCATAAAATCCCCGAACATAATGATAAGGAGAGTCACCATGTAAAATGCAGGGTTCCTGGTCCTTCCAAAGTATATAATTTTTTTTTATTTCTTTCGTCCTATATATATTGACAAGTATAGTATTTAATTTTAGGGTGTCACATATTATTTTTTATTTTGAAAAGTCAAAGTTTAATTTTAGTTAGGTTTTTTTAAATTATTCTTTATAAATTTAGATTTTTTTAGAGGACTGTACCATTAAATATAGATATTAAATAAAGATATTTTTAAAAATAGATTATAATTTAATGAGTTGTAGTATTAATTATTATGTTTTTTTAAAAAAAATGAATTTTTTACACATACCAATATATATGGAATGAAAATAGTATTATATATGAGGCGTAAATTGAATTTTCTAGTATGTATAGTTATACCAAGATTGTCCTGCCTCCAATTTTCTTTAGTATTTGACATTTCTGGCACCGTCCTGATTATGATATCGTTCCTCTTCCTTTACTCTCTGTGCTAAACACACTGTTGTCTATCTAGAATGAAAAGATCATATCTTTGAAGTTGAAAGTGGGAATGCAAGCTTGTTTTAAGTTTACGAAACCACATGCTCTCTAATAGTCATAGATTATGACCCATGTGTTAGGACTTATAGCCTCATAAAATAACTTATACTACTCCTACTATCAAAGGCATCAAGATAAGCTCAACTTGCCTATTTTTTGGATTGCAACCCAATGGAAAATTTACTTCAAATGATATTAATGTAGTACAGCAGGCTTCAATTAAAACAATTATAAATTCCTCGTGTACCTTTTGATTATTACTATTTTTCTCTTCTATGCTTAGACGATCCTTAGTAAGCAATTCTAGTCAGAGAAAAATGATAGAGAGATTATCTCTAAATTAGAGAATTTTTTTAATTCGTGTGGTTTAGATAAGTTGAAAATTTCATTGATAATCTTAAATTTTTTATTGATAATGTTAATCTTTAGATTTCACATCTATATTAATATTATTAATGGAGTTCCTCAAGATTACTAGTGAAGTTTTCAATTAATCTGAACTATTGAGTTTAGACCCGAATTAATCAATAATTTTTGTAATTTTATAATGTTTAATTAGGGCACCTCATTTGTCCCTTTCTTAATGTTAAAGACAATAGTAACCCTCATCAACCAACCCATCTAGGATTCTCATTTCTGATGTATATATGAGTAATTAATTTGATTGAAAAATAAAATTCCAAGACTGCCCTCCAATTAATTAATTAGAAAGGAGGTGCCCGGCCGATTTATGATTCATGAGAGAGAAAAAGGGAGTTTATATATAAATCTCCATTCTGCTTTGGAAGAGATGAATATTTCACTTTCAATTTGTTTTTGACCTTTCCTTTTCTTCTCCTTCACTGTCGACCGTAGTACCTGATTCTCTCCCTTTGTTTCTCTACTCTTCATGCATGAACTAGTTCCTCATAATCTCCCTTTGTTTTTGATCAGTTTCCTCTGAAGAAAAAACCAATTGATCTCTCAGTAAAACTACTAGCTATATGACTTCAATGAATAACTGGTTGGGTTTCTCTCTATCTCCTCAAGAAGTACTTCCATCACAGGCTGATCATCATCATCATCACCAAAACACAGTCGTTTCTCGGCTTGGTGAAATCTCAGGGCAGTGCTTCGATCTGACCTCTGCTCATGACTCCACAACAGTTCCTTCTCTCAACCTCCCTCCCCCTTATGGCATCCTTGAAGCCTTCAACAGATCAAACAATCAATCCCCCCAAGCTGGTACTGTTAATCTTTTACTATTAATTTTTTTTTCTCTCTTCTCAAACCTCAACAAGATTTTCTCACAAGCTGAAGAGTGCGTACTAGCTAGTAACTCATGGAAATTACTACTGCATCTTCCACTTTATGAAAATTCCTCGTACGCCTTGTAAAAGTTCTTTTATTAATTTTTTTCTATTTTCTTAAACCTAAGCTTTTTTTTTTTTTTTAATATTTACGCGTACAAGATTTTTTTCAGAAGCTGAAGAGTCCACTAAGTTACTTATGGAAATAACTAATAGCGCAAAAAAAAAAGAAGAGAAAATTCATTGTAAGCAAATCATATATACTCCTTAATATATGAAAAAAGAGAGTTTATAAATAGGAAAATGGAAATCTTGTGTTTTATTTGCAGATTGGAACATGAAGGGTTTGGGGATGAACTCAGATTGCAGTAACTACAAGGCATCAAGCTCATCAGAGCTGTGTATGCTGATGGGTAGTTCATGCAACAACAGCCAAAGCAGCAACAACGAAGAGCCAAAACTTGAAAACTTCCTTGGAAGCCATTCTTTCTCTGATCAACAACACAAAGTAGTTCATGGAGGAGGAGATTACATGTTCCGGCTTCCATCGGAGGAGACAACAACAACAAGCAGTACTATTAATATTAATGGAGAAGAAAATAACATCAATAGTAATAATAACAGCTCCATCGGTTTATCTATGATCAAGACTTGGTTAAGGAACCAACCAGCTGCAACTGTACCGACTCCTCAGCTTGCTGCAGCCGACACAACCAATAACATGAATATTATTGGTGGCGGTTCTTCACAAAGCTTGTCCCTTTCCATGAGTACTGGTGGCAGTGGCGGAGGCGGAGAGATCACTTCTTCTTCTGATATTACTAAGAAGACATCAACTGATAATACCCAAACCACGGTTTCTGTTGAAGCGGTTCCAAGGAAATCTATTGATACTTTTGGACAAAGAACTTCTATATACCGCGGTGTAACCAGGTTTCTTTTTATTTGCATATTGTACAATTTTTAAAATTAATCTTCTCCATTACGAAAAATTCTTATTTAAACCAGATTCATGAGATTTTTTTGGACAAAAAATATTCTATACCGATAGATGGAGAGTACCGAGGCCTCATAAATTTTCTATCTTTCTAGATTTCCCTTCATTTTTCTTAAAAAGGAAAGTTTTTATGATTTGATAAAGATTTGAAGTTCCTATGTTTATAATTAAACAGGCATAGGTGGACAGGTCGATATGAAGCTCATCTATGGGATAATAGTTGCAGAAGAGAAGGCCAAACTCGTAAGGGAAGACAAGGTACTATTTATTAAAATGTGCCTTTTATATTCCTTTGCTTTGTACTTTAGTTTTATTTTTAAAAATAAATTAAGCAAATTTTTTGAACTTCTCATACTAAGTTGTGTTTTGTTTTCTGGGTTTCTGCATATATTGATATCTGGGCTTCTTCATCAATCTCCTTGCAGTTTATTTGGGTAAGTAGAAAAGGACAAGTCTTTAAAAGTTTTGCCATTTTTTCCCCTCTTTTGGAAATTAATGTTCACTTAAAACATAAAATTAGAGCTTGTTAATCCGACTGTATTTTTAATTTCTTCAAGTTTCTTATTTCATTTTGTTTTAATTTTTCTCTGTATATATATAGGAGGTTATGACAAAGAAGAAAAAGCAGCTAGGGCTTATGATTTGGCAGCACTAAAATACTGGGGCACCACTACCACCACAAATTTCCCTGTAAGTTTCTACCCATTTTGTCTTATAAAATAAAATCTCCTTATATATTCAAGTAATTTTAAAAGCATTCAAAATCTCTAGCTAGTAACTGTGGTAATTAATCTCATTCACCATTTATTTTTAGTGACAAGAATTGGCGTAAATCTGCCCAATGTTGGCATGCACTTCCTCTGGCCAAACATAATTATGTACTTAATTACTTATATATAGATTAGACTGTGTTTGTGTGCTCCTAAAAAGAGAATCCACATTACTAGGAATGTGTCAAGTTTTCAAAAAGGAAAGATAAGTAAGTTGTTCTCCAATGCATGTATATTGCCGATATATATGGGTTTTGTTTCTTATGGTCGAAATCTTCCTAATTTTTTTTTTAATCTTTCCATAAAATTACAGATTAGCAACTACGAAAAGGAGGTTGAAGAAATGAAGCACATGACCAGGCAAGAGTATGTTGCGTCTCTAAGAAGGTACGTACTTCAAAATAATCGCTTTAAAATTGTCTAATGTGAAAAGAAATTATTATAAATATTGCATGAATGAATTTGACACAACACCTAAGATATTATATAACAATTTTTTTCTTATATATGTAGGAAAAGCAGTGGATTTTCTCGAGGTGCATCTATTTACCGAGGAGTAACAAGGTACTAATTAATTTATATACATATAATTCAAACTATTTATTAGTATTAATTTGGTTGAAATCATTAAAAAAAAAGGCTGAGGTAATCGACTATTTTATTTTAACTTGATCACGTACTGGCAATTACAACGTAATTTGTTTTGAGAGATTTTATCAGAAGGTATGTTGTTCATTTTCTTACCATGTCAGCTTTGTAATTTGGTTTAATAACAGACATCACCAGCATGGAAGATGGCAAGCAAGGATTGGAAGAGTCGCTGGGAACAAAGACCTTTACTTGGGAACTTTCAGTGAGTGATTACAACTAGATTTACATTTAAATAAATTCAGCAGAGCACCTCATAGATTCTCTATAAATAATTCCCAACCTCCAAATTAAATGGAGTAACAATTAACCAAAAACTACTAAAATATCTTTTTGTTTGCCAAAATTAGGCACCCAAGAGGAGGCAGCAGAGGCTTATGACATTGCAGCCATCAAATTCCGTGGACTGAATGCAGTGACAAACTTCGAAATGAGCAGATATGATGTGAACAGTATACTCGAGAGTAGCACTTTGCCAATCGGCGAAGCTGCAAAGCGGTTGAAAGATGTTGATCATCATCAGCCGACCGTTGATCAATTAATGATTGTTAATGATGTGCAGAGGAATAATATATCAGGCGTCGTCGAAGATCCTCAACTCACCGATAATGGAATCAACTACTATGGTAGTAGTTGGCCTACTATTGCATTTCAACATCCTCCTCAAGTTCAACCTCAACATTTAGGCATCATGTATCCTTATGGACAATGGGTTTGGCACTGCAAGCAAGAGCAGCAAGATTCTGATCATCATCACAGTACCTTTCAATATCAAGATCTTCATCATCAATTGCAACTGGGGAACACCCACAATTTCTTTAATCAGCCAGCTGCTAATTCCGTGCTGCAAAATCTCATGAGCATCGACTCTTCTACTATGCAGGAACATAGCTCTGGATCTAATAACTCTGTCATTTATAATAGTGGGGGAAACGGGGATCATAATGGTGAAAATGGTACTACTGGTAGCTATCTAAATCAAGGAGGAATTGCGTATGGAAACGATATTAATGGAACTGGATTTATGATCCCTATGGCTAATGATGGCTGCAACCAAAATCAAGGAGGAAATGAGGGTATTGGTGGTTATGAAAATATAATGTTCGGGTCATCGGATCCTTACAACACGAGAAACTTGTATTATCTTTCGCAGCAACAATCATCAGCGGTGAAAGCTAGCGCGTATGATCATGATCAAGGCTCTACCACCAGCAATAATAATAACAATTGGGTGCCAACTGCAGTTCCTACGGTTGCAGCAGCAGCAAGGTCTAATAATAATTTGGTTGTCTGCCATCGAGCTCCTACTTTCACAGTGTGGAATGATACATAAGAAAGGGGAAGACAAAAGAAGGATGATGGATGCATACACAACTGATTTCCAAATTTTGATATTTCATTCTCTCCTTAATTTCTTCTACATTTAGTGACTATTGAACTAATTATTAGGAAGATAGGCCTTCTTGCCTTTTTTTAGGTGCCCTAACTTTGTTTTATGTCATGCGAATTTGTGCATGATTAAGGGTCTAAACTGAAGTTCAACACTAGCATGTGAGGATTATTACTTGCTATGAATTTTGGGAATTTCAGAAACAAATGGATCCTCGGATAGTTTTTAATTATAACACCAGGCTTTGTAATTTTTAATTTACTTTATTATGATACAGAGAATGGGATCTCCTTTTTGTACCTATATATTTATCTTTCAATAATTTCAAGTTTATGCATTGTTTTCTTGAAAGCGGAACTCTTAAAACTTTATACTGAGTACCCTAATACTAGAAAGAGTTTCTGCAAAATGTGTGAGATTAAACAAAATGTGTGAGATTAAATAGATAAATATTATAGAGTACTGATTTCACGGACCCGGTTCATAAAAATTACCATGGAATCGAAAAAATTTGTTAATAATCAGAAAAAATTGAATAGCAATTATTTCAAAAAATTTAAATACTAAAATTATTATTTAATTTTTCCGTGATTATCAATGAACTTTTCCGGTTTCGAACTCCTACAGAACTGGATCTATAGTATCACTACTCTATATTATATTTATATTGAATATTATTCTATAAAAGATAAATAAAAATGTATTATATTAAATTCATACAGAGAAATGCATTTCAGCTTTAAAAGAAGTTCATGCCCAAATCAAAATTTAGGCCCATGTAAAAGAGCTGATATCAGTGAACAAGATTTTCCCCCAGTACTGACGCCTAAACAAATTAATTTACTTTCCAATACCATACGTTGAATCATTTACCTACAAATTAAACATTGCAGGGTTAAGTTCAGGCTTTCATTAATGAAACTGGATTCCTAAATCCACTTTTAGCATAAAACTTTAGATTTAGTCCCAGTATCACTAATTGCAGGGAATATCGTAACCAAATTTCACTTACCTAATAAGCTAATTGCAATTTAATTTTTTTAACTTTGTTTTTTTGTTAAATATTTCATGTAAAAAATTAATTTGAAAACAAATTTGTGCATTACACAGAAAAAAAAAAAATTGAGACAATATTTTAAGCTTAAATTGTGATCAAATGAATAATATTTGGGTACATGAAGTAAAAGAAAGAGGCTAAACTCTCTTTCTACCTCTAGAACAAGAAAAGGTAAACATCAGAATTTCTCGCCTCAAAGCAAGATGATACTACAAGTTCTTACTTGAAAGATTACACTTGAGAACGGTTATCATACATTTGCAACCTAGTTTGAGTAGGCTATAAATTGAACAAGGCTACAACAATGAAATACTGTTAGAATGAAAGTGAAAAAAAAAATAAAAAATACCATTTCTGGGGGCATGGAATTGGAGATCATAATTAACTACCTAACTTAAAAGCATCCACAAAGAGACCTAAGCACACGCCAGCTTTCCAATAGTTCATCATCACCACAAAAGACTGCAACCTCCCAGTAGATAGAGAAGGGGGCTTCCTGTACATAAGCATACCAATCCCTTCAATGGCAGCAACTACAACACCTGCAACCAGCACATCCCAGTCACCTGTCTGCCCAAGAATTGTAGCCAGTGCATTGGCCGTGTAGAAACCCAATAGAACAAGAAATATCTTCATGGGGAAATTCTTTCTTGCCGAATTCAGCTTCTCCAGCAGCTGTCTGCCGCCTGCACTTACTATCCTGCCCAATCGAGTGCCACCAAGATCAGGGCTGTCGTCACTGTTGAGGTTCTCTTGCTCACCATTTTCAGGAATACCACCTGTGTCTAAGGCAAAGGCTATTTTCCAACCAAGACTTCCAGTCTGAAAACTGCTAAGACGTAGAGAAAACCAATAGCACATTTAAAAACTCATCGATATAATCGAGTAAACTTAAATTTCATACAAGCAGGACAACTATTGATACCTTTATAGTACATTTTATGAGTCATTTCAACTCCATAAGATTACTGAATCAGCAAAGCCCATCATGTAATGTGCATACAAACATTGACGTAATATCCAAATCGCAAGACAAAAGTGAAGTCATCAGCTAAAATCATAAAATTCTCTTTTTTAATCAAAAGCATTAAGAAAATGCATAAAACTCATCTACATGAAACCAAAACTCAAACAGTCTACGTGACAAAACCATGTTAAAAACACAAGTTGGATTTAAAGATTCTACAAAAAGCTAAAAAATGGAATTATCCATATTCTATTGGACTCCAAAAATCCAAGAATCTACTAAAAAGTGATTTAACTCATTGTCTAGGTAAGCTAACCAGATCTGTTTATCATCTAGTATCAATGATTACCACCAACAAATTCAAGATTAAGGACATACAAATTGATATGATACACTGGAATTGAGAGCTGTTGAGCAATACATAGAAAATTCAAAGAACGAACTTAGGAGAGATAATATCACTCCATGTCAGCACGATAAGAATCATAATCCTCTCCGGTCAAGAGTTAAACTGTAGCATCCGATTGATGGTAGATAAAATGCCACGTCACTTAAAAATAGATCTAAGGCTAAATTAGCTCCACTTCACCATTTCATATTTTAAATTACAAAAGGCCTTCAAGCTACAGAGTGGTCTTTTTGCTTGTCACCTCACTTTTTCAATTTCCACGTCACTTAAAATTAGATCTAAGGTTAAATTAGCTCCACTTCACCATTTCATATTTTAAATTACAAAAGGCCTTCAGGCTACAGAGCTCTCTCTCTCTCTCTCTCTCTCTCTCTAAGTTAAAAGATGTTTCTGAAAATATTCCTCAGTTATCCAGATAAATTGAAGATCTCTCTCTTTTCTTTTACAAGTAATATTCGAAAATCTCTTTTACATATCTCTATTCTTCTTTCTCATTTGTAAGCAAATAAATTGATTCTGGAATTTCCTTTGGATAAATGAAAATCTGAAAGTGAGAGGGTGGCTGCAATAGTTTGAGGGAAGGAAATTACGTGCATGAAACATTTTTTATTTTATTTTATCATGGTTGCTTCCTTTTGGGGCTTTTCTGGGGAGAGAATGAACTATTTGAAGAGTAAGAAATTCATTTCTGTAATTTTTATTTTTCTATTAGACTTTCAATTTTAGTTTCAGATTCTGCAGCGTTTGGTAATCACCTTTTTTTTTTTCCTTTTCCAAATGGTATCAAATCGAATTCATAGCAAAAATCTTCCCAGAAATCAACAAAATTATACTGTAATTAATTTTCTTGAAAAGATAATCGGAAGGAACAAATGATGGAGAGAAAAAGGAAACAAAATCATTTGAGATTTGCTTGGAGAAAAATGGTGGAAAATAGAATTAACAAAGGAAACTGAAAAACATGAGAGGTTCTTTGCTCCCTTGCTGTAAGAGTTGCAGAGAGAGACAAAGAGCAAGATGACGTGAAAGACACAGCAAGTTGTAGAGTTAGAAATTTTTTCTTAGTTTACACGATATGGCATGTTTATATCTGTTCATTTCTTCTTAGATGGCGTGGAATTAATTCCCACCATAAATTGGATCTCTCCAGTTTGATTCTTGACTGGAGACAATCATGACTCTGCACGATAAAGATGCGAAATCATTCAACTTATTTCATCACAATAGTTCTGGAATTGCACAAATAACAAACATGCACAACAGAAATATATCAGTAAATAATTCAAAATTCACTGTTATGCAGAGAATGGACTTGTTATATTTCACTTCCCAGTAACAACAGAACTCATAGGCAAGAAATCTTGATGACCACTACTTCACAAGACTCCTCCGTGGTCTTGCTTGCTCCCGCAAGAAGACAGAAGGCCATAAAAATTTGAATGCTCAGAATGTTCAACAACATGTACCTCTTTTTGGGAAAAGATGCAGACTTTATGCCAAGCTTTGAAGTTTGCCCAGTTTGCTCATTGCTCCTCTTCTGGATTGCACAAGTTGCAAGGGTTATACATGAACTTTCAGAGACTTCATTTTTCAATATTGATATACCTGCTTGCAGCCACACTCCTTGGCAGGCCATAAGCTTCAAACATGTAAGTTACAAAGTCAATGTATTGAAGCTTGGAAGAAATTAACATCGACCACAATACAGAAAATAGTGTAAAATATTTAGTGTGCACATTTTCAACTTGACGATTGCTAAAACTTAAGTGCTTCTAAAAATTGACAAATATCAGGATATATTCTTCTGCAACTACCAGTATTGGTATAGGAATCAAAATTTCTGCACAGGTTTTAAAAGCAATACATCTAATTGATCACTGACTTAATTTATACCAAAAATTAAAACCTTTCCATCTTAGTACCCAGAAAATGCAAGTTTATTACAGTGTTTCGCAGAGAAAAGCAAACTATGCCAGATACCATCTACCAGCACCTTGGGATCATCAGTAAAGCATATAAAGTAGTAGGAAATCATTCCTCAAGTTTGAGGATTTCCTTTTATTCCCCCTTTTCTTGGAAATTTACTAACACATCCAGGGGATCCAACTCTAAATCTCTCCCTCCATCCTAGTTTTGTGATGGGAGTGGGAGGGACCCTTGATCCCAAATTTCAGAAATTGGTCACGCACACTCACTCAGAATCACCTAGAATAGTAATTTAAGTGGCATGCAGAAACAACCTAAGGAGAAGATAAGGCTTGCTTATATGGTTAAACAGAAGTTTAGACGTAGAAGTGATGTAATATTATTTGTAAGTTCAAATACAAAATTTGCTTTCATTTAACTAACACAGTAACAAACAATCAATAATGAATCATCATGGAAAACCTATCAGGTCAATTTTTCCATGAGACCTCATCACAGGCAACAATCTTAAGACTAGTGATTCACTTTCATCAGCCCATCAAGAGATTTAAGTTGTTGATCAAGCTTAAAAGAGCTATTCCAAGTACTCTACGGGGATACCCCAAAGAATCTCCTAAGCCAAGGAGCCTGAAAAAGGGGGAAAGAAAATGGTTCAATTAAAGCTTCTGGAAGAAAATGATACAAACAGCAAGGTCTTGGAACTTAATCAGGAAATGGTGGCCAAGGATATGGTAGAGCAGTCAACTGAAGAATGTGATTTAGCAGGAAATGAAACTGCAGATGAGGGAAATATAGATAGAGAAGTGGAAGCTGTGCTTGAGGAAGAGAACACAGTTGCAGAAGATGGAAGTGCTCATGAGGGATAAAGGGGAATGGTGCAAGAGGTCATCACAGATAAGAATCCAAAATGCAGAAGCTACAGCAGCAACAGAATAACCCAGGCTAGCTCAAAGGAGGAATTCCAGGATAAGAACAGCACCTAGTTAGACTAAAGACTGTTAAACAGCCAGCAAACAAGATTCAGTTAGTTAGTTAACAAGTAGTTAACTGAGAAACCAACTCAGTTAGCAGGGATGGTTGTAACTAGAGCCCTGTAAACTGTAGAAAACTTCCTTGCTAATTCTCTTAGAGATGCATAAAAAGGGGAATCATATCCTTGTAAAGCAATGGCTAATAAAGTTCATTTCTCTCGGTCTTTCAAAATCTTTCTTTCCTTTCATTTTCTCCTTCTAAGCGCTTTTCACTTGCTTATAAAAGTGACACTAGATAGGGTCTGTGATTCCAGTCCTATTAGAAAACGAAGAACAAACAAACACCATTCTTACTTTTTCAAGCTCCATAAAAACAATTGGAATTACGAGAGAATAGACCAGGAAAGAAAGGAAAAAATAAAAACCTAAAGTACACCCAAGAATTTCCATTAAATGCACACAAAATTGCACAAACATGAATATGATCGCATACAGACGATTTTATTTTACTAAGCATCAATTTCCATTGTAAGAGATATTCAAGATCAAAGTAAAAGTTACAGAACAGAAAAAAAGAGAGATCATAAAATTAAATTTAAAAACCCTAACCTTCCGACACGGTGAATTCTGAGATGTGGGAGTTCTCAGCTAAGTAGCGCCTGGAACAGAGGGAGACACAAGCAATGTATATTGCAGATGCTCTGCCCCTAACAATTTTTCACTCTTCCAGTTTTTCCATTATTTTTCGTTTCAAGCTGACGTGGAATACCCTGAACAAAGTACTGGAGATGACCGTATCAATCTCACTGCAGAGAACCGACCCCAGTGTTTAATTTTTTTTTTTTTTTGGATTACAACCCATGTTCAAAATTTTAACACCCTAATTTTGTATCCTAGTTTCAGATAAGAGAGAGAAATGGAACAACAAAGAATCCCACGGTTGGGGAAAACGGGCTTTGCAGTTTTCATGCTCTTGTGCCTCGCCATACCCAATTCTCACGCAAGAATAACACAACAACAACAAAAGTTATTTTCTTCAAAATTCAGATTGGAGAAGAGAGTGATAAATGTGGAAAGTGGCCCAGAATCTGTGATATGGGTGGTGCAGCTCTCTGATCTTCATTTCAGTGTCCACCACCCTGATAGAGCCATTGACTTCATGAAGCTTGTGGGCCCTGTTCTCTCTATGATCAACCCCTCTCTTGTCCTCATCACTGGTGATCTTACAGGTTTAACCATTCCCATCTTCTCTCTCTTATGGTTTTTCCTTTCTTGATATTGTGAATTTCTTGTTTGAGTTAAGATTGCTTCATGCAGTTTTTTTTATCAGCTTTCTTGTGATATTGTGATCAATGTAATTGTGGGTTTCTTTTCAGTTCCTTCTTCCTTCATGATACAAACACCGTTGGATCTTGCACTGAATTGAATTTTATAGAATTCAGTTCATTTTCAAATGAACATGAACTAGAATTCATATGTAAATAAATTTATATTTTATTTTCAAATAAATTGAAATTAAAATTCATTTGCAAACGAACTCCAAGTGAATTTTCATGTTTGGTGTCGGTAGAATTAAAACGAATTTTGTGTTTGAGATCAATTAAAAATTCAATTCATTTTTTAAAATTTTACTTAATACCTTGCTTGCATCAAGTTATAATTCATTTAGCATATAAATTTTAATTTTATTGATATTATTCAACAAAATTAACACTATTTACCTTTTCAATGCACAAGATGAATATATAATCCAAATATGGAATCTGATTTTTTTTGCTGGATAAAATCTGAAATTTAAATATAAATTTAACTTTTTAAAAAAATAAATAAAATGTAGGTTACCTTAGTGTACATCAATTTGAATATAATAACATATTTATTTTATTTTTATAATCTATTCTTTCATTTTTTTTTTATTCTAAAACTATAAAAGAACCATAAGTTTGGTGTTCCTAACTAAATATAAATTAAGCAAGCATGAAAGACAGAGATAAAGGATGAAGATAAATAGGAGAGAGGGAGGAGGAAGAGAGAAAAGAACCAAAAGTTTGGCGTTCCTAACTAAATATAGATCAAGCAAGCATGAAAGACAAAGATAAAAGATGAAGAGAAATAGGAGAAAAGAGGAGGAAGAGAGACAAGAGGAGGAAGAGAAGGGTAATTTTATCCTTCTAATTTTATAAAAACTCATGTTTAGAGTTCATTTGCAAATTTTATCAATTTTGATAGATATTGTCCATAACTAATTCAATTCTACTAGAATTCATTTGAAAAAGAATTCTACATTTTTATTAACAAACTAAACATGTGATCAATTCATTTGTAAATGAATTCCACACTTTATTAACAAACTAAACACAACAACCTATAGAATTCAAATGAATTCCACAAAAACTATGAAATTCAAATAAACCAAACGAAGTGTTAGCTAGTATTAACCTGCATAACATTTTGTTGCTCCTGTAGCCCTTCAAGTGTAATTTTGCGGGCGTGCGAGAAGTGTACAGCTTCAATACGAATATGAGATGGCACCCACTATCAGTCTGGCCTGGAGCACACACCAATTTTCTAGTAAACTAATCAAACGATTGTACCGCTAATTACGGTGATTGACCTAGCTTGGATTCTTGAAGGCCTATCGGAATATTTTTTCAAAGGATAATGTAAATTGCAATAGCAAATTGGAAATGGAAACTGAATTGCTTTGGTTGAAACAGAGTACACTAACAAAACTCAATCAAGAGTCTTTGATTCAAATGGAACTGAAACTGAATATAACAATTGAGATTGAAAGCAAATAGCAAAAACAACTATGCTATTTGATTGCAAGTTTTAGATGTTGGGTCTGTTTGATTGGGTGTGGAGAGAGATTGAAATTGTAGATGCTCCTTTGCTTTTATACCTCACTGACTGTGGCTGGGGCTGCTGGTGGTGGTGCCTTCTTTTTGGGGCAGCAACTACACATCTTCATCATCAATGGAGCCCATATCCTAACTTTCACCTAGTCCACATCGATAATGAACATATGGGAGTAAGATATGAATTGTAGAAGCTTCAATGCTTTTATACTTCCCCAAATGTAGATGAAGATGGTGTCCATGATTTTCTCAACTAACTACTCACTCTGCACAAAATATGCTCCACTATCTATGCCCTCAACTGGTGAGGATATTATGGGTAGTAGGTCAAACCAACTTTGTCTTTGAACTCATGATTCCATGTTGACAGCAACTAAACCCAAGCTGTCAATAGCCTCCAGTCCACAATCCACATCGACGAAAACCAAGCCAATCTGTTTGGGCCAAACCCATGTTGGGCCTTCCTTAGTCAATGAAGCCCATTTAGCCCATGTTGATAGAAACAAACTTGTTTGGTTAAGTTAGCCCAACCCATCCATTAAAGCCCATCAGTCTGAAAATCAGTCTGTGTTACTGATGTGTAGATGTGGAAAAGCAGATGCTAAAAATAGGGTAACACATATTCTTTATTATTGTGCCGACTGGGAAGTGTTTCACTGTATTAACTTCAGTCTGTACAAGGTAGGAGATTACCAAAATGTAGCAAATTTCGCACTTTTTTTTGTCTTTTTTACTCTATTTATGCAAAATACCGAGCTTATGTGCAAGCTTTGATACATATTACAAAACATGCATAGTCTCCGTTTGGGGGTTGAACGTGGATATCATATAGTATGAATATATTATGTATATCGCACACGTTTACACACGCATAAACCAACAGAAAGAAAAAAGGGAGAGAGAGAGAGAGGTTAGCACATGTTTAGCAAAACCTGAGAGATGCTTTTTCTAGACAGAGAGGATTAAACATTTCGAATGTTTTTATGGGGAGGCTCCATCCTTCGAAGAGAATAAGAGACATCATCCTCTCTCCAGTAATCTAGGACAAATAGAACCTTTTTCTATTAAGTTCTGGGAACCTGGAAAAATACACCTTATCAAATTCCATTTCATTGGTGTTCACTCTTGCATATTTCTGGATGTAATTGGTTGCATCTCCCTTTCTCTTTTATGCTGGACATTTGAGAAATTAGCAAAAGCATGTATATTCTCTTTTCCTAATATGCACTTGTGTTTAAGTTGCGACTTTTTTGTTTCTTCAAATATCTCAGACTCCTGCCTGTGGTTCCATACTATTCTTAGCATATTAATATTCTCAAACTTATGATTCTATGTGCATTAAAGAGCTTTTACATATTCTGGATGGTACTTGCTTGAGGACAAAACCACAAGTCCCAACTAAAAAATAAGGTATTAGCTTTAAGGGACATTATTTTATTGCAGTGGATATTGTTGTTTGCATGCTTATTTCTTATATTTTATCTCACTTGTGTTTTCTGGATTAATTCGCCCATATTTAAGTATGAATGTGTCAAGTATATGCCATATGGTATTCTTAACCACCTTTGATTATTCTGGATGGTTCTAAAATTATTCTTTTTGTTTCTTCTTTCCTTTACTAGATGGGAAAAGTAAGGACTTGTTAACAATGAAGCAAAATGAGGATGAGTGGCTGGAATACCAGAATGTAATGGAAGATGTTGTGAAAAAGAGCGGACTTGACAAGAGCATATTCTATGATCTTAGAGGGAATCATGATAATTTTGGTGTACCCATTGTTGGCGGTTCATTTGACTTCTTTTCAAAGTATAGCATCAATGGGCAGTTGGGAAGGAGCAGAAATGTCAATAGTGTCACTATTCAGGTCATTCTCTTCCAAATAGTTTAATGAGAATTCACTCCTGTGTCTGAATAATCCTCAAATTCTTTCCCTCAAATCCAACTTCTGCAGGTTTTCTAATTTCAATCTACCTTTGGATGGCACAACTCTCTTTTCCATTTACCTTTTAGTATTATTTTATACTACCAGTTCTCAGATTTCACAATCATGTATCATTCAGATTAATACATACTCTTTCCTTTTTGTTGATACTTTCTTATACTTTCCTGCTAGTTTCGGTCAAGGCTCAATATCCTGTTATAGGAAATTTTCAATTTACATCCCTGACAAGTAGTGTATTTTTTCCTTTCTCATCTTTTCCTCTTTGAGAAATAAGAAATATAAGGTGCATATCCAAACTTCTAATGTCTACAAACCCAAAAAAAAAAACTATCTAATGTCTACAGATGGTTTTTATTAAAGTTTATAAGGCTGCCTTCACACCATATATCAACATTTGATAAAGTTCTATTTCAGGGAAAAGTATATAAATATTTATGTTCTATTACCTTGAATGTTAATAGTAATTTCTGAGCGTTGCAACAAATATTTGTGCATCTCTTTGCTAAATGATGATTGTAAAGCTTTTCATTACTTATATGTCTTTGCTGTGCCATCCAGGCTGGTGAGCATAAACATCTGTTTGTTGGGTTGGATAGCACAATGCATGTTGGTTTACGAGGCCCAACTAATCTTTTTGGGCATCCAACCGACCAATTATTAGCTGAACTAGATACGGAGCTTTCACAGTGGAACTCTCAGTCAATAGAACCAGTGACCAAAATTTCATTTGGGCATTTCCCGCTTTCATTCTCAGCATCCTCAAATTCTGGAAAGAGCCTGAAAGATGTTTTTCTCAAGCATTCCCTATCAGCTTATCTCTGTGGACATCTTCATACAAGGTTTGGTAAGAATCTGAAGCGCCACCATCAGTATAGTCATCATATTCTGTCTTCACAGAAGCTGTTCCAGCTGAACATGCACCAAATACCTTCCGAAAGTGCTAAAAATTGTTCATTTGGAGCCCCACCGGTTGAAGAGTTCTGGGAGTGGGAGATGGGTGACTGGAGGAAGAGTAGAGCAATACGAATTATGGCCATCGATAGAGGTCATGTTTCATATGTTGATTTTGACTTCAAGTCAGGAACCAAAAAAACTATTATATTGCCCACGTTTCCGCTAGACTCACGTTTCATGTCAACATCTTCATCACATCACAAGTATGAATGCCAGCATATGGTCCCTTCATCTTATGAGACAGTCAGAGCTCTGATATTTTCAATTTCCCCAATTGTGTCAGTTGTCGGTAGGATATATGACTCTAGACCAGGATTTCTCATTATTGTCATGGAAGCATCAATGAGCAAGCATGAGGGTGCTGCCTCTAGGGGAGATCTTTATACAGCTCCATGGAATTACAGAGCCTTTGAGGATCCTTCTCCTGATAGATACTGGCTTCAAATAGAAGCAATTGATATCATGGGCAGATCAACTTTGACAGAATTGAGACCATTTTCTATTAATGGTCTGAGTGCTAAGCTCTCATGGACATGGAAGGAATTTTTTGTTTTGGGTTGTCAATGGTCCGCTTTATATTACCCAATTTTTTGGTCTGCTCTATATTTTCTATTATCTATTCTTCTTATTCCAAAAGGTCTTCTCATATTTTTTAAAAAGCAATACACTTACAAGAAGTTTCTTGTCGAGAAAGTCCTTATTAATGGTCTAGCATGGGGTCTTCAGGAGCTCTGCAGGCTTCCCATGTCATGGTTTGGCCTTTTGGGATACCTGTTCTATCTTATATTGTTTCCCTGGCTTACTGGGCAAGTTTTCACTGACGATGGGGATAGGGTATACATGACCCATATGGGCTGGGTAGTCAAAAGTTTCAATGGTAGGGCAAAACATGAATACATTGGATCCCCAGATATAATGGTGGTGGTTCTTCCGCATCTCTTTTTTGTGGTTTTACCCACTATTTTGGTCACTGGGGCTTTGGCTTCTGAAAGAGAAGTCTATAGAGAACATGCTCTATCACTCTCAGGGAAAAAAGAAGATGATTATGGTCAAGGAAAAAAGAGATCTAGCAGATTAAAGTTATGTTTTGCAGGTAGATGGATTCGGAAAGTTCTGTTGCTGGTTTGCTTAGCAATTTGTTGGAAGCATTTTATGGTAAGTTTTCTAGCTTCTACTCATTTCAGTAGGGAACAAAAGGGGCAGTTTAAGGATATATATATATAGTGTTGTCTCACATTCTGTGTGTCCACCTCCAGAACTTCCTCCTGAAAATTAACTGGAAAAACAAAATCCTTTCTTTTGTAACAAATGACACCCCTGTCTACATGACAATGGCATGAATATATGCATTTTGTAGCCATTCAATTGATTTAGTTATTTGATGTTTTTGTCAATTGTAATATTTGAAGATTATATGTTTGCAGATTGATTACCTTGTTTCCTCTTCAAATTCATGGAGACAAATGTCATTTACGTTAGTTTTAGGAAGACCATCTCTAAACATATGCACTCTTGCAATCACCATTTCAAGGGTCTTTAAGACTGTAGACTTCAATTTCTTAGCTATTGTCTTTTACAAACAATGTAGAAAAATAAGTCTATAACGCCTGTGTTTTTTAGCTTCACTTGTACCTGTCTCTCATGAATTGATTGCTTTTCTTACAGAGCTGCAGAGCTCTTATCAAAGCTTATGAGATGAACCCAGTACTCCATTTTCCGGTATATGGTCTTGCAATTCCTATCTTGTTGGCTTATGCTATCCACAAAACCAAGAGCGTTTAATGAGCCTTGGAGATAACAAGGCTCAATCTCTATCATCGAATTTATTTATGCTGTTCTGGGAGCACTCCTCCATATCTCTACTGTGCAATTTGAGGTATGGTTGGCTCAATACTGACCTAAAATCACTATAATGCCGCTTGGTACACCGGATTGAGAAGATGATTGGATTAAAAAAAAGAAGAGAAACAGATAAATAGACCCTTTAGGTTTCACGGTTGTCTATTTCATTTGTATCTATTTGATCATGCGAAACCTGATTTTGTCCAATTGGATCCTTCCAAGATTATTGTTGCTTAGCTGAACCAAAAACTGCTTGTTTTCCTTTCTGTTTTTATTTTTGTGCAAGGAAGGATAGATTTTTATTTTTTTGATGGGAACAAGGAAGAATAGATACTTGAACAAAATGTACATCCAGAGTAAATTACATAGTCATACTACACGAGTTGGAGTAGTAATCCAACGATTCCGCCAAGGTCCAAAGTAAGATATCTTGGATAAGACGCTCTGGATGCAGGAAGGGGCTGGTTCCCATTTTCAACTTAGCTTCGATGATGGTTGGTGTAGAAGAATACTGATATGAAATTGGTTTAATGCAATATGTTTTCTTAATTATTTTTCTAAAGATGTGAAGTAAATACATTTAAAATACAATAAAAAAGATAATTCTACAATTTTCCACATCAGTGTACTGTAAAATAAATATATAATAGATAAGGTTTTTTTCTTTAATTTACTAATTTTTCTTGTGTTAATGTAAAAAATCTGTCAGGCAAGTGAACGAATGTGATGGGAAACATGCACGTGTTAGAAAAATTGTTTGAAAGCCCAAAAAATATCATTTTAAATCAAATAGTAAACAAAAAAAGTGTGAGATTAAACTAAAAGTTTTCAATTTAAATCAAAGGTATTAATTTTTTTTAAATGGATATGATCTGATCTGTTAAAAACTAACGTAAGATTCTCATTAAATTTGAAAAAATAATGTCTTTCCAACTGGAAAAACATGACTTTCCAAAGCCATTTGAAGAGGTGACCATCACTTCCCATTTTTAGAACACAATAATTTTTCATTTTTTCTTCTTTTTTTTTTTCTTCAAAACTTTAGAATTAAATCATAAGTTCTTCGGATTTTGCTGTTTGCAACAGAAAGACTATTAACCCATAACAGACTTATTTATACAAGTGGAGATAAATAAAGCCTTAAAAGGTAGTGTTTACAACACCCCTCTAAGTTTTAATTCTCATATTCTATTCTTATTTACAAATTTTTATAACAATTTTAAGGCTTTATTTTGTCCAACAAAATGGAGATAAAAATCAAGGTGATGAATTAAGACTTTGTCAAATTAGACGGATTCGATGGAAATAATTTCAACCGGTGGCAAGACAAAACTATGTTCTTGCTTACAGTGTTGAAAATTTCTTATTCTGCAGCAAGAATAAAAACCTCAAGCAACAATAGTGATCGAACAACTATAGAAAGAAAGGAGGAAAAGAGAAGAGAAAGAGTTGTTTTGTTGTGAGTATATTCTTAACACATTGTACGATCTGTTCACATGCAGACATCAAATTTGCTCGTGATATTTAGATTGCTGTTAAATATAAATACTAAGCGGGGAGCAAGGAATGGATAAGTATGTAGTTTCTAAATACTTTGATTTTAAAATGATTGACAATAAATATGCTTTAGAACAAGTACATGAATTACAAATTATTGTCCAATTTTTAAAATTACACCTAAATTTCTCATTTCTTGGAAAGATTATGGAAAAAGATTGTTGCACAAGCAAATTCAAGAACATCTTCCTATTGAAGAAGAATGTTCAAAGTGACCTTAAAGTGGTAGGCAAGTAAAACTAAGAAGCATGCTTTACAAGTGAAAAATGAGGAAAATTTAAAAAGAGTGAGGGAAAAATAAAGAGAAATGTCATGCGTGTGATAAACCCGGATACTATGCTCGTGAATGCAAATTTTGTAAAAGTATAAATGTCAACAAAGTTAGCATGGTTGAGTAGAAATTATAACCATGGATGCGGATTGGGGCTAAGAATTTTAGCAAAATGTTTAGATTAAGTTTTTAGATGATGTTATAAATGATTTAATATTAAGTTAAAGTTGCTCGATCCTTCTTTGGTCTGTTATTTATATCAATGCATTCTTATTAGTTCATTTAGTTGCACTGTCATAGGTAAGGTATCAAAAAGAATATGTGGTGATCTTTACACTCGCAGTTGTGGGCCTTTTCTTGTATACAAGACTCGATGTTAGGGTTTCTTTGGAGGACTTATCTGATGCTGCATTATTTTATTAAGAGGGTAGTATTAAGTGTTGAATCCAGGAAGGTACATCAAGTTTATTTCTAATGCTCCTCCAACTTCATTTCTTTTACCGGTAAACTAATGAAAATTCATCTAAGGCCTTTGACTTAAAACTTAAATGTAATGCATATTTCTGTTTGCTTTTTAGGAGAAGAATAAATTATCTTCTTATCGAGATACGAACGCTTTATAGGCACCTTGTTATGAAGGTCGTGTGGAATTTCCTGTGCATTTGGCAAATTGGCATAGCTTTGGAATATATGGATGGAGGATCACTGGCGGTTATCTTACGAGTGAGGAAACGTATACCCGAGCCAATCCTTTCGTCTATGTTCCAAAAGCTTCTCCAAGTAAGGATAGTGTACTGTGTTTCAGTTAGGTTTTCCTCAATACAGAAGTTTGAGATTTAATTATTCATGCTGTGTTCTCTTTAAGCTAAATCCTAATATTTTATACTTATCCGGACTAAGTTACTTGCATGAGATGATGCTTTGATACGCACTTCAAAATGCATTTATTTTTTTTATACTTCGCTGTATGTGTTGAGTTGTACTCTTATTTTATTTATATTGCCATTCCTTAATCAATTGAATACTACAACTCTCTTTCTTATTATGTTAGTCTTTTTTAATCAGAAACCCAAATTGCAATTGGTGGCCCTGAGCATATCTTGCAAGCTTATGGGTCTTTCTGTTACAAAATCTGAGAGTTTATCCTATCGTAATCCACGATCGTGCTCACAAACGACTTGAGGGATTTAAGGGACTTTTGGAGAAAGCATGAAAGGAAAAGATGAGAAGTTTTTTTTATTCATTATTTAATCTTCTTTGATTTACTCAAATTATTCTTCAATTAATTGAAGAATATGAGTGCTACTATAGGTTCTCTCTTTAAGTTTTCATTAATCTTCAGAAGTGCATCACGTGTTTGTCATTTCACTATATTTACTACATGTTTGCATAAACGCTTACATGAACAATAAATGACTTTTCACTTTGATTAAAGGCTTTAAAGCAACTGATGGGTTCTATTCATCAAATTTGATTGGTGGGGGTTAACTTTCGTCTTGTGTATAAAGGGATCCTTGATCAATATGAGACAATTTATTTGAGGGATTTAAAGGGAGTGGTGGAGAGAGGATCAATGGAAAAGATGAGAAGCGAGTTTTATTTTTCTTTCTAAATTTATTTAATCTTTCTCTTTAATTATTCTACAATTAATTGAAGACTATGGGTAATACTGTTGATAAAAGATTATCCTTTTAATCTTTAGAAGTGTATCATATACTAGTCATTTGACTGTGATTTGTTGACTACTACATGTTTGCATAAATGCTTACATGAATGATAAGTTTCTTTTTTCATTTCTTTTTCAGACAAGTTTTATAAGTAATGATGGTTTATCAATGGTTAATGAAGTATGTAATTGCTCATGGCTCAATTGATTTCTCAGAACTTGAATTTTAGGTTTCAAAAATCATTATTGGTATGACAATTTTTCCTCTTGTCGATCTCAAACTCTGCTAATGGTTGAAGGTGGCCTACCTTTGAGCGGTTGCTTATCTTTCAACCCTCTCACCATATTTCTTTGCTTCTTGGTCTCTCTCTCTCTACTGTATGTTAGGAAGTCTGAGAAAACCAAGAGTAAGTCTCTCTCTCTCTACATCGATTTTTCTTCTTCTCTGTGGCTTTCATTCTTTAGTAATTCTGGTCTATTAGGGTCTTCTCTATATGAAAATCGGACTCTGATTCATTTCAATTAAATACTTCATTTATTTTATTATAATTAGAGAAGTTTAATGGTTATTGAGTGACCTATGTCAGTCAAATGTGTTAATTTTGTTCAAACCATGTAATATTAACCTTACGTTCTGTGAACTTCATGACTATTCTTTTACTATTTTTTATGTCTATTCTTTGACTTGAGCTAATATTAATGCTGATGAAGTTACTTGGAATCCTTTCTTATTTTTAGCTTTTGTTTGGATTTTTTTTCTTTGTATAGCTGTCCATTATTTGGTGATGATTGATAGTAGTTCAAATTTATTGGCATTTCATTCTCTGTGAATTTGTTTCTGTAATGACCTCATTTAGCAGTGCTTGAATTAGCAATAGTTTCAAGTGTATATAATGTGAATTTTGCTTTTGTTTAATGACCGAGATGC
Organism: Bretschneidera sinensis; assembly: GCA_023935145.1. Taxonomy (NCBI): domain Eukaryota; kingdom Viridiplantae; phylum Streptophyta; class Magnoliopsida; order Brassicales; family Akaniaceae; genus Bretschneidera; species Bretschneidera sinensis. The sequence goes on from CM043699.1 coordinate 53,521,081, forward strand.
ATTATCTTGGGGCGACTGGTGAGGACAGCTCGGGCATGCCGCACAATCGCCTCTACAAAACCCTAAACCCCTAACGTGACCTCCCTCGCCATCTCTACCTTTAAGCTTTGAGTTTCTAAGAGGAATTTCGGTTTTTAAGTGTGCATTTTATTTTGGTCTGATCAAATATTTAAGCAGTTGTTATTTATTTGTTTGTATAATTTGATCAGAGAACGATATTGGGAGGGCTGCTTAGAGATGATAGGGGCGTATGGTCATTGCTCATTTTCAAAAAGTATTAGTACATCTGATTCGAATTATGCAGAATTGTGTGCAATATGGGAAGCTTTGTCGCTGTTTAATGATTGGGAGAAACGCAATGGGTTTCAGTTGTGCCTTGAGAGTGGCCCTAAGTCTGTTGTGGCGTGGGTTAATGGAAGCACTGAATCTTCATGGAAGTTTCACTGCATTATGATGCCTATTCATAGGTTTATGAATTGAATTGGAAAGGTGCAGCTGATGTATGCTTCGAGATGGAGCAATTATTTGGCGGACTCACTAGCACAAATGGGATTAAACAAAATGAATAATATGGCTGTTTGGCTGTGATGCATCTGGTGATTTACGTTAAGAAGTTTAAACCGAGATTATGAAGTTATGATTTTTTTTTTCTTTCATTTTCTTGGATTGATAAGTTTTCATTTTCCCCTTCTTTGTCATGCCATTTACTTATGCGGGTTGCATGGGTGATGCGATGAGTATCATCATAATTTTATGACTATTGGTGGCACATACAGGGTCTTCTAAGTAGCATATTTGTTCCAATATGCCTGAAGTTTAGTAGCCAAAAATGATCTATTAATCCTGGACCTTATTTTATGTTCCCAGAAATAGCTCGTTTGTTCGGAGTTGGAACGATAGAAATGACCTATGCCGATGCTGATGTGGTTTGTATAATTCACACCTCTCGAGTTTTGTTCGGTAAGAATTGGGTGTGAGGTTGTCTTTCATCATATGTGCGTAACATTTATGTTTTTAAAAGTTCAATTACTTTCTTAAGATATATAGCAGCCAATTTTCTTCCATTTTCTTGAACAAGTACTTAGAAATTATATGATTACTCTTTAATCACAGTTTATCCTAAATGGACAAGAGAAAAGGTCGCGAAGTCTAAAGATTTGCCAAGTTCATCGTCTGAAAGTAATACAATGATTTTCTTATTGGATTAGCAGCCATCACCTTCTTGGTGGATCAAGCTTAACTTGAATGAACGTTTAAGTGAGACTTTTGCAGCCTTACGTTTGTACCCTTTCAGCTTTTATTATTTGTTATTTAGCACTTTGCTTGCTGTGTAAGAGATCGTTAATTCAATAAAAATAATCTTTTGTTGTTGAAAACTAAGATTATGGGTAGTTTTTCTTCTGCATGATGCATATACGTGTATGAAGTAGATGAAAACTAAGAACACCATGCCATCACTAAATAAAACGGCACGGTCTTTATTGCTCATTTAAGAACAACTGTTAGACATACTCCCAACTAAATCATCGATTTAAAAATGTCAAAGAATCTTCAACCATAATTAATTGCAAAGGAACATGAACATCATAATAGAGATAGTCAACATACCTTCCAGATACAGAAAATTCGCAAATGGAAAAGGAAAAAAATTGAATATATCTAACTATTATCAGGCCGTAAGAAAATGTAGAAGCAAGTACGTTCTCTACCTATAGAAAATGTAAGAGGAACACCTGCATACCGTCTAAAAATTATGCCAAAACAGGGCAAATCAGCAATGATTTGATGAAACAACTCAAATGCAATTAAACCCAAAGATAGGGAAGCACTGTTATTAACCCTAAAGATATGTCTGAACACCAAGCTATCACTAAATAAACCTAATAATTTATTAAGGATTGCCGTACAATAACTAGTCCTATTTTAATGATTTGTTTTTGAAAAGTAGAACTCTTCGTAGCCTACAATTTCTAAAGTTTTTTTTTTTTTTTTTTGAGTAGAAGGGTGGGGGGTTTGGAACTCTGTTCTTTAAGCGTAAATTTTGATAACTCTCACCATTGCTTCAAGGGTGGGGGCTTCAATTCCTAAAATTGATCATAAAGAGAAAACAAAACTAAGGAAATCAAGGTAGAACAACCTCTTATAAACTATGCTATACATAGATAGCAGTAGGCATGTAATTGTAAAAATGATGAATAAGGTTTGATACTATCAACTGCCAAGAAGGCATCAATGAACTTTCTTTCTTCTTCTTCTTTCTCTTTCTTTCATAGCCTTAAATTATACTCTCAAATTGTAGAAGACCATCAAATGATTCTGTTGAAAATAAGAATTGAAAAAAAATTCTTTATCTTATCGATTAAAAAAAATACAATTGACTCAATATATAGACTTATGAATATTAAGTCTAATAGGAATAGAACACAACAATTTAGATAAGATAATTATGATACAAGTTTATCATGACACTTATTAAGAATTCTAATAGGATTCTCAACACTCCCCCTCAAGTTGGAGCATAAATATCACGGTTGAGTACGCCTTAAGATTTGAATTAAAGACTTCTAACAATGAAGCAGAATACGAAGCCCTGTTAGCTGGCCTAAGATTGGCCAAAGCATTGGCTACCGAGGTGGTCGACGTGTTCAACGACTCCCAACTGGTAGTAAGTCAGGTGACAGGGGAATTCGAGGTCTAGGGAGAGAAACTCGTCCGGTATCTCTAAAAGTTGAAAGAGCTCACAGCAAAGTTTAAGGCTTTCCAAATAACTCAAATTCTGCGAGCCGAAAACTTTGAGGCGGATTGATTACGCCTAAAACATACGCGGTTATTATAGCACGGCTTTGGGGTGTTGATTCCATAGGGAAACAAGTTAACTACAAAAGAAGGTGTGAACCATAACACAAACGATAAAGATTTAAGTGAGTAGATATGAATTTTTGGTAATGAAGTAATTGTGTAAAATAGATTGTAAAATATAATAGGAGGATAACAAGGATCCGAGAATTTTCCCTAGGTTTGTTGTCCTACACCTAACTTGATTCAGTTATTTTTATCTCGATTGCAAGTTTCACATCCCAAACAGGCAACCGGCAAGTATTCAATGAGCACATATATAAACCCTAATATGATTGTAATGAAATACTTCTTATTTTCGATTCATGCACATATGATCTATCCTATAGGTTTATCAAGAAACGACAGTATATTTTTGTTGACAATATTGCAGTAATGGACAAACCTAAATGCTAGATTTACCGGACTCAATTATACCCAAACAATCTTGACATAAGAGAAGCATGACTAAATTTATATCAAGGAAAAATATACAATCACCGGAATAGATAAGAACTTATAATTAGATAATCTCTTAAGCCCTAAGTGTCCTATTTATAGTACAAGGGTCCAAGGGGTGTTCTTGGGTTTTAATCTAATGTTTAAAACCATAATTAAAGTCTAACTCGGAGATACAATCCCGTGTGCGCGCTGCGGTGCTGCTTGAGGAGCACTGCGATGCTAGGCATAATCTGGCTGGGCGAGCTTCTGGGCACCGTGGTGCTGGCTGAGGAGCACCGTGGTGCTGGTTGTTTGTTCACAATATGGGAGTTTCTGGGCACCGCGATGTTGACTGAGGAGCACCGCGGTGCTAGTTGTTTGCTGATTTTCTTCATGCTTTGCCTCTCCGCAGCCACTCCTATGCTTCGTCGTGCATGGAACCTTGGTGCTTTTAAACAATGATCGCTTTTTCTTCTCTTTGGACTCAAAATACCTGAAAATGCATTGGAATAAGTTAGTGGTCCAATAGTATTATTTAAGAGTTATCAACACATAAAAGTGTAATAAAGACCGAGAAGAATCATAAAATGCTAACAATTAAACATCGTTGAGATGCATTTTATGGCTCTTATTATGGATGCTTTGGCCAACCTGGCCTCCTCCCGACACTTGGAAACAACCAAAGCTATCTATCTGGAAACCTTCTCCACTTCCAGCATAGATAAAGCCCCGGTCCTAGCAGTAGAAAGGGAAGAAACATGGATGGACCCGATCCTCCGGTATTTGAGGAATGGAGAAGTCCCTGAACAGAAGGGAGAAGCAAGAAAACTAATCTCCTACATGTCCCACTACACGGTTATAGATGGATAGTTATATAAGAGGGCTCTGACTATGCCTTACTTGAGATGCCTTAACCCTGTCGAGGCCGATTATGCTCTTCGAGAAGTCCACGAAGGCATATGTGGGAATCACTTGGGAGCTTGAGCCCTCGCCTTCAAAGTTCTTCGCCAAGGGTATTATTGGCTCAAAATGAAAGAAGACGCAGCTAACCTAGTCAAGAAATGCAGAAACTATCAACAGTACTCTCCTGTGCCGCACTAGCCTGCTAACCCCCTCACCTCGATTACCAGCCCTCTCCCCTTCGCCATGTGGGGGATAGATTTTCTTGGCCCGTTCACCTCAACAACTGGACAAAAGAAACATCTCATTGTGGCCATCGATTATTTCACCAAGTGGGTCGAGGCAGAACCACTAGCCAGCATCACGGATCACCAAATCAGAAACTTCGTTTGGAAATCGATCATGTGTCGGTTTGGGATTCCTCGGGTGTTGGTCACCGATAATGGAAAGCAGTTCAATAACTCCCGATTTAAAATATTCTGCGAAGATCTCCACATCAAGCATCGATTCTCGTCCGTTGGATATCCACAGGCTAATGGTCAGGTCGAAGTTACCAAGAGAACCCTCCTCCAAGGAATCAAGAAAAGACTGGACGAAGAGGACAGGCAATGAGCTGATCAGCTCCCCAATGTTCTTTGGGCTTATCGCACAACTGTACGTACACCAATAGGAGAAACTCCATTCTTCATGACGTACAGATCGAAAGCTGTCATCCCCTTCGAAATCAGAGTACCATCAATATGCGTGCAACTCTTTGAACCAAATAACAATGAGGAAGGCTTACGGATGAACGCGGACTTGGTTGACAAAGCCCGAGACAAGGCCCAAATTTGTTTAACTGCTTACGAACAGAGAACAACCCGATACTACAACTCCAGAGTTCGAAACAAGGACTTCAAGCTCCATGATCTTGTCCTTCGGAAAAGCGAAGTGTCTCATCCTCGACACACAGGAAAGCTTGTTCCAAATTGGGAAGGCCTATACAGAATCCGAAGAGTTTGCCAGAAGGGCACTTTCGAGCTCGAGGAATTGGATGGCAAGACAGTTCCTCGTACTTGGAATGTGGAGAACCTTCGTAAATTCTATCAGTGAAATGTAATAGCAGAAAGTAAAGAATTAATAAAGTTCGAAGATTAAAGAAAATTTGGAAATTTCATTAAGTAAAAAATAGAGGTACAAAATTAGGCACTATCGGCCTTGGATACAAAAGACAAAGAGAAAATCTATCCTAATAAGCAGGGGCCTCATGGGCCTCGCCCTCACCCTCTGCAACCTCCTTGCCATTGCTCCCTTCAACCTCATAGGCCTCGCCTTCTGCAACCTCTTGGATGCTAGCAACAGCAGTATCCTCTGCATCCCCTTCGGCAGCAGTATCACCTGATTACCCCGAGAGGGCCCCCAGGTCAAGGCCTAAAAAATCAACTTTCGAGTAGAGGGACTCAGCTTTCCTCTTGGCCTCATTAAAGCCCATCGAGAACTAGGCCCCGACCTCCTCTAGCACGACCTCCTCTCTCTTGGTGGCCTTAGCCACCACCTCCTCTCTCTCGGCAGCCTTTGCAACCACATTCTCCATCTCAGCACGGATCAAGTCCCTCTCATTCCTGAGGGCATCCTCAGCCTTGCACCGGTGATCCCTCTCAAAGATGGTGTCCTCCTTGGCCCTTTCAACCGTATCTAGGGAGGAGGATAGGGCCCGAACCAACTCCTGGGTCTCTTCCAACTTGTACTCAGTTTTCACTAAACGCTCGGCCATATCAGCACTTCACCTAGCGAGGACCCCACCAAGGACTCCAGCCTGAAACAAAGGCATTGTTAAAAGAAAAGCAAACAAATTGAAGAACCAAGACGAAGGAAAGAAACTATATCTGGGAGAGAGCGGTCTCCGTGGCCAAACAAAGCGCCTCGAAGGGCTTCACTGAGATCTCCAACATATCACGAGGAGGGATCCCCATCATAAGGTGTTTGCGGGCAACCTTCAGATGCGTGAACACCGAATTATCTACCCTTAGTGCCCATCGTGGCACGAAGGTAGCAACTAACCCAGGCCCCTAGATGAAGACAGTCCCGGGGGAAGAGTGGATGCGGTAGGATCTGACCTCTCCTCAGAAACTGGAGGCCTCGAAGGACTCTCCACTACAATGGGCACCAGGGTTGAGGCCTGGGCCTTCTTTTTCTGCTCCTGCCCAGAGCTGCCTGCCTCCGCAACCTTTTTCTTCTCTCGGGCTATACATCTGGCCCTCTCCCTCGCCTGGGCAGCTATCTCCATCTCTGCACAAAGAATGAGCATTAACGACTTAGAATAAAAAATCAAAATTACTATAAGCTAAAAGACTAAGGGCTACCATGCTCGAGATTCAGTGGGAGGCTGGGAGGGCAGAGGCCACACTTGCGGAGTTCTTCGTTATCTCTAAGCTCCCCAATATCCAAGGGCGCGGCTAACATGGCCTTCAACGTCTCCTGCTCTCAGTGTAGGAGGTGCGGCCTTTTGCACTTGCCAACCGACTCCAAGCTCCAAATGAGGGGGACATCAAAGCCCTCAGCACTTCGAATGAAGTAAAAAGCCCCCTTTCCACCTCTTTATGGAAGAAGGCTTATTCTTCAATACCCTCTTTTGTCTCCTCGAGCTTATAATAACCCAACCCGAATGACTAAGCCGGTCTAGTTGGAAGTGGGCTTTGAACACGTTAAGGTTCATTACCCCTTCTACATCCTGGCACACGGCGATGAATGCCAGGATCAGTCAGATTGAGTTGGGAACCGACTGACTCAGCGAGATACAAAAGAATCTAAGCACCGAGCAAAAGAACGGATGGAGAAGGAACCTGAGCTCGGCCTTCAGCTGCTGTTCGTAAATGCACAGCTCGTAAGGCACCTGGCTCAGGACGGGGTCGCAAGCCTTCTTTCCTTCTTCTGGTGCATTCAAGTGGTACTCTATGGGGATTCTATACTTAATCCTCATCTCCACGAGTTCAGTCTCCTCCACCACACTTAAAATGGAGTTCGCTTCGAACATCTACTCCTCCCTCTCAGTATTTATGGCGTCGTCCCTAGTGATCATTGATGCCCGAACATCCTCTTCTCCAGATGACTCTCCATACTCGTTCTCCTCTCCATCTCCTCCCTCTGGAATGTAAGGCACAAGAGCCAGGGCCCCATCCAGAGGAGTGACCTTTAAGGAAGAGATTTCATCGCTAGGGGAAACACCCATTGCTTTCTCCAACTCCCTCGATAGATCCCTGCTAACTTCACTCCCGTCGGACATCCTACTCACTAAGGAATCTCTCCGAGTGACTTCTAAGAAGATCGAGCGCTCTCAAACTATTTCTTGCTAATCTTATGCTCTCAAAATCTCTCAAAATGCAAGTGAAAGGTGAAGTGAGGGTGAATCCCCTTTTATAGAGGCTGTGGCAATAGAAACGAGGAACATTAACTCAGCCCTGCAAACAAAAAGACGCGATGTTTGCTATCACCCAAGCACCATTCCCACTCCCCACGGTGCCAGCTGTCATAAAGGCGTGATCTTCAAAATGCTCGAGGCGCCGCCATTTAAGATACCGCCGTTGTCATAAATTATTTCACCCACAAAATACCTATAGCCCAAGAATAGAAGAGAAGCTCGTGGGCCCAAGATGAATAAGCCCGTGAATGTACTCTCCAAGTCCGAGTGTATGAGTTGTTTTGCATTCGCTCGGCCAAATTTCTCCAAGTCCGAGCGTATGAGCTGTTGTCATACGCTCGGCCAGATTTCTCAAAGTCCGAGTGTATGAGCTGCTTGTCATATGCTCGACCAGATTTCTCCAAGTCCGAGTGTATGAGCTGCTTCGCATATGTTGGGCTAGATTTCTCAAAGTCCGAGCGCATGAGCTACTTGTCATATATTCGGCCAGATTTCTCCAAGTCTGAGCGTATAAGCTGCTTTGCATACGCTCGGCCAGATTCTCCAAGTCCGAGCGTATGAACTGCTTCGTATACGCTCGGCCAGATTTCACCAAGACCGAGCGTTTGAACTATTCCTCAAACGCTCGGCCAAGATTCGCCAAGATCGAACGTTTGAACTGTTCTTCAAACACTTAGCCAAGATTCTTCAAGTCCGAGCGTATGAACTACTTCGCACATGCTCGGCCAGATTTCACCAAGACCAAGCATTTGAACTGTTCCTCAAACGCTCGACTAAGATTCGCCAAGACTAAACGTTTGAACTGTTCCTCAAACGCTCAACTAAGATTCACCAAGACTGAACGTTTGAACTGTTCCTCAAACTCTCGGCCAAGATTCGCCAAGACCAAACGTTTAGAATGTTTTTTAAACATTAGGCCTAGATTCTCCAAGTCCGAGCGTATGAATTACTATGCATATGCTCGGCCTAATCTCCCCAAGCCCAAGCTCTTATCTTGTTTGAAGGAAGAAACGACAAAGTGTAAAAGCAAGAAAACAGTATATGCAAAGCAAAGTTTGAAGGGATAACATTTTATTAATTTATCAAAAGGATTACAGCAAAAACCCTAACGACCTCGAAGTACAAGCAAAAGAGGACTCTAACGGCCTCGAAGTACAAATAAAAAACCAACAATTCTAGTCCAGGACAGTCCAAGATATGAGCTGTCAGCCTTTTTGTCTTATTGCCTCAGTCTCTTTGTCTTGAGGCTCTCCCCTGTGGCTGGCTGCACTTATCTTGAGCCTGGATTCTCCTTCCCCATGGCAGGCTGCCCTACACTTGGATGTCCTTCTTGCCCAACCGGCTGCCCCTACTACGAATCTGAATGAGGTCCTTGCTCCTCGGGCTACTCCCCCTCCAAAACATGCTGCTCTTCATTCTCTTCGAACTCCAATAGATCAAGGCCCGAGATGCTCGTATTCGGATACCTGACTTCGACCTTCCTCTTGGCTTCCATAAATACCTCAAGGAATTGCTGGCCTCTCCCTCTCCAGGGCCGCGACCGTTCGGTAAGCCTCCGAGCCTTAGGATTCAGGCTTTAAGACACTAAGACTCTCAAGGACCAGGGTATGAGGACAAAAACTCAGAAATAATGGGACGAGGCCGAAGGCTCTCAACTTCTCTCTCTTAAAGCAAAGTTACTTTGATCTGAAGTGAGAAAGAAAGGAAACAGAAACCTCCTTATATAGGAGTGAAAAATACGTCCAACGAGGACATTTAATGCAAACACATAAAAAGAGGAAACTCTCTGGATCCCAAATCCACTCTCACACTCACCTAGGGGACGTTTCATTCCCCTAGACACCGGCCAACTCCCCAGGAGACTTCTCACTTCCCAAAGTTAAAAACTCATTTCCAATGGCTGCCATTTTCCCAAAAACAGCTACTCATACTTTGTACAAAATTGACTTGAGCCACGTGTCGCGTCCGTAACAATTTTTCCAAAGTCAGACACCTAGAGCTCCAAGGCCGAGCAGATGGATCGCCCACATATGCTCAGCTCGGCTCTGTCAAAGCATGACACACTACCCCTTTCATTAAAGACCGTACCCTGTAATACTTCCTTAAGCACATGTATGTATTCAAGGAAGTGGGGGGCCTGAGATGGAGCCCACAAAACCCTCATCGAATAGGACATCAACACGTGGAATCCAACACCAGCAATTGGGCCATAACACATGTCAATCCTCCCTAGCCTGGCCAAGCATATGTGGAACGGGCAACTCACGCAATCGCCACGTCAAAGCATGGCTTAGCAACCTAACCCTCCTACAACACGCGACCCCTAACACACGCCATCCACTGATTACGCAATTAAGGCCTAAGCTCTTAAAGCAGAGACGGCATAGGTAAGGCCATACCCCCGCCCCCCCACATGGGCAATACCTACTCAGGGGACTATAAGAAGACGGAGGTATGGAATTTTTAATTCATTCACAATTATCTAATTACACTTGATTTATTTCAGAGTTAACACTCGGCCTCGGCCTCTCCTAAGCCCTTGTGCTAACTTCAGCATCAGAGCACCCTCGGAATTCCACCCCTCCCCTCATTCCGAGGATCTTTAGTTCACCTCTGTTACTTGTGCAGGGCCACATTAACACCAAGGCCACATCAGCATCTAGGCCACGTCAGCAACAACAGTTTTTGGCATCAACAAATAAAAAAAACATTTAAAAGAGAATGAGATAGTAAATAAGCAGGAATGAAAAAATGAAAGAAACAACCATCGATACCTAATGAATTTAAATTCATGCAATGCATCCAGAAAAATAGTTTGCCCAATCTGCCATTAACAAAAATTCATGATTCACATATTCACCTCTTTATTTACACTTGCTAAGTAGTATTTAATAGCTGCATGTATGTTTGGAAGGACCTACGAAATTGTATTTATGACATGACATAAAAATTATATATACAATAATGGGTGAAGATCTTTTTTAAGTTTATCGTTTGATAAATGTCATATCATTTGACATGACATTCATTAAATAAATATCATTTGATAAATGTCACGTCAAACACATCATCTGACGTGACATTCATCAAATGATGTAATTAGAGTATACTTGAAAAAAAAATAAACCACTGTAAATAAATACAAAAGTGCAGTTAAAGGATTAGTTATGCTTCATGACTTGTCTCAAGCAGAGTTAAACAATTGGAAGCAGAAATGTACATTTTATTAAGTACAAGGAAAGAAAGTATTGATTGAACTTCGAAAAGAACTTATGTGCATAGTTTGTGATATGGACAACAATCTTTGTTCCTATATATTACTCAAGATCATCAAGAGACACCAAAACAAAATAATAATAATAAAATAAAGAGGGGAGACAGATCTCCACATAAAAAAATATTCAAAAAAAAGAAAAAAAAAAGATAACACTTCATATCCTTCCCAATGGAACTTTCTAATGAAGCCACTTCAATGCACCTCTGCAACATAATACTAAAGGCACCCCATTAATGAGAATCAATACAACTTGCAGCTATAAAGCAATAAAAAATAGCAGATAAATATTTGAGATTTATGCTATTTATTAAATCATAAAAAATCAAAATTGGGCGTTGGCAAGAGCCCCAAAGAAATGGAACAACACAACTTAGTAATTTATAGAGATGAAATTACATAGAAACTTTTACATGAAAAGCATAATCAAAAGGCTTCAACACATAAAATCACTGAACCTTTTTAACTTCTGCTCCAATTGCTCTAATATTTCCACTAATGACCAAAGCTAATATCAAACCCGTTTTCCATTCTCTACCCTAATGATCTCTTCATTTCAACCCTGTTCTTCAAAACCACTGTAATTTTACAACATGCATTATTGAACAAAGGGGATGCAGAGTGACTTTTAGGTTTTCAAAGACTTTATAACAATTAGCAAATAGTTGGATAGAGAGGAGAAAATCAAGATAATAGCAGAGAAAATGAATACCTGCCAAGGGTTCGTTACTCATTAACAAACCTAGAGCATTTGTAATTAGAAATTTGCTGACTTGCTTACTGACTTGAATTATGGTTTTTATACTCCCACAAATCTATAATTGCATTCTGGAATATGAAATTTCAAAGTGACATCTTGATCTAGTTCCTGATCTCATGGAAACCACCTTGTGTCCTGGGATGAGTCATTTTTCATCTTTTAATAGATTTTTCGTTATCTAGAAGCTTATGGGAATTGGCTATAAGATTTTAAGGAATTTTTATTTTTATATTTTGTGGTAGTGGGTTCTATGAAAAATGAAGTTTAGGCTTGGAGTAGAATGAAAGCGAAGTCAAAAAGGCTTATTCCTTTATTCCTCACTTGATTTTTTGGATTGTGTGGAATTAAAAAAATCGTAAAGCCTTCAATGATAGTGAGAGAAATTTTGATACTATTAGAGATAAATGTCTAAATACACTTAATTTTTGGGTTAAATAGAATTTCTTTGTAAATAATTTTGACATTTTAGATCTTGTGGATTTTCTCTTTTGTAATTATCTTTTAACTTTGAGTTTGCACCTTCTTGGTGCTCCTTCCTTAATAAAATTTCTTTACTTATAAAAAAAGGATATATCCTTTCAAAATACTCTAGACTAAGAAAACTTAGAGATGAAATAAATGTGGAGACATAAATTGTTAACCTTCACTTGTCTTTTTCAGGTGGGTCAAATATACCCTCCTACCATATATCCTCCCACTAGATACCTGGCAATCTCAAGCCATATAAATAAGGGTCTCTTTAATGGTAATTCATTCATAACCATTTTTCACTACTTTTCTCTCTTTACCTCTTAGTTTGAGTTAAGGATTGGAAAGCCCTTCCTAAAGTAAAACACTTCGGGTCGGCTTTCTTTTCAGGTACCTCGGGTCCAGTTCAAATCAGACCAACCCAAACCAGTATACACTTAAGTGGACCAGACAAAATTCGACCCGACTTGGATAAACCCGACATATTTTTGGCATCAACAGAATTGATGATGTTTGTGCGAAATGTATAAATCTTATCAGTTGAAAAATGTTGCCCAAGCAAAACACGACAAGAAAATGAAGTATTGTCTAAACGACCTCCAAGGTTAACCCATCTGAGTTACCACCACTATCTCAAATGAAAGGGCAGAATCCTCATCGTGCCTCGAGAAGTCACAATCAACCTAAGGTAAACGAAGAATGGACCCCAACTAATCAACAAGTTGGATCACATTCAAACCAAGTAGTTTGATGAGAAGCATGTGAGACAGATCTGAACGCTCTTGTCAGCAAAGCCGAATACATTACTCTCCAACGTTGACTCAAAGAGTTGGTCGCACGTTTTGGCTGGTCTGAACAGAACAGAACAAAACTAAGCACTGTCAGTCCCCGGTCTAAACTACCAATATCACCTGAAGGACAACTATGGTGGTACCTCGGAACTTGAACATCCGACCCGAGAAGGTAAGTGAGTGAGGCATGAACCACTTACGAGAAAGAAAAACTGAGCTCATCCTATAAAAAAGGGAGAACCAAGTGTTGAGCGTTTATCTATCTAAATTAATAAGCAAATAATCGAACTTGTATTACTTGCAAGTGCACAAGGTCTATAGTAGCATAGTGTGCAAGTGCGAGATCATCTCCACAGGGATGGGTGAATTTCGTTTCAGAACCAGTTTCACAATGTAAAAATTGATAGAAATAAATATTATGTCTAGATTGATAATGATAAGAACACAGGGCTTTGATTTCCACCACTAATCATACTCTCCCAATAAGTAATGTGCCAATGCTCTAGCCCTACCATGAATACCTAATGGTTATCAACCTAAGGGCTTGGTCCGCTCCTTAAGCTACTAATCTCCCTAAGCAACGAGTTAGGCATGGTGTATACTCTAACTCTTTTCTCTCTCAAGGGATTCAACATGGTGTATACTGAGTTGTTCTTAAGAGAGCATAAGGTGTGTGGAAATCGACAACCACACGAGACCTAAGGCATACTGTATACTCCCGGTTTCCCATGTTGATTAACCCAAGAATTCGATGTGGATTTCTTTTTTTACTATTGTCAGACCCAAGACTCAGTCATTTAAATTGATTTAACTAACTAATTCATACCATATGCATACGTTGATAAGACAAACACATATGAGGAATTCAATAAAACAGGTGTTAATCAATTAAAGCATCATAACATGGCTATTTGCAAAGGCAACAATACTTATAAATAGAAAATCATAACTAGGGCTTCAATCGAGCCCCATTTCGAAGTTAGTTACACATGCTATCTATGATAAACATCATCATAACATAAACTAAATTGAAAAGATAAAACCCGAAGAATACTGTGGAGACGAGTCGTCAATTTCTCTCCAAAGCTTACAACTTAAAAAGCCAAATCAAAAGTATTGTTTATGTGTTTTACAAGCTTATATATAGGGTTCTAAGGATGCCTCGAAACCCTAATTTCCAAAATGAGACTTGAAGACATCTTTCCAAAACTGGCTCTGTTGCCTCTCTGTGCGTGTGCGATCGATCGTGTACTTCTGCACTTGAGTGCATGGGTGCGCTTGAGCCTTCTAGGTGTGCGCACGAGTGCTTGTGCACTCGATCATAGAGGAGGTTCGCTCTAGCGCACTTGGCTGGTTCCAAATCTTCACTTTTTTTTTCTTGAGAGCTCTAAAATGTCATCTTTTCTTCAAAGACCTATAAAAAACATAGAAAACACAAAAATGAAGTAGAATCTACTAAAATATATAAATAAAGAGTCTAATAACTGTAAATTAAACTTACATATTGATAGTCTCCTAGCAATACAAAACGAAAAACTATTTGAAAAGTAAAATCAAAGATAAATTCATGATTCATGATATCTAAAAATTTGGGTTGCATATAAAACCTTGGTGATTGTTCATGAGTAAGTTTTTAATAAGAACACATCTTTGTAATGAATAAGGGTTTTAAAAGTTCAGATTACTTACACAAGGTTGGTTTAAGGCATCATAAGTTTGATTTGGTGTGTGGTGAATTAGCACATAAAAGATGAAGCTTCCAAATAATTCTAATGTATAGCGTTTCAGTGTTTATACATTCATCGAATTCTTTATCAAAATGAACAATAATGGCATAGTCTTTATTTCTTTTCTTTTTCTTTCATCATGAGATTTTTGCCACGTTGAGTTCCATTAAGCTTTCTAATTGACCCATGTAGCGAGTGTTTGGCCAATGACTCCCAAACCAGATGGTTTTAGGGCATTAGGTGTAAAGACACCCCTAAGGACTTACTAACTCGAGTCAAAAAGGCTACAGAACTAATTGGTCTTAATGCTGCTAAGCGAAATTCCCACCTTTTGATGTGAACACTCACTACTTACTGAGGCAAGAGGTCCAGTTACTCAATGGAAATTTTAATGATCATTATATGCATAATTCCCACCTTTTGACGTGAACACTCACTGCTTATTGAGGCAAGAGGTCCAGTTACTCAATGGAAAGTTCATTTAATGATCATTAGGAGCATTTTATTTTCTCTTTTTGTTCAATAATCATTTTTTTTTCTATGCCAAAGTGTTCTTCTAACAAGTTATCCAATTACAGTTAGGTCATGGAAATATATACATCAAAATTATATGTCACACCTCACACAACTATGTGCTAATGTGCTCGTGTCAGATTTAGATCAAACTTGTTAGTTCTTAAATGCCTTGAGGTAGGTAATTAAACTTTTAAAACTTTTATCACTAGGCTATATATTCTAGATTTTAAGCTTACCGATGAAGTTTTTATCATAATATTTGTTTTAAATCAATCAAAATTTTCAGAATAATATGAACATGCATTTATCTACAAAAAATTTAATTACTAAAGAAAAAACTGGGATAGAGTGTGTGAAACATGTCTCCCATACCCCCAAAATTAATGTACACATTGTCCCCAATGTGTAAGTGACATAGAAAAATCTGACTTGGGAGATGGAGAACTAAATGGTTGGTATCACTCGTAGTACACCCCCAAACTTGAACTTGATGCACGCACTATGTTCCTGAAGAAAAAAAAACAAATGTTGTGCTGGAAAACAAGAAACATTAATAATAAATAGTTAAATAAAAGTAAATACTAATAATAAAAGGAAATACTAGAATGAAAAGGATATGCTGTGGGGTGCGTCCCATGAGCGCTAAGTTTTACGTCTTCAGCTAGACAGGGTATCCTCTCACTGTTGCTCTCCAGGTGGTGCAGTTGATGAGGTATTGGGTGCGGGAGGTAGTCGATCGAGGATTGTCTGGAGCATCACCTCCTGTCTTGCAAACTGTGCCTCCAAACCATCTATCCGTTGATGTATCAATAGGGTCACCTCCCTATCCTCCCTGCGGATGTCAGAGAGCTCATAGCAAAAAGAGGACAGCTCCTCTAAAAGGTGTTGGTACTAGGTGGAACCCATGGTAGGCTGGTCCTCCTCCCAAGTAGGGCTCTCTGTAGGGTGCTCTGTGTCCATGGGGTCATCCTCCACAGGCTCATCAGTAGGAATATGCTCGCGAGGTCCTCAGGACATAGGGGACTGGCTCAAGCTCCACTGGCTCCTCCTAAAGAAAGGGTGGCCACTCACCGGTCCATCCATGGAGGAGCCTTTGATCCTCTTTTTCTTGAAGATATGGCTTAGGAGGAACAGGAAAGGGAGCTCCCATGCATTCATTGTGGTGGTCTGACAGCCATGCACGTGGTCCCAAAACTTATGGATCTGGCTCCATATGATTAATAAAATGGAATACCAGTGTCCCCGGTGAAATGCATATAGGGCCTGTAGGAACTGGTCCCTCCTTTGAGTCTTATGCCCCAAGGGGCACACATTACGCTGTAGAATGGAGTCCACGACCCAGAGTCATGGAGGTAACTTCGATTGGCTCCCTGCATTGTTGTGCCGGTCAGCGTACAGGCCCATACACATATCCTCGATAATGTGGGATAGCGGAAACGGCTCTGGCTGCTCCTCCTTATGGGTGTCCTCAAGAGGGGACTCATCGCAGCAGTGAAGGGTAACAACGATGTCAGCAGTGGTCAGCTCGATGAACTTGCCTTGGACTAAGAAAGATAGAATCTATGGTCTGGTGCAGTCGTAGGATAAGTTCTCATAGAAATTGACCAAAAATCTGGTGTAGGCCATCAAGCAAACAGGCTTGAACAACTGCTTCAGTCCCCGAGTCTTGAATTCTTGAACCGCCCATCGGGTGGCGTTCAAGCTCTTAAAATCCACATCGATGTTGAATTTAGTCTCAAACAAGATTTCTCGTTGTTCGAAACTAGGCCGAGATGATTGGGGACGACTGCTGAAGGCTCGGGAAGTGAAGGAAGCTTGTTTAGGAATTGTGGTCTAGTTGCTGTCAAGTTTGCGCTCGATCGCAGGTTAGGTGCGCTTGATCGCACTGGGTGACTTATGCTCGATCACAGGGGTATTGCGCTCGAGTGCAATGGTTCAAGTAATACGTCGATTAGGTTGTGGGCAACAGAACCTGGAAGCTATAGGAAGCACATAAACTCGATCTCAACCTCCTGTAAACACGAAATACAACCACAACATATGGTAGATGCATATGATTAGTAAAATGTAAACCAAAAACCATGTGTGGTTGTGTGCAACTAAGTAGAAAAGAAAAACGGGTACGGGCATACCTTGTGTGCACGTGAAAGTGAGTGGGTGTGTGATTGGGGAATTAGAATGATAATAGGGGAATGAAGTATGGAACGGGGGAGTGTTTGGTTGATGTTAAATGATATGGTAGTGAGAGTGATAGTGTTAGGCCTGCTGAAGAGTGATGTGCAAGATGGAGAGGGTGAGAGAGCGAGAGAGACAGAGAGAGTGTGATTGAGCGTAGGGGAGGGATGATAAGGAAAATGTGTTTAAAAACCATCAGGTGACTTCTCTGCCCCGAGTGCGCTCGATCGCACTTGTGCGCAAGTGTGTGGTGTGGTGCACTCGCGTGCTATGGAATGCAAGGCGGGAGTGCGCTTGAGCACACAGTGTGGTGCGCTCGAGCTCAAGGCAGAAAGTGCTGATAATAATAAAATATAAAAGGACTAAAATAATGAAACAAATAATGAGAAAAACTAACAACAATACAACCATACCGTACTTTTGGCCTCAGTACCACTAACCTCAATAGAGGTGCTTGAGCTATATGGATATTAAAGTGGGAATTGCTCAAGTGCTCTCTATAGTAGCTTTAATGCTACTTTCTTTGAAGGGGGCACTTAGAGCCCACCTCATATGGTTCAAGTGCTCTTGGATCAGCTGCATACTAAACAGATTGAAGTACCAAGTCTTCGTCTCTAGGAGGCATGTTGAGATCAAGGTATGGCTTGACTCTGTGTCCATTAACTGTGAATGTTTGATTGCCATTGGAACTATGAATCTCCAAAGCACCATGAGGAAAGACCTTGGTGACCACATAAGGACCAGACCATCGAGACTTTAGTTTTCCTGGGAACAGTCTTAATCTTGAGTTGTAGAGCAACACCCTTTATCCCACATGAAACTCTTTCCTTACTAGTTGTCTATCATGATAGGCTTTTGTTCTTTCTTTGTATGGCTTGACATTCTCATACGCATTATGCCAAATTCTTCTAGCTCATTTAAGTGCAGCTTCCTCTTCTCACCCACTTGTTTCATATCAAAATTGAGTTGTTTAATGGCCCAATATGCTCGATGTTTGAGCTCCAATGGCAAATGGCATGCTTTACCAAAGACTAAGCGGTATGGGGACATCCTAATTGGTGTCTTGTAAGCTGTCCTATATACCCATAGAGCATCATTTAGTCGCAAAGACCAATCCTTCCGATTAGGATTCATGGTCCTCTCTAGGATGCTTTTGATTTCTCGGTTACTTATCTCCACTTGGCCACTAGTCTGAGTGTGATATGGAGCTCCAACCTTATGGGTGATCCCATATTTTCTAATGAGTGCGGCAAAAGAATGATGATGAAAATGGCTGCCACCGTCACTGATGATTGCTCTTGGAGTCCCAAATCGGGTTAAGATGTTATCCTGTAGAAACTTCACAACCACTTTATGATCATTAGTCTTTGAGGGGACAGCCTCAACCCATTTGGATACATAATCCACACCCACAAGAATATACAAATAACCAAAGGAATTAGGGAATGGGCCCATGAAATCGATGCCCCATACATAAAAAAGTTTTACTATATGAATATTTTGTAGGGGTATCTGATTTCGGGATGAGATGTTACCTGTCCGCTGGCATCTGTCACATGAGCTGCAAAATGAGAAGACATCTTTAAACATATTAGGCCAATAAAAACCAGATTTTAATACCTTAAGTGATGTTCTCTTGGCCCCAAAGTGTCATCCATAAGCAAACTGATGGCAATGTTGTAATAAGCTCAAGTGCTCATCTTCTGAGACACACTGTCTGATGATTTGATCGGGGCAGAATTTGAAGAGGTAGTGGTTATCCCAATGGTAATGTCTAGACATAGATATCAGCCACTTCTTTCCTTGAGTGGTCATACCTAAAGGAAAAAGCTTAGCAGTTAGATAATTAACAATATCAGCATACCATGGAAGTGTTACCTCTAGTGCAAACAATTGTTCATCAAGGAAGTTCTCATTCAACGGTAACTCATTTTTGTCATCCTCATAAGGTAGCCTTGATAAGTGATCTGCAACCATATTTTCACTGCCCTTCTTATCTTTGATCTCTAAGTCAAACTCTTGCAATAGGAGTACCCATCTGATTAACCTAAGCTTGGCATATTTCTTAGAAAACAGATATCTCAAGGCAGCATGATCAGTAAATACAATAACCTTAGAGCCAATTAGGTATGATTTAAACTTCTCTAAAGCAAAAATAACAGCTAACAATTCCTTTTCAGTAGTAGAATAGTTAAGCTGAGCATCATTTAAAGTTCTAAAAGCATAGTAAATAGCATGAGGTACCTTATTAACTCTTTGGCCTAAGACAGCTCCCAAGGCGAAGTCACTGGCATCGCACATCAACTCGAATGAAAGATTCCAATATGGTGCCATCATTATTAGGGAGGATGGGAGCACATCTTTCAATGAGTTGAAATCTGTCATACAGTTATCAGTCCATTCAAACTTGGTATCTTTAGCTAACAATGCACATAGAGGTCTAGAGATCTTGGAGAAGTCCTTGATGAATCGTCTATAGAATCCAGCATGTCCAAGGAAACTTATGACTTCCTTAACTATTAGAGGAGGAGGAAACTTTGAAATGATGTCTATTTTGGCCTTGTCTACCTCAATGCCTTTGTTGGAGATCGAATGTCCCAACACAATGCCTTGTTGAACATAAAGTGACATTTCTCCCAATTCAGCACTAAGTTGCTCTCTTCACATCTCTTTAGGACACTCTCTAGATGATTTAGGCATTCATCGAAATTGGAACCAAAAATACTGAAATCATCCATGAATACCTCAATGAATTTCTCTACCATGTCAGAAAATATGCTCATCATACATCTTTGAAAGATGGCTGGTGCGTTGCATAAACCGAATGACATCCTTTGATAAGCAAATGTGCCGAAAGGACATGTGAAGGTAGTCTTTTCTTGATCCTCAGGTGCTATGGCAATCTGGTTATGCCCACTATACCCATCCAAGAAGCAATAATAGCTATGGTCAGCTAATCTTTCTTACATCTGATCAATGAATGGCAAGGGAAAGTGATCTTTTCTGGTCACTTTGTTTAATCTTCGGTAATCAATATATACCCTCAAGCTAGTTGTTTTTCTTGTAGGTATGAGCTCCTCATCCTCATTCTTCACCACTATGATCCCACTCTTTTTTGGAACAACTTGGACCAGACTTACCCATTTACTGTCTGAGATGGGGTAGATAATGCCAACATCTAATAGTTTTAATACCTCAGCCTTTACTACCTCTTTCATGTGCGGGTTAAGTCTTCTTTGAGCATCTCGAGTGGGCTTTGGTTCAACCTCAAGGTAGATATGATGAATGCACTTGGCTAGACTTATCCCCTTGATGTCAGCAATGGTCCATCCAATGGCAGATCTATGCTTCCTAAGAACTCTTAATAGTTTTTCTTCTTCTCCAACACTCAAATTAGCAGCCATAATCACAGGTAATGTCTTCTTCTCTCCCAAATAGGCATAATTTAAATGGTCAGGTAGCTGCTTCAATTCCAAGGTTGGTGCGTGGACAATAGAAGGGAGAAGAGTAGTATTAGTAGATATGAGAGATTCAAATGGAGAAGTATACTTACTTGGATGTTTTGAAGAAGCCTCAAGGAGGTGCACAACTTTAATGATGTCATCAGTAACATCTTCAGGTTCTTGCTCAATATCCACTTTTGTAAAGTTATGGGTAAGGGTAGTCTCCAATGGATCAATGTGCTGGACCTGAAAAGCTTGCTCAACAAAACTTTGCATCATACATACATTAAAGCATTCCATATCATCTTGAGGTAGTTTTAATGCATCAAATATTTTAAACTCTATTTTCTCACCATTTACCTTCATACTTACTATACCTTTTTTACAAAAAAATTTGTATCAGTGATTCTCATAAAGAGACTTCCTAAGATGATGGGTAGAGGTAATGGCATAGGGCCTTTCTCCATATCTAACACAATGAAATCAGCAGGTAAAATGAACTCACCTACCTTTACCAGGACATCCTCAAGAATACCTCTAGGTCTTTTGATGCTTCTATTTGCCAACTGCAAAGCGGTGGAAGTCGGTTGAAGCTCTCCCAAATCTAGGGTTTCGAATATTGTGTATGGTAGCAAATTTACACCCGCTCCCAAATCTAGTAATGCCCGTTCAAACAGCTGGTCACCTATCCTGCAGTGAATAGTGAAACTACCCGGATTATTTAGTTTTGGTGGTAGTTTTCTTAATAGCACAACACTTACCTCTTCAGGCAAGGTCACTGTCTCATATTCCTAAAACTTCCTCTTATGAAGGCAACAATCTTTTAGAAATTTAGCATAAGCAGGTATTTTCTGAATTGCATCTAATAAAGGAATGTTTATTTCAACTTTCCGTAAAGTTTCAAAGATGTCAAGCAGTTTATTTGCCTTCTTTTGTTTTACTAACCTTTGCAGGAAGGGTGGTGCATTCACCATCTTCATCTCACTTACCTTTGATGCCAATGGTTTCTCTAGAGATGCTTTTATAGACTCATCGATTCCTATGACCTTACCATTTCTGAGGGTTGTGATAGCCTTCAGTTGCTAGTGCCCCCCGAGGTTAGGTAGTGTTTGAGCCGAAAACTCACCTTGCTTTCTGCCACTCAATTCTTTAGTCAGTTGCCCCATTTGTACCTCTAGCCTTTGAATGGCTTGTTCGTGTTTTGCAGTGGTCTATCTAGACTCAATCCAAAATTGCCTTTCATCTGCTATAAACTGATCTTGTGAAGTCATCAACTGTTGTTGTTGGGATACCAACTGTTGTTGCTGATTTGCTAGTTGCCTCACAAGACTCCCTAGGTCATTTTTCTTTGTTTCGAAAACTGAGTAGACTGCTAGTTGGGAGTTCCTTTGCTGCCCTTGACTGTTCTGATTATTGCTCCAAAAGAAGTTGGGGTGATTTCGCCATCCAGGGTTGTAGGTTTTTGCATACGGATTGTTCTTTGGCAGATAGTTGTTTTGTCCCACATAATTTGCTTGCTTTGGGTCTGCAGATGAATACAAATGACATGTCTCAGTAGTATGATCAAATTGAGAACATATAGCACATACCTGGAGTGCGATAGCTAGTGGATTAGGTGAGGCATTCTGAGCAGTCATGGCTTTAACAAGCAGATCTAGTTTCTTCTCCACAGCAGCTATTTGGGTAGAGGATCCACCATTTAGGGTCACCTCATACATACCTTTGCTCTTGGGTCCATGTCTACCTCTAGAAGAGAATTGTTGGGTGTGCTTACTTAATGTTTCGAATAGCTCCATAGCTTCTTCGTTGCTCTTCTCCATCAGCACTCCTCCACAACCTGAATCCACAATACTTTTATTAGTATCACTCAAACCTTCTTAAAAAGCTTGTACCAGTTCATCCTGAGGTAGATTGTGATGTGGCCATTTGAGTAGCTGCTCGTTGAAATGTCCTCATGCCTCAAAGAACAGGTCTCCATCTTTTTGTTGAAAGGATTGAATCTTCTTCCTCATTTGCTTTATCTTTTAGGCTGGAAAAAACTTTCTTAGGAACTTGCTGGCCAACTCCTCCCAAGTATGGATAGAAACTGCAGGTAATGAGTTTTACCACAGTTTAGCATTATCTTTTAAGGAAAAAGGGAAAAGAATTAACCTAATTCCTTCTTGGTCTAGGCCCCGGATGTGCTGGAACTTGCAGAGATTGAAAAATTCTTGTAGGTGCAAGTGTGGATCCTCATTAGGTGTACCCCTAAAGTGAGTCAATGCATTGAGTATCTACGGAGATATGTAATAATGGCTTTCTGCCTCTGGTTGATAAGCAATGCAAAATGGCTGGTCGATGTTCCTTGGGATAAAGAATTGCTTCATCAGTCTTCGCCTAGGTGGTTGTTGGTTTTCTAGCTGTTCCGCCATTGATGCTTCTTCCTCGAATTCTTCTTCTACCTCTTTAGAGTTATCTCTAAGCCTTCGTTGAATGGTCCACTCAAGCTCTGTATCAAGGGGAAAGAAAGTGGGATGCCTGGATCGAAGTCCTTGCATGAATCAGCAAAAACCACTTCAGTGCAGCAGTTCAGTACTGCTGTTCGGGTAGCCTCTACCTCAAATGCACTCAATCACACAAAGGGATGCGCTCGATCGCGCAAGGTAATTGCACTCGATCTCAGTGTCACAAAGAGCTTCTGCTGTAGTGCCTGAAACAAAAATTGAAAAGAAAATGGATTAGGTTTTTTTGATGAAACAAAATAAAAGTGAAAAACATAAACTTAAAATTTTTAGATTTTTGATAAAAATAAAAAAGAATAAAATAAACTAAAAATGACTAAACCAAACGAAAATGATTCTAAAAAGAAATTTATGCAATCCCCGGCAACGGTGCCAAAAACTTATTGAGCTTTTATCTACCTAAATTAATAAGCAAATAATCGAACTTGTTTTACTTGCAAGTGCACAAGGTCTACAGTAGCATAGTGTGCAAGTGCGAGATCATCTCCATAGGGATTGGTGAATTTCGTTTCAGAACCAGTTTCACAATGTAAAAATTGATAGAAATAAATATTGAGTCTAGATTGATAATAATAAGAACATAGGGCTTTGATATCCATCACTAATCATACTCTCCCAATAAGTAATGTGCCAATGCTCTAGCCCTACCATGAATATGGTTGTCAACCTAAAGGCTTGGTCCGCTCCTTAAGCTATTGATCTCCCTAAGCAATGAGTTAGGCATGGTGTATACTCTATCTTTTTTTCTCTCTTAAGGGATTCAACATGGTGTATACTGAGTTGTTCCTTAAGAGAGCATAAGGTCTATGGAAATCGACAACCACACGAGACCTAGGGCATGTTGTATACTCCCGGTTTCTCATATTGATTAACCCAAGAATCCGATGTGGATTTCTTTTGTTACTATTGTCCGACCCAGGACTCAGTCATCTAAATTGATCTAACTAACTAATCCATACTTCATGCATATGTTGATCAGACAAACACATATGAGGAATTCAATAAAACAGGCATTAATCAATTAAAGCATCATAACATGGCTATTTGCAAAGGTAACAATACTTATATATAGAAAAGCATAACTAGGGCTTCAATCAAGCCCTATTTCAAAGTTAGTTACACATGTTGTCTATGATAAATATCATCATAACATAAACTAAATAGTAAAGATAAAACCCGAAGAATATTATGGAGACGAGTCGTCAATTCCTCTTCAAAGCTTACAACTTAAAAGCCAAATCAAAAGTATCATTTCTGTGTTTTATAAGCCTATATATAGGGTTCTAAGGATGCCTCGAAACCCTAATTGCCAAAATAAGACCTGAAGACATCTTTCCAAAACTGGCTCTATCGCCTCTCTGTGCGCATGCGTGTGCGATCGATCACATGGGTGCGCTCGAGCCTTCTAGGTGTGCGCACGAGTGCTTTTACACTCGATCACAGAGGAGGTGCGCTCGAGCGCACTTAGCTGGTTCCAGATCTTCAGTTTTTCTTCCTTAGAGCTCCAAAATGTCATCTTTTCTTCAAAGACCTATGAAAAACACAAAAAACACAAAAATGAAGTAGAATCTACTAAAATATATAAACAAAGAGTCTAATAACTGGAAATTAAGGGGCTTAAATATGAATAATTAAGTACTTATCACCAAGTCGACAAATCTCTAAATGAAGTCCTCGACGCTTAGTCCGAGACGACTAGTCCTTCTCAAACTCTTACCCATCCAAGAAACAACAAGAATAGGACAAGTCTGAAATGATGAAACAGCTAAAAAAATGAATGAACGCATTGTGCTTGCCATAAAATCCACTCAAGGATACATCCTCAAAGAAATTAGACCTGTAGGTAACCCCTCTCCCAAAAGCTCATGGACGAGAAAATGCCCCCAAATTTCAAAATGCCTCATATAAAGCCTTATATCGGAAAGAAATATCCCATAGATAACTTAGAGACTTTTAAGTCCCTAATGTTCCTTCATGGCCATTCAGAGCCATCTATGTGTCATGCATTCCCAGTAACACTATGAGAGATAGTGAGAACATGGTTCTCTCAGTAGTATTTCGGATCTATAAAATAGTTTCACAAGCTCAACGAATAGTTTGTTATATATTTTTTTAGAAGCCGAGGTTCTACAAAGATTCCTAAGAGCTTGTTAAGCATAATTCAACATGTGAATGAGACCCTTCATGATTGCATCTCATGCTTCAATTTGGCTAAAGTAGCGGTTATGGCCTTGATCAATGGCCTCAAGGACTTTGACTTCAATCACTACCTCTCTAAAAACTCATTGCATACCTTGCTAGCCCTTCTAGCCAAAGGAGAGAAGTTTGTAATCGTAGAGAAAGACCAAGCCTTCTACAAAAGGAGAGAGGAAGCCTTGATGGGTAGGAAAAAAATAATATTCGAAAGGATGAAAAGTCAGGACCTCATCGGGGATTTAAAACTTACACTCCTCTTAATACCTTAATGACTGATCACTTGAAGAAAATAGGAAATCAAGATATCATCAAGTGGCCTACTAAGATCAAGCCACCCATTGGAAAAAGGGATATGAGTCGCTTCTATCACGTTCACAATAACCATGAGTATGATATAGATGAATGCAGACATCTGAAGGACGAAATTGAAGGCTTGATACTAAGAGAATACTTAAAGAAGTTTATCAAGATGGAAATCAAGAAGGAGCCCAAATCGAAGAAGAAGTCTTGACCATAAAGAAATAAGTAGACCAAAGCAGAGCCCAAACCCAAGGGAAAGCAACAGAAGAAACCGAACCCTGGAGAAGAAGTTAGAAATACCCCCACAACAAGTGTCATCCGAACTATCTTTGGGGGGAAAACCTTTGGAGGTGAATCCTCAAACTCCTGAAGAGCCTAAGTCCATTTTGTTGGATCAGTTGAAGAGCCCACCAAAGAGACCTGAGTTAATCAAACCATTAGTTTTACAGACCAAAACCTCGAATGAATAAAGCTCCCTCACGATGACAAAGTTATCTTGACCATAGTCATTTTGAATTTTGTGGTTGAAAGGATCTTGATAGATAACAGATCATCTCAAGATATACTGTACTATGCCGCCTTAAAAAAAGACGAAACTACTAGAAGATTGTCTGAGACCAGTATAATTGTAACGACCCATCTCAAGATGACTGAACAGATCCCACGCGAAACGACATCATTAACTTTAAGTATTGAGCACTTGAACCTATAATACCACATGTAAATCTTGTTCTTTCCATCATATAATATATTCCAATTATATATATATATATATATATATATATATATATATATATATATATATATATATATATATGCATATTTCCACATTTCCTTTACTTTATGAACATGTCATCTTGGTTAAGACCAAGAATTTACACAAGATACAACTTTAGATCAAACTATATCCATAACAATTCAAAAAAAATATATACATTTTTTTTCTTTCAAAATGGAGATATATTCATCAATTTATACTCAACTTCCCTTTCCGTCCAAATCTCAGTACTCCCTTCCATGGAAAAACTTTAAGATGTACCCAACCACCCACTTGAAACTCAAGTAGTCTTCCCTTTTTGTTAGTATAACTCTTTTGTCTACTTTGGGCTGCCTCCAAATGCTCTCGTAACTTCTTGATTCTTTCTATAGTCAGGTCTACCAATTTTGGACCCAAGATCTTTCTTTCCCCCACTTCCTCCTAACACACTAGAGTTCTACACCATCACCCATATAATGCCTCAAAAGGAGACATTCCAATACTAGCTTGGAAATTATTATTATAAGAAAACTCCATGAGAGATAAGTATGCATCCTAACAACCTGAAAAACTCATAACGCAGGCTTGCAACATATCCTCCAATGTTTTTTTAGTTCGTTCTGACTGATTATCCATCTGAGGGTGAAAAGCAGTACTAAAATACAGAAGAGTGCCTATAGCCTGCTAAAACCCTTTCTAGAATCGAGAAGTAAACCGAGCATCATGATCTGACACAATACTCCATGGTACACTATGTAATTTCACTATCTCTGCCACTTATAACTCTGCCAATCTCTCGAGAGACCAATGAATAGGAAGAAAATGTGAATTTCCACAACCGATCCATTATAATCTAAATAACATCAAAGCCCTTCTGAGTACGGCGAAGTCCTGTAATGAAATCTATAGTCACTCTTTCCGAAGGCCATTCTGGTATAGGAAGAGGTTGTAACAAACCCATCTTATGCTTATGTTCAGTTTTCACCTGCTGACACATCAAACATCGAGATACATACTCGCCACATCTTTCTTTAAACCCGACTACCATTAGTTTTGCTTAAGCCCTCTATACATTTTGTTATTTCCTGGATGCATGAAATAGATAGTATCATGTGCTTCCTTTAAGATTTCTTTCTTTAACTCCATATCGTGGGGTACGCAAATCTGATTCCCTAACATCAATAAACCCTATTCTTGTACTAGAAAATCTGTCCACTTACTATCCGTCACTTCCTTCTTTATAGCCATCAGTGTTTCATCTCTACTTTGTGTTTCTAAAAGATCATCTACCATAGATGATTTCACAACAATATTCACCATTAATCCTCCATTAACACTCACATCAAGTTTCACCTCCAAGTTTCGCAATTCTTCTATCAATATTAAGCAATAAATCTTCAAAACTGCTAACTTACTAGTATATTTTCAACTCAAAGCATCAACCACCACATTAGCTTTCCCAACATGATAAAGAATGGTACAATCATAATCACTTATCAACCTCCTCCATCGTCTTTGTTTCAAATTCAGTTTCTTCTGGGTGGGTAGGTATTTAAGACTCTTATGGTCTATTAATATTTCACAACTAGCCCCATAAAGATGATGTCTCCATATTTTCAACGCAAAGACTATTATTGCTAACTCCAGATCATAGGTCGGGTAATTTCTTTTATGATTCTTTAGCTGTCATGAAGCATAAGCTATAACTTTTCCATGTTGTATTAACACACAACCCAACCCTTAATGTGATGCATCACTGTAAACTACAAATCCTTCATCACTTACAGGAAGTATCAATACAAGTACAATTGTCAACTTTTTTTTAAGTAATGGGAAGCTCCTTACACAATCTTCAAACCATTCAAACTTTTCTTCATTTTTAGTTAACTTGGTCAAAGCTACAACAATAAGTGAAAAGTCTTTAATAAAGCTCCAAAAATACTTTGCTAATCCTAAGAAGCTTCTGATCTCAGTTTCATTTGTCGATCTCTCCCAATTCAGAACTGCTTCAACTTTCAAAGGGTCCATAACCACACCTTCCCCTGATATCACATGCCCCAAGAATATCACCTTATTCAACCAGAATTCACACTTGTTAAACTTAGCATAAAGCTTTGCTCTTCTAAGGGTTCTAGAAAAATCTTTAGATGCTCATAATGTTCTCCCTCACTTTTGAATACACAAATATATCATCAATGAAAACCACCACAAATTTACCCAAGAAGGACCAAAACACCCTATTTATCAAGTCCATAAAAGTAGCAGGGGAATTTGTCAATCTAAACGACATAACTAAAAACTCATAATGACCATACCGAGTTCTGAAAGTAGTTTTGGGAATATCCACATCCTTAATCCACAGTTGATGGTACCCTGATCTCAAATCTATTTTAGAAAATACTCTAGCTCCTTGTAACTGCTTAAATAGATCATCAATTCTGGGTAATGGATACTTATTACGAATTTTTATTTTATTCAACTGTCTATAGTCAATACACAATCATAAAGTCTAATTATTCTTCTTAACAAACAACATAGGGGCCCTAAGGTGATATACTAAGATGAATGAATTTCTTGTCTATAACTCCTATAATTGCACCTTGAGCTATTTTAATCTAGCATGAGCCATAGAGATATGAGTAGGACAAGACACCAGATCAATAGAGAACTCAACTTCTCTATTAGGTGGTAAACTAGGTAATTCCCCAGGAAAAACATCTAAAAAATCTCTTACTATAGGTATCTTTTCAAATCTCACACTGTCATCATTTGAGTCAATAGTATATGTCAAGTAACCTTCACGTCCTTTTTTCAACAACTTTCTAGCTGTTATGGCAGAAATAAGACAATGAGGAAGTATTCTTTGCTCCCTTTTAAAACTGAACTCCTCATATCTTGGAATTCAAAAAATCACCATCTTCTTAAAACAATCTACCCAAGCATGATGAGTAGCTAATCAATCCAAGCTTAAGACTAAATCAAAATCTGTCATCTCTAAAGGCAATAAATCCACCCAAAAGTCTCTATTTAACACATAGTTTCGAAACATATATTTAATTTCTACTCTTTTTCTTATAGGAGTTTCAATAATCACAACATTATCTAAACACAATTTAGGTGCCTCAACATATATCATAAAAGGAGTTGCCAAAAACTTGTTATGAGTTTTAAATTACTCGCAAGCGCACGAGTCGTTTGCAATATAGTGTTGTGCAAGTGCGAGGTCGAATCCACAGGGAATTGTGTTGTGAAAATATAATTTTATCTAAACTAACCTTATCTTAACCTAGTTCCGAATTTTGAATTGTATTTTGCAAAACAAATATAAACTAAACTAAATTAGTTTAAAAACAAATGATAAAAACATTAAGTTTTCTGAATCCACCCCACCAAAGTAAAGCATATATTTTTATATTCTATATAAAAAATATTTATCAAATGATTCCATGAATCTAACTTTAAACAAATCACAACAAATATCCTAATTAAACCAAAACCATCCAATGTATCCGTTTAATTTACAAATCACAAAGGATATCCAATTTAATCAAAATGATTCGATGTATCCATCAGATGAAACACACAGAACATCTAACTTGAACAATTTAAAAACTATCAATCGTAAGAATTTACTCAAACAATTGAAATAGAACATGTAATACTAAAAATATCATAATTGTATGAACATATCTAAAAATATAATGCTAAACAATGGAAAAGCTTCATCTTCAACCTTAGCTGAAGATTTTAGCCACTCATGATTATGAAACTAAATTTCACAATTAAAGTGCTAAGCATTAAAACTCAAAAAGAAATAAATTAAAACTGACTATACATTGAGAGAAATTCCACTCGCAGTTGTTGAGCAGCACTTCCCCCTTTGTAGCAAAGCCCTTGGAAATCCACCAGAATGCTAGTAGAAGTCCTCTAAATTGCACCAAAATGGCACTTGGATTGCTTACTAAAGATGAAATGAAGAGGGGCTTATTTAAGGAAACATCACAAGTGCAATATGTTTCCAATCCGATGTGGGATACTGCAGATTCCAGCTTTTGCTCTTTGACCTTTGTCTACTAAAACTACCATAACTTTCTCTAGAAAAATCATTTTATTGATCCGTAAAATTTCCCAAAAAATAGACATCCGGATCTTTCCAAGCATATATGGCTTATCTCCTGGTTCTTTCTGAATCAATACATTTTAATCCTAAAAAATGGCTAATCTGTACGAGCAATTCTGAAAATTTAATGAAACTTCTTTCCAAGCTTGTATACCTATAAAACAACGAAAAGTAACAAATTCCCAAGCTAACAAATGTAAATTAAGGGGCCAAAACATGCAATATTTAGCACTCATCAAGTAGCTCCATGATCGATTAATACTTTTAGCAGTTTTATCAAAGATAGAAGCCATACTAGTAACAACATCGGGTGTGGCTTGAGCATCCTGCTGTGTAAGGGCGTAGACATGACTCTGTCCTTACTGACCCTGGCTAGCATTTCCCTTTTCCATCACTAATCCTTGACCTTGACTTCCACCCTTGAAATTTCTAAATCTGCCACCTCGACCCAACTGACCTCCCCTAGAACCAGTCGGAGTATTTACACTGCCAAAAGATTGGAACCTCAATGAACATTCTGAACTCATGTGGCCAGCTTGCCCACAAACAAAGCAAATAGCACCTAACAAAGTGGGGCATTCTTTATGAAGATGTTTGACCAAACAACAGTGATAACACAACTGAATAGTATAATCACGAGACAAGTGTCCTATTTGACCACATTTAAAACATGTCATAGAATCCACTCCTGGCATAACACTGCTACCTCTGCCCAAAGTACCTATCCCTCTACCCTACACTCTTGCTAGTAAAGATTATCCTTTTGGTTTTTTGAGTTCTTCTCACTGGACTCTATACTACATATATTGCTGATCTACTTTGTTAGCCCTGATTCATAGTAAACAATCTACCCCCTGATTTTGTCCTCCTTGAGAAATCGACATGCTCCTCCAAAATGGATGACCACCTTGCATCCCAAATCTATAATTACTTTCCTTTGCACCCTCTGATATACTTCTCTTTTGTTGTTCACGTTATCCTCTGAATTCCATCACATCTTTTTTTGTCTGTAATGCCTTGTCCACCAACTTTGCATAAGTATCATGTGTCAAAATAGAAAAATCGATAACGGATTTCATATTTAGTTCATCAAGAAATCGTTTCTTTTCCTTTCCTCTATATTCACCAATTCTGGGACAAATCAAGACAACAAAAAATCTTCCATCTTACTAGGACATTGTCATAGCATTTTGCTTAAATTGTATGAAATCCCTTTCTTGTTGAGCTAAAAAAGTTTCAGGAAAATTTTTCTCGAAGAACACCTGCTTGGATCTATTCCAATTCAAAGGCTGATCAATGTCTTCACTCAATCTGGGAAAGATATCCTCCTGCCAATTTGATGCTTCACCCTCCAATTTAAATGATGCAAAAACCACTTTTCATTCAATAACTGATAATACTCTAAAAAAGCATTCCATTTTCTTAGCCCATGCCTCTATGTCTAATGTATTATTAGTACCACTAAAAATTGATGGTTGCAACTTATTAAATCGAGCAAATAAATCTTCTTTTATTTTCTGTCTCAAGTATTTTTCCCTTACTTGAACACTGTGCACTTTAGGAACTCTTGCTTGCCCTTCAGGTAAATCAGGAACCTATTTATTCCGTTAACCTAACTCACGTTGTAATTCGTCAATTCTACCCAAAGCTTGATTAAGGGCTTTTCATAACTCATCCCTTTTAGTAGTAGAATCTCTTATGGTTTCACTAGTAGTGCCTACTGCACTACCAACACATTCCTCTTCAAATTTTTCAGGTTCGACTTCAATTTCCTTAACTCTACGTTTACGTAAAAAGGGTCGACCACGACCCTTAATTGGAATGCTGCCCTTACCTTGGGCAAGTCCCCCAAATTTGGCTCTTCCTCTATTACAACCACGTTACATCCTCAACCCTTCACAAAAGAACTTATTTAGAAACGAAAATACTAAACTCATATAGTCTACAGAATCTTAACCCAAGGTTGTGGTACCAAAAATGTAACGACTTATCCTGAGAAGACTGAACGGGTCATAGTCAGAATGACATCATTAATTTTAAGTATTGAGTAGTTGAACCTATAATACCACTTGTAAATCATGTTCTTTCCATCATATAATATGGTCCTATTATATGCATGCATATTTCCACATTTCCTTTAGTCTATGAACATATCATCTTGGTTAAGACCAAGAATTTACACAAGATACGACTTTAGATCACACTATATCCATAACAATTCAAAAAAAAATATATACATTTTTTTTTCCAAAATGGAGATATATACATCAATTTAAACTCCTTACAAAATTGGGCAAGAATGCCCACCTAAAGGTGCCCTTTTTCTTCACTTTCTTTAATAATTAACTTCAATTCTATTCAGCAAATTCGTGAAATATTTGAACATAGGGGGAAAAGCTAAAAGCTCAATAAGTAATCGTGTTACTCAAAGTAATAATCATCAAGAAATTTGAATTATAAAACCAAAATCATAAATATATAAACATTCCCATGCTTATCACAAAAATAAAAATTTCAAGAATATATTAAGTCATCCAACAATTCACAAATTTCATGCCATTTCAAGAAAGGCATTCACATGTTGTAAATTTAATTCCAGACAGTTATTAATACATATATAACAATAGGGATGTTTCTCCACGTACCGGTACATCCAATATCCCATTTTTCGTCCACTCGTGTCCATCTCTATTTCCACTTCCACCTGTTTCCATCTTACTTTCCACTTCCACTCGGTTCCAATTCACTTTCCACTTCTGTTCCGTTCCATTTCACTTTCCACTTCCGCTCGGTTCCAATTCACTTTTCACTTCCACTCGGTTCCACGATTTTTATCAAAGAGTTCAATTCTCATTAAACATAATTTATAACACAAACAATTTATCAATATAATTCTATCAACTCATTAACATTAAAATTTACTTCCAAACACACATCAAGACATATCATTAATTGTTTCTTAGACATCAATTATACATTTATTCATCATGCTTACTAAGAGTAAGCTGAAACTCATCTTTGATATTCCATGAGTTAGTTTCGGGCTACTTCCTTTCCCTTAGCACGTTCTCCAGTCACACCTAAAGATTTTATTATTTAGTATACCAATCCAAGAAGTATGTACAAGTTTAGTAGTTATCTTTATCAAGTAACTATAAGAAATAATCAAAACAAGACAATATCACAAGCTTCATTTTCTTTCTCTACATTTCCTTATTGTTTATTTCCATTCATTATTCTTTCTTTCATTTCCTATCAAATTTGAGATTCATATCTCATTACAATGATACACTTAAATTTACTCAATTAAATTTCAAGTTAAATTACAAGAAAGTTTAAACTTCTTATGTGTTAAAATTAATTAAAGTGATCCTTTTCTAAGTTTTTTTTGCTTAAAAAGCTTATATCAACCACTCAATAATTCCTCCAAATCAAAGAAACCATATTAATCTAACAATCATTATACCACCAAACTTTCAAACTCACATAATTAACATTTTCCAAACACTAACTTAGGTTAAATCACTAAAAATTCCATTTTTTTTTTGTAAAAACATTCTTCCTAAACATGTAATTTTATCATGAAAAGTCTCTTAGTCTAAGAAATTCCTCTAATTCCAACAAATATTTATACTTAAAACCAAAAATTTATATATTTAACTATACCTAAATCAAAAAATTTTGTTGTTTCATGCTATAGTTCAAGATTCATCCAAAATTTCAACATAATCATATTCCAACTTCAATAAATCATAAACCCGTCAATTTAAATCCAAATGATCTCAAACAAACCCCAAAAATCAACTTTAAGAAGTCTATTTTCACTTTAAAAAGGTTGGAAACTAGTAATACCTCATATTCTTGATGAAAAATCCAAGAAAAACCAAAGGAGAAATGTTCCCTTGTTTGGCGTGTGTACCCCATGCCCCTCCTTCTGTCGCTCGTGGTAGCCCACCTCCCGGACTGGACAACTCTTCTAGTTGGTAAAAGATAGTTTCTAAGGTTTAGGGGCAAAAAGACTAAAATATAAAGTGGGGAGCTAAGTTAAGTAGAATAAAAATATAGGTTTTCTTTTTAACCCATTCTGCCCCCTCTCTCTCTCTCCGAGTTCTTGAAGAAGAAAATGAGAGATTTCTGTGTTAAATATCTAAGGATTTGCCTTTATATAGTCCCATTAGCTTTTGCCTCTTTACCCCTCCACTCTATCTTTAATTAAATTGCAAGTCGTTCATCTCTTTTCCTAGCTAAGTTTACTAAGGCCCAAGAGTTTTAATTTATAGCAAAATCTCCATAATTTAAACTTAGCATTTATAAAAATACTTCCCTTTATCTTATGTCTATTTTTTATATAATAAATCACACAACTTCCTAACATAGCAAAAATTATATTAATTTCATTAATATATATGTAAAAAATTTAAAGATCGGACTCTATAATTCCTCCCACCTAATAAAATTTTGTCCTTGAAATTTTACTAATCTGAGTCCATAAAAAGATAAGGATATTATTTCTTCATAATTGTTTCACTTTCCCAAGTAGCTTCTTCAATGCCTTTATTCCTCCAAAGAACCTTTACTAGAGGAATACCCTTATTCCGCAACACTTGTTCTTTAGTATCTAAGATTTTTATTGGTATTTCTATATAAGAGAGATCCTCTTGAACTTCCACTGACTATGATGGAATAACATGAGACTCATCAAGTATGTACTTATGTAAGGCTGACACATGGAATACATCATGTAATTGAGCAAGCTCTATAAGTAAGGCTAATTGATAAGCCATGGATCCAACCCTCGCAAAAATCTCATAAGGTCCAATATAATGAGGACTCAACTTCCCTTTTTGTCCAAATTTCAGTACTCCCTTCCACGAAGAAACTTTAAGATGTACCCAATCACCCTCTTGAAACTCAATTGGTATTCGCCTTTTATCAGCAAAACTTTTTTGTCTACTTTTAGCTATCTTCAAATTCTCTCGTATCTTCATGATTCTTTCTATATCTAGGTCTACCAATTTGGACCCAAGATCTTTCTTTCCCCTATTTCCTCTCAACACACTAGAGTTCTACATCGTCACCCATATAATGCCTCAAAAGGAGACATTCCAATACTAGCTTGGAAATTATTATTATAAGAAAACTCCATGAAAGGTAAGTATGCATCCTAACAACTTGGAAAACTCATAACGTAGGCTCGCAACATATCCTCCAATGTTTTTGTAGTTCGTTCTAACTGATTATCCATCTGAGCGTGAAAAGCAATACTAAAATACAGTTGAGTGCCTATAGCCTACTGAAACTCTTTCTAGAATCGAGAAGTAAACCGAGTATCATGATCTAACACAATATTTAATGGTACACTATGTAATTTCACTATCTCTGTCACATATAACTCTGCTAACCTCTTGAGAGACCAAGTTATCCGAATACGAAGAAAATGTGAAGATTTCCACAACCGATCCACTATAATCCAAATAGCATCAAAGCCCTTCAGATTACGGCGAAGTCCCGTAATGAAATCCATAGTCACTCTTTCCGAAGGCCATTCTGGTATAGGAAGAGGTTATAACAAACCCATCTGATGCTTATGTTCAGTTTTCACCTGCTGACACACCAAACATCGAGATATATACTCTGCCACATCTTTCTTTAAACCCGACTACCAGTAGTTTTGCTTAAGCCTTCTATACATCTTGTTATTTTCTGGATGTATGGAATAGATAGTATCATGTGCTTCCTTTAAGATTTCTCTCTTTAACTCCGTTTCATGGGGTACACAAATCCGATTCCCTAACATCAACAAACCCTATTCTCGTACTAGAAAATCTATCCGCTTATCATCCATCACTTCTTTCTTTATAGCCATCAGTGTTTCATCTCTAATTTGTGTTTCTAAAAGATGATCTACCATAGATGATGTTACAACCATATTCACCATTAATCCTCTATTAACACTCACATCAAATTTTACCTCCAAGTTTCGCAATTCTTTTATCAATCTCAAAGCAATAAATCTTCAAAATTGTCAACTTACTAGTAAATTTTCGACTCAAAGTATTAGCCACCACATTAGATTTCCATGGATGATAATGAATGGTATTATCATAATAACTTATCAACTCCATCCATGATCCCTGTCTCAAATTCAGTTCCTTTTGGGTGGGTAGGTATTTAAGATTGATGGTTTGTAAATATTTCACAACTAGCCCCATAGAGATGATGTCTCGATATTTTTAACGCAATGACTATTGGTGCCAACTCTAGATCATGGGTGCGGTAATTTATTTCATGGTTATTCAGCAATTATTAAGCATAAGCTACAACTTTTCTATGCTACATTAATACACAACCCAAACCTTGATGTGATGCATCACTGTAAACAACAAATCCCTCATCACTTGAAAGAAGTATCAATATAGGTGCATTTGTCAACTTTTATTTCAGCAATTGGAAGCTCCTTTCACAATCTTCAAACCATTCATACTTTTCTAACTTTCTAGTTAACTTGGTCAAAGGTACAACAATAAGTGAAAAGTCAGTAATAAAACTCATGTAATACCTTGCTAATCCCAAGAAGCTTCTAATTTTAGTTATATTTGTTTGTCACTCCCAATTCAGAATTGTTTCAACTTTCAATGAATCCATGGCACACATTCCTCTAACACCACATTTCCCAAGAATGTCACCTTATTCAACCAGAATTCACACTTGTTAAACTTAACATAAAACTTTTCTCTTTTGAGGGTTTCTAGTATAATCTTTAGATGCTCAACATGTTCTTCCTCACTTTTTGAATACAACAAAATATCATCAATGAAAACCATCACAGATTTATCCAAGAAGGGTCTAGCACCCTATTCATCAAGTTCATAAAAGCAGTAGGGGAATTTTTCAATCCAAATAGAATAATTAAAAACTCATAATGACCATACCGATTTCTAAAAACAATTTTGGGAACATCCACATCCTTAATCCACAGCGAATGGTACCTTGATCTCAAATATATTTTAGAAAACACTCGAGCTCCTTGTAATTTCTCAAATAGATCATCAATTCTGGGTAATTGATACTTATTATGAATTTTTATCTTATTCAACTATCTATAGTCAATACACAACCGTAAAGTCCCATCCTTATTCTTAACAAACAACACCGAGGCCCTCTAGGGTGATATACTAGGACAAATGAATTTCTTGTCGATTAACTCCTTTAATTTCACATTGACCTCTTTTAATTCAGTAGGTGCCATTCAATAAGGACCCATAGAGATAGGAGTAAAACCAGACACCAGATCAATAGAGAACTCAACTTCTCTTTTAGGTGGTAAACCATGTAATTCCTCAGGAAAAACATCTTAAAAATCTCTGACTACTAGTATCTCTTCAGATCTCACACCTTCATCCTTTGAGTCAATCACATACACCAAGTAAGCTTCACATCCATTTTCAGCAACTTTCTAGCTGTTATGGCAGAAATATGACAATGAGGAAGTATTCTCTGCTCCCCTTTAAAACTGAACTCCTCTTGTCTTGGAATTCAAAAAATCACCATTTTATTAAAACAGTCTACCCAAGCACGATGAGAAGCTAAGAAATCCATGCCTAAGATTAAATCAAAATCCATAATCTCTAAAGGCAATAAATCTACCTGAAAGTCTCTACCTCCAATATTTAACACACAATTTCGATACACATTTAATTCTAATCTTTCTCCTATAGGAATTTCAACAATCATAACATTATTTAAACAAAATTTAGGTATATCATAAAAGGGAGTAGAAATAAAAGAATGGGCAGCTCAAGGATCGATTAATATTTTTGTAGTTTTACTATTATAAAAGCCATACCAGTAACAACATCGAGTATGGCCTGAGAATCCTGCTATGTAAGGGTATAGACATGACTCTGTCCTTGTTGACCCTGATTAGTATTTCCTTTTTTCCATTATCGATCCGTGACCCTGACTTCCACCCCTGACATTTCCAAATCTACCACCTTGACCCATTTGAACTCTCCCAAAACCCTTTAGAGTATTTACACTGCCAGAAGATTGAAACCTCAATGAACATTCTGAACTCATGTGACCATCTTTCCCACAAACAAAGAAATAGGGCATAACAAAGTAGGGCAATCCTTATGAAGATGTCCGACCGAAGAACAGTGATAACACAACTGAATAGTAAAATCTCGAGACAAATGGCATGTATGACCACATTAAAAGCAATCTTAAAATCCACTCCAGGCATAACACAACTACCTTTGCCTGAAGTACCTGCCCCTCTACCCTGTACTTCTGCTGGTAAAAACTATTCATATGGTTTCTGAGTTCCTCCCACTAAACTCTGTACTATAGATACTGCTGATCTACTTTGTCGGCCCTGATTCATAGTAAATAATCTACGACCTGATTTTGTCTTCCCTGAGAAATTGACCCGCTCCTCTAAAATGGATGACCACCTTACATCCCAAATCTATAATTACTTTCTTTTGGATCCTTTAATGTACTTCTCTTTTGTTGTTCACATTGTCCCCTGAATTTTGTCACATTTTTTTCTACTTATAATGCTTTATCCACCAACTTTGCATAACTATCATGTGTCAAAATAGAAACTCGAGAACAGATTTCGATATTTAGTCCATCAAGAAACTATTTACATTTTCTTTCTTTCATATTCCCCAATTCTGGAACAAATCGAGACAAAGCGACAAATCTTCCATCATACTGGGACACTATCATAGCAATTTGCTTTAATTGTATGAAATCCCTTTTTTGTTGAGCTCTAAAATTTTCAGGAAAAAATTCTCGAAGAACACCTGCTTGAATCTATTCCAATTCAAAGGCAAATCAACATCTTCACTCAATCTAGGAAATATATCCTCCCACCAATTTAATGCTTCACTCTCCAATTTAGATGATGCAAAAACCACTTTCTGTCGTTTAGAAACCAACAATACTCTAAAAAAACATTCTATTTTCTTAGTCTATGCCTTTGTGTCTAATGGATTATCAGTACCACTAACAATTGATGGTTGCAACTTATTAAATCGAGCAAATAAATCTTCTTTTATTTCATGTCTCAAGTCTTCTTCCCTTACTTGAACACTGTGCTCTTTAGGAACTCTTGCTTGACCTTTAGGTAAATCAGGAACCTATTTATTCCGTTATCCCAACTCACATTGTAATTCGTCAATTCTACCCAAAGCTTGATTAAGGGCTTCTTGTAACTCATCCCTTTTAGTAGTAGTATCTCTTACAGTTTCACTAGTAGTGTCAGTTGCACTACCAACACGTTCCTCCTCAAACATTTCAGGTTTAACTTCAATTTCCTCAACTCTATGTGTACATAAAGGGGGTTGACAATGACCCCTAATTAGAACACTACCCTTACCTCGGGCAAGTCCCCCAACTTTGGCTCTACCTTTATTACGACCATGTGGCATCCTCAACTTTACATAATAAAACTCATTTAAAAGCAACAATACTAAACTCATATAGTCTACAGAATCTTAAACTTAGGCTCTGATACCAAAAATGTAACGAACCATCTCGAGAGGATTGAATAGGTCCTACTCAAAACGGCATCATTACCTTTAAGTATTAAGCACCTGAACCTGTAATACCACCTGTAAATCTTGTTCTTTCCATCATATAATATGTTCCTATTATATGCATGCATATTTCCACATTTCCTTTACTTTATGAACATGTCATCTTGGTTAAGACCAAGAATTTACACAAAATACAACTTTAGATCAAACTACATCCACAACAATTCAAAAAATTATTTTTTTTTTTCAAAATGGAGATACATACATCAATTTAAACTCCCAATAAAATAGGGTGAGGATGCCCACATAAAAACCCACCTAAAGATGCCCTTTTTCTTCACTTTCTTTAATAATTAACTTCAATTCTATTAAGTAATTTCCAAAAATATTAGTATAGAGGGGTGTTGTGCGTATATCTACCTAAATTAATAAGCAAATAATCATACGATTCTACTTGCAAGTGCACAAGGTCAATAGTAGCATAGTGTGCAAGTGCGAGAATAGAAATAGATATTTGAGTGTGAATTAATATTGATAAGAACATAGGACTTTGATATCCACCACTAATCATACTTTCCTATTAAGTAAAGCGCCAATGCTATAGCCCTATCATGAATACCTAATGGTTG
The DNA here is from genome assembly GCA_023935145.1 of Bretschneidera sinensis. Taxonomy (NCBI): domain Eukaryota; kingdom Viridiplantae; phylum Streptophyta; class Magnoliopsida; order Brassicales; family Akaniaceae; genus Bretschneidera; species Bretschneidera sinensis. Next base: position 53,561,859 of record CM043699.1, read on the forward strand.
CCAACCATAAGGGCTTGGTCCACTCCTTAGGCTATTGATCTCCCTAATAAACGAGTTAGGCATGGTGTATACTCAAACTCTTTTCTCTCTTAAGGGATTCAGCATGATGTATATTGAGTTGTTCCTTAGGAGAGCATAAGGGCTGTGAAAATCGACAACCACATTGGACCTAGGGCTTAGTCAGCTCTCGGTTTCCCATGTTGATTAATCCAAGAATCTGGCGTGGATATCTTTTATTACTATTGTTAGACCCGGGACTTGGTCATCCAAATTGATCTAACTAACTTATCCATACCATATACATACGTTGATCAGACACACATATATGAGGAATTTAAATAAACACATGCATTAATCAATTAAAGCATCATGACATGGCTATTAGCAAAGGTAATCAATGATCATATATATAGGAAAGCATAATTTAGGGCTTCAATCGAGCCCTATTAGGAGGTTAGTTACATATGTTCAGTAAACTAAACATTATAACCATAACTCTAAAACAGAAAAATAAAACCCGAAGAATACTGAGGAGATGAGTCGTCAATTCCTCTCCAAAATCTCTAGTCCGGCCTCTGGTCTCCCCGAACAAAAACTAAACTGAAAAGGAGATACTGTTTCTGTGTTTTACAGGGCTACTTATAAGGTTCTAAGAATACCTCGAAACCCTAATTTCCAAAATAAGACCTGAACCATTATTTCCAAAACAAGTTTTTCCGTTTTACTGTTTACTGCCATACGTGTGCGCTTGATCGCACACTGTTGCGCTTGAGCGCATGTGTGCTCGAGCCTTCTTCTTGCATGCGAGCGCAGGTTGCACTCGATCCTGGTGTGGGTACTGGTGCGCTCGATCGCAAATCCCCTGCATTCGATCGCACTAGACAGCATCAGTTTTTCCAGCTTTTGCTCTTTGAGTTCCAAAATGCTTCCTATCTTCCAAAAACCTATAAAAACACAGAAAACACAAAAAGGAAGTAAAATAGAATAAAATACGCACATTAAGAGCTTAAAAAATGTAAATTAAGGGGCTTAAATATAAATATTTAAGCACCTATCACACCCCCAAACTTACATATTGTTAGTCCCTTAGCAATAGGAAACTAAAAAAAAAACTAAATGAAAAACAAAGACACAAAGATAAATCCATTATTCATGATATCCAAAAATTTATGTCACACACAAAACCATGATATTTATTCATGAGCAAGCTTAAAATACAAACCCATCTTCGCAATGAATATGAGTTTTAAAATTTAATCACTTACACGAGGCTGGTTAAGGCATCACAAGTCTGACTTAGTGTGTGGTGAACTAGCACATAAAAGATGAAGCTTCCAAATAGCTTCAATGTGTAGTGTTTCGGTGTCTCAACATTCATCGAATTTCCTATCAGAATAACAATAATGCCATAGTTTTATTTTTTTCTTTTTCTTTTATTATGAGATTTTTACCATGTTGAGTTCCCTTAAGCTTTCTAATTGACCCATGTAGCAAGTGTTTAGCCAATGACTCCCAAACCAGATGGTTTTAGGGCATTAGGTGTAAAGACACCCCTAAAGACTTACTAACTCGAATAAAAAAGGCTACTGAACTAACTGGTCTTAATGCTTCTTTGCAAAATTCTCACTTTTTGACGTGAACACTCATTGCTTACTGAGGCAAGAGGTCCAGTTACTCACAGGAAATTTTATTTAATGATCATTATAAGCACAATTCCCACCTTTTGATGTGAACACTCACTGCTTACTGAGGCAAGAGGTCCAGTTACTCAGTGAAAAGTTTTTTTAATGATCATTAGGAGCATTTTATTTTGTCTTTTTGTGCAATAAAAATTTCTTCTATTTTCTATGCCAAAGTGTTCATCTAACATGTCATCCAATTACAGTTAGTCCATGGAAACATACATATAAAAATTATATGTCATACCCCACACAATTATGTGCTAATGTGCTCGTGTCAGATTAGATCAAACTTGTGAATTTTTAAATGCCTAAAGTGAGTAATTAAACTTTTAAGACTTTATTATTAGACTATATGTTCTAGATTTAAGCTTACTGATGAAATCTTATCACAATATTCGTTTAGATCAACAAAAAATTTCAACACAATATGAACATGCATTAATCTTTTCAACGAAACTGGGACAAAGTGTGTGAATGTATCTCCCATACCCCCAAACTTAAATTACACATTGTCCCCAATGTGTGAATAACATAGAAATATCTGACCTAGGAGATGGAGAACTAGTTGGGCTGGCATGATCCATAGCATGCTCCCAAACTTGAACGGATGCACACATTGTCCCTAAAAAAGAAAAACTAACATAATACGGGAAAACAAGAAGTACTAAAAGTAAAAAAATAACAATAAATATGAAAAGCAATAAAAATAAAAGGATAAGCTGTGGGGCACCTCCCATGAGCACTAAGTTTAATGTCTTTAGCCAGACACTCTTATTCCCTCCCAGAAAAGCATAAGTTGAATGCATCAGCAACTGCTTTAATGCCATATTTGGTGCTTAGATGCTTTGGAGAGGCCTCTAGGAGGTGCGTAGCCTCAAAGATGTCATTAGTAGCATCTTCATATGTAGGCTCAACATCCGATCTTGTTAACCCATGAGTGAGGGTGGCTTCCAATGGAGCAATAAGATGAACCTAAAAAGCTTGCACAGCAACACCTTGCATCATACATTCATTAGGATATTCCATATTATCTTAGGGTAATTTTAATGTATCAAATATAAATTCAACTTTCTCACCATTTACCTTCATACTTATAATACCTTTTTTCACGCAAATTTTTGTATCAGCAATTCTCATAAAGGGTCTTCCTAAGATGATGGGCAGGAGTAATAGCATAGAAGATTCTTCCATATCTAATACAATAAAATCAGTAGGTAAAATAAATAGACCTACCTTTACCAAGATATCCTCAAGAATATCTCTTGGTCTTTTGATGCTTCTGTCTACCAGTTGCAAGGTGATGGAGGTTGGTTGAAGCTCCCCCAAACCTAGTGTCTTGAATATAGTGTATGGCAGCAAGTTGACACCCGCCCCTAGATCCAATAGTGCATGCTCAAAAATATGGTTACCTATCCTGCAATGATAGTGAAACTACCCGGATCTTTTAGCTTGGGTAGTAGTTTCCTTAACAATACCGCACTCACCTCTTTAGTTAAAGCCACTGTTTCATGCTCCTGAAACTTCCTTCTATTAGTGCAACTATCTTTTAAAAATTTAGTATATGCAGGAATTTGTTTAATTGCATCTAATAAAGGAATATTAATTTTTACTTTTCTCATACTTTCAAAGATATCATGCTTTGTTGGCTTTACTAACCTTTGGGAGAAGGGTGGTGCATTCCACTTCTCTATTTCACTTACCTTTGATGTGGATGTTGTAATTGGAGATGCTTGTGCAGGCTCATCAGCTCCTATGATCTTACCATTTATGAGAGTTGTCATGGCATTTAGTTGCTGTTGTCCTTTTGGATTAGATAGTGCTTGGGTGGGAAGTTCACCATGTTTTCTTTTACTTAGCTCCTTAGCCAATTGCTCCATTTTTACCTCGAGTCTTTGAATGGCTTACTCATGCTTTGCAGTGGTTTCCCTTTGCTCAGTTCGGAATTGTCTTGTTTCTGCTATGAATTATTTTTGTAAGGTCATCAACTGTCTTACAAGACTCTCTAGGTCACTTTGCTTTGATTTCGGAACTGATTGGGCTGCCGGTTGGGAATTCTTTTGTTGCCTTTGAAAGTTCAAGGCATTTTGATCGTCGCTCCATGAGAAGTTGGGGTGATTTCTCCATCCAAGATTTTAGGTATTTGTATATGCATTGTTTGGTCCCACATAGTTTGCTTGCTCGGGATCTGTAGATGAATACAAATGGCAAGTCTCAGTTGTGTGATCAAATTGAGAACATAAAGCACATACCTGGCGTTGTGTAGCTTATGGTCGAGTTAAGATGTTTTGAGTAGACATGGCTTTTACAAGCATATCTAGCTTCCTCTCCATAGCAGCCATCTAATTTGAAGATCTGCCATTTAAGGTTACCTCATACATACCTTTGCTCTTTACTCTTGGTCTTCCTCTGGAAGAGAATTGCTGGGTGTGCTCACTTAAGATCTTAAAAAGCTCCATGGCTTCTTCACTGCTCCTTTCCATTAGCACATCTCCATAACCTGAATCAACTCTACCTTTATTTATGTCGTTTAGACCTTCATAAAAGGCTAGTACCAGCTCATCTTGAGGTAGATTGTGATGTGGGCATTTAAGTTGCAGCTCGTTGAAGTGTCCCTATGCTTCAAAGAACAGGTCTCCATCTTTCTATTGGAAAGACTGAATCTTCTTCCTCATTTACCTCGTCTTTTGGGCTGGGAAAAACTTCCTTAGAAATTTACTGGCCAACTCCTCCAAAGTGTGGACAGAAACTGCAGGCAATGAATTGTACCACAGTTTAACATTATATTTAAGGAAAAAGGGGAAAGAATTAACCTGATTCCTTCTTGGTCTAAGCCTCGGATATGCTGGAACTTACAGAGATCAAAGAATTCCCAAAGGTGCAAGTGTGGATCTTCAGCAGCTGTACCCCTAAAAGGAGTCAAGGCATTGAGTATCTGCGGGGATATGTAATAATTTCTTCTACCTCTGGTTGATAAGCGATGCATGATGGCTGGTGGAGGTTCCGTGGGATGAAAGATTTTCATGGGTCTACGCTCTGGTGGCGGTTGGTTTTCTAGCTGTTCATTAGTACTTCTCCCTTAAATTCTTCTTCATTCTCCTCAAAGTTGTTTTTAGGCCTCTGTTGAATGGTCCACTCAATCTCTATGTCGAGTGGAACGATGGTAGGGTTCCTAGATCGAAGCCCTTGCATGAATCAGCTGGAAGACTTTGGTGCAACAGCTTCAGTGCTGTTGCTCGGGTAGTCTCCGGACTATTTGTGCTCGAGTGCACAAGGGACTACGCTCGATCGCAACAGTGCGCTCGATCTCACTTGAGCTTGCATTCGATCGCAAGGCCAGAAACAACACTACTACAGACCTAAAAAAAAAAAGATGGATTAGGTTTTTGATGAAACAAAATAAAAGTGAAAAACAGAAAATTAAAATTTTTAGATTTTTGATAAAAATAAAACATAATAAAATAAAAATAAAAATGACTAAACTAAACTAAAATAATTCTAAAAAGAAATTTAGCACAATCCTCGGCAACGGCGCCAAAAACTTGTTGTGCGTTTATCGACCTAAATTAATAAGCAAATAATCGTACGGTTTTATTTGCAAGTGCACAAGATCAATAGTAGCATAGTGTGCAAGTGCGAGATCATCTCCATAGGGATTGGTTAATTTCGAATTAGAATTACTTTCTCAATATAAAAGATAGAAATAAATGTTTGAGTGTGAATTAATAATGATAAGAACATAAGACTTTGATATCCACCACTAATCATACTTTCCTATTAAGTAAAGTGCTAATGCTATAGCCCTATCATGAATACCTAATGGTTGCCAACCATAAGGGCTTGGTCCACTCCTTAGGCTATTGATCTCCCTAAGCAACGAGTTAGGCATGGTGTATACTCTAACTATTTTCTCTCTTAAGGGATTCAACATGATGTATACTGAGTTGTTCCTTAAGAGAGCATAAGGGCTGTGGAAATCGACAACCACAGAGACCTAGGGTTTGGTCCGTTCCCAGTTTCCCATGTTGATTAATCCAAGAATCCGGCATGGATATCTTTTGTTACTATTGTTAGACCCAGGACTCGGTCATCCAAATTGATAACTAACTTATCCATACCAAATGCATACGTTGATCAGACACACACATATGAGGAATTTAAATAAACACAGGCATTAATCAATTAAAACATCATAACATGACTATTAGCAAAGGTAATCAATGATCATATATATAGGAAAGCATAATTAGGGCTTCAATCGAGCTCTATTAGGAGGTTAGTTACACATGTTTAGTAAACTAAACATTATAACCATAACTCTAAAACAAAAAAAATAAAACCTGAAGAATACTAAGGAGATGAGTCGCCAATTCCTCTCCAAAATCTCTCCTCCGGGCTCGTCCGGTCTCCGGTCTCCCCGAACAAAAACTAAACTAAAAGGGAGATACTGTTTCTGTGTTTTACAGGGCTATTCATAAGGTTCTAAGGATACCTCGAAACCCTAATTTTCAAAACAAGACCTGAACCATTATTTCCAAAACAGGTTCTGCCGTTTTACTGTTTACTGCCAAACGTGTGCGCTTGATGGCACACTATTGCACTCGAGTGCATGTGTGCTCAAGCCTTCTTCTTATGTGCGAGCACAGGTTGTGCTCGATCCTGGCGTAGGCGCTAGTGCGCTCGATCGCACTAGGCAGCATTAGTTTTTCTAGCTTTTGCTCTTTGAGTTCCAAAATGCTTCATTTCTTCCAAAAACCTATAAAAACACAGAAAACACGAAAAGGAAGTAAAATATAATAAAATACGCACACTAAGGGCTTAACAAATATAAATTAAGGGGCTTAAATATGAATATTTAAGCACCTATCATGAGGGATGAGCTAAAAGCTTAGTGAGTAATCACATTACTCAAAGTAATCATCCTCAAGAAATTTTATTTATAAAGTCAAAATCAAAATGTATAAACATTCTCATGCTTATCACAAAAATAAAAATTTCAAGAATACATTAAGTCATCCAACAATTCACAAATTTCAAGCCATTTCAAGAAAGGCATTCACATGTTGTAAATTTAATTCCAGAAACTTATTGATATATATATCACAATGGGGAGGTTTCTCCACGCACTGATACATCCAATACCACATTTTTTGTCCATTCGGTTCCATCTCTCTTTTCACTTCCACTCGGTCCCTTCTTACTTTCCACTTCCACTTGGTTCTATTTCACTTTCCACTTTTGCTCGGTTCCACAATATTATCAAAGAGTTCAATTCTCATTAAACATAATTCATAACAAAAGCAATTTATCAATATAATTCTATCAACTCATTTACATTCAAATTTACTTCCAAACACACATCAAGACATACCATTAATTGTTTCTTTGACGTCAATTATACATTTATTCATCATGCTTACTAAGAGTAAAGTGAAACTCTCTTTTGATATGCTAAGAGCTAGTCTCGAGCTACTTCTTTTCCTTTAGTACATTCTTCAGTCACACCTAAAGATTTTATCATTTAACATAGCAATCCAAGAAGTATGTATGAATTTAGTAGTTATCTTTATCAAGTAACTATTTGAAATAATCAAGACAATACAATATCACATGCTTCCTTTTCTTTGTCTACGTTTCCTTATTATTTATTTCCTTTCCTATCAAATTTGATATTCATATCTCATTACAGTGATACACTTAATTTTAATCAATTAAATTACAAGAAAATTTAAACTTCTTAAGTGTTAAGATTAATTAAAGTGACTTGTTTCATTTATTCCAATATTTCTCCTTTTCTAAGCTTTTTGCTTAAAAAGCTTCTATCAACCACTTAATTATTCCTCCAAATCAAAGAAACCATATTAATCTAACAATCACTATACCACCAAACTTCCAAACTCACATAATTAACATTTTCTAAACACTAACTTAGGTTAAATCACTCAAAATTCCAATTTTATTGGGGTAAAAACAGTCTTCCTAAACATGTAATTTTATCGTGAAAGTCTCCTAACCCAAGAAATTCCTTTAATTCCAAAAAGTTTTTATACTTTAAACCTAAAATTTACATGTTTAACAATACCCAAATCACAAGTTTAAGTTGTTTCATGCTATAGCTCAAGATTCATCCAAAAGTTCACCATAATCATATTCTAACTTCAATAAATCATAAACTCATCAATTTAAATCCAAATGATCTCAAACAAAACCCAAAAATCAACTTTAAGAAGTTTATTTTCATTTAGAAGTGGTTGGTGATAAGTGTAATTTTTACATGATTTTTTATTACTTTTTTACTTATTAAAATTGTTAGTTTTCCATTATTTCTTTTGATTTGATTTGATTTGATTTTCTTGTGTTTGAAGGAATGAGAAGGTTTATTGAAAAATGAGACTAAATCCTAAAAAGCCGACTGGCATTGGCACGGGCCAAGCAGCCAAGAAGATCCACAGATTGGACCACGATAGGTAGCGGGCTGAGCCAAGCAGGCCTTGCACAAACAGGCTAGCATTGCAGGATGTAAGTGGCCCACGTTGATGACCCAGTCTGGTGTGCAGATTGACCAAGTCAATCAACATGTGCAAGAGGTGGAAAACTGTTAGTGGGTAGTTACTTGATGAGTGGATAAGATCAAAGAGTGATGTTCAGATTGTGCTCCTAAAATCTAGCAATTGGGGTTATCAGCTGGTGGCTATAAATAGCCAAGGCATTTTCATTCATCCATGGATTCAAGGAGAGAGATTTCGAGAGAGAGTGAGAGCTAAGTTTCAATGAAGAGAGATCTTCAACAATCTTGAATGCTTTATCAACTTATTTCAAGCAATTGAGTTTTATTCTCTTCTCTTTAGTTTTCTTTTGATGCATTCCAATAAGAACATGGTTGATTTCAGATTTGTTATGAACTAATTTTATTTTTCTAGGCCTTTGATATAGTCTAGCTTTGAGCACCAATTTAAATTCCAAGTTATTTTATTTCAAAGTTTTTTTATACTGAGTGTTTATCCTTGATCTTATTGTTTACAATTTTTTGGTCAATTATTGTTTGATTTATTGAATTATAATGAAACCGAGAGGTAATTTTTTATTAGAAGCTTTTAGAATTAAACACCATTAGTTGAGCGAAATATAAAGATACTTTACCATAATTAGTATGATTTTGGATTTAGAAAAATCCAAAGAACTTAATGAATCTTCAAATAATTTAATTTGCATAGAGATATGATGAATTATCAAGTGGAGATATTTCTAATGTTATTCGAGAGAAAACAATGAATAATTAAGGGATTTATTTTTCATCAACTTGAAAAATTAGAATTTTATAACAAAGAATAATAAATTGTGTGAGATTAGCTAGGTGAAATGAAAAGCTCTAGATTTATTTTTCATTATCTCTACAACCTTAAGGTTTATTCTCTTTTCTTTTAATTTATTTTTGTCAAGCACTTTAGTTTAATTTAGGTGGTAAAGTCTTTAAAATGTCGATTTTATTTCAAAATAGTAAATAATTTAGTAAATTTCAATACTCAATAACATAATTAATCTTTATGGGTTCAACATTTTTTTCTTTAAAAATTTACTACTTGTTGTGATTTTGTTCACTTGCAAATATTTTCACACCAAGTTTTTTGTGTCATTACCGGGGACTAATTATTTGTAATTGATATTGATACTAGCTAGATTGTTACTAATTTGGATTTTTTTATTTTATTTAATTCTTTTTGAAGATTGGTGATTAGATCTTAGTTTTGCTTTTCTTTCATTTTTATTTCAGGATTTAGAAGTGTTTACCTCGATCTAAACCATTAGAGTCTACACTTTCTGATCCCGAGATTGAGAGAACTTTGCATCGAATCAAGAAAAAGATGAAGCAAGAAGTCACCACATTTGTCATCACTATGATGGATCAACAAAATGGAGAGGCGAATAGGGCTTTGAGGGACTATGCTATACCCTCGGTTAATAGGGCTACATCTAGGATAAGGAGGCTGGCTATACAAGCTAATAATTTTGAATTTACGTCGGCGATAATTTAAAGGATATAGCAAACTATTCAGTTTGGGGGGCTGTCGTAGGAGGATCCTAATGTTCACATCGCAAATTTTCTAGAGATTTGCGATTCCTTCAAGCACAATGGAATGACGAATAACGCTATTCATTTGAGACTTTTCCTTTTTCAGTCAAATAAAAAGCGAAAGCCTGGCTGAATTCTCTACCGCTTGGTGTCATTACTACCTAGGAGGAGTTAGCACAATTTTTTTTGGCAAATTATTCCCCTTTAGCCAAGACAACAAAGTTAAGGAATGATCTTACCACATTCAGTCAATTTGAAAATGAATCTTTGTATGAAGCATGGGAAAGGTACAAAGATTTATTGTGAAAGTTTCCTCATCATGACCTTTTGGCATGGCTTCAAGTCCAAACATTCTACAATGGTTTGGGAGCTACAAACAGGTCCATGGTTGATGCAGCAGTTGGAGGGGCTTTAATGAGTAAAACTCATGAAGCAGCTTATGAACTTGTGGATGAATTAGCATCCAACAGTTATCAATGGCTGTCGGAGAGAGCAATGCCAAGAAAGGCGACTGGAGTTTTTGAACTTGATTCTATTACCACATTGGCGGCACAAATGGCAACATTATATAAACAACTAGGTAATATGAATGTTAATGTTATTCAAACTAATGTTGTGTATGATTATTGTGTATGAAATCATTCAAGTATTGATTTCCAACAAGGGAATCCATTTGCTCAACCAAATTCTGAACAAGCTAATTATGTGTCCAATTTCCAACGTCAAAACAATTCTTATTCAAACACTTTCAATCCCAGATGGAGAAATCACCCCAATTTTTCATGGAGCAACAATCAAAGGGTAGCTAGACCACCTCAAAATTTTCCAAAGCAAGAAAAGTAGCTAACACTCAAGGAGATGTTCATGTAGTACATGCAAAAGAAAGATTTGGAGATCCAAAACAACTCAACTTTGATTTGTAACCTTAAGGCTCAAATTGGTTAGCTTTCAAGCATTCTTATAAAGAGGACAGCAGTAACATTGAGAAGTGGGAGGACAATTGAGCAGCCACAAATAGCATGTACCGAGTAAGATAAAGCTGGAAATTATGTGGAGAGCCAAAGATTGAGGAATTGGAGCAGCAAGTGGCCGACCAGCAAGTTGAAAATTCTAAAGAGAATAAAGAACTTCAAAACCCACGAATTCCTGGGAGTTTACATCTGAAACTAATTCTCCTTCAATTTATGATCCACCAATTCCTTTTCCTCAAAGACTTAAAAAAATAATAAGTTAGATAATCAATTCTCTAAATTGCTTTGTATTTTTAAGCAATTGCATATTAATATTCTTCTTATTGAAGCTTTAGAGCAAATGCCTAAATATACTAAGTTTTTTACGGATATTTTATCAAACAAGCGGAAGTTGGAGGAGCATGAGACGGTGATGTTAACCAAAGAGAGCAGTGTAATTTTACAAGAAAAGCTTCCTCCTAAATTGAAAGATCCAGGGATTTTTATGATTCTTTGCACTATAGGAAGTTCTTATTTTGATAAGGCTTTATATGATTTAGGATCAAATATTAATCTTATGGCTTTTTCGATTTTCAAGAAGTTAGGTATTGGAGAAGCAAAGCCTACTACGGTCTCTTTTCAATTGGTAGACAGGTCTATCAAACACCCACGAGGACTCATTGAAGACATCTTGGTGAAGATGGACAAGTTTATTTTTTCGGCTAATTTTATGGTGCTAGACATGGAGGAGGATGAGGAAATACATTTGATTTTGGGGCGTTCTTTTCTTGCTACAGGGATAACTTTAATTGATGTCCAACAAGGGAAACTTATTTTGAGGGTTGATGATGAGCAGGTTACTTTTGAAGTATTTAAGGCTATGGATTTTCCTTCCGAAGTACACTCTTGTTTTCAAATTAGTGACATAGACTTAGTGGTGGTTGAGACCTATAGGACTAGATTTTCAAAGCTACCACTTGAGGTGTGTCTTACTCATTCTATAACTCTTGAATCCAAGAATGAAGAGGCTAAGGAGTATGTAAGGTATTTGGAAGCTGCACCATCCTTTCATCCTTCCATAAAGCTGAAATTGAAAGATCTAGGTTCATCTATGTCGACATCTTCAAGTAAGGAACCACCCAAACTTGAACTCAAACCGCTTCCATCAAATTTGAGGTATGTTTTCTTAGGCCAAGACTCTACTTTTTTTGTTATTATTAATGGTTCTTTAAGTGATGTAGAGGAAGAAAAGTTGTTAAGAGTTTTAAGGGAGCATAAGATGGCTTTGGGATGGACAATCTCGGATATCAAGGGAACTAGTCCTTCGATTTGTATGTATAAGATTTTAGTGGAGGATAGTTTCAATCCGATAATTCAACCACAATGGAGATTGAATCCATCAATGCAAGAAGTGGTGCATAAAGAAATATCGAAGCTCTTAGATGCTAGAATTATCTATCCAATCTCATATAGTGCATGGGTGAGTCCGGTTCAAGTGGTCCCAAAGAAAGGAGGAATAACCATGGTAAAGAATGACAACAATGAACTTATACCAACAAGGACAATCACGAGATGGTGAGTATGAATAGATTATCAAAGACTTAATGATGCAACTCAAAAAGATCATTTTCCATTGCCTTTTATCGACCAAATGTTAGAAAGACTCGCTGGCCATGCATACTATTGTTTTCTAGATGGGTATTCCGGATACAATCAAATCATTATTGCTCCCGAAGATCAAGAGAAGACTACTTTCACGTGTCCTGACAGAACTTTTGCATATAGGAGGATGCCTTTTGGTCTTTACAATACTCCAACCACGTTCCAGAGATGCATGATGTCCATTTTCTCTAACATGGTGGAAACATTTATAGAAGTATTCATAGATGACTTCTTAGTTTTTTGTTATTCTTTTGATAATTGTTTATCTAACTTGTCTTTGGTTTTACAGTGATGTGAGGAGACTAATTTAGTTTTAAACTTAGAAAAATGCCACTTTATGGTCGAGGAAGGGATAGTGCTTGGCCATCGAATTTCCTTCAAGGGAATTGAAGTCGATAGAGCCAAAATAGATATTATTAACAAACTCCCACCACCGGCCAATGTGAAGGTTGTGAGATGTTTATTGGGTCACGCTAGGTTTTATCGACGGTTCATTAAGGATTTTTCTCAAATTACTAAACCTCTTTGCAATCTTTTGATTAAAGATACACTGTTCGATTTTTCTCATGAATGCTTGCATGCTTTGAAAAATTGAAAAATAAATTAATTTCAGCACCTATAATTATTTCACCGGATTGGAATTTACCTTTTGAATTGATGTGTGATGCTAGTGATTTTGCTATAGGGGCTATTTTAGGGCAGAGAAAAGATAAAAATTTTCATGTTATTTATTATGCAAGTAGGACTTTAAAGGAAGACTACTGAAAAAAGAATTATTAGTGGTTGTTTTTGCTTTTGAAAAATTTCGTTTTTACTTGATAGGTTCGAAGGTGGTTGTCTATGCCGATCACTCATCTCTTAAGTACTTGCTTGCGAAAAAGGATGCTAAACCAAGATTACTTCGATGGATTTTACTTCTACAAGAATTTGATTTGGAGATCAAGGATAAGAAGGGTATCGAAAGTTTAGTGGCAGATCATTTGTCTCAGATTGAGCCTAAGGGTGTGGATAATGAGCAACAATTTCCAATTAATGAAACATTTCCAGATGAGCATTTGATGGCTGTATCGGTTGTTCCATGGTATGCCGACATAGTCAACTACTTGGTGTCGCGAATTCTCCCTCTTGGGATGACATATCAACAAAAGAAGAAGTTCTTCTCTGACTTGAAGTATTATTTTTGGGATGAACCTTTTCTATATAGTCATTGTGTAGATCAGATAATTATGAGATGTATACCCGAAGAAGAGATGGAGAGCATACTCCGACATTTCCATTCATTGGAAGTGGACAGCCACTTTGGTGGAGCAAAAACAGCGACAAAATTTGTGCAATCCGGGTTTTATTGGCCTTCTATTTTGTTGGTATTTGTCTAAGGTTTAAACATGGTTCAAAGATGGTTAAAGTCTAAATCAAGGTTGGAAGATTAAAATACAGCATGTTAAAGGAGTGCACACATGTGTGTGCATCCATTTGGGTGTGTGCATCCATTTGGGTGTGTGTGCACACCCCTAATCAACAAAGCAAAGTAGTGCGCACTGTTGTGTGAAGGGCAGCATCAGTGTGCGCCGCACCGCCCCTTCACCAGCACCGCACCACCCAGCAAGGATGCAGCTTGAAGAAGGGCAGTGCTGCACCACCCCTCCACCAGCACCGCACTGTCCAGAACGTGGTGCAAAGGGGCTTTGCCTAGCGCCTCACGGCGCTAGGCACACTGAGGCTCACATGGACAACTTGTTTCAACCTCTTGTTAGGTGTGTGGATGCAAGGTTAAAATGCATAGCACCACTTAGGATTGATGGAGGGCCATGGTTGATTGGTCATCAAGATCTAAGGGTGGAGAATGACACACAAGATTGGACAAGAAGTTGGTGCATTATATAAAGGGTCACCTAGGTTCAATCTCATGACATAAGATGTGAAACACATTATGATACAAGACACAAGTGTGTGTGTGACAGATATACAAGAGAGAATTGTGTGAGAGTACAAAGACACTGACATACAAGAGGGACTCATTGTAGGGAGGCTGGTTGTAAAGAAGAGAGATTAAGTATAGAAAGTGATAAAGTCTTTCTTGTTCTTTTCTTTGTTCCTTCAAAAACTTGAGTTTTCTTGAAGAGGGTTACTGTAATTGTAAAGAACCATTGATTTAGTGCAAAGAGTTCAAAGGAACTCACGGAGACGTAGGCACATTGTCGAACCTCGATAACAAATTGCTTGTGTTCTTTTCTTTCTTGCTTTTGATTGCTGTATTTCTTTCTACAAGTCATTCTAGACTTAGGTGTTTGGAATATCACCACCTGGGCATCTTGTCAAGGTGATTTCCAACAGTAGTATCAGAGCTTGCACAACTAGGTAACGGATCAAGAAGAGAAGGTGTCGGAATAAGACTCCAAGAATCGGAGGTCAACTTCTTGGGTGATTCAAGAACGGTGTAAAGATCAAGATCTGATCGTGTTCTTAAAGGTGATTCAAGAACGGTATTAAGATCTATCTTCGATCTGTGTTCTTGAGGTTTAGAAGAAGTTGGAAAGCATTTGTGGGTACTGCATAAATCAATGGATCTTCTCTGCAAGATGGGTTCAAATTTCGGTATTGAGAAGTTTGATGGAAAGGGAGATTTTTCCCTGTGGAAGCGGAAGATCAAGGCGGTTGCTCTTGGAGAAGATGATGCTTTTCCAGCAAGTACCATGGAGGACCAGCGGAATGAGATGAAGAAGATGGCATACAACACTATCTTCTTGCACTTGTCGGATAATGTCACAAGGAAGTGCGGAGACTCGGAAGATCCAGTTGCAATTTGGAAGAAACTAGATGAGTTGTTTGTTGACAAGACTCTCCTGGATAAGAGGTATCTTCGTAAACGAATCTTTGTTTTTAAATTTGATCCTAATAAAGAGTTGCAAGATAATCTTGATGCCAAGATAAGGAGTGCATCAAGTGGAAGAAGGCTGTTCATTAAAAGAAAGCCAGCAACTCGGTATGGCAGCAACATGCATGGCTACTATCGAGACAGAGGTAGAGGAGAAAGTCATGGGAGAGTGCACAGCAACATATATGGCTACTACCGGGAAAAAGGTAGAAGAGAGAGCCATGGGAGAGTGCACAGCAACATGCATGGCTACTACCAAGACAGAGGTAGAGGAGAGAGCCATGGGAGAGTGCACAGCAACATGCATGGCTACTACCGGGACAGAGGTATATGAGAGAGCACTCCAAACCGAGATTTGGAGGGAAGAGTTGCTACTACTGCCATAAGGAGGATCATGTCAAGAAATATTGCAAGAAGATGACAAGGGATAGAGGAAGAAGCCATACCAAGAATGGAGAGGCTTCAGTTACCAAGACAGAACAGCAAAATGATGATGTTCTGTTTTAATTTACTGTTTTTTTTAGTTTAATGTTTAGCACTTTTATTATGAACTCTAGTTTCATGATTATGAGTGGCTAAAATCTTCAACTAAGGTTGAAGATGAAGCCTCGCCGTTATTTGGCATAATAGTTTCATATTTGTTTATACAATTCTGATTTTTTTTTAGTATAAATGTTCTGTCAATTATTTGAGTAAAATCTTATGATTGATTGCGTTTAAATTGTTCTGTTGGATATTCTGTGTGTTTCATCTGATGGATACATCAAATTGTTTTTAATTAAATTGGATTTCCTTTGTGATTTGTTAAAACCGGATACATTGAATGTTTTTGGTTTAATTGGGATATTTGTTGTTTATTGTTTTAAGTTAGATTCATGGAATGTTTTGATAGGCTATTTTTAGAACATGAAGATACATACTTAACTTTGGTGGGATGGATTCAAAAACCTTAGTGTCTTTATTATTAGTTTTAAATCAATTTAGTTTAGTTTTTATTTGTTTTGCAACATATAATTCAAAAGTCGAAACTAGGTTAAGATAAGTTTAGTTTAGATAAAATTACATTTTCACAACGCAATTCCCTGTGAATTCGACTTCGCAATTGCACAACACTATATTGCAAACGACTCGTGCGCTTGTGAGTAATTTAAAACTCCCAACAACATGGTTTCAAAGCAAGCTTAACAAAATCTAGTTTCAAAGATTAATCCATTAGAAAAGGCATGCATAGTGAATGTTTACTATATATCAGATCTCAAATTAAAAATTCCAAGTATTTCCTCATTAGCTAATCAGATTAATTTAAACTCTCAATCCAATAGCCACTCAAGTAGACACCTACCTATTGCATTCTAAATCCACCAAAACAGTCTTCGAATGATCAATATACAGATTCAATATTTTTCAAGCAATTTCTAAGGATCAAGATAATCAAAGCAATAAATTCTCACGGATCAGGCCTAAGCCAGAGATTATAAATATTGTTTTTAGTTATAAAGCTGAATAATCATGCAATTAATACTTATCATCTTGATTTTCATCAATCCTACAATTTACACCCGAAGAACGTGAGTGTCTTAGTTGTGAGTTGTTGGAACGCTATTTGCATTTGGAACCTGTTAGAATTGAAAAAACTTATGGTATAAGTACAATAACTTATAAGCATTGCCTAATTATTTTATGCAACACATCATACCAATTATTTACACAAAGCTCAATATCATAATCTCTCTCATTATGTTTATATTTGAGAGTAGAAGTTTTATTATTCAATATTACATATCATTGTGCACTAAAGTTAGAAAAAGTGAATAAAACCAGAACTCATCTTAAGCTCTTGACCATGTCAGTTTCGTATGATCTTAAATGATATACAATTTGTATGAAAAAGTCAAATATGATGTATTTTAAGAAATAAAATTCGCATTGGAAAGTGACTCATACACACAATGGAATGTACTAAAAAGTGAATAAACGACAGAAGTGAAAAGGCATGCATATTTCATTCATTTTTTTTTTCAAATTAATATAGATACTCATGTAAAGTATATAGAGGGAACAATCTTTTGAAAATTAACTGAAGACAGATAAAGGGTATAAACAGTATATCAACATCAAAGGATAAAAAAAAAAAGAGATATTAGGAACATATTAACTAAGATCCCAAATAAGTCTAAAACAAAATAGGAAATAAAATCAATCTAGTAATCATCAAGCCCCAAACAAATCTTCTTGTAAGAAAAAGGAATCTAAAGTTAACAAATTGTAGTAGTTTTTATTTGATTTCAAACACTGATCTAAATATCATTAAACAAATAATTTTATATAAGAAAAATAAACCATGATCTAGGGGATAATAAACATAGATATGCGCCTAGCAAAACCCTGTAATAGACAAGAATTCAAACAAGTTTCAACCAGTGCAAAACTCTTGTACCAAATCTATAATCATGTAAGAACTCAATGATTAATCTCAACTAGCAACGAGTCTCAACCAATACAGAAACAAAGCAAAACATAAAGTAAAGAAATTAAAATATATTGAAATTCTAGAGGATCTCTATTGGTTAATCCAGTCAAAAGAACATTCAGAAGAATCAAATTCTAGAATTAAAACTAAAGGATCTTATGGATTTTCAACTACCATTGACCAGCCAAAAATGAGTAAGCTAATAGAACTAAATCCGTTACAATCAATCACGCTTTTAACATATCATATATCAGGAAATCGGTCAATTATATAGCAAATTTGAAGTGTCAAAACAAATTCTATTTCTCCTCCTCCCTCTCCTTCTTCTTCTCCTTCTTCTTCTTCTTCTCCTTCTTCTCATTCTCCTCCTCCTCCTCTTCTTTCTCCTCTTCCTCCTCCTCCTTCTCCTCTTTTTTCTTCTTCTTCTTCTTCTTCTTTTCCTCCTTCTCCTTCTCCTTCTCCTTCTTCTTCTCCTTTTCCTCATCATTCTTCTCCTTCTCCTCCTCCTCCTCCTCCTCATTCTCCTCCTTCTTCTTCTTTTTATTTTGTCTGTGTCGATTGTGGGTGAGGATGAATCGAAGAAATTAACAGTCATAACACACCCTCTCGAGCATTCATGGACCTTCTGGTTTTATAATCGTCTTGTGAAAATAAAGCAAGCCACTTGGGGTAGCTCAATGCGATCCATCTATACTTTTACTACTGTTGAGGAGTTTTGGAGGTGAAATATTTCTTTACCATTTTCTGCAATCTCTTTTCTCATTCTTGCTTATTCTTTGTTTGGTTACTGGGAAAATCGGGTGCAACGAAAGGAAATTATGATTTTGAGTCGAATTCAACAAAAATGAAAACAATTAGACATTGGATGTTTGAGCTTTTTATTGGTTTGATGTGTTCAATATTACACAAAATTGAATTTTGTTTTGCACTCTACTTGGTTCATGTGAAAATTAGGGGTTTGGATATTTAATTGGCTCATTGCTAAAATGAGACTTCTTATGATTTTCTTGCACGTATTTGCTTGATGAGCAATAGAACGAAAAAATTATGCAAATTGAGAGAAATAAAAGATGATTGAGTATTTTAAAGTAAACACTGATATTGATTTCTTTTTTTGTGGAGAATTGATTGAAAGAATTGAAAGGTTTTAGCAAGAAATCGCAAAAAATCATATATCCTTTTTTTGTAACTTTCTTTAACTATATATGTCAATGGATGCACCAAACAAGTCCATAGATTCCCTTCCTAAGAAAAAAAAAAAAAAAAAAAAAAAAGGAGAGAAAGGATCTTGATTTCTCTCTCAAATTTGATGAATTTCGGTTTTGTTTAGAGATATGAAGTCTGTTTAGGAGCTGAGAAAATGGAGGATAAAAATTCCTTTACTGCATTTTTCTTTTTGATCCAAAGAAAATTGAGGGTATTCATGAAACTAAGATCGAAGAAGGGCAGTACTCTCTAATCTCTTTTTTTTTTTTTATCAAGATCTGGAGTTGTTTGGTTTGGTGAGAAAGTGAAAGAAAATTTTCTCTTTCCCCTCTTTCTTCTCTTAGAAAAGTCTTTAGAATTTGTAGTTTTCTTTTTAGATTTTTTGTTATTCAGTGTTTCTTCTATAATCATTTTTTAGCGAATGGGACACATGCATCATTTGCTGATGTGTCAAGTATAGAAGGACAGACTTAATGTCGTTAGCCTTATTTGGATAGCGGCAAAACCATAAGATACTCAGTTAACTTTTAAAAACTCTGGTACTTAAGTTTAAAATGGTCAAACCACAAGGTATTTTTGTGTATTTTTCCTTAAAATTTCATGCTGATAAACTCAAATCCCAAGAATGCTCTCTGTGGATCTACTAGAATGAGGATAATAATCTCCATACAAGGTTAAAGATTTATACCTCAATGAAGATTCTGGTTGAAAATTCGGTGAAGAGTTTACGAGTCGTTCAAGTGTCTAACTTCTAAGTGTATCTACACGAGTAGTGAAGAACTAGAGATTTCTAATTAAGGGTGGTTGAAAATTGTGGAGTGCTAACTACTAGGATTTTTGGTTTTGGCTTATAGAGAGAAAACGCTTAAGATTTGATCTTAATATCTAATAATGACCATTATGGTTTTCATCACATATAAGCGTTATTTATGTAGATCCTTTACTCCTAAAGGCTCTAGGATTCTTAGAATTACAATTAAACCCTTGATTTATTTAATTCTTAAAAATATCTCCATTGGCCCCTTAATTTCTCTATTCTTACAATTTTTCTATTGTGTGTGACCCTTAGGTTCAATATCGCGCTGGTAGTAGGTCTTAGCTTTTACAAAACAGTTTGACCCCAGCCAATTAATTAAAACTCATTTTAATTTTAATCTAAATTTAAACTCCTTTTAATTCTCTTGTTAATTAAGAATTAATTATAATTAATTCTTAAGGGCTTTTACTAGTCGTGATTGACACCTAGTAGTATGTCATGACCACATAGGCAATATGAATTTAATATGAACCTTTCTATTGTCAATTACTGTACAATTCAATCCTTCCATCTTGTAATGTCTATGATTAAACTTAAGGTATGTAATTACTGTCAAACCTTAATTATTTAATCACATTTATCTCGATCTCAAGTCCATAAATTAATGGGCGAAATTAAAAACTCCTTTCTACTTTTCACCCCACCTTGGCCAAGGAAATTTTTAAGCTATGACTTAATCAAATCATATGGGGCATTCTCTCTCTTTTACTGTGAGAGATGGATCATTTATTGTACACTTACATACCTCCATGCATAAGTGATCATACTTAATTACTACCCTTATATAGCCCATGATTAAAATCAAATTTAAGTAGCATCAAAGCATGATGACCTATACACAAGGCATCCATGGTGCCTCAAGTCTAATGATTAATTGTACAACTGCAATGTAAGAACTCCTATTAATAGCCAATAAAATGTCTATTAGTAACTACTTATTCAAGTTAGTTCGGTATATATTTTTCTAACAAGCACCTATATAACTTGTTTTAATGTCTCATACACTAGTAACTATGAGATCAATCACTCTCAATACCTTGAGGAAACATGGTATGACCATTCACTAATGCTTTTCTTAGTGATCTTATGATTAGGAATATTTAAGAATAAAGCTTAAGGAAATACATATCATTAGCATGATCTCATAACGATGCTTATTTTCATTGCTCTTATTCTATTGGCTTTATCATGTATACACATTGAGTGATTTGTAATGAACACGATAAATAACATAAATGCCATAAATTAAAATTTATTGTTAATAAATGAATAAGGTCAATTATAAGTAATATGCCTAGATATCAAATGATAGTGGCTTATATGACATACTATTATAAGTTTTCTCGCATTTTAACTTGATGTCTGCGCAAATCTGGTTTGTTTGGTTTCATAAGAAAATATAAGCTTTGGGTTTGATAAATCAAATAAAGCAAAGCTTCCTTAATGCCTCTTGAATACTAGATCTTTTAGCGTCTTCAATTCTTGCATATGATTTTGAGTGTGATGACATTTGACTTCAATTTTTGCAAAAAATCATTAAGGAGCTACTGATACTGAAGCTTAGGGATGCAAAGAAAATGATAAAAAAAAAATGGTAGAGTTGATGTAAAAGCATGGTAGAAAATTTTCAAGTTATGTAATCTTTTTGTCTCAATTGTATTGTTAAACAAGTGCTTCATTTATATTAATTAGAAGATTAAAATTTAAAAACCAGGTCCTATAGTGGCATTTTGGTGGCTTCTTCATGTGAAATTTCTCAGATTTTGTGTTGTAAGTATTTGCAACAAAACGCATTTTGGTAGCACCTGTAATGTGAAAACGCAGCTTCTTCATGTACATTTTGGTAGCTTCTGTAATGTGAAACTAGCTCCTATAGTGGCATTTTGGTTGGACCTGTAATAAAGACACAACTATTTTAAACATGCAGTACTTTAAACATGCAAAAGATTCTTCACTCAATCTAATCTTTAAACATGCAGTACTTTGAATAAATTTTTATGAACTACAATAAATAAAGAAAAAGGGCATGAATACAAAAAAGTTTTCAATTGACTTAAAAGAGTAGCATTGATAGCAATTTGATTAGAACAAAAGACACAACATCAAGTTGGCTTCAAAACATGAAGCTTACAATAACATCAACAATAGCATTGATATGAATCTTCTTCCTAGACATCCTTACAATTAAACTATTACATCATGCTTTTTTTCCACCCTGATGAGATGACATGCAAAGACAAATGTACAACATAGAGAACATGAAGAATTATACCAATGACCCAATCAATCTCTTCTTGTATCTCTTGCACTTGAATCGATTAGCAATATTCTCATTCTCTATTGCTGATAACTTTTGAAAAACTCTAAGCATAACTCTCTTACCATGAGAACACATCGCATGATCATGCCACCTAAATAATCCACATGAGGCCTTAACCTGAAAAATTCAATTAACATATATCAGTGGTTCAATACAAAACACAATAGATCAATCAATAAATAGAACAAGTGCACCACTTTATACTTTGGAAAACTATAAAATCTCCTATCATAATTGTGCATAGTAGAAGTTTTTTCAATGGCACCGATATACCACAATAATAAAACACTTCATTCAATTGATCTCTGATGCATAACTTTCACTGATAATGAACAAACTGTGAAAAGATGGCACTATACACAGGCAAAATCAATATATTAATGAGGACATTTTATTCTTCATTAATTTCACGTTCTTAATTGATTAATGAGGATCTATAAAAAAAAACAGTAATATCATGTTCATATTTGATTAATGAGGATTTATACAGAGGAGAATTTTACGGTCTTAGTAAAAGACATTACATAATTTGGAGTGAAAGTATTCTTATTACATTAGTTCTTGAACACAATATAATTATAATTAAAACAAACACGAACACTGAAACAATTATCAGTGAACCAATCTAAAAAATAATTAAAGAGAGAATAGTGGAAAGTACAAATATTCCATGGGAAAGAATATATGGTTCCTTGACTTGAAACATTTAAAAACAAAAACAAAGAAAAAAGGAGTCAAGGCAAGCATATTCACATATACAAGAATTGCTTCAGGAATCTTTTTGAATTAAAAACTAAGTGAGACCTGAATTAATTGCCAATTACCATCTGAATTATAGCCTAGCCTAGAATTGAATACCAAATATTCACATAATACCAATCATGCAGCACCATTAGCCAAGACAGGAAAAGGTAATTTTATACCCTAGAAGTTGAGAAAAAAAATACAGTAATAAAAGGTGCAAAAAAGTTAAGCAATTGAGAATCATATAATTATAATAAACCAAACACCACACGAAATCAGTCAATGAATATCCATATTATGAATATCCTACATTTTTTATGAAACAATAAAAACCATAGAATCCAACTCAACTTCCAAACCAGCACAAATTTCAACCCCACGAAGAAAATTCAAAGTATCTACGGGTTTTGGAGTAGAACAAACTTGGAGAGAGAGTAATGGCGCAACGATTGCGATGTCATCCTGCAACAGAGAGAACAACTAAAATCAAGAATTATAATAGACACAAAAGAACTTAGAAAAGACTTGAAATCTTAAGCCAAATTAAAATGAACTGAGGAAAGCACAAGCAGGGGAAAGATTTATAACAGAACTCAATTACCTCAGAGGACGGTGGATAGTGCCTATGACGGAGCTATAACGGGATGTGGTGAAGGGACAAAAGAGGATGGTGGTCGAGAGAGAGAGAAATGAGAGTAAAATTTCATGAGGAGAGAGGAACGGAGAATCGAGGGTGAGGTGAGGAAAGAGAAGCAACTGGGGATTTGGGTTTTAAATAGGGGACAAAATAGACATGTGGCACGTTCTTATTGGACTACCGTGGGGTGAGGAGAGAGAACTCTATCTTTTTTATTTCAAAAATTTTTGAATCCCCGTCTCCGGAACCAATTTTTTGGTTTTCATTTGGAGTCAATTGTGCCACTTGGGGGGTTGCTCATTGGGTTTCAATTAACCCAAGTTAACCAAATCAACTCTCTACTCTTGGCCCCACGACAATAGACTTGTCGACCGTTTACTGGCTCGGTTTAAAGCAGTAAGTTTAGACTCGAGCCAACTAAGAATTTCTTGTTTACAAAGGGTATTGCGACTTATTCTTACATATTCATAAATAATAAAATATTGATTTTAATAAGTGGTTGAATTAAGAACAAAAAACTGATTTATATAAGTCACAAAATAGTAAGACCAGTCTTACTTTGACAAACAACAATATTAAAATAAATAAGGCTTACTCACTATTTGATTTAAATGAATTCCATAGTTTTTGTGGAATTCAATTGAATTCTATATGTGATTATGTTTGGTTTGCTAATAAAGTTTGGAGTTCATTTAGAAATGAATTGTCACATGTTTGGTTAGCTACTAAAAGTGTAGAATAAATTTTAGTGGAACTGAGTAAGTTTTGGACAAATTTTATGGACTTTGGAAATGAATTTTATATCTGAACTTATATGAAATTAAAATGAAAAAATTATATTTTTTTTATTTCTCTATTTCTAGGGCTATTATACTGACGTAATTTTTAAAAAAAAAAAAAAATTATACAGACATTCTACGAAGATGTTAGGACTCTTTTGCAGGAAATTTAGTATATACACTCCAACTGCTTCAAGCCTTAGGTTTCACACATCTGCACATACACTCCAACTGCTTAAAGCCCTCAGTTTCTTTTGAGCCATCGGCTTCTCTTTTAAACTCAAGCTAACTTAAGCTTCGGAGCACCCTCGGAGGTCTCCCCCTCCCCTCCTTCCAAGGGTCTTCAGTTCACCCCTGTTACCTGTGCAAGACCAGGCCACATCCTCACCAAAGCCACGCCAACATCCAGGTCACGTCCTCACCCAGGCCACATTAGCACCAACAGTTAGCGGCATCAACAGATTGGTGCTGTTTGTGGGAAACCACAATCTCTCGCTATAGTGAGAGCGAAGAAGTAAAAAGAACTCATCTGTGACGATACCGCCAAGAAACAATGTCAGAAGAACCGACAAGGAAGCCCCAGCGGCGTGCTCGGCTCCTACCCAAGGCGACGCTCGCAGTCACCAAGCCAGACCCAGGTTCCCAACAATCCCTGAGCACGCCACCCCTGCCAGAGAGCAGCACCATCATCTTTCCGGAAATGACTCTCCTAATTACGAGGAAGAGACTACCCACCTCCAGGCTCCGGTGACTTAAGCTCAGTTCCAGGAGCTCTCCAGGATGATAGCCAACTTAGCGGCCCGAGTACGAGGAGGAGATCAGCAACCTTTCTTCCCTCCTCACCAACCTCCAGAGCAAGCCAAGTCATCCGACAGGGACGACCCAACCTATAACCAACCCCACACCAAGCCCTCGCCACGTAACAGCCGATCCAAGAAGAGCTCATCTTCAAAAGGCAACCTCAGCCTAGACATGCGGTTTGAGGAAACGGAAGAAAAAATAGACTCGGCTCTGAGATACAAGAATCCTAACCTCATGGATGAACTTTGCATCTAGGACCCTCCATTCAAAAAAGACGTCCTCGAGACCCCGCTTCCACCCAACTTCAAGATGTCTAAAGTCAGGATGTATGATGGCTCCGTGGATCCTATGAACCACCTACAACACTACAAAATGACTATGATGTTGCACCGGCATTCGGACCCAGTCATGTGTCGTGCCTTCCCTCTGACTCTCGAGAAGGCAGCGGGTACCTGGTACTCAAGGCTGAAGCCAGGAAGCATCAGCAATTTCAAAGAACTCAACTACGCCTTCGCCTCTCATTTCCTCAGTAGCAAGGGGCTCAAGAAGACTTCAGAGAGCCTCTTCAAAATTATCCAGCAGCGAGGGGAGAGGCTTTGAGTTGGTTCAATACAGCAGCATGGGAGATTCCTGACCTCGACCCAAATATCCAAGTAATGGCGTTCAAAAATGGATTGAGGTCCGGCATCTTCAGCTCTAAACTGACTCGGCGCGCACCTAAAGACATGAATGATATCTTGGCCCGAGCTGAGAAATATATGCTGGCAAAGGGTGACAAAGCCTTTAGAAGAGAGAGGGAAGGGGAAGCTAAGAAGAAGAGGAATGATCCCGACCCCCAGAGGGGGACAGTCAAGAGACCTCACCAGGAGAACAGGTATAGACCCTACCCTCGAGCTGACGGCTTCACTTCACTCAATGCCACCAAGACCAACGTCCTCATGCAGCTCTAAGATAAGTTCATCCTCCAGTGACTGTCGAGGAAGCCACATCTCGAAGATGACTAGAAGCGATGGTGTTGGTTCCACAAGAACTATGGTCATGACACTGAGGAATGTCATGACCTAAAGGAGCAGATTGAAGCTTTTATCAACCGGGGGTACTTAAAGAAATTTACCGAGCCTCAAAGAAGGGATGAGCCCGCGCAGCCAAGAAGAGATGCCGGACGTCCCTATCACCAACAGGAGCGGAGGGACCCGTAAAGGAACCCTAGGGCCAAGCAAGAAGGGCCCAGTCAGAAGAAGTAAGAGGTGGACACGACAACCCGCATCATCAAGACAATTTACAGGGGCTCGATTGCTGGAAGTAGTTTAGAGCAGAGCAGTAGAGCATACACTAGGGTCGTAGTCTCTGTCAGCAGCCCCCACAAGAAAAGAAGAACAGAGCCAGTGATTTCCTTCACGGATGACGATTTAGAGGATGTACAGACTCCTCACGACGATGCAATGGTAGTCTCTCTTTTGGTTGCCAACTGCGAAGTGCGACGGGTCCTGATTGATAATGGAAGCTCAGCGGACATATTGTTC
Source organism: Bretschneidera sinensis (assembly GCA_023935145.1). Lineage (NCBI taxonomy): Eukaryota > Viridiplantae > Streptophyta > Magnoliopsida > Brassicales > Akaniaceae > Bretschneidera > Bretschneidera sinensis. Next base: position 53,588,393 of record CM043699.1, read on the forward strand.
CATGATGCTTACCAGTGCATAGAGCTGAAGAATGGACATCTGGAGCCAGCCTCGGCCCCCCTCTATGGTTTCAATGGTTCTCCAGTGTTCGCTGAGGGGAGCATAGTCCTCCCGGTGACCGCAGGAACAGAGCCAAGGACTTCCACAGTGCAGACCACCTTCTTAGTAGTTAAGCAGCCCTCATCCTATAATATAATCATCGGTCGACCCACCCTCAACAAACTGAAGGCCGTTGTTTCCACCTATCACCTGAAGGTCAAATTTCCCACCAGTGAAGGTGTAAGAGTGATCAGAGGGGATCAAAAAATCTCCCGGGCCTACTACCTGAACGCTATCAAAGAAGGAAAGAAGACAGAGGCCTGCCCCTTGAAGTAAAAGATCTCAGGGATGAGATGAGGACACCTAGGGGGCGACTTGCGGAGGAGTTGACCTCTGTACCACTCAGAGGAGACCCCGTCCGAACCGTCCAAATAGGCACAAACCTCCCCAAAGAGCACAGAGATGAGCTCCTCTCCCTGCTCCGGAAGAACAAAGACTTGTTCTCCTAGTCGGCCTCGGACATGCCAGGGATCAACCCTGGAACTATCGAGCATCGCCTGAATATGGACCTCAGGTACAAGCCGATCATGCAGAAGAAGAGAACCTTTACCCCCAAGCACCAAGTGGCTATCAACACCGAGGTGGATAAACTGCTGAAAGCTGGTTTTATCAGAGAGGCCAGGTATCCGGAGTGGGTATCCAATGTGGTAATGGTCAGGAAAGCCAGTGGTAAATGGTGTATTTATATTGACTTCACAAATTTAGACAAGGCTTGCCCAAATGACAGCTTTCCTCTCTCTTGGATTGATCAGATGGTAGATGCCACCTCTGGGCATGAACTCCCCTCTTTGATGGATACATACTCTGGCTATAATCAGATCTTCATGCACAAGCCAGACCAAGACAAGACCACTTTCATCACTAATCGAGGGTTGTATTGCTACAAAGTGATACCCTTCGGGCTCAAGAACGCTGGGGCAACCTATCAGAGGCTGGTAAACAAGATTTTCAAGGGGCAGATTGGGCGGAATATGGAGGTTTACGTGGATGATATGCTGGTTAAGAGCGCAGAAGCACGGAACCACTACTCCGACCTGGAAGAGACATTCGAAGTACTGCACAAACATAACATGAGGCTGAATCTGTACAAGTGTACATTTGGGGTAACCAGGGGCAAGTTCCTAGGGTTCATGGTCACCCAGAGAAGAATAGAAGTCAATATAGAGAAGATAAAGGCCATCGTCGATATGACCCCTCCCAAGTCTGTGAAAGAAGTCCAGTGGCTCATCGGTCGAGTCGCGGCTCAGAACCGTTTCATGTCCAAATTTGCGGAAAAGTGCCTTTTTTTCTTTAAGGCCATCAAGAAGGCGAAAGATTTCTCATGGTCCGAGAGTTGCCAGGAAGCTTTTGAAGATTTGAAGAAGTATTTGAGTTTGCCGTCACTCCTAACTAAGCCATTCCCGGGTGAGGAGTTTTTCTTCTATTTGTCAGCTGGGCAGAGCACTGTGGCCTCTGTCTTGGTACGAGAAGAAACGGGTGTCCAGAAGCCCATTTACTATGTCAACAGAATTCTCCACGCGGTCGAGACAAGGTACCCTCCTATCGAGAAGATGGCCTACGCCCTGGTAGTGGCAGCGCGAAAGCTCCGACCTTATTTTCAGGTGCACACCATCATCCTCATGACAGATCAACCCATAAGGCAAATCTTGTACAATCCCAATGTTTCCGGGAGAATGGTGAAATAGGTGGTGGAACTGGGAGAGTTTGACATCAGCTACCAACCTCGATAAGCGATCAAGGGTCAAGCTCTGGCTGACTTCATTGTGGAGACAACTCTGTCCATGGACCCGGACGAATCCACAGCGTTCGCACCCAATGAAGCCTCTCCGGGATGGACTCTCCATGTAGATGGATCCTCAAATTCACTAGGAAGTGGGGTAGGGCTCATCCTCTATAGTTCAGAAGGCTTTACGATCGAGTATGCCTTGAGGTTCGGATTCAAGACCTCCAATAATGAAGCAGAGTACAAAGCTCTCCTAGCCGGTCTAAGGTTGGCCAAAGCATTGGCCGTCGAGGTTCTAGATGCGTTCAACGATTCTCAGTTGGTGGTGAGTCAGGTAAAAGAAGAGTTTGAGGGCAAGGGTGAGAAGTTCGCCCAATATGTCCAAAAAGTGAAGGAATTAGCCGCCAAGTTCAAGACGTTTCGGATAACTCAGATCCCTCGAGCCAAAAACTCCAAAGAGAATGCCCTGGCCGACTTGGCCTCCTCTCAGCACTTGATGACCAACCGAGCTGTCTACTTGGAAACTCTATCCCCACCAAGTATAGATGAGGCTCCAGTCCTGCCAGTAGAGGAGAGACCCACATGGATGGATCCAATCCTCTAGTATCTAAAAGACGACACGGTACCAGAACAGAAGGATCAAGCCAAGAGGCTAATCTCTCGTGCCTTGCGATACACTCTCATGGAAGGGCAATTGTACAGAAGGACTCTAACCATGCCTTACCTGCGATGCCTCGGGCCTAAGGAGGCCGACTATGCTCTCCGAGAGGTCCACGAAGGGATATACGGGAATCACTTGGGAACTCAGGCCTTAGCTTTCAAGGTTCTCCGACAAGGGTACTACTGGCCCACAATGAAGGACGATGCCGCAGACTTGGTTAGGAAATATGAGAACTGCTAGCGGTGGTCTCCGATATCGCACCGCCCTGCTAACCCTTTTGTCTCCATCACCAGTCCCTTCCCCTTCGCCATGTGGGGAATGGACATCTTTGGCCCGTTCCTAATGGCTACTAGGCAGAGGAAACACCTTATTGTGGCCATTGATTATTTCACCAAGTGGGTCGAGGTAGAGCCACTGGCCAGCATCACGGATTACCAAACCCAAAATTTTATCTAGAAATCAATAGCATTTCGGTTCGGAATCCCTCGAGTGTTGATCATCGACAATGAAAAACAGTTTGATAGCTCATGGTTCAAGATATTCTGTAATGACCTCCACATCAAGCACAGGTTCTCGTCTGTTGGGTATCCACAGGCCAATGGCCAAGCTGAAGTAACTAACATGGCGCTTCTCTAAAGAATCAGAAGAAGACTTGATGAGGCAGATAAACAGTGGGCTGACCAGCTCTCCAATATCCTCTAGGCCTATCGAACGACAGTACGAACGCCAACAGGAGAAACTCCCTTCTTCATGGCATATGGATCAGAGGTCGCCATCCCTCTTGAAATCGGGGTCCCATCAATGCGAGTACAATGCTTCGAACTAAGCAACAATGAGGAAGGGTTAAGGATGAACGCGGATCTGGTTGAAGAAGCTCGGGATAAAGCCTAAATCCGCCTAGCTGCTTACCAGCACAGGGCTGCTCGATACTATAACTCTCGAGTTTGGCCCAAAGACTTCAAGGTACATGACCTCGTTCTCCGGAAGAGTGAAGTGTTCCATCCTCACCACACGGGGAAGCTAGTCTCGAATTGGGAGGGCCCTTACCAGATTCAAAGGGTTTGTCAGATCGGCACCTATGAACTCGAAGATATGGATGGCAAACCCATCCCTCGCACCTGGAACGTGGAGAACCTCCGTAGGTTTTATCAATAAAATGTAAAAGAAAGCAAAAATTTAATAAAGATGAAAGTTTGAACTCCATAAATTTTCTTAAGTTAAAGAGGGAGTACAAAGGTAAGGCGCTATCGACCCCAGATACAAAACAGGTATGTTCTAGAAGTAGGAGCCTAATGGGCATCACCATCACTCCCTGCTTCGTCCTCGCCATCTCTCACATCCCCAGCTTCGCCCTCTGGGGCTAGCTAGGTCTCATAACCTGGACCCTTCTGAGCGCCGGCACTAGCAGTCTCCTCTGTTCCCCCTCCTAAAGAAGCAGTATCAGACCCCTCTGAATCGGCCGCCAAGTCAAGACCTTAGAAGTCCACCTTCGGGAAAAGGAGCACAACCCTTCTCTTGGCTTCATTGAAACCTTCGAAGTACTGGATTGCCCCATCCTTTGTCAAGGATGCCTCCTTCTACATGGACCAGTGGTGAACTTCTTCCAGTTCCTCCCTCAGGACCTTCTCAGTTCGACGCCAATGATCCCTCTCAAAGAGTGCCTCTGCCCTGTCCCTCTCTGCCATCTCGAGAGAAAGAGACAAGTCATGGACTAAGTTTTGGGATTCCTCCAATTTGAGCTGAGTCTTGGTCAGATGATCTGTTATATCCAGAGTACGCCGAGAAAGCATCCCAGCAAGAACCCTAACCTGAAAAGAGTAACCTCTTCAGAAACAGTCGAAATGTGTGGTCCAACCAAAAAGTGAAACAAGCGTTATCTGAGAAAAAGCAACCTTCATGGTCGAGCACAGCGACTCAATGGGCTTCTACGAAACATCCACCATGTTGCGAGGAGGGATCCCCAGCACCAAGTGCTCACAAGCAACCTTAGGGTGGGCGAACACGGAATCATCCATCCTCAAAGCCCACCGAGGAGTAAAGAGGGTGGTCATCCCAGACCCTTCCTGGGGCAAGGACGCCCCTGTAGGAGGAGTGAGCGCGACTGGGTCCACCCATTCTTCAAGAGCTGGAGGCCTCGGGGGACTACCCGCTGGAATTGGACCCGCGAATGAGACTTTGGCCTTTTTCTTCTGCTTAGAGCCACCAGTTTCCGCGATCCTCTTCTTTTCGCGAGCCAGACGCCTAGCCATCGCCGCCATCTCCATGTTTGTACGAAAAAGATAAGCATTAAAGACTTGGAGAAAAAAGGTAAAGTTTCTATTAACTAATAAACCAACGGCTACCATGCTCGAGGCTCGGGGGAAGGCTGGGAGGACACAGGCCGCGCCTGTGGAGTTCTTCGTTATCTTCGAGCACCTCGATACCCAGGGGCACGGCCAGCATCGCCCTTAACGTCTCCTGCTCACGAGGCAAGAGGTGTGGCTTTTTACATTTACTGACACGCTCCAGAATCTTATTGAGAGGGATGTAGAAGCTCTCAGTGTTCTGAACAAATAAAAAGCCTCCCTTCCACCTCTTTATGGAGGAAGGCTTCTCCCTCAGTACACTCTTCCCCTGCCTCGAGCTAACAATTACCCATCCCGAATGACCGAGCCGAGCTAGTTGAAAATGGGCCTTGAACACGTTGATATTCATCACCCCTCCAACCTCCTGGCACACGGCGATGAATGCCAGGATCAGCCGAACCGAATTAGGCACCAGCTGGCTTAGCACGATGCCAAAGTATCTAAGTATCAAGCAGAGGAACAGGTGGAGAGGAAGCCTGAGCTCAGCCTTAAGCTGATGTTCATAGACTCACAGCTCGTAAGGTACCCGACTCGACAGGACATCATAGGCCCTTTCCCCGCCCTCGGGGGCCCTCATAAAAATCCAGGGGGATCCTATATTTAACCCTCATCCTCACGAGGCTAGCCTCCCCCACTACGTTCGGAATAGAATTCGCTTCGAACATCCACTCCTCCCTCTCAGTATCCAGGGCATCATCTCTAATAAGCATTGACGCCCAAACGTTCCCCTCTCTAAATGTTTCTGCTTTCCCGCCCTCTCATCTGTCTCCCTCATTCGGTACGAGGGCCTGGCCTCCTTCCTTAAGAGCTGCCTCCTGAGAGGAGACTCCATCACTGGAAGAAACACTCATCGCTTCCTTTAACTCCCTAGACAGAGCTCCACTAATATCATTATCACCAGACATTTTACTCATCTAGAAAGAACAAGCTTTTGTGGGAGGCCCCTAAAAATGTCGGCCGCTCTTAGACTCTCTAGCTAAACCAATACTCAAGGTCTCTCAAAAATGCAAGTGAAGACTAAAGATAGGGGAAACCCGCTTATATAGAGGCTATGGCAGCACAAACGAGAAACATCAATCTGCGCGTCAGATGAAAGGACGTGCCACTTGCTATTCTCTAGGCGCCGTTTCTAGTCACCAAGGTGCCAACTGTCACCAAAACATGCCTTCTGCTGTAACCAACGTGCCGCCATTTCTTGTCGGCTGCCATTGTTTGTCACGCCTACAATAAGGTAAACCTAATAGGCCCAGAGTGGACAGAAAAGCCCACGTGCGTAGGAAGGAGGAAGCTACGCAAACATGAATTCTTTAAGTCCTGATCACTCGACCGTATTCTCCAAAGTCCGAGTGTATGAGCTGTGTTGCATACACTCGGCCATGTTTTTTTCAAGGTTTCTCCAAAGGTCCAAGCCATGCCAACGCTCGGCCGTATTCTCCAAAGTTCGAGCGTATGATCTGCGTTGCATACACTCGGCCATGTTTTCTCCAAGGATTCTCCAAAAGTTCGAGCCTTGCCAACACTCGGCCATATTCTCCAAAGTCCGAGCGTATGAGCTGCGTTGCATACGCTCAGTCATGTTTTCTCCAAGGATTCTCCAAAAGTCTGAGACTTCCCAACGTTCGGTCATATTCTCCAAAGTTCGAGCGTATGAGCTGCATTGCAAACGCTGGGCTATGTTTTCTCCAAAGAATCTACAAAAGTTCGAGCCTTGCCAACGCTCGGCCATATTCTCCAAAGTCCGAGCGTATGAGCTGCGTTGCATACACTCGGTCATGTTTTCCCCAAAGATTCTCCAAAAGTCTAAGCCTTGCCAACGCTCGGCCATATTCTCCAAAGTCCGAGCGTATGAGCTACGTTGCATACACTCGACCATGTTTTCTCCAAGGATTCTCCAAAAGTCCGAGCCTTGCCAATGCTCGGCTGTATTCTCCAAAGTCCGAGCGTATGAGCTGTGTTGCATAGGTTCGACCATGTTTTCTCTAAGGATTCTCCAAAAGTCCAAGCCTTGCTAACGCTCGGTCGTATTCTCCAAAGTCTGAGCGTATGAGCTGTGTTGCGTACGCTCGGCCATGTTTTCTCCAAGGATTCTCCAAAAGTCCCAGCCTTGCCAACGCTCGGCCATATTCTCCAAAGTCCGAGTGTATGAGTTGCATTGCATACACTCGGTCATGTTTTCTCCAAGGATTCTCAAAAACCCCGAGTCTTGCCAACGCTCGGCCATATTCTCCAAAGTCCGAGCGTATGAGCTGCGTTGTGTACGTTCGGCCATGTTTTCTCCAAGGATTCTCCAAAAGTCTGAGTCTTGCCAATGCTCAGCCGTATTATCCAAAGTCCAAGCGTATGAGCTGCGTTGCATACACTCGGTCATGTTTTCTCCAAGGATTCTCCAAAGTTCGAGCCTTGCCTAGTGCTCGGCTGTGTTCTCCAAAATACGAGTGTATGAGCTACGTTGCATACGCTCGACAATGTTTTCTCCAAAGGTTTCTCCAAAAGTCCGAGCCTTGCCAAACGCTCGGCCGTATTTGCCAAAGTCTGAGTGTATGAGCTGCACTACATACGCTCGGCCATGTTTGCTCCAAGTTCTCCAAAAAGTCTGAGCCTTATCTAACGTTCGGCCAAGTTCTCCATGAGTCCGAGCCTTGTCTAACACTCGTCCAAGTCCTCCAAAAGCCCGAGGGCACGAGCTATACTGTAGACGCTCGGACTTATTCTCCAAGGTTCAGATGTTTCACAAACACTATACCAAGGCTGCTCCTAGTACGGGCATTCGAAACTTCTCACAGATTTTAGCAAGATCAACATCAATTCATTCATACAAGTATAAAAGGCAGGGATAATATCATACGAAGACAAAGATTGAAAGAAAAGATATTTTATTAATCCAAAGGATTACAATTAACAACCTTGAAGCACAAGAAAAATATGGCCCTAACGGCCTCGAAATACAAAGGGAAAACTAGAACACCAAGCTTTTTAGGCAGTCTAGTACACGAGCTGTCTCGGCCCCTTTGCCTTCCTCGTAGCACCGCCCTGAGACTGAAAGCACTCACCTACCAGGAGAAGCCCTAGGCCCGGGGGACCGTGTCCCACACTTCCAATAAGCTCAAAAAGCTTAAGGCCTGAAAAGCTCCTGGCACAAGGGAGCCTCCTAATCCGACACCGTTTGGAATAAAGGAGAGGGCCTTCCTCCCTCCTGGCCTCAAATGAACCAGTGATACTCCGGCCTGCCCCTCCCCTCTTCTTCTTCGGTTCCAATGAGCTCGAGGCCCAGGGCGCCCACCATCCAAAGACACAGTCTCGACCCCATACTCCGATCCTGCTCGGAATCTAGAAGAGGTCCGTGCCCCCACTCGGAATCTAAAAGAGGTCCTGATTTCCACTTGAAGTTAGGAAGAGGTCTATATTCGTTGAACCATGATCCTACTCCAGAATGATCTCGTCTTCCTCTTTGGCTTCCATAAATCTCTTAAGGAACTGATGACTCCCCTCCCTCTCCAAGATCATTACCATTGAAATCTCCTAAGCTAACGACCTCTCTGTTAGAAGGTAAGGTCGTATCTCTCTCTATCAATCTCTTCAGAAACTGAACTCGTTTCTGCTTAAAACAAAAGCTATCAGAGACCCCTTTTTATAAGAAGGGAAAACACGTTCAACCAGGGGAATCAATGCAGATAACGAAAAAATAGGGAACTTTATGGTTTTTGAAACGACTTTTCGTTTCCTTAAGCAACCTTTCGCCTCTTGAGAGTAACGGTCTGACTCCAAAGGATAGCCATTCAAGCGCAAGTTTGACTTTATGGTTTTCGAGAAGACTTTTCGCTTCTCCAGACGACCTTTCGCCTCCCGAGCGTCATGGTTCAGCTCTCACGATCGAGTTTTACTCTTCAGCTCCATTTAAAGCCTGACCCACAAAGTACTTCCTTAAGCACATAAATGTACTCAAGGAAGTGGGAGGCTGTGACATCGCAGGCCCTCTCCTCGCCCTCGGGGGCCCTCATATGAAAATCCAGGGGGATTCTATATTTAACCCTCGTCCTCACGAGGCTAGCCTCCTCCACTACGCTCGGAATGGAATTCGCTTCGAATTTCCACTCCTCCCTCTCAATATCCAGGGCATCATCTTTAATAAGCATTGACGTCCGAACGTCCCCCTCTCCAAATGTTTCTGCTTCCCCGCCCTCTCCTCCGTCTCCCTGATACGGTACGAGGGGCTGGCCTCCTCCCTTAGGAGCTGCCTCATGAGAGGAGACTCTATCACTGGAAGAAACACCCATCGCTTCCTCTAACTCCCTAGACAGAGCTCCACTAGTATCACTATCACCAGACATTTTACTCACCTTAGACTCTCTAGCTAAACCGATACTCAAGATCTCTCAAAAATGCAAAGTGAAGACTAAAGATAAGGGAAACCCGCTTATATAGAGACTGTGGTAGCAAAAACGAGAAATGTCAATCCGCGCATTAGATGAAATGACGCGCCCCCTACTGTTCCCCAGGCGCCATTTGCAGTCACTAAGGTGCCAACTGTCACCAAAATATGCCTTCTGCTGTAACCAACGCGCCGCCATTTCTTGTCAGCCGCCATCGTTTGTCACATCTACAGTAAGGTAAACCTAATAGGCCCAGAGTGGACAGAAAAGCCCACGTGCGCAGGAAGGAAGAAGCTACACGAACATGAATTCTCTAAGTCCTAATCACTCGGTCATATTCTCCAAAGTCCGAGCTTATAAGCTACGTTGCAAACGCTCGGCCATGCTATCTCCAAGGTTTCTCCAAAGGTCCGAGCCTTACCAACGCTCGGCTGTATTCTCCAAAGTCCGAGCATATGAGCTGCGTTGCATACGCTCGACCATGTTTTCTCCAAGGATTCTCCAAAAGTCTGAGCCTTGCCAACGCTCTACCGTATTCTCCAAAGTCCGAGCGTATGAGCTGTGTTGCATACGCTCGGCCATGTTTTCTCCAAGGATTCTCTAAAAGTCCGAGCCTTACCAACGCTCGGCTGTATTCTCCAAAGTCCGAGCGTATAAGCTGCGTTGCATACGCTAAGCCATGTTTTCTCCAAGGATTCTCCAAAAGTCCGAGCCTTGCCAACGCTCGGCCATATTCTCCAAAGTCCGAGCATATGAGCTGCGCTGCGTACACTCGACCATGTTTTCCCCAAGGATTCTCCAAACGTTCGAGCCTTGCCAACACTCGACTGTATTCTCTAAAGTCCGAGCGTATAAGCTGCGTTGCATACGTTCGACCATGTTTTCTCCAAGGATTCTCCAAAAGTCTGAGCCTTGCCAACGCTCGGCTGTATTCTCCAAAGTCCGAGTGTATGAGCTGCGTTGCGTACGCTCGGTCATGTTTTCTCCAAGGATTCTCCAAAAGTCCGAGCCTTGCCAACGTTCGGCCGTATTCTCTAAAGTCCGAGCGTATGAGCTGCGTTGCATACACTCGGCCATGTTTTCTCCAAGGATTCTCCAAAGTCCGAGCCTTGCCCAACGCTCGGCCGTGTTCTCCAAAGTTCGAGCGTATGAGCTACGTTGCATACACTCAGCCATGTTTTCTCCAAAGGTTTCTCCAAAAGTCCGAGCCTTGCCAAACGCTCGGCCGTATTCTCCAAAGTCCGAGTGTATGAGCTGCGCTGCATACGCTCGGCCACGTTTGCTCCAAGTTCTCCAAAAAGTTCGAGCCTTATCTAACTCTCGACCAAGTTCTCCATGAGTCCGAGCCTTGTCTAACGCTCGTCCAAGTCCTCCAAAATCCTGAGCACACGAGCTGCACTGTAGACGCTCGGACTTATTCTCCAAGGTCAGACGTTTCACAAACACTATACCAAGGCTGCTCCTAGTACGGGCATTCGAAACTTCTCTCAGATTTTCGCAAAATCAACATCAATTAATTCATACAAGTATAAAAGGCAGGGATAATATCAAACGAAGACAAAGATTGAAAGAAAAGATATTTTATTAATCCAAAGGATTACAACTAACAACCTCGAAGTACAAGGAAAATATGGCCCTAACGGCCTCGAAGTACAAAGGGAAAATTGGAACACCAAGCTTTTTAGGCAGTCTAGTACACGAGCTGTCTCGGCCCCTTTGCCTTCCTCGTAGCGCCGCCCTGAGACTGAAAGCGCTCACCTACCAGGAGCAGCCCTAGGCCCGGGGGACCGTGTCCTCCGCTTCCAATAAGCTCAAAGAGCTCAAGGCCTGAAAAGCTCTTGGCATAAGGGAGCCTCCTCATCCGACATCGCTTGGAATAAGGGAGAAGGCCTTCCTCCCTCTTGGCCTCCAATGAACCAGTGGTACTCCAGCCAGCCCCTCCCCTCTTCTTCTTCGGGTCCAATAAGCTCGAGGCCTAGAGCGCCCACCATCAAGAGACACAGCCTCGACCCCATACTCCGATCCTGCTCGAAATCTGGAAGAGGTCCGTGCCCCCACTCGGAATCTAAAAAAGGTCTTGATCTCCACTTGAAGTCAAAAAGAGGTTCATATTCGTTGAACCACGATCCTCCTTCATAATGATCTCGTCTTCCTCTTTGGCTTCCATAAATCCCTCAAGGAACTGATGACTCCTCTCCCTCTCCAAGATCATTACCCTCGGAATCTCCTAAGCCAATGACCTAGAAGGTAAGGTCGTATCTCTCTCTCTCTCAATCTCTTCAAAAACTGAACTCGTTTCTGCTTAAAACAAAAGGTATCAGAGACCCCTTTTTATAAGAAGGGAAAAGACGTTCAACCAGGGGAATTAATGCAGATAACGGAAAATGAGGGAACTTTATGGTTTTCGAAATGATTTTTCGTTTCCCCAAGCAACCTTTCGCCTCCCGAGAGTAATAGTCCGACTCCTAAGGATAGTCATTCAAGCGCAAGTTTGACTTTATGGTTTTCGAGAAGACTTTTCGCTTCTCCAGACAACCTTTCGCCTCCCGAGCGTCACAGTTCAACTCTCACGACCGAGTTTTACTCCTCAGCTCCATTTAAAGCCTGACCCACAAAGTACTTCCTTAAGCACATAAATGTACTCAAGGAAGTGGGGAGCCTGTGATATGACCCAAAATACTCCGACCCGAACAAGCTCCAGGCCCAACAAAATACTCCAACTCCAGCTCAAACAAGCTCCGGGCCCAACAGATAACCCCAACTCTAGCCCAAGTAAACTCCAGGTCCGACAGAATGCTCCGACCCAATGGGCTTTCCGGCCCAAATATATTCCAGGACCAGTGAACTCCCCAGCCTAATGATCGGCCCAGTAGGTGCTCCAATCAAACATATTTCGGTCCAATGGAGGACAACCCAGTAAGCCTGCACCTAGGCCACCCTGCAGCTACGCTACGGCCACCCTGTAGCCACCCTACGGCCACCGTTCCACGCCACCCTACGACCTGCAGTAGCCCTACAGCGCCCCCTACCTAGGCATGTAATCATACCCTCCACACTGGCAGACGACTATAAATGAGCCAAGGTATGGAGTTCACTGATTCATTCACACATCTGCACATATACTCTAACTGCTTAAAGCCCTCGGTTTCTTTTGAGCCCTCGACTTCTCCTTTAAACTCAAGCTAATTTAAGCTTCGGAGCGCCATCGGAGGTCTCCCCCTCCCCTCTTTCCGAGGGTCTTCAGTTCACCCCTATTACCTGTGCAGGACCAGGTCATGTCCTCACCAAAGCCACGCCAACACCAACAGTTTGCGGCATCAACAACAATGCTTAAGATTATGAAATCATTTGTTATTTTTTGTCCTCTTCAGATATTATATAGTTCTATTTTTGTTATTAATATATTGATTAAGAGTGCTAAAAAAAAAACTGATGTTTGTTTTCCTCTTCATTTTCCTCATATTTTTTTCTATTTTAACTATTGAATTATAAAATCATTTAATAATGTTAAAAGTATTAAAGTAAAATTTTAAAAATAAATTAAATTTTAAATTGATTCTAAACATAAAATTCAATTAAATTCTATGGTTTAAGTAGATAATACAAAATATAAAAATTTATTTGTAAATAAATTTTAATTTTGATTCATTTGAAAATGAATTGTAAATTACAAATCAATTCAATTAAAAATAAATTTAATTGAAATCATAAAAGAATAAAAGTTAGCCTCAACCAAACTGGAGCTTAAATTATTCTGAGATCAGTGGAACTAAACTAGTAGTTTTAGTGATAGGAGAGATATGTCTCGACCATACAGGCGCAATCTAAAATTCAAAAACACTTCTGTTTTCTTGTGCCTTGGAAAACATTTCTAGCGTTACGTTTTGGTGGTAATTGATGGAACCAGCAACGCCAACATTATGCCCTTCAACGCCTCGCTGGAATCTCGAGAGGCCATTTCTTACTGGCCGATTCCACCAGGTTTCTCTCACACTTTCTCGAGAAGCAATCGATTCAGAGCTTTTTTCTTTTTCTTCCTTTTACCTTTCTAATCTTTTGATAAAGAGAGGGCAATCGTTCTCTGATAACGTTATTTGATTGTTTTAGGAGACAAAGCCAGCATCTCGGTTTGCTGACTCAAAAGGGTTTTCCTTGGATTCGTTTAGGTATTGTCTTGTGGTAATTTAGTAGAGTTTATGGGTATATAGTAACTGTTTTTTTTTTTCCTTTTCTTTCATTTAATTGGCTTAAATGTTATGCAATTTAGTAGTATGCTTTTAATCCATTAGCTACAATTATCCAAAAACTTATTTTCTTATCAAGAAGATTATTTACTTTATGCGTTTTTCCATGTTTCGAGCAGCCCTGGATTGGAGAACGCTATAGGTTGTTACGATGCAGCAGTTCAGGTATGTTTTGCAAAGTACAGTGTTAGCATGAGCCAAATGATGCTAATTTTTGGGTTTTATGTTTCCTGTGAATTCCATATAAAAAAAATGTTTCCTGTGAAAAGCTCTGTTACAAAAGAGTTAGATATTCTTATTGTTGTTTCTTTAATGTTTAGTTGATGATGATCTTGAACTCGCTGAGAAATGTTTGTGAGATGCTTTTACTCTCAGGTAGGATATATTGCTCATCCATTGCGATACTGCGTAGTAAGATCACCATTGTCTTGGGTTGGTGTTACGAGCACAAGTGGCTTATAGAAAATTAGTTTATAACGTAGAACTCTTGGATCTTGAAGCTTGTTTTTCAAAATTTCTATCACTGAGTTTAATACTAGGTATACTCGAGGATAAACTTAAACTTAAAATGAAGTCTATAACTTTATTGACATTTTCTTCACCAACATCATCGTGGAAATATGATTTTATAACTGTACAGAATAAATATTTAAGTTGAGGGAGATGTGTGGAATCCTGTGGATAGAGGAAGCTGAGATATTCTCGTTATAAGATGTTCAATGATGCTAGTTCTGGGAATTTAGTTGACAGTTCGGAAGAATAGAAGATATGGAGATTCAAAAGAACTTCCAAAGATATCGTTAGAGATGAGCGAGTAGGGAAGTCAAATTTTCTTGAGCTTGTGGTGTTGTAGATGATTTCTACTTTCAAGCTAAGACAAAGCCTTTTTTAAGTGTTGCGTTGGCCCGTATAGTAAGGTATTTTGGTTTAGGAATTAGGATCTTCACGTCTACTTGTCATCCTTAGAGAATGGTTTTTGGCATGCCAAGATATGAAGTGGATGTTTGTCCCACCCAGGTGGAACCTTGAAGATGAGAAATTAGTCATTGGTTCTGCACTACTGCTGCACTGTCACTCAGTTGCAACTTTTTAATGGTTTCATTAAATGGTGTGCTTGGGCTTGGTATCCACGCTGTTTTGTGGGGATGGGGAAGAGAGAGAGAGGGTGTGCGTACTTCTTATAGGATTGCTGGTTTTCTCTTATGGAAGTATTTCTTTTCAGGTTTGTTGTCTAGTTAGATATTTAGATTTCTTATGTTTAAACTTCACATTTTTAGGTAGTAAACCACAAGTATCAAGAGCAGGAAAATTTGCATGGAAATAGATCATTCATTGCTGATGGATTTTCACTTTGGTTAGGTTTAGTAGAAGTGTTGAAATCTGACAGGGTTATGAGGAGTTTGGGGTTGGTATATGCCTGGAAAGAGGGTTAACTGACATGCATGTGTAATCCATACATGTATTTTAATGTTTTCACTCACACCGTCAGGCACAGTGATACACATTCCACTTTGAGTTCTTTCTGTTCTAAACTATCAGTGATCTTATATATTTTCTAGTTACATGATATTATTGCAATTTATGAATATTTAGTTATCACTGGTTTGCTTGATATGCAGGAACTTATTGTCATTGATGATCTTTTGTCTGCTTTGGTTGGAATTGAAGGACGATACATTTTAATTAAAAGAGTCTGTGGAAAGGAGGATGATGTTACTTTTCAGGTTGATGCATCTATGGATTTAGCACTTCAGGTGAGAAGTAGTGGATTTTTTGAAACTGGTGGCTCAGACAGTTATTTTTGTCATTGTTTTTTCTAAACCATGGTAAAATCTTTTTCACTTGGGCATTTTGAGTTATAGCTGGCTGTTTCAATGCTGATGTTTGGATTTGTATAGTGAAATAGAACTGAGTTAGCAGAATAAAGTGGAGTTAAAATGCTTTAGCAAACATCTACGTTTTAGACTTTAGTCACTTTATATTGATGTGAACTTGTGATACTGGTACTGGGCTTAATTTATTGAAGTTGAGAATATTCCAAAGGCTAAATAAACATATTTTTAGAACGAAGAATATTATTAAAGTTCTTGAGAAAAAGATCAATCAGCCCATAGTATTATTTCAAACCCTAGAGAACAAACTGGAGTTGATGTAATTTGCAATCTTCAATAAACAGTAAAGAACTTCATCATATTCATTATTAATTTATCTTTTTTGATAAGTCACATACATTATTAAGTTATCAGATTTATCATTTCTAATTTTAACATTTTTCTTTCAGAATTGTTGAATTGATAAAAGCATCATTGCAGGAATTGGCAAAACGGATATTCCCTCTATGTGAGAGCTTTCTGTTGATTGACCAATTTGTGGAGTCAAGGTCTCAGTTCAAGAATGGACTAGTTAATCATGCTTTTGCTGCTGCACTCAGGGCACTCCTTCTAGTAGGTTTTTTGGGTAGTAAGTCATTTGGTTAATTTATGTTGCGTTGTCTTTGGGTTGTACTAGTGAACTTTGTCTATCGCTTTTATTCTTATTTTCTTTTTGTTTATTCTTGTCAAAACTAGCAGAAACCAAAAAAGAAAATTAGATTTATAATATTATTAAATTACAATTACTTGTACATGGGGAGGAGGGCAAGAGAATAAACAATAAGGATTCCGTTAATAATTATAAGATGGTCCTTTGGGCATTTTCCTGATAAATCTGATGTTTTACTAGGTTACCTGGTCTTTTAAGAAAAAAGAACTGATACAGTGTCTCTGGTTTATATATGTCCAATTTGATTGGTTAACTAACCATGAGAAGTCTTGTATGAGAGCAGAATTGATTTCTTTTGTATTCATTTTTCCCCATAGCTTTAAAAGAGAACAGGAGTGGCATGTTCTTGTAGTTCATCTTTTTCTTTTCTTCCCCTTGCTAATGTAACCCTAAACCCTAAACCTGCTCCAATCTATCTTTAATGAATTCACACTTGATGCAGAAGGGTACTGGAAAAGAAAATGTTGTTTACATTTTTATGGTTAGTAATGTTCCAGTCTTACAAATCATTGAGAATTAATCTCAGTAGAACAAAAAGGTCCTGTACATCGATCTTCAACCATGAACAAGTTCTAATTACCAGGGAGACGAAGTTTAATATGCTTAGAGGCCTGGTGAACCCATTGTCTCTTTTGGTTTGTGAATTATAATGTCAAATAGTGGGTTTTATTGCCTGATTCTGGCCAGGACAATGCTGTTAAAATGTTAAGAATATTTACGAGAATTCCCCCTTTAAGCCTAGAAGTACTGATTCAGAATAACTGTTCTTAGAAGGGTTTATCACCATGTGGTCCAATTCCCAGAAATTTTGTTGACTTTACATATACCTGGATATATTTTAAATTTCTTCTCCCTTTTACCCCTCTCCATTCAACCTCTGTCGGTTTCATACTTTCAGTCATTGTACTGTGCATACCTTTTGGAATGTGCTGGTCTATTTATTTCTGTAACATGTAATTTTATGTGTGCTTACTGTTTTCAAGACATGCATGTCTCTTTTACTAGGCAGCAGTTTGGATGGTAGGTCACTAGTGAATGGTAGTTTTTTTTCTCTTCAGTTTGCTAAATTTGTGAATTGTATGACCACTTATTAAATTGTTATAGAATAGAATATATTTTTTTTATGTATTATCGAATAGAATATTAACTAAAGCTAACTTAGATTTTGCACTTCAGTATGCTCATCATATAGGGTGTGGTATTCTATTTGATAGCCATATGTATTTAATGACCTATGCAATTCCCTTACTAGTGCCAAAGTGGCTTATTGTCCATTTGTTCTTATACTATCTGCAAATATGTCCTTTTCTAAATGCCACCTTCAAACTTCATTTATCAGGATTATCAGGCCATGGTAGCACAGCTTGAGCACCAATTTCGACTTGGAAGACTTTCCATACAAGGATTGTGGTTTTACTGTCAGGTTTGAGTCTCCCTTGAATCCATGCTAGCTATCATTTCTAGTGTTTTACTTTAAAAGGCTTTATTCCATGTGTTGCAGCCCATGATGGGGTCCATGAAAGCATTGTCTGCAGTGATACAGAAGGCTTCAGCTAATAATTTTGCAGGTTCTGCAGTTCTTAACCTCTTGCAGAGCCAGGTGAAGTTCCAGTTTTTGTCAGAACAATATTGTTTTCTAAATTGCTT
This sequence comes from Bretschneidera sinensis, assembly GCA_023935145.1. Taxonomy (NCBI): domain Eukaryota; kingdom Viridiplantae; phylum Streptophyta; class Magnoliopsida; order Brassicales; family Akaniaceae; genus Bretschneidera; species Bretschneidera sinensis. The sequence goes on from CM043699.1 coordinate 53,606,023, forward strand.
TCGTTACTGGCACTTCAAAGCCTGTTTCACATTCTTAACTTCTTGATATCTGTTTCACTGTTTTTATTTGGCCTTTTGCTATGTCTAGGCTAAAGCTATGGCTGGTGATAATTCAGTGAGGTCATTGCTGGAAAAGATGACCCAATGTGCAAGCAATGCATACCTAAGCATATTAGAAAGGTATGCCCTGCAATTTTTTTGTCTGGTTCATTTCGACATCATCAGTGATCTTTCTTTTAAGAACTACAGCGAACATGTTTGTGGATGTGAGGCTTTTACCATTCAATGAGTCATTAACGCATGTTGGGGATCTTATTTATTGTATTTCTCCTGAACAACTTTTTGTGAAATTATGTTTAATTTTTATTGATTTACTTCTTGTTTGGATGGAATTATTGAGCAATGTTTCAAAGTAGGCCTATGAAATAGACAAGGGCACAAGGCTAGAAAAGTCGACCAAAATCGGAATCATATCAATATTACAAAATCGTTTAATCATCTTATAAACAGTTTATATGTTATATTGTGGTAGATGTTAGCAATAAAATGGAAGGTTATATTGACTTTGAAGAACCTGTATGAGAAGGAAGCACAGTTTTCAGTTACTAAGCTTCTATTTATATATAGTTTTAACATTTAAATTATTGCTAGATAATATTCTGCAAAGTGAATGAATATAATTAAAATGCATTTCCATGAAACCTTGGAGGAAATCCAACTATTCCTTTGTGGTGAGTTATAAAACCTCAAGTGGAGGAAACACTTATTGTGGGATTTTTTATTTTATTTTTTTTGTTTTTGTTTTTGTTTTTTGTTTTTTTGTGGGGGGGAGGGGTTGCCTTGGTGAAGGGGGGAGAATTGGATTGTAAGAAGCCTGAAGGTAAATTGATGGAATTATTTCTGGTTAATTACTATTTCATTGAGTTACTTACACCACGTTTGGTTCACCAAAGGTAATTGAATTGAATGCTAATTTCGCTTGAATAGAATAAGAATGTAATACAATAACAATTTTATTCCAGTGTTAGGTTCATCATGCTGAATTGACAATTTTGACATAATTCTTATGTTTGGTTCCCATAATTGCTAGCCAGAATAGTGAGATATGCTATAAAAGACAGAAGTACCTCCTATAAAACAGAAAATGATGTAAATACTGAATTTGAATATAAAAAATAAATTTGAGTTTATTTAAAAGACAAAAGTAAAATATATTTTAGTGTATTGTTTGCTAATTAATTCAGATATAGATTAATAATATTGAATCAATATTTTTTTTTACCATTATCTTCAATCATAATTTTTGTGCATGATTATTTATTTTTTTCATTACTGTTTAATTTTGGATTAATTTTTTTAGTTTGATATTTTTATGTTCATAATTAGCAAACACTATTCATCACTATCAAACCTAGCTGCCGACAACCACCGTTGTTAACCATCACCGTCAAACCATGCGCCACCACATTCAATCATAAAATCTGACCAAATTCCATCAACGAAACACCAAATTCAAATCAGATCTGCACATCAAATTAAAAAATCCAACCAGATCCATAACCTGAGGTGAGGGTAGAGAACAAAGGAGGGAGGAAGCAACGTACCGCCGCAGTCAAGCATCAACCGCCCATGCTGGTTGTTGTGCAAAAGCTGCAGCCATGCCAAACACCTTTGCTGGGAGGTCATGCAGAAGGCGCAACGCACGGCCGCTTAGCAGCAACAACTGCTGGGTTCATTTAGGTGAAAGAGAGAAGAGAGAGAGAAGAGTTTGGAATAAAGTTTTAATATGTTGGTATATTTTCTTCAATAATACAATAACTTAATTCCTGCATTCTTGAATTTTATATTACTACATCCGAGCTTGTAATTGATTATGGAAGTATGGTGGAATTGAGGCTGGAATTGATTACCTTATTCCGACTCATGAATGAACCAAATGCTTGAATAGATCCACACATTCCAATAGCCTTGAACTATGCCGTACTTGAATCGTAATTGCATTGAACCACACGTGGCGTTAGTGATGGTGCTTAAGAGAGAGGGTAAAACAGTCTAGCGTGTGCGTGTACTTAAACGTCTGCATGTGTGTGTGTCTGTATGTGGGACTTTATGTGTTCTATTGCTCATTTAATTTGTTGATTAACATACATGATTAATTTTCTAAACAGACTTGAGATGGAAGCCAATTTGAAACTTTTTATGGATTACGCTAAACTATTACTCAATATGAACTGCTCTATACCGCTATTTACCTGAAATGTGCATATTGCATCAGTTCAAAACAGTCATTACCTTGTGATGAATTACGCATAAAAGAAAAGGCGTTTAATCTTACTTGAAATAGTGGCACTTGTTACACCTTAGTCATTTAAATTTTCAGTAATAATAGTTTAATGGAAAAAAATAAACTGTTTCAGGAAGAAGTTCAAACCTTGAAACCTGGAAAAATGGGATTCATCAAACACCATGCTTGTTTAATTCTTTCATATTCTCTTTGTTGGCCTGTTCCTGTGTTATGTTCATGCTTCATGAGTTCAAATCCTAGGTTTAAAACATCGAATTGAATTACTTTTGATTGTTATGATTTAGTTTTAAGTTGAACCCAGTATTACATATTCAATGCCAAAGCATTTGGACATAAAAAAAGCATTTGGACTTATATTAAGCACTTTACTCCTTTTGCATAAAATTTTTATAATTCCCTCTGATTTGCCATCTCATGCAAACTGGAACACAAAACTGTTAGGTGGGTCTATGAAGGAGTGATCGATGATCCTTATGGTGAATTTTTCATTGCTGAGAAAAAATCTCTTCAAAAGGTATATTGACTCCATTGATAGTAATGAGTTAATAAAATTTGACCTTTGGATGCTTACAATTTCTAGTTTTTTTTTTTTAGGAGAGCCTCACTCAAGATTATGAGGCTAAGTATTGGAGGCAACGTTACAGCCTCAAGGATGGTATTCCTAGCTTCCTTGCAAATATTGCTGGGACAATATTGACCACAGGAAAATATCTAAATGTCATGAGAGAATGTGGACACAATGTGCAGGTTTTGTTATGATTGATTATCTCTGGCTATGCAGTTGACTATATATATATAACCTACTTTGTTCTCCATGAATTGGTACATTGCATTGATTGCAATGTTATTGACAGATCCCTGTGTCAGAAAATTCTAAATTAACAATCTTTGGCTCAAACCATCATTATCTTGAGTGTATAAAAGCTGCTCATGAATTTGCCAGTGGTGAGCTCTTGAATCTCATTAAAGAGAAGGTAAGGATCAAATTGTACAACTAAGGTCATGTTTGGTTGTCATTTAAGCCAACTTAAAACAAGTTGGCTTAAATGACAACCAAACATGGTATAAATGCTGTACGTGAAGCTATCTTGAGTGTTTAATTGATGGCAATTGCTTCACCTTAGCGCTCATCACTGATGATGAATATTTGTAGTATGACCTGATGGGAAAGCTGCGGTCGATAAAGCATTATCTTCTTCTTGATCAGGTACATTTATTTTCTGATTATGGAATTTGCATAGGAAATCAATTACTTGTGACATGTTATATGTTGAATGCAAGTCAATCAAGCTGAGATTCTGCCTTTGCGGCAAAAAAATGGCAATTTGTATGTGTTTATATCAGGTGAGGTGGCAGATTAGGATAGGTTTTTGGTAGCTATGCTTTGAATCCATCCTATCCCACATGCATAATAGGTATCAAACCACTTTTTATGCAGGTCCTAGGACTCCATAAAATTCTTACAGGCATGCATAATAATGTGCTATGCTGACTGCTTGGATGGTCACATGTTTAGCTAACAGGCATGTGCCAAGACAGTTAGTTGACATTAAAATGAAACTGTTCAAAAGGGAGCCTTCCCTAGTGTAGCTTTCACTTTATGCCTGGGTTATTATTGTCTTTTGGTTTTTTATATTTTTTTCTGATTAATATTTTAGTATGGTAATGTTGTAAAATACAGGGTGATTTCTTGGTTCATTTTATGGATATCGCCCGAGAGGAGCTAACAAAAAAGCTTGAAGAGATTTCAGTGGAGAAGCTGCAGGTTTCTTCTTTCCTCTCTATGAGGACAATGTCATTCCGTTAAAGTTGAAAATAACATGAAAAGGAAAATATCATTAAAGCTATTAATAATTAAGATAGTAAGATTCTGAAAGTATGCTTCTTCTTTCAAATATATAGTCCTTGCTAGACCTTGCTCTGCGTTCCACAGCAGCTGCAGCAGATCCTTGTCATGAGGACTTAACATGTTGTGTGGTAAGTAACTAACTCTCTGTTTCTTATATGAAGGTGCAACTTGTGAATTTAAATTTGATTTGTATTATATTTTACCTTTTTGCTCTCAGGAAAGATCTTCTTTGCTAAAAAGTCTGGGCACACTCAAGCACCTTGAAATTAGGACTGTTTCTGAGACTAATGGTCTAGAGGAGCCAGTGAGCATTACTGGTCTTGAGACATTTTCATTGACCTACAAGGTCTGCTCTTCTGGAATATATGTAACTTACATCTACATACATACATGCGTCATATATGTATTGTTTATATAATCTTTTTCTTAGTTTGTGATCTTTATAAGCCCTTTCATGACATTGTAATATGGGTAACACAGCCACTGGTGTTTACCATCCATTAGCCAATCTCTTGAAGGAGATATGCATGGAAATAGTTTGCTCGTCAAATTTCTTCTGGGTTATGTTATTCTGATGGATAGACATTTAGAAAGCATGATCTTTGTTTGCAGGTAATTATTCTCCTTGGTGGGAGGTTGTCTCTTGCTAATCGATTGGAGATGCGACTTTTACATCATTTGACTGCATGATCTTGACTATTCCATTTATATTGTTATGTATTAGTTATTCATACAATATTTGGTTCATGTTTTCAGGTTCAGTGGCCGTTGTCTATAGTCATATCAAAAAAAGCCTTAACAAAATACCAGTTGATTTTCCGATTTCTTTTCCACTGCAAGCATGTGGAGCGCCAACTTTGTGCGGCTTGGCAAGTGCATCAAGTATGGATGAAATTTCTTTCTTATTATAGTCTGCCTTGAACCTTTCTTATTTGTCCTTCTAATCAAACTGCAATATATTTATGCAGGGAGTTCGTGCAATGAGTGCACGTGGAACGGCAATCTCTAGATCATCTCTGCTCTGCCGTAGCATGCTTAAATTCATTAATAGCCTTCTACATTATCTAACATTTGAGGCATGTTTTAGCTTATCAACTATGGCATATTTTGTCTGGACAATTTTGTCAAGTTGTTTCTATGATATCAGTGATTTGTTTCATTTTTTCTTTGTTTCGTCTAAAGTATGTTTTTGATGATTTGTTATATCCTTTTGTTTTGGTTGGTTTTTCAGAACATTAACCATATCCCTTGCTTCTGTACAACCTATGTCAACGTGACATGACATGGGTTTATCTATGCACACGGGACACTTTTTAATGGAAAATCTATGGAGAACACATTAACCCAACGCGTGGAAATGCACATGCCCCTGTACTATACCTAAGTCCATCTAAAAAGTTTTTCTTTTTTCATTTCACTTTGAGCATCCAATGTTGCATGGACTTGCAATTTCGTTTGAAGGTAAAGAATATGGAACTATGCATACTTGTAAAAAAAATATGGAACTCTGCATAACTTATCTGATCTGCCAAAGTTTCCCTATCATGGTGGTGAAGGCACACGTGGAAGGGTGAAGGACTTTTGGGTTCAACTAAGAAAAAGAAAAATAAGGAGAAAATAGTTTCTGACATTAAAATGAAATCATATTTTTCTACTTCTATTTATTTACTTAAATTTTGGTTTCTACAGAAATGGTGATAAAGAAAGGGGCTTGTCATTTCTTACAGCTTTTCTGTAATGCTTGTCTTAGGTTCTTGAACCCAATTGGCACATGATGCACAGTAGACTTCAGAATGCAAGGAGCATAGATGAGGTAGGACCTTCATTCTCTAATTGGACATTGGTCTCCTCTAGATGCCTTACTTCAAGCTTTCTTTGCAGTCGTTTTTGATAGATGACACAGTGCATCATTACATTTGCTTGTGCAGTCAGGTGTGTATCTTACCTGGCTCTTTCTGTAACAGGTGATCCAACATCATGACTTTTTCCTTGATAAATGTCTGAGAGAATGCTTGCTTCTTTTGCCTGAATTGCTCAAGGTAACAAATTTTACTGTAATATTTTTTATATGGGAGCTTGTTTTTGTTCTGACTTGTGCAGAATTATGGGGTTAGAAAATTAATTTGAAATATTCTCTAAGAAAGGTAAATAACGACCCAATGATACATGAAACCATAGTAGAGCAAAATAATGCTTGTTGATGGCAATGCTGTCCATAACTTGGATTTCCACTTCTTTGTGGTTAATAAGTGAGTTTCCCATTGCAGAAGGTGGAGAGGCTGAAATCATTGTGCCTACATTATGCAGCTGCAACACAGTGGTTGATATCTTCCTCTATTGACATTACCAAATTAGAGGATTCATCTGATGGCTCAGGAAAATCGAAGCGATGGAAAACAAAAGGCCCATCTCTGGTGCAGAAAGTAATGACCAGAAACACTACAGTCACTGATTCTATCTTGTAAGTTGAAGAATGGCACAAATCTCTCTCTCTCTCTCTCTCTCTCTCTCTCTCTCTCTCTCTCTCTCTCTCTCTCTCTCTCTCATTTACACTTGATATGTTTGCAGCAAATTTGAGAGGGAATTCAATGTTGAGCTCCAGAATTTGGGACCAATCTTGAGCAATAGTTCTCAGGCAGAACCATATTTGACTCATCTTGCACAGTGGATTCTTGGTGTTGCCAATGACTAATAAGTTGCGTACCTATTTACCTTGTTATAACTTCTTATTTTTCTTCGAGATGATTTGTGTAATGAAACGTGAATGTCTGTTGTAGTACTGGGGTTTTGCGTATGTTGTGTTTGCATGTTCATCTTTTATCGGTATTTTATTCTTTTTTTTGGGTGTGGGTGTGGGTGTGGGTGTGGGGAGCGATGATGGGGAGAGAAGAGAGTGGTCTGACGGGAGCGTCTTGATTTTCACTTGGTCTGACAAGAATGAATGGAATCATTTTAAGTGAAGAAAAAGATTCTGAGCTTTATTTTTTAACATTTTGGCATTCACTTATCCAAGGTGTGAATTGCTTAGGCTCTACTAATTAATCTATATGAAAATGTTATACGACTTTTGTGGGTCCAACTAATTTGGCTTTTCACGTAGTAAGTCACCAATTAATTGCTTTGCGTCCAGCTCTCTGTTGGTTTGTAAACCAAATTCATAATTGTCACTCTTGAACGGTCAAAATCTTTGGAATTGTCTTTATTTATTTATTATTTATTTTTTTTAACATTTTGGCATTCACTTATTCAGGGTGTGCTCATATTCTTACAATGTGTTCAGAAGCAAAGGATGGAATTGGGATTAACTCTGTTTGGGAGTATTTATAAAAAAGAGAATAAAATTTGGGGAGATTTAATTTCCTCTATCCCTTTAAAATCTCAATATCTCATACCCTCAAGTTTGGGAGGTATGAGAGCATAGGAGATTGATGCTTGTTAATTTACTCCCTCACACGTTTGTCCTTTAACATCCAAACAAGAGTAGCTACCTTAATTTCTTATCCCATCCTTTTCTATCCTCTCTTTAAATACCCCTCCATCTCCTTCTCTCCAGCTTCTCAAAACAAACACTGTTAGGGTCCAAGTGTGTCGAAATCTTGCACTTAACCCTGTTCCCCTTTTCCCCCTTGGTTGTTAACAGGTCAAAACACGTATATGAAAGCCGAGCTAGAAAGTGCAAAGACTCTTTAGTTACTTTTTTTTACTTGTTTAGAAGGAAGTAAAACTTTGAGTTTGTATCATATATCTATCAACTTTTATGTTTTTAGATACTACTCACGAAAGGACACCCTCCCTACATATAACTATCAACTTATGTTTTTAGATACTACACACGAAAGGACACCCTATGACAATATAGTGAGGACATTTATAATGCATATTCATAATGACAAAAGCGTACAACCATTTTAGTAATTTGAAAAAGATTTTGAGCTTCCGCAATTCAAATTAGATTGAAAATTAGAATTAGGGTTACATCACTATTAACAGTTATGGAAATAACGTACAAGTCCTTTGGGATCCGCATGTATAGCCTAAAGAAATGGAAACACCGCATTTTAAACTAAAACAAAGATGAATCACAAAAGAACCACCAAACTCTACATCAAGAATTCAAGTTTTGTTTACGTCATTAGTCTCACCCCTTGTAAGAACTACCCGTAACAACAAACTTGCAAAATGAATCAGATTATCATAAAAAGATTTCATTGTTCTTCACCCTGATTCACCTTTAAAGAATGAAAAGTTTACTCTGATAGGTCAACAAAGAAACCAACTTATTACAAATACAATAACTACTATTACACACTGATTTGCCTCTGAAAATTCAGTAGCAAGAGGTGAAGATAGAAGTTACAACATCCTTATTTCATTCTTGCACGAGTTAATGCAGCCTATTATCCCCAAATAGTTTACCTTTTACAATTCACTTGAAAACCTCAAGCGTGCTACAAATCTATTAATGATATATTACCACAAAATTACATATGAATACATCGACATATATCCTGCCATGGATATTAGCGTGGTACAAAATGAGATAAGTTGGTCCTTAAGAGAAACTATGTACAGTTCATATTTCAACAACACAAGATACAGCGAACTCTATTTCACCCTTCCCACCTTTTTCTCCATAAAATTCTGATATGTCAGCACATAATGGGGTTCAATGATGAGAGACCAATGGAAAAAAATTTCTTCACCTTGCAATGATTAACCAGTTCTCGCCATTGCTACAAGACGGACAAAAGAGGAAAAGGCAATGCCTCCCCATTTAGGTGCGCAATCTGCAAAGAAGTTAAATTTAACGACGTTGCTGGCACATTTGGCAAATGGTGGCTGACTTGGCATTTGCAAAGGTGCAATATTCACAAGACCAGTGGCCTGAATCATCAATGTTTCTACTGGGGCCGCTAGATCTAGATGTTGAACCCTTGCCCTTCCCACCTCTCCCTCTACTGCTCCCACCTCCCAAGCTCTTAGAGGATGCTGCCCTGCTGCAGGCACCATGGGAGTCAACATCTGATAGACCATTCTCTAAAGCTTGGACCAAATTCTCGAAGTAGTTCCTTGTCACACTGTTTTCATTGAAATCATAAAATTAACCAATTACATAAAAGGGGTGATTTTCAAAGTCTTTTGCTATGCAAAGCTTAGGTATTTTCATAGAAGTTTTAAAAAAACAATTTATGTAGAAACCATATCTGCTTTCCTTGATGCACTATGTAGGAAACCATCCTACTCAAGGTTGTAGAATTCTTTTCATCATATATCAAGCACACAGAAAAAATAAAAAATTAACAATTTACATGAGAGGAGTAAAAATACCAGTAAGACAATCAACAAATATACTTTCACATGGGTGATTGAAGAATAACAAAAAAATATCGGATTCTATTCTATCTTTACCCAGAAAAATCTTCACCAAACAGGTATGTAATTTTAGGAGGTAAAGGTTGCAATACTATCAACTGCTAGAATATAATTAATCAAATTGCTTCTTGTCTGTTCAAAAAACTTATGGTTTTAATAAATACTTCAATTGGAAATCACCTTGTGAGTCCAGCAAGTTTTGTGCGGAACTCATTAAAATCTTTTGATGGGCCCTCAGCATTCAGATAAACTTGTAGCTCCTTCTCTGCGCATTGATGAAGTCGTTCCAGCCCAGATTCAGCTTCACCTGCATGGCACACAGAGTAAGACCAAAAAATGTAAATGAAAACAAAATGACAGGAACTTGATGCAGAACGACATACCTTGCAAGTACTCGAAAAATTGTCTCTTTGCATGCTCATGCTCAGGTAAATAATAACCATAGGAATATGTCCATTTTAGAACTCGCCTACATTCAACTATCTACACAGAAAACATGATAAGCAGAGAGGTATATTTCTAGTCACATGATGATGCAGAATTTGCAATTCACCTGTAGCCATGCCTCTGTAATGAATTTTAGTTGTGACTCTGGTTGGCATTGTATGTCGCTCAGCTTCTCAAGCTACAAAGTCAGTAATACATCATCATCAACATTTCATAAATTATAAAGCCAAGACAGATTGTCTCAAGCAAACTAAATGTAATCAAATAGCAAGTAAAAAATTCTTCAATCCACCCTATTGCATGCTTTATTGATAAGCATTTTGAATAGTTCAGAGTTAAAAATAGTTGCAGGTATTTCAAGAATCAATTTGAATTTCAGAAAGCAGTAGTCTTTTCCCTTTTCTTGAGGGAAAGGGGGGAGGGGAGAGGGGATGGGCAATCATCCTTTTAAAACCATAATATGATTGTAGGATAATATCAAGATCCTTCTCAATAAACACAAATTAGGGAAGCACTGCAACTTCATATATATTCAAAAGATTCAACAGGACAACTGTCATGAAAGTTCTGAAGTTCACGGTTAGATTTTGATACATTTTGCTACTAGACTTTTGGGAGTAAAAATCCTCAATTAAAAGGCTTTAGAAAATTGGATAACCAGTATGATCATATTTGTTTATTTATCAAATTATTGTATAATCTTCTCTTGTATCTTACTAGTAACCAACCCATAGGCATTTGAAACATATTATCAATTTATCATCACAAATTGAGACATTTCCCAGTTTCACACTATTTTCTTGGAAAAAGAATGTTAAATGAAGAATAGAAACAACCCATTGTCCAATAATAATCCATGGCAAGCCAATCAGACAATCAGTATAACACTGTTTGTGTTTTCCAAGATAATTGATAGCCCAGAAAGTCAACTACACAAGCATTGCTGATTAAGATACAATTAATGGTAAGAGGTTTGGCTTACATGCACCGTCTGCATTTGCTGTAGATCTGAGAGTGCTTTTTGCCTAGACTGCAGCAAGCAAAGGTCAGACTTAATTTGACAAATGTTAAAATTTTCAAATAAAATACGAACTGAGGGCTATGTTACTCAGACTCTTCATTTTATCTTGATGTACCAGTATCGGACACGACACTCCAAATATGGACTCTTCCTTTCAACACTCCAAACAAAAGGTAAACTTACACAAAACCTTACAACAAATAGATGAGTCTAACACTCAGACACATACCCAAGCCCAAGCAACATAGGTTAGCGATTTCAAATTCCTGAAAGTACCAAAATAGAGCAATCAAGGGGAAAAGAAAAAAGTTGGACAGCGTGTAAGAGTGTACAAAATACACTGAAGAAAAGCCACATGACTAGATATATGCTGTATTTCCCTAGGCCTCTAAATCTCATCTGAAAAATGTTTGAGCCTCCAAAGCATATGTTTCATGCCCATCTGAGTCTCACATCAAGGGAAGCTGTTAGCCAATCTCTTTTCCATCTCAATCTCATTTCATAAATGTGGCTCCATAGACGTAATGGCCTTCTTAAAGGTGATCTTAATGCAACTAAAACAATATGCTCTTGGGGTCCCTATCAGTTTGGGAAAAAATTGCATCTCATAGAGCTGTAGAATTACTTCCACTGTTGAGCAGAAGGGCCTTGCCTCAAGACAACCAGCATGGTTGATTAAACTATCTACCATCCATCAATCTCAAAAGTTACTTATTTGTGCTACGTACTGCATAAATACAATAGCTGTTAGACTCTATGGCATCACACCACTAAATTTCCCATTAAAATTTGTGTTTGTATTCTATGCGATTTTCATTCAATGTTTAGAAGTGCATAAATAAAATCAAACAATACCACCTTGCACATAAATGATCAATTAACTGGCTGGAAGGCAAATAAGAAAGCAGCTTCAGATGGTCTTTCTCATAATAACAGAGAAAGAAGAGTTGTTATTTCATCATCAAGCTCAATGCCAGACTTTGTGAGGGAAAAGGGCCAGAGAAAGACATTAGCTTTTTTTAGTTTATGTTATGACAACTAGGGAATTAGTTTACTTATCATTGCAAATATGATACCAACCAATCAAGTCAATTCAAAACTTGTACATACCGATTGATTGGTCGCCCATCGTTCATAATAATGAGTATATCTCTCTAGAGAGTTTTTGGCCATCTCTCTTCGCTTCTCAGATTCATCATACTGTAAGCAATAGTTTCAGTCAAATTTATCAAGTGAATGCCATAAAACAGTACAAAAGGTACTGAACAATGTGTAACCGTTATAATAAAGAAACAGGCTATACTACCACTCCCTCTTGCTTTGCTGTCTCATAACGGTTACATGCATAAAAACCACCTGTCCTCTCACCATGATCTGACCATGCACCAAGACAAAGCCTGCATGCGTATATGGTCAAATGACTGACGTAAAAAGGAAGGAAAATGTGTAAAAAAACAATAAAGAACATACAATATGGGGAGAGAGAGAGAGAGAGAGAACAGGTGTTTATAGAGAAACACAACAAGGTTCATAAAGCTTTGTTTTTTATAGCAGAGTCCAAACAAATTATTACTGTATTTGCATCCTTTTTTTGGATAAAATTTTGTACTTTCAGATTTCCAAAGTCAAGATACAAAATAAATAAATAAAACCTGGAATTCCTTCTTAGAAGCGACTATTTCAAACAGAAAAATAAAACACAATGACCTACAATAGTTCTAAATAAGTTTATTAAACAAAAACATATCTATGCTAATGAATCTATGCTCCTAAGAACATACTAAACTGGAATGAAGACCAGAGTCCATCAAGTAAAAGTGATGTTGAATCTACAACCAGCGTATAAGCTTACCAGCAAAACTCGAATTTACAAGGTGGTGTGCATGTAATATGCATACAACCCTGATTTTTCTCAATTGGCCGCTTACATTTTGGGCAAGGCTTGGAATTAGCCAATATCCTGAAAGTCAAAATACACATATAAGTTAGCATGGGATTCCCAGAGTATCAAAGAAGGATTCTTTTTATTTTATTTTATTTTGGGGGAGGGTGCATTGACATGTTTTAGATTAAGATTTTCAGTTGTAACAAAAATTTTCAAGAGCCCAAGCTTGGCTTCAAAGCTAGGCCTAGTGGTCAAGCCAGGTTATTCATGCAAGGTTAGCACATGGTCCACAGATGACCAGGCCTACCCCAGGCCCAGGCAACGATCATGTTTAATGCTCGCTCATTACAGGTGAGGCCATGTTCTGCCAGTTACTTTTAAACGCTATCTTCTTTCTTGTAAGTATCTGCTGCCACCAAATTAATAATAAATTTAAATAATGAGAACAACTCTATATCATGTAAGTTTCTCTCATACCAATTCATATTCTCAGACTCGGCGCTGTTCTTCAATACCCACTTCGCCACAGTGCCACAGTCAACGGGACGATGAGCTTCCTCAGTACACTGCACAGTCACGTTCATATGATGCAGAGTGCCAAAACAATCAACCAAAATGTAGTATATGTATGCAAAATAATTGCTAAAATAGATTTGTAAACAGTTGAAAGAGACTTACATTCCAGCAAAAGCTATATGAGCAGCGGCAGGTAACATCGTAGCTTCCGCTACCAACAATAAAATCCACAGCATAATCACAGCCTGGAGCAGGACACCATTTGGTCTACAAAATACCCCACGAAAGATTGGCAGAAGTATAAGTGATAAGAGGTATAGATCATAAAATGGTCCACAAGTTTTTAGGGCCATGCTTTCATCAATAAATTTCTAGAGACATCCAACCAAAAAAATTCTACTCAAGAAGTACATGGATATTCACAACCAGACTTGGAAAATACCAGGGAGTAGTAATTACATGCTATTTGAATGAGGAAAAACTTCAAATTTGCAAACCTTCGGAACAAAGAAAACATTCTGAAAAGAAGAATAAAGAAAATAAACCATGGACACCAAATTAGCACCTAAATCTTTTTTATAAGTAAAAAAGCACCTAAATCTTTTCTAGTCATTAAAACCCAGTCAAAAGGGCCTAATTACAATTGATCTTACTTATTGCCTCCTTTCAATTCAGTTTATAAGATAATTTAAAAAGCAGTAATATATTGGTCATATAAGTTGCATATTGCATAAGCAGGGTAAGAAATGTCATTACCTACAGAATGTTATTACTTGGCTATAAAATCTGTCTTCCATTCAACCCAATTTCAGTCTTGTAAAGAAATTCACAAAAAGATATGTTGTAAGGCCCCCTCAAACCCTAGGTTATTTATTATCAGTATCCTTATTTTTTCTATACATTTATAGTTCTGCGTATTACTGATTTTGCCAGAACGTTGAAGTTTGAATATGTATACTACATCTGGTGACTATTTTAAGAGTATGCTTCAGAAATAAATAACTGGTCAAATGTTCAATTTATTTTAAGAACAATGTGTAAATGACAATAAATTTTATATAGACATAACTACCTTTCTATTGTCTTCAACATAAGATCTAACAAAGTAACGAGCATACTTCTCCTTGTCTTCATCAGAAGCTAACAAATTAATCATATCTTGACCAACAGCAGCCCGACAAGATGGGTCAGGACATCGCAACATCAAACATCCAGGACCATCATTGATGGCTGTGCTGATATAACCTAAAGAGGGGGAAAATACAAGTAAATATGAACTAAGACTACACAATATAGCGACGTTAGGAAAAACACACAAAGTTCAAATCATGTGTTTAAATTCTCAGAAAAATGAAGAAAATATGCATAATACGCAAGTTATTCATCAATTCCAAGGGAGCTTGGCAGAAAAAATATAGTGACAGGAATGAACACCATTGTTTGGGATGAAATAAAATCCACTGCCAATATTTCATCACAAAAGCAGCACTCAGATTGGAAGTACAATTCTGACGAAATTGAGAACTTTTTAACTAGCATATGTAAGCATGTACAAAACTATGATCTTAGAGCCACTGACACAATTTTTGATACTTCAACAGTTCACCTTCTAAATGGTCTTTGAAATCTGAGCCAAAAGGTGTAAAATCTAATAAAAGTATACTGCAAGCTTTTTCCACAGAGAATCATGAAAATTTTGGTGAAACGAAGCTTCACCAGTATTAATTAACAGATTTATCCGTAACTCTAGTACACCCGAGCATCCTTATCCACATGAGATACGTAAGGTCCAAGTTAACGCTTCTGAACAAACTAGTTCACCCAAGTTCCACAAATTGAATTTGGTACAACCTCTGATTTCAAATCAGAAGTCAACTACGACAGCAATATTGCCACTTGTTAGTATTCCTAATCATTCTATCCCATATAAAAGTAACACCGACTTACTGCCATAATCGCTTACTCTGACCCACAAACAAAGCCAACTTTTTTATCAAAAAAAAAAAAACACTCTAGGCCAAACTCTCAAACCACACCCTGATGATGAGCAACTTTATCCAAACCATACAGAACAATACTTGAAGTAATCACCTACTGAAGAAACAGTGCAATGTGCCTGCACACATGACTTCCGTTCTTGAATTGACTCCAGCAATATCACCAACCTAGATCTATCACAATGTATGATCATTATGCTGATACTAAAATATGGCCATAAAAGTTTCGACAACCAGATTACTGACACTGATGAAAGATGCAAGAACCATGCCACTTTTAGCTATGCAAGGATCATGGTGCCAACACATTCACATTTCTGGCTGAGCTATACAATAAAAAGATAGGTTCATAGTATTTTTAAAAGAAAAAAGAACCTTGTAACCAGACATGTGACTTCTATATTCATAAGCTGACAAAAAAAACATGTCCAACATTGCTATGCTTTTATATTCTCAAAATCATAAGACAAACAAACCTGCCCAACATGAATTACAAAAGGGATGACCACAAGCAGCAGCATGCAACTTATCGCAGGGGTAGGTTTCGAAACATATCCCACAAGTCAGCTGTCAAAATTAAAAATAACTGAGAAGAAATTCAGATACATAACATGGTATGCAGAGTTACAATGCCAAACCCGTGCCAACAGCCCTACCTTTCATGCTATTTATTAAAAAAAAACATTAACTATTTAAGCTTACTTCTCTAGCATTTGCAAACTCAATAACTGGATTCTCCAATAAGCCAACAGCCCTTCGGACCTTTTCTTCGTCGGCAAACCATTCGTCATGAACTTTGCTGACACTCCTGTAGTCCAAATAAAATATGGATTCTTAGCATAGTTCTTTTGTACGTAATATGGCTTTCTAGAATATTAAGGGACCAAAATGCATAATAAAAAAAAACCCTTACCAATTAGTAACAAACAATGCACAGGCTAAAGAAAATGTAATTTGATGGACAAGCCAATTTTAATTTACGTCTAAACAGATATCCTATACAAAGATTACTTCCTATTAAACAAAATGCATCACAACCAATAGCTCATCAAGTAAAAATACAATACCAAAACAGAAAAAAAGGCTATATGAAATATAATTTGATGGACAAGTTAATTTTATTTTAAGTTTATACATATATTCAACACTAAAATAAAATGTTAAGAGAAGATGCGATGTCAGTCAGATTACCTACCAATTATAGTTGCGGAGGAGGATTCCAGCTGAAACCTTTGAAATGGAAAGAACAGTATATATCCTCATCATATCATCCTCTTGACGTTGACGAATATCCACCTCGCTCAGAATGGTATAATTTTGCTACGACAAGAAAGTGGATGCATTTGGCATAAATAATTACCAAATTAAAACAGAACAGAACAGGGTCTAAAGAGATTCAGGTTTCGTGTATACATCCATGAGCATGGAACCCAATACTTATGAACAGCTTGATAGCAAGAGGAAAGTTTGAATGTTGTGGAAGTGATAGAAACGAGATAGGATCAATAATTCAACAAAAGTAACAAGAGAACATTAGATGAATGTGAAGGACTTAAGCAATTTAAGTGCAGTTTAACAGGCAGTATTAAAATTGAATCAGTTTACAAACAGTCAAAAGCAGAGATTTTATGTAACTAATTAAATACAGTTATCAGGCAGCGTTAAAAGCAAAACAGTTCACGTACAGTCAAATCAAGGCTCAATTCCTGCACATAAGACTCATAAACCAGTTATGGGTGTGATAATATACTGTACATGTACATGAATACATAATCATACCAAATTATAAATATAGATCGAAGCTTCAGAAAAGGGGAGAAGCACAGGATATATTAATACATGAGAGTTCTTTTAATTCAGAATCATTTAAATGCATTGAGCTAGCAGCTAGCCTGACTCCTTTCTGTTTCTTGCAAGGGGAGCAGATCCCACCCCAAAAGTAAAAAAGAAAAAAAAATGAATATTGGCCTGGTACAGGACTTTGTAACACCATGTATGAGATAACCTGCTAAAGTGCAGCGTCATATTGTAAACGGATAACCTTCTAATTATGCACTTCCAATAAGATTCAAAAGATCAAGTATAATCCTTCTATTATTTCAACACCAACAATGACACGAGAAAAATCAAGTCATGCTATTAAACAGACCCCAAAAATATGTAATGACTGCAGATTGTTATGAGAAATAGAGAGGGAGGAAGGAGGGAACAAGGAGAGATCACCTGAAGAATACCAACTGGGAACAACATACACCTAATGCCACTTAAAGGCACACTTCTCACATATAAGGAACAACATCCACTAATAGAACACGATGTTACCTGACCCATTTGAAATCCAAAATCAAATAAAAAAATTATTATACAAAATTGGCACTGCAACTATAAACACTCTCAGCTAACAACACCCAACCAGTCCAAGATCAAACTTTCAAAAGAAGAAATGATCCAAATATTGATGAGTCACCAAACCCTATTGGTCTTGAAAATGCGAGAGGCCAATTGTATTCACCCCTAAGCTAAACTCGAAGCAATTTTAAGTTTGTGTGATCAAATTATTGGAACATCAAACAGACATGGACAAACAAAATTTTACAAGATAATCTCAAGCCAAATTCAAGGTCAACAGAGAAATCCCCCGGATAAGAAAAAGGACTAAAAAGTGGGGCATAAAAGGCTCAAACATATACAAAAATGGACAGGAAACTTATGGACTTAGTTTATCCTTCCCTTGTTGAGAATTAAGTAGTTTTGTTTTTCAATTTTCTCTACAGTACAAACTTATATGGAGTTTAGCTTTGTTTTAATGATCTGTTGACAGCAACAATACATCAATAAATAAGACCAACCCATTGAATCAAACAGAATTATCGTTGACACAGCTGAAGGGGGACTCCAATTCCAACAAACTACCAAGCAGGAAAATCCCAAAATTTACAAGAAATATTTTCCCCAAACATATAAAAACCAATTCAACTGATGAACCCTAACAGCGACTCGATCAAAGCAAATTCAAAACCAATCATAACACACTATGTGCTTCGAATTCTAACAAACAACCAAAAATGAAACAAAACCCTGCTCATTTAAGGAGAATTACAATCTACTAACACTGACAAATTAAATAAGAAAAAACTTTATCAGAGAAGGGAGAAGAAGAGCCACCTGGTGGCGATGAGAGATAAGATCATCGGAATCATCCGTATCGTTGTCAATGAACTCATAGTCAGCAACATCAGCGTCGTCGCTGTCGAAGGCATAGACGGCATCGTCCTCGCCGCCGCTGTAGAAATCATCATCGGCTGATTCGACGTCGTTGTTGGCGTCTTGCATGTCGAAATCGTCCTCCGACTCCATTATTACTTATTTTCCCCTCCCAGAACTTTATTATTCAATTAATACTCAAATGGAAAACAGAGAAAAAATAAAATTGAAACCCTAGAATTCGGTAGAAAATTAATAAATAATCGGGAGGACAGGCGAACAGAGAAGAAAATGGTTAGTACATAAATAAAGGAAAAATGGAAAGGTTAAATGGGGGGTGGAGGGGAGGGTTTGGGTTAGCTTCTCGTTGATGGAAGAAATGAAATGAAATGAAATGAGAGGGTGAGCGAGTGGGCAATGATGTCTGATGGAAAAGAGGGGTAAACTACTTATGGGAAGAACTGTAGTGGTAAAGTAAATGATTTAAATTTAATTGATTAATATTTTTTTTTCTTTTACTAAGAAGCAATAGATATTAAGCCATTAATTATTTGGTGCCCATGGCCTTGTTTACCGTTTAGTCTCAGGTTGGACATCTTTTTTGTGAATTATTTGGAGTATAATATATTAACATGGCTCTCTACTTACTTTGACAATATGTTCAGAAACACATTTAAGGAGTGAAAAAGAAATAATTGAAAGCCTGAAATGTTTTAAGCAATAGTGTTTTACTCAAATATAATTAATTAATTGGCGAGAAATTTTATATTACAAATTAAGGTTTAAAATTCGCTTTACTCCCAAGATTTAAGAAATCGTTGCATTTTAACTCCCAAACATTTTAATTGTGGCACATTATTAACACCTAACGTTTCAAAATTGATATAATTTCCCTCGTCAAGTAAACATTTTGTCTAAATTAATAACAGAAAGAACATATGTCACTTTAAGAAAAAACAAAATTTAAATTTAAAAACACAAAATTGAAAATTGATAGGGTAGATTTTTTGTTTCTTAACATGTGGCTGAACGGGGACGCGCTGTTGACATTTAATTTTGTTCCAATCATTAAAATGCATCATGTGTGGCCCAATGATGAAATTATGGTCAAAAAATGCTTAAGACACGATGAACCAAATTTTTTATTTTAGAAGAAATCGAATTACAAATAAAAAACAATGAGTTTAAAAACCATATAGACTCATTTCGAACCAATCCTTGGCTTTTGGGCTCGAGTTTGGACTTAAACACCCCCCCAAAAAAAAAAAAAACTGGTATTGGACCTGATTGTTGATTGACAAACTCTTTCTGTCGATTGCCAAACATTGATTGTCTTCATTATAGAATTGTCAGTTTCAACCCAAAACTCTTTATGCACGATTCTGCCTTCAAAGTCCCAGCAAACTAATCCTTAAATCTATAACTGGACCTATTCTAATCATCCAAAAGCTGCAAACACTCCTCACCCTCCATCTTGTCCCCTCACACTTCTCAACCTCTTAGAACTCTCCCACTTCTACTTATCATAGCAAAGCTTTTGGGAATTTCATACAAATTTTCTAAGTATTTTTCGGGTTAGAGAATTTGTATAAGTTGGTCATACACGCTCTCTCTTCTTTACACAATTATTAGCCAAACATTATACTTTGTAATATGGTTTTCTTTCTTATCTTGGTTCGTGTTCTTGAGTTCACCACTTCAAAAAGCCATAAGATTTTTTTAGGGTATCCACACTATACGTGGAAAATTTAGCAATCACAAAAAGATTAGTATTTATTTTTCTTTTAGATTTATATTGATACTAGATGAGATTCCTTCGCTTGTTTGATTTTATTAAAATCATAAGATTTTTGTTTATTCTTCTTTATTATTTGTCTCTTTATTTTGCATTCATAAAATGGATCTTGATTTTATGATATGACCTTTCAAGCCTCCTTAAATCCCTTAATTAAATTAGCATCGTATACATATAGTTATAAGATTTTTATATCACTTTACATCGTATAGTTTTCATCCTAGCAATATATTTCTAGGATTTCCTCTTATATTTCCATTATCATTGTTGATACTTGACCCTCAGCGGAAAACAATAAGTTTTGAATAGTTTGGAAAACGAAAATCATTTTTGAGTATTTTGAAATCCGTTTTGAAAACAAACTCGTTTTTCAATTATGGGGAAAATAGAGAGTAATATCAACTAAGAGTGAAAAACTTGGAGTCTCCACCAATCTGTTTAGTCTGGCCGATTGAACACCTTCGAGTGTATTGGTGTATTAATATTAATTTCTCCATCAATTCTAATACGATAAGTGTCTGCGGACTAGATTTCAGATTCAAGAGTCCATTTAGATGTGGGGAAAGGAAGCACCCCACAACGCCCATCATTGACGGTTACCATTGCATATTATTATTTTCAAAATAAAAGCTCAAGTGATGTGCCACGTATTTATTTATATATATAGCAAAGAGGAAGTAAATCATTTATTCATCATAGCATCAGAATTGTTCTTTTTTTTTTTAAGCATGTAACCATTTATAGAAACATGTAATTACTTATTTGACCATATGAAATCTCAATAAACCAATTTAGTAGCATGCTCCCTTATATATTCATACAAACCCAAAGGAAAGATAAGAGATAATACTTTGGTTGGCTCACGATCAAGCCCATGTTTGGCAAGCTAAAGAAATTGGATCAGAATAAGAGTTTCAGTATCAAATGGGCTTCTGGCCCGAGAAGAAATAAAGGTGGGCACAAGAGACATATATATTCACCAGATAGGTAAAATGAACCTAAAATTCACTTAAAACAAAACATTAGTAACTAACCTATGGGATGTTGTGCCCTTTTAGGAATATGAATTTCAGTATATTTTAGCTCAACCATAAATATTTGAGGCCAAATTAATTTGATAAGACAATGTAGATTCACATAAATGGCCAAAACTCTCAAATGGTTTAATATAAAGAGTTAGAGAGATCCCAAATGGTCCTACTAGAAAGAATTCATTCTTGTAATCAGTGCAATGTAAATGTTCGAAAATAAATCACCACTTGGAATTTTTCAAGTTCAATTAAAGTTCGAAAGGAAATCAGTAAAATCACCACATGACAAATGAAAGAAATTCAATGCTCATAGACTTAGCTCAGTCTTAGCATTTCCTTTAATTTTATTTTTTGCTTATATACTTATGTTACTTATATAGAGATGAATACAGAAGTAATGTGTACGCCTCCAAAATTTCAAAACAACTTTTAATATATGATTAAAAATTCAACCCCATGTGGAATGATTACTTTTCCTTTCCTAACTTGATCTCATTTCTATCATTGTTACTCCCCAAAACCCCTTCAACATTGTTTCGACAACCTCGCTGCATGGTTCAGCTAGTAGATCCCTAATCCAAGCAAGGCTTGGCTCCGTCAGTCATCAGTGCGAACTGCTAACATAGTCAAGAGGATGGTCGAGCCCCCCCAAGTCTTGGGTACTCGACCTGAAGAAGTAAGCTCAGGCAGGAGGCACAACTGACTTGTGTTGAGAAAAAACTGTGGATGTCCCACTGAAAGAGGAGAGCTGAGTCAGCGAAGACCTCGATGAAGTCTTCGGCATTCCATTCAGGATGACGAGTCCATATCGAATTCCCATCCTTCTAAGAAGTAGTAAAAGCAAGATAAGTCCAAAGTCAGCAAGCAGTTGAAAGAGATGAATGTCCGCCTTAGACTCGCCCTGAAAGAGAAGGGTGTAGACTACCTTGATGACCTAAAGCTTCCTAGTCGCCCATTCTCCCAAGAGATAATGGATGAGAAGCTACCCGCCAATTTCAAGTTACCTTCCATAGAGTCATACACTAGGAAAAAATTTCCTATCAAGCACCTAGAGACATACACCTCACTGATGGTGTTGCATGGCCACTCTAACGCCTTTATGTGTTAAGCTTTTCTGGTGACCTTACGAGGGACAAAAAATAACTTGGTTCTCTTGCCTACCCACAAAATCCATTAAATCTTTCAAATACCTTAGTGTTCAGTTTGCCACACATTTCTTCGGCGGTCAAGGTCTGAAGAAAACTCCAAAGAGTCTGCAACATTACTTAGTGCACCGATGAAACTCTTCGCAAGTATATCTCCGCTTCATCGCCCAGTTAGTACAAGTCAAAGACCTAGACAAAAAATTTGTAGTAATGGCCTTTGTAAATGGCCTTCCAGCCTCGGGTTTTAGCCACTTCCTATCAAGGAATCACATGCCAATCATTTCGGCCCTCCTCGCAAAGACTAACGAGTTTGTGATCGCAAGGGAGGACCAAGGTTTCCGCAGTTAAAGAGGCGAAACCCTAACAAGCAAAAAGAGGAAAGAATCATAGGACAACAACTGCAAATATGAGATTTACACCCCCCTTAACACCTCAAGAGCAAATGTATTGATGGAGGTTATGAGCTAGGATTATTTCTGTTGGCCCAAATATATCACATCTCTCCTAACCAAAAGAGATACAATGAAGCTTTGTTGATTCCACCGTGACCATGGCCACGACATGGATGAATGTTGGCACATGAAAAATGAAATTAAGTTCCTCATCTAAAGAGGATATATCAAAAAATTTATCCAACGCAATGAGTGCAGAAGCCCAGCTTGGAAGAACAGCCCTGAGCGTTGAAGCAACAGAGGCAAACTAAGAAACAACTCGGAGAAAAGAAATAATGAAAACTACTATTGAAGCCCTAAGGAAAGGTTAGACAACGTACCTATTCTTGGCATCATTTCCTAGTGCAGGCTAACCAAGAATCGAGTTATCTAATGTAATCACTACTATGATATGAATCAAAGGATTTTTTTTTTTTTTACAATTTCTCTGGATTTACCTTAAGTAAAATTATCCCACATCAAAAGGTGCAACTCCACATAGAAGCCTTACCACAAACGAACACAACCCTACTCAAAGTAAAATTTCTTAAATGAAGGCCTCGACTCAAATAGATGCCCCTAAGAAGAACTCTAAAGAGAAAAAGCTCCAACTCCAGGGGTGGACTTCACTTCGAAGGAGTTACGGGCCGAGAATCGAGCTAAAGGCCTAAAATGGTACCTTACTTTGGAGGCATCAAGAGCTGAAGATTGAAGTGAAAGCCCCGAGAATATTCATACTTTAAAGGATTTAAAACTCGAGAACTAAGGCAAAGACCCAAGATAGCACTTCATCTCGAGGGAACTATTACCTGAGCACCAAGAAAAATTCTTCAAAAGGGGCAATGACTTCACCTTGGAAGAACTACAGCCAGGTCCTAGAGTTAATGCCCCAAAGGGAGTGCACCTCGGATAACCTAAGACCCAAGCATAAAATTTTGAGGATCCAAAACAAAAGAAGCCTCAACTCGGACATTTTTCACCAAAACTCGACTACCGAATGGAAAGTGCCAAGAGAATCCAAATCTGGAGCTAATACTCAAATGATCTAAGAAGTCAAAATCCCAATAGCTTACCAAGGATTAGAGAATCCAAATCTGGAGCCATTACTCAGATGATCTAAGAGATCAAGATCCAAGTACCTCACAAATGATCAAGAATCCAAATCCGAAGCCAATACTCGGATGATACAAGCGCTCAAATTTTAAGTAGTTTGGATGATCTAAGAATGCAAAGGTAAGCTGAAGACCAAGGTGAAGGCTTCAAACTCTTCATCTCAGAAGATCTTTAAGGTAAAGACTGAGAGGTGATAGCTCTAAGAAGCCTTGCACCTCGGATTGACTCTGATCAGAAGACCTCGAATGCGTACTCAAAATCCAAAGTGAGTTCTTCGAAGACTTGGAATGAGTGTCCACTCAAAAAGATCGACCCCAAGGAGGTCCTTGATTGGCATAAAAACCCAAAGTGGCTCTTCACCTCGGACGACCTTAAGAAGGATGATCTCAGGAAGATTGACCCCAAGAATGCAGACCCTAAAAAGGCCGAGGATCGACCTAAAGGCCCAAAATGGTCCTCCACCTCGAAAGACCTCAAGAAGGCCGATAAAAAGAAGATCAATTTCAAGAAGGCCGACCCTAAAAAGGTCAAAGATTGATCTAAAGGCTCAAAGTGGCCCTCCAGCTCAAAAGATCTCAATAGGGTCATCTTAAACAAAATTGATCCCAAAAACGCCCATGACTAAATTAGAGGCCTAATGTGGCCTTCTACCTCGGATGACCTCAAAAAGATCGACCCCAAGAAAGTCGAGGATCGACCTAAAAGTTTAAAATGACCATCCACTTGGAAAGACCTAAAAAAGGTCCTAAGAAGATCGATAACCGATATAAAGGTGAAAAATGACCCTTTACCTCAAAAGACCTCAAGAAGGCTGACTTCAAAAAGCATGACTCTAAGAAGACCAAGGAACAACCTAAAGGGTCAAGGCTCAAAATGGCCATTCACCTTGGAAAACCTCAAGAACACCGACCTCAAGAAGGCAAACCTAAAAAATGTTGACCTCAAGAAGGTCGACCCCAAGAAGGCTGAGGACCGACCTAAAGGCCCAAAGTGACCCTCCATCTTGGACGACCTCGAAAAAATCGATCCCAAGAAGAACGAGAATCGACCTAAAAGCCCCTGGTTCCTCAAATCGACTACATTAGATTGAATTTCAGCTCTAAGGGCGAGGGGCATATGATGTGGGCCAAATATATTGCCCAACCAAAAATTGACACGTGGAAACCCTCAAAGGTATAAGGGTAATTTCATAGCTAAGGTAAAATGGTAATTTCACTCATCTCAAGTTCTATAAATAGGATTATTATTCCTAGTAACTCATTCTTTACACATTCTTTTCATTTTCATCTTTCTCCTAGTCATACACTAACTTAAGCATCAGAAGGCCCTCTCTAAATAAAAACACTTCAGGTCGACTTTTTTTCAAGTACTTCAGACCAAGTTGGATTAGACTCACCCTTAAAGGACGACTTGGATTGACTAATTCAAAACTGACTTATTTTTGACATCAACAAAATCAAACCCGTAAAATCCATCTCAAATGGATTTAAAGCAAGAACATCCTACTTAACTAATCAAAGCTAAAAGAGTATGAAGGCAAATGACAAGTTTGTGAATCGAAGACTAAGATGGTTTTTTTATTTACCATGAACGAAAATAAATAAGGTGGACGGTCATAACCAACTTTAATGTTGTCTGAGCCGATGCAATTAGTAAGTGATGAATTGAACTTTGGGGGAGTGACACTACTCATTGGAGTAGATAACAACACGATAGTAGTCTTATAGTGATGGAAAAGCTGTTATGGTGGTAGTGGCTCAATGACACCAAAAATGTGGAGATGTTATGGCTCCGAGAGTGCAATTACTGTAGTTAGATCGATTTTGGCAGATCCATAGCTTAACCCGATAAACGTTGCTAAGAGGGAAAGTGATGGTGATGGATGATGGTGATGGTTAAAAGTGTATCAGAGGAAGGAGTAGAGTGGAAGAGATGAGTTTTTCTTGGTTTTTATTTCTTTAGAAATGGTGGTTGTGTGAGAGTAAAAGGAAGAAGATGAAGTTTAGTTCATTTTTTTATGCTTGTTTTTTTCTTTTTGTTTGCAGCTCACAGAGAAAGGAAGTGATGTTGAAGGCTTTTTTTTTCTTTCTTTATTTGCTTTAGTAATAGAAACTATGTGGAGGAAAGATGAGGGTTTTTTCTTGGTATTTTTGGCTTAAATGAAAATTTAAGTATGATGGGTTTTTGAAGGAAGAAAGAAAGGTGTAATAACTGTGAGATTATTTGTGGCTAAATGGAGAAGATGTTGATAGGGGAATGACTGCCTATAATGTTTTTATGGCCGTACAAGAGAGAGATATGATGTCACCCTCGAAGACCTTGAGACCACTAAACAAAAGCCTAATGAGAACTTTTCCAAATTCATAACTCATTAGAGAGACAAATTTTCCAAAATGAATAATCGTCCTAGTGAAAAAGATCAACCTTACCTTACCCTTAAGAATCTTCACCCTACTTAATTCCAAAGCCTTTTTGCCATTCCTTTTACCAACTTTCAACAGTTTTATGACTCAAGAATCCAGGTTGAAGATGTTATAATCAGTGGTGCTATTCCTAAGAATGATGCTCCTAAGTACCAAAGGAAAGGAAATGTTTCCAATTCCAATGCCAATGCCAAAGGTAGTGATGTCAACGCTATGGTTACCAAGATGACTCATCACAAGTTTGATGATTTTGGTTGCCCTAGATCCAAAGTTATGGCAAAGTTGATTTAAAAAGGACTTTTAACTCATTGTGGACTAGTGAACCTTAATAAAGATTGCCCAAGACATGACCCTAATGAGTATTGTGATTTTCACCAATAAGAAGGCCATAGAACTGATAGGTTTCTTCGTCATGCCATTCAAGACCTCATTGACAATGGAGACCTTCCCAAGTCCAACATAAATCCTAGACAACAAAACATCCATAGAAATCCTTTACCAAAATGTCCTGCCACTTAAAAACATTAACTTCCTAAACCACCTTGACCCTACTGTTTTCTTTACCCTAAGTGGACTCCCAGCTTCATTCACCTTTCACCTAAATGATCCGCAAAGAGTCTCCTATGTCATGACTATCCATAAGTTTTGGTGGGAGATTGATTGAGAATGTGTGTGCAATGATGATCATGACGAGTTCTATGATTCTGATGAAGTGATTTAGTGGAACTCTGAGTCTTAGATCAAAGAAGATAACTTTTGGAACAAGTTCCAAGACCTTTGCCATGTGACTCGAGGTGGTAAAAACTTCAAGTTTCTTAATATTGCGCAAGAACATCCAGAACAAGGTGATAGTTCAAATGTTAAGACTATTGACAAAGGTAAAGATATAATGGTTGAAGATGATGAAGATCGTGTGATCAAGTTGTTTAAGAAAATGCATGCTAATGTCTTTATGTAAGGTTTGTTGAAAGCCTCTTATCCTTATAGGAAATTTTTTATAGAATCTTTATTCAATATGGAAATGTATACTAACACCACACTTAAAAATATTGTGAACTTCATGACTGCCATTAAGAAAATTGTCAAAGAGATAACCTTCACCAATAATGATTTTCCTCCTTAAGGTGTAGATCACAATAAATACCTCCATATTACCTTGGAACGATTTGACAAGAAAGTGCCTACAGTGATTATTGATAACGGTTCTATTATCAATATTTATCCTTTGCATACCATGAAATGCTTAAGATTCAAGTCAAAAGATCTCTTGTCTGCCTCCCATGTTGACAAAGCCTATGCTAAGATAGGACTAATGATTGGTGATATTGAATTCTATGTGATTGATGTGCCTACTTCCTTTAATATACTATTAAGAAGGCCTTGGATCATTCTATTGGTGTTGTTCTTTCAACTTTGCATCAATTAGTCAAAATCAAGATGGAGAATGGTGTGATTAGTGTAAGTGAAGATCAAATTGTCATGATTGTGCTAGAAGTTGACGCTGAAGATAATGAATCTGCTTTGCATGGTTTGACTTAATTATTGATATAGTTGATGTTTCTGTGAACCTTATGATCAAGAAAATGATGAGCAAGATACGTTATCTTCAAGGCAAAGGCCTAGGTGAAGACCTCCAAGGTATCCCTCACTTCCTCAACATTGTTGCTAATGATAATTATTAAGTGTTAGGATATAAGCCCTTAATGTAAGGTAAAATCGAGAACTGGTGTTGTACTCTGGCCAATCCCTCCCAACTCATTTGTCTAGCCGATGGTCGAGTCAGTGCTTGAAAATTTGTAATAAAGTCTAGCCTTAGGTTTAATTTTGGGCCAACTACGAGTGGTAAAGAGCTTTCATTTTCAAAGTCTAGTAAAGCAGTAGTGAACACATGAAACTAGTAAAGAGCTTGAACAACCCCGCATCCCTTTACATGAACATATGAAACTAGTAAAGCAAAAGTTAAGACGTATGAAACAAGAATGGGTTATGAAAATCAAAGAGGAGATCACCAAGCAGTTGAAAACCCAGTTTCTCATGGCGCCAAGTATCTGTATTGTATTTCCAAAATTGTTCCATTTCCAAAGAAAGTAGAATCCTCTGTTATGTCAATTACCATGATCTCAACAAGCCCAATCCCAAGGATGATTTTCTACTACCCCACATTGACTTGCTTTTCGACAACATTGTTGGTCATTCTCTACTATAATTTATGGATGGATTCTCAAGTTATAATTAAATTCAAATTGTGCTATAGGACTGAAAGAATATAACCTTTATTACTGAGTGAGGTACTTTCTGTTATCAAGTTATATCATTTGGTTTGAAGAATGTAAGCGCCACCTATAAGAGGATGGCTACCACTTTGCTCTATGACATGATACACAAAAAGGTAAAGGTATACATTGATGATATGATTATCAAGTCTAAAGATCGTGGGAGTCATTTCCAAGTTTTATAAAAGTTCTTCAAAGGAATTCGTGAGTACAAATTGAGATCGAATTCGCATAAGTGTGTATTTAGAGCCATCATTGGTAAGGTTTTGGCTTTCTTGGTATGTCAAAGAGGTATAAAGTATGATCCAACCAAAATCAAAGCCATCATCAATATACTAGTTCCTACTACCGAGAAAGAAATCCGAGGTTTCTTGTGTAGAATTCAATATATCAGTCGCTTTATTGCCAAGCTCACCACTATTTCTGAACCGATCTTAAAGTTGTTTAGAAAGAGTACCAAAATTGAGTGAACACTTCAGTTTAAAGAAGCAGTCGAGAAAATCAAAGAGTATTTGGCCAACCCTCTAGTTTTAGTCCCTCTTAGCAAAGAGCACTATTGTTTTTATATTTGGCTACCACTTATGCCACTATTGGATGCATGCTAGCTCAAGAGTACAAGTTTGGTAAAGAGAATGCAATATACTACCTTAACAAGAAGAGGTTGGACTATGTGATCATATACACCAAGGTTGAGAAGACATGTCTCACGCTAGTTTGGGCAACCAAGAAACTCAAGCATTACATGAGCTCTTTCTAAGTCATGGTTATCTCTCGTGTCGATCCCCTCATGTAGTTGTTTGAAAAATCCTTCATGATTAGAATGATGTCACATTGGCTTATGTTGCTTTTCGAGTTTGACTTGATTTATATGACCAATAAGTCCATTAAAGATAATTTTATCATAGAATACTTTGCCGAACATCCAATTGAAAGTGAAGAGGATTCAATGTATGTTTTCTTAGACAAGGATTTGATGGCAGTTGAAACCAACAAAGTGTGGAAGATGTACTTCAATGATGCTTTGAGTTATAATAGTTATGGTTTTGGAGTGGTAATAGTATTACCAGAACAATCTTATACTCCCATCGTAGTCAAACTAAATTTTCCAACAATATGGATAAGTATGAAGCGTACGCAACCACTTTGGAAGGTTTAATAGCCATTGAAATTCATTAAGCCAAGTTATTTAGTGATTCCACTTTATTCATCCTTCAAGTGCAAAATAAGTGGAAGATCAAAGAAGAAAAGCTAAAGTACTATTAAGAGTACATCAAATACCATATATAAGAGTTTGAAAAAGTGACCTTCACTTTCCTTCCTAGAGCTCAAAATTAGTTCGTTAATGCCTTGGCTACCTTAGCCTCACTAGTTGATATGTATGACGGTGTGGAATTTAAATCTTTTGAATCAAGAAGATAGATGAACCCGTGTATTTCCACAAAGTTGAGACTAAAGCTAAAGAGTTTGATGGTTTGCCTTGGTTTACTAATATCAAGAACTTCATCGAGAACAAAGAATAACTTCCTATAAATGATAAGAAAGATCAAAGTGCTATCCGAATACTTGCATCCCAATACTTACTTTGTGGTGAAAAATTATAAAAGAGATCCTATGATGGGATACAACTCTTCTATGTTGACAAAGATTTTGCTACCAAACTAATCGAATAAATCTACACTAGTGACCGTGGTCTGCACATGAATGGAAAAACGCTCATAAAGAATATCTAAAGTTAGGTTAGTACTACATCACCATGGATACCAATTGCGTGAGTTATGTGAAAAAGTGTCATAAGTGTTAGATCTATGCTTATCTCAAATGTATGCCTCCCTCACTATTGTATAACATGACTATTATTTGGCTATTTTCAGTATGGGGAATTGATGCTATTAAGAAGATCACTCCAAAAGCTTCTAATGATCACGAGTACATTTTTTTTCATTATTTGTTACTTCCCCAAATGGATTAAGGCTACATCTTATGCTACTTTGAAAGGTAAGTAGCCAAATTCATGCGCACCAACTTGATTAATCATTATGGAACTCCCTATGAGATGGTCTCTACAATGGTTTTCACTTTCAAGGCGAAGTTCTATATTTGCTTTAAGAGTACAAGATTGTGCATTATAAGTCGTTTCCCTATCGTCCTCAAATTAGTGGTGCTGTCGAAGCTTTTTAAAAGAACATCAAGGTGATCATAGAAAGATGACTGAGACCTATAAGGATTGGCACGAGAAACTACCCTATGCTCTATGAGGCTACCTAACATTATTTCACACATCTATTGGTGCGACTACTTATGGTTTGTTTTATGGTATGGAAGCATTCCTCCCTGTTGAGATTAAGATCCCTTCCTTGGGAATTGCTTTGGAAAGTCAAGTTTTCAAAGAAGAATTGTTACATGCTCACTACGAAGAGTTGGTCCTCATGGATGAGAAGAGATTGAAAGACCTTTATTATGTACAAGGGTATCAAATAAGAATTTCCAAAGCCTTCAATAAGAAAGTCAAGCCAAGAAATCTTAGTGAGGGTGATCAAGTCCTCAAGGAGTTTCGCTCACCCAATTTTGATCCTAGGGGAAAGTTCAATCCAAAGTAGATTAGTCCCTACATCGTCAAGAAGATCCTAAGCAGATGTGCAGTCAAGATCACAAACATTGATGGAAATGAGTTTTCAGTACCCATTAACCTATACAAGTTAAAGAAATATCACATGTAATGCTAATTTCTCCCTATCAGAAGTCAAGAGACTAGCTAGGCTGAAAACCCGCAAGGGTGGTTTAGGAAAAAGTTAGAGTCATGATCAAAATAAAGAAAAGAAAAAAAAGAAAAAAAAGAGAAAATCGCTCGCTAAGTTTAAAACCCATAAGGGCAGCTTAGACAATAGGTAGAACAAATCAAAGAAAAAAAAAATCAAAATGGGAGAAATTACGCAAGAGTATGGTCATTACTTAATCACATTTAGGGAAAATCAAAATAAACTTGCATTAATCTAAATAATCCATTATATATTGGAAGAGAATTATAAAGACTACTTCACTACATTAATAAAAAAAAAATGAAATTTTGGGCTTTATTATCGCTTGATAAAAGTTTTGGATATAAAGAGTCTAGGTGTTTCTTTTTCTCTTTATTGCTTCATTATTCATGCTTGGCTTTAATTTCTTGTACTTGCTTTTCCATTTATTCACATTTGTGATTCTCACATTATCCATCTCCCAATAATAGTAATCTTCTAATGGATCAACAACTTATAATGGATAAGACATGGATAAGGTGGGAGCATTAACCTAAGTCTCATTGATCTTTGCAAACATGATCTCTCACATGGCCATACAATTTTAATTGCAATTCACAAGATAACAATCCTACTTTGCAAACGACAAATTATATAAGATTTAATGTCCCACTATAGGCACGTCCATTGAATCTCATCTGAGGGTAGCCGTGAATCTCAATTCCTTAGTTGTTTCTTACTATTTTTCTTATGGAGAATCAAGTCTTAGGGTTATGGTTTAGGTTAAGGCTCAAGAACTAGAATATTTCACTCAAATTCCTTTCTTTAGCATAGGTTTTCTCTTAGTTCACTATCAAAAACGAGATTTTTCTCTCTAGCAGCCGTAAAGTCTTAGAAGGTCTGAAATGATGCTATAAAATCTCTTAAATAGAGTATATATAAGCCTCATCAGGGTTACGTATCAACTTTGGCTGATTTGGAGATGAATCATCTCTATGTAGGCAACTTCCAAATCTTAATCCCGTATGAATTAGGAAATCTAACAAATTCTGGACTTCAACTTCAAATGAGCTGTTCTCACTCATACAGATGAATATAGGGCTATTATTAGACTTTTTGTAAACCCAAAGAGTTTTATTTTCACTACACTTAGTTTGAAGTGCAAATTCCATACAGATTTAAAATGGTGGCCCATACACTAAAATTGGTCATTTTCAGATCTGTTTCGGTAAAAAATTAATCTCTCTTCCCTTATCCAAAAATTCCCGTAAGATATCTTTATAAATCTAATTAAAAGTTCTATTGATATGGAAAATGACAAAATTTAATGACCTGGGAATCAAAAGTTATTAAGCTCAGAAGACAAATCATGAAACAATGAATTTTGGCATTTTCCCTTTCTTCTTTTTATCCCTTTTTGTGAATTTTTATTCATCCATTAAACCCTTTGTTGATCATAGAAAATATCCAAACTTGGCAAAGAACATATTATCACGTACATGAACCATCGTCTCTATCAAAGAATAAGAAGGTAAATGATTGTTAATTATCAAAGGGCGCAAAATTTGATGTCTACAATTTGCCCCCTTTTGAGAATGCATACATAACCATGTATATAGCACTCAAAGCTCTAAAAACAGATTTATATATTTTTTTCTATCTGATAATTAGCAATCGGTGAAGCATGTAATGAAACGAATCACATAATCAATTAAGTAAACGGTCGCACTCAAATTCATGAGTTGCCTATGTACCCACTGGGGATTAGACTCAGCATAGTTCAACAACCAGGGGCATAACAATCATTTCCAATTGGAGATATGATATCGCCTTGTACTTATCAAATTAAAACTTAACATACCTTATTGATTGAACATTTCATTCAATTACATAACAATGGTAGAAGAGTGTTTTTGAAGTAAGCATCGATTTGATTTTTTTCTTGATGATGTAAATTAAAACACAACATACCTTATTGATTGAACATTTCATTAAATTGCATAACAATGGTAGAAGAGGTCTTTTTTTTTTTTTTGGAGTAAGCATCAAATTTTTTTTTTGTGATGATGTCATCATTTGGCATATCAAGTTTTGGATTCTCTGCGACTTTGCCGTCACTTGATATAGTGATTCATAGAATTTCTTGACAAATACCATCACTTGATATAATTAGAAAATTGGATCAATACCAACTATACCGTCACTTGATATAGTGGTATATAAAATTTCTTGACAATACCGTCACTTGATATAGAAAATTGGGTCAATACCAACTATAGCATCACTTGATATGGTGGTTCATAATCCTCCCTAACTATATTGTTACTTGATATAGTGGTCCATTATCCATTATCTGACTATATCTTTTGCACATCCATTAAATTATCAAAACAATTTCCACTCCATGCATTGCCAAGTCAATTTCTAATCCATGCCCATTTATCAAAATAAAATTTCAAACCATTTCCAAGGCCATATGATTCTTAAATCAATTTCAATTTCCATAACAAGACAATCCAAAACATTTCTTATAAACAACAAGACAACATTCATTCTAATCAACATGATTTTCAAGACAGAATAATCTCAAGGTGAATTCCAATCAAAAGCAATTCCTAAGACAAGGCAATTTCAATCAATATGATTTCCAAGTCAAATCAATCAAGGAAAATTCCAAGCAAGAGCAATTTCTAAGACAAAACAATTCCAATCAATATAACTTCCTAGGTAGAGCAATTTCAAGACAAAATCTAATCAATCAATTCCTAATTCTTTTATCAACAAGTATTCATGGCCGGCTTCTCAGTAATTTTTCTTTGTTTGAATTTTTCTTGACCTGTGGTCTATCATGATTTTCACAACTTGACAAAGAAGTGATCTTACACAAGGACAAAGGTCTTTTCACTAATTCATAAAGAAATAATCATAAATTCACAACTTCACAAAGAAGTGATGAAAAATACACCACTTCATAAGGAAGTGATCATAAATACACCACTTCACAAAGAAGTGATCGTAAATACACCACTTAATAAGGAAGTTATCATAAACACAACATTTCACAAGGAAGTGATCATAAACACACCACTTCACAAAGAAGTGATCCTAAACACAATTTTACCACTTCACGAGGAAGTGATAATAAATTCACTAATTCATAAAAAAAGTGATCACAAAGACAAATTCACCACTTTATAAAGAAGTGATCCCGACGACAAAGTGGATAATCATCAATCATAACCAATTTGTCATCAAGAAAATGCACTTATTGTAATGACCCATCCTGGGTTGCCCACCCTCGGGACGGTGTTGTCACATTTTGAAAATCTCAGCACGACACATATATGCAATAACAAAAATAACACCAACATAAATTTTTACATCAATCCTCAACCCTTAATAGGGGAGATACATCATTATGATCTTGACTTAAATATTATATACAATGTAATATGTATGAATAGTTACAAATAAATTTTTATTTTATTTTCTCATTAGTCTGAGGATGTGGACACGTACGTGGCTTATAGAAAATGATTTTGTTTGAACCTCAACTCACCAAACTATTTGTCCTGCTTGCTACCTGAAATCATTGTACAATGAGGGATGAGATTCACAAGCTCAATGAATTAAATTTACTAGAAGTATTCAATTTGTATAAATAGTCTTTAAATATTTAATCATTTATATCTTATTCAACTTGATAATAACATTCTACTATCACTACACATATCATAAGTCATATTCTCTATCAATCTCTTTTTCTTATATATTGGTTCACCTTAAGACCATCAATTATCTTATAATTACCTCGTTCTGAGGTTCCTAGCATATAGTCTACCATTTAGACAGTTCTTATCATATAATACTTCTATGTTTCTTTCTCACAATAATTGTCTATCTGTGAGACTCATTAATCTATAAATAAATTTATAATAATAAACAACACTTCAGCATTTCAGTAATACAATCAATATTTAAAACAGATGCAATACATGAATTATTATTAGGGAACATCTTCCCACATGTCGACACGTTTTTATCTTAGACCGACCTCCTCCCGATTCTTTTATTTCTAGCATATACTGGCTGTCACGGTTTTCATTTATTTCCAGCATATACTGGTTGTCACAGTTTTCATTTATTTACAGCATATACCGGTTTTCCCGATTTTTCATCCCCTTCCGATTATTTTATTTCATGCATATGCATATGAACAATAATATGTAAACAAACATGAATTCAAATATTTAAATTAGCTATCCTGATTATTCTCAAATTATTATTTGAAAAATTCCACTAAATTCCTTTCCTCATAAATCATATCAAATCATCAACTATAGCTCGTCAAGATCCACTAAATTTCTTGTTGGAAAATCACCCTCTATGCCCAGGTTGTGATCTTTCCAAACACCCAAGTCCAGAATGACTTGTACAAACAAAAACAAGAATCAAAGCATAAAAGAGAACACAAGCAATTGTTATCGAGGTTCGGTAATGCGCCTACGTCCTCGTGAGCTCCTACGAGCTTTCTATACTAAATCAATGGAGTTCTTACAATTACAGCAACACCTCTTCAAGAACCCTTGTGTTCTTGAAGAACAAAAGAAGAGAAAAAGAAAGTGATAAGAACTAAGTGTTTCCCTGGAATTTCCCCAAGAAAATTCCAATTACAAAGCCCTTGAATCCCCAATCTATACTACTCTCTCTCTAAACAACCAGCCTCTCTTGAATGAGTCTCTCCTGTGTGTTTTGTGTCTTTGCACTCTCACACTTGCATGTCATTCACATGTTTCTTGATTGCTCATAGATGACCCTTTATATAGGGCACCAACTCCTTCAACCAATCTTTGAGATCAATCTCAACCCTTAGATCTCAAGAACCAAAGACTCATGGCTCTTTAAGAGTCTAAGTAATCTTATGCGTTTTAACGAAATCCCACGCACCATCACAAGAGGCTGAAAACCATGCTCCAAGTGTGCCTAGCATCGCGGCTCAGAACAGGGCAGGCTGTGGTGCACAACAGGGCAACAAAGCACCATCTTCTAGAGGCCGCGGCGCCCAAGGCTGGGCAGCGGCATAACCTGGAAGGGAGGAGATCCGAGCATGCTGGAGGCCGCGGTGCCCAAGGCTGGGCTGTGGCCCACAAGACTGACCTGATGCTGAATTTTTCACTTGTTTAATTCTTGGACAAATCCCAACAATCTCTACCTTTGTCTAAGCAATTAAACCCGAACCCATTGTGCAGAGAACTTAGGATCCAAACTTAACATGAGTCATCACATCATCCGACTCCAATCCTAAGACGTCCAAGGCAATGATTGAACTTGCTTAGAGGTAGAACTTTAGTGCCTAAATCTATAGGATTTTCTTCCGTTGCGACTTTGTCCACATGAATGCATCCTTCCATGACATTTTCCCGAATAAAATGATACCGAACATCCATATTCTTAGTCCTCTCATGGAACACCGGATTCTCACACAAGTGCAATGCATTTTGGTTATCTGAATACACAACCACCTGCTCTTTCAGGACCTTCAACTCTTCCAACAACCCTTTGCACCACATAGCCTCCTTGATGGCTTCCGTTGCCGCTATATACTCAGCCTCGATTGTTGAGAGTGCTACTACCAGCTGCAACTGAGCCTTCCTACTTATACAACATCCATTTAAGTTAAAGAAATAGGAGGTAATCAATCTTCTTTTATCCCGGTCTACTCCATAGTTCGAATTTGCATAACCTTCAAGACAGATGGACTTACCCCTCTTCTGGTAAACAAACCCCACATCTGGGCTTCCCTTTAAGTACCTCAGCAACCACTTTATCCCAAGCTAATGCTCATTTCCGAGATTACTCATAAACCTGCTGAGAATACTCATTGCATGAGAAATGTTGGATCTAGTGCTTACCATCATGAACATGACCGATCCAACCACACTAGAGTAAGGGACCTTTTCCATTTCCTTCTTCTCCTCATCCGATCTCGAACATTGATCGCTGGAGAACTTGAAATGACCAGCAAGG
Organism: Bretschneidera sinensis; assembly: GCA_023935145.1. Taxonomy (NCBI): domain Eukaryota; kingdom Viridiplantae; phylum Streptophyta; class Magnoliopsida; order Brassicales; family Akaniaceae; genus Bretschneidera; species Bretschneidera sinensis. The sequence continues at coordinate 53,643,593 of CM043699.1, forward strand.
AGAACCTTCAATGGTTTGCTATCTTCCATAGAAAATTTAGATATATCTTTTCTATGTCAAAAGTCTAAGAAATCTTCAATCTGTTTCTCTCTCTTTCCCGAATTATACTCATCCTAAGAATCTTCTGTGCATGGCCAAGATCCTTCATCTCAAACTCCAAACTGAGTTGAGACTTCAACCTTTCTATCCTCTCCCTACTGTTCCCAACCAACAACATATCATCGACATAGATGAGGATAATCACCATTTCCTCCACCTTGTGACTTTTGTAGTACAAGCACGAATCATAGTAGCTCCTCATGAAACCCAAGCTAGTCACGAAGGAATCAAACCTCTTATTTCATTACTGAGGTGATTGCTTCAGGCTATAGAGAGATTTCTTCAATTGGCACACCAAATCTCCCTACCTTCCTTCCTCATAGCCTTCGGGTTGCCTCATGTAGATGGTCTCATCAAGCTCTCCATGTAAGAATGCTGTCTTCACATCCATTTGCTCGATCTCCCAATTAAATTGGACCACCATAACTAACACTATCCTTATCGTCTTGTATTTCACAACCAGTGAGAATTATTTCGGTGAAATCTATGCCTTCTCTTTGCATGAACCTCTTCGCCACCAGCTTAGCCTTATACTGGACTTCATCCCTTGGAGTGTTCCCTTATTTGATATTGTAAATCCACTTATAATCCACAACTCTCTGTTTTTCTGGTTTGGGTACCAATTCCTAAGAGTTGTTCTTCCTCAAAGAATGCATTTCTTCCTCTATGACTAGCTTCCATCTTGACGAATCCTTACATTCCATGGCATCTGTATAAGTTTCTGGTTCACTTATCCCTCTTTTTGTCCAAGGAGCTGCGGCATTCGCACCCTCAAAACCATATCTTAAAGGTCATCTGACCAGCCTTCTTTCCCAGTCCTTTGTGAGTTGATAATCATTCTGATTCCCTGCATCATTCCCTTCTAGTTCAGCCTCCTCATGAGTGTCTTGAGCTTGTCCTTCATTAATGGGCTCTACCTGGTCTGAACCCTCTTGCCTTATTTACTTTATCTGAACTGAATTTTCCTTGATGCTATGCTCCACAAATACCGGGCTGGTTTGCCCACTATCCCCTACAGGGTTACTTTTCTCCAAATAGGGAAATAAATGCTCATTAAAAATGACGTCCCTACTTATTATGAGTTTAGTTCCTTTTTACTCTAAGGACTACAACCTATACCCCTTAACCTCTTCCCCTTATCCTAGAAACATATATTTTCTAGACCTTGGGCTAAGTTTATCATCCTTTTGAAGTGCAAACGCAGCATATCTAAAAGTCCTAAGGTTGTTCAACTCAGGGGGTTTACCACTCCATATCTCCTCGGGAGTCTTAAGGTCCACAGCCCTAGAGGGTGATCTATTAACCAAATATGCAGCAGTAGACACCGCTTCCCCAAAAAAACATTTGGGTAATCCGGAACCAATTAACATGCACCTAACCTTTTCCATAAGGGTCCTATTCATCCTCTCAGCAACTCCATTTTGCTGAGGGGTTTTCACAACTATTCTATGTCTTAGAATCCTATTTAACTCACAGAATTTGTCAAAATCCTTATTAAAAAATTCTAAGCCATTATTGGTTCGTAAAACCTTAACTACCTTACCCGTTTAAGTCTCCAACAACTTTTTCCTCACCATAAATTTATTTAAAGCATCTGGTTTATTTTTAAGCAAATAAATCTAAACCTTTCTTGAATAATCATCCATTAAAGATAGAAAGTAAAGATTACCTCCCTGTGTTGGTGTTCTTACTGGTCCCCAAAGGTCTGCATGAATGTACTCAAGAATGCCCGTAGACTTGTGCACTCTGGTGTTGAAGCTGACCCGATGTTGCTTCCCAAGAACGCAACTCTCGCAGAAATCAAGTTTCTCTACCTTGTCACCATCAAATAAACCATTATTGCTGAGAACTTGCAGGCCCTTTTCGCTCATGGGTCCCAAGCAATTGTTCCAAAGAGCTGCCTTATCCATCTCAGCCATCAAGCTTGCTGCTTGATGTCCGTGTCTCCGATCATCTCATAGAGACCATCATTCATTGCTGCTTTGATCACTATCAAAGATCCCTTGGTTACTTTGATCTTTCCTTCCTCTGCTTTGTATGTGTACCCCATGGAATCTAGCTACCCCAATGAGATCAAAATTCTTCTCAACTCCGGAAGATATCTCACATTCCTCAGCAGCCTTGTAATTCCATCAAACATCCTCAACTAGATGTCTCCTATCCCCCTCACTTGGTAAGAAGTGTCATTCCCCAAGAAAACCTTTCCATCATTGGTTTCCTTGAAATTCTTGAACCAATCCTAGTGAGGGCACATGTGATAAGTGCACCCGTAATCCAAGATTCGTTTCTCACTGCCCTACCACTTGCTCACATTTGAGCACACAACAAGAACATCATCTTGATGTTCTCCCTTGGCAACCGAAGCCTCTCCATTGTTAGTATGACCTCTTCCTTTCTCATCCCTCATCATCTTTTTGTAATCTTTCTTGAAGTGACCCTCCTTATGGCAGTAGTAGCATCTTTTTCCTCCAAATCTCGGTTTAGAGTGTGCTCTCAAATGGCTTTATCCTCAACCCTTTGGTTTGTCCTGGTAATAGCCATGGATTTTGCTGCCATACCAAGTTGCTGGCCTTCCTCTAATGAATAACCCTTCTCCACTTGATGCTTCCCTCATCTTGGCTTTGAAATCATAAGCCCTTATAGTATTGATCACAATTTCTTTGGTTAGTGTATCTCTTCCATATTCAATAGCATTAATCAAACTTTCAAAATAATCAGGAAGAGAATTCAATAACATAATAGTCAATTGTTCATCCGGGAATGTTATACCACAACTAGCCAAATCTTGAACTAGTTTATCAAACACATCAAGATTATCTTGTAACTCTTTATTAGGATCCATTTTAAAAGCAAAGATTCGTTTCAGAAGATATATCTTATTAGGGAGAGTTTTGGTAAGAAATAACTCATCTAGTTTCTTCCAAATGGCAGCTGGATCTTCCGTATCTCCACATTCCCTTGTCACACTATCCGACATGTGCAGAAAGATGGTGTTGTACGCCATTTTCTTCATCTCATTCCGCTGGACCTCCGTGATACTTGCTGGAAAATCATCATCTTCTCCAATAGCCAAGTCCACCTTTTGTTGCAGAAGAATAGCTTTGATTTTCTGCTTCCAAAGGGCAAAGTCTCCATTTCTATCAAACTTCTCAACAATGAAGTTTGAACCCATCTTGCAGAGAAAATCTCAAGATTTATGCAGCACCCACAATTTCTTTTCAACTTCTAAACTTCAAGAACACGATCAAATCTTGATCTCAACACCGTTCTTGAACCTCAAGAACCTAATCAACTCTTGATCTCAACACCGTTCTTGAATCTCCCAAAAAATTTCCTTTAATTATTGCTTGGATGCCCACTGTATCACCACCAAAGAATCCTTTGATTCTTGGAACCAAGCTCTGATACCACTTTTGGAAAATCACCCTCTATGTCCAGGTTGTGATCTTTCCAAACATCCAAGTCCAGAATGACTTGTACAAACAGAAACAAGAATCAAAACATAAAAGAGAACCCAAGAAATTGTTATCGAGGTTCGACAATGTGCCTACGTCCCCGTAAGCTCCTCCGAGCTCTCTACACTAAATCAATGGAGTTCTTACAATTACAGCAACACCTCTTCAAGAACCCTCTTGTTCTTGAAGAACGAAAGAAGAGAAAAAGAAAGTGATAAGAACTAAGTGTTTCCCTGGAATTTTCCTCAAGAAAATTCCAATTACAAAGCCCTTGAATCCCTAATCTATACTACTCTCTCTCTAAACAACCAGCCTCTCTTGAATGAGTCTCTCCTGTGTGTTTTGTGTCTTTGCACTCTCACACTTGCATGTTATTCACATGTCTCTTGATTGCTCCTAGATGACCCTTTATATAGGGCACCAACTCCTTCAACCAATCTTTGAAATCAATCTCAACCGTTAGATCTCAAGAACCAAAGACTCATGGCTCTCTAAGAGTTTAAGTAATCCTGTGTATTTTAACCAAGTCCTACGCACCATCACAAGAGACTGAAAACCATGCTCCAGGTGTACCTGGCGCCGCGGCTCAGAACAGGGCAGGCCGCTGTGCACAACAGGGCAACAAAACACCATCTTCTGGAGGCCACGAAACCCAAGGCTGGGCCGCGGCGCGAGCTAAAGGGGTGGAGATCCGAGCATGTTGGAGGTCGCGGTGCCTAAGGCGACGCATAAGGCTGACCTGATGCTGAATTTTTCACTTATTTAATTCTTGGACAAATCCCAACATTTCTTCTCCTTATAAATCATATCAAAATCGTCAACCATAACTCATCAAGAATTTGATATATCGCTTTTATTATTAAATCAACTCATTATTCCAATAATATTATTTCTCATAAAATAATTCTCTACACATCCACTATTCCTATCATACATATCAATCAACTTTCATCTACCACCAAAGCATAAGTTAATAATTTATTCTAATATTAACACTAGATATTTCATATTTATCTTGATTACTTAAAGTAAATCTAACTCACCATGTAGCATTTAGAGCTACCTGTGGATCACCTCCTTGCCTTTCCTGCTCCTCTCAGTAATTTCCCTCGGTTGCTGATCGTCAACTCCTGACATAATATTTATATTAAATTTCTAATTTTTTTCTTCAATTCTTCTATAATTCATACCCTTTGAAAATTCTCACTTTTAATTCTGAGAAATTTCATGTATGCTAGATTTCAAAAATAAACTTCACGTTATTACCTTATGTTTTTCTTAGAGCTTACTGTGACTCTTTATAAAATTCTCCCGTAAACCCCTTCAAAATTTTTCTCTTTCAACATTTCTTTTGGTCCCCAAGTGTTTAGAGAACTAGAGTAGTTTGAATTGTAAAAGGAAGAAAACCAAACAGGATTTGGAAAGTAATAAATAATATAAACTTAAAGATATATATATATACACACACACACACACACATTTCACTTCAGCACCTCCCCCCCCCATATTTGCCAAAAAAAGTTCATGTGTCTTATATGCATGGATTTTCTTTCTTTTGGCAACAACCCCCTCGGTGTTTGCCACGAAAAGTTCATGTGTCTTACATGCATGGATTTTCTTTCTTTTAGCAACAGGTGTTGCCACCTGTTGCCACGTTTTTTCTTTTTTTTTTAAAAGAAAAAAACTTTTTTTTTGTTTTCCATTTTCTTTGTAACTACACCCCCATGCTTCCACTTTTTTTTCAAAAGAATTATTTTATTCAATACTAAATCCTTCGCATATATATTATTTTAATTTCGTGTCATATTTATTAAATTACTTCTTTACCTTTACTTTACGAATATGGGTATTACAATTCTACCCACCTTATAAAAATCTCATCCCCGAAATTTCCTTACCTACTCAAGAAACAATTGTGAATAATATTCCTTCATAATTGTCTCACGCTTTCACGTAATCTCTTCAACATCCTTATTCTACCACAGAACTTGAACTAATGCAATTATTTTATCATACAAGACTTATTCTCTTTTTTTGTCTAAAATTCTCACTGGTAATTGTATAAAAGTCGAATCTTTCTGAATTTCTACAACTTAGCTCGAAATATTATAAGATTCATCATGTAAACACTTTGTCAAAAGTGAAACATAAAACACATTGTGTAACTACTTCCAAGTTGGAGGCAATTCCAGGCTATACACGACTAGCCCAACTGTCTCAACAACCTCATAGGGTCTCACATACCTCAGACTCAACTTTCCTTTGTTTTAACCCTCAACACACATTTTCATGGATATATATATATATATATATATATATATATATATATATATATATATATATATATATATATTAATGACACCCAATCACCTACTTGAAATTCAAGAGGTCTCATTCTATTATTAGTATAGCTATTCGGTCTACCATGTGCTACTTTACGGTTCCCTCTAACTAGTTTAATCCTCTTAGTTGTTAACTCAATAATTTATGGACTAAATATCTTTCTCTTTCCAACTTCTTCCCAGCATACTGGAGTTCTACACCTCCTACCATATAAGGCCTCAAATGGTGCCATCCCAATACTAGTTTGATATTGATTATTATAAGAAATTTCAATCGATGGCATGTAAGCATCCCAACTTACTGAGAAACTCATCACATTTACCTTTAACATATCTTCTAGTACTATAAAAATCCTTCCTGTCTTAGCATGAAAAGTTATATTAAATTGTAACTGTGTACCCGTGGCTTTCTGAAAGCCTCTCCAAAATCAAGATGTAAATCTAGCATCTCTATTTGATACTATACTCAATGGTACTCCATATAGCCTCACAATCTCAGCTACATCATTCTTTAATCTTGACCACCAGAAATTTTGTCTCAATCCTCTATACATCTTATTGTTACTTAGTTGCATTAAATCTACATCATCATGTGCCTTTCTCATTATCTCCTTTCTCAACTCTGCATTATTGGGAACACAACTCCTATGTTCCAATACCAAAATACCCTCACTTCAAATTTTGAACTCATATTGTTTTCTAGTAAGCACTTCCTGCTTAATCTTCTCTATCTCTTTATCTCTACCTTGCATCTCTAACAAGCATTTTACTATGTATGACTGTACAACCATATTTGTTAAAAATGATTCTCTATCATTGATATTCAACTTTATTCTTATCTCTCTTAATCTATCATCAATTACACATCATGACTTTTAATAGCAGTCAACCTTCTTGTAGATTTTCCACTTAATACATCTATTACCATATTCACCTTTCCTTGATGATAGTGAATTTATACAATCATAGTCACTAATAAACTCCATCCACCTCTTCTATCTCAAATTCAACTCTCTCTGGGTAGGTATATATGTCAACTCTTATGATCAGTGAATATCTCACAAGTGGCTCTTTACAGATGATGTTTCCAAATCTTTAAAGCAAAGACTATTGTAGCCAACTTTAACTCATGGGCAGGGTAATTTCTCTCATTATTCTTCAATTGCCTAGAAGTATATGCCATTATCTTCCCATGTTGCATCAACACACATCCCAACTCTTCATAGGATGCATCACTATATACTACAAATCCTTCATCACCAGAAGGAAACACCAATATTGGAGCTGTAGTTAATTTCTCCTTTAGTAATTTGAAACTTTTCTCATGCTTCCCACACCATAGAATTCCACCTCTTTCCTGGTCAATCTAGTCAATAGTATTACAATAATAGAAAAATTCTGAAAGAATCTTCTATAATAACCAACTAACCCTAAGAAGATTCTAATCTCAGTCACATTAGTTGGTCTCTCCCAACTTAACATTGCCTCTACCTTTTGTGGATCAACTGTTATGCCATTTTTCAATATTACATGCCCCAAGAAAGTTATCTTATTTCACCAAAATTCACATTTAAAAAACTATATCATACAATTCTCTCTTTCATCAAAATCTCCAACACAATTTCTAAAAATTTTACATGCTCTTCCTTAGTCTTAGAATACACCAAGATGTTATCAATGAACACAACCACAAGATTATCAAGAAATGGTTTAAACATTTTATTCATTAAGTCCATGAATGTTGTTGGGCATTAGTTCACTCAAATGGCATAACAAGAAACTTATGACCATAACGTGTCCTAAAAGCAGTCTTAGGCACGTCTCCATCTTTTATCCTTAACTGGTTATAACCGATCTCAGGTTTATCTTAGAAAACACTCTCGCTCCTTGCAATTGCTCAAACTATTCATTTATCCTGGGTAAAAGATATTTGTTCTTATTCAACTATCTATATTCTATACACAATCTCACCATTCTATCTTCCTTCTTCACGAACAACACAGGGGCTCCCCAAATACATTAGGTCAGATAAATTGTTTATCTAAAAATTCTTAAACTTTCAACTATCTTAACTCAGTGGGTGTCACTCTTTAGGGTGCTATTAGATATATGTGATAAACCTAGTATCACATTAATATAGAATTAATTTGCTTACTAGGAGGCAACCTAGACAATTCATCAAGAAATACATCAGAAAAATCTGTCACTACTAAGATTTCTTCTAACTTCCAATTTTCCTTTTTAGAATCCATTATATATCCCAAATATTCCTCACAACCTTTTTTCAACCATCTACTAGTAGTCAGAGCAAAATAAGATAGTTCGAGAGTATCTTATGTTCTCCCTGAAAGTTAAACTCCTCATGTCCATATCTTGAACACTACATTCTTTCTAAAACAATCAATCATATTCAAAGATAATAAATCAGCTTCAGATTCTCTATCGCTGATATGAATCACACAACCCTTGTAAACATTCATGATTATCACTCTATCTCTAGTGGGAACTTCAGCAAAAATATTTTGCATCAAAGTACTAATACATACTTCAATAGATTTCATATGAATACTGGATGCAAAAGAATGGGTTGCTCCAAGATCAACCAATATTGATATGTTCACCTTTTATACATACATAGCACTTGAAATTATGACAATTTTGTGATAAATATCTTATCTGAATACATCTATAACAAACTTCTATCTCTCGATCATACATCAGATTACCACTTCCTCTTGGTGGCATACTTACTTCCTCTGCCATGACTCATAGTTCCCATAATATGTCCCCTAAATCTAAGGGTCCCACCGATATTAATCTGAGCTATAAAAGCAACAGATCCTGGTTACCTCTGACTCCGTACTACAGTTCCCTGTGACAAGGAACGCCTCCTCTAGGTGGTCTCCCAACCTGCATACTCATGCTGGTACCACCTCTGGGCTCCTCAAATCTGGACCTCTTCCGCCAATTCCTCATACTTCTAATTTCCATCACATCATTCTCAATATGAAGTGTTATATTTGCCAACGTAACATAATTCATATGCCTTGTGTAAGATAGTTTCGATCAAATCAAAAAACATAGTTCATCTTTGAACCTCTTACACTTCTTCTCCTCTAGGATTACCATTTACAAGACCACAAATTTGCTATCATACTGAGCCACAGCCAACACATTTGCCTCAAATAAATAAAATCTCTATCTTGTTGGGCTCTAAAGGTCTAAGGAAAGTATTTATCAAGAAAAACCTCCTTAAACCTATTCCAAGTTAAGGGTCTATCAACATTTGCACTTACCCTAGGAAGAATATCCTCCCACCATTCTAAAACTTCTCCTTCTAACTCAAACGAAGCAAAGGAAACCTATGCCTGTCAGTTACTAGTAAAATACCAAATAATCTCTCTAAATGTTTCTCCCAAAACTCAGGCTTAAAAGGATTCATAGATCCTTTAAACAATAAGGTATTCGACTTAATATATCTAACAAAACAATCTCTCTGCATCTCGTGCATAAACTCACTTTTCCCTTTTGAACATTTACCATTACTGGATTTACAACAACCTCAAGCACTGCCCTAGCCTGTTCATCAAGTCTAGGCTATAGGCTATCAACTCTATCATCTGTTACATTCATTTTCTCAAGAGCATGTGTAAGAGCTTATCTTAGCTCATCTCTTTCAACTTCAGATTCTCTCACACCTTTACTAATACCAATTATACTGTCAACACATTCCATTCTAGGAACCACAGATTCAGACTCAACCTCGACTTGTCAAAATATTGGGGGCCTACTACGCCCTCTCAAATCAACAACTCTAACTCTAGCTCTAGCACATCCACATGTCATCCTCAGACTATTAAAATATAATTTATTTTAATCTTCCATTTTCTTACTTTTTATGTAGTCTGCAGAATCATAAAACCTAATGCTCTGAAACCAAAATTGTAACGACCCATCCCGGGTTGGCCACCCCCGAGACGGTGTTGTCACATTTTGAAAATCCCAGCATGACACATATATGCAACAAGAAAAATAATGCCAACAGAAATTTTTACATCAATTCTCAATCCTCAACAAGAGAGATACATCATTCTGATATTGACTTAAACATTATATACAACGTAATATGCATGAATATTTACAAATAATTTTTTATTTTATTTTCTCATTAGTCTGAGGATGTGGACATGTACGTGGCTTACAGAAAATGATTTCGTCTGAACCTCAACTCACCAAACTATCTGTCCTGCTTGCTATCTGAAATCATTGTACAATGAGGGATGAGCTTTAAAAGCTCAGTGAATTAAATTTACTAGAAGTATTCAATTTGTATAAATAGTCTTTCAATATTTAATCATTTATATCTCATACAACTTGATAGTAGCATTCTACTATCACTACACATATCATAAGTCTCATTCTCTATCAATCTCTTCTTCTTATATATTGGTTCACCTTAACACCACCAATTATCTCATAATTACCTCGTTATGGGGTTCCCAGCAAATAGTCTATCCATTTAGATAGTTCTTATCATATCATACTTTTATGTTTCTTTCTCACCATAATTGTCTCTCTGTGAGACTCATTCATCTATAAATAAATTTACAATAAGAAACAACACTTCAACATTTCAGCAAAATAATCAATATTTAAAACAGATGCAATGCATGGATTGTTATTAGGGAACATCTTCCCACATGTCGACATGTTTTTATCTTAGACCGGCCCCCTCCCAGTTGTTTTATTTCTAGCATATACCGACTGTCATGGTTTTTCATTTAGACCGGCCCCCTCCCGATTCTTTTATTTCAAGCATATGCATATAAACAATAATATGAAAACAAACATGAATTCAAATATTTAAATTAGCTATCCTGATTATTCACAAATTATTATTTGAAAAATTCCATTAAATTCATTTCCTCATAAATCATATCAAATCATCAACCATAGCTCGCCAAGATCCACTAAATTTCCTCTCCTCATAAATCATATCAAGATCATCAATCATAGCTCACCAAAAATTTTACTTATCGCCTTTATTATTAAATCGACTCATTATTCCAATAATATTATTTCTCAAAAAATTATTCTCTACACGTCTACTATTCTTATCATACCTATCAACTAACTTTCATTTACCACCAAAGCATAAGTTAATAATTTATTCTAATATTATCACTAGATATTTCATATTTATCTTGATTACTTAAAGTAAATCTAACTCACCACGTAGCACTTAGAGCTACCTGTGGATCATCTCTTTGCCTTTCCTGCTCCTCTCAGTAATTTCCCCTGATTGTTGATTGTTAACACCTGACATAATATTTATATTAAATTTCTAATTTTTTTTCTTCAATTCTTCTATAATTCACACAATTTGAAAATTCTCACTTTTAATTCCAGAAAATTTCATGTATGCTGGATTTCAAAAATAAACTTCACGTTATTACCTTCTGTTTTTTTAGAGCTTCTCATGACTCTCTATAAAAATCTCCCGTAAACCCCTTCAAAATTTTGCTTTTTCAACATTTCTTTCGGTCCCTAAGTGTTTAGAGAAATAGAGTAGTTTGAATTGAAAAAGGAAGAAAACCAAACAGGATTTGGAAAGTAATAAATAATATAAACTTATATATATATATACACACACACACACACACACACACATTTCACTTCAGCACCTCTCCCCCCCCACTGTGTTTGCCACGAAAAGTTCACGTGTCTTATATGCATGGCTTTTTTTTTTCTACCTACTGCCACGTTTTTTTTTTCCATTTTCTTTGTAACTATGGCCCCACATGTCCATTTTTTTTAAAAAGAATTATTTTATTCAATATTAAATCCTTCGCGTATATATATTATTTTAATTTTATGTCATATTTATTAAATTATTTCTTTACCCTTACTTTACTAATACGGGTATTACACTTATCCATTCAAACAATATTATAATCAAATAATTCAATCATTAACCAAGTGGTCCATGCAAGTTCATTCAATCATGGACTTGAGCAATTCACGTTCATTCATTCGATCCATTAAGTACTAAGGGGTCTTGCACTCAAGCAATCAATTACCAAGTAATTTCAAAAATTCATTCATTCAATTAACAAAAAGTTGGTTTATATCATCTACTTCAAGCAAACAAAATATAGATTTATTTATCATCAAGTCCTTATGCAAAACCATTCCTTAATTCTTGTAAACAATTCAAAACAATCATAGAAAATATCATTTCATCATTCTCAAAAAAGCATTTTATGAATTCAATCATTTTTGTTCAATATATCCATGTAATTCTATGTCGAACCAATGGTCAACAAATTGTTGCTTAATTACTCAAGTTATCATGCATTCAACCTTTTTAATCAACCAATCAAACATTCAATTAAATCATTTCGACATGCCTCTAGTTCCAAGAAATGCCCATAGTCAGGGATATATGAATGCCTAAATGTAATCCTATGCTTAGTCAATGTTCAAATGCACGCCCCTTGTAACTAATGATCTCATGTCCAATGACCTTAAAAAATACTTGTCTATACTTTCCACGTTCAATCATCTTTCAAAATTAAGATTTTGTTCAAAACTTGATGTTCCATAACCTCAAAGTTCACTCATATTTCTTTGGAGAAAAAACAGTTTTTTTCTCCAAAACAATTTGTCAATAAGAACAATCTCATGGGGTGTTAAGAAGTAGCTTAGAAAACAACTTTGAATTTTAAACCTTTGTCATAACTAGACTAAATAATTCAAGGTGACCAAGATAGAAATGAAATATTTTGACATGAAGGAGGATATGAGCAAAGAAAAGCAAAACACACAAAAAAAAAAAAATCTATTTCCCCTTGCATATGATAAACATATTTTTATTTTTCTAAAGAAATAAAACTTATTCGTATGAAACCAAAAATATTAATCTCATGCTAAAATTATCCTTCAAGGTGCCTTATTAATTCATTCTTATTTTTCTTCAAACTTGACATGCTCTCATGAAAAATATCTAAATTTATTTCTGCTGTTTATGTCAACATGCTTTCCTTGTGAAAGAGATATTTGTCTCTCACTTACATTTCCTTCAAGGTGTTTGCCACTCAGTCTTCACATTGATCGATATCAAGACCTTTATTGTTCCATTGATGTGACTGTACCAAGTTGGATGCCTACATATTCCATAAGGAATTGAGTCATTTGTAGTTTATTGTTATCGAGATTCAATTGATTGATATTTCTATAAACATTCCACTTTTCTTTGGTTCTAACTTTTGCCTAGGTTAGCCTTTTAGATTTTCAACCTAGTAAGTAATTTTTATTTTCCTTTTCTTTTCTTTCAATCAATTGACTTTCAAGTATTGACAATAAATTGGGATACCTTGAATCGTTCCATTGCCACACAGTAGAAGTGTTTTGTAGGACTAAGCAACGTTCATTGATCTAAGATAATTTTATTTTAAGTTCTAATAAGGCCAAAAGTTCTAAGGTTAAGAAATATATGGATATCTCAAGGCTCAAAGAGAATTGCCACTGGGTTTTTAACTACTAAGGATCACTTTGCATTCTCTTTTTCTATTCAATTTCAATCTATCTGTCCTCATTTTCAACTCTAATATCTTATTTGTTCATTATCTATTCCATAATTATCTTTGATCCCTTATTCTCTTTTCACTGTTCACTTTTTATTAATTTTTTCAACATTTTTCTTTCTTCTTTTGTTGGGAAACCACCCTCAATAATCCCAGGAGGTGATCTTTCAAACACCCAAGTCTAGAATGACTTGTAATGATCAGAACAAAAACAGCAATCAAAGAAAAGAAAGAACACAAGCAATTTGTTGACGAGGTTCGGCAATTTGCTTACGTCCCCATGAGCTCCTCCGAGCTCTCTGCACTATCTTGTCAATGGAGTTCTTTACAATTAGCAACATCTCTTCAAGAACTCACTGGTTCTTGAAGAACGAAAGAAGAAGAAGTAAAAGAAAGTGATAAGAACTAACCCTAGATTTTTCCCAAGGAAATTCCCCTTACAAGCCCTTGAATCCCCTTTCTATTCTACTCTCTCTCTCTAAACAACCAACCTCTCTACAAAGAATCTCTCTTGTGTTTAGTGTCTTTGTACTCTTACAATTGATCTCACATTAAAATTCACATGTTATGTCACTTTGAAGCTAGGTGACCCTTTATATAGTGCACCAACTTCTTGAGCCAATCTTTGAAGTCAATCACCACCCTTAGATCTTGAGGACCAATCAATCATAGCCCTTCATCAATTCTAAGTGATCCTGTGCATTTTGTTCATGCCCCACGCACCTTTTAAAAAGCTAAAACAAAAGGATTAGGTGTGCCTTCAAGCCACGGCCTAGAACAGGGCATGCTGTGGCCTGAAGAGGGGGGAGGTTTTCTGTCATGCTGGAGGCCGCGACCTGGGGTGGTTGAGCAGCGGTGCACAGGGTCGTACCATAGCGCGCACACCTTGGGTAGCGGTGTACATCCCCTCTCCCATCTTTTGGACTTCCTGGAGGCTGAGGTGCACATACCTTGAGCCGAGGCACCAAAATCTAATGCTGAACCTTTTCAAACCTTGTTTAAACCTTAGACAAATACCAACAATCTCTACCTTTGTCTAAGTGATTAAACCCAAACCCATTGTGTAAAGAACTCAGGATCCAAACTCAACTTGAGTCACTATATCAACCCACTCCAATCCTAAGAAGTCCAAGGTAATAATTGAACTTAGAGGTAGAACTTTGGTGCCTAAATCTGCAGGATTTTCTTTCGTGGCTATCTTGTCCACATGAATGCATCATTTCGTAACATTTTCCCGAATGAAATGATACCGAACATCCATATGCTTTGTCCTCTCATGGAACACCGGATTCTTACACAAGTCAACGCACTTTGGCTATCCGAATACACCACCACATGCTCTTTTAGGACTTTCAACTCTTCCAACAACCCTTTGCACCACATAGCCTTCTTAATGGCTTCTGTAGCCGCTATGTACTCAGCCTCGGTTGTTGAGAGTTCTACCATCGGCTGCAACTGAGCCTTCCAACTTATACAACATCTGTTTAAGTTAAAGAAGTAGGAGGTAATCGATCTTCTTTTATCCCGGTCAGCTCCATAGTTCGAATCCGCATAACCTTCAAGACAGATGGACTTACCTCTCTTCTTATAAACTAGCCCCACATCTGGGCTTCCCTTCAAGTACCTTAACAACCACTTCATCCCAAGCCAATGCTCCTTTTCGGGATTACTCATAAATCTGCTGAGAACACTAATTGCATGAGCAATGTTGGGTCTAGTGCTTACCATGGTGAACATAACTGATCCAACCACACTAGAGTAAGGACCTTTTCCATTTCCTTCTTCTCCGCCTCTGATCTCGGACATTGATCGCTGGAGAACTTGAAATGACCAGCAAAGGGAACCTTCACTGGTTTGCTATCTTCTATAGAGAACTTAGATATCATCTTCTCTATATAGGAAGTTTGAGAAATCTTCAATCTGTTTTTCTCCCTTTCCCGGATTATGCTCATCCTAAGGATCTTCTATGCATGGCCAACATCATTCATCTCAAACTTCGAACTAAGTTGAGACTTCAATTCTTATACCCTCTCCATGCTGCTCCCAACCAGCAGCATATCATCAACATAGATGAGGATGATCACCACTTCCTCCACCTTATGCCTCTTGTAGTACAAGAACGAATCATAATAGTTCCTCATGAAACCCTAGCTAGTTACAAAGGAATCAAACCTCTTATTCTATTGCTGAGGTGATTGCTTCAGGCCATAGAGAGATTTCTTCAATTGGCACACCAACTCTCCCTGCCTTCTTTCCTCTTAGCCTTCGAGTTGCCTTATTTAGATGGTCTCATCAAGCTCTTCATGCAAGAATGCTGTCTTCACATCTATTTGCTCAATCTCCCAATCAAATTGGACCACCATTGCCAATACTATCCATATCGTCTTGTATTTCACAACTGGTGAGAGTATTTCGGTTAAATCTATGCCTTCTCTTTGTGTAAACCCCTTCTCCACCAGCCTAGCTTTATACCGGACTTCATCCCCTGGAGGGTTCCCTTCTTTGATCTTGTAGATCCACCTACAATCCACAACTCTATGTTTTTCTAGTTTGGGCCCCAATTCCTAAGAGTTGTTCTTCTTCAAAGAATTCATTTATTCCTCCATAGCTAGCTGCCACTTTGATGACTCCTTACATTCCATGGCTTCCATGTAAGTTTCTGGTTCAACCATCCCTCCTTCTGAATAAGGAGCTGGGACATTAGCATTCGCAAACCCATATCTCAAAGGTGGTCTGACCACCCTCATTCCCCGGTCCCTTGTGAGCTGGTAGTCATTTTGACTTACTGCATCAACCCCTTTTAGTTCAGCCTCCTATTGAGTATCCTGAGCATGGCTTTTATTAATGGGCTCTACCTGGTCTGAACACTCTTGCCTTCTTTATTCTACCTGAACTGAATTTTCCTTGACGCTATGCTCCACAAATGCTAGACTGGTTTGCTCACTAGCCCCTACAGGGTTAGTTTTCTCCAAATAGGGAAATAACAATTCATTAAAAATAATATCCCTACTTATTATGAGTTTCATTCCTTTTGGTTCTAAGGACCATAACCATACCCTTTCACCCCATCACCATACCTTAAAAACACACATTTTCTAGACCTTGGGCTAAGTTTATCATCCTTTTGATATGCAAATGTAGCACATCCAAAAGTTCTAAGGTTGCTCAACTCAGGGGGTTTCCCACTCCACATCTCTTCGGGAGTCTTGAGCTCTAAAGCTCTAGAGGGTGATCTATTATCCAAATATGTAGCAGTAGACACAGCTTCCCCCCAAAAATATTTTGGTAAACCAGACCCAATTAACATGCACCTAACCTTTTCCATAAAGGTCGAATTCATCATCTCAGTAACTCTATTTTGCTGAGGTGTTTTTACAACCGTTCTATGTCTAAGAATCCCATTTAACTCACAGAATTTATCAAAATCCTGATTGCAAAGTTCTAAGCCATTATCGGTTCGTAAAGCCTTAACTACCCTACCCATTTGAGTCTTCAGCAACTTTTTCCATACCACAAATTTATTCAAAGCATCTGATTTATTTTTAAGCAAATAAACCCAAACCTTTCTTGAATAATCATCAATTAAAGACAGAAAGTAAAGATTACCTCCTTGTGCTGGTGTTCTTTCTGGTCCCCAAAGGTCTGAATGAATGTAGTCAAGAATGCCCTTAGACTTGTGCACTCCGGTGTTGAAGCTGACCCGGTGTTGCTTCCCAAAAATGTAACACTCGGAGAAATCAAGTTTCTTTACTTTGTCACCACTAAGTAGACCATCCTTGCTGAGAACTTGCAGGCTCTTTTCGCTTAAATGTCCCAAGCGAGTGTGCCAAAGGGCTGCTCTATCCATCTCAACCATCAAGCTTGCTGCTTAATCCTTGATTTTTGTCTCTCCGATCATCTCATAGAGTCCATCTTTAATTGCTGCTTTGATTACTACCAAAGATCCCTTGATTACCTTGATCTTTCCTCCCTCTGCCTTGTATGTATACCCCATGGAATCCAGCTGCCTCAATGAGATCAAATTCCTTTTCAAATCTAGAAGATACCTCACATTCTGCAGCAGCCTTGTGACTCCATCAAACATCTTCAACTGGATGTCTCCTATCCCCCTTACTTGGCAAGAAGTGTCATTCCCCAAGAAAACCTTTCCATCATTGGTTTCTTGGAAATTCTTGAACCAATTCCGGTGAGGGCACATGTGATAAGTGCACCCGGAATCCATGATCCATTTCTCGCTATCTTGCCTCCTACTTATATTTGAGCACACAATAAGAACATCATCTTGCTGTTCTCCTTTGGCAACTGAAGCCTCTCCATTGTTGGTATGGCTTCTTCCTCTCTCATCCCACATCTTTTTCTTACAATATTTCTTGAAGTGACCCTCCTTATTGTAGTAGAAGCATCACTTCCCTCCAAACTTCGATTTGGAATGTGATCTCCCATGGCTCTGCCCTCTACCCTTTGATTTCCCCAGGTAGTTGCCATGAATGCTACTGCCATTCCGAGTTGTTAGCCTTCCTCTAATGAACAAACCTTCTCCACTTGATGCTTCCATTATCTTGGCCTTGAAATCATGAGCCCTTATAACATTAATCACGATTTCCTTAGTTAGTGTATCTCTTCCATATTCAATTGCATTAATCAAATTATCAAAACAATTAGGAAGAGAATTCAACAAAATAACAGCCAATTGTTCATTCGGGAATGTTATGCTACAGCTATTCAAATCTTGAACTAGTTTATTAAACACATCAAGATTATCTTGCAACTCTTTATTAGGGTCCATTTTAAAAGCAAAGATTCTTTTAAGAAGATAAATTTTATTAGGGAGAGTTTTGGTAAGAAACAACTCATTTAGTTTCTTCTATATGATAGTTGGATCTTTCGAGTCTCCGCACTCCCTTGTGGCACTATCTGAGATGTGCAGAAAGATGGTGCTATACATCATCTTCTTCATCTCAATCCGCTGGACTTCCGTGATACTTTCTGGAAAAGCGTCATCTTCTCCAATTGCCAAGTCCACCTTTTGTTGCATAAGAATAACCTTGATCTTCCGCTTCCAAAGGGAAAAATCTCCCTTTCCATCAAACTTCTCAACAATGAAGTTCGAACCCATCTTGCGGAGAAAATCCCAAATTTATACAGTACCCAAAATTGCTTTCCAGCTTATTCTAAATCTCAAGAACACGATCGAAGATTGGTCTTAATACTATTCTTGAATCACCCTCAAGAACATGATCTGATCTTGATCTCTACTCTGTTCTTGAATCACCCAAGAATTTGATCTTTGATTCTTGGAGTCTTGCTCCGATAGCCGCTAATCTTGGCTCAGATACCTCTGTTCCAGCTCTGATACCCGCTCACCAAAGCTCTGATACCTCTATTGGGAAACCACCCTCAATGATCCTAGGAGGTGATCTTCCAAACACCTAAGTCTAGAATGACTTGTAATGATCAGAACAGAAACAACAATCAAAGAAAAGAAAGAACACAAGCAATTTGTTGACGAGGTTCGACAATTTGCCTATGTTCCCGTGAGCTCCTCCGAGCTTTCTGCACTATCTTATCAATGGAGTTCTTTACAATCAGCAACACCCTTTCAAGAACTCACTGGTTCTTGAAGAACGAAAGAAGAAGAAGTAAAAGAAAGTGATAAGAACTAACCCTGGAATTTTCGCAAGGAAATTCCCCTAACAAGCCCTTGAATCCCCTTTCTATTCTACTCTTTCTCTCTAAACAACCAGCCTCTATACAAAGAATCTCTCTTGTGTTTAGTGTCTTTGCACTCTTACAATTGATCTCACATTCACATTCACATGTTATGTCTCTTTGAAGCTAGGTGACCCTTTATATAGTGCACCAACTTCTTGAGCTAATCTTTGAAGTCAATCTCCACCCTTAAATCTTGAGGACCAATCAATCATAGCCCTTCATTAATTCTAAGTGATCCTGTGCACTTTGTTCATGCCCCGCGCACCTTTCAAAAAACTGAAACAAAAGGATCAGGTGTGCCTTCAAGTCGCGGCCTAGAATAGGGTATGCCGTAGCCTGAAGAGTGGGGAGGTTTCCTATCATGCTGGAGGCCATGGCCTGGGGTGGCTGAGCCACAGTGCACAGGGCCTTGCCGCGGCGCGCACACCTTGGGCAGTGGCATACAGCCCCTCTCCCATCTTCTAGACTTCCTGGAGGCCGAGGCACATATACCTTGAGCCGAGGCACCAAGACCTAATGCTGGACCTTTTCAAAAGTTGTTTAGACCATAGACAAATACCAACATCTTTCATTCAATTTTTTTTTCAATGCATTTTCCATGATTCATCCTTTATGAAACAATGAGATGAAGACATCTTATTGCCCCTTGTGTAATGATGAGGTAAACTTATCTTTTCTTTGCTCTAGTCTAGGTAAGAGAAAGAGTTTTAATTCCTCACTCTCTTGTACCCAAATCTCCCAAGCCTTGGGATCTCTCACATAGACCAATGACAAGGGATTTCACTCCTTTAAGATCAAATGATGAATTCTTACTCGTCATCCTTGCCTTGTGCTCGGATGACAACAATCACTTGTCTAATACATTAAAAACACACACATCCCAGGAACCTCCTTACTACTTATAAAGAGTTTTTAATAGACTTGGTAGGTTTCACTCGTTTCCATTAGCCTACTCATCATAATTTGCACTCTCACCATATTTACCTTCTTCAAGGGGAGTGACCTTGGGTAATGAGTTGGATGCATGGGTAACAGGCGAAAAAGATAAAATAAAGTTATCTAGGTCAAGGACCCTATCTATCCCTTTACTTGTTTGCATATGTTTTCTCTCAACTCACATGTTAAAGAAAAGATAAAACCAAGTTGCTTGATAACATGTTTTGTGATTTTTTTGAGTTACCTTTAATTAAATTACAACAAAGCCAATTGAGCCCTATGTTGAGCCTAGTTTAGTCCAAAATAGAGTATTTTTTCCAATAAATCTTGTTAGCTTGATATCATTAAGGAGCCCAGAGAAAAACTAATGTTAATTGGACCCTAACCCAATAAATCTAAAATGAATGGATGCCTAAGGGGCAAATGGAATGATCCATGAGAAGATCATCATTCATTTAGGCTTCTTGGGTTTAGTCCAAATCATCACTAGGTTCCCAACCCTTTGGGAGGCTTGTTAATATCAAACTAATAACACTTAACTATGAGAAAGCAACTCTGCGGATTGAAGAGACCTAAACCAAGGTTCTTTTAGTTAAGTCTTGTTAGCTTGACATCATTAAGGAGTCCACCAATAAGAAACTAATGATGATTGGGCCTTAACCCAAGAAATCTAAAATGAAAGAGAAATTGTACCAAAGGATCAAGTGGAATGATCCATATAAGGGACAATCTTCATCATTCATTTGGGCTTCTTGAGTTTAGCCTAAATCACCACCAGGTTCCCAACCCCTTGGGAGACTTATTGATATCAAGCTCACAACACTTAACTGTGAGAAAGTCAATTTTCGGATAAAAGAGGTCCAAACCAAGGAAGTCTGATTGGAATTTAACCAAAGGAAATTACCTTCACTTTTCTATTTATACCATTTGGACTAATTAAGAACTTATCCGGAAATGGAGTTTAATTCATCCAGTGGGCCTTTGGATTCAAAACAAAACCCATTGATAAATTAAAAGTAATACTACAGATAAGTGAGCATAGAAGAGGAATTCACAACATAAAGAACTCAAAAAGTGTCTTTTTCTTTTCTTTACTTTTGTAAAAAGGAGTCATAGGTCTAGGGAAGGGGAAATCCTTTAATCACTTTGGTACAAATCTTATAGTGGAAGGCTAAGGAAAAAGTCCTTTTAAGAGTGGTCTCTCCTACAATGGATGAACTTACTGACGGCTTAGCTCCTACACCTAATTATCATAATGCAGCCTCCACCCTAATCACCTTAGTAACTAAACATAATCCTAAACACTCAGCTGAACATCCTTTAGCAAACATCTTGCATACCACCAAAACTTACCCTTCAAGTCCAACATTAGAGAGATGAATAATGCTGAATTTTGGAGGCTCATGGCTTGTGCTAAAAAATTGTCTGATCTAGACTGTTTGGCTTTGAAGATCGCAATGAATAAGGAAGGCAATGCAATGTCAATGGTAGGCCCTATTACAACAAGTGAACAACACATTGAAGGGCATGAACAACAGATTGAAGAACAACTGCTTAAAAAGATTTGTTTAAGAAACAAAGTAGAATTTAGGGTGCCAGTTAGACTTAGAGAATGTGAAGGATGCAAGTTAGTTTAAGAGCACAAAGAAAGAACTTGAATGGTTAGACCAGTATGAGTCAAAATTCTGAACCCTTTCTTTTGAAGGATAAACAAGGAGATGTGATTTCTGCCTCTTATCGAATTGCATTTCCCATGTCAATGAAATAGTGTCCGATTTTGAACGTGTTACATCTTTAATATACGATAAGCAATCCTTTTCAATGAACTTAATTTTGAAAACAAAAAACTAAAACAAATGAACTTTGACTATTAATTTAGGTACTGCATTTGTTCGTTTTAATAAAAACAAAAAGAAATCATGGTATATATGTATAGAATACCTAAATATTTGAGCAAAAGATCACCTCAACCTAAGAAGAAAACCTTGGGAAGTTCACTTATAATCTTGAACCTATAAAATATTTAGTTTGGAACAGCAAAGTAGTTGGATTTGAAACGACGATAGGCCATCGTTGTAATTTCCCATTCATCAAGATTTTCCTTCGTTGTGATTTCTTTCAAAACAACCATCGCCATGGATTACTTTTCACACCACCAAATCAAGGCCCGACACGTGACAGCCTTTAGGGACCTCAACAGATTTAGTCCAAAGCGGATTCAACCCGAACAAATTCTTCCACCATAGATTTTAACTCAAGTTGATTCGACCCAAGTCGATTATGCTCCTCAATATACCTGAAAGGATTCCACTGCCTTTCGGTGTCAACACATTTGACGATGAAAATTTCTAGAAGAACAAACCACGCCAAAAGGACAAACAAAAAAACGAAAAATGAAGAGAATGACCAATGAATGAGACGAAAGTAAAAAAAAAAAGGCAACCCTTGGCTTATAAGAACCTTGACACACCTTTTAAGCATTTTGGTTATGCTTTTTTTCATTAGCATTAGAAATCATTGGCCACGTTACAAGCTTTGAAAAAGTCCTCTAAGATAGATGAATATCGCATAGCCTCACAAATTATTTTTAGGTGACGATAGAATTTATCTTTTCCAAGCAAACATATCAAGCTTTGAAACCACTCGTGAAATAAGATTATCCCTCCAAAACAACTTCGTAAACCAACACTCATTCTTGCACCACTTGTAAGAGATTTCCACCAAATCCCACCTTACACCAATTGTAAGGAATACATCCATGCTAATCGATTATGTTCGCCGAATACATGAGATGAAATCCTTAAACTACGTATGGCTTGATCCCTCTTTTGGTACATAGGCAACCACTTTAGTGCCGCCACAATATTGCAAAGGAACCTTAGTTTCCCTTATGTCCTCATCAGAACTATCCAAATTAATGGACACATTTTTTCTTTTTTGTTTTGAAAATGGCTCATGCCAACTGTTCATTTTAAGTGGACTTCAAAACACATATAGTAAACAAAAAACACATAGAATCATAACATCATTAAGTTTTTCTTTGACTTAGTCCCAAACTCAACAGTGGAGTAGATTTTGAGAAAGAACAATAAAGGGAAAATTCAAGCAAGTACGTGGGTCCCAGGATCCCACTTTGCCATTGCATCCCTTAAAGAAATTCTAATTAATCTCGATGCCTTTGAGTGAGAAGATTGCATTGATGCCATATCGAGAGAAATTGTGGTGCTTAATGCCTTTCACATTGTTTGTCCGACATATCAATTGAGCTTAGATAATTTCCATGGCCATTCTTTTGAAAGAGTAATGATAAGTGCTTAAATATTCATATTTAAGCCCCTTAATTTACATGTGTTAAGCTCTTTGTCTATATGTTTTAGTCTATTTTACTTCATTTTGTGTGTTTCACATGTTTTTATAGGTCTTGGAGAAAAAAGAAGCAGTTTTGGCACTTAAAGGAAGAAGCCTGGAAATCCTAGAGCAGCTTCTGGTCAAAGTGCGATCGATCGCACTACTGCATACGATCAAGCGCACATGCGATCGTTCGCACACATGAAGGATTGAGCGCAAGACACACACGATCGAGCGCACATGTACGGGCGTGAACGGTAAACTGCAGAACCCTATTTTGGAAATAACCCTATTTTGGAAATAAAGAAGTTTTGTGTTTTAGGAAAGTTTAGCAACTCATGAGCCTTCTAGGACTACTCAAACCCTATAAAATACACATGTAAAGCACACACAAATTATCACTTCTTAGATCTAATCCCTTCTTTTATCTTTCAATCTTCTTTTAGTTTTAGGTCGGGAGGCCGAAGGCCAGAAGGAGATCGTGGAGAGGAATTGATGACTCTTCTCTCGGGTTTCTTCTTTCCTTTTTATTTTATTATGTGGAATTAAATTCTTAGTGGGGCTTGGTTCAAGCCCTAATTATGTTTACTCAATAAATTTAGTATTGGCACCTTTGCGATATTTATGTTGTGTTGCTTAACTTGATTAATACCTACTTTTATTTAAATTCCTCATATGTATATGTCTGATCAATATGTGCATGTGGTATGGACTTGTTAGTTAGATCAATTTGGATGACCGAGTCCTGGGTCTGACATTAGTAACAAAAGATATCCACATTGGATTCTTGGGTTAATCAACATGGGAAACCGGGAGTAGATACCATGCCCTAGGTCCCGTGTGGTTGTCGATTTCCACAGATCCTATGCTCTCTTAAGGAACAACTCAGCATACACCAGGTTGAATCCTTTGAGAGAGAAAAGAGTTAGAGTAGATACCATGCCTAACTCATTGCTTAGGGAGATCAATAGCTTAAGGAGTAGATACTATGCCCTTAGGTTGACAAACATTAGGTATACATGGCATGATTAAAGCATTGGCATACTGTTATATTGTAGTAGCATAATTAGTGGTGGATATCAAGTCCCTACGCCTTTATCTTTATTATTTTATCTTTATCAAAATCAACTCTTTTATTATTTCTATCTTTTTACATTGCGAATATAATTCTAAATTGAACTTTACCAATCCCTGTGGAGATGATTTTGCTTTCGCACCCTATACTACTAAGTTGACCTTGTGCACTTGCAAATAAAACGAGTGCGGTTATTTGCTTATTTATTTAGGTAGATAATCGTGCAACAAGTTTTTGGCGCCGTTGCCGAGGATTGTGCTAAAATTTTTTTGGAATTATTTTCGTTATTTTTTATGTTATTTTGTTTTAGTTTATTATCCTGTTCTATTTTATTTTTATTGAAAATCTAATTTTTTTTTTAATTTTTTTAGTTTTACCTCTTCTTTTTGTTTTCTGCTTTTTTTAGGTTTGTGGTAGCGTTGTTTCTGGCCTTGCACTCGAGCACAAGCTCAAGTGAGATCGAGCACACCTCTGCGATCGAGCGCACTCCTTGGTGCGATCGATCGCATTTGAGGCAGAAGCTACCTCGAGCAGCAGTGCTGAACTGCTGGACTGAAGCTGTTTCTACTAATTCATCCGAGGGAAAAGCACCAATGATGGAAGCTAATTATGCTTATCTAGCTGCTATGGAGAGGAAACTATATATACTTATAGAAGCCATGACTGCTCAGAGCATCCCACCGCGACCACGAGCTACACAACTCTAGGTATGTGCTGTATGTTCTCATTTTGATCACACTACTGAAACTTGCCCTTTATATTTATATGCAGATCAAGAGAAAGCAAATTATAAGGGACCGAACAATGCATATGCATATACTTACAATCTTGGATGGCAGAACCACCCCAACTTCACATGGAACAATCAAAATGCCTTGAACCTTCAAGGGCAGCAAAGGAAATTCCAACAAGCAGCTCAATTAGTCCCAGAATCAAGAGAGAGTGACCTAGAGAGCATTGTGAGGGAATTGGTCATTCAACAATAACAACTGTTTACATTACAAGAGCAGTTTATGACTGAGCAAAGACAAATAAATACAAGGCATGAGCAAGCTATTCAAAGATTAGATGTATAAGTGGGGCATATAGCTAAGGAGCTAAGTAAACAAAAGCAAGGTATTGTTGAACAAGTTTTTCATGACCATCACTTTGATCCATTAGAAACTGCTCTTACATATAGTCTCACAAGATCGAGTATAGTACCAAAATCTGAGGATGTTACTGATGACATCATCAAAACTATGCACCTCATTGAAGCCTCTCCAAAGCATCAAAGTAAGTACACTGATCCATTTGATATTCATGTGCCTACTAATACTATTTTCTTCTTTTTTATTGTACAGGCACCTCACTTGGAATTTAAGCAGTTTCCAGAACACTTAAACTATGCTTATATGGGAAAGAATAAGACACTATCGGTGCTAGAACCAGCCAATCTTAGTCTTGGGGAAGAATAAGGCTTGGTCCGGCTGAAGACGTTAAACTTAGCGCTCATGGGAGGCACCCCAGACTTATCCTTTTCATTTTAATGTTTTTCTTTTGTTTATATTTATATTTACATATCTAGTATTTATATTTCTTGTTTTCCAGAACAACATTTATTTTTCTTTGTGAGGTACTTAGTGCGTGCATCTAGTTCAAGTTTGGGGGTGTGCTACAAGCAAAGCAAGCAATCTAGTTCTCCATCTCCCAGGTCAGATCTTTCCATGCCACACACATTGGGGACAATGTGTATTTTAAGTTTGGGGGTAGTGGGAGATACTAGATACTATCACACATGCACTTGAAACACATGCACACATTGAGTCCCAGTTTTTTTTTTTAGGAAGATAAATGCATGTTCTTTTGGTAAACAAAATTTTTGGTTGATTTAAAAATTTACTAACACTTCATTAGTAAGCTTAAAAGCTAGAACACATAGTCTTGTAATGGGAATTTTACAAAGTTTAGTTACCTACCTCAAGACACCTAAGAATTCACGAGTTTGATCCAAATTTGCACGAGCACATTTAACATGCATTTGTGTGGGGTATGACATATAATTCTCTTGTATATGTTTCCATAATCTAACTGTAATCAGATAACTTGTTGAAAAGAACACTTTGGCATAAGAAAAATAAAGAAGAAAAAAAAATAAAGAAATATGTTCCTCATGCAAAAAAAAAAGTGATCAAAAAGCTTTCCATTGAGTAACTAGGCCTTTTGCCTAAGTAAGCATTGAGTGTTCACCTCAAAAGGTGGGAATTTCATTTAAAAGCATTAAAACTTGTTAGTTCGGTAGCCTTTTTGATTCAAGTTAGTAAGTCCTTAGGGGTGTCTTTACACCTAATGCCCTAAAACCATCTGGTTTGGGAGTCACTGGCTAAACACTCGTTACAAGGGTCAAATAGAAAGCTCGATGGAACTCAACATGGCAAAGATCGCATGATGAAAGAAAAAGAAAGAAGAAGAAAGTATTACGCCATTTTTGTTCTCTTTAATAAGGAATTCGATAAAGGTTTGGGCATCGAAACCCTATACACTAAAATTATATGGAAGACCCATCTTATATATGCTAATTCATCACACACAAATCAAACTTACGATGCTTTAAGCCAACCTTAGGTAAGTAACATGAACTTTTGAAAATTCTTTTTCAATACAAAAAGTTATTTTTATTTTAAGCTTCTTCATGAACTGTTGTCATAGTTTTTTGTGCAACCCAAATCTTTGAGTATCAGGGAAGTGAATTTATCTTTAATTTTGTTCTTCATTTAGTTTTTAGTTTTGTATTTCTAAGGGACTAGCAATATGTAAGTTTGGGGGTGTGATAAGTGCTTAAATATTCATATTTAAGCCCCTTAATTTACATGTGTTAAGCTCTTTGTCTATATGTTTTAGTCTGTTTTACTTCATTTTGTGTGTTTCACATGTTTTTATAGGTTTTGGAGAAAAAGGAAGCAGTTTTGGCACTTAAGGGAAAAAGCCTGGAAATCTTGGAGTAGCTTCTGGCCAAAGTGCGATCGATCGCACTACTGCATGCGATCGAGCGCACATGCGATCGTTCGCACACATGAAGGATCGAGCGCAGCAATGTGATCGAGCGCAAGATACATGCGATCGAGCGCACATGTACAGGTGTGAACAGTAAACTGCAGAACCCTATTTTAGAAATAACCATATTTTGGAAATAACCATATTTTGGAAATAAAGGAGTTTTGTGTTTTAGGAAAGTTTAGGAACTCATGAGCCTTCTAGGACTACTTAAGCCATATAAAATACACATGTAAAACACACACAAATTATCACTTCTTAGGTCTAATCCCTTCTTTTATCTTTCAATCTTCTTTTAGTTTTAGTTTAGTTTTAGGTCGGGAGGCCGGAGGCCAGAAGGAGACCGTGGAGAGGAATTGACGACTCTTCTCTCAGGTTTCTTCTTTCCTTTTTAATTTATTATGTGGAATTAAATTCTTAGTAGGGCTTGGTTGAAGCCCTAATTATGTTTACTCAATAAATTTAGTATTGGTGCCTTTGCGATATTTATGTTGTGTTGCTTAACTTGATTAATACCTGCTTTTATTTAAATTCCTCATATGTATATGTCTGATCAATATGTGCATGTGGTATAGACTTGTTAGTTAGATCAATTTGGATGACCGAGTCCTGGGTATGACATTAGTAACAAAAGATATCCACACCAGATTCTTGGGTTAATCAACATGGGAAACCGGGAGTAGATACCATGCCTTAGGTCCCGTGTGGTTGTCGATTTCCACAGATCCTATGCTCTCTTAAGGAACAACTCAGCATACACCAGGTTGAATCCCTTGAGAGAGAAAAGAGTTAGAGTAGATACCATGCCTAACTCATTGCTTAGGGAGATCAGTAGCTTAAGGAGTAGATACCATGCCCTTAGGTTGACAAACATTAGGTATACATGGCATGATTAAAGCATTGGCATACTGTTATATTGTGGTAGCATAATTAGTGGTGGATATCAAGTCCTTACGCCTTTATCTTTATCAAAATCAACTCTTTTATTATTTCTATCTTTTTATTTTGCGAATATAATTCTAAATTGAACTATACCAATCCCTGTGGAGATGATTTTGCTTTCGCAAACTATACTACTAAGTTGACCTTGTGCACTTGCAAGTAAAACAAGTGCGGTTATTTGCTTATTTATTTAGGTAGATAATCGCGCAACAAGTAAAGAAGAAAAAATTATTGAACAAGTTATGAAGCTTTGTTCTTTGGATTTGCTAGAGGATGTGTACCAAACGGAAGGAAAGAGGGTTTTACATACATGTTTTGAGTCAAAAAATAGTCATGTGATTTCTTCATCAAATTTTGAAGTAAAAAATATCTTTTGCATACATTGTTTTTCCAAACTTTATAATTAAATAAAGAAGGATCCTAATGCCATAACTCAAATTCATGCTCAAGAAATTTGAAATTTAACTAACAAGACTCTGCAGAATTAGTTCTAAATTCCTTCCTTCAAGCAAACCAAAAGTCTTTCTAATAGGCAAATCACCAAAAGTCCTCCTAATAGAAAAATCATTAAAAATCCTCTTAGAAGGCAAATCAAAGTCCTCATTAGCAGACAAACCAAATTCCTCGTCAGTAGGCAAACCAAAGTACTCATTAACAAGCAAAACCATAAACCAAAGTCTTTGTTAGTAGACAAACCAAAGTCCTCATCAGCAATCAAACCAAAGTCCTCATTAGTAAGCAAAATTACAAACCAAAGTTCTTATCGGCAAGCAAATCAAAGTCCTTATCACTAGGCAAAATCACAAACCAAAGCCCTCATCAGTAGGCAAAATCACAAATCAAAGACCTCATCAGCAAGCAAATCAAGTCCTCCCAATAAGAAAATCCAAACCAAAGTTCTTACAATAGGCACTGGTTAATCTAGAAGTATCGCACAAGTGAACGAACACTAGTTCCATCATTTCTGGTACGTATTATTCTCATGATGTTCCAATGACACCAACTTTTCCCAACAAAATGTTTAGTTTTATGCCTGCATTGCATATTTATCATTCCAAAATTTTGAAACAAAACAATAGTCACTCACAGCCTTTGATCTGAACTCTCAAAGGAGCCCCAATCAAAGGAGGTCAAATTGTAAGCACCCAATTTCGTTTCAAATTTTTTGAATAGGCCATGCATGGATTATTATAAATAATCTTTGATCCTAATACACTTAGACTTGGTAAATTTGTTGGTTTAATTTAATTCCGGATTAGAGCCAATTGGAAACCATATTTTTTTTTCAATTCATCAAATCCACTTTGAGCATAAGTCAATTGGGCCTTATTTGATTCCATCAATTTTAAGCCCAAAGACTTCAATTAAATTTTGGCCCAATCCAAAATCCACTAAATTCTATTGATTTATGCTAAGCCCAAACACTTTTGGCCCAAATTTCGAGCCCAAAAAAAGACTTTCAATTTTTGTGGATGAATTTTCAATTTCACACTCCACTTTGCATTTTTTAAATTTCTAATTTTCAAGACAAGCTCTCTTTCTTTTGAACTAAAAAAATATTTCTTGCTCTCCCCCCATACGAGTGTTAAAAATTATTAATTGCACACTTTCCCTTCAAGCTCTCACTCTTTCCCATGAGTCAAAGTCCACCTTTCCTCCAAGCAAAACACTACTTCTCGTTAAAAAACAATGACTTTATCACTTAAAAATTGAACCATTTCTTCCTCAAATGGCTGGCCATTGTGTGCTAAAATTAAGAAATTATCTTCTTCCCTTTTTATCTTGTTAAAGCCACATTTCCTTATTAAGCTTTCACAATTTTCCCGTATGTAAAAGTCCACCTTCTATACTTAAAAAAGTGCACCTTTCTCCACCAAAAAAAAAAATCAACTTTAAAACTTCAAAAGCTGTAGTTTTCTTTCTTCCATGTGTGACATAGGAAGAACACATCACCATATCCTTAAATAAAGGGGACTCAAGAACTGTCCAGGTTGGGTTTAACCACCCTGAAGGTCTTAAGGAGATACTTATCACTTTCCTCCAAAGAAACCAAGACCTATTTGCATGGTCAACTTTCGACATGCCCGGGATTGATCCCCAAGTCATCATCCACAGACTGGACATAGTTTCGGTCCACAAGCTTGTCATTAAGAAGAAGAGGTCCTTCGCCCCAGAACAACAAAGTGCCATAGAAGAAGAGGTAGACAAGCTTGTTGTGGCCAATTATCCAAGAAGCTTACTACCCAAAATGGGTCACCAATGTGGTGATGGTAAAGAAGGCCAACAACAAATGGAGAATATGTATTGATTTCATGAATCTGAAAAAAACTTGTCCAAAAGACAACTTTCCTCTACCTTTGATAGACTAGTTAGTCAACACCACTTTTGGACATGAACTACTTAGCTTCATGGACACGTATTTAAGTTATAACCAGATCCTCATGCATGAGCCAAATCACCCTAAGAGTGCCTTTATTACCGACCGAGGCTTATACTACTACAAGGTAATGCATTTTGGATTGAAAAATGCAGGGGTAACCTATCAAAGATTGGTTAATAAGATTTTCAAAGAACATATTGGTAAGAATATGGAAGTGATGAGTCTTAAATATTGCATATTTTAGACCCTTAACTTACATTTGTTATGCTCTTAGTTAGTAGTATTTTACTTTATTTTACGTTTTTCTTGTGTTTTGTGTATTTTTACAGGTTTGTGGAGAAAATGAAGCATTTCAGGAGATTTGAAGCTTCTGGAGACATTGCGCTCGATCGCACGAGATATGCGATCGAGCGCACCTGCCTATGAACGAGCACAAGGTCAACATCCCACATCGAAATATTTGAAGTTCAGTGCATCTACGATCGATCGTAGCAGACATGCTATCGAGCGCACATGAGATCGTGCGCACAAGACATGCGATCAATCGTACCTGCGATCGATCGCACCATTCTGCGATCGAGCGCACTCGGGCCAGTATCCCACATCGAATCTGAAACCTGCAATGCTCCGTGACTTCCCCTATATAAACACCATTTGGCTTCATCATTCAGTATACAATTCCTGAGCCACTTTGGTGTTTACTGGTGGACTTCCGCCAGCATTTTGGTGGATCCTGAAGGCATTGCTACCACGAGGGGAAGCGCCGCCCGGCAGCGAGTGGAATTTCTCCCATGTAAAGTTGTTTATTTATTTCTTTATATTCAGTTGTTTTAGTTTAAATGTTTAGCACTTGTTATTATAGTTTTATAGTTATGAGTGGCTAGACTCTTCAGCTAAGGTTGAAGATGAAGCCCCGCCGTTGTTTGGCGTAGTAGTTCAGATTTGCTTGTACAAATCTGACAATTTTTAGTATAAATGTTCTGTCAATTATTTGAGTTAATCTTATAATTGATTGAGTTTAAATTGTCTGTTGGATTTTCTTTGTGTTTCATCTGATGGATACATTGAATGCTTTTCGATTAAATTGGATTCCCTTTGTGATTTGTTAAGAGCGGATACATCGGGTGCTTTTGGTTTAGTTGGGATATTCTTTGTTTTTTGTCTTATAGTTGGATTCATTGAATGTTTTAATAGGCTATATTTTTAGAACATGTATGCTTAACTTCAGTGGGGTGGATTCGGAAACCTTAGTGTTTTTTATTATTAGTTTTAAAATCAATTTAATTTAGTTTTAATTTATTTTGCAAATTTTCATTCAAAATTCGAAACTAGGTTAAGATAGAGTTAGTTTAGATTAAAAATTATATTTTCACAACGCAATTCCCTGTGGATTCGACCTCGCACTTGCACAACGCTATATTGCAAACGACTCGTGCGCTTGCGAGTAATTTAAAACTCACAACAGGAAGTATATGTGGATGATATGCTAATCAAGAGTATCAAGACTAAGGACCACAAGTCCAATATGAAAGAAGCATTTGGTATATTTTGACATCACCAAATGAGGCTGAACCCAAAGAAGTATGCTTTCGCATTCACCTCTGGAAAATTCTTAGGCTTCATGGTCACATAGTGAGGGGTAGAGTTAATCCTAAAAATATTAAAACAATTCTAAACATAACTTATCCTCGGAACATCAAAGAGGTATAAAGGTTAATTGGGCCCATAGCAACACTTAGCCGATTCATGTCCAAATCTGCCGAGAGGTGCCTACCATTCTTTAACGCTATCAGAAATGCCAAAGATTCGCCTGGACAGAGAACTGCCAGAAAATGTTAGGGGAATTGAAGGAATACTTGAGTTCACCCTCACTCCTGACCAAACCCATTGCTGGGGAGGAGCTCTTTCTCTACATATCAACGGGCCAGGATGTAGTGGTCTCAGTCCTGAT
Organism: Bretschneidera sinensis; assembly: GCA_023935145.1. Classification (NCBI taxonomy): domain Eukaryota; kingdom Viridiplantae; phylum Streptophyta; class Magnoliopsida; order Brassicales; family Akaniaceae; genus Bretschneidera; species Bretschneidera sinensis. Next base: position 53,676,452 of record CM043699.1, read on the forward strand.
TTGAGAGGAAAGTGGGATCTAGAAACCATCTACTATGTCAGTTGAGTTCTCTATAATATTGAAATGAGGTATCTCCCTATCGATAAAATGGAATATACTCTCCTAATCACAACTCAGAAGCTCCGACCATACTTCCAAGCCCATACTATCAACTTGCTGACCAATCAACCCTTGAGACAAGTACTCTACAAACTAGATATCTCTAGAAGGCTGGTAAAATGGTCCATAGAGCTCGAAGAATTCAATATCTAGTACAAACCTTGGACAGTAATCAAGGCCTAAGCTTTACCCTCAGATAACAATTAAGGCCCAATCCTTAGCCTCGGATAGCAATCAAGCCTAAGCCTTAGCCTCAGACAGCAATCAGATCTCGAGTTAGAGACTGTACATTGATGGATCCTCCAATCACACAAACATTGGAGTATGCCTTAAGGTTTGGGTTCAAAACCTCAAACAACAAGGTTGAGTATAAGGTGTTGCTTACAGGGATGAAGTTAGTAAAAAATTTGGCTACCGAAGCCTTAAAGGCACACAACGATTGACAACTAGTGGTCAACCAAATAACTAATGAGTATAAGGCTAGAGATATAAAAATATCAAGTATCTCGAAAAAGCTCGTGAACTCGCTGCAATCTTCAAAAAGTTCTAAATAGTTCAAATACCTTAAGCATAGAATTCGAAGGCATATTCCCTAGCACAACTTGCCTCCTTTTGACAGTCTGGCCTCACCCAAGCGGCCTATCTCGAGACCCTTGATACACCTAGCATTGATTAAGTCTCGATTATGCCCGTGGTCGAAGAGTAATCTTGGATGGATTCGATTCTCTAATACTTGAAAGATGGTACACTTTCTAACCAGAAGAATAAAGCCAAAAAACTCACCTCCGGTGCTTCGCGGTATACTATCATCGAAGGATAATTATACAAAAAGGGTCTCACCACTCCTTATCTAAAATGCTTCGAGACTGCCAATGCAGATTACACCCTCCGAAAAGTTCATGAGGGCATATATGGAAATCACTTTGTAGGCCGAGCTTTGGCCTTCGAGATACTACACCATGGCAATTACTGGCTGAAGATGCTCCACGATGACAATGAAATGGTTACAAGGTGCAAAACTTGTCAGCAACATGCCTCCGTGTTGTGACAACTAGCCAATCCGTTGATGACGTCTATCACCAATCCACTTTCCTTTGTTATGTGGGCAATAGACATCGTTTGTCCTTTCCAAGAAGCTCAAAGGCAAAAGAAAAAGAAACATATGATAGTTGTTATCAACTACTTCACTAAATAGACAAAAGTTGAGCCTCTTAGTAGCATCTTCGATTACCAAACCCGAAGGTTTGTCTAGAAGTCACTAGTATATCGGTTTGGCATGCTAAGGATATTTTTCACTAACAACAACAAACAATTTGATAGCTCTTAATTAAAATCCTTTTGCCAGGAGCTCCATATTGAGCACCGTTTTCCTTAGTGGGCTACCCTCAGGCTAACATGCAAGTCGAAGTAACCAATAGGACTCTCTTATAAGGAATCAAGAAGAGACTTGATGACGCCAATAGACAATGGGTTAAACAGTTACCTAATGTTCTCTGGGCCAACCGAACAATTACACAAACTCTCACTAGAGAAACTCCCTTTTGTTTGGCCTATGGGTCAACGGCTGTTATCCCTATCAAAATAGGGATGCCATCGTTGCTGGTGCAAAGCTTCGACGAAGCTAATAACGAAGAAGCCCTTAAGATGAATGTCAATCTTATTGAAGAAGCAAGGGAGAAAGCTCAAGTCTAGCTAGCTTCCTATCACTAGAGGGTGACGAGATATTACAACTCCTGAGTCTGCGAAAAAACTTTTAAGCTACATGACCTGGTGCTCCAAAAAAACAAATTCTCCTACCCTCGAGAGATAGGAAAGCTCTGTCCAAACTAAGAGGGACCCTACCATATTAAAAGAGTATGTTGAGCTAGTACATTCGAACTCGAGGATCTAGATGGCAAGTTAATACCTCGGACTTGGAACTACAAATATCTCTGCAAGTTTTATGAGTAGGGCACCTATCATCTCCAATTTTTAGAATTCCTCCTGCTTGTTACCAATAAAGTTTCTTCTATTTCTCTAATTCTTGTAAATCTCCGGATATTATCAATAAAAGATGAGCTCCATCAATATTTATTTCTCTAATTTGTGTAAATCTCTGGATATTATCAATAAAAGATGAGCTCCATCAATATTTATTTCTCCAATTTATGTAAGCCTCTGGATATTATTAGTAAAGAAGACTCATATTTTTTTTTTTGGAATTCTTATCATCTTTAGTAAGGGTTCAAAGCCCCTCCCACTTCGACAAAGACCAAGGAGGAAGCTTTGAGCTCTTCCCCCTCAGAATCCTTGCTTTCATATTAAACTAACAAGTAAAGTAGAAATAATAGAAGATAAATTGCACCAAAGGGAAAGATCTCTATTAACTTAGAATATTTTTTTACAAAGGCACTAACGGCTTTACAATACAAAAATCTTAAGAAAAAAGAAAAAGAACCTAGTCTACCACTACGTTCTCCCCATCCACCTTCGTGGCCTGAACCTGGTTTTAGACCTCTTCCTCTTCATCCCCCTCGGTATCTTCCGCGATCATGGCCTCATCATGAGAATCTCTAGGCTCAAGTATGGAGAAGTCTTGCTCTATTTATGTCTTATTAGCCTTCTTTATGGCTTATTCGAAGCCAGTCGGGTAAAATGACCCAAATTACTTCTTTGCAACATTCATAAACTCTTGGGACTCTTGGAAAGATGCCATAGTGTGTTCAATAGCCTTCTTAACTATCACTTTCCTCTCTCGAGCCATCCTAGCCTTCTCAACATCGGTTATGTCATTTTGGTATTTGGTTATCTTAAGCTCGGCCACTGCAAGGGCCTTGGCCTCCTCTATCTCAGCTACGGTGGCCTTCAGACCCTTGATCTTAGAATCCTTGATAGCGATGAGGTCCTCCAAACTCTTGCAGAGAGTATGACTACCCTACAAGTTCTCAAAATCTTTCAACCTATTGGTAAGGTTGAGGCAACAATGGGTAAGTACGCCAATAGCCACACCTATCTGGAAAAACACAAGTTAGTGACCTTTAGACTTAAACAAATCGAAACGAAAATGATAAGGAATACATTTTTACCTTGGAGACCAAATCCTCTACTACCGCAACAAGAGTCTCTATAAGGTTACCCCCTAGCTTCACAAAAACTCGAGGAGGAATGCCTCGAATCAAATGCTCCCTCATGATCTTGGAGCTCCCAAAGACAAGTCAGTGACTTTCACACACCAGTTAGGTCTTAAGACCTCGGGGGTATAAATGGAATGGAGCTAGAGGCAGACGGTAGTAGGGAGAGGAACAAGAGGAGGAGCAGTGGGACTCCGAACCTTAGTTAGAACATGAAAGGCATCTTGAGGTTGTTTGTCAACAACCTTTCTTTTCTTCGAAGGCTGACCCTCTAAACCACCTCTAGAGAATTTTTCCTTCTTCTATCTCCTTGATTTCCTCTGAACTTCTTTTACTGCATCCATCTCTGCAATAAGGAAAATACACAAGTCTAGGCAATAAAAGAATAATCAATTACTAAGTATTAGAAGGTTTCTACCTAGGTCCTCTATTGGACCCTCAAGATAAAGCCTAAGCTTAGTAAGCTCCTTGTTACTATACAGAATGGTGACATCTATGGGTCCACCCACCATATTAGCCATTGTGTCCAGCTCACACCTCATGAGATTTGGATTCTTATTGGGCCTCACCAGATCCTAGTCCCACTTAAGAGGAACCTTAAAAATCATGTCACTCTGAATATAAAAGAATGTTTCTTTCCACTTCTTGATAGAAGAGGGCTTCTTTTTCAGCAGTCCCTTCCTTGCCCTCGAGCTAATCACTACCCAGCCATGCTCCTTATGCTTACTAATTTGAAACAGGGACTTGAAGACATTAACGTTCATCACCCCCTCCACTTTTATACAAACGTATATAAAAGCTAATACCAGATATACGGACTTAGGCACCGATTGACATAAAGTTATACCATAGTGGTTAAGGATGGTACAAAGAAAAGGATAAAAGGGGAACCTAAGCCTAACTTTAAGGTAGTGGGTATAAACACACAGTTCAAAGGGTCACCCTTACCTTTGGTCATCACATGCCTGTTCTCTAACTCAAGCATTCCTAAGCTCGTACTCTTCAGGAATCCTATACTTAGTCATAAGTACTTGAAGCTCTTCTCCTTTCTGTTTGTTTATACATGAATTAGCACAAAAAATCATATTCTTTCTCTCCTCCTCACCCATTTCTTTTCAGAGTTTAGTTAGGGCATGGTTACACTACGAGGATAATGAAGCTCTTCTTCCCTTATAAGGCACTAATGCTCAAGATCCAACTGAGGTGCTAGCTACCTCGATCTCCAGAACTTTCTTCTCTACCTTTATTACTACTTCTATTATCATGGCTACCCCTACTTTCGTCACTACTCCTACTTTCATCACTACTCCTATCACTACTACTACTTCTATCACTACTAGAAGACATTGAAAAAAGAGAAAAAAACTCACTAAAGACGGGAAGCTTCGAACTCTAAAGATGTTTCTCCAAACAGACTTCAAAACTCCATAGACTTCAAGCTCTTCAATCTCCTTAAACTCCAAAACACCAAGAAGCTCTGCTTTTAGAAAGACTTTAGGCTCTTCCTCTTTCTCAAACTCTAAATGATCTTAAAGATTTTTTTGAATTGCAAATGAGTGAAGTGAGAAGCAAGGGAGGACTCTACTCCTTTGTAAAGAGTTCTCTTTATATATAAATGATTCAAACGAGAAGGAATTAATCGTTACAGATGTAAACAGCTGTAACAAAGCAACACCCTTTCTGATAACCAAGAATGCACATAACCTTTTTCAAAGGAACGAGAAAATACATCGTTTTATTTATGAACAAATGCCGCCTCACAGTAATCGTAAAAGTGTATGCCCTCATTAATTCCTAAGAAAAGTTCTAGAAGTACTAGCCCACTTAATAAACTCTATATTAAAGAACTTTGGCCCAATATGTGAGCCTTAGAAAGTCTAAAATCTGGCCTCTATTAATGAGTCCTAAAACAAGAATACCTGGTATGGCAAAAAATTAAGTAGGCTTAACATCCCACAACTGCACCTGTTTACACATCTCAAACGAACAAGTCATTTCTCCTCGGACATGTTCTCTAAAACTTATAGTAAGTTTCATCCAAATGATTCTCCTCAAAATTCTCCATCAAAGTTCGAGCAGCTTGACTTAGTGTCATATCCTCAGAAGTCTCTATCAAAATCTGAACAATTTGACTTAGTGTCGTCTCCTCAGAAGTCTCCATCAAACTTCGAGCAGTTTGATTCCTATTATTCTCTTTGGAAGTCTCCATCAAACTCTGAGCAGTTTGATCCCTATCCCTCTCCTCGAAAGTCTCTATTAAACTTTGAGCAGTTTAACTTAGTGCCATCTCCTAGAAAGTCTCTATCAAACTCTAAGCAGTTTGATCCCTATCCTTCTCCTCAAAAGACTCCACCAAACTCCGAGCGGTTTGATTCCGATCCTTCTCCTCGAAAGTGTCCATTAAACTACAAGCAATTTGATCCCTATCCTTCTCCTTGGAGGTCTCTATCAAACTCCAAGAAGTTTAAATTAGTGTCATCTCCTCAAAAGTTTCAATCAAACTCCGAGTAGTTTGATCCCTATCATTCTCCTCGGAGGTCTCTATCAAACTCCTAGCAGTTTGACTTAGTGTCATTTCCTTGAAAGTCTCCATCAAACTCTGAGTAGTTTGATCCCTATCATTCTCCTCAGAAGTTCTCATCAAACTCCGAGCAGTTTGATCCCTATCATTCTCCTCGGAGGTCTCCATCAAACTCCGAGCAATATTGGAAGTCTGCATTAAACTTTGAGTAGTGTGATCCTTATCATTCTCCTTATAAGTCTCCATCAAGCTTTGAGCAGTTTGATTTAGTGTCATCTCTTCAAACCTATTCGCCAAACTCCAAGCAGTTTGACTTAGTGTTATCTCATCGGACCCATTCGCCAAACTTTGAGCAGTTTAACAAAGCGTCATCTCCTCGGACTCGTTCACCAAAATCCGAGTAGTTTGACTTAATGTCATGTCATCAGACCCATTTCGCCAAAATCCAAGCACTTTGATTGAGTGTCATTTCTTCGGACTCATTTTGCCAAACTTCGAGCAGTTTGACTGAATGTCATCTCCTTGGATTCATTTTGCCAAACTTTAGGCAGTTTAACTTAGTGTCATCTCCTTAGGCCTATCTCATCAAACTCCAAGCAGTTTGACCGAGTGTCATTCCTTAGACTCATTTCGCCAAACTTCGAACAATTTGACATAGATCATCTCCTCAGACCTATTTTGTCAAACTCTGAGCAGTTTAACTTTGTGTCATCTCCTTAGATCTATTTCTCCAAATTCTAAGCAATTTGGCTGAGATTCAACTCCTCGGACTCATTTCGCCAAACTTCAAGCTGTTTGACTTAGTATCATCTCCTCGGACCTATTCACCAAACTCTGAGCAGTTTGACTTCGTGTTATCTCCGCAGACCCATTCTCTAAACTCCACGCAGTTTGACTCAACATCATCTCCTTGGACTCAAAGATGTTATCATTCAAGCTCACCTCACTCTGAAGAAGTATCAAGTTAGTAGGTTTCCTCGGAATCTACATCTCCTCCTAGATAAAATTGAATCTCCATTCTTCGCCCTTTTAGTACTCGAATACCCAAAACAAAGATAGACTTGTTCTAAAGAAATCACTCCAAAATAAACTCTACTTCCTCGACTGAATGGATTGTAGTCAAGGAAGTGGGGGTATCTGATGTAGAGGAAAATTCCATTTCCAATAACATAATGGCATATGACCCCCTCCAAGTAGAAAAGATTAATTTCACAACTCCGACAAATCAACAATCGAATCACCACACCTGATAAAAGGCATAACAGTAATTTTGCATCGATGTCCTGATTCTATTATGCCACTCCAGCTTACAGATAGATCATTATTCAACTTATAAATAACTCCAAACTCATCTATAGGAATACTATTTCTATCACAACACTTAGTGATCAATCACTCTCCTAATCGAACTCTGCTATGAAAACACCATATAAAGAGGGCTCTTAACATCAAAAGGTACATTCAATTTTGACTCAAAGCTTTTAGCTTCATACAACTCTCTTTACTTTCAAAAAGCTCTATTCTAACATAGGCATTAGAGAGTCCCCCCGAAGGCACACCCCTCTGATCCTCCAGCGAATTTTAAGTTTTCTCCTCATTTTGTATGTGCAAGTTTCGCTCCCTGATCGTTCAAGTTCCTAGTGGATTTTCAGTATCAACACTTACAAACCCAAAAATTGCATAAACTTAAATAAAAGCGAAAAAGTTAACTAAATCATCCATGAATGTATAAAAGTAAATCCATTCGTCTATGATAACTATAACACAAAATAAAATAACTCTATTCATTCATCCATGAGTAATAAAATAAATAAAACAAAAACTAATCTTAACAAGAAAGAATATTAAATCATCTAATCTCATTAGACTATCCAAGTAAAATCATACATAAACCCACCATGGAAGTATAAACAAGTTATCATACAATAATCAAGTATAAGCAAGATATGTTATGATCATCCAAGGACAACGATTTATTCATGTATTCTTGGTCAAGACAATATCTATTTCATGTCAATCAATCATATGATCAAAGGTAAGTGAAGTGAAATTATGTGAAGTAAAGATAGCATTATATGAGTCATGGAATCTATGGTTTATCATGAAAAATTCTAATCTAATCAACTAAATATGCAATCATGCATTAAAACTGAAAATAAATTAACTTAAATCCTCTTATTTAGCCTAGAAACATCTAATATTAATAATCATGCATTAAAATGACCAAAATCAATCAAAACATTTTCCTTTAACTCTAAATTCAATTAAATTATCCTATTTTGGTTTCAATTAAAGATCTTGATTCATGTTAACCTAGGATTTCTAGATGTTATAGGAATGGTTTAAACAAGTTAAAGACAATTAAACATGCAAAGAAAAGCAACCAAAACAAAATGAAATGAGAAACCAAATCTAGAAAATCATCAGAGACTCGAACCATTCTAAACTGGAGCCACATGGTTCGGGCATATGGCACCATGCCTTATTCTGGACCTGAGCATGCACCAATATCAGTAACTTCGAGAATTTTTTAGTTTTTGGTTTTTTTAGTCAAGTAACAAGTCTAGAAATCAACCTAGCATGCAAGAAAAATTAACCAAATATCTATGAAAAATATTCTAATTCTTAATCATGTAAAACATCGAATCAAACACAAGAAATCACATGGTAAAAAAAGGTTAAAACTCTAGAGAGAAAGAAAAAAGTTTCTACATTTGAAGCGTGTTTATCACTTGAGAAGATCAAAGCACGAATCACGAATCACTCTTAAGTAATCAAACATGGACAAGTGAGGTCTTAGAATCCTTATTCTTCTCCAAATGGGGGGTGGGGATTATTTTCTCATTCCTCTCAACAAAGCGACGATCTAAGTATCAACGATCTTCGATAGTACTCCAAGCTAAGTCCTTTCCTTGATATGATCCAAAAATCATAGTTCTTTGGAGGTTTCTTACTATTTTTATTATGAAGAATGTACTTTATTTAAATCCCAGAGAATATTATTTCAAGTCCAATTGGTTTGAAGTGCAAATTCAACATGGATTTAAAATTGTGGCCCGTACACCAAAACTGGTAAGTTCAGACCTGTTTCGGTAAAAAATTAATATCTCATTCTTCCTTTATATTGAAAGATAATTAAAATTATATTAATATAGAAAAGAGTAAAATTTGTTGAATTGGGAATCAAAAGTTATTAAGCTCTGAAGACGTATCCTGAAATAATGAATTTTGGCATTTTTTCCTTCTTTCTTTAATCCTTTTTTTGTGGATTTTTGTTCTTCTACTAAACCCTTTCTTGATCCTAGAAAATACTAAAACTTTGTAAAGAACACCTCTTGATCATGTATATGAACCATCATCTCCATTAAAGAATAGTAAGGTGAACGGTTGTTAATTATCAATATCTTATTTGCTCATTATCTATTCCATAATTATCTTTGATCCCCTATTCTCTTTTCACTGTTCACTTTTTAATTAATTTTTTCAACATTTTTCTTTCTTCTTTCATCCATTTTTTTTCAATGCATTCTCCATGATTCATCCTTTATGAAACAATGAGATGAAGAAATCTTATTGCCCCTTGTGTAATGATGAGGTAAACTTATCTTTTCTTTGCTCTAGTCTAGGTAAGAGAAAGAGTTTTAATTCCTCACTCTCTTGTACCCAAACATCCCAAGCCTTGGGATCTTTCACATAAACATGACAAGGGATTTTACCCCTTCAAGGTTAAATGATGACTCCTTACTCGTCATCCTTGCCTTATGCTCGGATGACAACAATCACTTGTCTAATACATTAAAAACGCACACATCCCGGGAACCACCTTACTACTTATAAAGAGTTTTTAATAGACTTAGTGGGTTTCACTCGTTTCCATTAGCCTACTCATCATAATTTGCACTCTCACCATATTTACCTTCTTCAAGGGGAGTGACCTTGGGTAATGAGTTGGATGCATGGGTAACAGGCGAAAAAGATAAAATAAAGTTATCTAGGTCAAGGACCCTATCTATCCCTTTACTTGTTTGCATATTGTTAGAATATCACCTTCTTGCGGAATCCCAGGTTGTGATCTTTCCAAACACCCAAGTCCACAATGACTTGTAAGAAACATGAATCAAATAATCAAAGAAAGAACATAAGCAATTGTTATCGAGGTTCGACAATGTGCTTACGTCTCCGTGAGCTCCTCCGAGCTCTCTGCACTAAATAAATGGAGTTCTCACAATTACAGTAACACCTTCTCAAGAACTATCTTGTTCTTGAAGAACAAAAGAAGAGAAAAAGAAAGTGATAAGGACTAAGTGTTTCCCTGGAATTTTCCCCAAGAAAATTCTAATTACAAAGCCCTTGAATCCCCAATCTATACTACTCTCTCTCTGAACAACTAGCCTCTCTTGAATGAGTCTCTCCTATGTGTTTTGTGTGTCTGCACTCTCACACTTGCATGTCATTCTCTCTTGTGTTGAGATGATGTCTCCACTTGTTGTTAGAAGGCCCTTTATATATAGCAATGACTTCCTCATCCAATCTTTGAGATCAATCTCAACCCTTAGATCTTAAGAACTAAAGACCCATGGCTCTCTAAGAGTCTAAGTAATCCTGTGAGTTTTAGCCAAGTCCCACGCACTATCTCAAAGTGCTAATTTAATTAGTGTCAGGTGTGCGTTCGTACCGCGGCTCAGAACGGGGCATGCCGCGGCTCAGAAGGGGGGAAACATACTGCCATGCTGGAGGCCGCAACTTGGGTGGGCTATGCCGCAGCGCTCAGGGCCGTGCCTCAGCGCGCACACCTTGAGCCACGACGCGTATGGTGGTACTAATCTTCTGGGACATGCTGGAGGTCGCGACGCCTAAGGCTGGGCCGCGACACACAACCAAACCTGATGTTGAACTTCTTCACCTGTTTAATTCTTTGACAAATCCCAACAATCTCTACCTTTTCTAAGCAATTAAACCTGAACCCATTGTGTAGAGAACTCAGGATCCAAACACAACTTGAGTCACCATATCAACCGACTCCAATCCTAAGAAGTCCAAGGCAATGATTAAACTTACTTAGAGGTAGAACTTTAGTACCTAAATCTCTAGGATTTTCTTCTGTTGTGACTTTGTCTACATGAATGCATCATTCCGTAATATTTTCCCAAATGAAATGATACCAAACATCCATATGCTTAGTCCTCTCATAGAACACCAGGTTCTTACACATGTGCAACGCACTTTGGCTATCCGAATACACCACCACCTGCTCTTTTAGGACCTTCAACTCTTCCAACAACCCTTTGCACCACATAGCCTCCTTAACCGCTTCTGTTGTTGCTATGTACTCTGCCTCGGTTGTTGAGAGTGCTACCACCGGCTGCAACTGAGCCTTCAAGTACCTCAACAACCACTTCATCCCAAGCCAAAGCTTTTTTCCAAGATTACACACAAATCTGCTGAGAACATTAATTGCTTGAGAAATGTCGGGTCTAGTGCTTACCATCATGAACATGACTGATCCAACCGCACTAGAGTAACGGACTTTTTCCACTTTCTTCTTCTCCTCATCCGTTCCAAGACATTGCTTGCTGGAGAACTTGAAATGACTAGAAAAGGGAATGTTTATTGGTTTACTATCTTCCATGGAAAACTTAGACATCATCTTTTCTATGTAGGAAGACTGAGAAACCTTCAACCCATTTCTCTCCCTTTCTCGGATTATTCTCATCCCAAGGATCTTTTATGCAAGGCCAAGATCCTTCCTCTCAAACTCCGAACTGAGTTGAGACTTCAACCTTTATATTCTTTCCCTGCTGTTACTAACCAATAGCATATCATCGACATAGATGAGGATACTCACCATTTCCTTCACCTTGTGAACTGGTGAGAAATTTTTTGTGAAATCTATGCCTCCTCTTTGTGTGAACCCCTTGACCACCAGCCTAGCCTTGTATAGGACTTCATCCCCTGGAGGGTTCCCTTCTTTGATATTGTAAATCCACTTACAATCCACAACTCTCTATTTTCCTGGAATGTACACCAATTCCCAAGAGTTGTTCTTCCTCAAAGAATCAATTTCCTCCTCCATAGCTAGCTTCCATCTTGACGAATCCTTACATCCCATGGCATCAATGTAAGTTTTTGGTTCACTTATCCCTCATTCTGAATAAGAAACTATTATAATAGCATCCGCAAAACCATATCTCAAAGGTGGTCTGACCAGCCTTCTTTCCCGGTCCTTTGCAAGCTGATAGTCATTCTGACTTGCTGCATCATCCCCTTCTAGTTCAGCCTCCTCATGAGTGTCCTAAGCTTGGCCTTCATCAATGGGCTTTACCTGGTCTGAACCCTCTTGCCTTCCTTGCTTTACCTGAACTGAATTTTCTTTGATACTATGCTCCACAAATACCGAACTGGTTTGCTCACTATCCCCTGCAGGGTTAGTTTTCTCCAAATAAGGAAATAAATGCTCATTAAAAATGACATCCCTACTTATTATGAGTTTAGTTCCTTTTTACCCTTAACCCCTTCACCATATCCTAGAAACACACACTTTCTAGACCTTGGGCTAAGTTTATCATCCTTTTGATGTGCAAATGCAACACATCCAAAAGTCCTAAGGTTGCTCAACTCAGGGAGTTTTCCACTCCACATCTCCTCGGGAGTCTTAAGGTCCACAACCCTAGAGGGTGATCTATTAACCAAATATGCAGCAGTAGACACCGCTTCCCCCCAAAAACATTTGGGTATTCCGGAACCAATTAACATGCACCTAACCTTTTCCATAAGGGTCTTATTCATCCTCTCAGCAACTCCATTTTGCTGAGGGGTTTTCACAACCATTCTATGTCTTAGAATCCCATTTAACTTACATAATTGATCAAGTTCCTTGTTAAAAAATTCTAAGCCATTATCGGTTCTTAACACCTTAACTACCCTGCCCGTTTGAGTTTTTTCCAGCTTTTTCCACACCACAAATTTATTCAAAGCATCTGATTTATTTTTAAGCAAATAAACCCAAACTTTTCTAGACTAATCATAAATTAAACATAGAAAGTAAAGATTACCTCCCTGTGTTGGTGTTCTTGCTGGTTCCCAAAGATCTGAATGAATGTAGTTAAGAATGCCCTTAGACTTTTGCACTCCATTGTTGAAACTGACCCGATGTTGCTTCCCAAGAACGCAACATTCGCAGAAATCAAGTTTCTCTACTTTGTCACCATTAAGTAGACTATTCCTGCTGAGAACTTATAGGCCCTTTTCACTCATGTGTCCCAAGCGATTGTGCCAAAGGGCTACCTTATCCATCTCAGCCATCAAGCTTGCTGCTTGATCCTTGATGTCTGTGTCTCTGATCATCTCATAAAGACCATCCTTCATTGCTACTTTGATCACTATCAAAGATCCCTTGGTTACCTTGATCTTTCCTCCCTCTGCTTTGTATGTGTACCCAATGGAATCTAGCTGTCCCAATGAGATCAAATTTCTTTTCAAATCCGAAAGATATCTCACATTCCATAGCAGCCTTGTAACTCCATCAAACATCCTCAACTGGATGTCTCCCGTGCCCTTCACTTGGTAAGAAGTATCATTCCCCAGGAAAACCTTTCCCCCATCGGTTTCCTTGAAATTCTTGAACCAATCCCGATGAGGACACATATGATAAGTGCACCGGGAATCCAAGATCCATCTCTCGCTTCCTTCTTGCCCCTTGCGTTTGAGCACACAACAAGAACATAATCATCTTGCTATTCTCCCTTGGCAATCAAAGCCTCTGAATTCTTGGTATGGCTTCCTCACTCACCCCTTATCATCTTCCTGCAATCTTTCTTGAAATGACCCTCCTTATGGTAGTAGTAACATCTATTTCCTTCAAATCTTGGTTTAGAGTGCGCTCTCCCATGGTTTTGTCCTTTACCCTGTGGTTTGTCCTGGTAGTAGCCATGGATGTTGCTGCCATACCGAGTTGCTGGCCTTCTTTTAACAAACATCCCTTCCCCACTTGATGCTTCCCCCATCTTGGCTATGATACCACTATTGGAAAATCACCTTATTGCGGAATCCCAGGTTGTGATCTTTTCAAACACCCAAGTCCACAATGACTTGTAAGAAATAGGAATGAAACAATCAAAGAAAGAACACAAGCAATTGTTATCGAGGTTAGACAATGTGCCTATGTCCCCATGAGCTCTTCCGAGATCTCTGCACTAAATTAATAGAGTTCTTACAATTACAGCAAAACCTCTTCAAGAACCCTCTTATTCTTGAAGAACGAAAGAAGAGAAAAAGAAAGTGATAAGGACTAAATGTTTCTCTAGAATTTTCCCCAAGAAAATTCAAATTACAAAGCCCTTGAATCCCTAATCTATACTACTCTCTCTCTAAACAACCAGCCTCTCTTGAATGAGTCTCTCCTGTGTGTTTTGTATCTTTTCACTCTCACACTTGCATGTCATTATCTTTTGTGTTGAGATGATGTCTCCACTTATTGTTAGAAGACCCTTTATATATAGCAATGACTTCCCCATCCAATCTTTGAGATCAATCTCAACCCTTAGATCTCAAGAACCAAAGACCCATGGCTCTCTAAGAGTCTAAGTAATCCTGTGCGTTTTAACCAAGTCCCACGCACTATCTCAAAGTGCTAATTTAATTGGTGTCAGGTGTGCCTTCATGTTGCGGCTCAGAACAGGGCATGCCGCGGCTCAGAAGGGGGGAAACATACTGCCATGCTGGAGGCCGCGGCTTGGGTAGGTTGTGCCGCGGTGCACAGGGCCGTACCAAGGCGCCCACACCTTGAGCAACGACATTCATGGTGGTGCTGATCTTCTGGGACATGTTGGAGGCCGCGGCGCACAACCAGACTTGATGCTGAACTTCTTCATCTATTTAATTCTTTGACAAATCCCAACACATATGTTTTCTCTCAACTAACATGTTAAAAAAAAAGATAAAATCAAGTTGCTTGATAACATGTTTTATGATTTTTTTGAGTTCCCCTTAATTAAATTACAATCAAACCAATTGAGCCCTATGTTGAGCCTAGTTTAGTCCAAAATATAGTATTTTTTCCTATAAATCTTGTTAGCTTGATATCATTAAGGAGCCCATAGAAAAACTAATGTTGATTGGACCCTAACCCAATAAATCTAAAATGAATAGATGCCTAAGGGGCAAATGGAATGATTTATGAAAAGATTATCATTCATTTGGGCTTCTTGGGTTTAGTCCAAATCATCACTAGGTTCTCAACCCCTTGTGAGGCTTATCAATATCAAACTAACAGCACTTAACTATAAGAAAACAAATTTGCGGATTGAAGAGACCTAAACCAAGGTTCTTTTAGTTAAGTCTTATTAGCTTGACATCATTAAGGAGTCAACCAATAAGAAACTAATGATGATTGGGCCTTAACCCAAGAAATCTAAAATGAAAGAGAAATTGTGTTGAAGGATCAAGTGGAATGATCAATGTAAGGGACAATCTTCATCATTCATTTGGGCTTCTTAAGTTTAGCCTAAATCACCACCAGGCTCCCAACCCCTTGGGAGACTTATTGATATCAAGCTCATAACACTTAACTGTGAGAAAGTCAATTTTTATATTAAAGAGGTCCAAACCAAGGAAGTCTGATTGGAATTCAACCACAAGAAATTACTTTCACGTTTCTATTTCTACCATTTGGACTAATTAAGAACTTATCCGGAAGTGGAGTTTAATTCATCTAGTGGGCCTTTGGATTCAAAGCAAAACCCATTGATAAATTAAAAGTAACACTATGGATAAGTGAGCATAGAAAAAGGATTCACAACATAAAGAACTCAAAAAGTGTCTTTTTCTTTTCTTTACTTTTGTAAAAAGGAGTCATAGGTCCAGGGAAGGGGAAATCCTTTCCTCATTTTGGTACAAATCCTATAGTGAAAGGCTAAGGAAAAAGTCCTTTTAAGAGTGGTCTCTCCTACAGCGGACGAACTTACTGACGACTTAGCTCCTACACCTAATTACCATAATACAGCCTCCACCATAATCACCTTAGTAACTACACATAATCCTAAACAGTCAGCCGAACATCCTTCAGCAAACATCTTGCGTACCACAAAAACTTACCCTTTAAGTCCAAGTTTGGAGAGATGAATAATGCCAAATTTTGGAGGCTCATGGATTGAGCTGAAAAATTATCTGATCTGGACAGTTTGGCTTTGAAGATTGCAATGAATAAGGAAGGCAATGCAATGTCAATGGTAGGCCCTATTACAACACGTGAACAACATATTGAAGGGCATGAACAACGGATTGAAGAACAACCGATTAAAAGACGTGTTTGAGAAACAAAGTAGAATTGATGATGTTAGTTAGATTTAAAGCATGTGAAGGATGCAAGTTAGTTTAAGAGCACAAAGAAAGAACTTGAATGGTTAGACCAATATGAGTCAAAATTACGAACCCTTTCTTTTGAAGGATAAACAAGGAGATGCTGTTTCTGCCTTTTATCCGATTGCATTCTCCATGTTAATGAAATAGTGTTTGATTTTGAACGTGTTATGTCTTTAATATATGATAAGTAATATTTTTCAATGAACTTAATTTTGAAAACAAAAAACTGAAACAAATGAACTCTGACTGTTAATTTGGGTACTGCATTTGTTTGTTTTAATAAAAACAAAAAAAATCATGGTATATATGCATGGTATACCTAAATATTTGAGCAAAAGATCACCTTAACCTAAGAAGAAAACCTTGGGAAGTTCACTTATAATCTTGAACCTATAAAATATTTAGTTTGGAAAAGCAAAGTAGTTGGATTTGAGACGACGATAGGCCATTGTTGTAATTTTCCCATTCATCAAGATTTTCCTTCGTTGTGATTTCTTTCAAAACAATCCTCGCCGTGGATTACTTTTCACACCACCAAATCAAGGCCCGACACATGACAGCCTTTAGGGACCTCAACGGATTTAGTCCAAAGCGGATTCAACCCGAACAAATTCTTCCACCATAGATTTTAACTCAAGTTGATTTGACCCAAGTCGATTCCGCTCCTCAATATACCTGAAAGGATTCCACTTCCTTTCGGTGTCAACACATTCGACGATGAAAGTTTATAGAAGAACAAACCACGCCAAAGGGACAAACAAAAAAATGAAAGATGAAGAGAATGATCGATAATGAGACGAAAGTAAAAAAAAAAAGGCCAACCTTGGCTTATAGGAACCTTGAAACACCTTTTAAGCATTTTGATTATGCTTTTTTTTCATTAGTATTAGAAATTATTGGCCACGTTACAAGCTTTGAAAAAGTCCTCTAAGATAGATGAAGATCGCTTAGCCTCACAAACTATTTTTAGGTGACGATAGAATTTATCTTTTCCAAGCGAACATATCAAGCTTTGAAACCACTCGTGAAATAAGATTATCCCTCCAAAATAACTTCGCAAACCAACTCTCATTCTTGCACCACTTGTAAGAGATTTCCATCAAATCCCACCTTACACCACTTGTAAGGAATACATCCATGCTAATTGATTATGTTCGCCGAATACATGAGATGAAATCCTTGAACTATGTACGACTTGATCCCTCTTTTGGTACATCGGCAACTACTTTGGTGCCGCCACAATCTTGCAAAGGAACCTTAGTTTCCTTTATGCCCTCATCAGAACTATCAAAATTAATGGACACATTTTTTTTTTTGTTTTGAAAATGGCTTATGCCAATTGTTCAATTTAAGTGGACTTCAGAACATATATAGTAGACAAAAAACACATAGAATCATAACATCATTAAGTTTTTCTTTGACTCAGTCTCAAACTCAACAGTGGGGGTAGATTTTGAGAAAGAATAGTAGAAGGAAAATTCAAACAAGTATGTGGGTCCCAGGTCCCACTTTGCCATTGCATCCCTTAAAGAAATTCTAATTGATCTCGATGCCTTTGAGTGAGAAGATCGCATTGATTCCATACCGAGATAAATTGTGGTGCTTAATGCCTTTCACATTTTCGGTCCAACATATCAATTGAGCTGAGATAATTTCCATGGCCATTCTTTTGAAAGAGTAAAGAACAAAAATTATTGGACAAGTTGTGAAGTTTTGTTCTTTGGATCTGCTAGAGGATGTGTACCAAACGGAAGAAAAAAGGGTTTTACATACATGTTTTGAGTCAAAAAATAGTCCTGTGATTTCTTAATCAAATTTTAAAGTAAAAAATATCTCTTGCATACATTGTTTTTCCAAACTTTATAATTAAATAAAGACCTAAATGCCATAACTCAAATTCATGCTCAAGAAATTTGAAATTTAACTAACAAGACTCTGCAGAATTAGTTCCAAATTCCTTCCTTCAAGCAAACCAAAAGTCCTTCTAATAGGCAAATCACTAAAAGTCCTCCCAATAGAAAAATCATTAAAAATCCTCTTAGCAGGCAAACCAAAGTCCTCATTAGTAGACAAACCAAATTTCTCATCAGTAGGCAAACCAAAGTCCTTATTAACAAGCAAAATCATAAACCAAAGTCTTTGTCAGTAGACAAACCAAAGTCCTCATCAGCAAGCAAACCATAGTTCTCGTAAGCAGGTAAACCAAAGTCCTCATTAGTAAGCAAAATCACAAACCAAAGTTCTTATCAGCAAGCAAATCAAAGTCCTTATCACTAGGCAAAATCACAAACCAAAGTCCTCATCAGCAGACAAAATCACAAATCAAAGGCCTTATCAGCAAGCAAACCAAAGTCCTCCAAATAAGCAAATCCAAACCAAAGTTCTTACAATAGGCACTGGTTAATCTAAAAGTATCGCATAAGTGAACGAACGCTAGTTCTATCATTTTAGGTACGTATTATTCTCATGATGTTCCCATGACACCAACTTTTCGTAACAACATGTTTAGTTTTATGCACGCATTGTATATTTATCATTCCAAAATTTTGAAACAAAAAAACAGTCACTCACAGCCTTTGATTGAAACTCTCAAAGGAGCCCCAATCAAAGGAGGTCAAATTGTAAGCACCCAATTTCGTTTCAAAATTTTTGAATAGGCCATGCGTGGATTACTATAAAGGATCTTTGATCCTAATGCACTTGGACTTGGTAAATTTGTAGGTTTGAATTTAATTCCGGATTAGAGCCAATTGGAAACCATGTTTGTTTTTTTCAATCCATCAAATCCACTTTGAGCATAAGTCAATTGGGCCTTATTTGATTCCATCAATTTCAAGCCCAAAGACTTCAATTAAATTTTGGCCCAATCCAAAATCCACTAAAGCTTGTTGATTTATGCTAAGCCCAAACACTTTTGGCCCAAATTCCGAGCCCAAAAAAAGATTTTCAATTTTTGTGGATGAATTTCAATTTCACCCTCCACTTGGCATTTTTTAAATTTCCAATTTTCAAGACAAGCTCTCTTTCTTTTGAACTAAAAAATTGTTTCTTGCTCTCCCCCGATGTGAGTGTTAAAAAGAGAAGCTTTCTCCTTCCTTTTGCCTTGTTAATTGCACACTTTCCCTTCAAGCTCTCACTTTTTGCCATGAGTCAAAGTCCACCTTTCCTCCAAGAAAAACACTACTTCTTCTCCTTAAAAAACAATTACGTTATCACTTAAAAATTGCACCATTTCTTCCTCAAATGGCCGGCCATTGTGTGCTAAAATTAAGAAATTATCTTCTTCCTTTTTTATCTTGTTAAAGCCACATTTCCTTATTAAGCTTTCATAATTTTCCCATATGTAAAAGCCCACCTTCTATACTAAAAAAGTGCACCTTTCTCTACAAAAAAAAAAAAAAAAATCAACTTTAAAACTTCAAAAGCTGCAATTTTCTTTCTTCCATGTGTGACATAGGAAGAAGTCTTCCTCTTCCTATTTTGCTTTGACAAATGCATCTTTTCTTTTTGAGCTTCCATCCTTTCCCACATGTCAAAGTCACATGTTCGACTTAAAAAATAAACACTTCTCTTCCTGTTATGACTGACCACAAAGAGGAAAAATCTTCATCATCTTTTACTTTGTTAAGACCACCATAACACTTCCTTGCTTTGTTAAACACATCTTCCTCTTGTAATTTTGACTTAAAAAATTTCCCTCTCTTCCCAATGGCTAACTACTAAGAGAAGAAATCTTCCTCTTTCATTTTTGATTTGTTTACCACACCATATTATTCCTAGCTTTCTCCTTTCTACCTAAAAAACTACATATTTCTCTCTCATTCACAAGTGCCTACCCACCCTCTTTTCCTTTCTTTATTTTCGCTATTTTTCTATCCACTTGGACATCCCCTATTCTCCTATACATAGCCCCTTTTATTAACAAAATTATACCTATACATACTAAGGCAAAGTAATGAAAAAAAGAGTAAAAGGAGAAGTATATAAAGAAAAAAAATAAGAAAAGAGAAAAGAAAGAAGAATATAAAGATTAAGGTGAGAAACATAACAAAAAGAGAAAAGAGCATTAAAAAAGTAGAGAAAAGAGCATTAAAAAAGTAAAAAAAAGAGAGCAAATAATGAAACAAAAAGAAGAACAAGAGAGAATCTCTCTATATTCGGCCACCATATTGGTTTTGGTTTCCTAATATTCATTCAAACCATTACTCCAAATCCATCAAGTCCACTAGAGCGCGCGGAATCTCCGAGGATTATTCTTGCACATAGAAAGTTTTCTTAGCCAAAAAGGTTAGTTAAATTTCTTTTTGTTGTAAAATAAATTGTTAACATGCTTTATGTTTATAAACCACCTTGAAAATAGATTAGATAATCTAAATTACATTTTATTTGATGAACTCCATTGTAGTTTTCATATTCATTTCTTTATCCTAGTTCTTTTATGATGCTCATTTCATTTCTTTTAAGTTATGTGTTTTCTTCCAATTTGCTACAAATAACATGCTCCTTTTTAAAAAAAATTGTTAGGACCCTTCTTTGGTCCATTTCATTTCAAAACCACATGATCATTAGGATCTCTTGTCTTTTTAATTCATCTTGGCTTGGAACATTGAGGGATTGTTAATGTCACCATTGTAACAATTCAAGAGATTTATTCATTTGAGTATGTTTGCCTTAGTAGAATGGAAACAAATCACTTTAGCTCTTTGAAGAATTATCCTTAGTATAAAACTAATAATGCTTGTTTCCAATGAATTAGGTCATGTCATCAATCTTTTTATCAAAACACCATCACATGCAAGAAGCAACACAATGAAAACACCAAAAGCAAAATAACTTTTCTTATAAAATGACAAAAAAAAAATTATGGATTCAAATATAAAAATTAAAGTACTGGGCAGGAAGACAAAGACTTGGACTCAATAAAGGACTGATAAGAAATTCAAAATGACTCTACCACAAAATCAAATAACAAAAAAACATGACTTTTTCACTTTGAAATTAAACGGTAGCAGAAAAAGGAAAACACCATCCTCTCATTACCAATCTTTTTCTTATTGCCTTTATTCTCCATCTTCGTTTGTCCATAGGTATCCCCTTGTCAATCAAGTCTTGAATTGCATAGCGAAGATGACCACAACTATCAGTATGATGACCATTTTGTTGATGGAAGTCGTGATACTCATTGGAATTATAATTGAGATTTTTTCTCGAATTATTTAATGGTCCATATTAGGCTAGGAAACCTTTATTCATAACATTGTACAATGAGAAACTCAAAGTGGAGATATTATTCAAATTCTTCTTGATTCCTTGATTCCTCATATTCTTTGTTTGGCCACTACTTATTTTTTTGTACCTTAGCAACTTAAGAACAACTTCTTCTAGCATGACATTTTCAACTAGTGTACGCAAATCATACAACCAATGGAAAGAGGTGAAAGGTATGGTAAAGAGAACTTTGGAGTAAATGAATTGAAGGTTTTTTAAAACAATGCGGATTTGGTCGTTTTCACTTGGATGGTAGGTCATTTTGGAAACTTGGACATTCTAAAGAGTGATGAAACTAGAAATTGTATCATTAGGTTCTTGGTTGATGGTTTCAAGGTCATGAAGTGTGTGGGTGTAGTGTTTGGTGAATTGAGAAGCCATGTCTTCAATGGTTTCCTTTATGGATGTTTATAGCGGTGCTCTTTGAGTTACTTTCATGAAATCATCATTCCAAAAGTCCTTAACACTAAGATCACGCTTCTTTTCATTCACTAACTTCTCCACTTATGCCATTGCCAACATCTTAATTATCTCCATTGTTTCATTTTGTTGCCTCATCAACTCTTGTTGTTGATCGATCACAAATTCCATTATTTCTTTCAAGCTTTCGAATGAAGTAAATTGGTCATGGGTCACTTCATTAATTCTCTCACTTTCCATGGTGTTTGGTTCTCTTTGGCATATAAAATAAAATGAATAATGAACAACGATCAATGTGTGCTTCAAGAAATTCGAAGAACTTTTAAAAAAATCTAAACCCAAAGTCATTTCCTAAACCACTCAAAACATCCCAAGAGAAAAAGCTTTGAAAATCTCTGTCTTTTAACAAAAATCAATTTAAAAGAAAAATGATAAGGACATATGAGGAACACCAATTTTTTTTTTCAAGATAAAAAGAGGAGGATCAAAATTCAAAACATGAACATCAAGTAGGTTTTAGCAAAAATCCGTTATACAAATGCAAATAAGATATGCAAAAAAGCAAGACATAAATTTTTTTTCTCTTTTTATGAAAAAAGAGCAAGTGATGAAAGCTAAAAACCTTTATATATATATACACACATAACAATGTGAGATGCAACAATCAAATACAAAGAAAATACAAGAGATCTATTTTTTTTTCTTGTTTGTTTTTTTTCCTATTTTTGATTTGTATTTATTTTTTTAAGGATGAAAGGACTCTATTTGGCACCTTATATGTTCTGTATGGTATTTGATACTTATGTTATATGCAACCTAATAATTATACACTTGTTAACATTATCAACATATGACTCTAATATATATGAACTCAAGACCCAAAATTATGCCAAGCAATCAATAACCCAAAGATGAATGAAGTGTTTTCTATCTAGGATGCAAAAGTGTGCTTGTTCTAATTCAATCATCAAGAATGCATGCAAAATTCAATATCACTTAATACAAGCTGTCCAAATAGTCAAATCAATATGACACTCAAGCTATACATGTGTGGAATAACACACAAGTGCAATTCTTGCATGAATATAAAAGTAACTTGATTCTCATACCAATCATGAAGAGCAACACTTGGATCCAATTAATGGATATTGTTCTCAATCCAAATATGAAAAGTATAATTTCAAATCTTTAACCTATTAACTTTTATGGAAAAGATTGTTGGCCGATAAAAGAAATAATTTTTTATTATGAGAAAATCAAAGCCAAAAATATTTTAATGAAGTCTAAAATGAAATTTTACGATGTCAAGTTTATGCATAAAACTGTCAAGCAATTTTCAATTCATGTGCGCGTACAATTTCAATTTTGAATTCCATTAATTTGAAGGCAAAAATCTTTATTAACCCATGAAAGAATTTTTTTTTTTTTTTCAGTTTTCTAGAAAACTTGGATCACTCTCAGAAAGTAAAGAAATCAAGATTAAAATCATATCATACCATACCATTATGACTATTTATTCATCCAAATGCATTCATTCATGCCTAGGGGGAGGTTTTTAAGATCGAACATCACAATTCACACATATGGCTTATGCAAAGCAACTGAGAGCATTCAAGGTCATTCATGCATGATTTTGTCTTTTGAGATCATCTTACATGAAAGCTTCATACAACCAAACCATCTTGTCTTACTCTTTTTCCTATGCGATCCAAGTCATTCAAATACATGTATTCATGATTCATACAAAGAAATAAATGTCACTTCGAATTCCACACTTCGAACATTAACTCATACATTACTTTTATCTTTATCATTCATGATCATCGCATGTTTCTATGATTAATAAACATTTAAATCTCATGCATCCATTACACTTAATCATTCATATAGAGCATATAAGTAAAATATGCATTCAAACAAAAGGTAAAACTTTCCTATGGTGATTTATGCATTTAACTTTGTTACTGTTTCTTCTCTATTTCAATAAGACTTTTCCTTGTTTACTTAAATGAAGGAAGAGTCCAATGTGAGGTGATAAGAAGTTTAGTCTTATTGTAAAGAGGTGAATTATGCATTCAGGTTCAATATATACATGCAATCAAAAAGAGTTTCACCTATCTATCAATTCAAGCATACTTCATATGTCTAAAGCAAACATAAGATATCTGTTGGTATTTGTCTAAGTTTTAAACATGTCTAAACATGATTCAAAGATGGTTAAAGTCTAAACTAAGGTTGGAGTATTAAAATACAACAAGTTAAAAGACTGCACACATGTGTATGCATCACTTTGGAGCAAGGAAAGGGTAGGCGCACTAGTGTGCGCACTTCAGCACACAAGCAAGAAAAAGTGTGTGCACTGTTGTGTGAAGGGGCAGCATCAGTGTGCGCCATGCCGCCCCTTCACCAGTGCCTAGGCATCCAGAATGAAGACCCCCTAACCCACGCCAGCACCATGCCGCTCCCCACCAGCGCTATGCCTTCCAGAATGGGCTGCAAGTGTGCCCTGCTCAGCGCCATGCCGCCCCTTGTTGAGCGCCTAGGCGCTAGGCACACCAAAGCACACATGGACAGCATGCTTTAACCTCTTTTTGGGTGCATGGGTGCAAGGTTAAAACACACAGCACCACTTAGGATTGATGGAGGGCCATGGTTAAGTGGTAATCAAGATCTAAGGGTAGAGATTGACTCACAAGAATGGACAAGAAGTGGGTGCACTATATAAGGGTTACCTAGCTTCATTCTCATGTAACAAGTACAAGAATTACATTGTGACATTGTGTGAGATCAATTGTAATACAAGAGAGAATTGTGTGAGAGTGAGAAAGATCAAACACAAGAGGGACTCATTGTAGTGAGGCCGGTTGTAAAGAGGGAGAAGTCTAGATTAGATAGAGAACATTGTTAGTTCTCATCTTCTTCCTTTCTTCTCTTCTTGGTTTCTTCAAGAACTTGAGCTTCTTGAAGAGGGTTGCTGTATTTGTAAAGAACCACTAATTTAGTGCAGAGAGTTCAGAGAAACTCACAGGGACGTAGGCACATTGCCGAACCTCGATAACAATTACTTGTCTTCTTTCTTTCTTTGATTTTTTGTTATTGTCTTTGATTGCTGTATTTCTTTCTACAAGTCATTCTAAACTTGGGTGTTTGGAAGATCACCACCTGAGCATCTTGTTAAGGTGATTTCCAATAGTGATATTCTGTTTGTTTTTCTGTTTTTGCTTCAAGTTTGTGGTAGAGTAGTTCCTGGCATTGCAATCGAGCGCTGGCTAATAGCGATCGAACGCAGTGCGATCGAGCGCTCAACTTATAGCGATAGAGCGTAATTCCAGAAACTACCCGAACAGCAGTACTAAAACTGCTACACTGAAGAACTTCATCTGATTCATGCAAGGGATTCGATCCAGGAATCTAACCATCTTTCCACTCGATATAGAGATTGAGTGGACCATTTGACAGAGGCCTAGAGACAACGTTGAGGAGGAAGAAGAAGAATTCAAGGGAGAGGCACCAATGGCAGAACAACTTGTCAACCAACCACCACTAGAGCAAAGACCCATAAAGCAATCTTTTATCCCACAAAAACTCAACCAGCCCTCATGCATTGCCTATCAACCGGAGGTAGAAGGCAATTACTACATATCCCCATAAATACTCAATGCTTTGACTCACTTCAGGGGCATAACTACTGAGGATCCACACTTGTATCTTCAGGAATTCTTTGATCTCTACAAGTTCCAGCACATCCGGGGCCTAGATCAAGAAGGAATTAGGTTAATTCTTTTTCCTTTTTTCATTAAAAGATAATGCTAAGTTATGGTATAATTCATTGCCTGCAGTTTCTATCCATACTTGGGAAGAGTTATCCAGTAGATTCCTAAAGAAGTTTTTCCCAGCCCAAAAAACAAGACAGATGAGGAGAGAGATTCAATCTTTTCAACAGAGAGATGGAGATTTTTTTTGAAGCATGGGGACACTTCAATGAGCTGCTTCTCAAGTGTCCACATCACAACCTACCTCAAGATGAGCTGGTATAAGCTTTTTATAAAGGTCTAAATGACATGAATAAAGGTATTGTTGATTCAGGTTGTGGAGGTGTGCTGATGGAAAAGAGCAGTGAAGAAGCCATGGAGCTTTTTGAGACATTAAGTGAGCACACCCAACAATTCTCATCCAGAGAGATGCTAGGAGTAAAGAGCAAGGGTGTGTATGAAGTGAACTTAAATGGTGGATCTCCAAATCATATGGCTACTGTGGAAAAAAGCTAGATATGATCGTAAAAGCCATGACTGCTCAGAATATCCCACCTAGTCCACAAGCCACACAACTCTAGGTATGTGCTATATGTTCTCATTTTGATCACACTACTGAGACTTGTCCTTTGTATTCATCTGCAGATCAAGAGCAAGCAAACTAGAGAGTATTGTATGGCAATTGGCAACTCAACAACAATAAATGATGAATTCACAAGATTGGTTTATGGTAGATGAAAGACAATTTCGGACTAAGCAAAGACAAACAACTAAAAGCATGAGCAAGCTATTCAAATACTGGAAATACAAGTGGGGCAAATGGCTAAGGAGCTGAATGGAAGAAAACAGGGTGAACTTCCAGCCCAAACAATAAATAATCCAAGAGGACATCAGCAACTGAAGGCCGTTACAACTCTCAGAAATGGTAAGATCATAGAAGCTGATGAGCCTGCACAAGCATCTTCAGATAAAGCATCCACATCTAAGGTAAGTGAAATGGAGAAGGTGAATGTACCACCATTCCCTCAAAGGTTAGTAAAGCCAAAGAAAGAAAATAAATTGCTTGATATTTTTGAAACTTTGAGAAAAGTAGAGATTAACATTCCTTTACTAGATGTAATTCAACAAATTCCTGCATATACTAAAGTTTTGAAAGATTGTTGCACTCATAAAAGGAAGTTTCAGGAGTATAAAATAGTAGCTTTAATTGAAGAGGTTAGCGCAGTGTTTTTAAGGAAACTACTACCAAAGCTAAAAGATCCAGATAGTTTTACCATTCCTTGCAGGATATGTGACTAACTTTTTGAGCGTGCACTACTGGATCTAGGGGCATGTGTCAATTAGTTGCCATACACTGTATTTGAGACACTGGGTTTGAGGGAACTTCAACCAACTTCCATCACCTTGGAATTGGCAGATAGAAGTATCAAAAGACCACGAGGTATTCTTGAGGATGTCTTGGTAAAGGTAGGTGAATTTATTTTACCTGCTAATTTTATTGTATTAGATATGGAAGAGTCTCCTATGCCATTTCCTTTGCCCATCATCTTAGGAAGACCCTTTATGAGAACTACTGATACGAAAATTTGTGTGAAAAAGGGTATTGTAAGTATGAAGGTAAATGGTGAAAAGACAGAATTCAAAATATTTGATGCATTAAAATTACCCTAAGATGATATAGAATGTTTTAATGTATGTATGATGCAAGGTGTTGCTGAGCAAGCTTTTCAGGTCCATCACATTGATCCATTAGAGACCACCCTCACCCATAGTTTCACAAGGTCGGATATTGAGCCAGAATATAAAGATGTTACTAATGACATCATTGAAGTTGTGCACCTCCTTGAGGCCTCTCCAAAACATCCAAGTAAGTACACCCCTCCATTTGAAACTTTTGTACCTACAATACTACTCTTCTTTGTTCTATTATCTAGGTACCAAATTTGGAATTAAAGCAGTTACTAGAACATCTAACTTATGCTTATCTGGGAGAGAATAAGACACTACATGTGATAGTTGCTGCCAATCTAAGTTTTGGGGAAGAAGAGAAGTTGCTGAGAGTTCTTAGAGAGCACAGAACTGCTATCGGATGGACCATTACTGACATAAAGGGGATAAGTCCAGCCAAGTGCATACATCACATCTACCTTGAAGATGAAGCAAAGCCCACCAGGGATGCACAAAGAAGACTCAACCCATATATGAATGAGGTAGTCAAGGCGGAGGTATTGAAACTGCTGGATGTTGGCATTATCTACCCCATCTCAGACAGTAAATGGGTAAGTCCAGTTAGTCGTTCTAAAGAAGAGTGGGATCACAATGGTGAAAAACGAAGATAAGGAGCTAATACTTACAAGAATAACCACTGGTTGGAAGGTATGCATCAACTACAAAAGACTGAATAAGGTGACAAAAAAAAAGATCATTTTCCCCTACTCTTCATTGATCAGATGCTAGAAAGATTAGCCGGCCATAGTTACTATTGCTTCTTGGATTGGTATAGTGGTTACAACTAGATTACAATAGCACCAAAGGACCAAGACAAGACCACCTTCACATGTCTTTTCGGCACATTTGCTTACAAAAGGATGCCATTTGGATTATGCAATGCACCAGCCACCTTTCAAAGATGCATGATGAGCATTTTTTCTGACATGGTGGAAAAATTCATTGAGGTATTTATGGATGATTTTAGTGTTTTCGGTTCTAATTTTGATGAATGCCTCAATCATTTGAAAAGTGTCCTCAAGAGATGTGAAGAATGCAACTTAGTGCTAAACTGGGAAAAATGTCACTTTATGGTTCAACAAGGCATTGTGTTGGGTCATTCCATTTCCAACAAGGGTATTGAGGTGGACAAGGCCAAAATTGACATTATTTCAAAATTGCCCCTCCTCTAACAGCCAAAGGTGTCAGAAGTTTCCTTGGACATTGTTGGAGTGATTATCTAACTAAATAAATAAGCAAATAACCGTCCGAGTTTTACTTGCAAGTGCGCAAGGTCTGTGGTAGCATAGTGTGCAAGTGCGAGATCATTTCCATAGGGATTGGTGAATTTCGTTTTAGAATTAGTTTCTTCGAGTTAAAAAGAGAAATAGCAGATTTGATTTGTGAGTAAACAACAATAATGAGAACATAGGACTACGATATCCACCCTAATTATACTTTCCCACTAAATAAGGTGTCAATGCTCTAGCCTTATCATGAATATCTAATTGTTGCCAACCTAAGGACTTAGTCCACACCTTAGGCTATTGATCTCTCTATGCAATGAGTTAGGCATGGTGTATACTCTAACTCTTTTCTCTCTTAAAGGATTCAACATGAGTGTATACTGAGTTGTTCCTTAAGAGAGCTTGAGGGTTGTGGAGATCGACAACCACACGGGACCTAGGGCTTGGTCCGCTCCCAGTTTCCCATGTTGATTAACCCGGGAATCCGGTGTGGATATCCCTTGTTACTAATGTTGAACCCAGGACTTAATCATCCAAATTGATTCGACTAACCTATCCATACCACATGCATACGTTGATCAGGCACATACATATGAGGAATGTAAATACAAACAGGTATTAATAAGTTAAATATTCTAACAAGGCTATAGCAAAGATAATCAATGAATGAACATGTGGAAAAGCATAACTAGGGCTTCAATCGAGCCCTATAGAAGTTTAGTTACATATACTAAGTAAACTAAACATTCTAAACATAATGAAATAAAAACAAAAAACTAAAACTGAAGAAGACTCGGGAGACGAGTCGTCAATCCCTCTCCTAAGCTCTCTACTTCGAATCTAGAACAAAAGGTGTGGTTTATGTGTTTTACAGGGCTATTTATAGGGTCTTTATGGTGTCTTGAAACCCTAAATCCTTTTTGGATTTGAAAGACTTCTTTCCATATCTGGCTCTGCCGCCTCTGGAGTGATTGCGTTCGAGCATACGCGGGATGCGCTCGAGCGCAAGTGTGCGCTCGAGCCTTCTTCAAGTGCGCTCGTGCTCTTGTGCACTCGATCTCAATGGGGTGCGATAGATCTTGACTTTTGCTCCTACAAGCTCCAAATTATCATCGTTTTGTCCAAGTCTTGTGAAAAACACATAAAACACGAAAATGAAGTAGAATCCATAGAAATAGATAAATAAAGAGCCTAACAAGTGTAAATTAAGGGGCTTAAATATGACTATTTAAGCACTTATCACACCCCCAAACTTACACATTGCTAGTCCCTTAGCAATACAAAACTAAAGACTATGTTAGAACAAAAATTTAAAGATAAATTCATTTCCATGATATTAAAAAATTTGGGTTGTGCATAAAACTATGATAACCATTCATGAGTAAGCTTAAAATAAAAACACATTTTTGTATTGAAAAAGGATTTTCAAAAGCTCGTGTTACTTACCTAAGGCTGGCCCAAGGCATCGCAAGTTTGATTTGTGTGTCATGAATTAGCATATATAAGATGGGGTTTCCACATAATTTTAGTGTATAGTGTTTCGGTGCCCAAACCTTTATCAAATTCCTCATCAAAGAGAACAAAAATGGCATAATATTTATTTTATTTTATTTTATTTTTTATCATGCTATCTTTGCCATGTTGAGTTCCATCAAGCTTTCTATTTGACCCGTGTAACGAGTGTTAAGCCAATGACTCCCAAACCAGATGGTTTTAGGGCATTAGGTGTAAAGACACCCCTAAGGACTTACTAACTCGAATAAAAAAGGCTACGAAACTAACAGGTTTTAATGCTTCTAAATGAAATTCCCACATTTTGACGTGAACACTCAATGCTTACTGAGGCAAGAGGCCCAGTTACTCAGTAAAAATTTGTTATTATGATCATTAAAGGCTTACTTCCCACCTTTTGACGTGAACACTCAATGCTTACTGAGATAAGAGGCCTAATTACTCAGTGGAAAGTTTTTATTGATCATTAGAAGCTTTTCATTTTCTTTTTGCATGATGAACATTTTTCTTTATTTTTCTTGTGCCAAAGTGTTCTTTTCAACAAGTCCTCAGATTACAGTTAGGTTATAGAAACATATATAAAAGAATTATGTGTCATACACCACACAAATGAATGCTAAATGTGCTTGTGCAAATTTGGATCAAACTTGTGAATTCTTTGGTGCCTTGAGATAGGTAACTAACTTTGTAAAATTTGTAATACAAGACTATGTATTCTAGCTTTTAAGCTTACTAACGAAGTGTTATCAAAATTTTAAATTAACCAAAATTTTTGTTACCAAATGAACATGCATTTATCATTTCTAAAAAAAAAAAAAAATTGGGGACTTAATGTGTGTGCATGTGTTTCAAGTGTGCGTGTAATAGTATCTAGTATCTCCCATTACCCCCAAACTTAAAATACACATTGTCCCCAATGTGTGTGTGGCATGGAAGGATCTGACCTAGGAGATGGAGAACTAGGTTGCTTGCTTGCTTGCTTGTACACGCCCCCAAACTTGAACTGGATGCACGCATTAAGTACTTGACAAAGAAAAATAAACGTTGTTCCAGAAAACAAAATATAATAGACATGTAAATATAACTATAAACAAATGAAAAGTACTGAAAATGAAAAAAAAATATGTCTGGGGTGCCTCCCATGAGCGCTAAGTTTTACGTCTTCAGCCAGACGGGGTATACTCTTACTGCTGATCATCTGTGGGTACAGTCGATGAGGTACCGGGTGTAGGAGGCAGGTGGTTAAGGATGGCCTGTAGCATCGCCTCATGTCGTGCAAACTATGCCTCTAACCCATTGATCCCCTGATGGATCAAATGGGTTACCTCGCGATCCTCCCGATGGATATCGGAAAGCTCACAACGGAAAGAGGATAGCTCATCTAGGAGGTGCTGATACTCCATAGATCCCATGTCTGTCTAATTCTCCTCCCATGAAGGACTCACTAGTGGATGCTCGGCCTCTATCGGATCATCTGCTATAGGCTTAGCAGCTGGAATATGTGCCCGGGGTCCTCAGTGTATGTGAGACTGGCTGAGACTCCACTGGGCTCTCCCAAAAAAGAGATGGTCACAAATTGGGCCATCAATAAAAGAGCCTCTAATCTTCTTCTTCTTGAAGATGTGACTGAGCAAGAAGGGGAAAGGAAGGCCCCACGCATTAGCTATGGTCGTCTGCCGGTTATGCACCCCATCCCAGAATTTGTGTATCTGACTCCATATGACCGCTGGGATGGAGTACCAGTGACCCCGGTGAAAGGCGTAGAGAGCCTATAAGAACTGATCCCGCCTCTATGTCTTATGCCCCAAAGGACACACGTTCCGCTACAGGACTGAGTTAATGAACCATAAACAGGGAGGCAACCTCGATTAGCTCCCCGCATTGTTGTGGCGGTCTGCGTACTATCCCGCACACATATCCTCTATGATGTGTGATAGAAGGAACGGATCAGGCTGCTCCTCCATGTGGCTGTCCTCCGATGGGGACTTATCACAGCAGTGTAAAGAGCTGGCTATGTTGGTTATGGTCAGCTCTATGAATCTGTCCTGGACTGAGGAAGATAAAATCTTTGGCTTAGTGCAGTCGTAGGTCAAGTTCTCGTAGAAATTGACCACGAATCGAGTGTATGCTGTCGAGTAGACTGGCATGAACAGCCGCTTGAGACCCCGGTTCTTGAAATCTTGGACCGCCCATCTTGTGGCGTCCAAACTCTTGAAGTCCTCTTCCACACTGAATGTTGTCTCGAATAGTATTTCACGCTGTTCGAAATTGGGCCTGGATGTCTGATGACGGCTGCTGGAAGCTCGGGATGTGGAAGCTATGTTATGAAATCTAAAACTATGTTACCGTCAAGATTGCACTCGATCACAGATATTGTGCGCTCGATCGCACGAGAGGTAGTGCACTCAATCGCACTCGGTCAGGCAATTTGTCGAAAACCTTATGTGCACCAAAAACTTTCGAAGCTATAGAATATATTTTAATGATTGCCCAACCTCTTAAAAATTGTAAACACGATTCCTCAGTGAATACAGATGCAAATTTACTATGGGAATGTAATTCAAAAATGTGCGTGCGTGTAATACAACAATTGTTATAAAATTTGCAAGAAATACAAGTATAGCTTACCTAAGGTCGTGAAATGGGTATGGATGAGATATATAGTATGGGCGATGGGAATGGGGTAAGGTTAGGTTGGTAATATGCTAAGATCTAGATTCAGGGTGAGATTTCTGCTGTATGAGCTAGTGAGTGCGAGAGAGACATCAATGGTGCAATTGAGCGTAAGTGAGTGAGAAAAAGAAAAACTATTTATAATATGCACGTGACCTCTTTGCCTTACGTGCACTCGAGTGCATTGTGAAGTGCACTCGATCGCATTTGTGCGCAACTGCTTAGTGTGATGCACTCGTGCATAATGCAGGGCGAGGTGGCCTTCGAGCGCATGGGGTGTACGCTCGATCACAAAACAAAAATTTACTAAAAGGGAGTTTATATAAAGAAATGATTTAAAGTGAGATAGGAACGATACAGTCGTACCAACTTGTAGTGGCCTCAGTACCACTAACCTTGATAGAGGCACTTTAAGCTATATGTACAAGCAAGTGGAATTGCTCAAGTGCTCGCTATGGTAGCTTTAAGGCTACATCCCTTGAATGAGGCACTTAGGACCCCCATCAGGTGGTTCCAGTGCTGTCAACAACTTCTTTATCTCCAATTGTGGTGCCTGGTCAGTAAAATAAGGAGAAATATTATTAGTGAATGCAAGTTTTTTAAATTGGGGATTAAACTTACTTGAAAGCTCGGGTGTGTTCTTGATGGTGTGCACAGCTTCATTCATATCCTTAATTACATTGTCTTCCTCTGGTTTACCGTCCAATCTTGTGTTAGCATGGTTGGGGATGGTCTCTAATAGAACAGTGTAATGGACTTTAGCCACTTCCTCACCAATTCCTTGCATGAAACTCACATTATGACATTTATCAGCAGTTTTAGGGGGGTCTATTGTATTAAATATTTTAAATTCTATCTCTTCATCATTTACTCACATGGTAACAATGCCCTTTTTTACATTAATGTTTGTGTCAGCAGTGATCATAAATGGTCTCTCTAAGATGATGGGTAATGGTACAAGCATATGGCATTCCTCCATGTCTAATACAATAAAATCAGTAGGTAAGATAAATTTACCTACTCTTACCAAAACATCCTTGAGGATACCTCTTGGTCGTTTGATGCTTCTTTCAGCCAATTGTAACGTAATGGAGGTGGGTTGGAGTTCCCCCAAACCTAGTGTCTCGAATACACTGTAAGGTAGCAAGTTGACACTTGCTCCTAGGTTTAATAATGCATGCTCGAAAAGCTGGTCACCTAGCCTGCAAGGAATAGTAAAACTACCCGGGTCTTTTAGTTTAGGTGGTAATTTTCTCAATAATACAGCACTCACCTCTTCGGTCAAGGCTACCGTCTCATACTCCTGAAATTTCCGTTTGTTAGTGCAACAATCTTTTAAAAACTTGCATAAGCAAGTAGTTATCTTATTGCATCTAATAAAGGAATATTTATTTCCACCTTTTCAAGGTTTCAAAAATGTCAATCTTTTTAGTTTCCTTTTTAGGCTTCACTAACCTTTGAGGGAAGGGTGGAGGTGTATTTACTTTTTCCTTTTCTCTTACCTTAGATGTGGAGGTCTAGTCTGGAGATGCTTGTGTAGGCTCATTGGTGCCGATGATCTTACCACTTCTTAAGGTAGTTACAGCATTCAGTTGTTGATGTCCTCTTGGATTAGGCAGTGGCTGGGCTGGGAGCTCTCCTTGCTTTTTGCTACTCAATTTCTTGGTCAACTATCCCATTTGTACCTCTAGTCCTTGAATGGCATGATCATGTTTTGTAGTGATTTGCCTCATTTTCGTTCGAAATTGCCTTGACTCTTCTATGAATTGTTCATATTTATTTAGGATTTGTTGCTGCTGAGTCGCTAGTTGCCTCACAAGACTTTCGAGGTCATTCTTCTTTGGTTTAGGAGCGGATTGGGCGGCTGGTTGGAAGTTTCATTGCTGCCCTTGACTGTTTTTTGCTCAATGAGAAATTTGGGTGATTCCGCCATCCAGGGTTGTATGTGTTGGCATAGGGGTTGTTCTTCTGCGGATAATTATTTAGTCCCACAAAGTTGGCTTACTCATGATCTACAGATGAATATAAAGGACACGTATTAGTATCATGATCAAATTGTGAGCAAATGACATATACCTAGAGTGGTGTAGCTGGTGGGTTCGTTGAGGCATTCTGAGCAGCCATGGCTTTAACTAATAGGTCAAGTTTCCTCTTTACTGTTGCTATTTGAGGAGATATCCTCTGTTGCGCGATTATTTACCTAAATAAATAAGCGAATAATCGTACTAGTTTTACTTGCAAGTGCACAAGGTCAACAGTGTAGTATAGTGTGCGAAAGCAAGGTCATCTCCACAGGGATTGGTAAAGTTCAGTTTTTAGAATTAGTTTCTTTAAGTAAAAAGAAATAAAATAACTGTTGTGTGTGATTTGATAATAATAAAGACATAGGGCTTTGATATCCACCACTAGTCATACTTTCCCAATTGTATAAGGTATCAGTGCACTAGCCTTATCATGTAAACCTACTGGTTGCCAACCTAAGGGCATGGTATCTACTCCTTAAGCTATTGATCTCCCTAAGCAACGAGTTAGGCATGGTATCTACTCTAACTCTTTTCTTCCTTAAGGGATTCAGCATGGTATCTGCTTGAGTTGTTCCTTAAGAAAACATAAGTACTATGGAAATCGACAACCACATGAGACCTAGGGCATGGTATCTACTCCCGGTTTCCCATGTTGATTAACCCGGGTATCCGGATAAGATATCCCTTGTTACTAATGTTAGACCCAGGACTCGGTCATCCAAATTGATCTAACTAACAGGTCCATACCACATGCATACGCTGGCCATACACATACATATGAGGAATTTAAATAAGCACAGGCATTAATCAAGTTAAGCAACATAATAAAGGCTATTAGCAAAGATTTATCAATGAATAATTATATAAGAAAGCATAACTAGGGCTTCAATCGAGCCCTATAAGAAAGTTAGTTACACATGCTGTCTAAAAACATCATATATAAACTAAACATAAAGAGAAGAATAAACCTGAGAGAAGAGGCGTCAATTCTCTCTCAAAGCTTACAATTCCAAGTAAAAGCTAAGAGAAGTGTTCTCTAAGTTGTGATATCTTTGTGTGTGCTTTACAGGTGTATTTATAGGTCTTTGAGAAGTCCTAAGAGGCCCATGAGTTCCTAAAACTTTCCTAAAAATAAAACTCTTTTATTTCCAAAATAGGGTTCTACAGTTTATTGTTCACGCCCGTACATGTGCGCTCGATCGCATGTGTCTTGCGCTCGATCGCAGTGCTGCGCTCGATCCCTCTTGTGCGCGCACGATCGCAATGTGCGCTCGATCGCATTGCATATTGCAATCGATCGCAGTTTATCCAGAGACTGCTCCAGGGATTCCAGGTTTCTTCCTTTAAGTGCCAAAACTACTTCTTTTTCTCCAAGGCCCTATAAAAACATGTAAAACACATAAATGGAGTAAAAGAGATATAATTAACGTAATTAAGGACCTAACAAATGTAAAAAAGGGGGCTTAAATATGAATATTTAAGCACCTATCACACCCCCAAACTTACATATTGCTAGTCCCTTAGCAATACTAAATTAAAAACTAAAACGAAAAACACAGATAAATCCAATATTCATGGTGTCAATCAAAAGTTTAGATTTTACACAAAACTATGATGCGCATTCATGAGCAAGCTTAACAAGTATGAACATATTTTTGCAATGGATAAGAGTTTTGAGCATAAATCATTTTCATGAGGTAGTTTAAGACATCACAGGTTTGACTTTAGTGTGTGACGACTAGCACACAAAAGATTGGGTTTCCAAGAAATTCAAACGTGTAGTGTTTCGATGACTCATGATTCACCAAATTTCCTATTAGAGTCAAAAAATATGGCATAGACTTTTATTTGTGAGATTTTTGCCAAGTTAGTTCCCTTAAGCTTTCTTGCTGACTCGTGTAACGAGCGTTTAGCCAATGACTCCCAAACCAGATGGTTTTAGGGCATTAGGTGTAAAGACACCCCTAAGGACTTACTAGCTCGAGTCAACAAGACTACGAAACTAACTGGTTTTAATGCTACCACTTAGAATTTTCCACCTTTTGACGTGACACTCAATGCTTACTGAGGCAAGAGGGCCAGTTACTCAGCGGAAGATTTGTTTTTATTGATCATTAGGAGAATTTTTTTTTCTTTTTGAGCATTAATCAATCTTTTCTATTTTCATATGCCAAAATTTCAATCTAATAGGTCATCTAGTTCACAGTCAAGCAAAAGAAACATACCAATCCAAATAACATGTCATACCCCACACAATTATGTGCTAATGTGCTCGTGATAGTTTAAGTTAAACTTGTGAATCTTTAAATGCCTAAAAGGCAGTGATCTAGGTTCAAAACTTGATTATTGGCCTATATGTTCAAAGTGTTAAGCTCGCTGATGAAGTCGAATCATAAAGTTTTGCTTAGATCTCAAAAAAAAGTTTATTGGACAGAATGAACATGCATTTATCTATGAAAATAGCAACAAAACAAAACAAAAAAAAAACTGTGGGATATATGAGTGTGTGAATGTGTCCCCATACCCCCAAACTTAAAATGCACATTGTCTTCAATGTGTGAGTAGCATGGAAGGATCTGACTAGGGAGATGGAGAGCTATATGACTGGCATGGCTTGGAGCACGCCCCCAAACTTCAACTGGATGCACTGACACTATCTTTGAAATAGAAAGAAAAGCAAACATAAAATGGAAAACAAGTAATAAACAATAAAAGAAAAATAAACTATGAAATACTAATAATAACATAAACTATAAAAAAGGATATGCTTTGGGGTGCCTCCCATGAGCGCTAAGTTTAATGTCTTCAGCCAGACGTGGTACCCTCTCACTGCTGGTCATCAGGTGGTGCAGTCGAAGAGGGACCGGGTGACGGAGGTAAGCGATCAAGGATAGCCTGTAGCATAGCCTCATGTCGTGTAAATCGGGCCTCCAGACTATCGATGCGCTGATGGACAAGTGTGGTAGCGGCAGCGACCTTACCTCAGAAGGAGGATAGCTCAGCTAGGAAGTGCTGGGACTTAGTGGGTCCCATGTCCGAATGGTCCTCCTCTCATACTGGGCTAATGACCGGGGGCTCGGTCTCCATACAATCCTCCTCAACTCGCTCAGCTGCTAGAACAAGTACTGGGGGTCCTCGTGGCATATGCGAGATGCTGTGTGTCCAATGAGCCTTCTCAAAGAAGGGATGCTCTCGCACTGGCCCGTCGCTGTGGGTCCCCTTAATCCCCTTCTTCTTGAGGATGAAGGAGAGTAAGAACGGGAATGGGAGGCCCCAAGCATTGGCCGTGGTGGTATGACGGCCATGTACGTGATCCCAAAACTTGTGTAGCTGGCTCCAAATGACAGCCGAGATGGAGTACCAGTGGCCTTTATAGAAGGCATATAAGGACTAGAGAAACTGGTCTCGCCGCTGTGTTTTGTGCCCTAATGGACACACATTACATTGCAGGATCGTGTCGACAAGCCACAGTCGTGGAGGCAGCTTAGACCGGCTGGCCGCATTGTTATGCATGTCGGCATACTGGCCAGTGCACATGTCTGTGATGATCTCAGCCAGGGCAAATGACTCTGGCTACTCCTCGATATCGATGTTCTCAGGAGGGGACTCGTCAGTGCAATGAAGAGCAACGGCTATATCGGCACTAGTCACCTCGATGGGTGTGCCCTAGACTGAAGAAGTGAGAACTCCTGGTCTACTGCAGTCAAATGATAGGCTCGCGTAGAACTGGACTACGAGCTGGGAGTAAGCAGTGGGACAGACCGGCTTAAATGGCCTCTTCAACCCTCGATGTCGGAATGCTTGGACAGCCCATTGAGTGGCGTCGATGTGCCGAAATACGTCATCGATGGCGAAGGTGGTTTCGAATAAAAGCTCTCTTTGCTCTATGCTAGGTTGGGATGACGAGGCACGATTGCTGGATGCACCAGAAGTGGAAACAGACAGTCTAGACATGCTTTTCTTTAGTTTCTACCTGATTTGCAATCGATCTTAATAAGGTGCACTCGATCGCACACTGGCTATGCGTTGGATCGTAAATGTCGTGCGCTCGATCGCACATGGTCAGACTTTTTCTTAAACAGGTGGTGTGCACCAAAAAACCAAGCTATGGTTTGTAAGGTTTGAATTCGTTCCTAACCTTCTGAAAACAAAACAAGTATCCCATCACACATATGATAATTTATATTTACTGAAAGTGTAAATAAAGCATGAAAAATGTGTGTGTGTGCATGAAATGGGTACCTCGTGTATAGGAGGAATGTGGAATAGGGAGGGGGTACACAGTGGTGATAGCGGAGGATGATGGGGATAGGTTTAGGTGGTGATGGAGAGTGGTGGATGAGTGCGAGGGAGAGAGATGTGGGTAGACGGGAAAGGGCGAGTGAAAGAGAGATTGTGAGTGTGAGTCAACAGGGAGAAAATGTGAGTGCGTGGGAGTGAATTTTCAGACTTATAGTTAACCTTCTGCCACGAGTCCACTCGATCACATACGTGGTGCGCTCGATCGCATTTGTGCACTCAAGCATATGTAAGGACACGCTCGATCGAACACTTGCACTCCATTGCACTGGATGATGCGATCGATCGCAAGCAGTGTGTCTAGGCAAAAATAACAACTCACCTCAGCTGAAAATGATAATTTTGGAACAGTACAACCTTACCATTTGTTACTGGCCTCAGTACCACTAACCTCTGTAGAGATGCTTGAGTGGTATGAATAATCGAAATGAATTTTTGCTCAAGCACTCTCGTGTTTCTGTACTAGTTGGTTGGATGGGGGCACTTAGAGCCCACCTCTTGTGGCTCTAATGCTTGTGTGTCAGCTGTATACTGAACCTCTTCAAGTGCTAAGTCTTCATCTCTTAGAGGAAATTGAATGTCGAGGTAAGGTTTGGCTCTGTGTCCATTTATTGTAAAGGGCTGATTCCCGCTTGGGCCACAGACTTCTAATGCACTATGAGGGAAGACCTTGGTGACCATGTATGGACCGTACCATCTGGATTTGAGCTTGCCTGGGAACAGTCTCAATCGTGAGTCATATAGCAGCACCTTTTATCCTACATGGAACTCCTTTTGTACTAGTTGTTTGTCATGATAAGCTTTTATCTGTTCCTTGTACAACTTTGCATTCTCATAGGCATCATATCTCAATTCTTTAAGCTCATTTAGATGCAGTTTCCTTTTCTCGCCCGCTTGCTTCATGTCGAAGTTGAACTGCTTTATGGCCCAATATGCTCGATGTTCTAATTCCACCGGTAGATGGCATGCTTTTCCAAAAACTAGACGGTAGGGAGACATGCCTATTAGGTTCTTATAGGCTATCCTATATGCCCATAGAGCATCATTTAGGCGTAGAGACCAATCCTTCTGGTTAGGCTTCACAGTCTTTTCTAATATTCCCTTGATCTCTCAGTTACTAATCTCCACTTGGCCACTGGTTTGAGGATGATATGCTGCCAACTTTATGAGTGATCCCATACTTCCAGAGTAGTTCGGCAAAAGAACGATGATGAAAGTGACTGCCCCCATCACTGATGATTGCTCTTGGAGTTCCAAACCTAGTAAAAATGTTAGCCTGCAAAAACTTGATAACCACTTTGTGATCATTAGTCCTTGAGGGGACAGCCTCGACCCATTTAGACACTTAATCCACGCCCACAAGAATATATAAATAACCAAATGAGTTAGGAAATGGTCCTATGAAATCAATGCCCCATACATCAAAAAGTTCTACTATATGAATATTTTGTAAGGGCATTTGATTTTGGGAAGAGATGTTACCTGTCTGCTGGCATCTATCATATGAGCTACAAAAGGAGAAAGCATCTTTAAACAAATTAGGCCAATAAAAACCAGATTGGAGTACCTTAAGAGCTGTTCGTTTTGCCTCAAAATGTCCTCCATAAGCAAACTGGTGGCAGTGTTGCAATAAGCTCAAGTACTCCTCTTCTAAGATACATCATCTGATGATTTGATCGGGGCAAGCTTTGATAAGATAAGGATCATCCCAATAGTAATGTCTTGACAAAGATATCAACCGTTTCTTTTCATAAGTGGTCATGCCTGGAGGAAAAACTTTAGCAGTTAGATAATTTACTATATCAGCGTACCATGGAAGTTTTACCTCTAGTGTGAATAGTTGTTCATCGGGGAAGTTCTCATTCAATGGTAACTCTTTATCATCACTCTTATAGGGAAGTCTTGACAAATGATCCGCAACTACATTCTCACTACCTTTCTTGTCTTTAATCTCTAAATCGAATTCTTGTAGTAGGAGTACCCATCTGATTAGCCTCAGCTTTGCGTCTTTCTTAGAAAACAAATATCTCAAAGCAACATGGTCAGTGAATACAATAACTTTAGAACCAATAAGATATGATCTAAACTTCTCTAAAGCAAAAATAACAGCTAACAACTCTTTTTCAGTAGTAGAATAGTTAAGCTGGGCATCATTTAACGTTCTAGAAGCATAGTAAATAGCATGAGGTACCTTATTGATCCTTTGACCTAAGACAGCTCCCAAAGCAAAATCAATGGCATCACACATTAATTCAAAAGGGAGATTCCAATCCGGTGCCATCATTATCGGGGTAGATGTGAGAACATTCTTTAATGTGTTGAAAGCTTGTATACAATCATTATTCCATTCAAACTTGGTATCCTTGGCTAACAACGCACAAAGAGGTCTCGAGATTTTGGAGAAGTCCTTGATGAATCTTCTATAGAAACCAGCATGTCCAAGGAAACTTCTAATGCCTTTGACTGTGAGAGGGGGAGGTAACTTTGAAATAATATCTATTTTAGCTTTGTCGACCTCAATACCTCTGTTTGAGATGGAATGACCCAACACAATACCTTGTTCAACCATGAAGTGACATTTCTCCCAATTCAACACTAAATTACTCTCTTCACATCTCTTTAGAACATTTTCCAAATGATTTAGGCACTCATCGAAATTAGATCCAAAGACACTAAAATCATCCATGAACACCTCAATGTATTTCTCTACCATATCGAAAAAAATTCTCATCATATATCTTTGAAAAGTGGCTGGTGCGTTGCATAAGCCGAATGGCATTCTTCTATAGGCAAATGTACCGAAAGGACATGTGAAAGTAGTCTTTTCTTGATCCCTAGGTGCTATGGCAATTTGATTGTATCCACTATACCCATCCAAGAAGCAGTAATAACTGTGATCGGCTAACCTCTCTAGCATTTGATCACTGAATGGCAAGGGAAAATGATCTTTTCTAGTAACTTTATTCAATTTCCGGTAATCAATGCATACTCTCCAACCCATTGTTTTCCTCGTAGGTATGAGCACCTCATTTTCATTTTTCACCACGGTAATCCCACACTTTTTAGAAACGACTTGGACCGGACTCACCCATTTGCTATTCGATATAGGGTAGATGATGCCAACATCTAGTAACTTTAATACCTCGACCTTTACTACCTCCTTCATGTGTGGGTTAAGTCTTCTTTGAGCATCTCGAGTGGGCCTTGCTTTTTCTTTAAGGTAAATATTATGCATGTATTTTGCTGGACTTATCCCTTTAATGTCAGCAATGGTCCACCCAATGGCAGATCTATGCTCCCTAAGAACTCTTAACAGCTTCCCTTCTTCTCAACTACTCAAGTTGGCAGCTATAATCACAGGTAAAGTCTTCTTTTCTCCCAAGTAGGCATATGTTAAATGCTCGGGCAGCTGCTTTAGTTCCAATGTTGGTGCCTGGACAATGGATGGAAGAAGAGTAGTATTAGTGGGTATGAGAGATTCAAATGGAGGAGGATACTTACTGGAGTTTTTTGGAGAGGTCTCAAGGAGGTGCACAACTGTGATGATGTCATCAGTAACATCTTTATAGTCTTACTCAGTATCCACCTCTGTGAAGCTATGGGTGAGAGTAGTCTCCAATGGATCAATGTGTTGGACCTGAAAAGTTTGCTCAACAAAGTTTTGTATCATACAAACATTAAAGCATTCCAAGTCATCTTGAGGAAGTTTCATGGCATCAAATATTTTAAACTCTATTTTTTCACCATTTATTTTCATACTCACTATACCCTTTTTCACACAAATCTTAGTGTCAGCAGTTCTTATGAAGGGTCTCCCTAATATGATGGGTAAGGGCATTGGCATAAGGCATTCTTCCATGTCTAATACGATGAAATCAGCAGGTAAGATGAACTCTCCAACTTTTACTAGGACATCCTTGAGAATACCTCTAGGTCTTTTAATACTCCTATCTGCCAATTGTAAGGTAATAGACATTGGTTGTAACTCCCCCAAACCTAGGGTCTCGAATACCGTGTAAGGTAGTAAGTTTACCCCCGCTCCTAAGTCTAGTAATGCTTTGTCAAATAGCTGATCACCTATTCTACAGGGAATGGTAAAACTAAAAGGATTTAGTTTGTAATCTATTGATGGCATTAAAAGGTGGCTAGGCTGTAGTAGGCAAATGTACTCTATTGATAATGCTACTAAATGGTTACAAAGAGTCAGAGGTACAGGCCCCCCTGCAATAGCTAAAAGGATTGCCCTTCCCTGCTCCATCTATAATATTTGGAGGGCCAAAAATGATAAGATGTTTGACAACTCCCCTGTTTAAGCTGCCAGCCTCATCAAGAAGATTCAGCTTGTAATCTATAGAATAGTGTATGCCTTATGCCCTCAGATTAGGTTTATTTTGTAATCCTTCAGTTCTGCCTTTTCTTGTAGATTATGCTTTGGCTTGTTTGTAAGCTTTTTGATTATTTTCTGTGCATTTCTCTGTATCACTCTTGGGTATGCCCAACTGCTTCTGTAAGCTTACTTTTCTCTTACTAGCTGCTTAGCTTCTTATTTTCCCCTGGGTATACCCAGTGTAAATGTCTAGAGGCTGGTTTGGGCCATGTGTATGCTGCCTGCCCTTAGTCAAGGCTCCGGATAGATTTGTTGCCCTCTTTTTGGCTAGCACTTTGCTTGCCCTTGGGTTTGCCTTGTGTATTTGTTAGGCTGATTTATTGTCTAGGCTGTGGTGTTCCCTCTAGTCTATTTTGTATATGCCAACATTGTATATCTCCTGGGTATGCCTAGTGTTCATTTTGTATATTTTTGATCATCAATACA
This sequence comes from Bretschneidera sinensis, assembly GCA_023935145.1. Lineage (NCBI taxonomy): Eukaryota > Viridiplantae > Streptophyta > Magnoliopsida > Brassicales > Akaniaceae > Bretschneidera > Bretschneidera sinensis. The sequence goes on from CM043699.1 coordinate 53,720,256, forward strand.
AGTTTTATTTACAGATAAAAAAATTAAAAAAAGTGTAAAACTACCTGGATCTTTCAGTTTGGGTGGGAGTTTTCTTAGTAGTACAACACTTACTTCTTCAGTTAACACTACAGTTTCATGTTCTTGAAATTTCCTTTTATGAGTGCAACAATCTTTTAGGAACTTAGCATAGGTGGGTATTTGATGAATTGCATCTAGTAATGGAATATTAATTTCAACTTTCTGCAAGGTTTCAAAAATATCAAGTAGTTTATTGTCTTTCTTTTGTTTTACTAACCTTTGTAGGAAGGGTGGTGCATTCACCTTCTCCGTCTCACTTACCCTTGATGCTGATGGTGTCTCTTTGGATACTGCCGGAGATTCCTCGGATCCGATCACTTTGCCATTTCTCAAGGTTATGACAACCTTTAGTTGTTGATGCCCCCCAGGGTTGGGTAATGTTTGAGCTGGGAGCTCCCCTTGCTTTCTGCCACTAAGCTCTTTAGCTAGTTGTCCCATTTGTACCTCTAGTCTTTGAATTGCTTACTCATGTGCTGTAGTGGTTTGTTTTTGCTGAGTCATGAACTATTCTTGTGATGTCACCAGTTGTCTTACTAGACTTTCAAGGTCGTTCTTCTTTGGTTCGGGAGTAGCATGAGCAGTGGGATGGGGGTTTCGTTGCTGTCCTTAATTGTTCTGGTTGTTGCTCCAATAGAAATTTGGGTGGTTTCGCCATCTAGGGTTGTACGTGTTGGCATATGGGTTGTTCTTCGGTGGATAGTTGTTAGGTCCCATGTAATTGGCTTGTTCTGGATCTGCAGATAGAGGACAAGTATCAGTATTATGATCATATTGGGAACATATCGCACATACCTGTAGTGGTGTAGCTGGTAGGCTAGATGAGGCAGTTTGAGTAGCCATGGCTTTTACCAATAAGTCTAGTTTCCTTTCCATTGCTGCCATTTGAGGGGAAGATCCTCCATTTACATTTACCTAATACATACCTTTACCCTTGGTCACATATCTACCTCGAGAGGAGAATTTCTGGGTGTGCTCGCTGAGGGTTTCGAAGAGGTCCATTGCTTCTTCACTGCTTTTCTCCATCAGGACTCCTCCACAACCTGAATCAACAATACATTTGTTAGTATCATTTAAACCTTCATAGAATGCTTGTACCAGTTCATCTTGAGGCAGGTTGTGGTGTGGGCATTTTAGTAACAGCTCATTGAAGTGTCCCCATTTTTCGAAGAAGAGGTCCCCATCCTTTTGTTGGAAGGACTGTATCTCCTTCCTCATTTGCCTTGTCTTTTGGGCTGGAAAGAACTTCTTCAGGAACTTTCTTGCCAACTCCTCCCAAGTGTGGATGGAAACTGCAGGCAAAGAATTATACCAAAGTTTAGCATTATCTTTCAAGGAAAAAAGGAACAGAATCAACCTTATTCCTTCTTGGTCTAGTCCTTGTATATGCTGGAACTTGCAAAGATCGAAAAATTCTCGAAGGTGCAAGTGTGGATCTTCATTAGGAGTGCCTCTAAAATGAGTCAAAGCATTCAAGATTTGCGGAGATATGTAATAATTTCCTGCCGCCTCAGGTTGATATGCAATGCAGGATGGTTGATCAATGTTCCGAGGGATGAAGGAGTGCTTCATCGGTACTCGTGCAGGTGGTTGCTGGTTCTCGAGCTGTTCTGCCATTTGTGTTTCGTTCTCGACTTCTTCTTCATTCTCCTCGAGGTTGTTCCTTAGCTTTTGTCAAATAGTCCGCTCAAGCTCAGGATCAAGGGGAAAGAATGTTGGATGTCGGGATCGTAGTCCGTGTATAAATCAGGAAAACCGGTTTCAGTGCAGCAGTGCAACTCTGCTGCTCGGGTAACTCTCTGCCCTAAATGCGCTCGATCGCATAGGAGGTTACGATCAATCGCAAGTATCACAGAAAGTGTGAGTTAGGGTTTGATGTGCCTGAAACAGTAAACAATTTGATTAGGTTTGATGAAAAATAAAGATGGTAAACAAAAATAGCGTAATAATAATTAAACGAAAGTAATTCTAAAAAAGAACTTTTAGTGCAATCCTCGGCAACGGCGCCAAAAACTTATTGCGCGATTATTTACCTAAATAAATAAGCAAATAATCGTACTAGTTTTACTTACAAGTGCACAAGGTCAACAGTGTAGTATAGTGTACGAAAGCAAGGTCATCTCCACAGGGATTGGTAAAGTTTGGTTTTTAGAATTAGTTTCTTTAAGTAAAAAGAAATAAAATAACTGTTGTGTGTGATTTGATAATAATAAAGACATAGGGTTTTGATATCCACCACTAGTCATACTTTCCCAATTGTATAAGGTATTAGTGCACTAGCCTTATCATGTATACCTACTGGTTGCCAACCTAAGGGCATGGTATCTACTCCTTAAGCTATTGATCTCCCTAAGCAACGAGTTAGGCATGGTATCTACTCTAACTCTTTTCTTCCTTAAGGGATTCAGCATGGTATCTGCTTGAGTTGTTCCTTAAGAAAACATAAGTACTATGGAAATCGACAACCATATGAGACCTAGGGCATGGCATCTACTCTCGGTTTCCCATGTTGATTAACCCAGGTATCCGGATAAGATATCCCTTGTTACTAATGTTAGACCCAGGACTCGGTCATCCAAATTGATCTAACTAACAGGTCCATACCACATGCATACGCTGGCTATACACATACATATGAGGAATTTAAATAAGCACAGGCATTAATCAAGTTAAGCAACATAATAAAGGCTATTGGAAAAGATTTATCAATGAATAATTATATGAGAAAGCATAACTAGGGCTTCAATCGAGCCCTATAAGAAAGTTAGTTACACATGCTGTCTAAAAACATCATATATAAACTAAACATAAAGAGAAGAATAAACCCGAGAGAAGAGGCGTCAATTCTCTCCCAAAGCTTACAATTCCAAGAAAAGCTAACAGAAGTGTTCTCTAAGTTGTGATATCTTTGTGTGTGCTTTACAGGTGTATTTATAGGTCTTTAAGAAGTCCTAAGAGGCCTATGAGTTCCTAAAACTTTCCTAAAAACAAAATTCTTTTATTTCCAAAATAGGGTTCTGCAGTTTACTGTTCACGCTCGTATATGTGCGCTCGATCACATGTGTCTTGTGCTGGATCATAGTGTTACGCTCGATCCCTCTTATGCGTGCACGGTCGCAATGTGCACTCGATCGCATTGCATATTGCGATCGATCGCAGTTTGTCTAGAGACTGCTTCAAGGATTCTAGGCTTCTTCCTTTAAGTGCCAAAACTGTTTTTTTTTTCTCCAAGACCCTATAAAAACATGTAAAACACATAAATGGAGTAAAAGATATATAATTAACGTAATTAAGGACCTAACGAATGTAAATAAGGGGGCTTAAATATGAATATTTAAGCACCTATCATCCGCCATTCTAGCTTACCTCATATATACCTTTATTCTTTGTTATATGTCTACCTCGAGAGGAGACTTGCTGTGTGTGTTTGCTCAAGGTTTCGAAGAGTTCCATTGCTTCTTCGTTGCTCTTTTCCATCAGCACTCCTCCATAACCTGAATCAACAATATTTTTGTTAGAATCACTCAAACCTTCATAGAAAGCTTGTACCAGTTCGTCCTGGGGTAGGTTATGGTGTGGGCACTTGAGTAGTAGCTCGTTGAAGTGTCCCCATGCTTCGAAGAATAGATCATCATCCTTTTGTTGGAAGGATTGAATTTCTTTTCTCATTTGACTCGTCTTTTGAGCTGGGAAGAACTTCTTTAGGAATTTACTAGCCAACTCCTCCCAAGTGTGGATGGAAACTGCAGGCAAAGAATTATACCATAATTTAGCATTATCTTTCAAGGAAAAAGGGAAAAGAATTAACCTTATTTCTTCTTGGTCTAAGTCTCGGATGTGCTGGAATTTGCAGAGGTCGAAGAACTCTCGAAGCTGCAAATGTGGATCCTCACTAGGTGTACCCCTAAAGTGAGTCAGTGCACTGAGTATCTGTGGAGATATGTAATAATTTCCTTCCGCCTCAGGTTGATACACAATGCACGAAGGTTGTTCGACGTTCTGCGGGATGAAGGATTGTTTCATCGGCCTCCGCTCAGGTGGTTGTTGTTCGGCTATCTGTTCTACCATTGGCGTGTCTTCCTCAATTCCTCATTCATCCTCTTCCGAGTTGTCTCTAAGTCTTTGTTGGATAGTTTCTCTAGCTCGGGATCAAGGGGAAGGAATTCCAGATACTTGGATCGTCGTCCGTGCATGAATCGGTGGCAGTTACTTGAGTGCAGCAGTCAAACACTGCTGCTCGGATTACTCTCTGCCTCAATTGCACTCGATCCCACAAATGGTGCGCTCGATCGCAAGTAGCACAGAAAGCTCTCCTGGAGTACCTGAAACAGAGAAAAAGGAAATCGATTAGGGTTTTTAATGAAGCAAAAAATAAGATAAACACAATAATTAAAAATCGAATAAAAAGGAAATAACAATAATTAAATTAAATGAGAAATTAATTCTAAAAGAAATTTTAGTGTAATCCCCGACAACGGCGCCAAAAACTTGTTGGAGCGATAATCTACCTAAATAAGTAAGCAAATAACCGTCAGAGTTTTACTTGCAAGTGCACAAGGTCTGTGGTAGCATAGTGTGCAAATGCGAGATCATTTCCACAGGGATTGGTGAATTTCGTTTTAGAATTAGCTTCTTCGAGTTAAAAAGAGAAATAACAGATTTGATTTGTGAGTAAACAACAATAATGAGAACATAGGACTATGATATCCACCCTAATTATACTTTCCCACTAAATAAAGTGTCAATGCTCTAGCCTTATCATGAATATCTAATGGTTACCAACCTAAGGGCTTGGTCCACACCTTAGGCTATTGATCTTCCTATGCAATGAGTTAGGCATGGTGTATTCTCTCTTAAGGGATTCAGCATGGGTGTATACTGATTTGTTCATTAAGAGAGCATGAGGGCTGTGGAGATCGGCAACCACATGGGACCTAGGGCTTGGTCCGCTCCCGGTTTCCCATGTTGATTAACCCGGGAATCCGGTGTGGATATCCCTTGTTACTAATGTCAAACCCAGGACTCGATTATCCAAATTGATTCGACTAACCTATCCATACCACATGCATACGCTGATCAAGCACATACATATGAGGAATGTAAATACAAACAGGTATTAATCAAGTTAAATATTCTAACAAGGCTATAACAAAGATAATCAATGAATGAACATGTGGAAAAGCATAACTAGGACTTCAATCGAGCCCTATAGGAGTTTAGTTACACATACTAAGTAAACTAAACATTCTAAACATGATGAAATAAAAACAGAAAACTAAAACTGAAGAAGAATTGGGAGACGAGTCGTTAATTCCTCTCCTAAGCTCTCTACTTCGAATCTAGAACAAAAGGTGTGGTTTATGTGTTTTATAGGGCTATTTATAGGGTCTTCATGGTGTCCCGAAACCCTAATTCCTTTTTGGAGTCGGAAGACTTTTTTCCATATCTGGCTCTGCCGCTTCTGGAGTGATTGCGCTCGAGCGTACGCGGGATGCACTTGAGTGCAAGTGTGCGCTCGAGCCTTCTTCAAGTGCGCTCATGCTCTTGTGCGCTCGATCTCAATGGGGTGCGCTCGAGTGCACCTTGTTGGATGGTAGATCTTGACTTTTGCTAATAAAAGCTCCAAATTATCATCTTTTTGTCCAAGTCCTGTGAAAAACACATAAAACACGAAAATGAAGTAGAATCCATAGAAATATATAAATAAAGAGCCTAACAAGTGTAAATTAAGGGGCTTAAATATGACTATTTAAGCACTTATCAGACATGCTGGATTTTACAGAAGATTTATCAAGGATTTTTCCAAGACCTCTAGACCCCTCTGTGTACTGCTAGCCAAAGATACCAAGTTTGAATGGACTTATAAATATATGGAAGCTTTCAACACATTAAATAAATTGCTCACCTCTGCACCAATAATGATGGCACCTGATTGGAGTCTTCCATTTGAGCTGATGTGTGATGCCAGTAACTTTGGCTTGGGAGTTGTTTTGGGCCAGAGAATCAATAAGGTACCTCATGCTATCTATTATGCTTTTAGAACTTTAAATGATGCTCAGGTAAATTTTTCTTCTACTAAGAAAGAATTGTTAGCTGTCATTTTTGCTTTGGAGAAGTTCAGATCATACCTGATTGGCTCTAAGGTTATTGTATTCACTGATCATGCTGCTTTGAGATATTTGTTTGCTAAGAAAGATGCAAAGCCTAGGTTAATCAGATGGGTACTCTTACTGTAAGAGTTTGACTTGGAGATTAGAGACAAGAAAGGCAGTGAGAATGTAGTTGCAGATCACCTATCCAGGCTACCTCATGAAAAAGACAAAGATGAGCTTCCTTTGAATGAAAGTTTCCCTGATGAACAAATGTTTGCAATCGAGGTTCAACTTCCATAGTATGTAGATATTGTTAATTATATAACTGCCAAGATTTTTCCTCCAAGTATGTCTAGTTAAGAAAAGAAGCGATTGATGTCTATATCTCGACATTACCATTGGGATGACCCCTATCTGTTCAAATTCTGCCCTGATCAAATCATCAGAAGGTGTGTCTTAGAGGATGAGCATATTGCAGCATTGCCATCAGTTTGCTTATGGAGGACACTTTGGGGCCAAGAGAACAACTCTTAAGCTATTACAATCGGGTTTTTATTGGCCTAATTTATTTAAAGATGCCTTTTGGTTTTGCAACTCGTGTGATAGATGCCAGAGGATAGGTAACATCTCATCTAGAAATCAGATGCCATTGCAAAATATTCATGTCGTAGAGCTCTTTGATGTATGGGGTATTGGCTTCATGAGTCCTTTTCCTAACTAATATGGCTATTTGTATATTCTTATGGGTGTGGATTATGTATCTAAATGGGTCGAGGCTGTCAGCTCAAGGACTAATGATCACAAAGTGGTTGTGAAGTTTTTGTAGGATAACATCTTTACTAGGTTTGGGACTCCAAGAGCAATAATCAGTGATGGAGGAAGCCACTTCCATAACCAGTCTTTTGCCCCCTTGATCAAGAAGTATGGGATCCTCAAAATAGTGGACAAGTGGAGATAAGCAACCGAGAAATCAAAGGCATCCTAGAGAGGATCGTGAATCCCAGTAGGAAGGATTGGTTTATGCGCCTGAATGATTCACTATGGGCATATAGGACTGCATACAAGACTCCAATTGGTATGTCTCCATGTCAATTAGTCTTTGGGAAAGCATGTCATATATCAATGGAGTTAAAGAGCGTATTGGGCCATTAAGAAGTTCAACTTTTACATGAAACAAGCGAGTGATAAGAGAAAGTTGCACTTGAATGAGCTGGAAGAATTGAGGCATGATGCATATGAGAACGGCAAGCTCTACAAGGAAAGAACCAAAACATATCATGATAAAAAGCTGGTTAGGAAGGAGTTTCATGTGGGATAGAAGGTGTTGATCTAATTCACAATTAAGACTGTTCCCAGGTAAGCTTAAGTCCTAATGGTCTGGTCCTTATGTTGTCACCAAGGTATTCCCTTATGGCGCATTGGAGGTTCATCATTCAGAAAGCAATCAGACATTCACGGTGAATGGACACAGAGTAAAGGCCTACTTTGAAATTAAATTGCTACCAAGAGATGAAGATTTGGCACTCCAGCCTGTCCAATATGCAGCAGCACTAAGAGCACTTGAGCTACATTTGGTGGACTTCAAGTGCAACTTTCCAAAAGAGTAGCACTGAAGCTACTGTAGAGAGCGTTTGAGCAGTACAGGCTTTGAAAAACGTGTAGCTCAAGCACCTCTATTGAGGTCAGTGGTACTAAGGCCACTGATTACGATACATTTTTCTTCTTTGATTTTTGATTTTTTCAATATTTTTAATTTTTTCTTACTTTTCCTTAGTTAATTTAGTGGTTTAGTACATAAGGATAGACATTCTGTTACTGTGCAATAAAGAGCAGAAACCTCTTACATTGAGCTGTGCATTCTGTTAGAGCGGTCGATCGTAAGAGACCTATGATTGATCGAGCTATCGCCGTACACCCATAAGCACGTGAGCACATCCACACACGCACATAACTAAGTAGAAGTATGACTGATTGCACTTCACAGTACGATCGAGTGCACTCGGGACAGAGAGTCACGTGACCTATTTTAGGTCATTTTTCCCTTTTTCCCCATTACTTTCTCCCTGCACTGTGCACATTCTAGCTTTCTTTGCACTTCGCTTGCACACATAACCTGCACGCACAGCTTCACCCATCACCACCAACCACCACACACAATCATCACCAACCACCGCACACCACCGTTCGCACACAGCTTCACATTCACTTGCTTACATAGCCACAATTTCTTTATTTTTTCTCCCTTATTAACATTTTGCCCATCTCCTTATCTCCCCATGTTTTTGTTATTTTTTACAATTAAAATTGCATATACAACTTGTTTTTGTCCTCTGTGGTTGGATTTTGTTGTTTTGTAGGAGTTTGGTAAAATTTTGAAGGTTATTATTCAACACTCGGTTTGAGGGCTGCACACCACTTGTTTGACAAAATTCCTGACAGACTTTCTAGGATGCCAAAGTGTTCATTGTGCTATGCATTCTGATAGAGCGATCGAGCATAAGAGACTTGCGATCGATCGCACAATCGTCGTGCACCCATAAGCGTGTGAGCGCATCCATATCGCACACCACCTATTCGATAAAAGTCCTGACTGACTTTCCAGGATGCCTTGGACCATTGATTCCACCTCTCAAGCTTTAAGAAGCCGAGCACAGTCCTCCCGACCCACTTTCGAGCAGTGGGAGATCCTTTTTGAGACCATCTTTAACATCGATGATGACTTCAAAAATTTTTAAGCAACTTAATAGGTTGTTTAAGACTTCAAATGTCGTGGGTTGAAAAAGCTATTCAGGCCCGTCACGTCCACTGCCTACACGCGATTGATTGTGCAATTCTATGAGAACCTCTCCTTTGACTGCAATAGGTAGGGTGTCTTATCCTCGACCGTTTAAGGCAAGCAAGTAGAAATGACTTCGTCAGATATAGTTGCGACACTCAAATGCAATGACGAACACCCCCTGAAGGTGCACAGCTGGAAGAGCAACAGGAGTCTTTCTACATTTTAGATATAATTGAAGATATGTATACGGGGCAATTCACAGATAGCACAATAATGCTGGCAGCTGGTCCAAGTTGCCTCTAAAACTATGGCTTGTGGACTCTATTTTGCAATGCAATGTGTGCCCATTGGGGCATAAGACTCAACGGCATGACCAGTTCCTTCAGGCATTGTATGCCTTTCACAAAGGCCATTGGTACTCCATCCCTTCAATCATCTGGAGCCAAATTCACAAGTTTTGGGACTCTGTACATGCACGCCAAATCACCTCTGCCAATGCATGGGGGCTACCGTTCTCCTTTTTACTCACTCATATCTTGAAGAAAAAGAGAATCAAGGGAACCATTGCAGATGGACCAGTCAAGGAGCACCCATATTTTGGCCGAAACCAGTGGACTCAAAGCTAGTCACACATGCCAAGAGGACTTAGGGTGCCAGTACCTGCTGTTGATAGGGTAGAGGAAAATCCTAGGGAAGCAGAGGAACCTGCAGCTCGGCAGACTTGAGAGGAAGAACTTGTTGACATGGGACGTACAGAGTATTAGTTCCTATATGATGAGATGTCCTTTTTTCGGCATGAGCTAGCTGACATTAGACGAGAGGATCGGGAGGATACGTGCCTAGTTAACCAATGCATAGACAACTTGGAAATGCGCTATGACAGGCAAAAAGTGATGCACTAGGCCATTTTAGACCGATTGCCACCAGCTTTAGGGGCATCGTCTTTTGCACCACATGGGGGACAACAGTGAGCGAGCGCACAATCTGGCTGAAGACGTAAAACTTTATGTTTTTATTGTTTTTTCAATTTCTTGTTGCTGTTTATTTTTCAGTTTCTTTTTTTTTCGTATTACTTTAGTATTTGTTTTTCCGGGACAACGCGTACTTCGGTTCAAGTTTTGGGGGTGTGCTATGAGCCATGCCAATCCAACCAGTTCTCCATGTCCCAGGTCAGCTCTTTCCATGTTATTCACACATTGGGGACAATGTGTAATTTAAGTTTGGGGGTATGGGAGACACATTTACACACACTTTTTCCTAGTTTTGTTGTTATTTTTCGTTTTAAAATAAGCTATAAAATAAAAAAAATAAATGCATGTTCATGTTCATATTGAAATTTTGGTTGATCTGAAGAAAAAAAAAATTATGATGTGATTTCATTGGTGAGCTTAAAATTTTGAACACATGATCTGATGATAGAGTTTTAAAGTTTAGTTACCTACTTTAGGTGTTTGAGAATTCACATGTTGGATCTAATCTGACACGAGCACATTAGCACATAATTGTGTGAGGTATGACATGTGAGTTTAATGTGTATGTTTCTATGACTTGAGTGAAGCTAGATGACTTGTTGGATGGACACTATGGCATAGTGTATATATATATATATATATATAAAGAAAAAATAAAAAAAAAAATGATGATCATTGATAAACTTTACACTGAGTAACTGGACCTGTTGCCTCAGTAAGTAATGAGTGTTCACGTCAGAAGGTGGGAAATTTGAGTTGGTTAAATTATGGCCAGTTTAGTTTTGTAGCCTTTTTTACTCGAGTTAGTAAGTTCTTAGGGGTGTCTTTACACCTCATGCCATAAAACCATCTAGTTTGGGAGTCATTGACTTAACACTAGCTATATGGGTAAATTAGAAAGCTTAAGGGAACTAAACATGGTAGAGTCTCATAATAAAAGAAAGAAGAAAATAAAATTATTCCATTGTTGTTCATTCTGATGGAAAATTCAGTGAATCTTGAGATATAGAGACATTGCACATTGGAATTATTTGGAAGCTTCATATTTATGTGCTAGTTCACTTTACACTGATTCGAACTTGTGATGTCTTAGCTGGCCTTTTATAAGTAATTAGATTTTAAAATTCCCATTCATTGCGAAGATGGGTTTATCTTTTTATGCTTGCTCATGAATGAAAATCATGGTTTTGTGTGATACTTCAATTTTCGGATACTATGAACTGTGCATAATTTTTGTGGGTAATATCCCTAGAAAGTTTAAAAGGCTTAATGCATATGCTAAATGCAATCGTACATCTCATGAAAGATGAATTTATCTTTGTGTTCTTTGTCTTTCATTTAGTTTTTAGTTTCGTATTGTTAAGGGACTAGCAATATATAAGTTTGGGGGTGTGATAAATGCTTAAATATTCATATTTAAGCCCCTTAATTTATATTTGTTAAGCTCTTAGTTTGTGTTATTTTGTTCTATTTTATTTCCTTTTAGCGTTTTCTGTGTTTTTCTAGGTTTTTGGAAAAAAGGAAGCATTCTGGAATTATCAGGCTTAAAGAGCAAATTTGGGAAAAGCTGGAGTCTGTTAGTGCGATCGAGCATAGGAGCACTGCGATCGAGCGCAACAGCGCTTAAGCGCCCAAGCCAAGGATCCAGCGCACCTACACTCGCGTGCGCAAGAAGAAAGATCGATCGCAGGACGATCGAGCACACCATGTTGAGATCGAGGGCATTCACGTGTCAGTAAACAGTATGGCGGCTAGTCCTATTTTGGAAATAAGCTTAGGGTTTTGTTTTACGAGTTCTAGGGTTTTTAGATGTTTCTAAGGTTACTTAAACTCTACAAATAGGCCTGTAAACACATAAATAGGGGGAGAATTTTGGAGAAGGATTAACGGCTCTTCAAGGAAGCGTTTTCGGGTTTATTCTTTTCCTTCTATTTTAATTTATGAAGATGTCTAACATCAAACTCATGTGTAACTAAATCTGTTAGTAGGGCTTGATTGAAGCCCTGATTATGTTACTCAATAATTCAATATTGTTGCCTTTGTGATAGTTATATTATGATGCTTAACTTGATTAATTTCTGTTTTCTTGAATTCCTTATATGTGTTTGCCTGATCAACATATGCATGTGGTATGAACCAGTTAATTAAATCAATTTGGATGGCCGAGTCATGGGTTTAATAATAGTAATAAAAGAAATCCATGCTGGGTTCTTGGGTTAATCAACATGGGAAATCGGGGGTATATACCATACCCTAGGCCTTGTGTGTTTGTCGATTTTCACAGATATTTTGCTTTCTTAAAGAACAATTTAGTATACACCATGCTAAACCCTTTAATAAAGAAAATAGTTGGAGTATACACCATGCCTAACTCGTTGCTTAGGGAAATCAATAGCTTAAGGAGTATATACCATGCCCTTAGGTTGGCAACATTAGGTATTCATAATGTTATTAAAGCATTGGCATATTGTTTTATTGTGAAAGCATAATTAGTGGTGGATATCAAAACCCTACACTTTTATCATTATCGAATCAAACTCACTTTTCTTTCTCTCGTTTTATATTGTGAAATTAATTTTTAACCAAAATTTACCAATTCTTATGGGAATGATCTCGCACTTGCACACTATGCTACCAATTTGACCTTGTGCACTTGCAAGTAATCGTTCAATTATTTGCTTATTAATTTAGGTAGATTTTTGCACAACACATATCATTTCATATGTATACACACAATTATGTAATACATTTAACATACAACAATATTTATATTCCCATCATATTTTTTTTTTATAATTTGTTGAATTTTGGGCTCTTAGTTTCCTTCTCGCTTACTAAAAGTAAGGCGAACTCACCTTGTTACGCAATCCACAAACTAATCTCTAACTACTTCATTTGTCCTTCAATGTTGTTCATTACTTGTGCTTAGAAGTTAACAACACTTAATTTAATCATTTTTCAATCATGAATGTATACTATGAAACCTTAAAGGTATTTGTATGTTTTAACTATCATGCGCGCACTTCGCATGCGACCAAAAATCAAAATCTCAACATATTATGCCCCATTTTCCTTTTCTTTTCAAATTGTTTTCTTTTGGTCTCAAAAGCACTATAATCTCTTGAATATTAAGCATTTAAAATGTTTTAATCATGTTTCCAATATATATGAATATTAAAATCACTTTGGAAAAGTTTTACATTAAAAAACTGAAGGGAAAAAGGCCAATTTTTTTTTTTTAAAATCAGTATGTTGTAGTCGACTTCAAGAAGTTGTAGTCAACTAACTACCTTTGATGCCTTGTGTAGTTGACTACAAACTTTTTTAGTCTTTTACAACACCTGTTCTTCAACAAAATTCATCCAGAATCACCCTGTAGTCCATTACACCCTTCATTCCCAATAAAATTTCTTACAAAAACTCTTTTTTTTTCTCTAAATTTCTCCTTGATTTCCATGAGACTTCTCAAATCTTCAAATATACAAGTTTTTGATATTTTTATCACAAAAACCAACATTACCCACAACAAAATTGGAAGTTTAAGCTTCAAAATCACGAACTTTGGTTTAAAACCCATTTTCCTTCAAAATAAACCCAAAACTTCTCAAAATTTTCCTCAAATAACTTCAAATCCATAAATCTGAACTCAAATCCTAAGTTTCTAAACATGTTTGAAGATTTAATAGACAAGAAGGTATATTTGTACCTTGCTTTTGAGCTTTCCCCCATCTCTTTCTCATTTTCTTTCTCCTCTTCTTCTTCTTATTTTCTTCTCTTTCTCTCTCTCCTTCTCTCGGTTTCTCTAGAGACTTCCACAAAAAAAAAAAAAAAAAAAAAAATGACGCTTCTCACTTATTTATATCCTCTTTTTAGCCTTTTTACAAGCTTACCCCTCAAATTCTCATTTTTCTACATTTCATCACACTATTCTCTAAAAATTTTAGATTTACTTAGTTTTTCTTACAATCCTTCAGTAACTTTGTAACTCTCCATTGATATATGTTTTTTATTTGATTATTAGTTTATTTATTTATTTCCAAGTCTCACACATTCTAATATGAATTTATTATAATTTAATTTCAAATAAACGCACCCATTCATATAAAAAAACACTACCATTATTAAAAAAATTTAACTAAAAATTAGACTCAGCAAATTTCACGTAACATAGGATTTTACACTATTGAGGGTTAACAAAACAACTTTTGCCATTTTTTTATGCAACTTGTTTTACAAGTGATAGAAAATGGTTTTTTTTTTTTTTTTTTTTTTTTTTTTTTTTTTTTGTGTAAAAGAGACCATTCTCCCACTTTCCTAAAACTTCTCTCACATATTAGTAACACCACTAATTCTATCTTTATTTATTTTTTACATTTTTCATCATTTATTTTTAGACTTCAACCAAACAAATAAAATTTAAATGGAAATTTATAATTTTACATGAAACTCATTTTACATGAAATCGATATGCTGTTGTAATATATTTTACATCGAAACAAAGAGAGTCTAAAAGAAAAGGCAAACAAATTAAAAAAGAAAAAATCGAACCAATTAAGTTCTTTTTGTCGGTTTTATCAATTTCTAATTTCTAATTTATTATTATTTTTAAAATAATTTCCAAGGTTCACCTTAGAAAAGTGAAATTGCCAATATTTAGAATACTAAAATGTAATTATAATATACATATGTCGACTTAATTTAGCTATTATGGTTTTTTACATCTTAAACTGAATAGAGCCAAACTGTAATTGGGTTCTTAAGAAATTTGACTCTAGGAGTCCGTTTGGTTGGAGGTACCAAGGTGGGATTAGATTAATTAATCCCACATGAACAGTTAATTCCACATTTAATTAGGGGATTTAGTGTCCATATGGGATTCTAGTGAGATAAAATTAGTCATAATCCCACCATATTTGTCCACCTCCCTCCATGGGACAAAATTCCACTTATTTGGGACTAAATTTGTTTTCTTCCCTTTCTACCCTTGAATAATAATAATAATAAGAATAAGAATAAGAATAACAATAACAACAACAACAACAACAACAACAACAACAACAATAATAATAATAATAATAATAATAATAATAATAATAATAATCAAAAGTGTACTAATAATAATAATTCTTATAATAGTAATAATAATAATAATAATCATAATAATAATAATTATTATAATGATAATGATAATACTTATAATAATATAAATAATAACATAATTATATTAATTTTATCAATAATAATTGCAATAATTGTAATTACATAATTATAATGATAATAACATTATCATATTAGTTATTGATTATAATTATAATAATATTATAATAACAATAATTATTATAATGATAATAATAATAATTACTATTATAATCAAAATAATTATTACAATAATAACTATAATTATATAATCATATTAATGAAAATAATAATTGTTATACTAATGATAATAATATTTATAATTCTTATAGTAATTATGATCATTATTAATCATAAAAATAAAATTATAATAATTATTATAATAACTATAATATTATTATTATATTAATGAAATAAATAATTATTATAATAATGATGATAATAATAGTATTATAATAATCATGCTAGTAATAATAATAGTAATTATAATAATTATTACTAAACTTATAATGAAACTTGTAATAATAATAATAAAATAGTTATTATTATAATAACTATAATAATAATTATTATAATATGAATAATTGTAATTATATTGAACATAATTATGAGAATAATATTTATTATTCTTATAATTAAAATTATTAAAATTATAATAATGATAATGATAATGATGATGGTGAGGATGAAGATGAGGATGATAATAAAAATAAAAATTAGGATTTGTGAATAAACTGAGGATTGTTAAGGATGATGAATAGTGCTATGGTATTTTGGTATCTTATCATACTTTAGTTCAAATCCAGTTATCTTATGAACCAAACATAGAATTAATGTATTACATCTTTAATCTCATTTTATCTTATCTTATGTTAATCTTAATCCTATCCCACTATAATCATATCTGTGTACCAAACCAACACTTATTATTATTTGTTTTTGCGATAAATACATTTATCTTTTGAGGCTTGGTACAAACAACATTTATATTAGGGGTGGCAATTCGAGTTGACGGGTCATGTTCGTGTCATGTCAAAGTTGGGTGTAACACTAAATGGGTCGACACGAACACAACACGATTATTAATCGTGTCAAAAAAACCCAACACGAACACGACACGATTATTAAACGGGTAACACGACACGACACGCTTAACCTGTTTAATAAACGGATCATATTAGACCCGACACGACACGACACGACACGCGTAACTCGTTTAATAAACGAGTCGTGTTAGACCCGACACGGCAACATGACACGCCTAATTTTTCATAATCCGACACGACACGACACGACAACATGACACGATTAACCTACCATGACCAGTTTATTACATAAGTAAGTATAAGTTATCATCTAATCATTCATAATCCAAATTTCAATATATTCATGATCCAAATATACATAAAAAAAATCCAATTAATAACATAAACATTATATTGTCAACTATTATCCATATTGGTTCAAACATAATCCAAAAAAAAAAAAAAACAATAACACCATAAGTCATCCAATTACAAGTACACAATATTACAACATTAGCCAACCAAATTAGCAGTAGAACCCTCAGATGAAGGTGAAAATGATTCATTCTCATGCATATTCATATCTCTTACAACAGAAGTAAGCTCCTCCATTGCTTTTGCGGCCATTTCTACAAAGAAAAAAATAAAACAAATGTTAAAACAAGCAAGCTATGAGTCTTTGCAAATCTGAATATAATATAAGGCATAACCAAAAAAAACACTCAAAGAGAAATTAGAAATATAAATAAAGATATTAGCATGGTCAATTCAATAATATTATTTGTGATTACTTGTTACCTTGTTCTCCATACAACCAATCTCTTGTGCAAACCAAAGCCTCCACTGTGTCAGGCTTAAGCGCACTCCGATACTAATCAAGCACCCTCCCACCAACACTAAAAGCACTTTCTGATGCAACAGTTGAAATAAGTATGCTTAAAACATCACGAGCCATTGCAGCAACTTCAGGATATCGAAATTGATTTGCTTTCCAATGTTGCAACACATCCAGTGAAACACTGCTATTTAAAATTGGCTCATCTAAATAAAGTTCAAGCTGTGATTTCTGTGGGGTAGCTTCTTGACTTCGATATGAAATAAATTCCTATAAAAAAGATACAAAACTAAATGGACAACAATTGAAAAACTACAATAATGAAACATTAAATCACATGGACAACATGTTCAAAACATTAATTAAACCACATGGACAGCTATATAAATCTTACAATAATAATCTAAAATCAACATACCTTTAGCATATTTCGGGTACCTCAACAAAAAGATTTTCCAAGGTTGTGAGTCTATTCACCATAGACTACTCATCCAACAAAAAAGTAAGCTTGCGTAAAGAAGAGACACAAAAATATGCACTTGTTTCACCTAACAGTATGTTCTAAAAGTATAAATTATTCAAACTGTTAGAACTTTCAATTCAGTTAATTCAAAGATGGAAAAAATTCTATTAAAACTACAAATGCAAATAAGAGAAAATTCTTTACTTGATAGGTTAACAAAGAAGAAATCAGTCAACAACACCTAACAAGCCAATCTAAATCTCTGGTTTAGCATGGATCTTAGCTAGACTATTCACATCTTTTAGGGCCCGTGATATCAGAATAACAGTTCGCATGCCACAGTAATAATATACATTTAACTTGTGATTTCAGCAGCTATTGTGAGGCCCACAAAAAGTTTAACACAAAAGTCTATGCATGCTTACAACCTAATAACTATGAAACTTAACCAAACTAAGAAGTCATAAATATTAATTTCAGCAAACTTGGAAAAAGAAACTGCCTCCATGGATTATATACTATCTTAGTCTCAGTAATAATTATATCATCAACATCCATTTATTTTCAAGTAAATTAGGATTGATTTGTTTGTTTTTTTTTTGGATGCAAGAAGAAATTTATTATATCAGGAAAACAAAGCAGAGTTAACTGCTATAAGTAAAACCCAGTTCTGCTTGTCCTTCCAATCTCCAATAATCTTCCTTTTTATAACTATTTTAAGGAGTTTAATATCTGATTAGAAAAGCTGCAATAAAAAAAATTGATCTCTGTTTTCACTGATAGAGCTGCAAAGGAAATTATTTGAGTACTAAGTGAAGTAAATTGCGAAAATGATTCATTGCTACATAAGGTAGAGTGCCTGCACTCATTCAATTAGATTTTGTGCATCTCATTTTCATGACAGCTGCCATAGTTTAATGAAAATAGTAATTTCACAAAATTGAAAATGATGAATTGAAAGAAAAATATTCTCATTGCCATAGTTTAATGATGGGTGCTTGCAGGGAAAATGCTTGAATTTGGGTGAACAGATTGATCTGTTTCAGAAAACAATTCAATCAAAATTACTAAATCACTTTGGAACCTCAAATGAGCAGTCTGAGTACTTATCAAAGTCTATATTTGTACCCATTAAGCTGATACATATATCAAACAAAAACAAACATATACACACTTTTTTTCCTTCTTATCATCTACAATTGACTTGATGTCCTAACACATGAATTTTTTGATTGTGAGTGTGGTACAAATGTATGAACCAGAGACACAGAGAGAAAGTAAATACTCCGGCTTGTAATACATAAGACTTTTAACAAAATACAGATCAATTAGAGAATGTGGCATCTGTCTGTAGAGAGAGAAAGAGAAAGAGAGAGATAGAGAGAGAGAGAGAGAGAGAGAGAGAGAGAGAGAGAGAGAGAGAGAGAGAGGGAGGGAGATGTCCATAAGATATCTATTTTAGTACAACCTGAAATAATAGCATACAGTTAAGTACTTGAGTCCCCACAAAATGATATCCAAAATCTAAACTGAAAGAATAAAAAAAATTAAGAATTGAAATTATGCTCTCACTGATGTAAGCTCACAGGACCCTGTAATGTTTTTTTAAAGAGAGAGAGAGATCAGTTAGCCACCAACTGAATCTCATATGTGCCAAATTCTGTATCCAAAGCAATTTGACAATTAAAGAAAAACAATAAAGAGTTCATATAATTTCTTAAATTACATTTTATTATATGCTTCACTTTCTTTCAGTTTTATTTAGCTTTAGGAAATCTATTCACAGACCCACACCCATCTTCTCAAGACAATAATAGTAACTGAAGAAGCACTCTTTTTCTTCTACATTTTATCTTTGTCTCCAAATGCTTATGTCTTTTCGATTTCAATAATTCCAAGCCTAAAACTAAATAAAGTTCCATTCTAAGGGGAAAATTTCACAAACCTGTTTAGTCCAGTAGAAAAATGATGACAAAGAAAATCTTCAAAGTAAAACCTTTGAGGATTTTCCATTTCCTTAGTTCACTGTTACCAGTTACCAGAAACAAACAAAGCCTAGGTTTCTCACTGTGTAGCTCTAGGGAAATTAAAATACCTAAATAAAACTACCCCGATCAGAACTACTTAGCTCAAAGAACCACAAAATTATAAGTATTCCCATCTCTATTTAGTATTTACCATTTCAAATTTCTCCATTTCCCCATTATCAAACTGAGATGATAAGTATAGAATACAAAGACCGATTATTGACAAATAGTTCTAAACAGATATACACAGAATAGATAAAATAATCTGTTATAGTAAAAATATCAGCAAAACATGATCAAATACTAACTAAATGAAAAACTAGAAGATCAGATCGAAAACAAAAAGAAACCTTAATGGAGAGGCGAATGAATCCGGTGTTGCAGTAGATCGAAAGAGAAGGGGAAAGGGGATCGACGACTGGACCGGTACGGTGGCGTGGTTGACGACTAGACCGGTACAGTGGCGTGGTCAGCGACTGGACTGGTGAGGCAGTGTGGTCGATGATTGGACCGGTGCGGTGGTGTGGTCGACGACTGGAGGTCGAGAGAGAAATGGAGAAGCAAGAGAGGCGACAGTGTATTTTGGCTTTTTGGGTAGGTTTGTAAAATTAGGGTTTATTTATATATATACTAAGATTTTTTTAATTTAATATAATTTTTTTTAAATGGGTCATAAACGGGTCATGGGTCATAATCTTGTCAACACGATCCATCAAACCCGTGAATTTAATCGTGTCATAATCGTATAATTTCGGGTTGGCAGGTCAACCCGCGACACGACACGATTATTCTGTGTCATAATCTTGTCGACACGATTACGGCACGAACCCGATTATGCTCAACACTAACACGCTTTATTTCGTGTCGTGTCGTGTCGGGTTCACGTGTCGTATCCAAAATTGCCACCCCTAATTTATATCTTCATATTTCGAAAAATAGCACTTAAATCTTTTGATTGGCTTTGATAAAATTATTTTTATTTATTTTTAACAAATTTGATAAAAAGTCAATATTACCATTTCATATCAAACCTCTAATTTTATTCAAACATTTTTTCTTGGATAGAAACAATAAAGTATTCAAATCTTTCTCTATAAACAAAGTCAAGATTTCTTCTCCTCTTCGAATCCAAAACTGGGTTTCATCTCCTCCTTGACCTCTTGGTTTGTCGTCTCATTGAGGATGAGATCGGGTTGTTACTATTGAGTTGCGGCGACTTGTTGGACAAGACTCAGGTTTTGAATCATCTCCATTTGAGAAATGAAATAAAGGTCAAGTTTATGATGAGATTGAGTGTCGCTACTTAGATTTGGATCATTTCCATTTGATGGTGTAATATCAATCTCACCGTGAACTTGACTCCATTTCAATTTTTAAATGGAAAGAATCCAAATCTGGGTGTTGGGGACCTTAAATCTAAGTCGAGTTCGAGCGCGTGGAAGTATCACAGTATTATGGGTTTAGTGACAAAGAGGTGATGACAACATCGATAGCTGAAGAGTTGAAGATGGATGGCTTTTGGGTTTTGTTTGGTAGCAATTTTTTTTTCTATTTTCATTTTACATTTTGAAGATGCATTGAAATTTCGGAAGCCATTCCCTCAAAATTTATGCTAAGTGGTTCTTAGCAAAATTTTTCTATTTTCTTCTTAAGTTTATATACATATATATATATATATATATATATATATGTATGTATGTATGTATGTATGTATGTATTATGATATGTTAGATTAACTTAATCTCATGATTGTAATATAGAACATGGTTGATCTAGATCGATTGTTGATATGAAACCTGGCCAATATTGATAACATCCAATAAAAAGATTTTATACAAGTTGTTTTCTTTAATTTGTTCATATAACTATGTATTAAAAGGTAAAGATAAGGAAGATATATTTTATAAAAGCCATGCTTGATGATTTTTAATAGAATCAATTTCATCTATAATCATTTATGTACTAAAATTTTCAAGATTTTTTTTTTCCTTTGATATAGATAACTAATATATCTATAAGAAATTCATCATCCATCATAAAATCTTTTCGGTAGAATCTTCATGGTTGGAAAAGCCCTTTAAATTGTTGTTGGAACTGGAATAGTGAGCACAAGATGAATCAATCGATCAATCAAGTCATAAACTTTTCACTTTCCTTTCACCATCAATCTTTGACATAGTAAAAAATTATAGAAAATTTTGAAAATCTGTGTGCTTTGGAATGTCAAGCACATGATTGTGATTGGCATTTTGAATGATTTTTTTTTGCTCAATGAAGCCTTTAGGATATAATTTATCAACCAAATTGCATGTACCATCACTACTAAAAAAATTTAAATCCATCCTCAGGATTATAACAAGATGTCTAATTCTCTGCTTACTATATATACTACTTAGCTTTTTCAACTAAAAGTTAATTGCAATTGTAAATATATCTACTCGATAGTAATGCTCAAATATTATAAAATTTATTTTTATAATGAGAACAACACTAATCACCAATTTAGCGAGCACTTGTAACAAGAATATAAATTTCATTTCGTGCACAAAATGTGCTAGTAGTTTCAAATAAATTATCCCTACAAATCGCTCTAAACTTCTAAATAAATGACTTTGTTGTTGGAATTAAATCCATGACTTAAAAGATCTAGAGAATGATGTTATAAAGTTTTACAAATAAAATTAGTGACTCTTGTAATTTCTTTCATCAAGTGTAATATGAAAACATCAAAAGATGTTAAATCATCATAAGATCATAGTATCATCCCGCTGAACATAAGTGACTTATTCCGTAGTACGAGTGATATCTTATATGACAATCCAAGTTTGACCATAAAACCTTAGAATTAGGGATGGCAACAATTAGGATATTTATAGGTACTCGAACCTATTCAAACTCATTTAAGTGGATATCACTAGTAGATAATCGACTTTAGACGGATATAGGTATTAATTTTTAATACCCTATGGATATGGATTATACCTCTCGGGTACCTATTAAACTCGATTATATATATTTATATTTTTTATGTATAAAATATATTTTTAATATATATTTTTTGAAAATGACGCTTCAAAGGTTTGAGCTCATGACCAAAATGTCAAGGTTCTGGTATCTTAATTCTTGATTATAAATTATTATTGGTGATTTACGATTTATATTGCATTGTCATCATGAATTTTTCTTTGGAAAAAGAAAAATAATTTTTGGGTTGGAATCAGGTAAGGTGCTTGCTTCGATTTGCATCCATACCCATGTAACTGGACGGGTGTGAGTAATAATGGGTAGTGAAAAGGTTAGCAGAAATGGATATGGATAATGAAAGTAAAAGTCTCTTTCTTCAAATGGATATGGAGTAATAACGGGTAAAAATCTTCTGCATGTTCTTAATATGGAGGTTGTAATGTAAGAGGATGGTAAAAATCTCTTTCTTCAAATTAATTACCTTAGTTTTCATGGCATGCACAAGATTAAGAAAATACTCCTGCATAAAATAATTTCGATAAACAAATCTCAAAACCAGGGGCATTTTCTATTTCCTAGACTTATCTGTAGATTCTCTGTGCTTGAAATATTATGCCTATAATTGGTTAATTTTGTTGTTTAATATCTCTTGTTAATTTGAAATTTTTTTGAGTCTTATTCCATCCCTCGTTTGCTTATTTTCTAGGTTTTGTTATATGCTATATTGAATTTTTAACCTACAAATGATTTTGTTTAGGTTGTGTTTTGAGACTCAAAATGTTGGTTTTTTCATCAGGTTTTCTTTTTGCATAGTTTATTTCAAAACCTTTGTACTTGCTAATTAGTGCGGTTTGGAGACTAGCTTTTATTCATTTGGAATTTTTTCATGCAATGTGCTTTTAGTGTTGTTAGAAAAGTTGTGCGAAGTTAGTGACACACTGCAAATTCATTACGATGTGCTGGGTGTTCTATATTTTGCTTAATTCAGAATATGCATAATAAATCATTACCAATGTATGTTCATTTATGTTTTTGACTTGTTTAATTGAAATTAGATGATTCATTTGCATTGTACGGTTATTGTTTTGCCACTATTTTGGGTATCCCATGCCCTATTATTGTTCTTGTTTGCTCATTGATACATTGTGATGTTTCACTTGAACTAGCCTTTTGAGCAGGTCCATGATAGGGAGAAGGGGAAGAAATACCTATTCCTGGACAAGAATCTCCTTTTTCTTGCTCTAAGTTCATTTATTTTTATTTTTATTTTAGTAAAATAGTTAATTTGTTTCTATGGAATGTTTCCTTTTGTGCATTGTAATTGGCCTTAGGTAATCTCTTTTACAATATGCTCCATTCTCTTCTTTGTTAGTAGGATCCCTACTTACAAAATAAAACTAAAATGGGTTTAGGAACAATATTTGTTTGTTTAAAAAAAACTCAAAATCAAGCTTAGACCATAATTTCGTGATTTCTTGTTTAGGGCCAAAAGCTCATCGGCTGCATAACATGTTTAGATTCATTTGTTGTTTTGGGGGCCTTAAGGCCATAAGATTTGAATTCTTGTTTGGGGTTTTGTTGAGGTTATAAGAGTTTAGGTAATAATAAGAGTGAAGTAGATTTGCAACTTAGGTTAGAGCCATCTTTGTAATATTTTTGTTGTGATGAACTATCTTATTTTGGATATTTTTTCTTTCCTTTGATTTAAATAATTGTATCCAAATTCAGATTATCGATTTCATTTTTCAAATTCATTCCTTTCTCATTTTTTTATAACATTTCAACAAAATAAACAAATATAATCTCTTGTTGTAATCAACTAGTTCCCTCTCGATTTTGAGAATCTCCATGCCAAGCGCTTCACCACTGTAGAGCATTCTTTTACTTTGATGTAATACTTGCATTAGGAATTTTTTTTACCAGCAAATTTCACTTAATTTATATGCTTTCAGAGATGCCATAAGAGCAACTGAAGTGAGTGAACTAGAATTTCTGCATATGAAAATATTTAAGATTATGTATTGTGATTCTACCTCTAAAATCTACTTACTCAAATTTTATGTAAAAATACAACCATAACAATTAAATAGGCAAAACAAATAAAGAGTAAAAACACAAAAATTTAATGTGATTCTACAACCTCTTTGACTACGTCCACCAAATCCACAACTTTATTAATATTCAATTATAACTTTAGAAAGCGAAAAGTTGTTAAAATCTCATTACCTCACAACTCAAAAGACCCAATACAATCAAAGCTCTCAACCTAGCTCTAGTTGTAAGTGCTCTCTCCACTTGACAATCCAAAACCTTAATACACTCAAAACTCTCATCCTAGTTATAGTAGTAAACTAGGACCCTTTTTATATAGAGAATGTTTTCTTAATACTAATAAGAAAAAAATAACAACAACATAAGAAACTACTACTACTAGACAAGTAACAATCTAATAGGAAACTACTACTATTTTTTCTAGAACAAGTAACCATAAAATAGGAAACCATTTTCTCAAACCAATTTGAAGTCTCCCTTGTGATATTTTAGCTAGGAAGACTTCTAATTGGTAAATGGTTTACTATTTTATAGTTGCTTATTCTAGTAAAAGTAGTAGTAGTTTCCTATTGGATTATTACTTGTTCTAGTAGTAAACCTATATGATTTACAATAATGATTTTAAAATAGAAACAAGACACACCAAGCTAGATTAAGATGTTTTCCATGCAAGAAAGGAAGCAAACCAAATTGCCCTTGGAAGGTGACAATGGAGGAAGAGATGGTTGGTTGCTTCAAACTTTAGATTGCATTGTATACAATTAAAATTTCTTTGAAGACATCAATGTGTAGATTCATTACCAAACGAGAGCCCTCCAACACAAATTTTCCAAATAAACATGAGAACCTTGTGAGGAACCTTTTTCCTCCACAAATGCTTCTAGAAATGAGGACTAAATTTCTTAATTCACTAGTGATTTTTATTCTATTTTCAACTAGCCAAGGCATTACTCACCTTCAACGTATATTTTTTCTTTGCTTGTAACTCCATGCTACAACTTTGAGCCACATAGTTGATTTTTTTGAAAGGCTTCAAACTCCGTTGTTTGTAGAAATTGGAGGAAGGTGAATGAGAGTCTACATTTTCACCGTGTCAATGCATTGGAAGATAATATGCCTCTTAAAATTTCTTTCCAAATCCATATGTTTGCATTCTTTTCAAAGCATTCCCAATTGCACAGATTATGAAGATATTTGCACTTAAACATTTCTAGCAAGGGGGATTATGTGTGGCTCTGAATCCTCTAGACATATTTAGCCAATAATTCCACATTCATATTACTAAAATATTTTAATCCCAATTATCCCTTTTGTTTTGGTATTTGCAAAACTTTCTTTAGCCACCATGTGAAATTTCCTCTCATCTTTTCTTTATCCCTACCAAAAATTCACCACCACTTGATCTAGTTTGTCATATGCAGATTTCAAAAATTTGAGATAGCTCATATGATAAATAGGAATTGATGCCAATTTGGGGTTGATGAGAGTAAGATGACCTTCAAAAGAGAGGAGATGAGCCTTCTTTAGACATCATATTTTGTGCCCTTTGATAATTAACAACCATTCACCTTACTATTCTTTAATGGAGATGATGGTTCATATACATGATCGAGAGGTGTTCTTTAAAAAGTTTTAGTATTTTCTAGGATCAAGAAAGGGTTTTGTTGGGAAATCATCTCAAGAAGCCCAGGTGGTGATCTTCCAAGCACCCAAGTCTAGAATAACTTGTAATGATCAGAAACAGAAACAAAAATCAAAGAAAAGAAAGAATACAACAATTGTTATCAAGGTTCGACAATAACCTAGGTCCCCGTGAGTTCTTCCGAACTCTCTACACTAAATCAATGAGTTCTTCACAAATACAGCAACTCCTCTTCAAGAAGTCTCTTGTTCTTGAGGAACGAAATAAGAGAAAACAGAAAGTGATAAGGAACTATTACAAAGCCCTTCTCCCCAATCTATACTACTCTCTCTCTAAACAACCAGCCTCTCTTTAAGATCTATTCAAGTGCCTCTCCTGTGTTTTTATGTCTTTGTACTCTCACACTTGCACTTGAATTCTCTTGTATGATGATCTTGTGTTTACAACTTGTCTCACACTTGTGTTGAGATTGAAGCTATATGACCCTTTATATAGTGCACCACTTCTTGAGCCAATCTTTGAAGTCAATCTCCACCCTTAGATCTTGAGGACCAATCAATCATAGCCTTTCAACAATCCTAAGTGATCCTGTGCATTTTGATGAAGTTCCACGCACCTTTCCAAAAGGCTGATGAGAGTGCATCAGGTGTGTTTCAAGTTGCGACTTAAAACAGAGCATGCCACGGCCTGGAAGGGGGAGGCTTTCCTGTCATGCTGGAGGCCGCGGCTTAGGGTGGCTGTGTCACGTTGCACAGGGCCATGCCATGGCGCGCACACCTTGGGCCACGACGCACAGCTTCTCCCTCAACTTCTGGACTTTCTGTGGGCCGCGGCACCTAAGGCCAAGCCGTGGCGCCCACCCATGACCTGATGCTAAATTTTTCCTCTTTAGTTCTTAGACAAATCCCAACAAATCTCTACCATTGTCTAAGCAACTAAAACCAAATCCATAGTGCAGAGAACTTAGGATCTAAACTCAACTTGAGTCATCATATCAACCGAATCCAATCATAAGAAGTCTAAGGCAATGATTAAACTTACTTAGAGGTAGAACTTTGGTGCCTAAATATGCAAGATTTTCTTCCTTGGCTACCTTGTCCACATGAATGCATCCTTTCGTAACATTTTCCCGAATGAAATGATACCCAACATCCATATGCTTTGTCCTCTCATGGAACACTGGATTCTTACATAAGTGCAATGAACTTTGGTATCCGAATACACCACCACCTGCTCTTTCAGGACCTTCAACTCTTCTAATAACCCTTTGTACCACATAGCCTCCTTTATGGCTTTCGTAGCCGCTATGTACTTAACCTCGGTTGTTGAGAGTGCTATCACTGGCTACAACTGAGCCTTCCAACTTATATAACATCCGTTTAAGTTGAAGAAGTAGGAGGTAGTCGATCTTCTTTTATCCTGGTCTGCTCCATAGTCTGAATCAGCATAACCTTCAAGACAGATAGACTTACCCCTCTTCTCATAAACCAGCCCCACATCTGGGCTTCCCTTCAAGTACCTCAGTAACCACTTCATCCCAAGCCAATGCTCTTTTCTGGGATTACTCATAAATCTACTGAGAACACTAATTGCATGAGCAATGTCGGGTCTAGTGCTTACCATGGTGAACATAACTGATCCAACCGCACTAGAGTAAGAGACTTTCCCCATTTCCTTCTTCTCTGCCTCTGATCTCGGACATTGATCACTGGAGAACTTGAAATGACCAGAAAGAGGAACCTTCACTGGTTTGCTATATTCCATAGAGAACTTAGATATCATCTTCGCTATGTAGAAAGTCTGAGAAATCTTCAATCTGTTTCTCTCCCTTTCTTGGATTATGCTCATCCCATGGATCTTCTGTGCATGGCCAAGATCCTTCATCTCAAACTCCGAACTGAGTTGAGACTTCAATTCTTTTATCCTCTCCTTACCGTTCCCAACCAACAGCATATCATCGACATAGATGAGGATGATCACCATTTCCTCCACCTTGTGCCCCTTGTAGTACAAGCACAAATCATAGTAGCTCCTCATGAAACCCAAGCTAGTTACAACGGAATCGAACCTCTTATTCCATTGCCGAGGTGATTGCTTCAGGCTATAAAGAGATTTTGTCAATTGGCACACCAACTCTCCCTTCTTTCCTTCCCTATAGCCTTCGGGTTGCCTCATGTAGATGGTCTTATCAAGCTCTCCATGCAAAAATGCTGTCTTCATATCCATTTTCTCGATCTCTCAATCAAATTAGATCACCATTGCCAATACTATCCGTATCATCTTGTATTTCACAATCGGTGAGAATATTTAGGTAAAATCTATGCCTTCTCTTTGTGTGAACCCCTTCACCACCAGCCTAGCTTTATATCGGACTTCATCCCCTAGAGGATTCCCTTCTTTGATCTTATAGATCCACCTACAATCCACAACTCTCTGTTTTTCTGGTTTTGGCACCAATTCCCAAGAGTTATTCCTCCTTAAAGAATCAATTTCTTCCTCCATAGCTAGTTGCTACTTTGACGAATCCTTACATTCCATGGCATCTATGTAAGTTTGTAGTTCAACCATCCCTCATTCTGAATAAGGAGCTGCTACATTAGCATCCGTAAACCCATATCTCAAAGGTGGTCTGACCACCCTCTTTCCCTGGTCCCTTGTGAGCTGGTAGTCATTCTGACTTGCTGTATAAACCCCTTCTAGTTTAGCCTCCTCTTGAGCGTCCTAAGCTTGGCCTTCATCAATGGGCTCTACCTGATCCAAACCCTCTTGCCTTCCTTGCTCTACCTGAACTGAATTTTCCTTGATGCTATACTCCACAAATACCATACTGGTTTGCTCACTATCCCCTGCAGGGTTAGTTTTCTCCAAATAGGGAAATAACAATTCATTAAAAATAACATCCCTACTTATTATGAGTTTCATTCATTTTGACTCTAAGGACCATAACCTATACCCCTTAACCCCATAACCATACCCTAGAAACACACATTTTCTAGACCTTGGGCTAAGTTTATCATCCTTTTGATGTGCAAATACAACATATCCAAAAGTTCTAAGGTTGCTCAACTCAGAGGGTTTCCCACTCCACATCTCTTCGGGAATCTTGAGCTCTAAAGCTCTAGAGGGTTATATATTAACCAAATATGCAGCAGTAGACATAGCTTCTCCCCAAAAATATTTTGGTAAACAGGACCCAATTAACATGCACCTAACCTTTTCCATAAGGGTCCTATTCATCCTCTCAGCAACTCTATTTTACTGAGAGGTTTTCACAACCGTTCTATGTCTTAGAATGCCATTTAACTCACAGAATTTATCAAAATCCTTAATGCAAAATTCTAAGCCATTATCGGTTCGTAAAGCCTTAACTACCCTACCCGTTTGAGTCTCCAACAATTTTTTCCACATTACAAATTTAGTCAAAGCATCTGATTTATTTTTAAGCAAATAAACCAAAACCTTTCTTGAATAATCATCAATTAAAGATAGAAAGTAAAGATTACCTCCTTGTGTTGGTGTTCTTGCTGGTCCCTAAAGGTCCGAATGAATGTAGTCAAGAATGCCCTTAGACTTGTGTACTCCGGTGTTGAAGCTGACCCGGTGTTGCTTCCCAAGAATGCAACACTCATAGAAATCAAGCTTCTCTACTTTGTCACCACCAAGTAGATCATCCTTGCTGAGAACTTGCAAGCCTTTTTCGATCATATGTCCCAAGCGAGTGTGCCAAAAAGCTGCCCTATCAATCTCAGCCATCAAGCTTGTTTCTTGATCATTTATTTTTGTCTCTCTGATCATCTCATAGAGACCATCCTTTATTGTTGCTTTGATCACTATCAAAGATCCCTTGGTTACATTGATCTTTCCTCCCTCTACTTTATATGTTTACCCCATGGAATCCAGTTGCCCCAATGAGATCAAGTTTCTTCTCAAATCTGGAAGATACCTCATATTCCACAATAGCCTTGTGACTCCATCAAACATCCTCAACTGGATGTCTCCTATCCCCCTCACTTGGCAAGAAGTGTCATTCCCCAAGAAAACTTTTCCATCATTGGTTTCTTGGGAATTCTTGAACCAATTCCGGTGAGGGCACATGTGATAAGTGCACCCAAAATCTAAGATCCATTTCTTGCTGCTTTACCTCCTGCTCACATTTAAGCACACAACAAGAACATCATCTTATTGTTCTCCCTTAGCAACTGAAGCCTCTCCATTCTTGGTATGGCTTCCACCTCTCTCCACCCTTATCATCTTCTTGCAATCTCTCCTGAAATGTCCCTCCTTATTGTAGTAGTAGCATCCCCTTCCTCCAAACTTCAGTTTAGAATGTGATCTCCTATGGCTCTGCCCTCTACCCTTTGATTTCTCCCAGTAGTTGCCATAAATGCTGCTGCCATTCCGAGTTGTTGGCCTTCCTCTAATGAACAACCCTTCTCCACTTGATGCTTCCCTTATCTTAGCTTTGAAATTATGAGCCCTTATAGCATTAATCACAATTTCCTTGGTTAGTGTATCTTTTCCATATTAAATTACATTAATTAAACTTTCAAAACAATCAGGAAGAGAATTTAACAAAATAACAGCCAATTGTTCATCTGGGAACTTTATACTGCAACTAGCCAAATCTTGAACTAGTTTATTAAACACATCAAGATTATCTTGCAACTCTTTATTAGGATCCATTTTAAAAACAAAGATTCTTTTAAGAAGATAATTTTATTAGGGAGAGTTTTGGTAAGAAACAACTCATTTAGTTTCTTCCATATGACAGTTGGATCTTCCGAGTCTCCCCACTCCCTTGTCACACTATCTGACATGTGCAAGAAAATGGTGTTGTATGCCATCTTATTTATCTCAATCCGCTAGACCTCTGTGATACTTGCTGGAAAAGCATCATCTTATCTAATAGCCAAGTCCACCTTCTGTTGCATAAGAATAACCTTGATCTTCCACTTCCAAAGGGCAAAGTCTCCCTTTCCATCAAACTTATCAACAATGAAGTTTGAACCTATCTTGCGGAGAAAATCCCAGATTTATGCAGCACCCACAATTGCTTTCCAACTTCTTCTAAATCTCAAGAACACGATCAGAGAATGATCTCAATACCATTCTTGAATCACCCTTAAGAACTCAATCAGATCTTGATCTTTACTCCATTCTTGAATCACCTAAGAAGTTGATCTTTGATTCTTGGAGTCTTGGTCCGATACCCTCTGTTCTAGCTCCGATACTCGCTCACCAAAGCTCTGATACCACTATTAGGAAATCACCTCAAGAAGCCCAGGTTGTGATCTTCCAAACACCATAGTCTAGAATGACTTGTAATGATCAGAAATAGAAACAAAAATGAAAGAAAAGAAAGAACACATCAATTGTTATCGAGTTCGGCAATAGCCTACGTCCCTGTGAGTTCTTCCGAACTCTCTGCACTAAATCAGTGAGTTATTTACAAATACAATAACTCTTCTTCAAGAAGTCTCTTGTTCTTAAAGAATGAAAGAAGAGAAAATAGAAAGTGATAAGGAACTATTACAAAGCCCCTCTCCCTAATCTATACTACTCTCTCTCTAAACAACCAGCCTCTCCTTAAGATCTATTATAGTGCCTCTCCTGTGTTTTTGTGTCTTTGCACTCTCACACTTGCACTTGAATTCTCTTGTATGATGATCTTGTGTTTACAACTTGTCTCACACTTGTGTTGAGATTGAAGCTAGGTGACTCTTTATATAGTGCACCACTTCTTGAGCCAATCTTTGAAGTCAATCTCTACCCTTAGATCTTGAGGACCAACAAATCATAGCCCTTCAACAATCCTAAGTGATCCTGTGTGTTTTGATGAAGTTCAACACACCTTTCCAAAAGGCTGATGATAGTGCATCAGGTGTTTAAGCCGCGGCTCAAAACATGGCATGTTGCGGCCTGGAAGGGGGAGGCTTTTCTGTCATGCTGGAGGCCATGGCTCGGGGTGGCTGTGCCACGACGTGCACACCTTGGGCCGTTGCATACAACTCTTCCCTCAACTTTTGGACTTTTTGTGGGCCGCGACGCCTAAGGCCAAGCCGCGGCATCCACCCATGGCCTGATGTTGAATTTTTCCTCTTTAGTTCTTAGACAAATCCCAATAGGTTTAGTAGAAGAACAAAAATCCACAAAAAAAAGATTAAAGAAAGAAGGAAAAAATGTCAAAATTCATTATTTCAGGATATGTCTTCAAATCTTAATAACTTTTGATTCCCAATTCAACAAATTTTACCCTTCTCTATAATAATATAATTTTAATTATCTTTCAATATATATCTTATAGGAATTCTTTGGATAAAGGAAGAGTGAGATATTCATTTTTTACCGAAATAGGTCTGAACTTACCAGTTTTGGTGTACGGACCACAATTTTAAATCCAGGTTGAATTTGTACTTCAAATCGATTGAACTTGAAACAATATTCTCTAGGATTTAAATAAAGTACAATAACATCCCCAAACTCATTCATATGAGTGATAAAAACCCATTTGAAGTTGAGGTCAAGAATTTGCCAAATTTTCTAATTCTTATGGGTTTAGGATTTTGAAGTTGCCTAAATGAAAAAGATTCTTCTCCAAATCGGCCAGAGTTAATACCTAATCCTAATAAGGCTCATATATACTTTCTATAAGATATTTTTTGGGATCCCTTCAGATTTTGAGACCTTACAGCTGCTAGAGAGAAAAATCTCATTTTCGAGAGTGAATTGAAATAAAACTTGTGCTAAATAGTCGAATTTGAGTGAGAGATTCTAGTTATTGAGCCCTAACCTAAACCACAACCCTAATAATTTATTCTTCATAATAAAAATAGTAAGAAACCTCCAAAGAACTAAGATTTTTGGATCATATAGTGGAAAAGACTTAGCTTGGAGTTGTATTGAAGATCGTTGATACTTAGATCGTCGCTTTGTTGAAAGGAATGAGAAAATCATCCCCACCCCCACTTGGAGAAGATGAGGATTGATTACGCGCAAAACATACGTGGTTGTTATAGCACGGCTTTGGGGTGTCGATTCCACAAGGAAACAAGTTAACTACAAAAGAAGGTATGAACCATAACACAAACGATAAAGATTTAAGTGAGTAGATATGAATTTCTAGTAATGAAGTAATTGTGTAAAATAGATTGTAAAATATAATAGGAGGATAACAAGGATCCGGGAATCCTACCTAGGTTCATTGACCTACACCTAACTCTATTCAGCTACTTTTATCTCGGTTGCAAGTTTCGCATCCCAAATAGGTAACCGACAAGTATTCAATGAGCACATATATAAACCCTAATATGATTGTAATGAAATACTTCTTATTTTCGATTCATGCACATGTGATCTGTCTTATAGGTTTATCAAGAAATGACAATATATCTTTGTTGACAATATTGCAGTAATGGACAAACCTAAAAGCTAGATTTACTGGACTCAATTATACCAAACAATCTTGACATAAGAGAAGCATGACTAAATTTATATCAAGGAAAAAGATACAATCACTGGAATAGATAAGATCTTATAATTAGATAAAGAAGTAAATCATGACAATGTTTGATAATAAATTCTTATTACAACTGAATCAAAAAAGGGAAGGTAGGAACAACTACACCTAGAGATTCATCCCTTCACCTTGCTTGGAAGTTAGTTAGCCATGGTGTCCATGGCTAAACACTTTTGTGGATGAGGAAGGCATATTTTAAACCCTTAGGTAGCAGCTTCAATTCAACTTTAGGTGCTTCCAAACTTGAGGGGACTTGTGTCTTGCTTTTTTCAGGCAGCTCTTCAAATCTCGGTTGCCATGCCCGATTGCTATAATCCTGAGATTTGTCAAAAACAGCACAAATATTAATTATGTCAGTTTTATCATCAAATAAATCAATCTCAGAATTAACAAAAAAATTCTTAAAAGGATCATAATCATGGGCTAAGGAAACTCCCTTATTGATGAGTGACTCAATCATGTAAAGCTGGTGGTTTTCGTCCTCATCTTCGGGCTGTTTTGTAACATTGAAAATATTCACTTCAAGGGTCATGTTGCCAAAGGACAGCTTCATAAGTCCATTCCTACAATTTATTAGAGCATTCGCAGTAGCAAGAAAAGGTCTACCCAAAATCAAAGGGATTTTAGAGTTAGTGTTAACAGTAGAAGTGGTATCAAGAATTAAGAAATCAATAGGATAGTAAAATTTATCAATTTGAATCAAAACATCCTCTACCACACCCCAGGGTACTTTGACTGGTCGGTCAGCCAATTGCAATACCATGCCAGTTGGTTTGATTTCTCCTAACCTGAGCTATAAGTAAATGGAGAACGACATCAGGTTTACACTAGCTCCTAAATCTAGCAAAGCTTGTCCAACCTCATGATTTCTAATGCTGCAAGCAATGGTAGGACAACTCAGATCTTTATATTTTGGGGGAATTCTTTGCCCAATTAATGCACTAATTTGCTCAGTTAGGAATGTTGTTTTCTTGACATGGTGTTTCCTCTTAATTGTGCATAAATCCTTGAGAACTTTTGCATAGGTAGGGACTTGTTTAATCACAAGCAAAAGAGGAAGATTAAGTTTCACTTGCCTTAAGTTCTCAAGGATTTCATTATTTATTTCCAGATTTTTATTTTTGGATTTTAAGGCTCGGGGGAATGGTGCTTTAACAGAATTTTTGGTCACTACAGCCTCTGTAGGCAGTTCGGCTTCACTACTAGTTTAACATTTTCTCACATCCTCGGGTTTATTCATTGGTGGGATGTGTAGTGACCTACCATTTTGGGTCACAATGGCATTTACATCTTTCAAATTTTCTTGTGCTATATGTTGACCATGAGGTATAGACTGAGCTTGGGAAGGGAACTTACCTCGCTCAATCACACTCAAGGAGCCTATTAATTTAGATACTTGGCTCCCTATTTCTTTGTTTTCCTCAACCACTTGTGTAATTAGAGCCTCACACCTTTGGTATATCTTACCTTGTGCTTCTAAAAAAGCATGTAAGGTGTCTTCTAAAGAGGTTCTAGAGGATGAGGGTGCATGATAAAGTGATGGGTATGATCTAGGGGGTTGTGCATGCTGCTGATTTTAAGATTTCTAGCTGAAATTGGGGTAATTTCGCCACCCCGGATTATAAGTGTTAGAGAAGGGTGCTGGAGGTTTCTTGTACATGCCTAAGGCATTACATTGTTCCTCATACAACCCTCTCATGTCAACAAATGTGGGGCAATCTTGAGCAAGATGATCAACCACACCACACACAGAACATGGTTCTAAAGGTTCGACTTGATTAACTATGTGTGTTGGTTTTTTAGTTTTTAATGCCTCTAACTCCCTAGTAAGCATCTCGACCTTGGCCTTAAGATTATCCTCTTCCCTAAGATGGTAGATTCCTCCACCACTAGGGTTTCCTATAGGTTGTGACCTATTTGTGCTTTCAGTAGCACGAGGTTCAGTCCATGTGTTTGCTTTTTCAGCAATCTCATTGAGGTACTCAATAGCCTCATCAGGGTCTTTTTGCAGAAATTCACCATTGCACATCATCTCTACAAATTGTCGTTCTCTATAGGTAAGACCTTCATAGAAATAGCTCACTAAACGCCAATTTTCATACCCTTGATGTGGACATATACTTAATTGCTCTTTAAACTTCTCCCAAGACTGATACAAAGTCTCGTTTTCCTTTTGTGCAAAGGTGGAGATTTGTCTTTTCAATGCATTAGTCTTATGTTAAGGGAAGTACTTGTTAAAAAAGACTTGGGTCATCTCATTCCATGACCCAATTGATCGTGGTCTCAATGAGTATAACCAACTCTTAGCTTTATCCTTCAAGGAGAAAGGAAAAAACTTGAGTCTCACGATATCATCGGTTGCATCTTGACTATGAAAAGTCGCAACTACTTCCTCAAATTCTCTAATGTGCACATAGGGGTTTTCATTTTCTAAGCCATGAAAAGTATGGAGTAATTGTATCATTCCTGTTTTAAAATCTTTATGGCGAGTGTTAGCTGGAAACATAACGCATGATGGTGTGGCTGTCCGGCTAGGGTGTAAGTAATCTCTAAGTGTCCTAGCAACATTTTCATTAAGGTTTTCAGCCATGTTAACAAAATTTTCTATATTTTCTGTTGGGTGTACACTAGGGTGTGATCTAGGTGAGGTCTCACTAACGGACGTGGAAGGGAAAGGTATTTCTAATTCGGGTCCTTTAATGAATCTCCCTTGCGAATCTCTCGGTCTAAGCATACACCAACTAATTTTTTAAAAGTAATAAATAAAAAATCAGAAAATCAAAACTAATAGAAAAGAACGATAATACCATCTTGTCTTAGAGTTGACAAACTTCCTTGTAAGTAAGCGGGTTTCCCCAGCAACGGCACCAAAATTTGATTACACCCAAAACATACGCGGTTATTATAGCACGGCTTTAGGGTGTTGATTCCGCAGGGAAATAAGTTAACTACAAAAGAGGGTGTGAACCATAACACAAATGATAAAGATTTAAGTGAGTAGATATGAATTTCTGGTAATGAAGTAATTGTGTAAAATAGATTATAAAATATAATAGGAGGATAACAAGGATCCGGGAATCCTACCTAGGTTCGTTGCCCTATACCTAACTTTATTCAATTATTTTTATCTCGGTTGCAAGTTTCGCATCCCAAACAGGCAACCGACAAGTATTCAATGAGCACATATACAAACTCTAATATGATTGTAATGAAATACTTCTTATTTTCGATTCATGCACATGTGATCTATCCTATAGGTTTATCAAGAAACGACAATATATCTTTGTTGACAATATTGCACTAATGGACAAGCCTAAAAGCTAGATTTATCGAACTCAATTATACCCAAAAAATCTTGACATAAGAGAAGCATGACTAAATTTATATCAAGGAAAAAGATACAATCACCAGAATAGTTAAGATCTTATAATTAGATAAAGAAGTAAATCATGACAATGTTTGAAAATAAATTCTTATTACAACTGAATCAAATAAGGGAAGGTAGGAACAACTACACCTAGGGATTCATCCCTTCACCTTGCTTAGAAGTTAGTTAGCCTTGGTGTCCATGGCTAAACACTTTTGTGGATGAGAGTTGTTGCCTTCAGTTTTCTGGGTTTTTCTTCACAACCCAGATCCCCTCTCTTAAGCCCTAAGTGTCCTATTTATAGTACAAGGGTCTAAGGGGTGTTATTGGGTTTTAATCTATTATTTAAAACCCTAATTAAAGTCTAACTCGGAGATACAATCCTGTGTGCGCGCTGCGGTGCTGCTTGAGGAGCACCGCGATGCTAGGAATAATCTGGCTGGGAAAGCTTCTGGGCACCGCGATGCTGGCTTAGGAGCACCACGGTGCTGGCTGTTTGTTCACAACGAGGGAGTTTCTGGGCACCGCGGTGCACACTGAGGAGCACCACAGTGCTGGCTGTTTGCTGATTTTCTTCATGCTTTGCCTCTCCGCAGCCACTCCTATGCTTCGTCGTGCATGGAACCTTGGTGCTTTTAAACAACGATTGTTTCTTCTTCTCTTTGGACTCAAAATACCTGAAAATGCACTGAAATAAGTTAGTGGTCCAATAATATTACTTAAGAGTTATCAACACATAAAAGTGCAATAATGACCGAGAAGAGTCATAAAATGCTAACAATTAAACATCGTTTAGATGCATTTTATGGCCCTTATCAAGGATTCTAGGACCTCACTTGTCCATGTTCGATCACTTAAGAGAGATCTGCGATTCATGCTTTGATCTTCTCAAGCGATAAACATGCTTCAAAAGTAGAAACTTTCTTCTTTCTCTCTAGAGTTTTAATCTTTTTTTTACCATGTGATTTCTTGCATTTGATTCGATGTTTTATATGATTAAGAGTTAGAATATTTTTCATAGATATTTGATTAATTTTTTTTATCAGTAAATAAAGCTTGTATTAACCAAAAATGTACAAAAGAATCACTGGGCATACCCAGGAGATATACAGAGAGCAAGTACAGAAAACAAAAATAAGCTTACAAAAGAAGCCTATACAAAAAGCTTACAAGAGAAGCCTAATTTGAGGGCAAAGAGCATACACAATTCTATAAATTACAATCTGGATCTTCTTGACAAGGCTGGAAGCATGAACAGTGGAATGATCAAACAATTTGGCATTTCTAGCCATCCATATATTGTAAACTGTGCATGCTAGGGCAATCCTTTTGGCTATGGCTGGGGGGCCAGTTCCTCTAACTTTTCGGGACCACTTGATTGCACTTTCAATTGTGTTCATCTGCCTTCTGCAACCAAACCATCTCTTGATGGCATCCTAGGTTTCCTTACTGATCCTACATGAGAAAAAGAGGTGCTCTCTTGATTCCTCATGCTCTTTACATCTCCTTCTAGCTGGAGTCTATCCTTAGTGAGAAGCCTGTTATGAATGGCCACCCAGAGGATAAAGGAGTGTTTGGGGGGGGGGGGAGGCAGTGGCCATACCATACCAATGTAACCCAGCTGACCAGATTTCCTTTCAGTCTAATAGAGTTATAGACCTTCTTAATGCACAGATCATCCTGAACCCTCCATTCCATAAGTCTGTCCCTGGCCTGCAGGGTAGAGGATGATTGAGCAATTAGATCATCTCTAATTTCCAAGATTCTCTTCCAGAGAGGGGAGCCATCTTTTCTTGCCATGATCTCCCAGATTGACCTGTTATTCAAATAGTAATGCTGAACCCACTGGATCCGTAGTGAATCTTTCTTCATTTGAATGTTCCAAATGACCCTGGTAAGGAGAGCCTTGTTCCAAGCTTTCAAGTCAACCAAGCCCAGACCTCCTTCAGATTTTGGTTTGCATAAGTCTGCCCAAGCTACAAGAGCCTTCTTTATACCATTCCAAAGAAAAGTTCTACACATCCTAACTATTTTCTCCAGGATGTTGCCAGGAATTGGGAATATGGCCAGCCAAAAACACTCCACACCTTGGAGCACTGATTTGATTAGCTTAGTTCTGCCAGCATACGAAAGGGAAGAGCCAGCCCAAACATTTATGTACCCATAGATTTTTTCAATAAAGGGGAAGTAGTGGGTAGTATTTAATCTTGCTGCAGCCAAAAGCACCCTCAAATATTTGAAAGGGAAGGATCCATCCTCCATTCCAGTGATCCTTCTGATTTCCATTAACTCTGCAGCCTGGACTCCAGCATAGAAGATGTTTGATTTGGCCAGGCTTACTTGTAGCCCAGAGCACTCACTGAATTGGGTGACACACTTCATAATCTGCCCAACTGATCTACCATCCCCCATAGCAAAGAGAATAAGGTCATCAGCAAAAGCTAGGTGGGTGATCTTGAGTTTATCACATTTAGGGTGGTATCTGAATCCATCTTCTTATTTCAATCTCCCAAAGAGCCTATACAAGTACTCCACAATCAAGACAAACAAGTATGGGGAGAGGGGATCTCCTTATTTGAGGCCCATTTTGCCAACAAAAAAACCATGCAAGCTCCCATTGATGGATAGAGAGAAGGCTATTGTAGTAACACATTCCATGATCCAATTTCTAAACTTTTCAGGGAACCCAAGGCCCTCAATCAAACTATTCAGAAAATCCCATTCCACAATGTCATAGGCTTTTCTAAGGTCAATCTTGATCATACATCTTGGGGAGATTCTTTTCCTAAAATACTTTCTGATTAGTTCCTGGACCAAGTAAATGTTTTCAGCCATGCTTCTAGATTTGATGAAAGCAGCCTGGGCAGGGTTGACAATAAGGTTCAAACTGGGGGCTAATCTAGAGGCAAGTATCTTGGAGATGATCTTGTAAATCACATTGCAACAAGCTATAGGTCTGAAGTCCTCCACTTTAGATGCTTGTTTACCTTTAGGTATCAAAGCAAGGGCTGTATGGTTTAGCTGTTTTAGTAGTCTCCCATTCTGGAAAAATTCCTACACAGCCTCAATGACATCTTGGATTATCACATCCCATGCTTTCTTGAAAAACCTTGATGAATAGCCATCTGGATCAGGGGACTTGTCTTCCCCTATACTCCAAAGGGCTTGCTTGATCTCTTCCACTGTGATCTCCTTAATCAGCAGTTCAGCTTGGCTCTCTTGGATTATAGGCCATTCTCTAATGATTCCCTGATCAATAAGCCTGCTACTAGTAGAAGAGCCTAAGAGGTCCTTGTAGAACTTTAGGAACTCCTCAACGACTTCAGCTTCTGAGGAAGTCAGTGACCCATTGGAGGACACCACAGCAACTATGTGGTTTTTACTAGTCTTCCTTTTAACAAAGCCATGGAAGAATTTAGAGCCCTATCATTGTTCAAAAGGTATCTACATTTGGCCTGCTAGGATAGGAAACTTCTCTCAACTTCAGCTAGTTTGAAGGCTTTCAGCTTTTGATTAGCCACCATTGATTGGAGCTTAAGGTTAGATGGATTGTCATGAAGCTCTCCTTAGAGGCTGGACAGCTTTTGTGAAGCCTCAAGGGCTCTCTCTGAAATGTGACTGAAGTGTTTCTCATTGAGCAATTTGAGGTGAGGTTTGAGAGCTTTCAGGTTTCTACACAATTTGAACAGCTTAGTCCCACCCAAGGTGCTGCCCTAGTGAGATTTTACAATGTCAAGGAACTTATCATGGTTAGCCCACATGTTGAAGAACTTAAAGGATCTTCTGCCCCCCCTAACTTCATCCAGCAAGTTAACAAGGCAAGGGGAATGATCAGAGAGGTAACCAGCAGGGAGGAATATGGCCTGGGCTCTGAGTCCCTTATGGAGCCAGGTATTATTCACCATCACTCTGTCCAGTTTACACCATATATTGTTGTTAGACCATGTGAACAGGCAACCAGTAGCACTTGCATCAGTGAGGCTAGTTTCTCTACTACAAAATGAGGGATCTCTTAACTCATAGTCTGTTACAGGCAGCCCATTTGCTTTCTCATCAGTAGCAAAAACATTGTTAAAATCCCCCAGGACAAGCCATGAAGCTAGGTTCTCATAACTGAAATTACATAGGTTATCCCACATAGGTCTTCTAGCAACAATAGTATTAAAGCTATATACAAAGCTGACTACAAATTTACAAGAGGAAATTAAACAAGAAACATTACAGTGAATGATTTGGGGACTAACTTCAATTAAGGATAAACTGACTTTAGAAGGGTTCTACATCACTACAATCCTGCCAGCAGGGTGAGCAGAAAAGTTGTTGATATGTCTCCAAAAACTGAATTTGTTGCCCATTATTTTGAGCAGCTTTTCTTCATCAAGCGTGGACTCCAAAATTCCCATCATATCAATTCTATTACTTTTCATGAGGTGCAGCACCCCATTGTGCTTCAGGGGTTTGTGAAAACCCCTGATGTTCTAGCAGGCTACAATTATTTAGGGGTCTGGGAGGTTTTCCCTCACTTCCCAACTGTATGGGGATCTTTCAGGCTTGCTTCCCTTTTTTCTTCTTAGTGGTAGGAAGGCTTCTCCTATGCTCTCCTGGCTCTAAAGGCAGCTCACAAATGTCAGGAGGATCAGGGGGTGGGAGGACTTTAAACCAGCTACCAATTGGATTGGAGCTAGTGTAGGCCCCTGGTCCCCCACCATCCTAGTTTCTCTAGGGATAGGATCCTCTCTTTCTGATATATTCTCTACTTGGTCTGCATCTCTAGGCTCTTAGGCTGTTCTTCCCCTGACTACAGGACCAATGCAAGGGCTATCCCCAACAGTGTCAGCCTATTGGTTATTCACCTCTTTGTCATGGTCATTTGGAGCTTTAGACCCTTCTTACCTTACTGTTTCTTTCCCCTTTCCATTCTACTTTCTCCCCTTATCTGAGTTTACATTAAGGCTGTAAGAATGGAGGTTATAGCGAAGGACTTTACACTTGGGGCAGTATTTAGGGAGGTTTTCATAAGATATCCTTTGTTCAAAAGTGTTCCCATTAGGGAAGCTAACAGGCACTGAGAATTTGATTTTCTTTACTAAATCAATCTCCACTAGCAGCCTAGCATATGATATTCTTTCTTTGTTGTTTGTAAACTGGTCAGCATATAGTGGCTTTCCAAGTTTGCAGTCCACAACTCAAGGGGCAGTCCCTTCAGCTGAATCCATATTGGGATAGTACTGATTTCTTCATTACCAAATTGAAAAAATTTAGGCATGGATTTCAAGAGTAAGGGTCTACCATATACTTGATAGGGTCCTTCTTGCAATACATTCATACTAGCTTCAGTATTCTCAAACTTGAAAACAATCCAACTACTATCATTGAATTGAGTTAAGACTTTTACCTTCTAGGAATCAGTGAGCATCTTCAAGGCAGCCCTCCTTGGGAATCTTCCAGCAAAGTAGCCAACCAAGCTGAAAAGATAGTCTCCAAACACCTCCTCAATGTCTTCCTCTGTGACACAAACTGTATCCCCCTCACTTTCAATAGTGGAGAGTTGTAAACCCTTAGTTTGCTTCCTATTGTCTGCAAACAAACTTACCCAGAGAGCTTTCTTGCCTTCCTCCTGGGCTTTGCTTTTAGCTTTTGATTTCTCTTGGGCACCTGCTGGAGCTTCCTGCCTTAGAAGTGCCTCATTGGAAGAAGAACCAATGGGGGGGGCCCATTCTTTAAGGAAGAGTGAGGCCTGGACCCTTTTCTTGCCTCTACCTTTCCTTGCCTAGCTGCAACTGGTCCTCCGTGAATAGTAGCTTGGCAACTGGGATCATCTTCCTCACTAGAAGAATAGGATTCTGCTTGAACTGAGTCACCTTCACTCTCTTCAGAGGAGTTTAGGTTCTTATTCTCTAAGGCTTGAGACTCTACCTACATTACCTGCTTTGCCTCCTTTGCCTTAACTTGATTTTGGTTATTGTTCACCATTGAAGCTCTGTGTAAGCTTCCTTCATTGCCCAAGGCTGAGCCTTCCAACTCAGGCCTCATGGACTTAGAATCCTCCTCTCCTAAGGAGTAGGAAGAGCTTTTTGACTCTTTGATTGAGCCTCTAGTCCCATTCTTGTTGGAACTTGCTGGAACTTCTTATCGCGAGCTTTCTACTGTAGCAGTTTTTTTTTTTTGAAATGATTCTTAACATATTCCAGATCATTCTGCCCTTGGACTGAAATGGGAGGCTTCCTACTAGGTTTCTTCTTTCCCATGCTAAGGATTGTAGTAGATTTGACATAGAGAACAGGGAAGGGGGAGGAGAGAAGGTCGGGAACCATGGACAAGCACTATAGCAGTTGAGAGCTTCTCTCTCTAGCTTGCCCGGGTTTTTACTGACTACTGAGAGCTATATTTGATTAATTTTTCTTGCATGCTAGGTTGATTTCTAGACTTGTTATTTGACTAAATAAAACCAAAAACTAAAAAATTCTCAAAGTTACTGATGTTGGTGCATGCTCAGGTCCAGAATAAGGCATGGTGCCATATGCCCGCACTATGTGGCTCCAGTTTAGAATGGTTCCAGTCTTTGAAGATTTTCTAGATTTGGTTTCTCATTTTGTGTTTGTTTTGGTTGCTTTTCTTTGCATGTTTAATTGTCTTTAACTTGTTTAAATCATTCGTATAACATCTAGAAATCCTAGGTTAACATGAATTAAGATCTTTAATATGAAACCAAAATAGGATAATTTAATTGAATTCAGAGTTAAAGGAAAATGCTTGGATTGATTTTGGTTATTTTAATGCATGATTATTAATCTTAGATGTTTCTAGGCTAAATAAGAGGATTTAGGTTAATTTATTTTCAGTTTTAATGCATGATTGCATATTTAGTTGATTAGATTAGAATTTTTCATGATAAACCCTAAATTCCATGACTCATATAATGCTATCTTTACTTCACATGATTTCACTTCACTTACCTTTGATTATATGATTGATTGGCATGAAATATATATTGTCTTGACCAAGAATACATGAATAAATCGTTGTCCTTGGATGATCATAACATACCTTGCTTATGCTTGATTATTGTATGATAACAAGTTTATACTTCCATGGTTGGTTTAAGTATGATTTTACTTGGATAGTCTAATGAGATTAGACGATTTAATATTCTTTCTTGTTAAGATTAGTTTTTGTTTTATTTATTTTATTACTCATGGATGAATGAATAGAGTTATTTT
The DNA here is from genome assembly GCA_023935145.1 of Bretschneidera sinensis. NCBI lineage: Eukaryota > Viridiplantae > Streptophyta > Magnoliopsida > Brassicales > Akaniaceae > Bretschneidera > Bretschneidera sinensis. The sequence continues at coordinate 53,764,402 of CM043699.1, forward strand.
ATTTTGAGTTATAGTTATCATAGATGAATGGATTTACTTTTATGCATTCATGGATGATTTAGTTAACTTTTTCGCTTTTATTTAAGCTTATGCAATTTTTGGGATTGTAAGTGTTGATGCTGAAAATCTGCTAGGAACTTAAACGATCAGGGAGCGAAACCTGCACATACGAAACAAGTAGAAAACCTAAAATTCGCTGGAGGACCGGATGGGTGTTGATAAGAGTCCTAAAATGCATCTTAACAGTGCTTATTTGTTAGCATTTTAGAGTTGATCTAGGGTTCAATTACTCGTTTTTACCTTAACAATTCTAAAGTATCCTACTTGGATCATTGATCTATTTTGGTGCATTTTCCGGTGCTTTGAGTTCAAAATAGATGATAAAGCTATCTATGTTTAAAGCGTCAAAAGTTCATGTATATCGGAGTGAAAGGACTAGTTTCGGAAGGCCTGGTGTGCGTTAAGACCTCAAGCCTTGCTCACAAGTTCCATAAGCTTCATTGGATAGACAACTAAGAGTGAGTGCCGCGGCGTGGAGAAGAGGGCACCGCACCATCCAGAATAGTTGCCATTCTGCCAAGCTGAACGCCGCAGCATGGAGAAGAGGGAGCTGCACCATCTAGAACAGCTGCCATTCTGCCAAACCTAGCGCCGCGGTGTGGAGAAGAGGGTGCCACACCATCCAGAACAACACCAATCTTGGACAAAGGCAGCGCCTCGGCGGGGGTAAGGCTGAGGTGTGGCGCTAGCCCATTCCTTTGACCTAATTAGGGCGTTTTTGAAGACATTTTCCAGCTCAAAATGCCCCTAAACCTTATGGGCTATAAATAGAACCTTAAGGGTTTGCAGCCATAATTCAATTAACCATTCTTCCAAGTCTCTTATGGCTGGAAATCAAGAGGAGAGCTCCACATTCTTCATCAACCTTGAGCCCCATGGACAACTAATCTCCTAGCAAGGCAAAGGGATGAATTCCTAGGTGTTGTTATTCTTGTTTTCCATTCTTTATTCAGTTGTAAGGATTTATTGTTGAATATTGTTTATGATTTACTCTTTGATTAAGTGAGAATTAGATACTTTACTCTTAATCCGGTGATTGCATCTTCCTCCTCCACATGAGTTTAGTCAAGCTCTTCTTATGTCAAGTTGTTTAGATGTGATTGATTTCGGTAAATTTATCTTATAGATTGTCCATTACTGCGATATTGTCATTGAGATATATTGTCGTTTCTTGATAATCTATGAGATAGATCATGTGTGCTTCAATCAAAACTAAAGAGTGATTTGTAGCAATTACATTAGGGTTTATAAATGTGCTTGATTGAATATTTGCCGATTGTTTGTTTGGGATGTGAAACTTGCAATCGAGATAAAAACAGTTGAATCGAGAGTGGAACAAGGCAACGAACCTAGGAAGGATTCCCGGAACCTTGTTGTTTCATTTATATTCTCAATTATATTTACACAATTTTTCTCACAATACATCATTATCAAAACTCATATTCTTTCATTTGATCGTTATCATTCGTGTCAAGGTTACAATTTCTCTTGTAGTACGCGTTTCCTCGTGGGATCGAAACCTCATCTATAGAACAATAACCATGTGATAGTTTGAGTGTAATCAAATTTAGGCGTCGCCGTTACCAGGGAAACGCGCTTAACTTAAGGAAGATTGTCAACTTTGAGATAAAGACGGTAATATTGTTCTTTTCCCTTTGTTTTGGTTTTCTAATTTTCTTTTATTATTCTGTTTTATTTATTTTATTTCTCCTCTAACTCAATTAGTGTATGCTTAGACCGAGAGATTCGTGAGGTAGATTCATTAGAGGACCTGAATTAGAGTTACCCTCACCTTCCACGTCCGTTAGTGAAACCTCGCCTAGATCAAACCATAGTGCACCCCCATTCGAGAATTTAGAGGATTTTATTAACATGGCCGAAAATTATAATGAAAATGTCGCTAAGACACTTAAAGACTACTTGCACCCTAGTCAAACGACCACACCCTCTTGTATCATATTCCCCCCTAATGTTCAACAACCTGAGTTTAAGCCGGGCATGATACAATTGCTACCAACCTTCCATGGGTTTGATAATGAAAACCTCTGTGTTCATATTAGGGAATTTGAGGAAGTAGTTGCAACCTTTCAAAATAAGGCTGATATGGTGGACACTGTCAAACTTTGGTTTTTCTCTTTTTCACTTAAGGAAAAGGCCAAGGTTTGGCTTTACTCGTTAAGGCCTAGGTCTATAGATAGTTAGGATGAGATGACTCAAGCCTTTTTCCAAAAGCATTTCCCAACCCATAAGACCAATAACCTCAAGAGACAAATCTTAAACTTTGCACAAAAGGACAGTGAAACCTTATATCAAGTTTGGGAACGTTTCAAGGACCTTTTGAATTTTTGTCCACATCATGGGTATGAGAGTTGGCGAGTAGTTAGCTATTTCTATGATGAACTCCTAAGTAGGGAGAGGCAATTCATAGAAATGATGTGTAATAGGGATTTTCTTCAAAAAGATCCCGATCAAGCCATAGATTTCCTAGATGATCTTTCAGAAAAAGCCCACACCTAGACAAGACCGAGGGCCATGGAAAGTACTAGGAGAAATCAACCCATTGGAATCTATCAACTTAAGGAAGAGGATAACTTTAAAGCCCGTTTAGAGGCCCTAACTAAGGAAATTGAAGCCTTAAAAACCAAGGATACTAGAGCCCCTGAACTGGTTGCTAGGGTAGAGTCCCATGAACCTTGTTTTATGTGTAATGGGGTAGATCATGTACCTAAGGATTGTCTAGCTTATTTGGAGATAAAGGGAGAGTGTAACGCCTTGGATATACCCTTTAGGAAACCATTCTCACCCTACTCTAACACCTACAATCCCGGTTGGAATAACCACCCTAATTTCAGTTGGAAATCTTATGTGCAACCTCCTGCCCAATCTAGCACCCATTGAAGATCCGATTTACAACCTTATCCCCACTCTAGTACCCATTGGAGACCGGAAGCAACTTCATCTAGTGCACCACAAAAATCTTTACCTTTGGAAGATGCTTTTAAGTCATTTCTGCAGGTACATGCTAAGAGTGCGGAAGAACAGGTCAAGATAAATCAACAATTGCTAGAGGAGCAAAAAGGGATCATAGAGGAGCAAAAGGAGATAAAAAGCCAACTCACAAAGTTGACTAGTTTCTTGATAATTCAAGAGCAATGTCAGTTCCCTTCGAAACTGCAACAAAATCCAAGGGGACAACATATGGCACAAACCTCCGATCCGAAAAATCACAATTTTAAAGAGGTTAATGCCATAATCACTCGTAGTGGTAAGAAACTAGCTGGACCCACTCTACCATCAAATTTGAGTCCCAACTCCATGAACAACAAGGATGAAGCTCCCAAGGAACAAGATGCTCATATCAACCCTTCACCGATGCCTTTCCCTCAAGCACTCCTTAAGCCTAAGAAGAGGAATTCAACATTAAAAGGTGAGATCCTTGAACAACTTCACCATGTTAAAATTAACTTCCCACTTCTCCATGTCATAAAACAAGTTCCCAACTATTATAAAGCCATCAAGGATCTATGCACACTAAAAAGAAGGCACCATGTGAAGAAGACTGCATTTTTAACGGAGCAAGCGAGTGCGGTAATTGATAGCACGACACCGCCCAAATATAAAGATCCGAACTATCCAACGGTGGCTTTCCAAATTGAAAACAAATCTTGTGGGCAAGTATTGCTAGATTTGGGGGCTAGTGTGAACCTCATGCCATACTCCATCTACTTACAGCTCGGTCTAGGTGAGATCAAACCAACCTCTGTGGTACTTCAATTAGCGGATCGATTAGTAAGAAAACCAAGAGATATTGTAGAAGATGTTTTATTGCAAATTAACAAATTCTATTATCCTGTTGACTTTTTGGTTTTAGATACCATCTCTATTGTGAATACGGAGTCAAAAATTCCTTTGATACTTAGAAGACCATTCTTTGCCACCGCCAATGCCCTCATTAATTATAAGAATGGCCTAATGACATTATCATTAGGAAATATGACTCTAGAGTTGAATGTTTTTCAAATGTCAAGGCAGCCACATGAGGAGGATGAGTGTTTTGACACTTACATGATTGACGAGCTTATTTTAGAGGATGAATACATTAAGGATAATTCTAACTCTTTGGAATTCCTTCTTAATAATTTTGATTTTGATGATTTTTCTATATATCCCTATGCCGTTAATGTTGTTAATATTTTTGATAAGTTGTAGGGATTTATGAAGTAATCATGATAGCCATGCTTTGGAGAGTTGCCTAAAGAAAGGAAGGCACTCAAACCCTCTTCCGAGGAGACACTGATGAGTCTAAAATATAGCATATTTTAGACCCTTAACTTATATTTGTTATGCTCTTAGTTAGTAGTATTTTACTTTATTTTACGTTTTTATTGTGTTTTGTGTATTTTTACAGGTTTGTGGAGAAAATGAAGCATTTCAGGATATTTAAAGCTTCTGGAGACATTGCGCTCGATCGCACACGATATGCACTCGAGCGCACCTGCCTATGATCGAGCGCAAGGTCATCAATCCCACATCGAAATGTTTGTAGTGCATCGCACCTGCACTCGAGCGCACAGACTTGCGATCGATAGCAAGCGATCATCCCACATCGATCAGAATCTTTACAGCGCGATCAAGCGCACCAGACACGCGATCGAGCGCACCTGCAATCGATCACACCACACTGCGATCGAGCGCACACGGGTAGTTTCCCACATCGAATCTGCAATCCATTTTGCTCCGGGTCTCCCCCTATATAAACACCACCTGACTTCATAATTCAGTGTACAATTCCTAAGCCACTTTGGTGTTTACCGGTGGACTTCCGCCAGCATTTTGGTGGATCCTGAAGGCATTGCTACCACGAGGGGAAGCGCCGCCCGTCAGCGAGTGGAATTTCTCCCATGTAAAGTTGTTTATTTATTTTTTTATATTCAGTTGTTTTAGTTTAAATGTTTAGCATTTTTTATTATAGTTTTATTGTTATGAGTGGCTAGACTCTTCAGCTAAGGTTGAAGATGAAGCCCCGTCGTTGTTGGCGTAGTAGTTCAGATTTGCTTGTACAAATCTGACAATTTTTAGTATAAATGTTCTGTCAATTATTTGAGTTAATCTTATAATTGATTGAGTTTAAATTGTCTGTTGGATTTTCTTTGTGTTTCATCTGATGGATACATTGAATGCTTTTCGATTAAATTGGATTCCCTTTGTGATTTGTTAAGAGCGGATACATCGGGTGCTTTTGGTTTAGTTGGGATATTCTTTGTTTTTTGTCTTATAGTTGGATTCATTGAATGTTTTGATAGGCTATATTTTTAGAACATGTATGCTTAACTTCGGTGGGGTGGATTCGGAAACCTTAGTGCTTTTTATTATTAGTTTTTAAATCAATTTAATTTAATTTTAATTTCTTTTGCAAATTATCATCTGAAATTCGGAACTAGGTTAAAATAGAGTTAGTTTAGATTAAATTATATTTTCACAACGCAATTCCCTGTGGATTCGACCTCGCACTTGCACAACACTATATTGCAAACGACTCATGCGCTTGCGAGTAATTTAAAACTCACAACAAGTTTTTGGCGCCGTTGCCGGGGAATTGTTTTTTTTGTGAAAATTTTTGGTCTGAATTGATTTTATTTTTCTAGTAGTTAGTTATAAAAAAAAGAGTTAGAAAAATTTTAAAAAAAAAATGTGGATGAATCCAGCACCGGTTTCATAGTCTTTAGAGGACGCCCTCAAGGATTTCATTAAAATGACCGGCCCATCCTTCAATGCTGCCAACACTTTCAATGTTGAAAGCTGTTCCATCTGTGCTAGTCCCATGCATCTAGCACAGAATTGTCTATCAATGCCGGCTTGTGCCGAGTATCCTATGGAACAAATGAATGCTTTCAATGACTGTTGTTGGCAATCAAATGGATCTTGCTCCGAAACATACAATCCAGGGTGGTGGGACCACTCTAATTTTTCATGGGAGTAGAACCAACCAATGAATCAGGGAGGAGCCCCTTACCATGCTCACAATCAATACACTCCCGAATTTTCTCCACCAATTCCAAATTATGGTCACTCTGCTTATCCAGCACCATCACCCGCTTACCAAGCTCCTATTCAAGCGCCAGTGTCGGTTTCACAGTCATTGGAGGATGCTCTCAATGATTTCATGAAAGCGACTAGCCAATCTATGAGTGAAGTGATGAGTGCAACAATAGAAAACACCCAAGCGATTACCACACTAGAGAGTCAAATTGATCAAATCGCAAGTTACGTGGGTGAAGGAGAGGAAGGAACGTTCCCCAGTCAAACTGATCCTAACCCAAAGGAATAGTTTGCGGTGGGAAATTCTTCAACTTCCATGCATTGGCAGGAACAAGTGCAATCAACTGTCCCATACTTTTCTGGGAGACAAGTGGACAATCAAGTGGAAGAGAACCCTGCTATGCACCAAGGGCAAGAGAGTGGCAACAATGAGAAGAGAGATGCTGAGCCATCTACAGCCACTCGTATTATTAAGGATCTCTCTAGGTCATTTTTACCTAAAGCGCCTTACCCTAAGAGACTACAAGTGCCCAAGAAAGAAGGGAAGTCTGAGGACATTATGGAGGCATGCTTTGCTCAGTTTGAAGAGGATTTGGACTTAGATAAGTTACTTGAGCAAGCAAATACTATCGTGGAGTCTGCTCCTCAGGAGAGTAGTAGGACAGAGGAAACTATGGATGAATCCTGTATTGAGGATCCCTTAGAGGCATGCTTTGCTCAATTTGAAGATGATTTGGATTTAGATAAGTTGTTTGAGCAAGCAAATTCTACTTTGGAGTCTGCTCCTCTAAAGATCAGTGCGACGGAGGAAACCACAACACCTGAACCTCACAAGAAGGAACTTAAGCCTTTACTGGATAATCTTGAGTATAAGTTCCCAGGTCCAGCAGATTCTTTGCCTATAATTATAGCTTTAGATTTGGGTGATGCTCCAGAGGAGAAATTGTCGGACGTCTTAAGAGAGCATCAGGAAGCTATAGGCTGGACTATTGAGGATGTCAAAGGAATCAACCCCTCGTTGGTGATACACACGATACAGTTGGAGGAGAATGCTAAGCCATCGAGGGAGCCACAAAGAAGGCTCAACCCTGCTTTGCAAGAGGTTGTGAGGGCGGAAGATATTAAGCTGTTAGAGGCAGGGATCATTTATCCCATCTCTGATAGCAAGTGGGTGAGCCAGATTCTAGTCATGCCCAAACGTGCTGAATTTACGGTAGTAAATAAAGACAACGAGTTGGTTCCAACTCGAGTGCAGTCAAGATGGAGAAAGTGTCTAGACTACCGTAAATTGAATGCTGCCATTAGGCCTGATCATTTTCCATTCCCATTTATTGATCAGATGGTGGAGCGCTTAGTTGGGCCTATTTACTAATGTTGGGTCTGGCTGAAGACGTTAAACTTATCGCTAATGGGAGGCACCCCACAGCTTATCTTTTCTTTTGTTTATTTATTATTTCGCATATTTATGATTAATGTTTGTTTCCGGTATTTTTTGTTTTCCAGTTTTTATTTTTCAGGGACAAAGCGTACTTCAGTTCAAGTTTGGGGGTATGCTATGAGCCATACCAGTCCAGATGGTTCTCCATATCTCAGGTCAGCTCTTTCCATATTAGTCACACATTGGGGTCAATATGTAATTTAAGTTTGGGGGTATGGGAGACACATCACACACTTTGTCCTAATTTTTTGTCTTTTCGTCATAGAGATAAATGCATGCTCATGTTATCGTGAAATTTTAGTTGATCTAAACATTTTCTGTAATGTGATGTCATTGGTGAGCTTAACATTTTGAACACATGATCTGGTGATAAATTTTTAAAATTTAGTTACTTACTTTAGGCATTTTGAGAATTCACATGTTTGATCTAATCTAGCACGAGCACATTAGCACAAATTATGTGAGGTATGACATGTGATTTTAATGTGTATTTTTCCTTATCTTAACTGAAACTTGATGACTTTTTGGATGAACTCTTGGGCATAGGAAAAAAAAATAATAATATTATCAATAAACTTTTCGCTGAGTAACTGGACCTCTTGCCTCAGTAAGCAGTGAGTGTTCACGTCAAAAGGTGGAATTTTGCTTGGTAATATTAAGGTCGGTTTAATTTCGTAGCCTTTTTTACTCGAGTTAGTAAGTCCTTAGGGGTGTCTTTACACCTAATGCCCTAAAACCACCTGGTTTGGGAGTCATTGACTTAACACTCGCTACCTGGGTCAATTAGAAAGCTTAAGGGAACTAAACATAGCCGTGCCTTATTAAAAAAAAAGAAGAATAAAATAAAAACTATGCCTTTTCGTTCATTTTTTATGGGAAATTCGGTGAATCTTGAGACATGGAGACCTTACACATTAGAGTTACTTGGAAGCTTCATTTTTATGTATTAATTCACCTTACACTGATTCAAGCTTGTGATGCCTTATCCTGCCTTTTGTAAGTAATTAGATTTTAACATTTCTATTCATTGCGAAGATGGGTTTACCTTTTTAAGCTTTCTTATGAATGAATATCATGGTGATGTGTGCTCCTTAAATTTTTGAATACCATGAGTGATGACTTTATCTTTATGTTCTTTGTTTTTCATTGAGTCTTTTATTTTGTTTTGCTAAGGGACTAGCAAAATATAATTCTGGGGGTATTTGATGAGTCTAAAATATTGCATATTTTAGACCCTTAACTTATATTTATTATGCTCTTAGTTAGTAGTATTTTACTTTATTTTACGTTTTTCTTGTGTTTTGTGTATTTTTACAGGTTTGTGGAGAAAATGAAGCATTTCAGGATATTTAAAGCTTCTGGAGACATTGCGCTCGATCGCACACGATATGCGATCGAGCGCACCTGCTTATGATCGAGCGCAAGGTCATCAATCCCACATCGAAATGTTTGCAGTGCATCGCACCTGCGCTCGAGCTCACAGACTTGCGATCGATCGCAAGCGATCATCCCACATCGATCAGAATCTTTACAGCGCGATCGAGCACACCAGATACGCGATCGAGCGCACCTGCGATCGATCGCACCACACTGCGATCGAGCGCACACGGGCAGTTTCCCACATCGAATCTGCAACCCATTTTGCTCCGGGTCTCCCCCTATATAAACACCACCTGACTTCATAATTCAGTGTACAATTCCTAAGCCACTTTGGTGTTTACCGGTGGACTTCCACCAGTATTTTGGTGGATCCTGAAGGCATTGCTACCACGAGGGGAAGCGCCGCCCGTCAGCGAGTAGAATTTCTTCCATGTAAAGTTGTTTATTTATTTTTTTATATTCAGTTGTTTTAGTTTAAATGTTTAGCATTTTTTATTATAGTTTTATTGTTATGAGTGGCTAGACTCTTCAGCTAAGGTTGAAGATGAAGCCCCGCCGTTGTTTGGCGTAGTAGTTCAGATTTGCTTGTACAAATCTGACAATTTTTAGTATAAATGTTATGTCAATTATTTGAGTTAATCTTATAATTGATTGAGTTTAAATTATCTGTTGGATTTTCTTTGTGTTTCATCTGATGGATACATTGAATGCTTTTCGATTAAATTGGATTCCCTTTGTGATTTGTTAAGAGCGGATACATCGGGTGCTTTTGGTTTAGTTGGGATATTCTTTGTTTTTTGTCTTATAGTTGGATTCATTGAATGTTTTGATAGGCTATATTTTTAGAACATGTATGCTTAACTTCGGTGGGGTGGATTCGGAAACCCTTGTGCTTTTTATTATTAGTTTTTAAATCAATTTAATTTAATTTTAATTTCTTTTGCAAATTATCATCTGAAATTCGGAACTAGGTTAAAATAGAGTTAGTTTAGATTAAATTATATTTTCACAACGCAATTCCCTGTGGATTCGACCTCGCACTTGCACAACACTATATTGCAAACGACTCGTGCGCTTGTGAGAAATTTAAAACTCACAACAGACACCAACGCCTAATTTAGGCCTGCTTCCCAAAGGACTCAAACATGTTTTCTTAGGCCCAGGTGATACCTTTCCGGTCATTATTTCTTCTGAACTTAATGATTTACAATGTGATCAATTGCTGAATTTGTTAAGTGAACATAAATCTGCATTAGGTTGGACCATGGCTGACATAAAAGGGTGTTAGCCCCTTAATTTGTTCCCATAGGATTTAATTAGAAGAAGGGGCTAACCCTCGTAGAGACCCACAAAGAAGGCTAAATCCAACTATGAAAGAGGTAGTTAAGAAAGAAATCTTAAAGCTGTTGGATACAGGAATTATATATCCAATATCGGATAGTAAGTGGGTTAGTCCAACCCAAGTAGTTCCTAAGAAAGCTGGGGTGACCGTGGTAGAAAATGAGAAGGGAGTGCTAATACCAACTAAGGTAGTGACCAGGTGGTGAATGTGCATAGGCTATAGGAAACTTAATTCGGCTACTCGGAAAGATCATTTTCCCCTTCCATTCATAGATCAAAATTTGGAACAGGTGGCTGGCCATCCTTTCTATTGTTTTTTGGATGGGTATTCGGGATACTACCAAATAGGAATTGCCCTAAAGGATCAAGAGAATACCACTTTTACTTGTCCTTTTGGTACTTTTTCTTTTTGAAGGATGCCTTTTGGTTTATGTAATGCACCGGCTACTTTTCAAAGATGCGTGATGAGTATTTTCAGTGACATGGTTGAAAAATGTGTGGAAGTGTATATGGATGATTTAATCGTGTTTAGAACTTCTTTTGATTCATGTTTATCTAATTTGAAAAATGTTTTGTGCAGGTGTGAAGAAAAATGGCTCATGCTTAATTGGGAAAAGTGCCATTTTATGGTATCTTTCGGAATAGTCTTGGGCCACATAGTTTCTGAAAAAGGGATGGGAGTAGATAAAGCCGAAATTGAATTGATCTCTAAACTACCCACTCCTAAGAATATTAAAGATGTGAGGTCTCTTTTAGGGCATGCTGGGTTTTATAGAAGGTTTATTCAAAATTTTAATGCTATCTCTAGACCCTTATGTAGCCTTTTAACGAAGGATACCGAGTTTAAATGGAGCCTTGAATGTGAACAAGCCTTTAGGACATTAATCTCTAAGCTTACAACCGCCTCTATTATGCAATCACCGGATTTTACTTTGCCTTTTGAAATTATGTGCGATGCTAGTGACTATGCTGTAGGGGCTGTTTTAGGACAACAAAAGGAGAGAAAACCATTTGTTGTTTATTATGCTAGTAGAACACTGAATCATTCTCAAATGATGTACACCATAACCGAGAAAGAATTACTAGCTGTAGAATATTCACATTGGATAAATTTTAATCTTATTTGATTGGTTCACCTATCACTATATTTACGGATGCTAAGGCCCGTTTGATACATTGGATTCTGCTTTTGCAGGAGTTTGACTTAACCATCAAAGACAAGAAGGGGGTGGAAAATGTTGTGGCAGACCATTTATCTCGCTTGGAATTCAAGAATGAAACTGACCTCGTGCCCATTGGGGAGGCTTTTCCGGATGAAAACTTATTTGATGTTCTTGGTCACACACCATGGTATGCCGACATTGCAAACTACTTGGTTTCCCGCCAAGTTCCATCTACATGGAGTGCACAAGACAAACGTGAGTTTTTGGTTGAGGTAAAGAACTTCTATTGGAATGATCCTTATTTGTTTAAATATTGCCCTGATCAGATAATAAGGAGATGTATTCCAGATATGGAAGTTAATAGTGTGCTAACCTTTTGTCATACATATGCTTGTGGTGGCCATTTTTTTATCAAAAAGACAGCCGCAAAAAATTTGCAATGTGGTTTTTATTGGCCCACTTTATTCAAAGATGCTAATGAGTTTTGTAGATCATGTGACAGATGCCAAAGGTTAGGTGCATTGTCCCGCCATCATATGATGCCTCTCAACCCGATCTTAGTGATAGAAATCTTTGATTGCTAGGGGATCGATTTTATGGGACCATTCCTACCTTCCTTTGGGTATCTTTATATTTTGCTTGTTGTTGATTATGTTTCTAAGTGGGTTGAAGAAATACCTAGCCGCACTAATGATAACACAGTTGTTGTTAAATTTCTAAAAGACCATATCTTATCTTGGTACGGTACTCCATGTGTTATCATTAGTGATCAAGAGTCACATTTTTGTAACCGTTCTTTTGAGGCTTTAATGCGCAGGTATGGAGTCACCCATAAGGTTTCTACAGCATATCATCCATAAACCAATGGTCAAGCAGAACTAGCAAACAGGGAGATCAAGCGGATACTTGAGAAAACGGTGAATCCGAACCAAAAAATTGGTCCTTGCGCCTATCGGATGCACTTTGGGCGTATCAGATAGCATACAAGACGGTTCTTGGAACATCTCCCTATCACTTAGTATTCGGCAAAGCTTGTCACTTGCCGGTAGAACTTGAGCACAGAGCATACTGGGCTATCCAAAATTTTAACTATGACCTGAAGTTGTCCGATGAAGAAAGGAAATTGCAACTTTGCGAACTTGCAGAATTGAGGGATGATGCGTATGACAATGCCAAGGACTTGAAGTTAAGGATGAAGGCGGTGCATGATCAGAAAATACTTCGAAAACATTTTGAACAAGGTAACAAAGTTTTTCTTTATGACTCGTGGTTACACCTCCATCCCAGAAAATTGCGATCACGATGGAAGGGACCTTATGTGGTGAAGAGTGTTTTTCCCAATGGAGTGGTTGAGGTTAAAGACCCTTCCGATGGTCGAGCATTTCGAGTCAATGGCCAAAGATTGAAGCTTTACTTGGAACAAAAACATGTTACAGACAGCCCCGAAGAAATCTCTTTGGTGGCCCCGGTTTTTGTTTGGTAATCGGGTACTTTTGTTCCACTGTATACTAGTTTTCATTTTGTTTTGTTGAGTCTTTGTTAACTTAGATTGTTTTTTTCATTTTGTTTTGTTGAGTCTTTGTTAACTTAGAATTTTTGTTTTGTTAACTCTATTTTAATTTTTAGTTTCTAGTTGATTTAATCTAATTTCTAATTTAAAAGTTATTTTTATTAATCGTTATTTTATATCTCTTTGTGTTTAGTTTTTACACAAACAAGGACTTTGCTATTTTTTTAGGACACTGGATCAGGCCCAGTGTGCGCACAGCAGGCCCAGCCCGAGGGCCTCACCTTCACCAGCCCAGCGCCTTGCCCAGTAGAATGAGTACAGTAGGCCCAGCCCGAGGGCCTCGCCTTCACCAGCCCAGCGGCTCGCCCAGTAGAATGTGAACATCAGGCCCAGCCCAACGCCTCGCCCAGCAGAATGCGCACATCAGGCCCAGCTCGAGCGCCTTGCCTTCACCAGCCCAGTGCTGCACCGCTAGTCCGAGCCTAGCAAAAAAATCAAACCCTAAATCTACCCTATTTAAACAATTTTTGTAGCCTCCTTCTTCATTTCTCCTTTAACAAAAACAGCTGCACACTAAACTCTCTCCCATCCTCTCTCCCAAGCAAACCATACCCAACTTTTTTTTCTCACTATTTCTTGCTTTTACCTCCATTTCTTGAAGAATTGCACTCATTTTGCAAACTTTGCTGAAAATTTCTCCAAGAGGTTTGGGTCTAAGAGGAATTTGGGTTTTTTAAAAAGATATCAAATTGGTGGGTAGTCTTTCTTCTCTCCACTTGTGGGCATCAAGTAAGACCAATTTCTCCTCTTTATTGTTCATTTGTGCTTTTTGGTGGTTAAATTTTTCTTTAAGTCTATTATTCTATTTATTTGATTTCCATGGCACCAAAGACCAAGAGACTCAGGGGAAAACAATAGCAAGAGTTTGATGAGACCAAATTTGTTAGTTTTGAAGCAAGTAAGAGATATATTAGAATGATCCAAAGTAGAAAACTCATTCTCGAGAGAGGATTCAACATCACCAAGAGGGGGAACCCTACTCTATTTAGAATGATTCTCGATAGGAATTGAGATACATTTACAAGACCACCCTCTCCTTCCCTCACAAATTTGGTTAGAGAATTTTACGCTAATGCCGACGAGCATAAAAATGGTAAAGTGAGGGTGAGAGGCCAAACAGTCTCTTTTAGCAGCATATCCGTAAATAGATTCTATGGGTTACCTGACATCGAACATAGTGAGTATAGTGCATATGTGTCTACAATTAATTATGAAGAGATTTGCCATACTCTCTATGTTCCGGGCACTATATGGAAAATGATGGGTGATATCCCTATCACTTTGCCTGCTACTTCTCTGAATGTCAATGCTCGGGCTTGGCAATATTTTGTGTGTCAGAAGTTAATGCCTACCCTATACTATAGTGACCTCAATGTTGAGCGAGTTGTTCTGATTTATGCTATTTTGATGGGAATGACTATCGATGTGGGCTAGGTCATCTTTAACTCTATCCTACACACTGTAAGACTAAAGCTCGGATTATACTTTCCTTCTTCAATTACCCAATTGTGCATCCGAGCTGGAGTCCAATACAGTACTAATGAGGAAGCCCAGCAACCAAAGAAACCCATCGATGATGGCCTGCTCGCTCAGATTAGAGCCTCCAGGCCACCAACTCTGGGAGAGGGAGCAGTAATTGCTGCCCCCCTCCCCTCTTTAGGCATTTCACGGTTGTCGAGCGCCTTGAGCATTTAGAGAGTCATTTTGACGAGCATCAGAAACTGTTGCTTGATAGGCTAGATTGTCAAGACCGATTATTGGCTAGGCAAGACCGATTCTTGGCTCGGCAAGCCGATTATCAAGCGGAGGTCTACTCTTCTTTTGGTTAGATGTACCAACACCTTGCCTCCGCTACTGGTTGTAATATGGGTCACTTTCCTACTAAGCCACCCTATCCAGGTTCATCTTTTAACCCACTTCCCGAGGATGATGAAGAGACCAAAGAGTATGAAGAAGAGGATGATGACTTAGAGGATTAGTTTAGGGTTATCTCTTGTTTGTCTACTTTTATTTTATTTTATTTTTAAACTGTACTAACATTTCTTGTGTTTCGTTATTTTATTTTTCATCCTTTATTTTAGTTTTTAGTTATTTATTTCCATTTCATATGCTAACCTAACATACGGTGGGAATCTTGATGTTACACTGCAGTTGTTTTCTTTTTGTTTGTTTTGTTCTATGTTGTAGATCAAAAATTTCAGCGAGAAGAACAACATGCAGTTCAAATGGGTGGTGCGCAATTTTCAGCTTCTGTGCACTTTTGGCTACAAAGGAAGTTTCTTTTCCTTGTTTCTTTTACATTAAGGTCAATGCAATTTTAAGGCTGGGGGTGGAGGAAACACATTTCTTTTCCTTTTTTTCCATTGAACTGCTTGGTGTCACTTTCCTTTTTTTTCGTTTGTTAGGATAAATATATATATATATATAGTTTTTGTTTGTTTTTAGCACGCTTTGTGTTAGCCTTGGAGTTAATTCACATGTCGATGATATGAGCCTAATTGAGATAGCATATAGCGTTTAGAAGAAATTAAATCTTGCTTCACTTTGAGAATAAATTAAGTGTCAATCTTTCTTTGGTTTGAGACTGGTTTGTGGTAAGATTGCATGATTAGTTTAAAGCATTTAGAGAAGTTTTATGTGCGATTGTTTTATGAATACTTTTGCGGTCTCAACAAGCTCTAGAACTTATGTGATAATCACTTGAGGTGAAAATCATAGAATGCACATTACTTAGGATATGATATAGGCCATTTTTGAACTGTTTGAGCCTTTCAAACTTACCCTTACTATATTTATCACTAGTTCACCTATTTGAGCATTTTCTTGAAAAAGAATTAGAGCCTTGTTTCTTTTGATAGGCCATTTACTCACCTTTATGAGCTTAAAAATATTTTATCCTTACCTTTCTTTTAGAAGAACTTAGTTATACACATTTGTTGAGAAGCACTTAAGAAGAGTAATGATGGAAATATGAGAAAATATTACTACCATAACCCAAGTACATTAAAAGAGATAAGTTGGGGGTTATGGAAAAGAGTTAAAAAATGAAAAAAAAGGGAGGTGAATGGTTATGTGCCAAAATAAAAAAAAATGAATTATGGCAAAGAAAGAAGAAAAAAAGTGGTGATTTATGGAGAGAAATGCTCGAAAAAATGGTTGAAAGAGTTGGGTGTTGAAGTAAGGTTATCTAGTGCTTAAAGTGGTTGTGTTTAAATTAAGAGACTCAGTTCTTTTATTTGTTTAAACTTTCCCATTCTTTCTTGACCTTTACCTTAGCCTAACGTTACAAGCTTATTAAAGACCTATTGATCCGATATAGTGTGATTTTTCTACATAGTGGAGAGTGATTTGAAAAGTGAGCCTATGGATCTTGATTTGTGATTGATGTCACGTAATTTAATATGTTTTTAGAGGCCAAGACTTGTATTCATGCTATATTGTGCATAAAATCATCCGGATGTTCGGATTAATGGACTGTGGTAAGACGGATGATAAAAGTCGATAACAATTTTAAGGTTGACATTTGGATTATTCTTGGACTTGAGTGATATTTAATGATTCTATGTGCTGTATGTTATGCATGATTTTTGAGACAAAGATTTTGAATCACTCTTGGTTAACGCCAACATTACTGTATTTTGTTTTGATAAAGAATTCATTTCATGTCTTTCGCTTAAATTGCTAGGGACTAGCAATAAGCTAGTTGGGGGTTATGATGAGAGTCGTAAAATGCATCTTAACAGTGCTTATTTATTAGCATTTTAGAGTTGATCTAGGGTTTAATTACTCGTTTTTACCTTAACAATTCTAACGTATCCTACTTGGATCATTGATCTATTTCGGTTCATTTTTAGGTGCTTTGAGTTCAAAAGAGATGATAAAGCTATCTATGTTTAAAGCGCCAAAAGTTCATGTATATCGGAGTGAAAGGAGTAGTTTCGGAAGGCCTGGTGTGCGTTAAGACTTCAAGCATTGCTCACAAGTTCCGTAAGCTTCATTGGATAGAAAACCAAGAGTGAGCACCGTGGCGTGGAGAAGAGGGCACCACACCATCCAGAACAGCTGCCAATTTGCCAAGCCTAGTGCCGCGGCGTGGAGAAGAGGACGTTGCGCCATCCAAAACATCACCAATCTCGGACAAAGGCAGCGCCTAGGCCCAGGTAAGGCTGAGGTGCGGCGCCAGCCCAGTCCCTTGACCTAATTAGAGCGTTTTTGAAGACATTTTCTAGCCCAAAATGCCCCTAAACCTTATGGGCTATAAATAGAACCTTAAGGGTTTGCAACCACAATTCAATTAACCATTCTTCTAAGTCTCCTAAGGCTGGAAATCAAGAGGAGAGCTCCACATTCTTCATCAACTTTGAGCCCCATGACCAACTAATCTCCAAGCAAGGCAAAGGGATGAATTTCTAGGTGTTGTTGTTCTTATTTTCCATTCTTGATTCAGTTGTAAGGATTTATTATTGAATATTGTTTATGATTTACTCTTGATTAAGTAAGAATTAGAGACTTTACTCTTAATCCAGTGATTGCATCTTTCTCCTCCACATAAGTTTAGTCAAGCTCTTCTTATGTCAAGTTGTTTAGATGTGATTGATTTTGGTAAATTTATCTTATAGATTGTCCATTACTGCAGTATTGTCATTGAGATATATTATCGTTTCTTGATAATCTATGAGATAGATCATGTGTGCTTGAATCGAAACTAAAGAGTGATTTGTAGCAATTACATTAGCGTTTATGAATGTGCTTGATTGAATATTTTTCGATTGCTTGTTTGGGATGTGAAACTTGTAATCGAGATAAAAACAATTGAATCGGGAGTAGAACAAGGCAACAAACCTAGGAAGGATTCCCGGAACCTTGTTGTTTCATTTATATTCTAATTTATATTTACACAATTTTTCTCACAATACATCCTTATCAAAACTCATATTCTTTCATTTGATCGTTATCATTCGTGTCAAGGTTACAATTTCTCTTGTAGTACGCGTTTCCTCGTGGGATCGTCACCTCATCTACACACAATAACCGTGTGATAGTTTGAGCGTAATTAGGTGTGTCTTCGGGGGGACTCTCTAATACCTATGTTAGAATATGGCTTTTTGAAAGTAAGGAGGGCTGTATGAAGCTGAGAACTTTGGGTCAAAATTGAATGTACCTTTTGATGTTAAGAGCCCCCTTTATATAGTGTTTTCATAGCAGAGTTCGATTAGGAGAGTGATTGATCACTAAATGTTGTGATAGAAATAGTATTCCTATAGATGAGTTTGGAGTTATTTATAAGCTGAATAATGATCTATCTGTAAGCTGGAGTGGTATAATAGAATTAGGATATCGATGCGAAATTACTGTTATGCCTTTTATCAGGTGTGGTGATTCGATTGTTGATTTGTCGGAGTTTTGAAATTACTCTTTTATACTTGTAGGTAGTTATATGCCAATATGTTATTAGAAATGGAATTTTCCTCTACATCGGATACCCCTACTTCCTTAACTACAATCCATTCAGTCAAGGAAGTAGAGTTTATTTTGGAGTGATTTCTTTAGAGCAAGTCTATCTTTATTTTGGGTATCCGAGTACTAAAAGGGCGAAGAATGGAGATTCAAGTTTATCTAGGAGGAGATGTAGACTCCGAGGAAACCTACTAACTTGATACTTCTTCAGAGTGAGGTGAGCTTGAATGATAACATCTTTGAGTCCAAGGAGATGATGCTGAGTCAAACTGCCTGGAGTTTAGAGAATGGGTCTGAGGAGATGACACTTGATTATGCCCAAAACATAACGCGGTAATTGTAGTATAGCTTTGGGGTGTCGATTCCACAGGGAAACAAGATAACTACAAGAGAAGGTGTGAACCTCAACACAAACGATAAAGATCAAATGCCAGAATCTGAATTGCGAGAAAATTGTGTTTGTGTAAATAAATTTGATGGATATAATAAAGAAACAACAAGGCTTCGGAAATCCTCCCTAGATTCGTTGTCCTAATCCTAACTTTATTCAGTTGTTTTTATCTCGATTGCAAGTTTCACATCCCAAACAGATAATCGGAAAATATTCAATTAAACTGCATGTATAAACCCTAATGTAATTGATATGAATTATTCTTTACTTTCAAGCACACATGACTTAACTTATAAATTATCAAGAGACGACGATATATCTAAATGACAATACTGCAGCAATGGATAAATCTATAAAAGAGATCTACCGGACTCAACCACACCGAAACAAATACACGTAAGAAGAGTATGACTAGACTTATATGGAAAAGAAGCATGCAATCACCGGACTAATAAGAAATCTACTAATTAAATTAAAGAGTAAAACACAACAATGTTTAATGAAAATAATATCAAACTAAAACTGAATCAAATAAAGGAAAATAAGAACAACTACACCTAGGGATTCATCCCTTTGCCTTGCTTGGAGACTAGCCGGCCATGGGGCTCATGCGTCCTCGAGTTGCCTTCGGCCTCTCAATGATCATCTCCCCCTTGGTAGCGAAAGCTTCGGTGATTCCTCAGCTTACCCTCCAAAAGAACTTCGGATTCCTCCTAAGGGCCCTCTAGATTGCTCCTAAAGGCCCTATGGATTCACTTTCTGATGATCTTAGATTCTCCGATTCCTCCTAAAGCTGAAGTGGAGTGGGTCATATAAAGGCAAAGTCCTAGAGTGATATGTGTTTTCTAACCGATGTGGGATACTGCTCAAGTGCGCTCGATCGCAGCCTTAGTGCGCTTGATCGCATGCGCGCTCGATCGCAGTTGTGCTGCAAAGTACTTCTTGGTCGATGTGGGATATGCACTTGATCGTAGTACAGGCAACAGTCCATCTTATCCTTCCAGAAGCATGGGATCTTGGCCTTTTAATCAACAATCACTTCTTTTTCTCTTTTAAACTCAAAATACCTGAAAATTGTACTGAAATTAGTCAGTGGTCCAATAATATTACTTTAGAGTTATTAACACATAAAAGTGCAATAAAGACGAAGATTAATCCTAAAATGCTAACAATTAACCACTGTTGAGAAGCATTTTATGACTCTCCTCACAACCCCCAACTAGCTTATTGTTAGTCCCTAGCAATTCAAGCGAAAACAAGAGATGAATTCTATGGTAGGAGTTCAAAACAAAGTAAAGCAATGCTAGTATTGAACCAAGAGTAATTCACTTTTTGTCTAAAAAATCGCACATAACATAAGACACATAGAATCATTAAATTTCACCTAAGTCCAAAAGTAATCCAAACATCAATCTTAAAATCGTTATTGACTCTTAACATCCATCTTACCACAATCTATTAGTCCAAACACCTGGATGATTTTATGCATAACATTCATGAATGCAAGTCTTGGCCTCTAAAAACATAATAAATTGCATGACATCAATCACAGAAATAAGCTCTATAGGCTCACTTTTCAAATCACTCTGCACTATTTTAGAAAAATCACACTACATTGGATCAAAAGGTCTTTAATAAGCTTGTAACGTTAGGCTAAGGTAAAGGTTAAGAAAGAACGGGAAGGATTCAACAAGTAGAAGAACTGAATCTCTTAGTTTTGAACACAACTCTTTAAGCACTGGATAACCTTACTTCAACACCCAACTCTTTCAACAATTTTTCGAGCATTTCTTTCAACAAATCACCATTTCTTTTCTTTTCTTTCTTTCTTTACCATAATTCATTTTTTTTGGCACATAACCATTCACCTTTTTTTTCATTTTTTTCTTTTCTTTTCCACAACCCCCAACTTATCTCATTTTAGTGTACTTGGGTTGCGGTAGTGATATTTTTTCATATTTCCACCCTTACATCTTTTAAGTGCTTCTCACAACATGTGTATAACTCAGTTCTTTTAAAAGAAAGGTAAGGATAAAATATTTTTAGGCTCATAAAGGTAAGTAAATGGTTTATCTAAAGAAACAAGGCTCAATTTTTATTTTCAAGAAAAAGGCTCAAATAGATGACTAGTGATAAATATAGCAATGGTGCACAGAAGCTAAAAATTGTGCTCCACCATTTGATCTACTTCGTACATTTTTCCTTGAAAAGGAAATACTAAGTTAATACTAGAAAACAAAAAAAAATCGAATAATAAATAAGAAAGAAAAAAAATAATAGTAAAAGGATATGTTGTAGGGTGCCTCCCATGAGTGCTAAGTTTTACGTCTTCAGTCAGACGCCTTTATTCCCTCCTAGAAAAACATAGGTTGAATGCACTAGCCACTGCTTTATAGCCAAATTCGGTGCTTGTATGCTTTTGCGAGGCCTTAAGGATGTCATCAGTAACATCCGTAAATTTTGGCTCGATATATGCCCTTGCGAAGCCATGTGTGAGGGTGGACTCTAATGGATTAAGTTGCTGGACCTTTTCCATGAATGAGTCAATCATGTATGCTTGGTGGGTTTCGTCCACATCCTCTGATTTTTTCGTTGTTGGGATGTGTAATAACTTACCACTTACTGTCTCAATGGCATTCACCTCCTTCACATTCTGTTGCACCAGGTGCTGACCATGAGATGTGGACTGAGCTTGAGAAGGGAACTTACCTCGCTCAGTCACACTCAAGTAGCTCATTAACTTGGACACTTGGCTCTTTATCTCTTTATGTTCTTCAATAACCTGCACAATTAAATATTCAAACCGTTGATTAGTCTTCCCCTGTGCTTCAATAAAAGCATGTAAAGTGTCTTCTAAAGAACTCCTAGAAGACACGGGTGCATGATAAGGTTCAAGATATGGTGCAGGGGGTTATGCAAGCTACTGGTTTTCAGACTTTCAACTGAAATTGGGGTGATTTCGCCATCTCGGATTATAAGTATCAGAGAAGGGTGTCCAAGGCTTCTTATACATGCCTAAGGCATTACATTGTTCCATATACATCCCTCTCATCTCAGCAAATATGGGACACTCTTGGGTGAGATGATCTACCCTGCCAGACACAAAACATGGTTTCAAATACGCTGCATGATTAGCTACTTGTGTTGGCTTTGAGCTTTTAGTCTTTAACACCTCTAGTTCCCTAATGAGCATCTCGACCTTGGCCTTAAGGTTATCCTCTTCCCTAAGATGGTAAATTCCACCACCATTTGAGTTCTCTATAGGTCGTGACCTATTTGTACTTCCAGTAGCACTAGGTCCAGTCCAAGTGTGAGCTTTTTCAGCAAGCTCATTGAGGTACCCTATAGCTTCATCAGGATCTTTCTCAAAAAATTCACCATTACACATCATCTTTATGAATTGGTGCTCTCTATATGTAAGTCCCTCATAACACCAAGCGCCAACTCTCATACCCATGGTGAGGGCACATACTCAATAACTCCTTAAATCTCTCCCAAGACTGATATAAGGTCTCACTATCCTTTTGTGCAAAGGTAGAGATTTGCCTTTTCAAAGCGTTGGTCTTATGTTGGGGAAAGTATTTGTTAAAGAAAGCCCGAGTCATCTCAGTCCACGACCCAATAGATTGTGGTCTTAGTGAGTATAGCCAACTCTTAGCTCTATCCTTCAAAGTGAAAGGAAAGAACTTAAGCTTCACAATGTCATCGGTTTCATCTTGACTATGAAAAGTCACGACTACTTCCTCAAACTCTCTAATGTGCACATATGGGTTTTCATTATCTAAGCCATGAAATGTCGGGAGTAATTGAATTATCTCTGGTTTAAGATCTAATTGGTGAGTATTGGCTAGAAACGTGATGCATGATGGTGTGGTTGTGTGTGTAGGGTGGAGGTAATCCTGAAGTGTCCTAGCAACATTCTCATTAGGGTTATCGGCCATGTTAACAAAATCCTCTAAATTCTCACTTGGGTTTCCTCTATGGGTTGATCTAAGCGAAGTTTCACTATCAGACTCGGAAGGAGATGGATTATCAAATAAAGGGTTTAAAAAGTTTAATCCTAACTCTAGCACAGGCCTACAAGCAAATCTACCAAAAATGTCTCTATATCTGGGCATGCAAGATCACAAAATAATAAAAATACTACAAAAAAAAGAATAAAATAAAATAAAATAAAAAATTAATTCAGCAAGCTAAAAGAAGGAACGAAATTACCGCCTTTACAGCTGATGAAAAAAACTATTTACAGTTTTTCTACCGTCATATCAAAAGTTGACAATCTTCTTTGTACTTAAGCGCGTTTCCCTAGCAATGGCACCAAAATTTGATTACACCAAAAAAATAACGCGGTAATTGTAGTACAGCTTTGAGGTGTCGATTCCACAAGGAAACAAGATAACTACAAGAGAAGGTGTGAACCTCAACACAAACGATAAAGATCAAATGCCAGAATCTGAATTGTGAGAAAATTGTAATTGTGTAAATAGATTTGATGGATATAATAAAGAAACAACAAAGCTCCAGAAATCCTCCCTAGGTTCATTGCTCTAATCCTAACTTAATTCAGTTGTTTTTGTCTCCATTGCAAGTTTCACATCCCAAACAGACAATCAGAAAATATTCAATTAAAGCGCATGTATAAACCCTAATGTAATTGATATGAATTATTCTTTGCTTTCAAGCACACATGACCTAACTTATAAATTATCAAGAGACGACGATATATCTAAATGACAATATCGCAGCAATGGACAAATTTATAAAAGAGATCTATCGGACTCAATCACACCCAAACAAATACACATAAGAAGAGCATGACTAGACTTATATGGAAAAGAAGCACGCAATCACTGGACTAATAAGAAATATACTAATTAAATTAAAGAGTAAAACATAACAATGTTTAATAAAAATAATACCAAACTACAACTGAATCAAATAAAGGAAAATAAGAACAACTACACCTACGGATTCATCCCTTCGCCTTGCTTGGAGACTAGCTGGCCATGAGGCTCATGCGTCATCGAGTTGCCTCCGGCCTCTCAATGATCATCTCCCCCTTGGTAGCGAAAGCTTCGTTGATTCCTCAGCTTGCCTTCCAAAAGTACTTTGGATTCCTTCTAAGAGCCCTCTGGATTGCTCCTAAAGGCCCTCTGGATTCACTTTCTGATGATCTCAGATTCTCCGATTCCTCCTAAAGCTGAAGTGGAGTGGGTCTTATATAGGCTAACTCCCAAAGTGATATATATTTTCTAATCGATGTGGAATATTGGCCTAGTGCGCTCGATCGCAGCCTTAGTGGGCTCGATCACATGTGCGCTCGATCACATGTGCGCTCGATCACAGTTGTGCTGCAGAGTACTTCTTGGTCGATGTGGGATGTGTGCTCGATCGCGCTGCTTGTGCACTCGATCGTAGTACAGGCAACAGTCCATCTTGTCCTTCCAAAAGCATGAGATCTTGGCCTTTTAAGCAACAATCACTTCTTTTTCTCTTTTAAACTCAAAGTATCTGAAAATTGCACTGAAATAAGTCAGTGGTCCAATAATATTACTTTAGAGTTATTAACATATAAAAACGCAATAAAGACCGAGATCAATCCTAAAATGCTAACAATTAACCACTGTTGAGAAGCATTTTATGACTCTCATCAACACTAAGTCAAACTGCTCAGAGTTTGGTGAATGGGTCCGAGGAGATGACACTAAGTCAAATTGCTCAGAGTTGAAACTCAGTCAAATTGCTTAGAGTTTGGAGAAATAGATCTAAGGAGATGACGCTAAGTTAAACCACTTAGAGTTTGGCAAAATGGATCCAAGGAGATGATCAATGTCAAATTGTTCGGAGTTTGGTGAAATGAGTCTGAAGATATGACACTCGATCAAACTGCTTGGAGTTTGGTGAAATAGGCCCAAGGAGATGACACTAAGTTAAACTGCCTAGAGTATAGCGAAATGAATCCGAGGAGATGACACTCAGTTAAACTGCTAGGAGTTTAGTGAAATGAGCATGAGGAGATGACACTCAATCAAAGTGCTCAAAGTTTGGCGAAATGGGTCTGAGGACATGGCATTAAGTCAAACTACTCAGAGTTTGGTGAATAGGTCCAACGAGATGATGCTTTGTCAAACTGCTCAAAGTTTGGCGAATGGGTCTGAGGAGATAAGACTAAGTCAAACTGCTCGGAGTTTAGCGAATGGGTTTGAAGAGATGACACTAAATCAACCTGTTTGAAGCTTGATGGAGACTTATAAGGAGAATGATAGGGATCACACTACTCAAAGTTTGATGCGGACTTCCAAGGAAATGACACTAAGTCAAACTGCTTGGAGTTTGATGGAGACTTTCTAGGAAATGACGTTAAGTCAAACTGCTCAGAGTTTGATGGAGACCTCTGAGAAGAATGATAGGGATCAAACTGTTCGGAGTTTGATAGAGACTTTCGAGGAGATGACACTAATTTAAACTTCTTGGAGTTTGATAAAAACCTCCAAGGAGAATGATAGGGATCAAATTGCTTGTAGTTTGATTGACACTTTCGAGGAGAAGGATTGGAATCAAATCGCTCGGAGTTTGGTGGAGTCTTTTGAGGAGAAGGATAGGGATCAAACTGCTTAGAGTTTGATAGAAACTTTCTAAGCGATGGCACTAAGTTAAACTACTCAAAGTTTAATGGAGACTTTCGAGGAGAGGGATAGGGATCAAACTACTCAGAGTTTGATGGAGACTACCAAGGAGAATAATAGGGATCAAACTGCTCGGAGTTTAATGAAGACTTCCGAGGAGATGACACTAAGTCAAACTGTTTAGATTTTGATGGAGACTTCTAAGGATATGACACTAAGTCAAACTGCTTGAACTTTGATGGAGAATTCTGAGGAGAATCATTTGGATGAAACTTACTCGGAGTTTTAGAGAACATGTCCGAGGAGAAATGACTTGTTCCTTTGAGATGTGTAAACAAGTGCAGTCGTGGGATGTTAAGCCTACTTAATTTTTGGCCGGATCAGGTATTCTTATTTTAGGGGTCATTAATATAGGCTAGATTTTAGACTTTCCAGGGCTCACATATTGGGCCAAAGTTCTTTAATATGGAGTTTATTAAGTGGGCTAGTGCTTCTAGAACTTTTCTTAGGAGTTAATGAGGGCATACACTTTTTTGATTATTGTGAGGCGATATCTGTTCATAAATAAAACGATGTATTTTCTCGTTCCTTTGAAAAAGGTTGTGTGCATTCTTGGTTATCTGAAAGGGCGTTGCTTTGTAACAGTTGTTTACATCTGTAACAATTAATTCCTCCTCGTTTGAATCATTTATAGATATAGAAAACTCTTTATAAAGGAGTAGAGTCATCCCTTGCTTCTTACTTCACTCATTTGCATTTCAAAAAAATCTTTAAGATTATTTAAAATTTGAGAAAGAGGAAGAGCCTAGAGTCTTTCTAAAAGCATAGCTTCTTGGTATTTTGGAGTTTAAGGAGAATGAAGAGCTCGAAGTCTATGGAGTTTTGAAGTCTGTTTGGAGAAATATCTTTGGAGTTCGAAGCTTTCTATCTTTAGCAAGTTCTTTTCTATTTTCTTAATGTCTTCTGGTAATGATAAAAGTAGTAGTAGTAATAGGAATAGTGATGAAAGTAGGAGTAGTGGCGAAAGTAGGGGTAGCCATGATAATAGAAGTAGTAGTGAAGGTAGAGAAGAAAGTTCTGGAGATCGAGGTAGGTAGCACCTCAGTTGGATCTTGAGCATTATTGCCTTATAAGGGAAGATAAGCTTCATTATCCTTGTAGTGTAACCATGCCCTAACTAAACTCTGAAAAGAAATGGGTGAGGAGGAGAGAAAGAATATGATTTTTTGTGCTAATTCATGTATAAACAAACAGAAAGGGGAAGAACTTCAAGTACTTATGACTATGTATAGGATACCTGAAGAGTATGAGCTTAGGAATGCTTGAGTTAGAGAGCAGGCATGTGATGACTAAATGTAAGGATGACCCTTTGAACTGTGTGTCTATACCCACTACCTTAAAGTTAGGCTTAGGTTCCCCCTTTATCCCTTTCTCTATACCATCCTTAACCACTATGGTATAACTTTATGTCAATTTGTGCCTAAGTCTGTATGTTTGGTAATGGCTTTTATATATGTTTGTATAAAAGTGGAGGGGGTGATAAACCATAATGTCTTCAAGTCCCTATTTCAAATTAGTAAGCATAAGGAGCATGGCTGGGTAGTGATTAGCTCGAGGGCAAGGAAGGGACTGCTGAAAAAGAAGCCCTCTTCTATCAAGAAGTGGAAAGAAACATTCTTTTATATTCCGAGTGACATGATTTCTAGGGTTCCTCTTAAGTGGGACAAGGATCTGGTGAGGCCCAATAAGAATCCAAATCTCATGAAGTGTGAGCTGGACACAATGGCTAATATGGTGGGTGGACCCATAGATGTCACCATTCTGTATAGTAATAACGAGCTTGCTAAGCTTAGGCTTTATCCCGAGGGTCCAATAGAGGACCTAGGTAGAATCCTTCTCATACTTAGTAATTGATTATTCTTTTATTGCCTAGACTTATGTATTTTCCTTATTACAGAGATGAATATAGTAAAAGAAGCTCGGAGGAAAGCAAGGAGACAAAAGAAAGAAAAATTATCCAGAGGCGGTTCGGAGGGTCAGCCTTTAAAGAGAAGAAAGATTGTTGACAAACAGCCTCAAGATGCCTTTAATGTTCTAACTAAGGTTCAGAGTCCCACTACTCCTCCTCTTGTTCCTTTCCTTACTTCCGTCTGCCTCTCCCTCCATTCAATCTATGCCTCCGAGGTCTTCAGACCTGATTGCGCCCAAAGTATAATGCGGTTATTGTAGTACAGCTTTGGGGTGTCGATTCCATAGGGAAACAAACTAATTACAAGAGAAGGTGTAAACCTTAACACAAACGATAAAAGTTAAAGTGACAAAATCTGATTTGTTGATTATTTGAATATTGTGTAAATAATTGATGGATATAAATAAGAAACAACATGGTTCCAGAAATCCGCCCTAGGTTCCTTGCCCTAATCCTAACTTGATTCAGTTGTTTTTATCTCGATTGCAAGTTTTACATCCCAAACAGGCAATCGGCAAATATTCAATTAAAGTGCATGTATAAACCCTAATGTAATTGATATGAATTATTCTTTACTTTCAAGCACACATGACCTAACTTATAAATTATCAAAAGACGACGATATATCTAAATGACAATACCGCAGCAATGGACAAATCTATAAAAGAGATCTACCGAATTCAATCACACCCAAACAAATACACATAAGAAGAGCATGACTAGACTTATATGGAAAAGAAGCATGCAATCACCGGACTAATAAGAAATCTACTAATTAAATTAAAGAATAAAACATAACAATGTTTAATGAAAATAATACCAAACTACAACTGAATCAAATAAAGGAAAATAAGAACAGCTACGCCTAGGGATTCATCCCTGCGCCTTGCTTGGAGACTAGCCAGCCATGGGGCTCATGCATCCTCGAGTTGCCTCCAGCCTCTCAACATTCATCGCCCCCATGGTAGCTAAAGCTTCGGTGATTCCTCAGCTTGCCCTTCAAAAGTACTTCAGATTCCTCCTAAGAGCCCTCTGGATTGCTCCTAAAGGCCCTCTGGATTCACTCTCTGATGATTTCAGATGAGCTTTGATTGATACCTAAAGCTGAAGTGGAGTGGGTCTTATATAGGCAAACTCTCGGAGTGATATGTGTTTTCTAACTGATGTGGGATACTGCCCGAGTGCGCTCGATCGCAGATTGGTGCGCTCGATCGCAGTTGCGCTGCAGAGTACTTCTTGGTTGATGTGGGATGTGCAATCGATCGCACTACTTGTGCACTCGATCGCAGTACAGGCAACAGTCCATCTTGTCCTTCCAAAAGCATGGAATCTTGGCCTTTTAAGCAACGATCGCTTCTTTTTCTCTTTTAAACTCAAAGTACCTGAAAATTGCATTGAAATAAGTTAGTGGTCCAATAATATTAGTTTAGAGTTATTAACACATAAAAGCGCAATAAAGACCAAGATCAATCCTAAAATGCTAACAATTAACCACTGTTGAGAAGCAGTTTATGACTCACATCACAACCCCTAACTAGCTTATTGCTAGTCCCTAGTAATTCAAGCGAAAACAAAGGATGAATTCTACGGTGGGAATCAAAGTAAATGAAAAGCAATATTAGTGTTAACCAAGAGTAATTCACATTTTGTCTCAAAAATTGCACATAATGCACGGCACAAAGAATCATTAAATTTCACCCAAATCCAAAAGTAATTCAAACATCAATCTTAAAATAGTTATTGACTCTTAATATCCATCTTAGCACAAACCATTAATCCGAGCACCCGGATGATTTTAT
The DNA here is from genome assembly GCA_023935145.1 of Bretschneidera sinensis. Classification (NCBI taxonomy): domain Eukaryota; kingdom Viridiplantae; phylum Streptophyta; class Magnoliopsida; order Brassicales; family Akaniaceae; genus Bretschneidera; species Bretschneidera sinensis. The sequence goes on from CM043699.1 coordinate 53,793,635, forward strand.
GCATAACATTCATGAATACAAGTCTTGGCCTTTAAAAACATAATAAATTGCATAACATCAATCACAGAAACAAGCTCCATAGGCTCACTTTTCAAATCACTCTCCACTATTGTAGAAAAATCACACTACATTGGATCAAAAGGTCTTTAATAAGCTTGTAACGTTAGGCTAAGGTAAAGGTTGAGAAAGAATGGTGAGGATTCAACAAGTAGAAGAACTTAATCTCTTAGTTTTGAACACAACTCTTTAAGCACTGGATAACTTTACTTCAACACCCAACTCTTTCAACCATTTTTCGAGCATTTCTTTCAACAAATCACCATTTTTTATTTTCTTTCTTTCTTCTTTCTTTGCCATAATTCATTTTTTTTGGCACATAACCATTCACCTTCTTTTTCATCTTTTTTCTTTTCTTTTCCAAAACCCCCATCTTATCTCCTTTTAATGTACTTGGGTTGCGGCAGTGATATTTTTTCATATTTCCACCCTTACTTCTTTTAAGTGCTTCTCACAACACGTGTATAACTAAGTTCTTTTAAAAGAAAGATAAGGATAAAATATTTTTAGGCTCATAAAGATAAGTAAACGGTTTATCGAAAAAAACAAGGCTCAATTTTTCTTTTCAAGAAAAAGGCTCAAATAGGTGACTAGTGATAAATATAGCAATGGTAAGTTTGAAAGGCTCAAACGGTTCAAAAATGGCCTATATCATATCCTAAGTAGTGTGCATTCTAGGAATTCACCTCAAGTGATTATCAAGTAAGTTCTAGAGCTTGTCAAGACCACAAAAGTATTCATAAAACAATCACACATAAAATTTCTTTAAATAATTTAGACTAATCATACAATCTTACCACAAACTAGAGTCTCAAACCAAATGAAGATTGATACTTAAATTAAGTTCAAACTGAAGCAAGATTTAACTTCTTCTAAACGCTATATGCTATCTCAATTAGGCTCATATCATTGACAAGTGAATTAACTCTAAGGCTAACACAAAGCATACTAAAAACAAACAAAAAGGAAAATGACACCAAACAGGTCAATGAAAAAAGAAAAAAATGTATGGAAATAAAGAATATAGAAACAAAGAGATGCGTTTCCTCCACCCCCAACTTAAAAACTGCATTGACCTCAATGTAAAAGAAAGAGTAAATGAGACTCTCTTTGTAGCCAAAGGTGCACAGAAGCTGAAAATTGTGCTCCACCATTTGATCTGCTTCGTACATTTTTCCTTAAAAAGGAAATACTAAGTTAATACTGGAAAACAGAAGAAAAAAAATGCGAATAATAAACAAGAAAGAAAAACAATAATAGTAAAAGGGTATGATTTAGGGTGCCTCTCATGAGTGCTAAGTTTTACATCTTCAGCCAGACGCTCTTATTCCCTCCTAGAAAAACATAGGTTTAATGCACCCGCCACTGCTTCATTGCCAAATTTGGTGTTTGTATGTTTTTGAGAGGCCTTAAGGATGTCATCAGTAACACCCACAAATTCTGGCTTGATATATGCTCTTGTGAAGCCATGAGTGAGGGTGGACTCCAATGGATTAAGGTGCTGGACCTTTTCCACGAATGAGTCCATCATGTATGCTTAGTGGCTTTTGTCCACATCCTCTGATTTTTTTTTTTGTTGTTGGGATGTGTAATAACTTACCACTTATTGCCTCAATGACATTCATCTCCTTCACATTCTATTGCACCAGGTGCTGACCATGAGATATGGACTGAGCTTGAGAAGGGAACTTACCTCGCTCAGTCACACTCAAGTAACTCATTAACTTGGACACTTGGCTCTTTATCTCTTTATGTTCTTCAACAACCTGCACAATTAAAGATTCAAGCCTTTGATTAGTCTTCCCCTGTGCTTCAATAAAAGCATGTAAAGTGTCTTCTAAAGAACTCTTAGAAGACATAGGTGCATGATATGGTTCAAGATATGGTGCAGGGGGTTGTGCAAGCTGCTGGTTTTCAGACTTTCAGCTGAAATTGGGGTGATTTCGCCATCCTGGATTATAAGTATCAAAGAAGGGTGTCTAAGGCTTCTTGTACATACCTAAGGCATTACATTGTTCCTTATACATCCCTCTCATCTCAGCAAATGTGGGACACACTTGGGTGAGATGATCTACCCAACCACAAACAAAACATGGTTCCAAAGATTTTGCATGATTAACTACGTGTGTTGGCTTTAAGCTCTTAGTCTTTAATACCTCTAGTTCCCTAGTGAGCATCTCGACCTTGGCCTTAAGGTTATCCTCTTCCCTAAGATGGTAAATTCCACCACCATTTGGGTTCCCTATAGGTCATGACCTATTTGTGCTTTCAGTAGTACTAGGTCCAGTCTAAGTGTGAGCTTTTTTAGCAAGCTCATTGAGGTACTCTATGGCCTCATCAGGATATTTCTCCAAAAATTCACCATTACACATCATCTCTACGAATTGGCGCTCTCTATATGTAAGTCCCTCATAAAAATTGCTCACCAAGCACCAAATCTCATACCCATGGTGAGGGCACATACTCAATAACTCCTTAAATTTCTCCCAAGACTGATATAAGGTCTCACTATCCTTTTGTGCAAAGGTGGAGATTTGTCTTTTCAAAGCATTGGTCTTATGTTGGGGAAAGTATTTGTTAGAGAAAGCCTGAGTCATCTCGGTCCACGACCCAATAGATCGTGGTCTTAGTGAGTATAGCCAACTCTTAGCTCTATCCTTCAAAGTGAAAGGAAAGAATTTAAGCCTCACAATGTCATCGGTTTCATCTTGACTATGAAAAGTCACAATTACTTCCTCAAACTCTCTAATGTGCACATATGGATTTTCATTATCCAAGCCATGAAATGTAAGGAGTAATTGAATCATCCCTGGTTTAAGATCTAATTGGCGAGTATTGGCTGGAAACGTGATGCATGATGGTGTGGCTGTGCGTGCAGGGTGGAGGTAATCCTGAGGTGTCCTAGCAACATTCTCATTAAAGTTTTCGGCCATGTTAACAAAATCCTCTAAACTCTCACTTGGGTTTCCACTATTGGTTGATCTAGACAAGGTTTCACTATCAGACTCGAAAGGAGTGGGTAATTCTAGTTCGGGTCCTCTAATGAATCTACCTCGCAAATATCTCGGTGTAAGCGTGCACCAAATGAATCAGAGAGGAAATAAATAAAATAAAATAAAATAAAATCAGAAAATCATAACTTAGAAAAAAAAACAATAATAAAAAAAATACTATAAAAAGAAGGAAGGGAAAAAAATAATGCAGCAAGCTAAAAGAAGGAACGAAGTTACCGCCTTTACAGCTGCTGAAAAGAAAAACTATTTACAGTTCTTCTATCGTCATGTCAAAAGTTGACAATTTTCCTTGTACTTAAGCGCGTTTCCCCGGCAATGGCACCAAAATTTGATTACGCCCAAAGTATAACGCGGTTATTGTAGTACAGCTTTGGGGTGTCGATTCCACAGGGAAACAAACTAATTACAAGAGAAGGTGTAAACCTCAACACAAACGATAAAAGTTAAAGTGACAAAATCTGATTTGTTGATTATATTAAAAATTTTGTAAATAATTGATGGATATAAATAAGAAACAACAAGGTTCCAGAAATCCTTCCTAGGTTCCTTGCCCTAATCCTAACTTGATTCAGTTATTTTTATCTCAATTGCAAGTTTCACATCCCAAACAGACAATCGGCAAATATTCAATTAAAGCGCATGTATAAACCCTACTGTAATTGATATGAATTATTCTTTACTTTCAAGCACACAAGACCTAACTTATAAATTATCAAAAGATGACGATATATCTAAATGACAATACTGCAGCAATGGAAAAATCTATAAAAGAGATCTATCAGACTCAATCACACCCAAACAAATACACATAAGAAGAGCATGACTAGACTTATATGGAAAAGAAGCATGCAATCACTGGACTAATAAGAAATCTACTAATTAAATTAAAGAATAAAACAAAATAATGTTTAATGAAAATAATACCAAACTACAACTAAATCAAATAAAGGAAAATAAGAACAACTACACCTAGGGATTCATCCCTACGCCTTGCTTGGAAACTAGCCAACCATAGGGCTCATGCATCCTCGAGTTGCCTCCGGCCTCTCAACTATCATCTCCCCCTTGGTAGCGAAAGCTTCGGTGATTCCTCAGCTTGCCCTCCAAAAGTACTTTGGATTCCTCTTAAGGGCCCTTTAGATTGCTTCTAAAGGCCTTTTGGATTCACTCTCTGATGATTTCAGATGAGCTCTGATTGATGCCTAAAGCTGAAGTGGAGTGGGTCTTATATAGGCAAACTCCTAGAGTGATATGTGTTTTCTAACCAATGTGGGATACTGTCGAGTGTGCTCAATCGCAGATTGGTGCGCTCTATCGCAGTTGCACTGCAGAGTACTTCTTGGTCGATGTGGGATGTGCACTCGATCGCAGTACAGGTAGCAGTCCATCTTGTCCTTCCAAAAGCATGGGATCTTGGCCTTTTAAACAGCGATCGCTTCTTCTTCTCTTTTAAACTCAAAGTACCTGAAAATTGCACTGAAATAAGTCAGTGGTCCAATAATATTACTTTAGAGTTATTAACACATAAAAGCGCAATAAAGACCGAGATCAATCCTAAAATGCTAACAATTAACCACTGTTGAGAAGCATTTTATGACTCTCATCAAGACCTAACTAGTGTGTGAAGGTCACTGACTTAGTCTTTGGGAGCTCCAAGATCGTGAGGGAGCATTTGATTCGAGGCATTCCTCCTCGAGATTTTGTGAGGTTAGGGGGTGACTTTATAGAGACTCTTGTTGCGGTAGTAGAGGATTTGGTCTCCAAGGTAAAAATTTATTCCTTATCATTTTCATTTCGATTTGTTTAAATCTAAATGTCACTGACTTGTGTTTTTCCTTATGGGTGTGGCTATTGGCGTACTTACCCATTGTTGCCTCAACCTTACCAATAGGTGAAAGATTCTGAGAAAAACTTATAGGATAGTCATGCTCTCTGCAAGAGTTTGGAGGACCTCATCACTATCAAAGATTCTAAGATCAGGGGTCTGAAGGCCACCGTAGTTGAGATAGAGGAGGCCAAGGCCCTTGCAATGGCTGAGCTGAAGACAACCAATGACCAAAAGGACATGACCGATGTTGAGATGGCTAGGATGGACCGAGAGAGGGAAGTGATAGTTAAGAAGGCTATTGAGCACACTATGGCATCTTTCCAAGAGTCCCAAGAGTTTATGGATGTTGTGAAGAAGTCATTTGGGTCATTTTACCCAACTGGCTTCGAAGAAGCCACAAAGAAGGCTGATAAGACATAAATAGAGCAGGACTTCTCCATACTTGAGCCTAGAGATTCCAATGATGAGGCCATGATCGCGAAAAATGCAGAGGGTGATGAAGAGGAAGAGGTCTAAAACCAGGTTCAGGCCACGGAGGTGGATGGGGAGAACATATAGACTAGGTCCTTTTTCTTTTTTCTTAAGAATTTTGTATTGTAAAGCCGTTAGTGCCTTTGTAAAAAAATATTCTAAGTTAATGGAGATCTTTCCATTTGGTGCAATTTGTCTTCTATTGTTTCTATTTTTATTGTTAGTTTGATATGAAAGCGAGGAGTCTGAGGGAGAAGAGCTCAAAGCTTCCTCCTTGGTCTTTGTCCAAGTGGAAGAGGCTTTGAGCCTTTACTAAAGACGATGAGAATTCCAAAAAAAATCTGAGTCTTCTTTACTTATAATATCCAGAGGCTTACATAAATTGGAGAAATAAATATTGATGGAGCTCATCTTTTATTGATAATATCTAGAGATTTACATGAATTGGAGAAATAGAAGAAACTTTATTGGTAACAAACAGGAGGAATTCTAAAAATTGTAAATGATAGGTGCCCTACTAATAAAACTTGCAGAGATATTTGGAGTTCCAAGTCCGGGGTATTGACTTGCCATCCAGATCCTCGAGTTCAAATGTACCGGCTCAACGTACTCTTTTGATATGGTAGGGTCCCTCTTAGTTTGGGTAGAACTTTCCTATCTCTCAAGGGTAGGAGAATTTGTTTTCTCGAAGCACCAGGTCATGTAGCTTAAAATTTTTTCCGCAGACTCAGGAGTTGTAATATCTCGTCACCTTCTAGTGATAGGAAGCTAGCTAGACCTGAGCTTTATCCCTTGCTTCTTCAATAAGATCGATAATTCATCTTAAGAGCTTCTTCGTTATTAGCTTCATTGAAGCTTTGCACCAACAACGATGGCATCCCTATTTTGATAGGGATAACAACCGCTGACCCATAGGCCAAACAAAAGGGAGTTTCTCTAGTGAGAGTTTATGTAATTGTTCGATTAGCCCAAAGAACATTAAGTAACTGTTTAAACCCATTGTCTATTGGCATCATCAAGTCTCTTCTTAATTCCTTATAAGAGAGTCTTATTGGTTACTTCGATATGCATGTCAGCCTGAGGGTAGCCTACTAAGGAAAACAGTGCTCAATATGGAGCTCCTGGCAAAAGGATTTGAATTAAGAGCTATCAAATTGTTTGTTGTTGTCAGTGACAAATATCCTTAGCATGTCAAACTGACATACTAGTGACTTCTAAACAAACCCTCGGGTTTGGTAATCGAAGATGCTACTAAGAGGCTCAACTTTTGTCTATTTAGTGAAGTAGTTGATAACAACTATTATATGTTTCTTTTGCCTTGGAGCTTCTTGGAAAGGACAAAAAATATCTATTGCCCACGTAACAAAGGAAAGTGGATTGGTGATAGATGTCAATGGATTAGCCAGTTGTCGCAGCACGGAGGCATGCTGCTGACAAGTTTTGCACCTTTTAACCATTTCATTGTCATCATGGAGTATCTTCAGCCAGTAATAGCCAGGGTGTAGTATCTTAAAGGCCAAAGCTCGACCTACAAAGTGATTGCCATATATGCCCTCATGAATTTTTCGGAGGGTGTAATCTACATTAGTAGTCTCGAAGCATTTTAGATAAAGAGTAGTGAGACCCTTTCTGTATAATTATCCTTCGATGATAGTATACCGCGAAGTGCCAGAGGTGAATTTCTTAACTTCATTCTTCTGGTTAGAAAGTGTACCATCTTTCAAGTATTAGAGAATCGGATCCATCTAGGATTGCTCTTCGGCCACAGGTATGATCGAGACTTAATCGATGCTGGGTGTATCAAGAGTCTCGAGATAGATCGCTTAGGTGAGATCAGACTGTCTAAAGGAGGCAAGTTGTGCTAAAGAATATGCCTTCGAATTCTATGCTTAAGGTATTTGAACTATTTAGAACTTTTTGAAGGTTGCGGCGAGTTCACGAGCTTTTTTCGAGACATTTGATATTTTTTCATCTCTAACCTTATACTAATTGGTTATTTGGTTGACCACTAGTTTTCAATCGTTGTGTGCCTTTAAGGCTTCAGCAGCCCAATTTTTTACTAGCTTTATCCCTACAAGCAACACCTTATACTCAGCCTTGTTGTTTGAGGCTTTGAACCCGAACCTTAAGGCATACTCCAATGTTTGTGTGATTGGAGGATCCATCAATGTACAGTGTCTAACTCAGGATTTGATTGCTGTCCGAGGCTAAGGCTTGGGTCTTGATTGCTGTCCAAGGCTAAGGCTTGGGCCTTGATTGCTAATCTGAGTCTAAAGCTTGAGCCTTGATTACTGTCCGAGGCTTGTACTAGATATTGAATTCTCCGAGCTCTATAGACTATTTTACCAGCATTCTAGAGAGATCTGGTTTGTAGAGTACTTGTCTCAAGGGCTGATTTGTCAGCAAGTTGATAATATGGGCTTGGAAGTATGGTCGGAGCTTCCGAGTTGTGATTAGGAGAGCATATGCCATTTTCTCGATAGGGAGATACCTCATTTCAGTGTTATGGAGAACTCAACTGACGTAGTAGATGGTTTTTGGATATTAATTTCCTATCGAATAAGGACTGAGACCATTACGTCCTAGGCCATTGATATGTAGAGAAAGAGCTCCTCCCTAGCAATGGGTTTGGTTAAGAGTGAGGGCAAGCTCAAGTATTCCTTCAATTCCCCAAAAATAATTTTGGCAGGTCTCTGTCTAAGCAAAATTGTTGGAAATCACCTTAACAAGATGCTCAGGTGGTGATCTTCCAAACCCTTAAGTCTAGAATGACTTGTAGAAAGAAATACAACAATTAAAAGTAAGAAAGAAAAGAAGATAAACGATTTGTTATCGAGGTTCGGCAATAGCCTACGTCCCCATGAGTTCCTCTGAAATCTCTACACTAAATCAATGGTTCTTTACAATTACAGCAACCTTGTTCAAGAAACCTCAAGTTCTTGAAGGAACAAAGAAGAGAAGAAAGAAGATGATAAGAACTATTACAATGCTTTCTTTCTATACTACTCTCTCTTCTTTACAACCAGCCTCTCTACAATGAGTCCCTCTTGTATGTCTGTGTCTTTGCACTCTCACATGTCTATCACACACACACACTTGTGTCTTGTATCACAATGTGTTTCACATCTTATTACATGAGATTGAACCTAGGTAACCCTTTATATAGTGCACTAACTTCTTGTCCAATCTTGTGTGTCATTCTCCACCCTTAGATCTTGAAGACTACTCAACCATGGCCCTCCATCAATCCTAAGGGGTGTTATGCATTTTAACCTTGCATCCACGAACCTAAGAGGAGGTTCAAGCAAGCTGTCCATGTGTGCTTCAATGTACCTAGCGCTTAGGCGTTGAACAGGGGGCGGTGAGGCGCTAGGCAAAGCTCCTTTGCACCACGTTATGGGCGGTGTGGCGTTGGTGAAGGGGCGGTTCACCTTACTATTCTTTAATGGAGATGATGGTTCATATACATGATCAAGAGGTGTTCTTTACAAAGTTTTGGTATTTTCTAGGATAAAAAAAGGGTTTAGTAGAAGAACAAAAATCCACAAAAAAAAAGGATTAAAGAAAGAAGGAAAAAATGTCAAAATTCATTATTTCAGGATATGTCTTCAGAGCTTAATAACTTTTGATTCCCAATTCAATAAATTTTACCCTTTTCCATATTAATATAATTTTAATTATCTTTCAATGTATATCTTATAGGAATTTTTTGGATAAAGGAAGAGTGAGATATTAATTTTTTACCGAAACAGGTCTAAACTTACCAGTTTTGGTGTACGGGCCACAATTTTAAATCCGTGTTGAATTTGCACTTCAAACCAATTGGACTTGAAACAATATTCTCTAGGATTTAAATAAAGTACAATAACATCCCCAAACTCATTCATATGAGTGATAAAAACCCATTTGAAGTTGAGGTCAAGAATTTGCCAAATTTCCTAATTCTCATGGGTTTAGGATTTTGAAGTTGCATAAATGGAGAAGATTCTTCTCTAAGTCAGCCAGAGTTGATACCTAAACCTAATAAGGCTCATGCATACTTTCTTTAAGATATTTTTTTGGGATCCCTTCAGATTTTGAGACCTTACAACTGCTAGAGAGAAAAATCTCGTTTTTAAGAGTGAATTGAAATAAAACTTGTGCTAGATAGTCAAATTTGAGTGAGATATTCTAGTTATTGAGCCCTAACCTAAACTACAACCCTAATAATTTATTCTTCATAATAAAAATAGTAAGAAACCTCTAAAGAACTAAGATTTTTGGATCATATCAAGGAAAGGACTTAGCTTGGAGTTATATTGAAGATTGTTGATACTTAGATCGTCGCTTTGTTGAGAGGAACGAGAAAATCATCCCTACCCCCCATTTGGAGAAGAATGAGAATTCTAGGACCTCACTTGTCCATGTTCGATCACTTAAGAGAGATCTGTGATTCGTGCTTTGATCTTCTCAAGTGATAAACATGCTTCAAAAGTAGAAACTTTCTTCTTTCTCTCTAGAGTTTTAACCTTTTTTTACCATGTGATTTCTTGTGTTTGATTCGATGTTTTACATGATTAAGAGTTAGAATATTTTTCATAGATATTTGATTAATTTTTCTTGTATGCTAGGTTGATTTCTAGACTTGTTATTTGACCAAAAAAACCAAAAACTGAAAAATTCTTGAAGTTACTGATGTTGGTGCATGCTCAGGTCCAGAATAAAGTATAGTGCCATATGCCCGCACTATATGGCTCCGATTTAGAATGGTTCCAATCTCTGATGATTTTCTAGATTTAGTTTCTCATTTCATGTTTGTTTTGGTTGCTTTTCTTTGCATGTTTAATTGTCTTTAACTTGTTTAAATCATTCCTATAACATCTAGAAATCCTAGGTTAACATGAATCAAGATCTTTAATATGAAACCAAAATAAGATAATTTAATTGAATTCAGAGTTAAAGGAAAATGCTTTGATTGATTTTGGTCATTTTAATGCATGATTATTAATCTTAGATGTTTCTAGGCTAAATAAAAGGATTTAGGTTAATTTATTTTCAGTTTTAATGCATGATTGCATATTTAGTTGATTAGATTATAATTTTTCATGACAAACCCTAGATTCCATGACTCATATAATGCTATCTTTACTTCACATGATTTCACTTCACTTACCTTTGATCATATGATTGATTGGCATGAAATAGATATTGTCTTGACCAAGAATACATGAACAAATTGTTGTCCTTGGATGATCATAAAATACCTTGCTTGTGCTTGATTATTGTATGATAACATGTTTATACTTCCATGGTGGGTTTATGTATGATTTTACTTGGATAGTCTAATGAGATTAGACGATTCAATATTCTTTTTTGTTAAGATTAGTTTTTGTTTTATTTATTTTATTACTCATGGATGAATGAATAGAGTTATTTTATTTTGTGTTATAGTTATTATAGACGAATGGATTTACTTTTATGCATTCATGGATGATTTAGTTAACTTTTTCGCTTTTATTTAAGTTTTTGCAATTTTTGGGTTTGTAAGTGTTGATGCTGAAAATCCACTAGGAACTTGAATGATCGGGGAGCGAAACTTGCACATACAAAACGAGGAGAAAACCTAAAATTCATTGGAAGACCGGAGGGGTGTGCCTTCGGGGGGACTCTCTAATACCTATGTTAGAATAGGGCTTTTTGAAAGAAAGAGAGTTGTATGAAGTTGAGAGCTTTGAGTCAAAATTGAATGTACCTTTTGATGTTAAGAGCCCTCTTTATATAATGTTTTCATAGCAGAGTTTGATTAGGAGAGTTATTGATCACTAAGTGTTGCGATAGAAATAGTATTCCTATAGATGAGTTTGGAGTTATTTATAAGCTGAATAATGATCTATCTGTAAGCTGGAGTGGCATGATAGAATCAGGACATCGATGTGAAATTATTATTATACCTTTTATCAGGTGTGGTGATTCGATTGTTGATTTGTTGGAGTTGTGAAATTACTCTTTTATACTTGGAGGTGGTCGTATGCCATTATGTTATTGGAAATGAAATTTTCCTCCACATCAGATACTCCCACTTCCTTGACTACAATCCATTCAGTCGAGGAAGTAGAATTTATTTTGGAGTGATTTCTTTAGAACAAGTCTATCTTTGTTTTGGGTATTCGGGTACTAAAAGGGTTAAGAATGGAGATTCAAGTTTATCTAGGAGGAGATGTAGACTATGAGGAAACCTACCAACTTGATACTTCTTCAGAGTGAGGTGAGCTTAAATGATAACATCTTTGAGTCCAAGGAGATGATGCTGAGTCAAACTACCTGGAGTTTAGCGAATGGGTCTAAGGAGATGACTCTAAGTCAAACTGCTTAGAGTTTGGTGAATGGGTCCGAGGAGATGACATTAAGTCAAACTGCTCGGAGTTTGGTGAAATGAGTCCGAGGAGTTGAAACTCAACCAAATTTCTTGGAGTTTAGAGAAATAGATCTAAGGAGATGACACTAAGTTAAACTTCTCGAAGTTTGGCAAAACAGATCCGATGAGATGATCTATGTCAAATTGCTCGGAGTTTGGCGAAATGAGTTTGAGGAGATGACACTCGGTCAAACTGCTTGGAGTTTGATGAAATAGGTCCAAGAAGATGACATTAAGTTAAACTGCCTGGAGTTTGGCAAAATGAATCCGAGGAGATGACACTCAGTCAAACTGCTCGGAGTTTAGCGAAATGAGTTCGAAGAGATGACACTCAATCAAAGTGCTTGGAGTTTGGTGAAATAGGTCTAAGGACATGACATTAAGTTAAACTACTCGGAGTTTGGCGAATGGGTCCGAGGAGATGAGGCTTTGTTAAACTGCTCAAAGTTTGGCGAATAGGTCCGAAGAGATAACACCAAGTCAAATTGCTCGGAGTTTGGCGAATAGATTTGAAGAGATGACACTAAATCAAACTGCTCAAAGCTTGATGGAGACTTATAAGGAGAATGATAGGGATCACACTGCTCAAAGTTTGATGCAGACTTCCAAGGAGATGACACTAAGTCAAACTGCTCAGAGTTTGATGGAGACCTCTGAGGAGAAGGATAGGGATCAAACTGCTCGGAGTTTGATGAGGACTTTTGAAGAGAATGATAGGGATCAAACTGTTCAGAGTTTGATGGAGACTTTCAAGGAAATGACACTAAGTCAAACTGCTCAGAGTTTGATGGAGACCTCTGAGGAGAATGATAGGGATCAAACTGCTCGGAGTTTGATATAGACTTCCGAGGAGATGACACTAATTTAAACTTCTTAGAGTTTGATAAAGACCTCCAAGGAGAATGATAGGGACCAAATTGCTTGTAGTTTGATGGACACTTTCGAGGAGAAGGATTGGAATCAAACCACTTGGAGTTTGGTGGAGTCTTCTGAGGAGAAGGATAGGGATCAAACTGCTTAGAGTTTGATAGAGACTTTCTAGGAGATGACACTAAGTTAAACTGCTCAGAGTTTAATGGAGACTTTCGGGGAGAGGGATAGGGATTAAACTGCTCAGAGTTTGATGGAGACTTCCAAAGAGAATAATAGGGATCAAACTGCTCGGAGTTTGATGGAGACTTCCGAGGAGATGACACTAAGTCAAACTATTCAGATTTTGATGGAGACTTCTAAGAATATGACACTAAGTCAAACTACTCGAACTTTGATGGAGAATATAGAGGAGAATCATTTGGATGAAACTTACTTGGAGTTTTAGAGAATATATCAGAGGAGAAATGACTTGTTCATTTGAGATGTGCAAACAGATGTAGCTGTGGATGTTAAGCCTACTTAATTTTTGGTCAGAGTAGGTATTCTTCTTTTAGGGCTCGTTAATATAAGCCAGATTTTAGACTTTTCAGGGCTCACATATTAGGGCAAAGTTCTTTAATATGGAGTTTATTAAGTGGGCTAGTGCTTCTAGAAATTTTCTTAGGAGTTAATGAGGGCATACACTTTTTCGATTATTATGAGGCGGCATCTGTTTATAAATAAAATGATGTATTTTCTCATTCCTCTGAAAAAGGTTTTGTGCATTCTTGGTTATCTGAAAGAGTGTTGCTTTGTTACGGCTGTTTACATCTGTAATGATTAATTCCTTCTCGTTTGAATCATTTATAGATATAGAGAACTCTTTATAAGGGAGTAGAGTCCTCCATTGCTTCTCACTTCACTCATTTACATTTCAAAAAAATCTTTAAGATCATTTCAAGTTTGAGAAAGAGGAAGAGCCTAGAGTCTTTCTAAAAGCAAAGCTGCTTGGTGTTTTGGAGTTTAAGGAGAATGAAGAGCTTGAAATCTATGGAGTTTTGAAGTCTGTTTAAAGAAACAACTTTGGAGTTCGAAGCTTCCTGTCTTTAGTGAGTTCTTTTCTCTTTTCTTAATGTCTTTTGGTAGTGATAAAAGTAATAGTAGTGATAGGAGTAGTGATGAAAGTAGGAGTGTGAGCTGGACATAATGGCTAATATTATGGGTGGACCCATAGATGTCATCATTATGTATAGTAACAAGGAGCTTGCTAAGCTTAGACTTTATCCCGAGGGTCCAATAGAGGACCTAGGTAGAAACCTTCTCAAACTTAGTAATTGATTATTCTTTTATTGCCTAGACTTGTGTATTTTCCTTCTTGTAGAGATGGATGCAGTAAAAGAAGCTCAGAGGAAAGCAAGAACAGAAAAGAAGGAAAAATTCTCTAGAGGCAGTTCAGAGGGTTAGCCTTCGAAGAAAAGAAAGGTTGTTGGCAAACAGCCTTAAGATACCTTTCATGTTCTAACTAAGGTTCGAAGTCCCACTGCTCCTCCTCTTATTCCTCTCCCTATTACCATCTGCCTCTCCCTCCATTCCATCTATGCCCCCGAGGTCTTGAGACCTAACTGGTGTGTGAAGGTCACTGACTTAGTCTTTAGGAGCTCTAAGATAGTGAGGGAGCATTTGATTCGAGGCATTCCTCCTCGAGATTTTGTGAAGTTAGGGGGTGACCTTATTGAGACTCTTGTTGCGGTAGTAGAGGATTTCGTCTCCAAGGTAAAAATTTATTCCTTATCATTTTCATTTCGATTTGTTTAAGTCTAAAGGTCACTGACTTGTGTTTTTCCATATGGGTGTGGCTATTGGCATACTTACCCATTGTTGCCTCGACCTTACCTACAGGTTGAAAGATTTTGAGGAGAACTTGTAGGATAGTCATGCTCTCTGCAAAAGTTTAGAAGACCCCATCACTATCAAGGATTCTAAGATCAAGGGTCTGAAGGCCACCATAGCTGAGATAGAGGAGGCCAAGGCCCTTGCAGTGGCCAAGCTAAAGACAACCAAGGACCAAAAAGACATAACCGATGTTGAGATAGCTAGGATGGCCTGAGAGAGGGAAGTGATAGTTAAGAAGGCTATTGAACACACTATAGCATCTTTCTAAGAGTCCCAAGAGTTTATGGATGTTATGAAGAAGTCATTTGGGTCATTTTACCCGACCGACTTCAAATAAGCCATAAAGAAAGCTGATAAGACATAAATAGAGCAGGATTTCTCCATGCTTGAGCCTAGAGATTCCAACGGTGAGGCCATGATCGTGGAAGATACCAAGGGGATGAAGAAGAAGAGGTCTAGAACCAGGTTCAGGCCACGGAGGTGGATGGGGAGAACGTAGTGGTAGACTAGGTCCTTTTTCTTTTTTCTTAAGATTTTTGTATTGTAAAGTCGTTAGTGCCTTTGTTAAAAAATATTCTAAGTTAATGGAGATCTTTCCTTTTAGTGCAATTTGTCTTCTATTGTTTATACTTTTCCTATTAGTTTGATATGAAAGGAAGGAGTCTGAGGGGGAAGAGCTCAAAGCTTCCTCCTTGGTCTTTGTCCAAGTGGGAGGGGCTTTGAGCCTTTACTAAAGACGATGAGAATTCCAAAAAAAAATCTGAGTCTTCTTTACTGATAATATCCAGAGGCTTACATAAATTGGAGAAATAAATATTGATGGAGCTCATCTTTTATTGATAATATCCAGAGATTTACACAAATTAGAGAAATAAATATTGATGTAGCTCATCTTTTATTGATAATATTTGGGAGATTTACAAGAATTGGAGAAATAGAAGAAACTTTATTGGTAACAAGCATGAGGAATTCTAAAAATTGGAGATGATAGGTGCCCTACTAATAAAACTTGCAGAGATATTTAGAGTTCCAAGTCCGGGGTATTGACTTGCCATCTAGATCCTCGAGTTTGAATGTACCAGCTCAGCATACTCTTTTGATATGGTAAGGTCCCTCTCAATTTGGGTAAAGCTTTCCTATCTCTCGAGGGTAGGAGAATTTGTTTTTTCGGAGCACCAGGTCATGTAGCTTAAAAGTTTTTCCGCAGACTCAGGAGTTGTAATATCTCGTCACCCTCTAGTGATAGGAAGCTATATAGACCTGAGATTTATCCCTTGCTTCTTCAATAAGATCGACATTCATCTTAAGGGCTTTTTCGTTATTAACTTCGTCGAAGCTTTACACCAGAAACGATGGCATCCCTATTTTGATAGGGATAACAGCTATTGACCCATAGGTCAAACAAAAGGGAGTTTCTCTAGTGAGAGTTTGTGTAATTGTTCGGTTGGCCCAGAGAACATTAGGTAACTATTTAACCCATGTCTATTGGCATCATTAAGTCTCTTCTTAATTCCTTATAAGACAGTCCTTTTGGTTACTTTGACTTCCATGTTAGCCTGAGGGTAGCCCACTAAGGAAAACGGTGCTCAATTTGGAGCTCCTGGCAAAAGGATTTGAATTAAGAGCTATTAAATTGTTGGTTGTTGTCAGTGACAAATATCCTTAGCATGCGAAACCGACATATGTTTGCTAATCGAAGATGCTACTAAGAGGCTCAACTTTTGTCTATTTAGTGAAGTAGTTGATAACAACTATCATATGATTCTTTTGCTTTGGAGCTTCTTAGAAAGGACAAACAATGTCTATTGCGTACATAACAAAGGAAAGTGGATTGGTGATAGACATCGACGGATTGGCTAGTCGTCACAACACAGAGGCATGCTGCTGACAAGTTTTGCACCTTTTAACCCTTTCATTGTCATCGTGGAGCATCTTTAGCCAGTAATAGCTATGGTGTAGTATCTTACAGGCCAAAGCTTGGCCTACAAAGTGATTGCCATATATGCCCTCATGAACTTTTCGGAGGGTGTAATCTGCATTGATAGTCTCGAAGCATTTTAGATAAGGAGTGGTGAGACCCTTTTTGTTTAATTATCCTTCGATGATAGTATACTGTGAAGCACCGGAGGTGAGTTTCTTGGATTCATTCTTCTGGTTAGAAAGTGTACCATATTTCAAGTATTGGAGAATCGGATCCATCCAGGATTGCTCTTCAACCACGAGCATGATTGAAACTTAATCAATGCTAGGTGTATCAAGGGTCTCGAGATAAACCACTTGGGTGAGGTCAGACTGTCTAAAGGAGGCAAGTTGTGCTAAGGAATATGCCTTCGAATTCTATGCTTAAGGTATTTGAACTATTTAGAACCTTTTGAAGGTTGCGGCGAGTTCACGGGCTTTTTCGAGATACTTGAAATTTTTGCATCTCTAGCCTCAAACTCATTGGTTATTTGGTTGACCACTAGTTGTCAATCGTTGTGTGCTTCTAAGGCTTCGGCAGCCAAATTTTTTACTAGCTTCATCCCTACAAGCAACACCTTATACTCAGCCTTGTTGTTTAAGGCTTTGAACCCGAACCTTAAGGCATGCTCCAATGTTTGTGTGATTGGAGGATCCATCAATGTAAAATGTCTAACTCAGGATCTGATTGCTGTCCGAGGCTAAGGCTTGGGCCTTGATTGCTATATGAGGTTAAAGCTTGGGCCTTGATTACTGTCTGAGGCTTGTACTAGATATTAATTCTCTAAGCTCTATGGACCATTTTACCAGCCTTCTAGAGAGATCTAGTTTGTAGAGTACTTGTCTCAACGGCTGATTGGTCAGCAAGTTGATATTATGAGCTTGGAAGTATGGTCAGAGCTTTCGAGTTATGATTAGGAGAGCATATGCCATTTTATCGATAGGGAGATACCTCGTTTCAGTGTTATGGAGAACTCAACTAACGTAGTAAATGATTTATAGATCCCATTTTCCTCTCGAATCAGGTTTGAGACCACTACGTCTTGGCCTGCTGATATGTAAAGAAAGAGATCCTCCCCAGCAATGGGTTGGGTCAGGAGTGAGGGTGAGCTCAAATGGTCCCTCAATTCCCCGAATGTTTTCTGGCAGTTCTCTATCCAGGCGAAATCTTTGGCTTTTCTGATAGCATTGAAGAATGGTAGGCACCTCTTGGCAGATTTGGATATGAATTGGCTAAGCATTACTATGGGCCCAAATAACCTTTACACCTCTTTGATGTTTCGAGGATAAGTCATGTCTAGAATTGTTTTAATCTTTTCAGGATTTAACTCAACCCCTCACTATGTGACCATGAAGCCTAAAATTTTTCCAGAGGTGACTGCGAAGGCATACTTCGTTAGGTTCAGCCTCATTTGGTGATGTAAAAATATACCAAATGCTTCTTTCATATTGGACTCTTGGTCCTTAGTCTTGATACTCTTGATGAGCATATCATCCACATATACTTCCATATTCTTACCAATATGTTCCTTGAAAATCTTGTTGACCAATCTTTGATAGGTTACCCCTGTGTTTTTCAATTCGAAAGGCATTACCTTGTAATGGTATAAGCCTCGGTCGGTAATAAAGGCACTCTTAGGGTGATTTGGCTCATGCATGAGGATTTGGTTATAACTTAAATATGTGGCCATGAAGCTAAGTAGTTCATGTCCGAAAGTGGTGTCGATTAACTGGTCTATCCAAGGTAGAGGAAAGCTGTCTTTTGGACAGGTTTTGTTCAGATTCGTGAAATCGATACATATTCTCCATTTTTCGTTAGCCTTCTTTGCCATCACCACATTGGCGATCCATTTTGGATAGTTAACTTCTTGGATAGTTGGCCACAACCAGCTTGTCTAACTCTTCTTCTATGGTGCTTTGTTGTTTTGGGGCGAAGGACTTCTTCTTCTGAATGACAAGCTTGTAGCCCGAAACTATGTCCAGTCTGTGGATGATGACTTGGGGATCAATCCCGGGCATGTCAAAAGTTGACCATGCAAATAGGTCTTGGTTTCTTCGGAGGAAAGAGATCAGTGTCTCTTTAAGACCTTCAGGGTGGTTTAACCCGACCTGGAAAGTTCTTGAGTCCCCCTTATTTGAGGATATGGTGATGAGTTCTTCAACATGCTGTACTCGAGGGGTTTTGAGCTCATCTCACAGATCTTTGATTTCCTAAAGTAGGGTCTCGACCTCTTTTGGCCCTTTAATGGAGTTTAAATAACAAGACTAGGAGGTTTGCTTGTTCTCTTTCACTTCCTCTATGCCTTTCTAAGTAAAGAATTTCATCTTCAGGTGATAAGTGGAGACTACCGCCCTCATCTCATTAAGCGTCAACCTTCCAAGGATTGCATTATATGACGATAGATACTTGACCACCAGAACATGATCGTTACAATAGTGAGTCAATGATCTGTTCCTGTGATGACTAGAAAGGCGATGCTACCTTCGACAAAGACTGGCATTCTCGAGAAACCATATAGTGGCGAAGATACTGGTTTAAGTTGGTCGTCTTTCAAGTTCATTTTCTTAAAAGTGTCGTAATAAAGGATATTTGTCGAGCTTCCGTTGTCCACCAGGATTCACTCAACATTGTAATTGGCGATAAAAAGCGTGATGATTACTACATCATCATAAAGGGTCTACAACCCCTCTAGATCATCATCCATAAAGGATATAACCTTGTTTTTCTTGACCCACTTGTGGGGTCCACTAACTAACGCCACTGACCGAACATAGGCCTTTCTTGCGTTGGACGACTGCCTCCCTGATGCTAGTCCTCCAAAGATCATTTTGGTGGTGCTCATAACTGTGGTTGTGACCTTGGCCACTCGGGATATGTATGTCACTCCAACCTTGTTTACAAGGGCTTGGCTTAGGACTCTGTCTAAGATTGAGCATAAGACTTCGATGATGGCTCAAATCATACCTTGATTATCCAATAGTCTGCCCATAGGGGCATCAATGTTGATGCTCATTGTCTCGGAATTGGTGATTCCTAGTGTATTCTTTTAAGTACCCTCGTTGGATGAAGAACTCAATCTAGCTTTTGAGAGCATGGCACTCTTCGGTGTTATGCCCGTAATCTTTATGGAAACAACACCACTTGTTGATTCCCGCCCTCATTGGGATGAAGTGGTTTCAGAGGCTAATAGAGAATGTCTCGGTCCCGAATGATCATGAGTATGTTCGTCCTAAAAGCATTAAGTGGGATGAAACTTTCAAGGAGTGGTGAGACTTTTACTTTATTCTCTTGGAGGGGCTTTTTAGCCGAATTGTCCCTTGTCCCAATGGTGTCTCTCTTCTTTTTCTTTGCCCCTCATTTCCTATCCCTCCTGAGAAAGCTTAATCATCCTCGGTGATTATAAACTCTTCGGCTCGAGTGAGGATCTCATTCATATCCTTGAGAGTTTACTTGGTGGGTTTAGAACTAAAAGATCCAGATCTAAGTCCATTCTTGAATGTCAAGACCTGTACTATTAGATCGAGGTCTAGAATCTCCTAGGCAGCAGTGTTAAACCGTGAAATATATTATCGGAACTTCTCTCCTTTATGCTAGATAACACTGAAGAGGCTTTCCAAAGTTTTCCTAGGTCCCTTACTACTAAAGAAGTATGCTGTGAAGGCACGGCTGAGCTCTTGAAAGGAGTTAATGCCCCTAGGCTTTAGACTCGAGTACCAGGTGCGTGCAGCTTTCTCGAGTGTCAGAGATAAGGCTTTACACATGACAACGTCAGGGTGACAGTGTAACATCATGGTGGTCTTGTAAAGTTAGAGACGGTCTAGGGGATCCATGGAGTCATCATAAGCCTTTATGATCGGCATTCAGAAATTTTGAGGGAGAGGAGTGTCAAGGATGTCTTGCATGAAAGGAGGAACTTGGGAACCGAGTTCATCTAGTAAGTTAGTGCTCATTCCTTTGAAGGCTTCCTTTATCATTTTATTCATCTATTCTAGTCTTTTATCCATATTAGTGTGGTTTCTAAAGGTGGAGAAGTCTCAGGATCTCGTCTTAGCATGAAGAGAAGACCTGGTGGTGGAGCAGCTATGGGCTGGTCCGCTAGGATTAGAGTGCCATATTTGCCGAAGATTTTGCTGAGGCGGAGGTGGAGGCATAGAAGGGCGAGCTTTCCCGCTAAGTTTGGTGGCTAAACTTGTAATAAGTTGCCGAAGCTCTAGGAATTGCTCTTGGTTTACTGGTACAGTTGGGTTAGGTGCTAGAGGTGCCTCTTGATAACCTTAAACATCAGGGTTTATTGGATCGAGCTATGGAGGATCTATCGGGTCAAGCTGAGGAGGGTCCACTAGGTCAAGCGAAGGAGGGTCTATCAGGTCAATCCTGGTTCGTCCATCGGACGATTCATTTTAACTTTGGCCAAAGGTAGCATACTTGAAAATAGTATAGAGCCACATGCTAAGCTATGGAAAGCAAGTGTATACTCATGTGGCTATTAAACTAGTTCCGACAGGGTTTTTGGGCAGCATTGTAACAAGTGAGTTCTTTTTCCTTCAAAAATAAGAAGCCCCTCCTTCTAGCACCAATTTGTTGATGCCAAAAATCTGTCAGGAACTTGAATGGCCGTGGAGTTGAACCTGCACACACGAAATGAGGAGAAAAACTAAAAGTTACCGGAGGACCGGAGGGGTGTGCCTCTAGGGGACTCTCCTATGCCTAAGTTAGAATATGGCTTTTTGAAAGTATGGAGAACTATATAAAGCTAAGAGATTTGGGCTAGAATTGATTGTACCTTTTGATATTGAGAGCCCTTTTTATATAATGTTTTCGAAGCAGAGTCTGATTAGGAGAATGATTGATCACAAGTGTTGTAATAGGAATAGTATTCCTATAGATGATTTTGGAGTTATCTATAAGTTGAATAATGATCTATCTGTAAGCTAGAGTGGCGTAATAGAATCAGGACATCAGTGTAAAATTACCATTATGCCTTTTACCAATTGTGGTGATTTGCTTGGTTGGAGTCATGAAATTACTATTTTATCCTTGGAGGTGGTCACACGTCATTATGTTATTGGAGAGGTAATTTTTTCCTACATCAGTAAGTAATGTTTGAGCATTTTTAAATATCACTATTTCTCTGTAATTTCTTTGATCACTTTCTTAGATTTGATGTATTTAGAGCGAAATATTTTGGCTGTTATTTCTCTTGTAATCGCACTTTATTTTCATTGCTCTTTTAACTGATATGGATGAATGATTGATCTTAGTAGTTTAATGTCCATGATATTATGTGTTACTTAATTGTTCATTTACATTGTGTGTGCTTGTAAGATCATTGATAATTAAGAACTAATAAATCAATTGATTTAATAAAAAAGAATCAATTAAGTTGCAAAAGTATGGGCTAGATCCATTGAGGTCTAGGCGTACTTGGTCTGTTCATCTATGATCTTCCTAATATGTATCCAATCTCCAAATTATGAATCCATATCATGTAAATAACCAATAGCTTTGTGGTTTCCTAGTCTTTAAAACCAAGTGGCGACTCCTCATGGATTATCTACTAATGACTTCTTATCATTGGCATGTCCTTCAGAATGTTACCGTTAGATAATTCTTTTAGGAGATGTTATATCTCTTTGGATTATCCTTTTCAGCTTATCCCTTTAGAATTTTTCCTTTCGATATTGACCCTAAAAAAAATAATGGAATGAAAGGACCTCCATGTGGGTATGCGACTGGAGTAACCCATGCCATCCACAATTTGGCGACTCCACTTGGGAGATTAAACCAGAATTGCTCTTAATGGGTCCCTTTAGAAAAACTAAATTGATTAATTGATTGTTTTTTTGCAAACATTTGCACACACTTCACTATTGAGTGACCTTTAGGAAGCCCCCTAAAAAGGAGGGAATCAGGCACAAGCATCCATTTGATACCAAGTTATAACCAACGACGTCTTGTCATGCTTTGAAGGTCGTGAAATCCATTCAATGACATATATTGAGGAATTGTCAAGTACTGTTTGACCTTGAGTGGAAATGCTGCCCTCTTGGAAGGTATATAAGGCATCCTATGTCATGCTGTACCAACCAAACTGTACTAGTGTCTAGATATTTGAAACTTCGAGCTAATAAAGGGATTTAATGCCTACCAAACTTGTTTACTTGTTGTCCGAGCATTCTTGTTAGAATGGGTCATGTTGTTGCCAATCATGGCACTCCATCAACAATGTCCTTATGTGTGCTCGCGCATACCTCAAGATTTATCCCATATAAGCTATAAGCCACACAATGGAGTGTAGTGCTTATTATGCCCATGCATGCCTAGGGTTTCATTCTAAACGAACCAAGTAAGACCTATGATTGAGCTAATCAATTAAGTATATACTTATACATACTCGCGCGTGTCTAAGTCTTACGTTTTGTAAATCATGAGCCATATACTCAATTGGTACAGATCATGCACGAATGGCCATGGATTGTTTGTTTGCTTCTTACTAGGATGTGTCACTAATATGTTTTATCCGAGTTTCTTAGACACCAATTGCTTGAAAGGACTTAAATGAATAATCACCCATCCTTGAACGAACTTAAAGACTTAGCCATGAGTTTTTACTTACATGAAAACTTTCCCTTTGAAATCAATCACACCAAGCATGATTAATCATCACGATTCATTGTTTTCCTTAGAAATTATTAACATAATAGATTTGTTTGACTATTCTATGCCTATGTGAGATTACTTGAATACATGTGAACTTTTGTTTTGTCATCATGACTAATCATGCATTTAGAATTCTAATTAATTATATGTTCAATATATATGCTCATGTGCACATTTTGTATGTTAACCTCATGTGCTCTACACTTGTGTCAGGATATTGTTGGAAATCACCTTGACAAGATGCCCAGGTGGTGATCTTCCAAACACCCAAGTCTAGAACGACTTATAGAAAGAAATATAGTAATCAAAGACAAGAAATGAAAATCAAAGAAAGAAATAAGACAAGCAATTGTTATCGAGGTTTGGCAATGTGCCTACGTCCCCATAAGTTCCTCCGAACTCTCTGAACTAAATCAATGGTTCTTTACAAATACAACAATCCTCTTCAAGAAGCTCAAGTTCTTGAATAAACCAAGAAGAGAAGAAAGGAAGAAGATGAGAACTAACAATGCTCTCTATCTAATCTAGACCTCTCTCTCTTTACAACCAGCCTCACTACAATGAGTCCCTCTTGTGTTTGATCTTTCTCACTCTCACACAATTCTCTCTTGTATTACAATTGATCTCACATAATGTCACAATGTAATTCTTGTACTTGTTACATGAGAACGAAGCTAGGTAACCCCTTATATAGTGCACCCACTTCTTGTCCATTCTTGTGAGTCAATCTCCACCCTTAGATCTTGATTGCCACTTAACCATGGCCCTCCATCAATCCTAAGTGGTTCTATGTGTTTTAACCTTGCACCCACGCACCCAAGAGGAGGTTAAAGCATGCTGTCCATGTGTGCTTTGGTGTGCCTAGCGCCTAGGCGCTCAACAGGGGGAGGCATGGCGCTGAGCAGGGCACACTTGCAGCCCATTATGGAAGGCGCAGCACTGGTGGGGAGTGGCATGGCATTGGCGTGGGTTAGGGGGTCTTCATTCTGGATGCCTAGGCGCTGGTGAAGGGGCGGTGTGGCGCACACTGATGCTGCCCCTTCACACAATAGTAAGCACACTTTTTCCTGCTTGTGTGCTGAAGTGCGCACACTAGTGCACCTACCCTTTCATTGCTCCAATGTGATGCACACACATGTTCAGTCTTTTAACTTGCTGCATTTTAGTACTCCAACCTTGGTTTAGACTTTAACCATCTTTGAACCATGTTTAGACATGTTTAAAACTTAGACAAATACCAACAATCTTTACCTTTGTCTAAGTGTTTAAATCCGAACCATTTTTGCAAAGAGCTTCGGGATCCAAACTCATCTTGAGTCATCAATTAACCAACTCCAATCCTAAGTAGTTTAACGCAATGATTGAACTTACTTAGAGGTAGAACTTTAGTACCCAAATCTGCAGGATTTTCTTCCGTGGCTAACTTGTCCACATGGATGCATCCTTTTGTAACATTTTCCCGAATGAAATAATACTGAACATCCATGTGATTTGTCCTCTCATGGAACACCGGATTCTTACACAAGTGCCACACACTTTGGCTATCCAAAGACACCACCACCTACTCTTTTAGGACCTCCCACTCGTCCAACAACCCTTTGTACCCCATAGCCTCCTTTATGGCCTCCGTAGCCGCTATGCATTCTGCCTCGGTTGTTATGAGTGCTACCACTAGTTGCCACTGAGCCTTCAAATACCTCAGCAACCACTTTATCCCAAGCCAATGCTTCTTTCTGGACTGCTCACAAATCTGCTGAGAACACCCATTGCCCAAGAAACCCTTAACTAGTTTTTCTCCTTTTCTTGGATTCTACACATCCCAAGGATCTTTTGTGTAAGGCTAAGATCCTTCCATTCGAACTCCTCACTGAGTTGAGATGTAAACCTTTCCATCCTCTCCCTGCTGTTTCGAACCAATAGCGCATCATCGACATAGATGAGGATACTCACCATCTTCTCCACTTGTGTCCAGGTGAGAAAGTTTCTGTGAAACCTATGTCTTCTCTTCTTGTGAACCCATTCGCCACCAGCCTAGCCTTGTTTCGGACTTCATCTCCTGGAGGGTACCCTTCTTTGATCTTGTAAGTCCACTTACAATCCACAACTCTCTGATTTCCCAAAATGTGCACCAATTCCCAGAAGTTGTTCTTCCTCAAAGAATCCATTTCTTCCTCCATAGCTAGCTTCCATCTTGACGAATCCTTACACTCTATGACATCCGTGTAAGTTTCTAGTTCAACCCTTCCTTCTATCCAAGGAGCTGCTATATTAGCATTCGCAAACCCATATCTCAAAGGTGGTCTAACCACCCTCCTTCTCCGATCTCTTATGAGCTGGTAGTCATTATGAATTGCTGCATCAACCTCTTCTTGTTCAGCCTCTTCTTGAGTTTCTTGAGCTTGGCCTTCATCCAAGGGCTCTACCTGGTCCGAACCCTCTTGCCTCATTTGCTCTACCTAACAACTGAGTTCTCCTTGATGTGATGCTCCACAACTTCCGGACTGGTTTGCTCACTAGTCCCTACAGGGTTAGTTTTCTCCAAGTAGGGAAACAACAATTCATTAAAAATAACATCACTACTTATGATCAGTTTCATGCCCTTCTTTTCTAAGGACCACAACCTATATCCCTTAACCCCATCACTATATCCTAGAAATACACATTTTCTAGATCTACGGCTAAGTTTATCCTCCTTTTGATGTGCATATACAGCACACCCAAAAGTCTTTAGGTTGCTTAATTCAGGGGGTTTCCCACTTCACATCTTCATGGGAGTCTTGAGCTCCAAAGCTCTAGAGGGTGATCTATTCACTAAGTATTCAGTTGTAGCCACAGCTTCTCCCCAAAAATATTTTAGTAAAATGGATCCTATTAGCATGCACCTAACCTTTTCTATAAGGGTTCTATTCATTCTTTCAGCAACTCCATTTTGCTGAGGTATTTTTATAGCCGTTCTATGCCTTAGAATGCTATTTAATTCACATAATTTATCAAAATCATTATTGCAAAATTCTAAGCCATTATCGGTTCGTAAAGCCTTGACTACCCTATCCGTTTGAGTTTCCAGCAACTTCTTCCACACAACAAATTTATTCAAGGCATCAGATTTATCTCTAAATAAATAAACCCACTCTTCTTAAATAATCATCAATTAAAGACAAAAAGTAAAAGTTACCTCCTTATGTTGGTGTTCTTGCTGGTCCCCAAAGGTCCGAATGAATGTAGTCAAGAATCCCTTTAGACTCGTGCACTCCGGTGTTGAAGCCGATCCGGTGTTGCTTCTCAAGAATGCAACTCTGACAGAAATCCAGTTTTTCTACTTTGTCTCCTCCAAGTAGACCATCCTTGCTAAGAACTTATAGGCTCTTTTCGCTCATGTGTCCTAAGCGAGTGTGCCAAAGGGCTACCTTGTCTATCTTAGACATCAAGCTTGCTGCTTGATCATTGATTTCTGTCTCTCCGATCATCTCATAAAGTCCATTGTTTCTTGCTGCCTTGATCACTACCAAAGATCCATTGGCCACCTTAATCTTTCCTCCCTCTACTTTGCATGTATGCCCCATGGAATCTAGCTGCCCTAATGAGATCAAATTTCTCTTCAAATCTGGAAGATACCTCACATTTTGCAGCTGCCTTGTGACTCCATCAAACATCCTCAATTGGATGTCTCCAATCCCTCTCACTTAGCAAGAATTGTCATTCCCCAAGAAGACCCTTCCATCATTGATCTCCTTGAAATTCTTGAACCATTCCTTATAAGGGCACATATGATGAGTGCACTCGGAATCAAGAATCCACCTTCCGTTGCCTTACCTTCTACTCACATTTAAGCACACAACAAGCACATCATCTTGCTGTTCTCCTTTGGCAACCGAAGCCTCTCCATTATTGGTATGGCTTCTCCTCTCATCCCAAATCCTCTTCTTGCAATCTTTCTTGAAATGGCCCTCCTTGTTGCATTAGAAGCATCTCCTTCCTCCTCCAAGTCTTGTCTTGGAATGAGATCTCCCATGGTTCTGCCCTCTACCTCTTGATTTCTCCCAGTAGTTGCCATGGTTGCTACTGCCATTCCGAGTTGCTAGCCTTCCTCTTACGAACAACTCATCTCCACTTGATGTCTCCTTCATCTTGGCTTTGAAATCATGTACCCTTATGGCATTGATCACAATCTCATTTCTTAAAGTGTCCCTTCCATACTCAATAGCATTAATCAAATTGTCAAAGCAATCAGGAAGAGAATTTAACAAGATAACAGCCAATTGTTCATTCAGAAAAATAATACTACAGCTATTCAAATCTTAAACTAGCTTATTAAAGACATCAAGATTATCTTGCAACTCTTTACTAGGATCCATTTTAAAAGCAAAGATTCTTTTAAGAAGATAAATCTTGTTATGGAGAGTTTTGGGTAAGAAACAACTCATCTAGTTTCTTCCATATGACAGCCAGATCTTCCAAGTCTCCGTACTCCCTTGTGATGTTATCCGACATGTGCAAGAAAATGGTACTGTAAGCCATCTTCTTCATCTCGGTCTGCTGGTCCTCTGTGACACTTGCTAGAAAAGCATCATCCTCTCTAATAGCTAAGTCCACTTTCTGTTGCATTAGAACAGCCTTGATCTTCCGCTTCCAAAGGGCAAAGTCTCCCTTTCCATCAAACTTCTCAACACAGAAATTTGAAGCCATCTTTTGTATAAAAGATCCCTGATTTATGCACTACCCACAAATGCTTTCTTCAACCTCAAGAACATAGATCGAAGATGGATCTTAACACCGTTCTTGAATCACCCTCAAGAACACGATCAGATCTTGATCTTTACACCGTTCTTGAATCACCCAAGAAGTTGATCTCTGATTCTTGGAGTCTTGGCTCCGATACCCAGCTGTGCAAGTTTTACTTGCAAGTGCACAAGGTCTATGGTACTATAGTGTGCAAGTGCGAGATCATTTCCACTAGGATCGGTGAATTTCTATTTAGAATTAGTTTCCTCAAGTTAAAAAGAGAAATAACAGTTTGATTGTGAGTAAATAATAATAATGAGAACATAGGGCTATGATATCCACCACTAATTATAATTTCCCACTAACTAAGGTTTCAATGCTCTAGCCTTATCATGAATATCTAATGGTTGCCAACCTAAGGGTTTGGTACACACCTTAGGCTATTGATCTCCCTATGCAACGAGTTAGGCATGGTGTATACTCTAACTCTTTTCTCTCTTAAGGGATTCAACATGGGTTTATACTGAGTTGTTCCTTAAGAGAGCATGAGGGCTGTGGAGATTGGCAACCACACGGGACCTAGGGCTTGGTCTGCTCCTGGTTTCCCATGTTGATTAACCCGGGAATCTGGTGTGGATATCCCTTATTACTAATGTCAAACCCAAGACTCGGTCATCCAAATTTATTTGACAAACATATCCATACCACATGCATACGTTGATCAGGCACACACATATAAGGAATTTAAATACAAACAGGTATTAATCAAGTTAAATATTCTAACAAGGCTAAAGCAAAGATAATCAATGAATGAACATGTGGAAAAGCATAACTAGGGCTTCAATCGAGCCCTATAGGAGTTTAGTTACACATCTAGATAAAGTAAACATGCTAAACATAGTTAAAACAAATAGAAAACTAAAACTGAAGAAGACTCGGGAGACGAGTCGTCAATTCCTCTCCTAAGCTTTCTACTTCGAATCTAGAACAAAAGGTATGGTTTATATGTTTTACAGGGCTATTTATAGGGTCCTTTTGGTGTCTAGAAACCCTAATTCCTTTTTGGAATCGGAAGACTTCTTTCCATATTTGGCTCTGTTACCTCTAGAGTGATTGCGCTCGAGCGTATGCTGGATGCGCTCGAGCGCAGGTGTGCGCTCAAGCCTTCTTTAAGTGCACTAGTGCTCTTGTGCACTCGATCTCAAGGGAAAGGTGCTCGAGCGCACCTTGCTGGATGGTAGAACTTGACTTTTGCTCCTAAAAGCTCCAATTTATCATCTTTTTATCCAAGCCCTATTAAAAACACACAAAACACGAAAATGAAGTATAATCTACTAAAATAGATAAATAAATAGCCTAACAAGTATAAATTAAGGGGCTTAAATATGACTATTTAAGCACTTATCACACCCCTAAACTTACATATTGCTAGTCCCTTAGCAATACAAAACAAAAGACTATGTTGAAACAAAATTTAAAGATAAATTTATTTTCATGATACTCAAAAATTTGGGCTGTGCATAAAACCATGATAACCGTTCATGAGTAAGCTTATAATAAAAACACATTTTTGGATTGCAAAAGGACTTTCAAAAGCTTTATGTTATTTACCTAAGGTTGGCTTAAGGCATCGCAAGTTTGATTTGTGTGTGATGAATTAGCACATATAAGATAGGGCTTCCACATAATTTTAGTGTATAGTGTTTCGGTGCCCAAATCTTTATCGAATTTCTTATTTAAAGAGAACAAAAAGGCATAATACTTGCTTCTCCTTTCTTTTTCTTTTATCATGCATCTTTGCCATGTTGAGTTCCATCGAGCTTTCTATTTGACCC
Source organism: Bretschneidera sinensis (assembly GCA_023935145.1). Taxonomy (NCBI): domain Eukaryota; kingdom Viridiplantae; phylum Streptophyta; class Magnoliopsida; order Brassicales; family Akaniaceae; genus Bretschneidera; species Bretschneidera sinensis. Next base: position 53,823,321 of record CM043699.1, read on the forward strand.
TTGTAATGAGTGTTGGGCCAATGACTCCAAAACCAGATGGTTTTAGGGCATTTAGGTGTAAAGACACCCCTAAGGGCTTACTTACTCAAGTCAAAAAGGCTACGGAACTAACAGGTTTTAATGCTTCTAAATGAAATTCCCACCTTTTGACGTGAACACTCAATGCTTACTGAGGCAAGATGACCAGTTACTTAGTGGAAAATTTGTTATTATGATCATTAAAGGCTTACCTCCCACCTTTTGACGTGAACACTCAATGCTTACTGAGGCAAGAGGCTTAGTTACTCAGTGGAAAGTTTTTAATGATCACTGGAAGCTTTGGTTTTTTTTTTCTTTTTGCATGATGAACATTTTTCTTTATTTTTCTTATGCCAAAGTGTTCTTTTTAACAAGATATCAGATTATAGTTAGGTTATGGAAACATATATAAAAGAATTATGTGTCATTCCCCACAAAAATGCGTGCTAATTGTGCTTGTGCAAATTTGGATCAAACTCGTGAATTCTTAGGTGCCTTGAGGTAGGTAACTAAACTTTGTAAAATTGCCATTACAAGACTATGTGTTCTAGCTTTTAAGCTTACTAATGAAGTGTTATCAAATTTTTAAATCAACCAAAATTTTTGTTACCACAGGATCATGCATTTATCTTTCTTAAAAAAAAGGAAAAAAAACTGGGACTTAGTGCCTGACAAAGAAAAATAAACATTGTTCCGAAAAACAAGAAATATAAATAATAGATATGTAAATATAAATATAAACAAAAGAAAAGTACTAAAATAAAAAGGATATGTCTGGGGTGCCTCCCATGAGCGCTAAGTTTTATGTCTTCAGCCAGACGGGATATCCCGTCACTGCTGATTATCAGTGGGTGCAGTCGAAGAGATACCAGGTGCAGGAGGTAAGCGGTCAAGGATGGCCTGTAGTATCGCCTCCTGCCTTGTAAACTGTACCTCTAACCCATTGATCCACTGATGGATCAAATGGGCTGCCTCACAATCCTCCCGACGGATGTCGGACAGCTCACAGCGGAAGGAGGATAGCTCATCTAGGAGGTGCTGATACTCCATGGATCCCATGTCTATCTAATCCTCCTCCCATGAAGGGCTCACTAGTGAATGCTCGACCTCCATCAAATCATCCATTATAGGCTCGGCAGCTGGAATCTGTGCCCGGGGTCCTCGGGGCATGTGAGACTGGCTGAGGCTCCACTAGGCTCTGCCAAAGAAAGGATGGTCGCTAACCGGGCCGTCAATAAAAGAGCCTCTAATCCCCTTCTTCTTGAAGATGTGACTGAGCACGAAGGGGAAAGAAAGGCCCCATGCATTAGTTGTGGTCGTCTGTCGGTTATGCACCCCATCCCAGAACTTGTGCATCTGACTCCATATGACTGCTGGAATGGAGTACCAGTGACCCCAGTGAAAGGTGTAGAGAGCCTGTAGGAACTGATCCTACTTCTGTGTCTTGTGCCCTAAAGGACACACATTTCGCTGTAGGACTGAGTCAATGAACCATAAACGGGGAGGAAACCTTAACCGGCTCCCTGCATTGTTGTGGCGGTCTGCATACTATCTCGTACACATATCTTCAATGATGTGTGGGAGAGGGAATGAGTCAGGCTGCTCCTCTATATGGCTGTCCTCCGGTGGAGACTCATCACAGCAGTGTAAAGCGCTGGCTATGTCAGTGATGGTCAGCTCTATGGATCTGCCCTGTACTGAGGAAGATAAAATTTCTGGCCTGGTGCAGTCATAGGTCAGGTTCTCGTAGAAACTGACCATGAATCGAGTGTATGCCGTTGAACAGACCGGCTTAAATAGCTGCTTGAGTCCCCAGTTCTTGAATTTTTGGACCGCCCATCTTATGGCATCCAAACTCTTAAAGTCCTCTTCCACGTTGAATGTTGTCTCGAACAGTATTTCACGTTGTTTGAAATTGGGCCGAGATGCCTGATGACGGCTGGTGGAAGCTCAAGATGTGGAAACCAGGTGGTGTGGACAAGCAGTGTTGCTTCTGGTGTGATTGCGCTCGTGCACAGTTGTTGGTGCGCTCGATCACACAGATTGACATGCGTTCAATCGCTAGTACCAAGTGCTCGATCGCACTCGGTCAGACAATTTGTCGAACACTTTATGCGCACTAAAAACCAGAAGTTGTAGAATTTATATTCCCTTGATTCAAACCTCCTGCAAATGTAAATAGACTCAATCAGCATATAAGACTAACATATATAGATAACATATATGTAAATAGAAGATCAAGACCCGTGTGTGTGCATAAGATTCTAAAAATAAAAAAGACATTTGTGTACCTTGTGTGCTTTAAGAAGGTAGTGTATGTTTAAGGGTGAAATAAAATAGACAGGTCTGGTGATAGGCTTGGTTATGTGGCGAGATATGGCGAGGTAGTGGTGGTGCGGAGTGGCAGATGAGGGTTGAGGTCAGTTACCATGCAAGATTAGGGCAAGAGGAGGCAAAGTGCGATTTTTTAGAGTGCGAGGTACGCTAGAGCGTAAATGAGGGGGAAAAGGGAAACTGTTTATAATATGTGCATGCCCTCTCTGCCCCGATTGCGCTCGAGCGCATTTGTGAAGTGCGCTCGATCGCATGATGCGCAAGTACGTAGGGTAACGCACTCATGCGCACTGGGGTGTGGGGGATGTGCACTTGAGCCTAATGAATTATGCGCTCGATCACAATACAGAATGTACAGTGTATTTAAAACTTACCAAAAACAAAATCATAACGATACAGGCATACCATATTGTAGTGGCATTCTGAACCACTAACCTCGATAGAGGCACTTGAGCTATACGTTTATGCAATTGGAATTTGCTCAAGCGCTCTCTATGGTAGCTTTTAAGGCTACGTCTTTTGAAGGAGGCACTTAGGGCCCCCATCAGGTGGTTCTAGGTTCGTTGATAGCTGCTTTGTCTCCAATTTTGGTACCTGGTAGATAAAACAAGGAAGAGTAGTATTAGTAAGTACACGATTTTTAACTTGAAGATTATACTTACTTGAAAGTTTAGGTGTGCTCTTGATGGTGTGCACAGATCCATGGATATCTTTAATCGCATTATCCTCTGGTCCAATGTCCAATCTCATGTCAGCATGGATGGTTTTCAATGGAACAGTGTAATGGACTTTAGACACTTCCTTATCAATACCTTGTATGAAACTCACATTGTGACACTGATTAGTAGTTTTAGTGGAGTCTAGTGTATTAAAGATTTTAAATTCTATTTCTTCATCATTTACTCTCATTGTGACAATACCTCTTTTTACGTTAATGTTTGTGTCAGCAGTGATCATAAATGGTCTCCCTAAGATGATAGGGAGTGGTATAGGCATATGGCACTCCTCTATGTCTAATACAATAAAATCAACAGGTAAAATAAATTTACCTACTCTTACCAAAACATCCTCGAGGATACCTCTTGGTCATTTGATGCTTCTGTTAGCCAATTGTAAAGTAATGGAGGTTGGTTGGAGTTCTCCCAAACCTAGTGTCTCGAATACACTGTAAGGTAGCAAATTGACACTCGCTCCTAGGTCCAATAATGCATGCTCAAAAAGCTGGTCACCTAGCCTGCAAGGAATAGTAAAACTACCCGAATCTTTTAGCTTGGGTGGTAATTTTCTCAATAATACAACACTTACCTCTTCGGTCAAGGTTACCGTCTCATGCTCCTGAAACTTCCGTTTGTTAGTGCAACAATCTTTTAAGAATTTAGCATAAGCAGGAAGTTGTTTAATCACGTCTAATAAAGGATTGTTTATTTCTACCTTTTTCAAGGTTTCGAAAATGTCTATTATTTTAGTTTCCTTCTTAGGCTTCACTAACCTCTGAGGGAAGGGTGGAGGTGTATTTACCTTTTCCATCTCTCTTACCTTAGATGTGGAGGCTTGGTCTGGAGATGCTTGTGTAGGCTCATTGGTTTCGATAACCTTACCACTTCTTAAGGTAGTTACAACATTCAATTGCTAATGTCCTCTTGGATTAGGCAGTGGTTGGGATGGGAGCTCTCCTTGCTTTCTGCTACTCAATTCTTTGGCCAACTATCCCATTTGTACCTCTAGTCCTTGAATGGTTTAATCGTGTTTCGCAGTGATTTGCCTCATTTCAGTCCGAAATTGCCTGGACTCTTCCATGACTTGTTCATGTTTATTCAGGATTTGTTGCTGCTGAGTTGCTAGTTGCCTCACAAGACTTTCAAGGTCATTCTTCTTTGGTTCAGAAGCAGATTGGGTTGTTGGTTGGAAGTTTCTTTGCTGCCCTTGACTATTTTGGTTGTTGCTCCATGAGAAATTCGGGTGATTCCACCATCCAGGGTTGTATGTGTTGGCATAGGGGTTGTTCTTCGGCGGATAATTATTTGGTCCCACAAAGTTGGCTTGCTCATGATCTGTAAATGAATACAAGGGACATGTATTAATATTATGATCAAATTGTGAGCAAATGGTACATACCTGGAGTGGTGTAGCTGGTGGGTTCGTTGAGGTGTTTTGAGTAGCCATGGCTTTAATTAATAGGTCAAGTTTCCTCTCTACAACAGCCATTTGAGGAGATGATCCTCCGTTTAAACTTACCTCATACATACCCTTAATTTTGGTTATATGTCTACCTCGAGAGGAGAACTGTTGCATGTGTTCGCTCAGGGTTTCGAAGAGTTCCATAGCTTCTTCGATGCTCTTTTCCATCAGCACTCCTCCACAACCTGAATCAACAATATTTTTGTTAGAATCACTCAAACCTTCATAGAAAGCTTGTACCAGTTCGTCTTGGGGTAGGTTGTGGTGTGGACACTTGAGTAGTAGCTCGTTAAAGTGTCCCCAGGCCTCGAAGAATAGATCACCATCGTTTTATTGGAAGGATTGAATTTATTTTCTCATTTGCCTCGTCTTTTGGGCTGGGAAGAACTTCCTTAGGAATTTTCTAGCCAACTCCTCCCAAGTGTGGATGGAAATTGCAGGCAAAGAATTATACCAAAATTTAGCATTATCTTTCAAGGAAAAAGGGAAAAGAATTAACCTTACTCCTTCTTGGTCTAAGCCTCAGATGTGCTGGAATTTGTAGAGGTTGAAGAACTCTCGAAGGTGCAAATGTGGATCCTCACTAGGTGTACCCCTAAAGTGAGTCAGTGCACTAAGTATCTATGGGGATATGTAATAATTTCCTTCCGCCTCAGGTTGACACGCAATGCACGAAGGTTGTTCGAGGTTCTGCGGGATGAAGGATTGCTTCATCGGCCTCCGCTCAGGTGGTTGCTGTTCGGCTATCTGTTCTGCCATTAGTATCTCTTCCTCAACTCTTCCTTCGTCCTTTTTCGAGTTGTCTCTAAGTCTTTGTCGGATAGTCCTCTCTAGCTCGAGATCAAGGGGAAAGAATGCAGGATTCTTGGACCGACGTCCGTGCATGAATCAGTGACAGTTACTTGAGTGCAGTAGTCAAATACTGCTGCTCGGATTACTCTCAGCCTCAATTGCGCTCGATCGCACTAGAGGGTGCGCTCGATCGCAAGTGGTACAGAAGGCTCTCCTGGTGTACCTGAAACAGAGAAAAAAAGAATGTGATTAGGGTTTTAATGAAGTAAAAAAATTTAAGATAAAAATAATAATTAAGAATGGAATAATAAAAAGGAAATAACAATAATGAAAAATTAATTCTAAAAGGAAATTTAGCGCAATCCCCGGCAACGGCGCCAAAAACTTATTGGAGCGATTATCTACCTAAATAATTATGCAAATAATCGTTCTAGTTTTACTTGCAAGTGCACAAGGTCTGTGGTAGTATAGTGTGCAAGTGCGAGATCATTTCCACAGAGATTGGTGAATTTCTATTTAGAATTAGTTTCTTCAAGTTAAAAAGAGAAATAACAGTTTGATTGTGAGTGAATAACAATAATGAGAACATAGGGCTACGATATCCACCACTAATTATACTTTCCCACTAACTAAGGTTTCAATGCTCTAGCTTTATCATGAATATCTAATGGTTGCTAACCTAAGGGTTTGGTCCACACCTTAGGCTATTGATCTCCTTATGCAACGAGTTAGGCATGGTGTATACTCTAACTATGTTCTCTCTTAAAGGATTCAACATAGGTGTATACTGAGTTGTTCCTTAAGAGAGCATGAGGGCTATGGAGATCGGTAACCACACGGGACCTAGGGCTTGGTCTGCTTCCGGCTTCCCATGTTGATTAACCTGGGAATCCGGTGTGGATATCCCTTGTTACTAATGTCGAACCCAGAACTCGATCATCCAAATTGATTTGACTAACATATCCATACCACATGCATACATTGATCAGGCACACATATATGAGGAATTTAAACACAAACAGGTATTAATCAAGTTAAATATTCTAACAAGGCTAAAGCAAAGATAATCACTGAATGACCATGTGGAAAAGCATAACTAGGGCTTCAATCAAGCCCTATAGGAGTTTAGTTACACGTGCTAGATAAAGTAAACATGCTAAACATAATTAAAACAAATAGAAAACTAAAACCAAAGAAGACTTGGAAGACGAGTCGTCAATTCCTCTCCTAAGCTTTCTACTTCGAATCTAGAACAAAAGGTATGGTTTATGTGTTTTATAGGGCTATTTATAGGGTTCTCTTGGTGTCCCGAAACCCTAATTCCTTTTTGGAATCGGAAGACTTCTTTCTATATCTGGCTCTGCCGCCTCTGGAGTGATTGTGCTCGAGCATATGCAGGATACGCTCGAGCGCAGGTGCGCGCTCGAGCCTTCTTCAAGTGCGCTAGTGCTATTGTGCGCTCGATCTTAAGGGAGGTGCGCTCGAGCTCACCTTGCTGGATGGCAGAACTTGACTTTTGCTCCTAAAAGCTCTAATTGATCATATTTTTATCCAAGCCCTGTTAAAAACACATAAAACACGAAAATGAAGTATAATTTACTAAAATAGATAAATAAAGAGCCTAACAAGTATAAATTAAAGGGCTTAAATATGACTATTTAAGCACTTATCAACTACTCAAAACACCTCATCTAACCCACCAGCCACACCACTCTAGGTATGTGCTATTTGCTCCCAATTTGATTATAATACTGATACATATCCCTTGTATTCATCTGCAGATCATGAGCAAGCAAACTTTGTGGGACCAAACAACTATTCGCCAAAGAACAATCCATATGCAAACACCTACAAACCTGGATGGCGGAATCACCCAAATTTTTCATGGAGCAACAATCAGAACAGTTAAGGGCACCAAAGAAACTACCAACCAGTAGCTCAATCTGTTCCCAAACCAAAGAAGAACGACCTCGAAAGTCTTGTGAGGCAATCGGCATCTCAGCAGCAACAACTAATGACTTCACATGAACAATTCATGGAAGAAACGAGGCAATTTCGGACTGAGATGAGACAAATCACTGCAAAACATAATCAAGCTATTCAAGGATTAGAGGTACAAATTGGGCAATTGGCCAAGGAACTAAGTAGTAGAAAACAAGGTGAGCTTCCCGCCCAACCAATACCTAATCCAAGGGGACATCAACAATTGAATGCTGTGACAACCTTGAGAAGTGGAAAGATCATAGGCATCGATAAGCCTGTATGAGCATCTCCAGACAAAGCATCAAACTCTAAGGTAAGTGAGATATAAAAGGTAAATGCACCTCCAACCTTCCCTCAAAGGTTAGTAAAGTCTAAAAAATAGACTAAATTAAGTAACATTTTCAAAACTTTAAAAAAGGTGGAAATAAACATTCCTTTATAAGATGCAATTAAACAAATTCCTGCGTATGCTAAGTTTTTAAAAGATTGTTGCACTAACAAAAGGAAGTTTCAGGAGCATGAGACGATCATCTTGATCGAAGAGGTGATTGTTGTGCTATTAAGAAAATTACCACAAAAACTAAAAGATCCAGGTAGTTTTACTATTCCTTGCAGGCTAAGTGACCAGCTATTCGAGCATGCACTATTAGATCTAGGAGCGAGTGCCAATCTGCTGCCATACAGTGTATTCAAGACACTAGGTTTGGGGGATCTCCAACCAACCTCTATTACTTTGCAATTGGCTGACAGAAGCATCAAACCGAGAGGTATCCTCGAGGATGTTTTGGTAAAAGTAGGTAAATTTATTTTATCTGCTGATTTTATTGTGTTAGACATGTAGGAATGCCATATGCCATTACCACTCCCTATTATCTTAGGAAGACAATTTATGATCACTGCTGACACAAAAATTAGTGTAAAAAGGGGCATTGTCACTATGAAAGTAAATGATAAGGAGATGGAATTCAAAATATTTAATACATTAGAATCAACCGAAAATGATAATGAGTGTTATAATGAAAGTTTAATGCAAGGTATTGTTGAGGAAGTTTCTCAGGTCCATCGCACTGCTCCATTGAAGACCATCCCTAACCATGATGACACAAGATTGGACATTAGCCTAGAGGATGACGATGTGATTAAAGATATCAATAGAGCCATGCACCCCATCAAGAACACACCAAAGCCTTCAAGTAAGTATAATCCTCGAGTTGAAAACCTTGAACTTATTAATACTACATCTCCCTATTTTATTGACTAGGCACCAAAATTAGAGATGAAGTAGCTGTCGATGGCACTGGAACCACCTGATGTGGGCTTTAAGTGCCTCCTTCAAAGAAAATAGCACTGAAGCTACTATAGAGAGCGTTTGAGCAAATCCCACTTGCATAACATATAGCTTAAGCGCCTCTATCGAGGTTAGTGGTACTGAGGCCACTACAATATGGTATGGTTGTATCGTTACCAATTCTTCCCCTTGTTCACTTCATTATTTTAATACTTTAATATTTCATTACTATCAGCATTTTCTGCACTACGATTGAGCGCACTACATAGTGTGCTCGAGTGCACTCTTACCATACACTCCAGTGCGCACGAGCACAACACCCTACACACTTGCGCACTGTGCGATCGAGCACACTTCACTATGCGCTCGAGCGTACTAAAGGTAGAAAAGGCATATGAGGGTTTTTATTCACCTACACTCACAAACCAATTTTTTTCACTTACGCTCCAGCGCAATTTCTATCCCCGTCTATCGCAACTACTCTCACCCAACTAAAAAGATTTGTTTCCAACCGCCCTCTCACATCTGGCACTCCACACCACCACCACCTCGCCATATAATCAAGCCCACCACCAAGCTAAAACATTTCCTTTCTCGCTTGCACGCCCACTATCATCCTAAGCACACAAGGTACACACATTTTTGGCTTTTAGATACTCACACACACATGGTTCTTGATTGAGTATTTTCGTATTTTCAGGAGGTTTGGATCAACTGTGTGTAACTTCCACAGCTTCAGGTTTCTGTTGCACATAAAGTGTTCAACCTATTGCCTGAATGAATGCGATCGAGCGCTAGGTATTAGCAATCGAGTTCTCATCACTCTGTGCGATCGAGCGCACTATTAGCTGCGAACGAGTGCAAAAAACGACATAAACTACAATTTTTTTTCTCAACACATGGCCTCCACTTCCCGAGCTCAAAACTCGAAACTACATTCAACGTAGATGAGGACTTCAAGAGTTTGGACACCACAAGATGGGCGGTCCAAGAGTTCAAAACTCGAGGTCTCAAACGGTTGTTCAAACCGGTCTGTTCAACGGCTTACACCAGATTTGTGGTCAGCTTCTACGAGAACCTGAGCTATGATTGCACCAGACCAGAGATCTTATCTTCTTCAGTCCAGGGTAGATTCATAGAGCTAACCACCACCGACATAGCTGGTTCTTTACATTGTTGTGATGAATCACCGCCAGAGGACAGCCATATGGAGGAGCAGCCTGACCCGTTTCCTCTACTACACATCATAGAGGATATGTGTGCGGGCCAGTATGCAGACTGCCACAACAATGAAGGGAATCGATCAAGGTTGCCTCCCCACTTATGGTTCATAGACTCCGTCCTCCAGTGTAATGTGTGTCCTTTGGGGCACAAGACAGAGGCGGGATCAGTTTTTACAGGCTCTCTACGCCTTTCACCGGGGTCACTAGTACTCTATCCCAACAGTTATATGGAGTCAGATACACAAGTTTTGGGATAGTGTACATAGCCATTAGACTACCACGGCTAATGCATGGGGCTTCCCTTTCCCCTTCTTGCTCAATCACATCTTCAAGAAGAAAGGGATTAAAGGCTCCTCTATAGATGGGCTAGTTAGCGATCATCCATTCTTTGGAAGAGCCCAGTGGAGCCTCAGCTAGTCCCACATGCCTCGAGGACCCCTGGTGCCGATTCCTGCTGCTGAGCCTGTTGTAAATGATCCTATGGATACTGAGCGCCCGACAGTGAGCCTTCCGCGAGAGGAGGACCATCCGGACATGGGACCCACTGAGTCTCATCACTTTCTCACTGAGTTGTCCTCCTTTCGAGGGGAGGTATCTACAGCTACATCACTAGTGCACCAGCGCATTGATGGTTTAGAGGCAAGGTTTGCCCGATAGGAGGTGATGCTACAAGCCATCCTCGATCGCCTACCCCATGCACCCGATACTCCTTCGACTGCACCACTCAATGATCAACAGTGAGAGGATACCCCGTCTGGATGAAGAACTTAGCGCTCATGGGAGGCACCCCATAGCATATCCTTTTCATTTTAATATTTTTCTTTTGTTTATGTTTATATTTACATGTCTATTATTCATATTTCTTGTTTTCTGGCACAATGTTTATTTTTCTTTACCAGGAGCTTCGTGTGTGCATCCAATTCAAGTTTGGGGGCGTGTTATGAGCAAAGCAAGAAATCTAGTTCTCCATCTCTCAGGTCAGATCTTTCCATGCCACACACACATTGGGGACAATGTGTATATTAAGTTTGGGAGTAGGAAACACATGGACACACTAGGTCCAAGTTTTTTTTTATTATTATTTTAGAAAAGATAAATGCATGTTCATTTGGTAATAAATTTTTTTGATTGATTTAAAAATATGATAAAACTTCATTAGTAAGCTTAAAATCTAGAACACGTAGTCTTATAATAGGAATTTTACAAAGTTTAGTTACCTACCTCAAGGCATTTAAGAATTCGTGAGTTTGATCCAGATTTGCACGAGCACATTAGCACGCATTTGTGTGGGGTATGACATATAATTCTTTTGTATATGTTTCCATGACCTAACCGTAATCGGATAGCTTGTTAAACGAACACTTTGGCAAAAGAAAAATAAAGAAAAATACTCATCATGCAAAAAGAGAATGAAAAGCTGTTAATGATTATTAAAAGCTTTCCACTAAGTAACTAGACCTCTTGCCTTAGTAAGCAGTGAGTGTTCACAGCAAAAGGTGGGAATTAAGCATTTAATGATCATAATAAAAATTTCCACTGAGTAACTGGGCCTCTTGCCTCAGCAAGCAGTGAGTGTTCACATCAAAAGGTGGAAATTTCACTTAAAAGCATTAAGACCTATTAGTTCCGTAGCCTTTTTGACTCTAGTTAGTAAGTCCTTAGGGGTGTCTTTACACCTAATGCCCTAAAACCATCTGGTTTGGAGTCATTGGCTAAATGCTCATTACAAGGGTCAATTAGAAAGCTTAATGGAACTCAACATGGAAAAAATTGCATGATAAAAGAAAAAAGAAAATAAGCAAGCATTATGCCATTTTTGTTCTTTTTGATAAGGAATTCGATGAAGGTTTGGACACCGAAATACTATACATCAAAATTATTTGGAAACCCCATCTTATATGTGCTAACTCATCACACACAAATCAAACTTGCGATGCCTTAAGCCAACCTTAGGTAAGTAACATGAGCTATTAAAAATCCCTTTTCAATACAAAAAAAAAAGTGTTTTTATTATAAGCTTACTCATGAACGGTTATCATGGTTTTATGCACAACTCAAATTTTTGAATATCATGAAAACGAATTTATCTTTAATTTTGTTTTAACATAGTCTTTCATTTTGTATTGCTAAAGGACTAGCAATATGTAAATTTGGGGGTGTGATAAGTGCTTAAATAGTCATATTTAAGCCCCTTAATTTACGCTTATTAGGCTCTTTGTTTATCGATTTTAGTAGATTCTATTTCATTTTCATGTTTTATGTGTTTTCCACAGGGCTTTGACAAAAAGAGGATATTTTGGAGCTTTTAGGAGTAAAAAGTCAAGTTCTGCCATCCAACAAGGTGCGTTCAAGCACACCTCTCTTGTGATCGAGTGCATAGGCACACGAGCGCACTTGTAGAAAGCTCGAGCGCACACATGCACTCGAGCGCAACCTGCATACGATCGAGTGCAAACACTCCAGAGGTGGCAAAGCCAGATATGGAAAGAAGTATCTAGATCTCAAATAGGAAATTAGGGTTTCGGGACACCTTGAGAGCCCTATATATAGCCTTGTAAAACACATAAACCATACTTTTTGTTTTAGACTTGAAGTTGCAAGCTTAGGAGAGGAATTGACGACTTGTCTCCCGAGTCTTCTTCGGGTTTTATTTTTCTGTTTTTGTTTCATCATGGTTATGATGTTTAGTTTAACTAGCATGTGTAACTAAACTTTTATAGGGCTCAATTGAAGCCCTAGTTATGCTTTTCCACACATTTATTCATTGATTACCTTTGCCTATAGCCTTGTTAGAATGTTTAACTTGATTAATACCTGTTTGTATTTAAATTCCTCATATGTGTGTGTCTGATCAACGTATGCATGTGGTATGGATTAGCTAGTTGAATCAATTTGGATGACCGAGTCCTGGGTTCGACAATAGTAACAAGAGATATCCACACCGGATTCTCGGGTTAAACAACACGGGAAACCGGGAGCGGACCAAGCTCTAGGTCCCGTGTGGTTGCCGATCTCCACAGCCCTTATGCTCTCTTAAAGAACAACTCAGTATACACCCATGCTGAATCCCTTAAGAGAGAAAAGAGTTAGAGTATACACCATGCCTAACTCGTTGCTTAGGGAGATCAATAGCCTAAGGTGTGGACCAAGCCCTTAGGTTGGCAACCATTAAATATTCATAATATGGCAAGAGCATTGGCACCTTACTTAGTGGGAAAGTATAATTAGTGGTGAATATCACAGCCCTATGTTCTTATTATCAGCAACTCACAACCAATAATTAGTTCTTTTTTACTTTGAAAAACTAATTCTAAATTGAAATTGACCAATCCCTGTGGAAATGATCTCGCACTTGCACACTATGCTACCATTGACATTGTGCACTTGCAAGTAAAACAAGTACGATTATTTGTATATTTATTTAGGTAGATAATCGTCAAACACCTGCCCAATTGAGTCTCCAGCAACTTTTTCCACACCAAAAATTTATTCAAAGCATCCGATTTATTTTTAAGCAAATAAACCCAAACCATTATTGAATAATCATCAATTAAAGATAGAAAGTAACAATTACCTCCCTGTGTTGGTGTCCTTGCTAGTCCCCAAAGATCCACATGGATGTAGTCAAGAATCCCTTTAGACTTGTGCACACCGGTGTTGAAGCTGACCCGATATTGCTTCCCAAGAATGCAACTCTCACAGAAATCCAGTTTCTCTACTTTGTCTCCACCAAGTAGACCATCCTTGCTGAGAACTTGCAGCCCTTTTTCGCTCATATGTCCCAATCAATTGTGCCAAAGTGCTTCCTTATCCATCTCAGCCATCAAGCTTGCTACTTGATCTTTGATTTCTATCTCTCTGATCATCTCATAAAGTCCATCTTTGATTGCTGCTTTGATCACTATAAAAGAGCCCTTGGTTATCTTGATCTTTCCTCTCTTAGCTTTGTATATATACCCCATGGAATCCAGCTGACCCAATGAGATTAAATTCCTCTTCACATCTGGAAGATAAATCACATTCCTCAACAGCCTTGTCATTCCATCAAACATCCTCAATTGGATGTCCCCAATGCCTCTCACTTGGTAAGAAGTATCATTCCCCAAGAAAACCTTTCCATCCTTGATTTCCTTGAAATTCTAGAACCAATCCTTGTGAGGGCACATGTGATAAGTGCACCCGATATCCGAGATCTATTTCCTACTGCCTTCTTACCCCTTGTTTACACTTGAGCACACAACAAGAACATCATCATCTTGCTGTTCTCCTTTGGCAACCAAAGCCTCTCCATTCTTGGTATGGCTTCTTCCCTCATCCCTCATCTTCTCCTTGCAATCTTTCTTGAAATGACCCTCCTTGTGGCAGTAGTAACATCTCTTCCCTCCAAATCTCAGTTTGGAATGCACTCTCCCATGGCTTTTTCCTCTATCTCTATCCCGGTAGTAGCCATGTCTGTTGCTGTGCGCTCTCCCATGGCTTTCTCCTCTACATCTGTCCTAGTAGTAGCCATGTATGTTACTGTGCACTCTCCCATGGCTCTCTCCTCTACCTCTGTCCCGGTAGTAGCCATGTGTTGTGCATTTATCGACCTAAATAAATAAGTAAATATCCGTACAGTTTTACTTGCAAGTGCACAAGGTCAATAATAGCATAGTGTGCAAGTCCGAGATCATTTCCACAGGGATTGGTGAATTTCGGTTTTAGAATCAGTTTTTTAATAAAAAGATAGAAATAACAATTGAGTGTGATTTTAATAATAATAAGGACATAGGACTTTGATATCCACCTCTAGTCATACTTTCCCAATAAGTAATATACCAATGCTCTAGCCCTACTATGAATACCTAATGGTTGTCAACCTAAGGGCATGGTATCTACTCCTTAAGCTATTGATTTCCCTAAGCAATGAGTTAGGCATGGTATCTACTCTAACTCTTTTCTTTCTTAAGGGATTCAGCATGGTATCTACTGAGTTGTTCCTTAAGAGAGCATAGGACCTATGGAAATCGACAACCACACAAGACCTAGGGTATGGTATCTACTCCCGGTTTCCCATATTGATTAACCCAAGAATCCGGTGTGGATATCTTTTGTTACTAATTTCAGACCCAGGACTTGGTCATCCAAATTGATCTAACTAACAAGTCCATACCACATGCACATATTGATCAAACATATACATATGAGGAATTTAAATAAACACAGGCATTAATCAAGTTAAGCATCATAATCAAGGCTATTTCAAAGATAATCAATGAATATATATATGGGAAAGCATAACTAGGGCTTCAATCGAGCCCTATAAAGAGTTAGTTACACATGCTCTCTAAGATAAGCATTATAATATAAACTAAACATAAAATATAAAACCCAAATAATACTACGGAGACGGGTTGTCAATCCTCTCCAAAGCTTACAATTCCGAGCTAAGCAAAAGATAAAAGAAGTGATGGTTTTTGTGTGTGTTTACAGCTGTATTTATAAGGGTTGAATAACCCTAGAAGACTCAGGAAACCCTAAACTTTCTAAAATGTAAAACCTCCTCTATTTCGAAAACTGGTTCTGCTGTTTTACTGTTCACGCTCATATATGTGCGCTCGATCGCATGTGTTGTGCGCTCGATCATTCTTGTATGCGCATGAGTGCTTATGCACTCGATCGCACTTTTGCCAGTATCTACTCCAGGATTTCCATATTTCTTCCTTTAGGTGCCAAAAAATGCTTCTTTTTTCTCCAAGACCCTATAAAAACATGTGAAACACATAAATGAAGTAAAATGGACTAAATTAACATAACCAAGGACTTAACAAATGTAAATAAGGGGGCTTAAATATGAATATTTAAGCACCTATCACACCCCCAAACTTACGTATTGCTAGTCCCTTAACAATACAAAACTAAAAACTAAAATGAAAAATAACGACACACAGATAAATCAAATATTCATAGTGCCTAAAAAAGTTTAGGTCTCACACAAAACTATGATGCGCATTCATGAGCAAGCTTAACCAATATAAACACATCTTTGCAATGAATAAGAGTTTTGAACGCAAATCACTTTCATGAGGCAGTTTAAGACATCACAAGTTTGACTTTAGTGTGTGGTGAACTAGCACATAAAAGATTAGGTTTACAAATAATTCTAATGTGTAGTGTTTCGATGTCTCAAGATTCACCAAATTTCCTATTAAAATCAACAAAGATGGCATAGATTTTCTTCTTTTCTTTTGTTTGTGAGATTTTTGCCAAGTTAGTTCCCTTAGGCTTTCTATTTGACTCATGTAATGAGCGTTTAGCCAATGACTCCTAAACCAGATGTTTTTAGGGCATTGGGTGTAAAGACACCCCTAAGGACTTACTAACTCGAGTCAAAAAGGCTACGAAACTAACTGGTCTTAATGCTACTAATAAGAATTTCCATATTTTGACGTGACACTCACTGCTTACTGAGGCAAGAGGTCTAGCTACTCAGTGGAAAGTTCTTTTTAATGATCATAGTGAGCAAAATTTTCACCTTTTGACGTGACACTCACTGCTTACTGAGGCAAGAGGACTATTTACTCAGTGGAAAGTTTGTTTAATGATCTTTAGGAGCATTTTTCTTTTTTGAGCAGTAATAATCATTTTGTATTTTATTTTGCCAAAGCATTAATCTAACAGGTCATTTGGTTCACAATCAAGCAAAAAAAACATACAAATCAAAATTACATGTCATACCCTACACAACTATGTGCTAATGTGCTCGTGTTAATTTAGGTCAAACTTGTGAATCCTTAAATATCTAAAAGTAAGTGATCTAGGTTCCAAACTTAATTATTGGCCTATATGTTCAAGATGTTAAGCTCACTTATGAAGTCAAATCATAGTGTTTGTTTAGATCACCAAAAACTTTTTTTTTGGAACATAATGAACATGTATTTATCTCGAAAAACAAAAAAATGGGACATAGTGTGTGTGTGAGTGTGTCCCTATACCCCCAAACTTAAATTGCACATTGTCCCCAATGTGTGAATAGCATGGAAGGAGCTGACCTGGGAGATGGATAACTATATGGCTTGCATGGCTCGTAGCACACCCCCAAACTTCAACTGGATGCACTCACTCTGTCCTTAAAAAAAAGACAAACAAATATAAAATGGAAAACAAGTAATAAACAGATATAGAAAAGTAAATACTAACAATAAAATAAAATACTAAAAAGAATATGCTTTGGGGTGCCTCCCATGAGCGCTAAGTTTAACATCTTCAGCCAGATGGGGTATCCTCTCACTACTGATCTTCGGGTGGTCCAGTCGAAGAAGTACCGGGTGTTGGAGGTAGGCGGTCAAGGATGGCCTATAGCATCACCTTCTATCATGCAAACCGTGCCTCTAAACCATCTATGTGCTGGTGCACTAGTGATGTGGCTGCAAAGACCTCACCTCGGAAGGAGGACAACTCAGCGAGAAAGTGCTGGGACTCTATGGGTCCCATGTCAGGATGGTCCTCCTTCCGCAATGGGCTGACTGTAGGGGTCTCTGTCTCCACATGATCCTCTTCAACCCTCTCAGCTGCAGGTGCAGGGGCTGGGAGTCCTCGAGGCATGTGCGAGAGGCTATGTGTCCACTGAGCCTTCCCGAATAAGGGATGCTCTCGCACTGGTCCATCGCTGGTGGTCCCCTTAATCCCTTTTTTCTTGAAGATATATGAGAGCAGGAATGGGAAAGGGAGCCCCCATGCATTGGCTGTGGTGGTCTGACGGCCATGGACATGATCCTAGAATTTATGCAGCTAGCTCCACATAACAGCGGGGAGAGAGTACCAGTGGCCTCTGTGGAAGGCATACAATGTCTGTAGAAATTGGTCTTTCCTCTGTGTCTTTTGCCCCAATGGACACACATTGCGCTGGAGGATGGTGTCCACAAGCCAAAGCCGTGGAGGCAACTTTGACCGGCTCATTGCGTTGTTGTGTCTGTAGGCGTACTGGCCAGCGCACATGTCCTCAATAATCGTGGACAGGTCAAAAGAGTCCGGCTGCTCCTTGATATCGGTGTCCTCTGGAAGGGACTCATCACAGCAATGAAGAGCAGCGGCTATGTCGGCACTAGTCACCTCGATGGATGTGCCCTAGACTAATGAAGTCAATACTCTCGGTCTGCTGCAGTCAAACGAAATGCTCTCATAGAATTGGACTACTAGCTACGTGTAAGTGTTGGATCGATTATACACCTAAATAATTAAGAGAATAACCGTTCTAGTTTTACTTGCAAGTGCACAAGGTCTGTGGTAGCATAGTGTGCAAGTGCGAGATCATTTCCACAGGGATTGGTGAATTTCATTTTAGAATTAGTTTCTTCAAGTTAAAAAGATAAATAACAATTTGATTATGAGTAAATAACAATAATGAGATCATAGGGCTATGATATCCACCACTAATTATACTTTCCCACTAACTAAGGTTTCAGTGCTCTATCCTTATCATGAATATCTAATGGTTGCCAACCTAAGGGTTTGGCCCACACCTTAGGCTATTGATCTCTCTATGCAATGAGTTAGGCATGGCGTATACTCTAACCCTTTTCTCTCTTAATGGATTTAGCAAGGGTGTATATTGAGTTGTTCCTTAAGAGAGCATGAGGGCTGTGGAGATCGACAACCACACGGGACCTAGGGCTTGGTCCGCTCTCGGTTTCCTATGTTGATTAACCCGGGAATCCGGTGTGGATATCCTTTGTTACTAATGTCGAACCCAGGACTCGGTCATCCAAATTGATTCAACTAACTTATCCATGCCACATGCATACGTTGATCTGGCACATACATATGAGGAATGTAAATATAAATAGGTATTAATCAAGTTAAATATTCTGACAAGGCTATAGCAAAGATAATCAATGAATGAATATATGGTAAAGCATAACTAAGGCTTCAATCGAGCCCTATAGGGGTTTAGTTACACATACTAAGTAAAGTAAACATGCTAAACATAATTAAATAAAATCAGAAAACTAAAACCAAAGAAGACTCGGGAGACGAGTCGTGTGGGTTATGTGTTTTACAGGGCTATTTATAGGGTCCTTATGGTGTCCCGAAACCTTAAATCCTTTTTGGAGTCGGAAGACTTCTTTCCAATTCTGGCTCTGCTGCCTCTAGAGTGATTGCGCTCGAGCATATGCTGTATGCACTAGAGCGCATCTGTGCGCTCGAGCCTTCTTCAAGTGCGTTCGTGCTCTTGTGCACTCGATCTCAAGGGAGGTGCGCTCGAGCGCACCTTGCTGGATGGCAGAACTTTGACTTTTGCTCCTAAAAGCTCCAAATTATTACCTTTTTTTCCAAGTCCTGTGAAAAACACATAAAACACGAAAATGAAGTAAAATCCATAGAAATAGATAAATAAGGAACTTAACAAATGTAAATTAAGGGGCTTAAATATGACTATTTAAGCACTTATCACACCCCCAAACTTACATATTGCTAGTCCTTTACCAATACAAAATTAAAGACTATGTTAGAACAAAAATTAAAGATAAATTCATTTCCATGATACTCAAAGATTTGGGTTACACATAAAACTATGATAACTGTTCATGAGTAAGCTTAAAATAAAAACACATTTTGGATTGCAAAAGGACTTTCAAAAGTTTTAAGTTACTTACCTAAGGTTGGCTTAAGACATCGCAAGTTTAATTTGTGTGTGATGAGTTAGCACATATAAGATGGGGCTTCCACATAATTTTAGCGTATAGGGTTTCGATGCCCAAACTTTTATCGAATTCCTTATCAAAGAGAACAAAATGGCATAATACTTGTTTTTTTTTTTCTTTTTTTCTTTTTATCATGCGATCTTTGCCATGTTGAGTTCTATCGAGCTTTCTATTTGACCCTTATAACGAGTGTTTAGCCAATGACTCCCAAACCAGATGGTTTTAGGGGATTAGGTGTAAAGACACCCCTAAGAACTTACTAACTCGAGTAAAAAAGGCTATGAAACTAACAGGTTTTAATGCTTCTAAATGACTCCCAAGCTACCATGTTGAGTTCCCTCGAGCTTTCTAGTTGACCCTTGTAACGAGTGTTTGGTCAATGATTCTCCAACTAGATGGTTTTAGGGCATTAGGTGTAAAGACACCCCTAAGGACTTACTAACTCGAGTAAAAAAGGCTACGGAACTAACAAGTTTTTTTATACTTCTTAATGAATTTCCCACCTTTTGGCGTGAACACTCAATGCTACTGAGGCAAGAGGCCCAGTTACTAAGTGGGAATATTTATTATGATCATTAAAGGTTTACTTTCCACCTTTTGACGTGAACACTCAATGCTTACTGAGGCAAGAGGCCTAGTTACTCACTGGAAATTTTTTTTTAATGATCATTAGAAGCTTCTTATTTTCTTTTTGCATGATGAACATTTTTCTTTATTTTTCTTATGCCAAAGTGTTCTTTTTAACAAGTTATCCGACTACAGTTAGGTTATGGAAACATATATAAAATAACTACATGTCATACCCCACACAAATGCTGCTAATGTGCTTGTGCAAATTTGGATCAAAATCGTGAATTCTTAGGTGCCTTGAGGTAGGTAACTAACTTTTTAAAATTCCTAATACAAGACTATGTGTTCTAGTTTTTAAGCTTACTAATGAAGTGTTATCAAATTTTTAAATCAACCAAAATTTTTGTTTTACCAAAAGAACATGCATTTATCTCTCCTAAAAAAAAACTAGGATTTAGTGTGTGCATATGATTCAAGTGTGTGAGTGTGTGCGAAATAGTATCTCCCACTACCCCCAAACTTAAAGTACACATTGTCCCCAATGTGTGAATAACATGGAAAGATCTAACCTGGGAGATGGAGAACTAGCTGGGCAGGTATGGCTTATATCACACCCCCAAACTTGAACAGATACACACATTGTCCCTAAAAAAAAGAAAAACTAATGTAATATGGGAAAACAAAAAGTATTGAAATTAAATAAATAACAAAAAATATAAAAATAAAAATAAAAATAAAAGGATAAGTTGTGGGGTGCCTCCAATGAGTGCTAAGTTTAACGTCTTCAGCCGAACTAAGTCTTATTTTTCCCCAAAACTAAGATTGGCAGCAACTAGCACAGGTAATGTCTTATTCTCTCCCATATAATCATAAGTTAAGTGCTTTGGCAACTACTTGAATTCCAAGTATGGTGCCTGGACAATAGAAAGGAAAAAAAATAGTATTAGTAGGCACATGAAGTTCAAATGGATTGGTGTACTTACTTGGATGCTTTGGAGATGCCGCTAGGAGGTGCACAGTTTTGATGATGTCATTAGTAACCTCCTTAAATTTGGGCTCGATTTATGATCTTGTGACACTATAGGTAGGAGCAGTTGATCAACGTGATGGGCTAGAAATTCTCCCTGTTTTCATTCACTGAGCTCTTTAACAATTTGCCCCACTTGTACTTCTAGTCTTTGAATAGCTTGTTCATGCTTTGCAATGATTTCCCTTTGCTTAGTCCAGAATTATATTGCCTCTACCATAAACTGCTCTTGTGAAGTCATCAATTGTTGTTATTGAGTTGCCAATTGCCTCACAAGATTCTCTAGGTCACTTTGCTTTGATTCTAGAACTGATTGGGCTGCTGGTTGGGAATTCCTTTATTGCCCTTGAAAATTCAAAGCATTTTGATTGTTGCTCCATGAGAAGTTGGGGTGGTTTCTCCATCCAAAATTGTAGGTATTTGCATAAGCACTGTTTGGTCTCACATAGGTTGCTCACTCAGAATTTGTAGATGAATACAAATGGCAAGTCTCAGTAGTGTGATCAAATTGAGAATATAAAGCACATACCTTGAGTTGTGTGGCTCGTGGATTAGGTGGGCGGTTCCATGCAGTCATGGCTTTTACAAGCATATCTATCTTCTTCTCCATAGCAACATATCGAGCTTCCGCCATTGGTGCTTCTTCCTTCAATGAATTAGTTGGAAAGCTTTAGTGTAGCAGTTTCAGTACTGTTTCTCGGGTACTCTCTGGAGCTTTTGCGCTCGAGCGCACCAAGAACTGCTCTCGATCGCACTGGGCGTGCGCTCTGCGCTCGATCGTAAGGCTAGAATTTACTCTATTGTAGACCTGCAATAGAAACAGAAAGACGAAAAAATTTAGGTTTTTGATAAATAAAATATAAACAGAACAAAATAAAATAAAATAAAATAAAATAAAACTAACGAAAATAATTCCAAAAAGAAATTTAGCACAATCCCCGACAATGGCACCAAAAACTTGTTGGATTGATTATACACCTAAATAATTAAGCAAATAACCGTTCTAGTTTTACTTGCAAGTGCACAAGGTCAATGGTAGCATAGTGTGCAAGTGCGAGATCATTTCCATAGGGATTGGTGAATTTCGTTTTAGAATTAGTTTTTTCAAGTTAAAAAGAGAAATAACAATTTGATTGTGAGTAAATAACAATAATGAGATCATAGGGCTATGATATCCACCACTAATTATACTTTCTCACTAACTAAGGTTTCAGTACTCTAGCCTTATCATGAATATCTAATGGTTGCAAATCTAAGGGCTTGGCCCACACCTTAGGCTATTGATCTCCCTATGCAACGAGTTAGGCATAGTGTATACTCTAACTCTTTTCTCTCTTAAGGGATTCAGCATGGGTGTATACTAAGTTATTCCTTAAGAGAGCATGAAGGCTGTTGAGATCGACAACCACATGGAACCTAGGGCTTAGTCCGCTCCCGGTTTCCCATATTGATTAACCCAGGAATCTGGTGTGGATATCCCTTATTACTAATGTCGAACCCAGGATTCGGTCATCCAAATTGATTCGACTAGCTTATCCATGCCACATGCATACGTTGATCAGGCACATACATATGAGGAATGTAAATATAAACAGGTATTAATCAAGTTAAATATTCTAACAAGGCTATAGCAAAGATAATCAATGAATGAATATATGGTAAAGCATAACTAGGGCTTCAATCGAGCCCTATAGGAGTTTAGTTACACATACTAAGTAAAGTAAACATGCTAAACATAATTAAATAAAAGCAGAAAACTAAAACCAAAGAAGACTCAGGAGACGAGTCGTCAATTCCTCTCCTAAGCTCTCTACTTCGAATCTCGAACAAAAGGTATGGGTTATGTGTTTTACAGGGCTATTTATAAGGTCCTTATGGTGTCCTGAAACCCTAATTCCTTTTTGGAGTCGGAAGACTTCTTTCCAATTCTAGCTCTGCCGCCTCTGGAGTGATTGTACTCGAGCGTATGTGGTATGCGCTCGAGCGCATGTGTGCGCTCGAGCCTTCTTCAAATGCACTCGATCTCAAGGGAGGTAGGCTCGAGTACACCTTACTAGATGGTAAAACTTTGACTTTTTCTCCTAAAAGCTCCAAATTATTACCTTTTTGTCCAAGTCCTGTGAAAAAACATATAAAACACGAAAATGAAGTAAAATCTATAGAAATAGATAAATAAAGAACTTAACAAATGTAAATTAAGGGGCTTAAATATGACTATTTAAGCACTTATCAGTAAGCAGTCGAGTAGACTGGTTTAAAAAGCCTCTTCAACCCCCAGTGTTTAAATGCTTGGACCGCCTATTGAGTGGCATCTATGTGCTTGAAGACCTTATCGATGGGGAAAGTGGTCTGGAATAAGAGTTCTCTCTTCTGGAAGCTTGGCCGGGATGACTGGGCATGGCTGCTCGAGGCACAGGAGGTGGAAGCTGAGTGTTTTGACATATGGATTCTAGTTTCTGTCAATATTGCGATCGATCTCGAATATGTGCGCTCGATCGCACACTGGACCTTGCCCTTGATCGCAAATGTTGTGCGCTCGATCGCTCATGGTCAGACTTTTTCTCGAATAGCTTGTGGCTGACAGAAGACCAAGCTATGGTTTTGTGGATCCGAGTGTGTTCCTAACCTTCTGTAAGCATAATAGCACCCAATCATACACAAGATAACACATATATATACTGAAAGTGTAAATAAAACATTAAAATCCGTGTGTGTGATCAAAATGGATACCTTGTGTATGGAGGGAATGTGTAATGGGGAGGGGGATGTGGCGGTGCTGGATGGTGGTGATGGATGATGGTTGGTGATGGTGATGATGGGGTGTAGTGATGCTGGAGTCGAGAGTGTGAGTGAGGTGGTTTGTAAACGGGAGAGTGCGAGTGAAAGGTTGTGAGTGAGATGTGTAGAGAGGGTGAGTGAGTGAGTGTGAACGAAATTTTTTTAAACTTATCACTAAACTGTCTGCCACGAGTGCGCTCAAGCACACTGAATGATGCGCTTGATCGCAAAGTGGAATACATGGACAAAATAACAACTCACCAAGGCTGGAATGATAAAACAAAAACAATACAACCTTACCGTGCGTTAGTGACCTCAGTGCCAGTAACCTCAGTAGAGATGCTTGAGCTATATGGGTAATCGAATATGAATTGCTCAAGCATTCTCGTGCTACAGTGCTAATTGGTTGGAAGGAAGCACTTAGAGTCCACCTCTTGTGGCTCCAGTGCTTGTATCTCAACTGTATACTGTACAGATTCAAGTGCCAAGTCTTCATCTCTCGGAGGTAAGTTAACATCAAGGTATGGCTTGGCTCTCTATCCATTTATTGTAAAGGGCTAATTTCCGTTGGGACCACGGACCTCTAAAGCACCATGAGGGAAGACCTTGGTGACCATGTAAGGACCATACCATCGGGACTTGAGCTTGCTTGGGAACAGTCTTAATCTTGAGTCGTATAGCAATACTTTTTGTCCCACGTGGAACTCTTTCCTCATGAGTTATTTGTCATGATAAACTTTTGTCCGCTCTTTGTATAACTTGGCATTCTCATAGACATCATATCTTAATTCTTCTTGCTCATTTGGATCTAGCTTCCTCTTCTCCCCTGTTTGTTTCATGTCAAAATTGAACTGCTTTATGGCCCAATATGCTCGATGCTCTAATTCTATCGAAAGATGGCATGCTTTCCCAAAAACTAAGCGGTATAGAGACATGCCAATTGGAGTCTTATAAGCTGTCCGATATGCCCGTAGAGCATCGTTTAGTCGCAAAGACCAATCCTTCCAATTAGGTTTCACAGTCCTCTTTAGGATGCCTTTGATCTTATGGTTACTTATCTCCACTTGGCCACTGGTTTGAGGATGATAGGAGGTGCCAACTTTATGAGTGATCCCATATTTCCGGAGTAGTTCGGCAAAAGAGCGATGATGAAAGTGGCTGCCCCCATCACTGATAATTGCTCTTGGAGTCCCAAATCGCATAAATATGTTAGCCTGTAGAAACTTTACAACTACTTTTTGATCGTTAGTCTTTGAGGGGACAGCCTCGACCCATTTAGACACATAATCCACACCCACAAAAATATATAAATAACCAAAGGAGTTAGGAAATGGACCCATGAAATCAATGCCCCATACATCAAAAAGTTCTACTATATGAATATTCTGTAGGGGCATTTGATTTCGGGAAGAGATGTTACCTGTCCACTGACATCTATCACATAAGCTACAAAAGAAGAAAGCATCTTTAAACAGATTAGGCTAATAAAAACCAGATTATAATACCTTAAGAGCTGCTTGTTTTGCCCCAAAATGTCCTCCACAAGCAAACTGATGGCAGTGTTGTAATAAGCTTAAGTGCTCCTCTTCTGGAATACATCATCTGATGATTTGATCAGGGCATAATTTGAAGAGGTAAAGATCATCCCAATGGTAGTGTCTTGACAGAGATATCAGCCACTTCTTTTCTTGTGTTGTCATGCCTGGGGGAAAAACCTTAGCAGTTAAATAATTTACTATATCAGCATACCATTGAAGTTTTACCTCTAGTGCGAACAATTGTTCATCAGGGAAGTTCTTCTTTAAAGGCAACTCAATATCATCATTCTCATAGGGTAGCCTTGACAAATGATCTGCTACTACATTCTCACTGCCTTTCTTTTCTTTGATCTCCAAATCAAATTCTTGTAGTAGGAGTACCCATCTAATTAACCTAGTCTTTGCATCTTTCTTAGAAAACAGATATCTCAAAGCAGCATGATCAGTGAATACAATAACCTTAAAACCAATAAGATATGATCTAAACTTCTCTAAAGCAAAAATAATAGCTAACAATTCTTTTTCAGTAGTAGAATAGTTAAGCTGAGCATCATTTAAAGTTCTTGAAGCATAATAGATAGCATGAGGTACCTTATTGACTCTTTGACCTAAAACGGCTCCCAAGGCGAAGTCACTAGCATCGCACATTAATTCGAATGGAAGACTCCAATCTAGTGCCATCATTATCGGAGCAGAGGTGAGAACATCCTTCAATGTGTTGAAAGCTTGCATACAGTTATCATTCCATTCAAACTTGGTATCTTTAGCCAACAACGCACAAAGAGGTCTCGAGATTTTGGAGAAATCCTTGATGAATCTTCTATAGAAACCGGCATGTCCAATGAAACTTCTAATGCCCTTGACTATAAGAGGGGGAGGTAGCTTTGAAATGATGTATATTTTAGCTTTGTCTACCTCAATACCTTTGTTGGAGATAAAGTGACCCAACACAATGCCTTGTTGAACCATGAAGTGACATTTCTCCCAATTCAACACTAAGTTACTTTCTTCACATCTCTTTAGGACATTCTCTAAATGATTTAGGCATTCATCAAAATTAGAACCAAGGACACTGAAATCATCCATTATTACCTCAATGTACTTCTTCACCATATCAGAAAATATGCTCATCATACATCTTTGAAAAGTGGCTGGTTCATTGTATAACCCGAATGGCATTCTTTGATAAGCAAATGTACCGAAAGGACATGTGAAGGTGGTCTTGTCTTGATCCTCGGGTGCTATGGCAATTTGGTTGTACCTACTGTACCAATCCAAAAAATAGTAATAGCTTTGACCGGCTAATCTCTCTAACATCTGATCAATGAATGGCAGGGAAAATGATCTTTTCTGGTTACTTTGTTCAATTTTCGATAATCAATACATACCCTCCAACTCATTGTTTTTCTTGTAGGTATAAGCTCCTTATTTTCATTTTTTATAATGGTAATCCCACTCTTTTTAGAAACAACTTGGATTGGGCTCACCCATTTACTATCCGATATGGGTTAGATAATGCTAACATCTAGTAGCTTCAATACCTCAGCCTTTACTACCTCTTTCATGTGTGGGTTAAGTCTTCTTTGAGCATCTCGAGTGGGCCTTGCTTCATCTCTAAGGCAGATATTATGCATGCACTTGGCTGGACTTATCCCCTTAATGTCAGCAATGGTCCATCCAATGGCAGATCAATGCTCCCTAAGAACCCTTAATAATTTCTCTTCTTCTCCAATACTTAAATTAGCAGCTACGATCACAGGTAAAGTCTTCTTTTCTCCCAAATAAGCATAAGTGAGATGTTCTGGTAGCTGCTTTAGTTCCAAAGTTGGTGCCTAGACAATAGAAGGCAGAAGAGTAGCATTAGTAGGTATGAGAGATTCAAATGGAAGAGCATACTTACTTGAGTGTTTTGGAGAGGTCTCAAGGAAGTGCACAGTTTCAATTATGTCATTAGTCACATCTTCAAGTTCTTGCTCAATCTCCATCTCCGTGAAGCTATGGGTGAGAGTGGTCTCCAATGGATCAATGTGTTGGACCTGAAAAGCTTGCTCGACAAAATTTTGAATCATACATATATTAAAGCATTTCAAATCATCTTGAGGCAATTTCAATGCATCAAATATTTTAAATTATATTTTCTCACCATTGATTTTCATACTCACTATACCTTTTTTCACACAAATCTTAGTATCGGTAGTTCTTATGAAGGGTCTCCCTAATATGATGGGCAAGGGTAATGGCATAGGGCATTCCTCCATATCTAGCACAATGAAATCAGTAGGTAAAACGAACTCTCTCACCTTAACTAGGATGTCCTCAAGAATTCCCTTAGGTATTTTGATACTTCTATCCGCCAACTGCAAGGTAATGGAAGTCGGTTGTAGCTCCCCCAAACCTAGGGTTTTGAATACAGAGTATGGTAATAAGTTTACACCCGCTCCTAAATCTAGTAATGCTCTCTTAAACAGATGATCACCTATTCTATAGGGAATAGTAAAACTACCCGGATCTTTTAGTTTTGGTGGGAGTTTTCTTAATAGTACAACACTTACTTCTTCAGTTAATGCTACTATTTCATGCTCTTGAAACTTTCTCTTATGAGTGCAACAATCTTTTAGGAACTTAGCATAGGCAGGTATTTGGTGAATTACATCTAATAAAGGAATGTTAATTTCAACTTTCCGCAAGGTTTCAAAAATATCAATTAGTTTATTGTCTTTCTTTTGTTTTACTAATCTTTGCAGGAAGGTTGGAGCATTCACCTTCTCCGTTGCACTTACCTTTGATGTCGATAGTTTCTCTTTGGATGCTTTTGCAAACTCATCGGACCCTATCACCTTGCCATTTCTCAAAGTTATGACAACTTTCAGTTGTTGATACCCTCCAAGGTTGGGTAGTGTTTGAGCTGGAAGCTCATCTTGCTTTCTGCCACTAAGCTCTTTAGCTAGTTGTTTTATTTGTACCTCTAGCCATTGTATGGATTGTTCATGTTTTGCTGTGGTTTGTCTGCATTTCGTCCGGAATTGCCTTTCATCCGCCATGAACTAATCTTGTGAGGTCATTAATTGCTGCTGCTGAGTGGCCAGTTGTCTCACAAGACTTTCGAGGTCGTTTTTCTTTGTTTCGGGAGCAGTATGGGCTGCTGGTTGGGAGTTTTGTTGTTGCCCTTGCTGGTTAAGGGTATTTTGATTGTTGTTCCAAGAGAAATTTGGGTGGTTTCGCCATCCAAGGTTGTAAGTGTTTGCATATAGGTTGTTCTTTGGTGGATAGTTGTTAGGTGCTATGTAATTGGCTTGTTCAGGATCTACAGATGAATATAAAGGACAAGTATCAGTATTATGGTCGAATTGGGAATATATCGCACATAGCTGGAGTGGTGCAGCTGGTAAGTTAGATGAGGCATTTTGAGTAGCCATGGCTTTAACCAACAAGTCTAGTTTCCTCTCCACAGCAGCTATTTGAGGAGAAAATCCTCCATGTAAATTTACCTCATACATACCCTTACCCTTGGTTACATGTCTACCTCGAGAGGAGAACTGCTGGGTGTGTTCGCTTAGGGTTTCAAAGAGCTCCATAGCTTCTTCGCTGCTTTTCTCCATCAGCACTCCTCCACAACCTGAATCAACAATACTTTTGTTAGTATCACTCAAACCTTCATAAAAAGCTTGTACCAATTCATCTTGAGGTAGGTTGTGATGTGGGCATTTGAGTAGCAACTCGTTGAAGTGTCTCCACACTTCAAAGAAGAGGTCCCCATCTTTTTGTTGGAAGGATTGAATCTCCTTCCTCATTTGCCTCGTCTTTTGGGCTGGGAAAAACTTCCTTAGGAATTTGCTAGCCAACTCCTCCCAAGTGTGGATAGAAACTACAGGCAAAGAATTGTACCACAGTTTAGCATTCTCTTTTAAGGAAAAATGGAACAGAACTAACCTTATTTCTTCTTGGTCTAGGCCTCGGATGTGCTAGAACTTGCAAAGATCGAAGAACTCTCGAAGGTGCAAATGTGGATCCTCATTAGGTGTGCCCCTAAAGTCAGTCAAGGCACTCAATATTTGCGGAGATATGTAGTAGTTGCCTTCCGCCTCAGGTTGATTTGTAATACATAATGGCTGATCAAGGTTCTGTGAGATGAAAGATTGCTTCATCGGTACTTGTGCAGGTGGTTGCTGGTTTTCGAGCTGTTTTGCCATTGGTGCTTCGTTCTCGGATTCTTCTTCGTTCTCCTCGAAGTTATTCCTAAGCTTTTATCGGATGGTCCGCTCATGCTCGGGATCGAGGCGAAAGAATGTTGGATGTCGGGATCGAAGTCCATGCATAAATCAGGTAAACCAGCTTCAGTGCAGCAGTTCAACTTTGCTGCTCGGGTAACTCTTTGCCCTAATTACGCTCGATCGCACAAGAGGGTGCAATCGATCACAAGTATCACAGAAAGTTCTGTTGATGTTCTGAAACAGAAAATAAATCAATTAGGGTTTATTAAAAATAAAGATGATAAACAGAAACTTAAAATTTTTAGTAAAATTAAAGTAAAATAAGAATAATGATGATTAAACGAAACAAAAGTAATTCTAAAAGGAAATTTAGCGCAATCCCCGGCAACGACGCCAAAAACTTGTTGTGCGTTTATCTACCTAAATAAATAAGTAAATATCCGTACAGTTTTACTTGCAAGTGCACAAGGTCAATAATAGCATAGTGTGCAAGTGCAAGATCGTTTCCACAAGGATTGGTGAATTTCGGTTTTAGAATCAGTTTCTTAATAAAAAGATAGAAATAACAGTTGAGTGTGATTTTAATAATAATAAAGACATAGGGCTTTGATATCCACCTCTAGTCATACTTTCCCACTGAGTAATATGCCAATGCTCTAGCCCTACTATGAATACCTAATGGTTGTCAACCTAAGGGCATGGTATCTACTCCTTAAGCTATTGATTTCCCTAAGCAACGAGTTAGGCATGGTATCTACTCTAACTCTTTTCTTTCTTAAGGGATTCAGCATGGTATCTACTAAGTTGATCCTTAAGAGAGCATAGGACCTATGGAAATCGACAACCACACAGGACCTAGGGTATGGTATCTACTCCCGGTTTCCCATGTTGATTAACCCAAGAATCTGGTGTGGATATCTTTTGTTACTAATGTCAGACCCAGGACTTGGTCATCCAAATTGATCTAACTAACAAGTCCATACCACATGCACATATTGATCAGACATATACATATGAGGAATTTAAATAAACACGGGCATTAATCAAGTTAAGCATCATAATCAAGGCTATTGCAAAGATAATCAATGAATGTATATATAGGAAAGTATATCTAGGGCTTCAATCGAGCCCTATAAAGAGTTAGTTACACATGCTCTCTAAGATAAGCATTATAATATAAACTAAACATAAAATATAAAACCTGAAGAATACTATGGAGACGGGTTGTCAATCCTCTCCAAAGCTTACAATTTTGAGCTAAGCAAAAGATAAAAGAAGTGATGGTTTTTGTGTGTGTTTACAACTGTATTTATAGGGGTTGAATAACCCTAGAAGACTCAGGAAACCCTAAACTTCCTAAAACATAAAACCTCATCTATTTCCAAAACTAGTTCTGCCATTTTACTGTTCACACCCGTATATGTGCGCTCGATCGCATGCATTGTGCCTCGATCTCACGGCTGCGCTCGATCCTTCTTGTGTGCGTACGAGCGCTTATGCACTCGATCGCACTCAATAGTGCGTTCGATCACATTTTGCCAGTAGCTACTCCAAGATTTCCATATTTCTTCCTTTAGGTGCCAAAAAATGCTTCTTTTTTCTCCAAGACCCTATAAAAACATGTGAAACACAGAAATGAAGTAAAATGGACTAAATTAACATAACTAAGGACTTAACAAATGTAAATAAGGGGTCTTAAATATGAATATTTAAGCACCTATCATCATGTATGCTGCTGTGCACTCTCTCATGGCTTTCTCCTCTATCTTTGTCCCGGTAGTAGCCATGTATGTTGTTGTTCACTCTCCCATGGCTTTCTCCTCTACCTTTTTCCCGGTAGTAGCCATATATGTTTCTTCTATACGAAGTTGCTGGCCTTCTTTTAACGAATAACCCTTTTCCACTTGATGCACTCCTCATCTTGGCATCAAGATTATCTTGCAACTCTTTATTAGGATCAAATTTAAAAGCAAAGATTCGTTTATGAAGATACCTCTTATTAGGGAGAGTCTTGGCAAGAAATAACTCAACTAGTTTCTTCCATATGACAGCTGGATCTTCCGAGTCTCCACACTCCCTTGTGACATAATCCAACATATGCAAGAAGATAGTGTTGTATGCCATCTTCTTCATCTCATTCCGCTGAGCCTCCGTGGTACTTGCTGGAAAAGCATCATCTTCTCCAATCGCCAAGTCCACTTTCTATTGCATAAGAACTGCCTTGATCTTCCGCTTCCAAAGGGTAAAATCTCCCTTTTCCATCAAACTTCTCAAACCTCAAAAAGAAGAAGAAAGTGATAAGAACTTTACAAGCCCTTGAATTCCTTTTTATTATACTCTCTCTCTTTCTAAACAACCAACCTCTCTACAGAATCTCTCTTGAGTTTAGTGTCTTTGCTCTCTTATAATTGATCTCACTTTAATCACAAGTTATGTTATGACTTTTGAAGCTAGGTGACCCTTTATATAGTGCGCCAACTTCTTGACTAATCTTGAGGGTCAATATCCACCCTTAGATCTTGAAGACTAATCATCTATAGCCCTTGATCAATCCTTAGTGATCCTATGCATTTTGAACATGTCTCACGAACCACTTAAAAAGCTGAAACATTTGTGCATCAGTGTGCCTGGCACTGCGGCCCAGAACAGGGCAGGCCGCGGCCCCGAGCAAAGCACACTTCCTCAAGCTTCTAGGCACCGCGGCCTGGGGGAGGCTGAGCTGCGGCGCACACCTCCTCCAGGGCTCCTCCTTTACTGGGCGTCGTGGCTTGGGAAGGCTGTGTCACAGCGAACACTGGTGCTGAACATGCTGATTTTATTCTTCCACCTTCTTGTTTAAACCTCAGACAAAATACCGACACTTAATTTTCTTCCAGGGAACGTAACATTTTGGTCATGCAATGTAAAATTTAGTTGTAGCCATGGGAACACATTGCAAATTGCTAATATATTATAAGAAGAGCTATAATAAAAGTTTTGCACGTGTTGCATCTGAAATTTGATCAAATGAATGAATAGAAAATTCTTCGGTAGAAATCTTCATTCATTAATTAATTGAATGGGGAAAGGAAATCTTTCCTTCATGATATCTTCTTATTCTTCTTCTTCTTTTATGTTAAATTATACATTCAATTCTTTATTTTATGCTATCAATTGTCATGCGATGTTATTTGCATCAGGGAAGCAGGCCTTATTCTTGAAAATCAACTTCTGGTCAATTCAAAGGAACATGCAACGTCTACGATTTTTTTAAGGGTAAATTGCAACTATATCTTGCAGGTTTTACCATAAATACAACTATATTTCAAGTTTCAAAAAATGACAATTGCATCCCATCATTTATAAATGTTACTAAAAATCATTGAAATTCCACTTACTTTAATATGTTGGAATCTCACGTATGCATTATTTCTAGAAACAAACCAGAAAAACATGTGATGTTACATTATCATTTAACTTGATTTTGTTAGATTTCCTATTTATACACTATGAAATGCATATGTAATTTGTGAAAGTTTGGGACCAAAGAATTAAAATGTTTAAAAACTTGGATGTAATTGTATGTATGATCAAACTTGAGTGAAATGGTTATAATTTATCCTTTTAATTAAATAACCAAGTGCCAACCTTGTTGATACCAAAAAGAGTCAAGATGATGACCCGTTAAGGATGACAACAGGTCAGGTTTGAAGTGAAAAATGTCATCTTCATCCCCGTCCTTGTTTACATAAACCATCTTTGTCTTTGATGATTTTTTTCCCTGTCCCCATCCATGATGGGGATTTTCAAGAATCTAAATCTTTGTCATTGCCTCCATTTATAAACAGAGACGAGGATTCCTTATTAACCCTTTTTCTAGAAAACTCAATTATACTAGATATAAATACAAACTTTTTCTACACAATATTACTAGATGTTCATATTTGTCTAAAGATTAAACGGTTGGAAAAGGAGCTTCAGCAGCCTGGTGTGTGCCGCGGCCCAGCCTTGGTGTGCTGTGGCCTCTAGTATGAAGGAAGTTCTGGAGAAGCCTTGCCCAGGTGTGCCCCACGGTGCCCAGCACCTGGAGGTTGTGTGCCATGTTGTGCGCTGCGGCCAGCCCTGTTATGGGCTGCGGCACCAGGCACACCTGATGCGAATTTTCAGCACTCTTCTCCTGGTGCGTGGGGATTGATTAAAATGCATAGGACCACTTAGACTTGTTAGAGGGCTATGATTGATTGGTCCTCAAGATATAAGGGTTGAGATTGACTTCAAGATTGGTTCAAGAAGTTGGTGCACTATATAAAGGGTCATCTAGCTTCAATCATAAGAGAGACAAGATCATCATACAAGAGAATTCAAGTGCAAGTATGAGAGTGCAAAGACACAAAACACAAGAGAGGCACTAGAATAGATCTCATTCAATAGTGGCTAGGATTAAGAGAGAGCATACAAGAAGAAGTGTTCAAGGGCTTTGTAATTGGAATTTTCTTGGGGAAAATTCCAGGGAAACATTTAGTTCTTATCTCTTTCTTTTCTCTTCTTTCATGTATCAAGAACAAGAGGGTTCTTGAGGAGGTGTTGCTGTAATTGTAAGAACTCATTGATTTATTGCAGAGAGCTCGGAGTAGCTCACGGGGACATAGGCATTTGCTGAACCTCGATAACAATTGCTTGTGCTCTTTCTTTGATTGGTTTGTTTCTGTTCATTACAAGTCATTCTAGACTTGGGTGTTTGGAAGATCACCACCTGGGCATCTTGAAGTGATTTTCAACAGTGGTATCAGAGCTTGTACAGCTGGGTATTAGAGTAAGGCGACAAGAATCAAAGGTCAACTTCTTGAGTGATTCAAGAACTGTGCTCGGATCAAGATCTGATCGGGTTCTTTAGGTTGATTCAAGAACGGTGCTGGGATCAAGATTTGATCGAGTTCTTGAGATTTAGAAGTTGGAAAGCAATTGTGGGTGCTGCATAAATCTTGAGATTTTCTCCGCAAGATGGGTTCCAATTTCATTATTGAGAAGTTTGATGGAAAGGGAGACTTTTCCCTTTGGAAGCAGAAAATCAAAGCGGTTCTTATGCAACAAAAGGTGGACTTGGCTATTGGAGAAGATGAATATTTTCCAACAAGTATCATAGAGGTCCAACTAATTAAGATGAAGAAGATGGCGCATAGCACCATCTTTCTGCACATGTCAGATCGTGTGACAAGAGAATGTGGAGATTCGGAAGATCCAGCTGTCATATGGAAGAAACTAGATGAGTTGTTTCTTACCAAAACTCTCCCTAATAAGATTTATCTTCTTAAATGAATCTTTACTTTTAAAATGGATCCTATAAAGAGTTGCAAGATAATCTTGATGTGTTCAATAAACTAGTTCAAGATTTGGCTAGTTGTAGTATAACATTCCTAGATGAACAAATGGCTATTATGTTATTGAATTCTCTTCCTGATTATTTTGAAAGTTTGATTAATGCTATTGAATATGGAAGATATACACTAACCAAGGAAATTGTGATCAATGCTATAAGGGCTCATGATTTCAAAGCTAATATGAAGGAAGCATCAAGTGGAGAAGGGTTATTTGTTAGAGGAAGGCTAGCAACTCAAAATGGCAGTAGCATCCATGGCAACTACCGAGATAAACCAAAGGGTAAAGGGTAGAACCATGGGAGAGCGCACTCCAAACTGAGATTTGGAGGAAAAAGATGCTACTACTACAATAAGGAGGATCATTTCAAGAAAGATTGCAAGAAGAAGTTGTGGGATGAGAGAGAAAGAAGCCATACCATCAATGGATAAGCTTCGGTTGCCAAAGTAGAATAGCAAGATGATGTTCTTATTGTGTGCTCAAATGTGAGCAAGAGGCAAGGCAGCGAGAAATGGATCCTGGATTCCAGGCCCTCACAGGGATTGGTTCAAGAATTTCAAGGAAACAAATGATGGAAAGGTTATCTTAGGGAATGATACTTCTTGCTAAGTGAGGGGGATACAAGACATCCAATTGAGATGTTTGATGATGTCACAAGGCTGCTGCGGAATGTGAAGTATCTTCCGGATTTGAGAAAAAATTTGATCTCATTGGGGCAGCTAGATTCCATGGGGTAAGCAGAGGGAGGAAAGATCAAGGTAACCAAGGGATCTTTGATAGTGATCAAAGCAACAATAAAGGATGGTTTCTATGAGATGATTGGAGAGACAAAAATCAAGGATCAAGCAGCAAGCTTGATGGCTGAGATGGATATGGCAGTACTTTGGCACAAACACTTGGAACATATGAGTGAAAAAAGGCTGCAAGTTCTCAGCAAGAATGGTCTACTTGATGGTAACAAAGTAGAGAAACTTGATTTCTACGAATGTTGCATTCTTGGGACGCAACATCGAGTCAGCTTCAACACCGGAGTGCACAAGTCTAAGGGCATTCTTGACTACATTCATGTGGATCTTTGGGGGCGAGCAAGAACACCAACACAGGGAGGTAATCTTTACTTTTTATCTTTCATTGATGATTATTCTAGAAAGGTTTGGGTTTATTTGCTTAAAAATAAATCAAATGCTTTGAATAAATTTGTGGTGTGGAAAAAGTTGCTGGAGACTCAAACGGGTAGGGTAGTTAAGGTGTTAAGAATCAATAATGGCTTAGAATTTTTTAATAAGAATTTCGATAAATTCTATGAGTTAAATGGGATTCTAAGACATATAACGGTTGTGAAAACCCCTCAGTAAAATGGAGTTGATGTGGAAAAGGTTAAGTGCATATTAAATGGGTCCGGTTTACCAAAATGTTTTTGGGGGGAAGCTGTGTCTATTCCTACATATTTGGTTAATAGATCATCCTCTAGGGCTTTAAACCTTAAGACTCCCGAAGAGATGTGGAGTGGGAAACCCCTTGAGTTAAGCAACCTTAGGACTTTTGGATGTGTTGTGTTTGCACATCAAAAGGATGATAAACTTAGCCCAAGGTCTAGAAAATGTGTGTTTCTAGGATAGGGTGATGGGGTTAAGGTGTATAGGTTGTGGTCCTTAGAGCCAAACCCTACAGGGATGTCATTTTTAATGAATTGTTATTTCCCTATTTGGAGAAAACAAACCCTGCAGGGGATAGTGGGCAAACTAGCCCAGTATTTATGGAGCATAACATCAAGGAAAATTCAGTTCAAGTAGAGCAAGGAAGGCAAGAGGGTTCGGACCAGGTAGAGCCCACTGATGAAGGCCAAGCTTAGGACACTCAAGAGGAGGCTGAACTAGAAGGGGATGATGCAGGGAATCATAATGATTATCAGCTCACAAGGGATCAGGAAAGGAGGGTGGTTAGACCACCTTTGAGATATAGTTTTGCGGATGCTAATGCAGCAGCTTCTTATTCAGAAGGAGAGGTTGAACCAGAAACTTACATGGATGCCATAGAATATAAGGATTCGTCAAAGTGGCGGCTAGCTATGGAGGAAGAAATGGATTCTTTGAGGAAGAACAACTCTTGGAAATTGGTGCCTAAACCAGAAAAACAGAGAGTTGTGGATTGTAAATGGATTTAAAAGATCAAAGAAGGGAACACTCTAGTGGATTGTAAGGCTAGGTTGGTGGAGAAAGGGTTCACACAAAGAGAAGGCACCAATTTCACCGAAATACTCTCACCGATTGTGAAATACAAGACGATAAAGATACTATTAGCAAAGGTGGTCCAATTTAATTGGGAAATTGAGCAAATGGATGTGAAGACAACATTCTTACATGGAGAGCTTAATGAGACCATCTACATGAGGCAACCCGAAGGCTATGAGGAAGGAAGGCAGGGAGATTTAGTGTGTTAATTGAAGAAATCTCTCTATGGCCTGAAGCAATCACCTCAGCAATGGAATAAGAGGTTCGATTCCTTTGTAACTAGCTTGGGTTTCATGAGGAGCTACTATGATTCATGCTTGTACTACAAGGGGCACAAGGTGGATGAAATGGTGATTATCCTCATTTATGTCTATGATATGCTGTTGGTTGGGAACAGCAGGGAGAGGATAGAAAAGTTGAAGTCTCAACTCAGTTCGGAGTTTAGATGAAGGATCTTAGCCATGCACAGAAGATCTTTAGGATGAGCATAATCCGGGAAAGGGAGAGAAACAGGTTGAAGGTTTCTCCGTCTTCTTACATAGAAAATATGATATCTAAGTTTTCTATGGAAGATAGTAAACCGGTGAAGATTCCCCTTGCTGGTCATTTCAAGTTCTCTAGCGATCAATGTCCTAGAATGGATGAGGAGAAGCAGGAAATGGAAAAGGTCCCTTACTCTAGTGCGGTTGGATCTATAATGTTCACCATGGTAAGCACTAGACCCGACATTGCTCATGCAATAAGTGTTCTCAGCAAGTTTATGACTAATCCTGGAAAGAAGCATTGGCTTGGGATGAAGTGGTTGCTGAGGTACTTGAAGGGAAGCCCAGATGTGGGGCTAGTTTATGAGAAGAGAGGTAAGTCCATCTGTCTAGAGGGTTATGATGATTCGGACTATGGAGTAAACTGAGATACAAGAAGAAGGCTTAGTTGTAGCCGATGGTAGCACTCGCAACAGCCAAGGCTGAGTACATAGCGACAACGAAAGCCATTAAGGAGGCTATCTGGTGCAAAGGGTTATTGGAAGAGTTAAAGGTCCTAAAAGAGCAGGTGGTGGTGTATTCGGATAGCCAAAGTGCGTTGCATTTATGCAAGAATCTGGTGTTCCATGAGAGGACAAAAATATGGATGTTCAGTACCATTTCATTCGGGAAAATGTTACGGAATGATGCATTCATGTGGACAAAGTGGCCACGGAAGAAAATCCTGTAGATTTAGGTACTAAAGTTCTACCTCTAAGCAAGTTCAATCATTGCCTTGGACTTCTTAAGATTAGAGTCGGATGATTTGGTGACTCATGTTGAGTTTGGATCTTGAGTTCTCTGCACAATGGGTTCGGGTTTAATCGCTTAGACAAAGATAGAGATTGTTTGTATTTGTTTAAAGATTAAACGGTTCGAAGAGGAGCTTCAGCAACCTGGTGTGCGCCGCGGCCCAGCCTTGGTGCGCCGCGACCTCCAGCATGAAGGATGTTCTGGAGAAGCCTTGCCCAAGTGTGCGCCGCGACACGGCTAGCCCTGTTCTAGGCCGCAATGCCAGACACACCTGATGCCAATTTTCAGCACTCTTCTCCTGGTGCGTGGGGCTTGATTAAAATGCACAAGATCACTTAGACTTGTTTGAGGGCTATGATTGATTGGTCCTCAAGATTTGTTCAAGAAGTTGGTACACTAAATAAAGGGTTATCTAGCTTCAATCATAAGAGAGACAAGATCATCATACAAGAGAATTCAAGTGCAAGTGTGAGAGTGCAAAGACACAAAACACAAAAGAGGCACTAGAATAGATCTTATTCAAGAGTGGCTAGGATTAAGAGAGTATACAAGAATAGGGGTTCAAGAGCTTTGTAATTGGAATTTTCTTGGGGAAAATTCCAAGGAAACACTTAGTTCTTATCTCTTTCTTTTCTTTTCTTTCATGTATCAAGAACAAGAGGGTTCTTGAGGAGGTGTTGCTATAATTGTAAGAACTCATTGATTTAGTGCAGAAAGCTCAGAGTAGCTCACAGGGACGTAGGCATTTGCAGAACCTCGATAACAATTGCTTATGTTCTTTCTTTGATTGGTTTGTTTCTGTTCATTAAAAGTCATTCTAGGCTTTGGTGTTTTGAAGATCACCACCTGGGCATCTTGAGGTGATTTCCAACACTAGATATAAGAGAATCCACTACATCATTAGATATATCATAATAAAAATATAAATGTTTGATCCACACAAACACTAATGGAGATTGGGATCAAGTATGGAAACTAATTAGGCTGACTTCGTTCCAATTCCCGTCTCTGTCTCTGTCTCTGTCTCTGTCATTGTCCCCGTCTCTACGAGCTGGATAAAATTTGCTTCAACTCTATTCTTGTAAGGTCAAAGAGTGTCAAGTCTTCGTTAGGAGTTGAAGCTTTTTCCATCCCTATGACCCGCACGTGAACCAAGGATCCCTTGGACATGTGAAATTTAGAATGTATTTAATACTATAATGTAATAAACTTAATTCACATTAGTTTTAAAATTTGTTTCCAAATATACCATTGTATATTTATGTTTATAATATATATATATATATATGTGAAATTTAGAATGTATTTAATACTATAATGTAATAAACTTAATTCACATTAGTTTTAAAATTTGTTTCCAAATATACCATTGTATATTTATGTTTATAATATATATATATATATATATGTGAAATTTAGAATGTATTTAATACTATAATGTGATAAACTTAATTCACATTAGTTTTAAAATTTGTTTCCAAATATACCATTGTATATTTATGTTTATAATATATATATATATATATATATATATATATATATGTGCACGTATGGACATTATCTAAACATGCATATATGTATGTGGAAGGATATATCTATTCATGTATGAATATGAGCATATATGTATGTATGCATCTAAGCATGTATATACGAATGTATTTGTGTGTGTGTGTGTGTACATATATACACTACAACTTTTAGAAACGAGCAAATGTCGATATATCGTTGTGAAAGCATTATAGCAACGATAAAAATTCATTGCATCATCGTTGCTCTGGCTATTTTGAAATGAGAAAGTTATTGTTGCGATATCTTCTTTTTTGCAACGACAAATAAAATTGCGAATAAATTGTCCTTGCCAACAATTAATAATAAAAAATACCAATTTGAATTGGAAATGAAAAGCATCATTGTGAAAAACATTTTTGTAACGACATAATTTCATTGCAAAACATGTTTTTGCAATGAGTTTTTTCCATTTCGAAATATTTTTACCAATGATGTAATGTTGTTGCAACAAAAAAAGGTTTTGCAATGAGTTGTTTTTCTTGTGACATACGTTTATGCAACATATTTTTTTCATTTCGAAAAAGGTTTAGAAACGACTTGTTGTCATTGCTAAATTTGTTAAAGTAACACAATTTTGTCGTTCCCAACTATATTTCGCAACACATGTATCTCATTGCGAAACCCTTTCCTTTTTAAAAGTTCAGCAACAACATCTTGATGTTGT
Organism: Bretschneidera sinensis; assembly: GCA_023935145.1. Classification (NCBI taxonomy): domain Eukaryota; kingdom Viridiplantae; phylum Streptophyta; class Magnoliopsida; order Brassicales; family Akaniaceae; genus Bretschneidera; species Bretschneidera sinensis. Next base: position 53,864,037 of record CM043699.1, read on the forward strand.
TGCAAAAAATAAATTTCCAACAATTTATTTTTGATGTAGAACAAGATTTTGCTACGACATTTTTCTTTTGGAGCACAATTATCAAAAGACAACACTTAATTCAATTAGCGACTCACATAATTTTTAGGCAAGACACCACGAATTGTAAGTGAAAGAAGTTGTTCAAGAAAGATATGACAATATTAGCTCTTCATGCGATAAAACTTTCACTCCTTGTCATTCACCGACTGAGATATTTTTAATAAGTATCCATTAGGAGACTTCAAATTCTTCAAAAACTTGCACAATAAAGATTTTCATTCAATGATAAAGTGTAGCATGCTACATGCACTTGCTCTTTATTGTTACATGAAAAAACATGAAGCTCTGGTCTTATGCCCATGAAAATCAAATATTTTCGACACTTCTTAGTTTCTTTTGTTTTTCCTTTTATGCCTATCACTAGCCCTAAGACATTTTCACACATGTTTTTCTCAATGTGCATGACATCCAAGTTATGACACAATTTTAATGTTTTCCATTAAGGCAATTCAAAGAAGATACGTCTTTTCCTCCAACCATACAAAGTATTTGAGGCATTATACTTTCTCTTGTTACCAGGTAACTTCGCAAAATCAACTTGCCTAAATTTACTACAATGCTTCAAGACATCATCACCTAGAAAAGGAAGAAGTGCAGATTTGTCTTTTTTTTACTATCAAACAAGACCTTGTTCTTTCTCCATTAATGAGTTAAGACAAAACACGATGATGCCCCATGTAACAAACCTTTCTTCTATACTAAAGTGAAGGTGAACAAGTATCTTAGTGATAAGAAGGACATGCAAAAAAAAAAATTATGCACCAATCAGATAAGTCGGCATACATAGAAAAATCACTAATAGTTAGCATGCAACATTAAATTTTATTTAGAGTAAGCATCGTAAGTGTGATCATCCACTTTCCACAACTTTTTCAGCTTCTCAATTAATGGTTGCAAGTAAATATTATATCCATTCCAAGAAAATCAGGTCCAGGAATAAATAAAGACAGCATGAAATAAGGTTGCTTCATAAACATCCATAGAGGCATGTTGGTATTTGTCTAAGGTTTAAACAAGGTTGGAGAAGCTTCAGCATCAGGTCTCCAAGCCGCGGCTGAAGGTGTGCGCGCTTCACCCTGCAGTAAGTCTAGGATGTGTGCCCTCCAGGCCGCACCTCGGCTCAGCTTCCCCAAGGTGCGGCACCCAGAAAGGATGATGAGGGTGCTCTGGTCCTCGCCGCAGCCCAGCCCATCCAAGCCTTAGTACGAAGCACCAAGCCTCAGCATGCCCTGTTCCAAGCCTCAGCACGAGGCACACCTGATGCTTATGTTTCAGCCTTTCAAATGGTGCATGAGGCATGCTCAAAACATACAGAATCACTTAAGATTGATGAGGGGCTATGATTGATTGGTCCTCAAGATCTAAAGGTAGAGACTAACCTTCAAGATAGGTTTAAGAAGTTGGTGCACTATATAAAGGGTCACCTAGCTTCAATCTAAACACAATGTGTGTGACATAACATGTGATGACATATGAGTGTGTGTGAAATAGAACACATGGGTGTGTGAGGGTGCAAAGAAACTAAACATAGGAGAGATCTCATTACAGAGAGGCTGGATGTTTAAAGAGATAGTAGTATAGATTGGGGATTCAAAGGATTTGTAAGTAGAATTTTCTTGGTGAAAATTCCAAGGTAAATCAAGACCTTATCACTTTCTTTTTTCTCTTCTTTCATTTTTCAAGAACGGTGTTAAGATCAAGATTAGATTATGTTGCTATAATTTTAAGAACTTATTGATTAGTGCAGAGGGCTTGGAGGAGCTCACGGGGACGTAGGCACATTGCCGAACCTCGATAACAAATTGCTTGTGTTCTTTCTTGCTTTGTTTGTTGTTTCTTTTCTTTACAAGTCATTCTAGACTTGGGTGTTTGGAAGATCACCACCTGAGCATCTTGAGTGGCTTCCCAACAGTGGTATCAAAGCTTTAGACAGTGGTATCAGAGCAAGAACAGGAGGTTGTCGGAGCAAGGCTCCAAGAATCAAAGGTTACCTTCTGGGGTGACTCAAGAATGGAGTAGAGATCTATATCTGATAGTGTTCTTGAGGTGATTCAAGAACGGAGTAGAGATCAATATCTGATCATGTTTTTGAGGTGATTCAAGAATGGAGTAGAGATCAAATTCTAATTGTGTTCTTAAGGGTGATTCAAGAATGGTATTGAGATCAATCTTCGATCGTGTTCTTGAGATTTAGAAGAAGTTGGGATCTTCTCCGCAAGATGGGTTCAAACTTTATTGTTGAGAAGTTTGATGGAAAAGGAGATTTTGCCCTTTGGAAGTAGAAGATCAAGGCTATTGTTATGCAACAGAAGGTGGACTTAGCTATTGGAGAAGATGATGCTTTTCTAGCGAGTATCACAAAGGTCCAGTGGAATGAGATGAAGAAGATGGCATACAACACCATCTTCTTGCACATGTCGGATAGTGTCACAAGGGAGTGCAGAGACTTAGAAGATCTAGCTGCAATTTGGAAGAAACTAGATGAGTTGTTTCTTACCAAGACTCTCCTTAATAAGAGGTATCTTCGTAAACGAATCTTTGCTTTTAAAATGGATCCTAATAAAGAGTTGCAAGATAATCTTGATGCCAATATGAGGAGTGCATCAAGTGGAGAAGGGCAGTTCATTAAAGGAAGGCCAGTAACTTGGTATGGCAATAACATACATGGCTACTACCGGGATAAAGGTGGAGGAGAAAACTATGGGAGAGCGCACAGTAACTTACATGGCTACTACCGAGACAAAGGTAGAGGAGAAAGCCATGGGAGAGCGCACAGTAACATACATGGCTACTACCGGGATAGAGGTAGAGGAGAAAGCCATGGGAGAGCGCACTCCAAACCGAGATTTGGAGGGAAGAGATGCTTCTACTGCCATATGGAGGGTCATTTCAAGAAAGATTGCCAGAAGATGATAAGGGATGAGGGAAGAAGCCATACCAAGAATGGAGAGACTTCAGTTGCCAAGGGAGAACAACAAGATGATGATGTTCTTATTGTGTGCTCAAGTGTGAGCAGGGGGCAAGAAAGCAGTGGGAAATAGATCTTGGATACCGGGTGCACTCATCATATGTGTCCTTACAGGGATTGGTTCAAGAATTTCAAGGAAACAGATGATGGAAAGGTTTTCCGGGGGAATGATACTTCTTACCAAGTGAGGGGCACGAGAGACATCCAGTTAAGGATGCTTGATTACGCTCAAAGAGTAATGCAGTAGTTGTAGCACAGCTTTGGGGTGTTATTCCACAGGAAAACAAGTTAACTATAAGGAAAAGTGTAAACTTTAATACGAAATGATAAAATCCAAATAAGTAAATATGAGTTTTGATAGTAAAGTATTATGAGGAAATTGTGTATTTATAATAAAGAATATAATAAGGAAACAACAAGGTTTCGGGAATCCTCCCTAGGTTCATTGCCTTATTCCAATCTCGATTAAGTTGTTTTTATCTCGATTGCAAGTTTCATATCCCAAACAAGCAATCGGTGTATATTCAATTAAAGCATATGTAAACCCTAATGTAATTATTATGAAGTACTCTTTGATTTCGATTCAAGCACACATGACCTATCCTTTAGATTTATCAAGAAGCAACAATATATCTCAATGACAATATTGCAGTAATGGACAAACCTAAAAGATAAATCTACTGGACTCAATCACATCCAAACAACTTGACATAAGAAGAGCATGACTAGACTTATATGGAGAAGAAGTATGCAATCACCGGATTAAGAAAATCTAGAATAAGAAGAACATAAAGCGCAGCTGTCATATGAACCTAAATTCTTCTTGTTTAATCAAAGAATACTCATAAACAATGTTTTGATAATAAAACCAAATTACAACTGAATCAAATAAAGGAAAGTATGAACAACTACACCTAGGGATTCATCCTTTTACCTTGCTTGGAGATTAGTTAGCCATGGGGCTCATGGTTGAATACTTTGACGGAGGAGAACTGGCTGCTTCTTTGAGTTTCCCAAGCTTGATACCCCTCTTATCAAACCCTAAGTGGTATATTTATAATACAAGAGGTCCAATGGTGTTTTTAGGGTTTAAACAATCATTAAAAGCCCTAATTAAGTTGTAACTTGGAGACAAGGTATCGGGGTCAGGCCGCTGCTTAGATTGGGTCAGGCCGTGGCTCAGAATCTTCAAGCTTCTTACACTTTCCAGAGGCCACGGCCTAGAATGGTCCAGGCTGCGGCGCACACTGGTGCTGTTCTAGAGGCCTGACCTTTGTCTACTAAAACTGCCATAACTTTCTCTAGAAAAATCGTTTTTACGAGCCGTAAAATTCTCCAGAAAATAGACTTCCAGATCTTTCTAAGATTATATGGCTCATCTCCTGGTTCTTCTTGCATCAATACAGTTTAATTTGCAAATCTATACGGACAATTTTGGCAATTTAGTGAAACTCCTTTCCAAGTGCTTGTGAACCTTCTTTCTGGTGTTCATCGAGTCATTATGCTTCAAGCAATGATAACTTTTCCATCTCTTTTGAACTTAAAGTACCTGAAAATGCATCAAAATAGATCAATGATCCAAGAATGACACTTTAGAGTTTTTAAGGTATAAAAGTGCAATTCAAACCTAGATTAACCCTAAAATGCTAACAATTAAGTACTGTAAAGATGCATTTTATGACTCTCATCATATCCCCCAACTAGCTTATTGCTAGTCCCTAGCAATTCAAGTGAAAACAAAAGATGAATTCTACGTTGGGAATCAAAACAAAGTAAAGCAATGTTAGTGTTAAACCAAGAGTAATTCACTTTTGTCTCAAAAATCGCACATAACACACGACACATAGAATCATTAAATTTCACCCAAGTTCAAAAATAATCTAAACTTCAATCTCAAAATCGTTATTGACTCTTTACATCGATCTTACCACAATCCATTAATTCAAACATCCGGATGATTTTATGCATAACATTCATGAATACAAGTCTTGGCCTCTAAAACATGATAAATTGTGTGACATTAATCACAAAAAAAAAAAAACCCCATAGGCTCACTTTTCAAATCACTCTCCATTATTGTAGAAAAATCACACTATATTGGATCAATAAGTCTTTAATAAGCTTGTAATGTTAGGCTAAGGTAAAGGTTAAGAAAGAACGGGAATGATTCACAAGTAAAAGAACTCAATCTCTTAGTTTTAACCACAACCACTTTAAGCACTGGATAACCTTCAATACCCAACTCTTTCAACTATTTTTTTTAAGAGCATATCTCTTAATAAGTCACCACTTTTCTTTTCTTTTCTTCTTTCTTTGCCATAATTCACTTCTCTTTTCTTTTCTTTTCTTTTTTATTTTGGCATAAGACCATTCGCCTCCTTTTTTCATTTTTTTTTCTTTTCCATAATCCCCAACTTATCTCCTTTAATGTACTTGGGTTATGGTAGTGATATTTTCTCATATTTTCATCCTTACTCCTTTTAAGTGCTTCTCAACAAATGTGTATAGCTAAGTTCTTTTAAGAGGAAGGTAAGGATAAAATATTTTCTTAGGCTCATAAAGGTGAGTAAATGGGCTATTTGAAAGAAACAAGGCTCAAATTCTTTTTAAAGAAAAAGGGGTCAAATAGGTGACTAGTGGTAAATATAGCAATGGTAGGTTTACAAGCTCAAACGGTCCAAAAAATGGCCTATATAATATCCTAAGTAATGTGCATTCTAGGAATTTGACTCAAGAGGTTATCAAGTAAGTTCTAGAGCTTATCAAGACCGCAAAAATATTCACAAAATAATCACACATAAAACTCTCTAAATGTTTAAGATTAATCATACAATCTCACCACAAACTAGAGTCTCAAACCAAATGAAGATTGATACTTAAATTAATTTCAAACCGAAGCAAAATTTAACTTCTTCTAAATGCTATATGCTATTTCAATTAGGCTCATATTATTGACATGTGAATTAACTTTAAGGCTAACACAAAGCTTGCTAAAAACAAACAAAAAGGAAAATGACACCAAGCAGTTCAAAGAAAAATTTGAAAAACATGAATATGTTTCCTAATATGTTTCCTCCTTTCCTCCACCCCCAACTTAAAATAAGCATTGTCCTCAATGTGAAAGCAAAAGTTAAGAAAACTCCCTTTGTAGCCAAAAGTGCACAGAAGCTGAAAATTATGGACCACCATTTGAACTGCTTTGTATATTTGTCCCTAAAAAAGAAATACAAAATTAAAACTGGAAAACAGCAAAATAATAATAATAAACAAGAAAAAGAAATATAGAAAATAACAAAATTAAAGGATATGTTGTGGGGTGCCTCCCATGAGCGTTAAGTTTTACGTCTTCAGTTAGTAACTGCACCACTCTCACTACTGGCCTCATTGTGGTGCTGAAGATGAGGCTCCATACTCAGTGGCCTCAATGCTAGTCTTTTGGCAAGGAATACTTAAAGTCCACCACATATGACTCAAATGTTTTTGGTGATGCCCATTTACTATCAACAGTAGGGTATTTGATTCCCGCATCCATGTGACTTCTCTCAAGCAATTCCTCAAAGCATGGTTGCCAAGATTTCTTAATAAATTCCTGTGGCTTATCAAAAACATCAACAACATTAACGATATGGGGATAAACTGAAGAATCATTGAATTCAAAATTATTAGGAATGAATTCTGAAGAGTTAGAATTATCTTTGATGTACTCATCCTCTTCATGTGGCTGCCATGAGACTCGAAAAACATTTACCTCTAGAGTCCTATTTCTAAATGATAATGTCATTAGGCCATTCCTACAATTAATGAGGGTATTGGCGATGGCAAGGAATGGTCTTCCAAGTATCAAAGGAATTTTTGACTACGTGTTTACAGTAGAAACAGTATCTAAAACCAAAAAATCAACAGGATAGTAGAAATTATCAATTTGCAACAAAACATCTTCTACAATACCTCTTGGTTTTCTTACCGATCTATCCGCTAATTGAAGTACCAAGGAGGTTGGTTTAATCTCACCTAGAACGAGCTGTAAGTACATGGAGTATGGCATGAGGTTCACACTAGCACCCAGATCTAGCAATGCTTGGCCACAAGATTTGTTTCTAATTTGGCAAGCCACCGTTGGACAGCTCGGATCTTTATATTTGGGCGGTGTCTTGCTATTAATTACTGCACTTGCTTGCTCCATTAAGAATGTTGTCTTCTTAACATTGTGCCTCTTCTTGAGTGTGCATAGATCCTTGATGACTTTAGCATAGTTGGGAATCTGTTTTATAACATGAAGAAGAGGGAGGTTAATTTTAACATCCTGAAGTTATTCAAGAATCTCACCTTTTAATGCTGAATTTATCTCCTTAGGCTTAAAGAGTGCTTGAGGGTAAGACATTGGTGGAGAATAGTCATCATAGGCCTCTTGTTCCTTGGGGGCTTTATCCTTGTTGCTCAAGTTTGATGGTAGAGTGGGCCCATCAATTTTCTTACCGCTGCGGGTGATTATGGCATTAACCTCTCTAACATTTTGATTTTCAGGTCCGGAGGTTTGTGCCATATGTTGTCCCCTTGGGTTAGGTTGTGGTTATGAAGGAAAGCGACCTTACTCTTGAACCGTCAAGAAACTGGTCAACTTAGTGAGTTGACTCTTTATTACCTTTTGTTCCTCTTTGATCGCTTGTTGCTCCTCCAGCAACCGTTGATTTATTTTGCCTTGCTCTTCCACACTCTTGGCATATACCTGAATAAACGACTTAAACATATCTTCCAAAGGTAGAGATTGTTGAGATGTATTAAATGAGGTTGCTTTCGAATGCCATTGGGTATTAGATTGGGCAAGAGGTTGCATATCGGATCTCCAACTAAAATTAGGGTGACTTTTCCAACCGGGATTGTAGGTGTTAGAGTAAGGTGAGTGTGGTTTCCCAAAGGGTCAACCTACAGCATTACACTCTCCCTTCATCTCAAAATAAGTTGGATAATCCCTAAGTAAATGAACTACCCCATTACACATGAAACAAGGCTCATGGGACTCTACCCTAGCAACTAGTTCAGGGGCTCTAGTATCCTTGGTTTTTAAGGTTTCAATTTCCTTAGTTATGGCCTCTAAACGGGCTTTAAGGCTGTCATCTTCCTTAAGTTGATAAATCCTAGCGGGTTGATTTCTCCTAGTGCTTTCTATGTCATTTGGTCCTGTCCAAGTGTGGGCTTTTTCTGACAGGTCATCTAGGAAATCTATGGCTTGATCGGGATCTTTTTGAAGAAAATCCCCATTACACATCATTTCTATGAACTGTTTCTCCCTACTTAGAAGTCCATCATAGAAGTAGCTAACTACCCGCCAACTCTCATACCCATGGTGTACACAAGAATTCAACAAGTCCTTGAAACGTTCCCAAACTTGATAAAAGGTTTCGCTCTCTTTTTGTGCAAAGTTTGAGATTTGTCTCTTGAAGTTATTGGTCTTATGGGTTGGGAAGTGCTTGTGGAAGAAAACTTGTGTCATCTTATCCCAACTACCTATAGACCTAGGCCTTAATGAGTCCAGCCAAGCCTTGGCTTTTTCTTTAAGTGAAAAAGGGAAAAACCGAAGTTTGACGGTGTCTACCATATCAGCCCTACCTTGAAAGGTTGCTACTACTTCCTTAAATTCCCTAATATGGATATAAGGGTTTTCATTCTCAATCCATGGAAGGTTGGTAGCAATTGGATCATGCCCAGTTTGAAATCAGGTTGTTGAACATTAGGGGGGAACATGATACACGATGGGGTGGTCATTCGGCTAGGGTGCCAGTAGTCTTTAAGTGTCCTAACAACATTCTCATTAGGGTTTTCAGCCATGTTAAGAAGATTTTCTAAATTCTCTATTGGGTGTACACTAGGGTTTGATCTAGGCGAGGTTTCACTAACGGACATGGAAAGAAAGGGTATCTCTAATTCGGGTCCCTTAATGAACCTACCTCGCGAATCTCTCGGTCTAAGAATACACCAACTGAGTTTAAAAAGTAATAAAAAATAGAACAAAATAAAAAAAAAATCAGAAAATTAAAAACTTAAAGAAAGGAACGATAGTATCGTCTCATCTTAGAGTTGGCAATCTTCCTTGTACATAAGTGCGTTTCCCCAGCAACGGTGCTAAAAATTGATTACGCCCAAAGAGTAATGCGATAGTTGTAGCACAGTTTTGGGGTGTCGATTCCATAGGGAAACAAGTTAACTATAAGGAAAAGTGTAAACTTTAATACGAAACAATAAAATCCAAATAAGTAAATCTGAGTTTTGATAGTAAAGTATTATGAGGAAATTGTGTATTTGTAATGAAGAATATAATAAGGAAACAACAAGGTTCCGAGAATCCTCCCTAGGTTTGTTGCCTTATTCCAATCTCGATTCAATTGTTTTTATCTCGATTGCAAGTTTCACATCCCAAACAAGCAATCGGTGTATATTCAATTAAAGCACATGAAAACTCTAATGTAATTGTTACAAAGTACTCTTTGATTTCGATTCAAGCACACACGACCTATCCTTTAGATTTATCAAGAAGCGACAATATATCTCAATGACAATATTGCAGTAATGGACAAATCTAAAAGATAAATCTACCGGACACAATCACATCCAAACAACTTGACATAAGAAGAGCATGACTAGACTTATATGGAGAAGAATCATGCAATCACCGGATTAAGAAAATCTAGAATAAGAAGAACATAAGTGCAGCTGTCACATGAACCTAAATTCTTTTTTTTTAATCAAAGAATACTCATAAACAATGTTTTGATAATAAATCCAAATTATAACTGAATCAAATAAAGGAAAATAGGAACAACTACACCTAGGGATTCATCCCTTCGCCTTGCTTGGAGATTAGTTAGCCATGGGGCTCATGGTTGAATACTTTGATGGAGGAGAACTGGCTGCTTTCTTGAGTTTCCCAGGCTTGATGCCTCTCTTATCAAACCCTAAGTGGTCTATTTATAATACAAGAGGTCCAAGGGTGTTTTTAGGGTTTAAACAATCATTAAAAGCCTTAATTAAGTTGTAACTCGGAGACTGGGTATCAAGGTCGCACCATGGCTCAGATTGGGTCAGGCCATGGCTCAAAATCTTCAAGCTTCTTACATTTTCTGGAGGTCACAGCCTGGATTGGTCCAGGCTGCGGCACACACTGGTTCTGTTTTGGAGGCCTGACCTTTGTCTACTAAAACTGCTATAACTTTCTTTAGAAAAATTATTTTTATGAGTTGTTAAATTCTCCAGAAAATAAACTTTCGGATCTTTCTAAGCATATATAGTTCATCTCCTGGTTCTTCTTGCATCAATACAGTTTAATTTACAAAAATGATTGATCTGTACGGGCAATTCTAGCAATTTAGTGAAACTCCTTTCCAAGTGTTTGTGAACCTTCTTTCCAGTGTTCATCGAGTCATTGTGCTTCAAGCAATGATAGCTTTTCCATCTCTTTTGAACTTAAAGTACCTGAAAATGCATCGAAATAGATCAATGATCCAAGAATGACACTTTAGAGTTGTTAAGGTATAAAAGTGCAATTCAACCCTAGATCAACCCTAAAATGCTAACAATTAAGTACTGTGAAGACGCATTTTTTGACTCTCATCAATGCTTAATGGAGTCACAACACTGCTGCGGAATGTGAGGTATCTTCTAGGTTTAAGAAGAAATTTGATCTCATTAGGGCAGCTAGATTCCATAGGATACACATACAAGGCAGAGGGAGGAAAGATCAAGGTAATCAAGGGATCTTTGATAGTGATCAAAGCAGCAATGAAGGATGGTCTCTATGAGATGATCGGAGACACAGAGATCAAGGGTCAAGCAGCAAGCTTGATGGCTGAGATGGATAAGGCAGCCCTTTGGCACACTCACTTAGGACACATGAGCGAAAAGAGCCTGTAAGTTCTCAGTAAGGATGGTCTACTTGGTGGTGACAAAGTAGAGGAACTTGATTTCTACGAATGTTGTGTTCTTGGGAAGAAACATCGGGTCAGCTTCAACATCGGAGTGCACAAGTCTAAGGGCATTCTTGACTACATTCAATTGGATCTTTGGGGGCCAGAAAAAACACCAACACAGGGAGGTAATCTTTACTTTCTGTCTTTAATTGATGATTATTCAAGAAAGTTTTGGGTTTATTTGCTTAAAAATAAATCAGATGCTTTGAATAAATTAGTGGTGTGAAAAAAGCTAAAGGAAACTCAAACGAGCAAGGTAGTTAAGGTGTTAAGAACCGATAATGGCTTAGAATTTTTTAACAAGGAACTTGATCAATTCTATAGGTTAAATGGCCTTCTAAGACATAAAATGGTTGTGAAAACCCCTCAGCAAAATGGAGTTGCTGAGAGGATGAATAAAACTCTTAAGGAAAAGGTTAAGTGCATGTTAAATGGATCTGAATTACCCAAATATTTTTAGGGGGAAGCAGTGTCTACTGCTGCATATTTGATTAATAGATCACCCTCAAGGGTTGTGGACCTTAAGACTCTCGAGGAGATGTTGAGTGGTAAACCCTCTGAGCTAGATAACCTTAGAACTTTTGGGTGTGCGCGTATGTACATCAAAAGGATGATAAGCTTAGCCCAAGGTCTAGAAAATGTGTATTTCTAGGATATAGGGAAGGGGCTAAGGGGTATAGGTTATAGTCCTTAGAGCAAAAAGGATTTAAACTCATAATAAGTAGGGATGTCATTTTTAATGAATTATTATTTCCCTATTTGGAAAAAACTAACCCTGCAGGGGCTAGTGAGCAAACCAGTTCGGTATTTGTGGAGCATAGCATCAAGGAAAATTCAGTTAAGGTAGAGCAAGGAAGGTTAGAGGGTTCGAACTAGGTAGTGCCCATTGATGAATGCCAAGCTTAAGACACTTAAGAGGAAGCTGAACTTGAAGGAGATGATGCTGCAAGTCAGAATGACTATAAGCTCACAAGGGACCAAGAAAGAAGGCTGGTCAGACCACCTTTGAGATATGATTTTGTGGCTACTGATGCAGTAGCTCCTTGGACAGAAGGAGGGACAAATGAACAAGAGACTTACATTGATGCCATGGGATGTAAGGATTCGTCAAGGAGGAAGCTAGCTATGGAGGAAGAAATGGATTCTTTGAGGAAGAACAACTCTTGGGAATTGGTGCACATTTCGGGAAAACAGAGAGTTGTGGATTGTAAGTGCACTTACAAGATCAAAGAAAGGAACCCTCCATAGGATAAAGTTCGGAATTTTTCTCACTGGTTCAGAAAGTGGAGGAAATTGTGAGTATCCTCGTCTATGCTGATGATATGTTGTGGGTTGATAACAGCAGGGCATCTCAACTCAGTGAGGAGTTCGAGAGGAAGGATCTTGGCCTTGCACAAAAGATCCTTAGGATGAGAAGAATTCGGGAAAGGGAGAGAAACGAGTTGAAGGTTTCTCGATCTTCCTACATAGAAAAGGTGTTGTACAAGTTTTCTATGGAAGATGGTAAACCAGTGAAGATTCCCCTTGCTGGTCATTTCAAGTTCTCCAGTAAACAATGTCCTGGAATGGATGAGGAGAAGAAGGAAATGGATAAGGTCCCTTACTCTAGTGCGATTGGATCAGTCATGGTCATGATGGTAAGCACTAGACCCGACATTTCTCAAGCAATGGGTGTTCTCAACAGATTTGTTAGCAATCCTGGAAAGGAGCTTTGGCTTGGGATGAAGTAGTTACTGAGGTACTTGAAGGCTTGGTTGTAGTCAGTGGTAGCACTCTCAACAACCATGGTAGAGTACATAGCGGCTACGAAAGCCATTAAGGAGGTTATGTGGTGCCAAGGGTTGTTGGACGAGTAGAAGGTCCTAAAAGAGCAGGTGATGGTGTCTTTGGATAGCCAAAGTGCGTGGCACTTGTGTGGGAACCCGGTGTTCCATGAGAGGACTAAGCATATGGATGTTCGGTATCATTTTATTCGGGAAAATTTTACGAAATGATGCATTCATGTGGACAAAGTCGCAACGGAAGAAAGTCCTGCAAATTTAGGTACCAAAGGTCTACCTTTAAGCAAGTTCAATCATTGCCTTGGACTTCTTATGATTGGAGTCGGTTGATATGGTGACTCAAGTTGAGTTTGGATACTGAGTTCTCTGCACAATGGGTTCGGGTTTAATCGCTTAGACAAAGGTAGAGATTGTTGGTATTTTTCTAAGGTTTAAACAAGGTTGGAGAAGCTTCAGCATCAGGTATCCAGGCCGCGGCTCAAGGTATGCGCGCCTCACCCTGCAGTAAGTCCAGGATGTGTGCCCTCCAGGCCACGCTGTGGCTCAGCTTCCCCGTGTAGTGCCCAGAAAGGATGAAGAGGGTGCCCTAGTCCGCGCCGTGGCCCAGGCTATCCAAGCTTCAACTCGAAGCACCAAGCCTCAGCACGAGGCACACTTGAAGCTTATGTTTCAACCTTTCAAATGGTGCATGAGCATGATCAAAATGCACAAGATCACTTAGGATTGATGAGGGGCTATGATTGATTGGTCCTTAAGATCTAAGGGTGGAGATTGACCTTCAAGATAGGTTCAAGAAGTTAGTGCACTATATAAAGGGTCACCTAGCTTCAATCTAAACACAATGTGTGTGACATAATATGTGATGACATATGAGTGTGTGTGAAATAGAACACATGGGTGTGTGAGAGTGCAAAGACACTAAACATAGAAGAGATCTCATTATAGAGAGGCTGGATGTTTAGAGAGAGAGTAGTATAGAATGGGGATTTAAGGGACTTGTAAGTGGAATTTTCTTGGGGAAAATTCCAAGGTAACTCAAGACCTTATCACTTTCTTTTCTCTCTTCTTTCATTCTTCAAGAACGGTGTTAAGATCAAGATTAGATCGTGTTCTTGAAGAGGAGTTGCTGAAATTATAAGACACCTTGCATGCTTTCATAGAAGCACAAGGTAAAACAAACCAGAGGTCTGAGGCATTAATTACACAAGTGGTTGAGGAAAACAAAGAAATAAGGAGCCAAGTGTCTAAATTAATGGGCTCCTTAAGTGTGACTGAGCGAGGTAAGTTTCCTTCTCAAGCTCAGTCCGTACCCCACGGTCAACATATAGCACAAGAAAATTTGAAAGATGTAAATGCCATTGTGACCCGAAGTGGCAAGTCACTACACATCCCACCAATGAATAAATCCGAGGATGTGGAAAAGGGTCAAACTAATAGTGAAGTCGAGTTGCTTAAAGACCTTAAAGTGACCAAAAATCATATTAAGGCACCATTCCCCCAAGCCTTAAAATCCAAAAAAAATCTGGAAATAAATAATGAAATCCTTGAGAACTTAAAGCAAGTGAAACTCAATCTTCCTCTTTTGCATGTGATTAAACAAGTCCCTACCTATGCAAAAGTTCTCAAGGATTTATGCACCATTAAGAGGAAACACCATGTCAAGAAAACGACATTCCTAACTAAGCAAGTTAGTGCGTTAATTGAGCAAAGAATTCCCCCAAAATACAAAGATCCAGGTTGTCCTACCATTACTTGCAGCATTGGAAATCATGAGGTAGGTCAAGCTTTGCTAGATTTAGGAGCTAGTGTAAACCTGATGCCATTCTCCATTTACTTACAGCTAGGGTTAGGAGAAATCAAACCAACCAGTGTGGTATTTCAATTGGCTTACCATTCAGTCAAAGTATCCCGGGGTGTGGTAGAGGATGTCTTGATTCAAATTGATAAATTCTACTATCCTGTTGATTTCTTAATTCTTGATACTACGTCTGCTGTTGACACTAACTCTAAAATCCCTTTGATTTTCGGTAGACCTTTTCTTGCTACTACGAATGCACTAATAAATTGTAGGAATGGACTCATGAAGCTGTCCTTTGGCAACATGACCCTTGAAGTGAATATTTTCAATGTTGCAAAACAGTCTGAAGATGAGGACGACAACCACCAGCTTTACAAGATTGAGTCACTCATCAATGAGGGAGTTTCTTTAGATCATGATTATAATCCTCTTAAGAGTTTTCTTGTTAATTATGAGATAGATTTATTTGATGATAAAACTGATATGATTAACATTTATGCTGTTTTTGACAAATCTCAGGATTACAGCAATCGGGCATGGCAACCAAGGTTTGAGGAGCTGCCCGAAAGAAGCAAGACACAAGTCCCCTCAAGTGTGGAAGCACCTAAGGTTGAACTAAAGCCACTACCTAAGGGTTTAAAGCATACTTTTCTCGGTCCAGGTGATATCTTTCCTGTTATTATTTCTTCTGAATTATCTGAGACCCAAGGTGAGAAACTACTTCAAACTTTGAATGCACACAAATCAGCCCTAGGTTGGAGCATGGCTGATTTAAAGGGAATTAGTCCCCTAATCTGTTCCCATAAAATAAATTTGGATGAAGGAGCTAGTCCTCGTAGAGACCCTCAGTGTAGGCTTAAACCCACTATGAAAGAAGTAGTGAAAAACGAAGTGCTGAAACTGTTAGATGCAGGTATTATATACCCTATCACTGATAGTAAATGGGTAAGTCCTACACAAGTCGTCCCTAAAAAATCCAGAGTCATGGTAGTAAAGAATGACCTAGGAGAGCTAGTCCCTACCAACTTGTGACCGAATGGCGTATGTGCATCGATTACAGAAAATTAAATGCTGCCACCCGAAAAGACCACTTTCTACTCCCTTTTATTGATCAAATTCTTGAGCGTGTAGCTAGTCATCCCTTCTACTGTTTTCTAGATGGTTATTCTGGTTATTATCAAATAGAAATTACATTAGAAGACCAAGAAAAGACCACTTTTACTTGTCCTTTTGGCACCTATGCTTTTCGCAGAATGCCATTTGGATTATGTAATGCTCCTGCCACTTTTCAACGCTGCATGATGAGTATTTTTAGTGACATGGTTGAAAGTTGCATAGAGGTTTTTATGGATGACCTAACTATTTTTGGATCTTCATTTGAAGCATGCTTAATCAATTTAGAAAGAATATTAATTCGATGTAAGGAAAAAGAATTGGTTTTAAATTGGGAAAAATGCCATTTCATGGTACCATCCGGCATTGTCTTAGGGTATATTGTCTCTTCTAAAGGAATAGAGGTCGATCAATCTAAGATTAAATTAATCTCTAAATTGCCCACACCTAAGACAATAAAGGATGTGAGGTCCTTCCTTGGTCATGCTGGTTTTTATAGGAGGTTCATACAAAATTTCTCAAACATATCTAGAGCACTATGTGCCCTCCTAGTTAAAGACACTCCCCTTGAATGGACAGAGGCTTGTCAAGAAGCGTTCCAAATGCTGATCGGTAAGCTTACTTCCGTACCTATAATGCAGTCACCAGATTGGACCTTACCTTTTGAAATCATGTGTGATGCTAGTGACTACGCTGTAGGTGCTATTCTCGGACAGCGAAGAGAGGGAAAACCATTTGTCATTTACTATGCTAGTAAAGCTTTAAATAGTGCTCAAATGAATTACTCTACAACTGAAAAAGAATCACTAGCTGTAGTTTTTGCTTTAGATAAATTTCGTGCTTATTTAATTGGTTCCTCTATTCTTATTTTTACAGATCATGCAGCACTCAAGTACCTTCTTACAAAGAAGGATGCTAAAGCACGACTGATCCGATAGATCCTCCTCCTACAAGAATTCGACATCACCATCAAAGACAAAAAGGGAGTGGAAAATGTAGTGGCTGATCATCTTTCGAGACTTACTTTTGAGGACACTTTTGATGACATGCCAATCAAGGATGATTTTCCAAATGAGCAATTACTATCCATTACTTCTCTACCATGGTTTGCTCACATAGTAAATTATTTGGCTACAGGTGAGATACCAATGGATTGGTGCGCTCAAGACAAGAGGAAATTCTTATACGAGGTATGTAATTTCTATTGGGATGACCCCTATCTTTTCAAGTATTACCTTGACCAAATTCTAAGACGGTGCATCCCTAATGAAGAGATTGCAAGTGTCTTAGACTTTTGTCACTCACAAGCTTGTGGAGGCCACTTTTCAATGAAAAAAACCGCTGTCAAAATTTTGCAGTGTGGATTTTATTGGCCTTCCTTGTTTAAAGATGCAAACACTTACTGTCACTCATGTGGAAGGTGTCAAAAGTTAGGAGTTGTGTCCCGTCGAAATATGATACCCCTAAACCCTATTTTAGTAATCGAAATTTTTGATTGTTGGGACATCGATTTTATGGGACCCTTTCATCCTTCCTTTGCATACCAATACATCATTGTGGCAATAGATTATGTATCTAAGTGGGCAGAGGTCGCAGCTTGCAGAAAAAATGATAATAGAACGGTAATCAAATTTCTCAAAGAAAATGTGTTATCTCGATTTGGTACACCACGTGCTATAATTAGTGATCAAGGTACACATTTTTGCAACCGTTCTTTTGAAGCTTTAATACGAAAATATGGGGTGTTACATAAAATTTCTACTGCCTATCACCCTCAGACTAGTGGACAAGTAGAGCTCGCTAATAGGGAAATTAAACAAATTCTAGAAAAAACAGTTAACCCGAATCGCAAGGATTGGTCTTTGAGACTTGTTGATGCACTTTGGGCATACCGTACTGCTTTTAAAACACCCTTAGGAATGTCCCCTTATAGGCTTGTTTTTGGAAAGCCTTGCCACTTGCCCGTGGAGCTCGAGCATAGAGCTTATTAGGCCATCAAGTCTTTTAATTTTGACATAGGAGAGGCAGGTAAGATTAGGAAATATTAACTGACCGAGTTAGAGGAATTAAGAAACGATGCTTATGAGAACTCTAGAATCTATAAGACCAAGATAAAAGCATTCCGTGATAAAAACATTTTGAGGAAAACATTTAGACTCAATAATCGAGTATTCTTGTACGATTCTAGACTCCATAAGCATCCAGGAAAACTTTGGTCAAGATGGACCGGTCCTTTCATAGTAAAACGTGTTTTTGGGAATTGAGCGGTGGATATTGAGGACAATAAGGACGGTCGAATTTTTAAAGTGAATGGTCAGCGCCTTAAGATCTTAATGAATAGGCCAGATCCAGAGGTAGAAGACATTCCACTTATGGATCCGGTCTATTTCCATTAACTTTACCACACAGGTACATTTTCATTTATTTTTCTTTTGATTTGTTTATTTTGTTTTTAATTACCTTTTATTCAATCTCAAATTGTTAGTTTTTTTTGTTTTCTAATTTAAATTTTTAAATTTACTTTTTTTAACTTTATTTTATTTCTCTTTTGGAAAACAAGAATTTTTGGGCACCAGTGTGCGCCGTGGTGCTCCTCAGCAGCACCGCGGTGCCCAGTACCGCGCCCAGCAAGTGCCAGGCCCAGTATTGTAGTGCCAGACCCAGCACCGTGGTGCCCAGTACCGAGCCCAGCAAGTGCCAGGCCCAGCACCGCAGCGTCAGACCCAGCACCGCGATGCCCAGTACCGAGCCCAGCAAGCACCAGGCCCAGCACCGTAGTGCCAGGCCCAGTGTCGCAGCACACTGCACGACACCAGCTTGAGCCCAGCATCACCTAACCCTAAATTCTGCACTATAAAAGCCATTTCCCCCCCCTTCTTCCTCATTTCTTCTTTCACAAAACCAGCAGCTCACTCCCTCCTCTCTCCACTTGCACACTCACTTGAACTCAAATTTTCTTATTGCACCATTATTTCTTACTCAATTGCTCAATTTTGTTGCTGATTTTACTAGTATCTCCTTCAAAAGCTTGGTTATAAAAAGACCATTGGGATCATCATAAACACTCCAAGAGGTAGATAGTCTTTCTTCTCTCCACCATGGACACCAAGTAAGACCACTTTCTCCCATTTTATTGTCCATTTGTGCTAATTAGTGATTGTACCGCTTTAAATCTATTATTTTAAAATATTTGTTTCCATGGCACCTAAGACTAAGAGACCTAGGGGGAGACCACAAAAAGAATATGATGGACCAAATTTGTGAGTTTAGCAGCAAGTGAGAGATATATTAGTATGTTGCACAGTCGAAAGCCCATTCCCAAAAGAGGATTCAACATCACTGAGAGGGGAAATCCGACCTTATTTAGAATGATTCTCGATAAGAATTGGGGCACATTTACACAACAACCCTCTCACTCCCTCCCAAATTTGGTTAGGGAATTTTATGCCAATACACCCGAGCATCGAAATGGTGAAGTAAGAGTGAGAGGACGATTAGTCTCTTTTAGCAGCACATCCATTAATAACTTTTATGGATCACCTGACATTAGGCATAGTGAGTATAGCTTATATGTGTCTACCATCAATTATGACGAGATTTGCCATACTCTTTGTATTCCGGGTACTACATGAAAAATGACGGGTGATCTCCATGTCACTTTTCCCGGTACTTCTCTCAATGTCACGGCTAGGGCTTGGCAATATTTTATATGTCACCGGATGATGCCTGTTTTACATTTTAGTGCCTTAACTATTGAGCGAGCTGTGTTAGTTTATGCAATTTTAATGGGAGTGACTATTTATGTCGGCCAAGTCATACGTGATTCAAGCAACCATACTATTAGACAAAAGCTCGGATTGTATTTTCCTTCTTTGATAACCCAATTGTGCATCCGAGCCGGAGTCCAATACAGCGTTGATGAGGAGGCCCAGGAACCCAAAATACCCATTGATGATAGCTTGCTAGTACAGATTCAAGCTTCAAGGCCGCCATTCCGGGAGAGGGAGCAGCCTCTGCTGGCTGTCCTTCTTCCTCTAGGCCTCTCACTATTGTCGAGCGCTTTGAGCGTCTAGAGAGTCATTTTGACGAGCATCAGAAATTATTGCTTAATAGGTTAGATCGTCAAGACAAAATATTGGCTCGGCAAAACAGATTCTTGGCCCAACAGGCCGATTTTTAAGCCGGAGTCTACTCTTCTTTTGGTCAGATGTGCCACCACCTTGCCTCCGCTTCTGGTTGTAATATGGATCACTTCCTTACTATGCCACCCTATCCGGGTTCATTTTTTGATCCAACTCCTGAGGAAGGTGAAGAAAATGAAGAAGACGAGGAGAGTGAAGAAAATGAAGAGGATGAAGAGGATGATGAGAATTTATAGGATTAGTTTTAGGTTCTTTGTTTTGTTTGTTTCTTTTTGTTTTTTTATTGTTTATTTTGTTTATTTTTATTTCCTGTACTAGCCTAACAGATGGTGGGAATCCCAAGGGCACACTAAAGTTGTTTTCTCTTTGTTGTCTTGTTCTATGTTGTAGATTGGAATTTCAGCAAGAGGAATGGCAAGAACTTCACCCAGTAGTACACATTTTCCAGCACCTGTGCACTCGTGTTTACAAAAAAAAGGGAGTTTTCTTTCCTTTCTCTTTAAACATTGAGGACAATGCTAGTTTTAAGTTGGGGATGGAGGAAACGTATTTCTTTAAAATTGTTCGGTGTTACCTTCCCTTACCTTTTAAGTATGATTTGTGTTTGCCTTGGATATAATTCACATGTCAATGATATAAGCTTAATTGAGATAAGATACAACATCTAGAACAAGTTAAATCCTACTTCGGTTTGAAATTAATTTAAGTTTCAATCTTCACTTGGTTTGAGACTCTAGTCCGTGGTAAGATTGTATGATTAATCTAAAGTATATAGAGAAGTTTTATGTGTGATTGTTTTGTGAATACTTTTGCGGTCTCGACAAGCTCTAGAACTTATTTGATAATCACTTGAGGTGAATTCCTAGAATGCACACTACTTAGGATATGATATAGGCCATTTTTGAACCGTTTGAGCCTTCCAAACTTACCATTGCTATATTTATCACTAGTCACCCATTTGAGCCTTTTTCTTGAAAAAGAATTTGAGCCTTGTTTCTTTCAATAACCCATTAACTCACCTTTATGAGCCTAAAATATTTTATCCTTACCTTCTTTTAAAAAAAGAACTTAGTTATACACATTTATTGAAAAGCACTTAAAAGAAGTAAGGATGAAAATATGAAAACCATAACCCAAGTACACTAAAGGAGATGAGTTGGGGGTTGTGGAAAAGAAAAGAAAATGAAAATGAAAAAGAAAAAAAAAGTTGAATGAATATTTGCCAAAAATAGAAAAAGAAGAGAAGTATGGCAAAGAAAGAAGAAAAAGAGAAGGAAAGTGGTGGCTTATTAAGAGAAAAGCTCTTATAAAAATGTTCGGAAGAGTGGGGTATTGAAGTAAGGTTATCCAGTGCTTAAAGAGTTGTGTTCAAAACTAAGAGATTAAGTTCTTTTGCTTGTTGAATCTTTCCCATTCTTTCTTAACCTTTATCTTAGCCTAACGTTACAAGCTTAGTAAAGACCTATTGATCCAATGTAGTGTGATTTTTCTATAATAGTGGAGAGTGATTTGAAAAAAAAGTCTATGGAGTTTGATATGTGATTGATGTCACGCGATTTAATATATTTTAGAGGCCAAGACTTGTATTCATAATTGTTATGCATAAAATCATCCAGGTGTTCGGATTAATGGATTGTGGCAAGATGGATATTCAGAGTTAATAACGATTTAAGATTGATGCTTGGATTACCTTTGGATTTGGGTGAAATTTAATGATTCTTTGTGCTGTATGTTGTGTGCAATGTTTAAGACAAAAGTGAATTACTCTTGGTTAACACTAGTAATGCTTTACTTTGTTTATGATTCCCACCATGGAACTCATCTCTTGTTTCCGCTTGAATTGCTAGAGACTAGCAATAAGCTAGTTGGGGGTTGTGATAAGAGCCATAAAATGCACCTCAAAGATGTTTAATTGTTAGCATTTTATGATTCTTCTCATTCTTTATTGCACTCTTATGTGTTGATAACTCTTAAGTAATCTCATTGGACTACTAACTTATTCAAGCACATTTTCAGATGTTCTGAGTCCAAAGAAGGGAAAGAAGCGATCGTTGTTTAAAAGCATTGAGGGTCCATGCACGACGAAGCAAAGGAATAGCTACGGAGAGGCAAAGCATGGAGATTATCAGTAAAAAGGCCAGCATTGCGGTGCTGCTACTCCTCAGCAGCACCGCGGCGTCCAAAAACATGCACATTCTGACCCACCAGCCAGCACCGCGGTGCTCCTCAACAGCACCGCGGTGCCCAGAAGGTAGCCCATTCCAGCTTATGCCTAGCTTTGAGGTGCTCCCCAGTAGCACCGCAGCGCGCACACATATTTACATCTCCGAGTTAGACTTTAATTAGGGTTTTTAAACACTAGATTAAACCCAAGAATACCCTTGGTCTTTTGTACTATAAATAAGACACTTAAGGTTTAAGAGAAGACATCTTGGCTGTGAGCAAAGACCCAGAAGTTGAAGACAGCAACTCTCATCCACAAAAGAGTTTAGCCATAAACCACATGGCTAACTAACTTCCAAGCAAGGCGAAGGGATGAATCCCTAGGTGTAGTTGTTCCTATCTATCCTTATTTGGTTCAATTGTAATAAGAATTTATTGCCAAACATTGTTATGATTTACTGCTTTATCTAATTATAAGATTTTATCTATTCCGGTGATTGTATCTTTTCCTTGATACAACTTTAGTCATGTTTCTCTTATGTCGAGATTATTGGGTATAATTGAGTCCGATAAGTCTAGCCTTTAGGTTTGTCCATTACTGCAATATCGTCAACAAAGATATATTGTCGTTTCTTGATAAACCTCTAGGATAGATCGTATATGCATGAATCAGAAATAAGAAGTATTTCATTACAATCATATTAGGGTTTACACATGTTCTTATTGAATATTTTCCGATTGCATGTTTGGGATGTGAAACGTGCAATCGAGATAAAAGCAATTGAATCAAGTTAGGATTAGGACAACGAACCCAGGGAGGATTCCCGGATTCTTGTTGCCTCTCTATTATATTTCACAAACCTTCACAATTACTTCATCATCAATTTTAGATTCTTTACTTATTATATCATCTCATATTAAAGTTTACATCTTTCTTTATAGTTAACTTGTTTCCCTGTGGAATCGACACCGCAAAGCCGTGCTACAATAACCGCATTACTGTTTTGGGCGTAATCAGACCTCAGTCACTTTGAGAACTTTACTCCCCTCAACGCATCTTGGACCAACGTCTTAATACAACTCCAAGATATGGCAATCTTATAGTGGCCTTTGAAACCATTGTGCCTCAACGGGGACCAAAAGAAATGGTGCTGGTTCCACAAAAACCATGGGCATAACACAGAGGACTGTGTGGCCCTGAAACACCAAATAGAAGCCCTTATCAACATAGAGCAGTTGAAAGAATTCACCATACCACTACAGGAGAAAGTGTCAGAATGACCTTGAAGAAGTCCTGAGCGCCCACCTAGTTGAAATGAGACAAGTCAAGTCTCCCTGAGAAGTCCAAGGCTAAACCAGGGAGGGCCTAGCTAAAGAAATTTAGAAGCCATCGCAACCAAGATCATCAAGACTATCTACGATGGAAATCTAGAGGACAAACTAAGTACCCGCGGCTGGAGGTACCTTAAGACACAACGGAAAGACCTACACTAGGTCTGTGGCCTCAGTTAGTGAGCCCCACAAACACAAGAAGACGGACCAGGCAATCTCCTTCATAGATGAGGATTTGGAGGGGGTCCAGACCCCACACGATAATGCCGTGGTTGTCTTCCTTCTCGTGGCCAACCACGATGTCAGGCGCATCCTAGTCGACAACTGGAGCTCAACCACATCCTATTCTACGACACATTCCAGCATATGCAGTTAGAAGATGCATAGTTAGAACCAGTCTCCACCCTGCTTTACAGTTTCTCAAGGGTCCAATGTTCACTGAAGGTAGCATAGTTCTCCCAGTCACTACAGGAATGGCTTCGCAAGCAACCACCTAACAGACTACTTTCCTAGTGGTCAGATAACTGTCATCCTACAATGTGTTCCTCGGCCGACCCACCCTCAACAAACTCAAAGCGGTCGTGTCCACGTACCACTTAAAAATGAACTTCCCCACCGAAGGCGGGGTGGGTGAAGTCAAGGGAAACCAGCAAATCTCCAGGTCTTGCAATCTAAACTCTAGGGGAGAAAGAAGGACAGAAGCCCTCCCACTTGAGTTGGAAGACTTCAGAAATAAAAGGAAGACTTCGAGGGGCCAACTTATGGTATAATTGACCAAGGTCTGCCTTGGCGAAGATGCCTCCCGAACAGTTTAGATTGGTTCTAACCTCCCCAAAGTCCCCAAAAAATCCTTACTCGCCCTCCTTCGAAAGAATCAGGATCTCTTCACCTGGTCGACCTCACACATGCCCGAAATCAGCCCAGAAGTGATCGTGAACCGATTAAATGTGGACTCAAGCCATAAACTAGTCTTCCAGAAGAAAAGATCGTTCACTCCCGAGCAGTAAGCCAGTATCGAACTCAAAGTGGACAAGCTACTCGTGGTGAATTTCGTCCAAGAAACTGACTTCCCATACTAGGTGTATAACGTGTTGTTGGTTAAGAAAGCCAACGGTAAGTGGCAAATCTGCATCGATTTCACATACCTAAACAAAACTTGTCCGAAGGACAGCTTCCCACTGCCATAGATCGACCAGCTTGTCGATGCAACGTTATGGCATGAACTACTGACCTTCATGGATGCCTACTCCGGTTACAATCAAATCCTCATGCACAGGTCCGACCAAGAGAAAATGACCTTCATCACCAGGTAGGGATTATACTGTTACAATGTCATGCCTTTCGGCCACAAAAACGCTGGGGCAACTTATCAGAGATTAGTAAACAAGATCTTTTATGGGCAAAACGAGGCCATCCTTGGTATGAGTCCCACTCAAACAATAAGGGAAGTCCAACTGTTGATCGAACAGGTAGCTGCTCTAAGTCAATTCATGTCAAAATCCGCAGAGAAGTGCCTCTCATTCTTCAAGGCCATTAGAAAAACAAAGGACTTCATCTGGACCAAAGATTGTCAGAAGGCATTCAATGAGCTGAAAGAATATTTGGGCTCACCCTCTCTCTTGACCAAACCCATCACTAACGAAGAACTCTTTTTATACCTATTGGCCGGACAAGAAATAGTGGCCTTTATCCTAATCCGAGAAGAAACAGGCATCCAGAAACCTATGTACTATGTGTGCAAGATCCTCCATGAAGCGGAAACACAGTATCTCCCTTTGGAAAAAATGGTGTACACTCTCTTGATCACTGCCAGAAAACTCCGGCCATACTTTCAAGCGCACACTATCGTCCACCTAACGGACCAATCGTTGAGATAAGTACTCCATAAACCAGATGTCTCTGGGAGGATGGTCAAGTGGCCCATAGAGCTCAGAGAGTTTGACATCCGATATCATCCCCGCAACACCATCAAAGCTCAGGCCTTTGCAGATTTTATCATTGAAACAACACTCAAAGGAAACATAGATCAATACGGTCAAACTAGTTCCACAGTGGACCCTCCATGTTGATGGTTCCTCCAACAGCACCGGAAGTGGGGCCGGGCTCATCCTGTGTAGCCCGGACGGTTTCACCATTGAGTACGCCTTAAGATTTGGGTTCAGTGCCTCAAACAACAAAGCTGAGTACAAGTTGTTGCTTTCCGGAATAAAGTTAGCCAAAGTGATGTCCGTCGAGGCTTTGGATGCATATGATGACTCATAGCTGGTGGTGAACCAGATCAATGGGGAATTCAAGCCCCGAGGAGAGAAGATCGCCCATTACCTAGAGAGGGCCAGAGAACTCGTCGCTAAGTTCAAAATATTTCAGATAAACCAGATCCCACGGGTAGAAAATTCGAAGGTTGATTCCCTAGCTCGACTAGCCTCCTCCCGCCAGCTAGAGCCCACGTGGGTAGTTTACCTCGAAACACTCGTTGTCCTAAGCATCGAGGAGATCTCTATACTGCCTATGACCAAAAGAGAAACTTGGGTTGATCCAATCCTCCGATATTTGCGAGATGGCCAACTCCCCGAGCAAAGAGGCGAAGCCAGAAAAATAACTTCCCGAGCGTTGCGGTATACGGTCATAGATGACTAATTATACGAGAGAAGCTTCATGATGAGAGTCATAAAATGCACCTTAACAGTACTTAATTGTTAGCATTTTAGGGTTGATCTAGGTTTGAATTGCACTTTTATACCTTAACAACTCTAAAGTGTCATTCTTGGATCATTGATCTATTTCGATGCATTTTCAGGTACTTTAAGTTAAAAAGAGATGGAAAGGCTATCATTGCTTGAAGCATAATGACTCAATGAACACCGGAGTGAAGGATCACAAGCACTTGGAAAGGAGTTTCACTAAATTGCCATAATTTCCCGTACAGATCAATCATTTTTGTAAATTAAACTGTATTGATACAAGAAGAACCAGGAGATGAGCCATATATGATCAGAAAGATCCATAAGTCTATTTTCTAGAGAATTTTATGGTTCATAAAAATGATTTTTCTAGAGAAAGTTATGGCAGTTTTAGTAGACGAAGGTCAAGCTGAAAGATGCCTAGGGCGCTTGAGCACACCAGACCTGCGATCGATCGCAAGTGCACACTCACGACATCCCACATCGGTCAGAAATACCTTGCAGTGTACCATAGTGTGCTCAAGTGCTCCAAGCTGCAATCAAGCGCACTTGGGCAGTATCCCACATCGGATAGAAAACACATAGCACTCCGGCAGTTTCCCTATAAAAGCCCCACTCCACTTCAGCTTTGGGAATCATCGGGGATCAGATCCAGAGGGCCTTTAGGAGAAACCCAGTGAACTTTTGGAGGGCAAGCTGAGGAATCTCTGAAGCTTTGCTACCAAAGGGGAGATCATTGAGAGGCCGGAGGCAGCTCAAGGAAGTATGAGCTCCATGGCCAGCTAATCTCCAAGCAAGGCAAAGGGGTGAATCCCTAGGTGTAGTTGTTCTTATTTTTTTTTTCTTGATTTTGTTATAGTATGAATTTATTTTCATTAAACATTGTTATGATTTACTTTTTTTATCTAACTAGAAGATTTCCCATTAATCCGGTGATTGCATCTTTCTCACCCATATAAGTCTAGTCATGCTCTTCTTATGTGATGTTGTTGAGGTGTGATTGAGTCCGGTAGATCTCTTTTCTAGATTTGTCCATTACTGCAGTATTGTCATTATGGTATATTGTTGTTTCTTGATAATCTATAAGTTAGGTCATGTGTGCTTGAAAGTAAAGAGTACTTCATAACAATTACATTAGGGTTTACTTATGCTTAATTGAATATTTGTCGATTGCCTGTTTGGGATGTGAAACTTGCAATCGAGATAAAAATAATTGAATCAAGATCGGAATAAGGCAATGAATCTAGGGAGGATTCCCAAAATCTTGTTATATCTATCCATCATATTCTTCAATCTATTTACACAATTTGCTCACAACTCAGATTCTTCCATTTAATCTTTTATCATTTGTGTTAAGGTTCACACCTTCTTTTGTAGTTAACTTGTTTCCCTATGGAATCGACACCCGAAAGCTGTGCTACAACTAACGCATTACTCTTTGGGCGTAATCACCTCACAACGCACTATCTAAAAAGTCTAGGGCCAACCAATGTTGATTATGCCCTTCAAGAAGTTCACGAAGGAGTCCGTGGATACCACATTGGAGGCCGAGCCCTAGCTTCAAAATTCTTCGGCAAGGCTACTACTGGCCCAATATGCAAGAGAAGCCATGGAATTGGTCAAAAAGTTCAAGAGATGCCAACAGCACTCTTCAATACCCCACCAATCGGTGAATCCTCTTACCTCAATCACTAGCCCGATCCCCTTTGCCATGTGGGGATTGGATATCCTCAGCCCCTTCACCGGAGCACCTAGCCAACGAAAGTACCTCATTATGGTGATAGACTACTTCACCAAGTGGGTAGAGGCTGAACCACTAGCCAGCATAATCGATCACCAGACTCGAAGCTTCATCTGGAAGTCTATAGTGTGTCGTTTCGGTATTCCCCGTATACTAGTGACGGACAATGACAAACAATTTGATATTGCTCGATTCAAAGTGTTCTGCGAAGAACTGCACATCGAACACTGCTTCTCTTATGTCGGGTACCCACAGGCCAATGGGCAGGCTGAAGTAACCAATAGAATGCTTCTGTATAGCATCAAGAGGAGATTAGATAAAGCAGACAGATAGTGGACCAACCACTTGTCGAATGTGCTCTAGGCCGAACCATTGCTCGAACACCCACTGAGGAAACCCCCGTCTTCATGGCCTATGCTTCCGAAGTGGTCATCCCCTTAGCAATTGAGGTGCCCTCGCTACAAGTGCAGAGTTTCGAAAGCGAAAGCAATGAAAAAGCCCTACAGATGAACACTGATCTTATCGACGAGGCTCGAGATAAGGCTCAGATCTGGCTAGCTGCCTATCAGCAAAGGGCCGCCAAATATTACAACTCTCGAGTCCAAAGCAGAAACTTCAAATTACATGACCTTGTCCTACGGAAGAATGAAATATCCCACCCTTGAGAAATAGGGAAGCTAGTCTTGAACTAGGAGGGCCCATATTGCATTAAAAGTTTGTGTCGATCTAATGCCTTTGAGCTTGAGGAGCTAAATAGAAAACCTGTTCCTCACACTTCGAATGCCGAGAAAGTCCATCAATTCTACCAATAGTGCATGCCTCGTAGGCAGCACACAAAGCACACCGGTTGACTAAAGTTGTAATGATAAAAGTACGATTGTAATAAGAGACAGCAAGTTGAAAAGAAACCTGAACTTCATTAAAATTGCAAAAGAAGTTGCCAAGAAATTATCGGCCTTGAAATACGAAAAGAAACGAAAACTAGGGCGAGACCCTCAGAGGGTGGCCTCTCCTCACTAACCTGAGTTACCGCCTCTGCCTTGTCGACAGTAGCCTCCTCATCCTCTAGGGGTCTCAGTAGGTCAAGAGTTGAGAAATTGGTCTCAGGGTAAAATGCCTCAGCTCTCTTCTTGGCTTCTAAAAGCCCTTGAGGTATTGCAAGCCCCCTTCCTGTTCATCTGTCATCTGGTATGAGGTCAAGCCCTTGAAGGCAGCCAAGGCGTCCTACACTTTCATCCGGGTAAGGGCCTCGGTCTCCTTCTTGAGCAGCTGCCCTGTAGAGATGGTGACGTCCCTCTCTCAGACAGCTTTAACGCTGGCCTAGTTAGCTACCTCCAAAGATGCTTACAGCTAGCGGACGAGCTCAAAACTCTCGTCTAGCTTATGTTAAGTGCGACCCAGCTTCTCGGCTATGTCCAGGCACCGGCATGACAATACTGCTGGCAATAAAGCCAACTAAAATGAAACAAAAACTGTTAGTCATCAACAATACAAAAAGTCAAAAAAAGAAAAAGAAGATGAAGAAAGAGAAGAACTTAATACCTAAGAACCTAAGGTCTAAGCAGCGGAGTAGAGAGCCTCAATAGGCCTCCGCGACAGCTCAAGCATGTCCTCAGGTGGAACCCCCAGGGCTAGATGTTCTCGGGCCACTCGGGGGTGTGAGAAGATGGAGTCATCGGGATAAAGAGGGGGCAGCAGGTAAGACAGGAGCAGCCTTCGGCTCAAGAGAGTGCCTGGGTGGGCTCTCCAGATCAATAAGGGTGGGGGAAGTAACACGAGCACTCTTCCTTACACTAGAGGCGAGCTTCTTGGCTTACTCTTTAGCTTTGGTCGTCGCCTTCATCTCTACCCAAGACATCAAAGAAATTGCTAAGTATGAAGTAAAGAGGAAATGATATAAAGCAAAACACAAGCAATAAAAGCAAAATATAAACCAAAGTATAAAGCAGCGGGCATAGGGTTACCACTCTCTATAGATGCCTCGGGGCATAAAGGGCAGAGACCGAGCCTTGCCATCTCCTCATTATCGTAAAGGACCTCCACATCCATAGAAGCGGCCACTATGGCACTCACGGTCTCCTGCTCACGGTGAAGAAGGCTCAGCTTCTTATATTTTTCTGCCCGATCTAAACTCCACGTGAGTGGGACCTCAAAATCACTCTCACCCTAGATGAAGAAACACTTCTTCCACCTTTTGATTGAAGATGGCATCTTCTTCAGCGGCCTTCTCTTCGCCTACGAACTAATCATGACCCATCTAGTTTAGCCATGCTTGCTTATCTGGAAATGAGCTTTAAAAACGTTGAGGTTCATCAATCCCCCCACTTTCGAACAGACACAAATAAAGGCCATGATCAACCGTACCAAGTTCAGTACCAACTAGCATAGTGCTACATCGAAGTACCATAACACCGCACAAAAGAAGGGGTGTAGGAGAAAACATAGTCCGACACTCATGTGATGCTCATACACACATAACTCGTAGGGTGCGCGACTCGTAAAGGCATCACAAGCCCTTTTCTCGACCTTGGCTAACGTAAGGGCGTATTCCCTCGGGATATAATATGCCCTTTGGATCACCTCAAGATCCTTCTCCCTAATTTTCCTGGGAACAGTGTTCGTGGAAAACTCCTACTGTTCCCTATCTTCGATAGCCATATCCCTTCTAATCTTGGGTAGGGTTGCATCTACCTCATCCTCGTCCCCGAATGAGAAATCCTCTTCATACTCCTCCACTACAGTTATATAGGGCACCATGGCTAGTGACCTCTCTCTGACCTCAGCTCCTTCTGAGGTCTCACTTCTAGAAGAGGACAAGTCTGACCCTGTCTCCTCAGCGGTACTACTAATACTACTGCTACAACTACTAGACTTATCGTAAAAACTATCTATTGAAGACATGAGAAATGGGAGGAGGAGACTCACCTAGTGTAAATAGCTCAAGAAACTTCATTCTCAGCCAGACGCCTCGATATCCCACTCTGAGCACACTGGAACCTTGAAACGACAACGAAAATACCCGTCACTAAGGATGACTACGAAGTAAAGATGACTACAGAGCCACCTCTCACAAAAAAATTTGAAATTCCAAGCTTTAAGATGAGTCCAAGGGCTCTCAAACTTTCTCTCTGAAAATTGCTAGAATGAAGGGAAAAGCAAAGCACCCTTATATAGGAGAAAAATATGGGATGAACGAGGCAATTTAAATTAAATGGATGGGAAAATATGACATTTGAAGTACCCGAGGCCACTTTTACGCTCTCCAAGGATCCCCAGTCACAAACGAGGAAATGTTTGGTCCGCTCGAGGCACCGTTCCATTCCCCAAGAGAACAAAACATTAATGAGCTCTGCTGTTTTCACTCTGAACTACTGCGCACATTAAATAATCCAGAAAGGCCACATGTAAACGAAAGTTCTGGAGAACAGTTTAAATGGTTTTCCCAATTTTAGGCCTAAAGAAAGATGGCCCAAGGCCCAAACACCAGAACATTTTTTTGGGCCTGAGATGCAAGAAGCCCAAAAGTCCACCTAAAACTTCACTAGAAGAAGCTCAAGTCCCACCAAAAGCTTCAAAGCTCAGACCAATGTCTCCAAGGCCGAGCATATTGATTGTTACTTATATTCTCGGACCAAAGTCTCCAAGGCCGAGCATATTGATTGCTACTTATATGCTCAGACCAATGTCTCCAAAGCTGAGCATATTGATTGCTACTCATATTCTTGGACCAACGTCTCCAAGGCCTAGTATATTGATTATTACTCATATGCTCGGACCGACGTCTCCAGGGCTGAGTATATTGATTGCTACTCATATGCTTGGACCAAAGTCTCAAGGCCGAGCATATTGATTGCTACTCATATGCTCAGACCAATGTCTCCAAGGCTGAGCATGTTGATTGTGGCTCATACACTGGGCCCAGTATCGCCAAGACCGAGCATGTTGACTGAGGCTCATACGCTCGGCCCAATATCACTAATACCGAGCATATTGACTACTGCTCATATGCTTGGACCATTGCTTCCAAGGCTGAGCCCTACCATACTTTCTTAAAGCACATAAATATACTTAAAGAAGTGGGGGCCTTTGATATAGCCAATAAATACACCTAATAGCAAGACGACATGTGGATAACCCTAGGTCCAATGACGAGATGGCACATGGACAACCTTAGGTCCAATGACGAGATGACACATGGACAATCCTAGGTCCAATAAACAAGATGATATGTGGACATTCCCATGTCCAATGGCGAGACGACACATGGAGAACCCTAGGTCCAATAACAAGATGACATGTGGACATTCCCATGTCCAATGGCGAGATGAGACATAAACTGCCCTAGGTCCAATGAAAAGATGACACGTAGATAACCCTAGGTCCAATAACAAGATGACACGTGGACATTCCCATGTCCAATGGTGAGATGACACATGGACAGGCTATTGACAAACCCACTACCATTCTCGGACACCCCCGCACATACCTGTAAGCATAATTCTAGGGAGTACCACTCCTGGACACCCCCGCACAGACCTGCTAGTGTGATTCTAGGGATCACGACCCTCCTTGGGCACCTGGTCATACTTACTGACAGAGGGACGGGATCTCCGAGATTGCCCCATCCCAACCACAAGGGCAACCTCTCCTCCAAAATACTATAAAAGGATCAAGGTATGCAAACGCAAACGCATCTTTATATTTTTAAGCTCATTTACTGAAAACACTAGTATCATAATTCTCTCAATTTCTCTAAAACCTTATACTAACAAAGGTGTCGGAGTGTCTTCAAAGGCATCACCCCCCTCTCATCTGGCAACTCCCTAGTTCACCCCTACTTCTTTGTGCAGGTCCCCCTGAGACGCTAACCTCCAACTGAGCATCATATTTTTGGCATCAATAGGTTACACAAGCTATGAAAAGAAGTTAATAAAGAGAAGGGTGAAAATAAATTAATGTGGATCGGATGGATGGACCATGGTATGAGACAAGATTATTGACATCGATTGTGTGAGCGGTGGACAAGATCAAAACGGACTCACCGCTCCTAAGTTGCATATGAAAACAAATGGGTGGAAGATGAGGTAATCCACCATATTGGGGTCCACTAATATGTCAGCTCACAAGGAGGTTTTGCTATGATTTATCTGACTTTAATTAGTTAGCTTAATTAGTATCACTAGATAGCTAAATTAATTTGATATGTTAAATATTTATATAGTAAATAGTATCATGTTATATTTCTTCAAGCAATATGATTAATCTCTTTTTTTAAAAAAATATACATTAATACAATGTTAAATTTATTTTTATTGACAAATTGTATTACTATATGTATAATTAGTATGCAATTTATCGATTTTTTTAAGAGAATAAATTTATTAATTAAATGCATTAATTTGTATTGTAACAGAGCTATGATAAAAGCATGCAAAAAAAATATGGTGAGGATACATTCTCACAGCCTGACTTGGACCCCATAGAATGGATGACAATATCCAATGGAGTAAATAAGGGATGATTCTGTGGCTACAGTCCCAAAACTCAGCAGTATGCAGTTCATCCTCCATCGCCAATTCCTCAATGTTTCACAATTACCCCTTTTTGAAGAGTCCAACATAAGGGAGTTTGTGCAATAACACGTGCACCAGCAGTTGCAGCAGTGGCATGAAGCAGCAACAAATTTAGGGTAAATGACAACAACTTTAATGGTAGATGAACAAAAATTTGCAGAAAGTGATGAAACAATTTTTTCTGTTGTTGAATGTGCCTCGTGGAAACAAAAGAAATCTATTTTGGATTTTGTAGTAAAAGCATGGGTTTTTGACTAAAGATGTTAACACTTAGAGATTTTAGGGAAGAAAGTATAAAATACTTATCCAATGGATAAGTTGGAGTACCGACACATCTTTGTGGTCGAATGTGACTTGTGAAAGCAAATGAAATCCATTTTGGATCACTGGTTTGGATTCTGTAGCAAAAGTATGTGTTTTAGGCTAAAAACGTTAACACTTAATGGTTTGAAGGGTAAAAATATAAAATACTTATCCAATGGACGAGTTGGGGGAACCACCTCGTCTATGTGGTTGAATGCGATTCATGGGAACAAACAGCATCCATGTTGAACCACCAGTTTGGATTCCATAGCAAGGGTTTGAAACTTTTAAATGATTTTAATTTCACATTCATTTCAATGTAATGAATATATATCTTATAGCTTTTATTTTGTTGAAGTTTTACTTTGGTGACTACACATGATGAGGGAGTTGATGATGATAAGGACTATTCATGGATCTGTGATAGGGTTTTTTTAGAACATCATCAAAATTTCATTTGTAAATATTTTTTTTAAGATTTGATGATATATATGAAGAATTATATTTTCTAAATATTTTTTATTAATATAATTAGGATTTGATTATATATATGGATGTAATTTGAATTGGTTTTAATATTTTTTAATTTAAAAATATTATTTTAATATTAAATAAAAATAATATTTTTTAATATTATCAACAACTAAAGATCTATTGTTGATAATAATTCATTTTGTAGCTAATGCTAATATTTTATATTATTTTTAAAGGCAACAACATTTTTTATTTTCCAAAATACTTTCGGGGAGAAAAAATTATCGTTGATTCCGTCATTGATAGTTTTTCAGCGACGAAATTGTTTTTGTCACTGAAAAAGTGAAACTAACGACATGAGTATTAGCGATGCGTGTAAGAGTATGTTTGGGGAGAGTAGAGAGGACAGTCTATAAATATGTTTGTGTCCATCGCTGATACATAGGTTTCTTGTTGTGTAAGTATTTCTCCAATTAATTAGGGGAGACTAGAGAGGATGATTTGTTTAGTATAAGTCTAAAGAGTATCTTTGGAGACAAATAAATTCGATAAATTTTATGGAATCCATTTCTAATTTCCTACTTATGATACATTCCCACTATTTTTTTAGGAAATTATTTTCTTTCTTTTTCTTTTTTGCTAGTTTGCATTTCCTAGTAGACTATGGTTTAGTAATACTATAAATATGTAAAGCCCTAAGGCTCTTTCATTCAAGCAAATAAAAATTACAGCTCATTGAAGCTTCGGTTATTGGTGTAATGATCCATCTTAGACAGGCTCTACGTGAAACAAAATCATTACCTTTAAGCACCGAGCCCTAACCTATAAATGCATGCCATATGACATTTGAGCACAACCACATAACCATAGTTCCACATTACATCAGGAGTTATACTAACATATCCAATTTTACACAACATCATCACCACCTCTACTTAAATTCAAGACACTTCATATGAATTACAAAGCATAAGGGAAAATTCATATTACATAACAATGATTTATAACTTTCCCAAATATGACTATTGAGGACTAAACTCTAAAATAACATGATGAGGACACCATCCGCGTGGACCCACCAAAAAAGATTCCAACTCGGCAACTCTTCAATAGAGCTTACCCCAAAATCCTTACTAATCACTTGTGAAGAAAATAAAAGAGAGAGTGGGTGAGATAGAAAGCCCAGTGATGTTCACTTACCAAGAAAACTTGATTTTTAAATCTTATTACCGAGCCTTATTATCTTTGAATTTAGTCTGGAATACACACACATTATCTTTGAATTTAATTTGGAATACACATACACATTACCAAACATATAACGACCCATCCTAGACAAGCCCTACCTAGAGCATAATCATTACCTTTAAGCACCGAGTCCTAACTTGTAAATGCAATGATGACACTGAGCCACAATCACAAAATCACAGTTGCACATTATATCAAGACTTATATTCACATATCCAATTTTACATAGTATCATCATCACCTCTACTCAAGTTTGGGACATTTCATATGAATTATAGAATGCATGGGAAAATTTAGATTATGTAGCAGTTCTTTACAATTTTCCCAAATATGACTAAAGAGGAATAGACTCCAAAATAACATGTTAAGGATGCTATCCACATGGACCCACCTAAAGAGATGTTAACACACAAGCTCTTCACTAGAGCTTACTCTAAAATCCCAGCTAATCACTTGAGAGGAAAATAAAATAGAGAGGATGTCTCCCCACGTGCCAGCATGTTAGCCATCATCATAGTCTAGACTCGTGGGAATCCCATCATTTCTCAAACTCGAAGGTCCTACTATTAATAAAAAAAATTAAAATTTTCTAAGTTATTAAGTAATTAAAAGGAATCCCATGGTCTAATACCAACCCCTCAGACCACTCTCCCCTCCTATGGTCCTACATGCCCTCATAGCCGAAGGCTCTACATTTATTATCTTTGAATTTAGTCTGTAATGCACACGCATTCAACACACAATCAAGAAAAAATGTAACCATAATTTTCATAGATCAACACAAGAATACATATGTCACAATCACCACTAAGCAACACATTCAACAATATTATCATGCAACACATTTAATTTAACTTATATGTACACTTTGGATATATATAACCGAGCCTTCAGTATATATATTCATCGAGTTATCCAAGTTTTATAGTTTTTAAATTTTCTTCTTGAGTACCAAAAGTAATATGAACTCACTTTAACATTGCATTGCAATCTATGAATCAATAAATAACAACTCCTAGATACTCGTACCCTCGCTCCTTTCCATACCTAATCATGATACCAAGTGTATTAAGAACGTGTAACTTTACCCTTTTAATTATGCAATGATAATGACATGACTTGATGCATGCTCATGTGTTTTTAATACATTTCCCAACCCCTGAAACTAAGAAATTAATTGAGATTCATTAAATAAATTAAAATATAGATTTAACCTTCACATTTTCTAGTCTCTAATATCTTACATTTCCAAAATAGGTTTTAGTCCTATTTTTTTCTTTCTCAAAGGTCAAATCACCAAGTCATATTTTCATCAATTTCACGTAACCTAATACCTTCATTAACTACTATGTCTTGATTTCTTAGAAAACTTTAGGTAGCTAAATCCTCTCACTTTCCTGACAAAGATTCCTTTAAGATCAAAGAAATCATAGTAAAAATTTAATAAGAAATTTCGGATGAGTTCCTTATGCTTTTTGGACTTCCTTAATTTTTTAATAGCCATAAATACCCTGTGTATGATTTACAAAGCACTCCCCCCATACTCCAAATCAAATGTAGCCCATTCACCTCATTACATATACACATTTCATCAAATATACCTTTCCACCTCAAGATAAGGATTTACATCGCTTACACAAATCAAAATATCACATTCTACATTATTTGACCGAATCATAATTAAGGACTTGAACTCAACCAAAAAAAATAATATATTTTATCTCCTCCACTTAATTATAAACCCATCATTTACCAAATTAACAAATTCTTAATTTCTAATTGACATCTTAGTATTTACTCATATTCCATGAATTTACCGATTTGGTATATAAATTGTTAATGGCCTTACATCACTAAGGATCACTTATTCATGTATATAATTTTTTTTATAAATATATATAGGAAAAATATATCCTTACTTCATGCATCATTCAATTTTCATGGGTTGATCACAAACGAACAACTATTTACCAAATCACTTATCCCCCATTATTCGATAGTAGTAAGCCCTACAAGCTAATAGAATTTGATATCTAGGCGTATTGTTATCAATCTTATTGATTTATTGAAAATAAATATTAATTTAATGACATTTATGTTATTTATCATGTTAATTATAAATCACATTATGTTTTCATGATAAAGCCCATAGAATAAAAACAACTGAAACAAGCACCCTGATGAGATCATGCTAATGAGATGTATTTCTTTAAGCTCTATTCTAAAATGTTCCTAATCATAGGATCAGTAAGAATGGAATTAGTGAATCCGGATAGATTAGTATATACTATGTTTCCTCAAGAGATTGAGGGTGATTGACGGATGAGACACTAAAATAAGTTATGTAGGTGCTTATTAGAGAGCAGGAACACAGAATTGACTTGACTAAGTAATTCCAAATGAAAATTTTTCTGGCTATCAATAGGAGTTCTTACATTGCAGTTATGCAAGTGATCTTTAGACTTAAGGTACCATGGATTCCTTGTGTATAAGTCATCATACTTTGATGATGATTAAATGTGATTCTAATCATGTGTCACATAAATGTAGTAATTAGATATGACCACTTATGCATAGAAGTATGAGAGTGTATAAAAGAGGATCCATCACTCTCAGTAAAAAGAGAGATATTGCCCTATCTGATCTGATTAAGTCATAACTTGGAAATTATTTTGCCAAGGTGGTGCAAAAATTAGAAAAGAGTTTCTAATTTGACCATTTAAGTTATAAACTTAAGATCAAGATACATATGATTAAATAATTAAGGTTTTATAATAATTTCATACCTTAAGTTTAATCAAGGACATTGCATAATGGAAGGTTTGAATTGTATGGTAACTGACAATGGAAATGTTCACATTAAATTCATATTTCCTAGGTAGTCATAACATACTGCAAGGTGTGAATTGTGAATTGTAGAAGCCCATAAGAATTAATTGTAATTAATTTTTAGTTAAAGATAGAATTAAAATGACTTTTAATTAATTAGATAGGATCCAACTGTTACGTAAAAGTTATGACCTATTGCTAGCGTGATATTGAACTTAAGGTGTCACATAATTTGGAATTTACAAGAATAAGAAAAACTAAAGAGCCAATAAAAAGATTTCTAGAAATTAATCAAACTAGAAGTTTAATTACAATTCTAGAAATCCTAGAGCTTTTAGGAGTAATGATTCTATATTTCAGGGCTTCCATTTGATAGAAACCCTAATGAAACATTTAAGTCTTAAAATCAAATTTTAGACACACACTCTCTCTAAAAAAAATGAAAACTCTAGGGCTACCACTCATAAATTTTGGCCTATTCTAGTCCTCCTCAACACATGGTGCTCGACATCTCGAAGAAGGATATCCTCATTCTTGGTTGTTCGAGTGGATACACTTAGAGGTCGGATGCTTTAATGACTCAACTCTCCAATGAATTGGCAACCAGAATCTTCATGAAGGTATAAATCTCTAACCTTCTAT
The DNA here is from genome assembly GCA_023935145.1 of Bretschneidera sinensis. Taxonomy (NCBI): domain Eukaryota; kingdom Viridiplantae; phylum Streptophyta; class Magnoliopsida; order Brassicales; family Akaniaceae; genus Bretschneidera; species Bretschneidera sinensis. The sequence goes on from CM043699.1 coordinate 53,902,867, forward strand.
GGAGATAATTGTATTCATTCTAATAGATCCATAGAGAGTCATTTTGGAATTATCATAGCCAACTCTATGGATTATTAGAATAAGATTTAATTCTATTATTATTGTTTGATAGATTTCACCTTAGAATTCTTATGATTGCGAATTGAAGAATCTAGAAAATCAAATTAAGGTTTATGAAATCATAGGTCATGAAATTAATTTTTTTATTTGATTATTATCATTAGATAATAATAAGTTTATTGGAGAAACAATTTTAAACCAATAAGTATTGGTTAGAATCAATTTAGTTGATCGAAAATTTAATTTTTGGATTGAATGAAATTGAATTTGGGATGAAAATCACGAGAAATCGGGTGAAAATCTGCACAAAAAATGAGTCTCTGGGAGTTGACTCTTAGGTTGAGGGAGTAGGTTCCCTGGGACAGAAAATCGTAAAAACATTTAGATGAGCTTAAGAATTGACTCCCAAAACCCAAAAGTCGACTATGACACTTAAAAATAAGTAAGTGTTTCAAATTTTCTCAAAATTTAAACAGATTTTTAATTGACATCAATTGTTTAAGTTTTATCTTCAAAAGATCTAAATTAAATTAGTTTATATTATTAAGAATTGTTCTTAATTTTGAAATTAAAAGTTTTAAGAAATTGGAGTTTGATTAGAAATTAAAACTGCAAAATCCTTACATTGGATTTATGAATTCTAATGAACAAGGAATCAAAATTCTATTTGGAAAAGATCAAAAGAAAATCTTTGATAACCTAATTGGATTAGAAATGCAATCTATGAATAAGTCCATAACTAGAGTAGAAATAATTTTTGTCTATTATGCAATATGATTGTATGAGTGGATGATTATTGAATTAGACCTTAGCAATTTGTTGAATTTGTTGGTATTGTCTTTTTTTTTTTTGTTATTCAATTTAAATGGGGTGTACATAACTCGCCTTCTCTTATTTCTCTCAATGAAAATTTCTATCTTCTTCCAATGTAACTCCCATTGACTTATGATCAAGGTTTCTTATTTATTTGATATGTATAGTTACTTAGAATTAAATAAGATTTTATTTTAAGCGAATCAAGGAGTGCGTAAGGAAACATAGTGAATCATTTAAAGATTGAAAACCCATGATTGTATGAGATATATTCATGTAATAACTACCTAAGATTTGACCAAGTGATTTACTTTATTGGCTCAAGTAAATTACGCTTAGAAAGTTCATAGTCAATACCTAGGATTTTATGCATGTGATCTATGTTTGCTATGCATGAGATATGTGTTTTATATGTATTTGATGCATGTTATATGATGATATTTAAACATAATAACCTAAATCCCTCACAAACAAAAGTTTAATATTAGATTTTAAATGAAAATAATTAGGATTGATTGTTTATAACCTTCCACCATTATAGTCAATATGCAAAGTTTCTTATATGTGTAAATTTGTTGCGCTACCATAAGGTTTACACAAATAGGAATATTATAGTGTCCATTAAAACATGTAATGTATATGAGGTAAACAAATGATATAGTTTTTTTGCACTGCCGCAAGGGTTATATTAGTAATTTATACTCATAAGGAATGGTGGGTTTGAATTAACTAAAATGTATATAATTTGTTGCCTACGATAAGCTCATATGCATTTAAGAGCGTAAATTATGATTGAAAATGATAAAAATTATCTACTTATCGAGTGCATTGTAGTTTGTTGCGCTACCGTAAGGCTATAATTTGCAAGTGATAGGATCCTAATCCCCACTAGGAAACCTTCCAAAGAGGTTTTTTTGCTTTCCACATGAGGGTTGTGGGAATCGAAAAGAATAGTGGGAGACACCATTTAGACTAAAGACTAAATCTTCATGATTGTTAATAAAATGAATGAACACTAATTTATCTATTATTATATCGTAGATCATAATATGTAAACTCACTATCGTTCACACTTGATGCAAACAAATTGATTGGTCCAATCTCCTAAAATGGCTAAGAAATTTGAGAATCTTTCTCAATTATGAGAAAATGATATAGTTTCTTGATAATTTGTTTCCAACAACTGTTGTTGAGAATATTTTGGAAGAAGAGGTGGCTACTTTTGAGAAGGGCAAAAGAATAACATGTGGGCTAGATGTTACATGCTAACATCTATGTCTAATGAACTTTAGAAGTAACATGACAAGATGAAAATTGCTTATGCGATATTACTTCATCTACAAAAATTGTATAGTAGGCATAGTTGCAATGTAAGGTTTTAAATCTCTAAAGTCCTTTTATAGACTCGTGATCAACAATATCGAGCAATTAGACTGGTTCATTTTAGTATAGATGTTGAGTTAAGTAATAAATTTATTCTTTAATCCTTTATAGACTCATTTTCATAGTACGTTATGAATAATAACATCAATAAGATTGAAGCTATACTTTTAGAACCCATTATGTTGACGACTATAGAAGCTACAATCAAGAAATTTTATACATCCATTATGTTTATCGATGAGGCTTCCTCTTCTAAACATAAGGGCAAGATTGTCCTGAAGAAGAAGAAGAAACCATTGAAAGAAAAGGGAGGTGTCAACAAGGCTAGCTCATCAAAAGCAAAGAAAAGTAAAGGACAATGCTTTCATTGTGGCAAATATGGAAACTAGAAAAAAAAAACTGCAACGATCACCTTGAAAGAGAAGCCTTCGGAAAACATGTCTCAGTTGTTTTTCAATGAAATTTAGTTATTAGTTAATAATGCTTCTACTTGGGTATTAGATACCGAGTATGGTTCTCGCATTTACAATAGTTTGCAAGCATTGGGAAGGAGTAAGAATTACTACATTAGCCATAGGGACTCATTACATAGGTTTACCATCTAGATGTACACGGTAAAGTATTTCATATTGAACAACAAAGGAAAGGAGATATAATATAAACGATTCCTATATGTGGCACTTAAGACTGGGTCATATTAATTAGAATAGCGTAAAAAAGTTGGTAAAAGATGGATTCTTGGATCTATCAGATTTTGAATCCTATCTAACTTGTGAAACCTATCTTATAGAGAAATGACTAAATCTCCATTTAATGGACATAGAGAAAGAGCCATTGATGTATTAAGGTTTATACACACTAACTTGTGTGGACCTTTAACAGTCAATGTTAGAGGAGGTTACTCCAACTTCATTACAAATCTTAATCATTTGAAAAGTTCAAAAAATTGAAAAGTGAAGTAAGCTGAATGAATCGAAAAATACTCCATTGAATTGAAGAATGTCAAAGGGAAAATATTCTCAAGCTTCCATAGGATGAAGGGAATATCTTTCTCAAGCATCTCCACATGCTCAACGAACAGTTTAGTTGTGCATATGTCCCTGAAGAAATTACTTAGGTCTGTTAGCGCATCCCACATAGGGTCAGGTGAAAAGTCACGAAATGCCAGGCGTACATCATACAAGAAATCTCAAATTTCTGTGCTGAATATTTTCAACCAAATGTTTAAACAAAAATGAATCGAGTTTGTTGAAACGACGACTAGGGAAATGCGGATCAAGGAGAGAGCCTATCTATTTTCAATTATCTAGGTTGTACTTTTGTTCGTGAGACTATTAGAGTCGTGGATGGTAAAGAGCTAAAGGTTGTAGAGATCTACGTTCTCCTTAATTGCACTAAAATTATGCCATATATGGAGTGAGTGTTATTCTCATTTTTAAATATAATGTATCATCTTACCACATATGCATATCTTAGACATTAATTAATTCATCATCATCATCATTATAGATAGTATGATGAGTCCTTGAAGAGTGCACACCAAGGCATGTCTAACAAACAAATTGAGAAGCTTCGTGAGAAGAGCTTTGCAAAATGGCTTCGGGATCTTGTAAGCCATGCTAGATGATATATTATAAATATTTTTAGTATATATTTATTATATAATATGTATCATTGAATTATATATTTTAATTATAGGTTACTAAGGATAAAACAATTAACAAACAAATACGAGGGATAGGCACTGGCTCGACGAATCGTGTGAAGTGTTATCCCATATATTATGTTAACAGATTTAAGTTTCACACCAATGAGTATGTACAACATAAGAAAATAATGAACAATGATGTATTTGTGAAAGGTAATTGTTATGATGAATATGAACGTGACTTCTGCGGGTTGTTGACAGAAGTTATAGAGCTCCAACATATAGGGATTAATAACACTGTTGTATTGTTCAAAAGTGATTGGTTTGATTTTGATAATGACTTCAAATAGACCAGCATAGTCTCATAGATATTAAGTATAAATTTAGGCTTAACTTTGATGAACCATTTATGTTGGCTTCACAAACAATACAAGTATGTTATTGCACTTACCTTTCCAATAAGAAAGGAAGAAATGATTAGTGGGCAGTGTGTAAAACAAAGGCTAGGGGCAACGTCGAATTCCCTTTGTATCAATGTCCAGATGATGATATAATGCCCATAGTTGAGGATTATTTCCAAGAGGATGAACTGTCCATTCCATGTAGAGTCTTAGATGATGATATAGATATATTAGGTATCATTCATGATGTTGGCGGTGTAATGGAAGAAGTAAATTCATCTGATATATGTGCTCGCAAAAATGAAGAAGAAAATGAGTAAGTATCAAGTATCGTTCATGATGTTGGCAGTGTAATTGAAGAAGTAAATCCATCCGATATACGTGCTCCCAAAAGAAGAAGAAGAACAAGAAAAAGAACAAGAACAAGAAGACGATAACAACTCTAGTACTAACATGGATGTTGATTAGTTAATGGTAAGATCAATTTTATTCATGGATGATGAGAATTATATAAGTTGTATGATAATAAATTGTATACATTGTATGATTTCTTTATTGTCATTTGTATAAGCTAGTTTTAAGCAGATTGTATAAATTGTCATGTATTCACATTTCAAACTTTTTCTGGAAAACATTATTACACGAGGAAGGAGTAGAGCACTTAGAGGTGCACAGGTCAGGGGCCATGGACGGGGTCCCACGATCATGGATCCGCCACGAGAGGCTAGTACTACAGAGGCTACACCACTATAGGTTGTTGCCTCTTCGCTTGGTAAAATTACCTCTCACTTTTGTGTTGTTCTTTAATTACGTCTATTTTTGTTAATTTAAAGTAATTCTTAAATAATGTATTATTTAATATGTAATTATACATTCTCTTATGCAAGGATGGATGCCAGGCCTTCTGAGGCCCTTATAGTCAGGTGCATGGTAAGAGGACCAAACAGAGAAAAGTTGTGCCAGCACAAAAGATTATTTTGAGCATATTGAGCGATAGATGTTTATATTTCTTCATTCCGTATTATTCATGTCATTAATTTTCATTAATATACACCACCTATAGATTAATGTACTTATTTTTTTATGAAAGTAGTAAATTCCATGGGTGCAAAGATGTCACCAAAAGCATTGTGACTCAAATAAGGTAGCACATGAATGGCACATGGAACAATTACTCTCAATTCAATGTGGACAGCCAGAACTCTATTTGGAATAATTTCTTGGTATAGCTTTTTGCTCAATCTTTTGTTTTAGTTTCATTGTTGTATTCTCATGAAGTGTTATATATCATATGATTGTGCTATATAAAAAATAATTGGCTACTAATCACTATTTGGTCTTAGTTGCGCTACACTTTTGCGACCCTCGAGGAGCTAAAGCTACTAGGTCTGTCCATCATAGGATTGCTGTGGCTCGCTACTCCGACTAGATGGATGAATTATGGGATAAATGTAGGCAGCGACAGGGCGAGGAAAAATCAAATTTGTATGGTTAGAATGGAGCTGAAGAGGCAATAGGCCACAGAATCCCCACTGAGAACTGGGATGCTTTGGTTAGTTTATGGGCCTCAGACACGTGGACTCATCACTGTAATACTTCGTTAGTGAATAGGTGGTCGGGTGATGATTGGCGTGTTCACCATGTTGGGGTCCATCAACACAAATGCTCACGCGACCGCATTGGTATATGTTTTCTTTCTTTCTCTACACTTTTATATATATAATTTCATGTATAGTTAAATTCACTTTATCTAACAATTTGTAATGTGTAGTCCCAACAGTTGGGCAGAGATGCCACACCTATTGATATGTTTAACAAGATGCACAAGTTCTAATCAGGGACATGTGATTATGTCGATAACAAGTCAATAGACACAAAGGTATGTATAAAATGTGTTTTTCACTTATATGCAAAATAATTTTTTATTTTAATATAGTTTGGGAAAAAATTAATAATCATATACATTTGTTTGTAATGTAGGAAACATATAACCAGCATGTTCGAGATAAGAGTGGTGGCCAGATTGAAGCATCCTCACCGGCTAAAATCATCACTGCCAAGTGGTTGCATGCATCAAGTGGGCTGAAGAAGGGGTGATTTTATGGATTTGGGGGAATAATAGATGGTCGGTCCTTTACTATGAGCTTTCCAGGTAATAGTTCCTCTGTCAGATCCACTGTATCACGGTTTAGATCGGTTGTTGATGTCAACGCGATGCAACAATAGCTGAATGAGGAGAAGACAAGAAGGGAGGAGCTTTAGTCACAGTTCACAGCAGTGAACAATAGGGCGGATGATATGCATATACATCTCTAGTCCGCGGAGCAGATATTGCATCAGCTGGCAATCCCCAGAGGTTCTATGGCGGATCCTATCACACGACCCAATGTAAGTAAAACACATTGAACTTTTTTACATTATTAGTTACCAATCGTGTATAACGAACGTCAAAAGAGTAGATAAATTAGGTAACATATGAGATGGGGTTACTATCACATCTGTTTTGTAGGATATAACTTGTGGGAATAAACGAAATCCATTTCGGATCACTGATTACAAACCCGAAAGGTTTCAAACTGAAAAAGTAGATAACTTAACGATTTTAAGGTAAACAAAGTAGGTAACTTAGCTAACGGATGACCGATTACAAACCCAGGAGGTTTCAGACTAAAAAAATAGATAACTTAGTGGTTTTAAATTCTAAAGAGTATATAACTTAGCTAAAGGATGAGGTTGGGTAACTGTCACGTCTGTTTGGTAGAATATAACCTGTGAAAATAAACGAAATCTATTTTGGATCATCGGTTACAAACCCGGGAGGTTTCAGACTGAAAAAGTAGATAACTTAGTGCTTTTAAGGTCAAAAGAGTAGATATCTAAAGGACGAGACGGGGTTATCGTCACGTTCGTTTAGTATAATGTAACTTGTGAGAACAAATAAAATCCATTTCGGATCACCAACTATAAACCTGAGAGGTTTTGGACTGAAAAAGTAGATAATTTAGCCGTTTTAAGGTCAAAAGAGTAGATAACTTAGCTAACGGATGAGACAGGGTTACTGTCATGTCCATTTGGTAGAATATAACTTGTGAGAACAAACAAAATCCATTTCGGATAACCAGTTTCAAATCCGAGTGGTTTCGAACTAAAGGTGTAGATAACTTAGCGGGTTTAAGATTAAAAGAGTAAAATACTTGTTTAGCGGAGGAAGTGGGGTTACCATCACATTTGCTTGGTAGAATGTAACTTGTAAGAACAAACGAAATCCATTTCGGATCACTAGTTACAAACCCAAGAGGTTTTGAACTGAAAAAATAGATAACTTAGCAATTTTACTTTCATAACTTATCTAGTTTCGGTTTTGGTTTACACATATATTTGATCATGTTATTTGTTATATTTTATTATAAGATCTAGCTGTAGAGGAGGATGTTGAGCACATAGACTACGATGATGACATAGACTTGACCATGTTATTTGTTATATTTTATGATTGAATGTATTTTAATTTGGTTATTCTTAAATAATATATTATTAATATACGAAATATTTTGTATTCTTGATTCCGTTTTATTTTGTATTTTTTAAATATATTTCAAATAGGTTCAATACGTTTTAACTGGAAAAAATCGAAAAAATAAATAAAACAATTTTAAAATTATTAGTATCGATGGATCCATCTATCGGTGATGACAATTAGTACCGATGGATGCATCCCTCGATATTAAGTTTTTCAATTTTTTTTAATTTTAAAAAAAAATTAGTACCAAGAGATCTAATAATATTTTAATATATTTTTAAAATTGATTGTTGTGAGTTTTAATTTACTCGCAAGCGCATGAGTCGTTTACAATATAGCATGTGTAAGTGCGAGGTCGAATCCACAGGGAATTGCATCGTGAAAATATATTTTTATCTAAACTAAACCTATTTTAACCTAGTTCCGAATTTTGAATTTTATTTTGCAAAGAATATAAACTAAACTAAATTGAGTTGAAAGATATGATAAAAATACTAAGGTTTCTGAATCCACCCCACCAAAATAAAGCATATATTTTCATGTTCTGTATAAAAGTAATCTATCAAATAATTCCAAGAATCTACCATTATACAAATCACAGCAAATACTCTAATTCAACCAAATCATCCAATGTATCCCTTTAGAATCACAATGGATATCCAATTTACTTTGGATGATCCGTCGTATCCGGCAGATGAAACACAAGGAATATCCAATTTGAACAATTTAAACATAATCAATCATAAGAATTTACTCAAACAATTGAAACAGAACATTAATACTAAAAAGATCATAATTTTACGAACATATATGAAAATATTATGCCAAACAATGGCGAGACTTCATCTTCAACCTTAGATGAAGGTTTTAACCTCTTATGATTATGAAACTAAATTTCACAATTAAAGTGCTAAACATAAAACTTTAAACTCAAAAGAAATAAATTAAAAATGACTATACATTGAGAGAAATTCCACTCGTATCTATTGTGCGGCACTTCCCCCTTGGTAGCAAAGCCTTGGAGATTCCCAAGAATGCTAGCAGAAGTCCTCCAGATTGCACCACTTTTTGATGAAGTGAAATGGGACTTTTATAGGGGAACTCCATGAGTTCAATGTGTTCTCAATCCGATACGGGATGTGGGATAGAGAATCTGTTTCCAACCGATGTGGGATGTGGGATTTAAGCCTTCATATGCCCTTCAAAACTTCTGCCCACGCTGAAATCCTGCACAGCGTGACCTTTTCCTACTAAAACATCCATAACTTTCTCTAGAAAAATCATATTTATGAGTCGTAAAATTATCTAGAAAATAGACATCTGGATCTTTCTAAGCATATATGGCTCATCTCCTGGTTCTTCCAGAATCATTACAGTTTAATCCGCAAAAATCACTTCTGCCACACTTAAATCATGCACAGCCTGACCTTTGTCTATTAAAACTGTCATAACTTTCTCTAGAAAAATCATATTTATGAGCCATAAAATTCCCCAGAAAATAGACATCCGGATCTTTCCAAGCATATACGGTTCATCTCCTGGTTCTTCCTGAATCAATACAGTTTAATTTGCAAAAATGACTTATCTGTACAGACAATTCTAGCAATTTAATGAAACTCCTTTCCAAGTGCTTGTAAACTTGTAAAATAACGAAAAAAATAACTCAAAGTAACAAATTCCTAAGCTAACAAATGTAAATTATGGGGCCAAAATATGCAATATTTGGCACTCATCAAATACCCCAAACTTACATTTTGTTAGTCCCTTAGCAAAACAAAATAAAAAAACTAAATGAAAAACAAAGAACACAAAGATAAATCCAACATTCATGGTGTCCAAAAATTTAAGTAGCACACAAAACCATGATATTCATTCATGAGCAAACTTAAAATATAAACCCATCTTCGAAATGAATAGGAATTTTAAAATCTAATTACTTATAAAAGGCAAGCTAAGATATCACAAGTCTGACTCAGTGTAAAGTGAATTAGCATATAAAGATGAGGCTTCCAAATAACTTCAATGTGCAATTTCTCCATGTCTCAAGATTCACAGAATTTCTCATCAGAATGAACAACAAGTGCATAGTTTTATTCTCTTCTTTCTTTTATTATGAGGCTCTACTATTTTTAGTTCTCTTAAGCTTTCCGATTGACCCATGTAGCGAGTGTTGAGTCAATGACTCCCAAACCAGATGGTTTTAGGGCATTAGGCGTAAAGGCACCCCTAAGGACTTACTAACTCGAGTAAAAAAGGCTACGAAAAAAGACTACGAAGCAAAATTCTCACATTTTGATGTGAACACTCACTGCTTACTGAGGCAAGAGGTCCAGTTACTCAGCGAAAAGTTTATAAATGATCATTATGAGCAAAATTCCCACCTTTTGACATGAACACTCACTGCTTACTGAGGCTAGAGGTTCAGTTACTCAGTGGAAAGTTTATAAATGACCATCATGAGCATTTTTTTCTCTTTTTTTTTTCTATGCCAAAGTGTTCATCCAACAAGTCATCCAGTTTCAGTTAAGCCATGAAAGCATACACATGAAAATTATATATCATCCCTCACACAATTATGTTCTAATGTGCTCATGTCAGATTATATCAAATATGTGAATTCTTAAATGCCTAAAGTAAGTAACTAAACTTTAAAACTCTATTATCAAATCATGTATTCAAAATTTTAAGCTCACTAATGAAATCACATCACAGTATTTGTTTAGATCAACCAAAATTTCAAAACAATCATGAACATTCATTTATCTTTTCAATAATATATAAAAAAAACTAAGACAAAGTGTGTGTGAATGTATCTCCTATACCCCCAAACTTAAAGTACACAGTGTCCCCAATGTGTGAATAACATGGAAAGAGCTAACCTGGGAGATGAAAAACTAGCTGGACTGGCATGGTTCATAGCATACCCCCAAACTTGAACTGAAGTATGCATTGTCCCTGAAAAACAATTACCAAAGTAATACTGGAAAACAAAAAAATACTAAAAATACACAGTAACAAGAAATATGAAAAAAAGCAATAAAAGATACACTGTGGGTTGCCTCCCATGAGCGCTAAGTTTAACTTCTTTAGCCAGACTCACAACGTGCACAAGGGCCTGGCAATCTTGCTAAAATCTTGAATAAATCGCCTGTACAATTCTGCATTGCCCAGAAAAGAATGAACCTGCTTCACCGTACGTGGGGGTGGAAGGTTGGAAATCAGGTCCACCTTCACTTTGTCGACCTCAATCCCCTGATGAGATTTGACGTGCCCAAGTACAATACCTTGCTTTACCATAAAATGACACTTCTCCCAATTAAGCACCGGGTTTTTCTCCTCTTGAGCAACAACCAAATCTGAAGCTATCATCAAAGGCAAAGACTCTATTGGACCTAAGAACTTATACTTAAGATTGTCCAATAAAGGCTTAAGTTCCTTCTTGGGGGGCTCAGGTGTTGCGGTCTCCTCCGTCTCACTGCTCTCCCGAGGAACAGACTCCAAAATGGCATTCGCTTGCTCAAGTAACTTATCCAAATCCAAATCTTCTCCAAACTAAGCAAAGTATGCCTCCAGGGGGTCCTCAATGCTGGATTCATCCACAATCTCCCCCGTCTCACTGCTCTCCCGAGGAGTAGACTCCAAAATAGAATTCACTTGCTCAAGTAATTTATCCAAATCCAAATCCTCTCCAAACTGAGCAAAGCATGCCTCCAAGGGTCCTCAATGCTTGATTCATCCACCATTTTTTTATTTAATTTTTAATTTTTTTTATAGGCAATTGCAAATAGAAACAAATAAAATAGCTAAAATAAAAACGAAACAAAAATGCTACCTAAACTAGTAGAAAAATAAAATCAATTCAGATAAAAATTTAATTTTCACAAACAAAACAACTCCCCGGCAACGTCGCAAAAAACTTGTTGTGAGTTTTAAATTACTCGCAAGCGCACGAGTCATTTGCAATATAGTGTGCGCAAGTGCGAGGTCGAATCCATAGGGAATTGTGTCGTGAAATATATTTTTATCTAAACTAAACCTATTTTAACCTAGTTTCGAATTTTGAATTGTATTTTGCAAAGAATATAAACTAAACTAAATTGAGTTGAAAGAAATGATAAAAATACTAAGGTTTCGGAATCCACCCCACCAAAATAAAGCATATATTTTCATGTTCTGTATAAAAGTAATCTATCAAATTTTCATGAATCCACCATTATACAAATCACAGCGAATACCCTAATTCAACCAAATCATCCAATATATCCCTTTAGAATCACAATGGATATCCAATTTACTTTGGATGATTCGTCGTATCCGGCAAATGAAACACATGGAATATCCAATTTGAACAATTTAAACACAATCAATCATAAAAATTTACTCAAACAATTGAAACAGAACATTAATTCTAAAAATATTATAATTGTACGAACATATCTGAAAATATTATGCCAAATAATAGCGATGCTTCATCTTCAACCTTAAATGAAGGTTTTAGCCTCTCATGATTATGAAACTAAATTTCATAATTAAAGTGTTAATCAGAAAACTTTAAACTCAAAAGAAATAAATTAAAACTGACTATACATTGAGAGAAATTCCACTCGCAGCTGTTGTGCGGCGCTTCTCCCTTGGTAGCAAAGCCTTGGAGATTCCCTAGAATACTAGCAGAAGTCCTCTGGATAACACCACTTTTTGGTGAAGTGAAATGGGGCTTTTATAGGGGAACTCCATGAGTGCAATGTGTTTCCAATCCGATGTGGAATGTGGGATATAGAATGTGTTTCCAACCGATGTGGGATGTGGGATTTAAGCCTTCACATGCCCTTCAAAACTTCTGCTCACGCTGAAATCCCGCACAACCTGACCTTTGTCTACTAAAACTGCCATAACCTTCTCTAAAAAAATAACATTTATGAATCATAAAATTCTTTAGAAAATAGACATCTGGATCTTTCCAAGCATATATGGCTCATCTTCTGGTTCTTCCTGAATCATATAGTTTAATCCGTAAAAATCACTTCTACCACATTGAAATCGCGCACAGCCTGACCTTTGTCTTACTAAAACTGCCAAAACTTTCTCTAGAAAAATCGTATTTATGAGCCGTGAAATTCCCCAAAAAATAAACAACCGGATCTTTCCAAGCATATATGGTTCATCTCTTGGATCTTCTTGAATTAATACAGTTTAATCCGTAAAAATGACTGATTTGTACGGGCAATTCTAGTAATTTAGTGAAACTCCTTTCCAAGTACTTATAAACCTGTAAAACAACTCAAAATAGCAAATTCCTAAGCTAACAAATGTAAATTAAGGGGCCAAAATATACAATATTTGGCACTCATCATTGACCAAAACATAATTTAAAAAAAAATATCATCAAGGGCATAATCAGTTGGTATTGTTCGTCGGTGATAAGGTATCATCGAGGGAAAAGTTTTGGCCCTTGCTAAAAGTTGTATTACCTAGAAGCTTAACACCGACGGGTGTATCACAGAGGGAATTCCCTCAGTGATGACTATCACCGAGGGCAAAGGCACTTTCATTGACAAGAAAAATCCGTCAGTGATAAGCGATTTCCTTATAGTGATTTAGAGTGCTAGCCCTTAGGGATTTTGACCTTTTAAGAGAGAAAGTGTGTGTATGAAGTAATTTAAGCATTCAACATTAAGGTTTCTATCAAATAGAACCTTTATATAGAGCCCCTACTCCTAAAAGCTCTATGATTTTTAGAATTACAATTAAAATCATGGTTTAATTAATTTTTAGAAATCTCTTTATTAGCCCATTAGTTTTTTTTTTTTTTATTCTTGCAATTACACAATTGTGTGTGACCCTTAGGTTCAATATTACGTTGACACTAGGTCGTAACTTTTACTTAACAATTAGATCACATCCAATTAATTAAAACTACTTTTAATTTTAATTCAAATTAAAACTCTTTTTAATTCTCCTTTGATTAAGAATCAATTACAGTTAATTCTTAAGGTCTTCTACAAGTCACGATTGATATCTAGCAGTATGTTATGACTACCTACGCAATATAAATTAATGTAAACCTTTTTGTTGTCAATTATTATATAATTCAATCATTTTATCATGCAATATCCTTGATTGAACATAAGACATGGATTTATTGTCAAGCCTCAAGCCTCAAGCCTCAAGTATTTAATCATATATATCCTGATCTCAAGTCCATAACTTATATGGTAAAATTAGAAACTCTTTTCTAATTTCCACCCTACCTTGGCTAAGGAATTTCTAAGCTATGACTTAATAAGATCACATAAAACATTTTCTCTCTTTTATAGAAAGTTATTGATCCTCTATTGTACACTCACATATCTCCATGCGTCATACCCAATAACTACCCTTATGTAACTCATGATTAAGATCAAATTTAAGTAGCATCAAAGCATGATAACCTATACATAAGGCATCCATGGTGCCTCAAGTCCAAGTATCACTTATACAACTGCAACGTAAGAACTCCTATTATCAGCTAGTAAAATGTCCACTACGAATTACTAATCTAGTGATTTGTAATGAACATGATATATAAGATAATTTCCATTATAAATATTTATTGTCAATGACTAAATAAGATTAATTACAAGTAACATGTACGTAACATAAATTTTTATTGGCTTGTAGGCCATACTACTATCAGGGGTCTGTTGCTAATCAGAAGGAACAGTGTAAGACTTAGAGTGGAGATTCAATTAAAGGGTCTCATGGTAAGCTAGATAATGGTTTCCCATGCATGAAGGTAGAGTTTCCATGATGTGATGAAAAAGATCCAATGTGATAGGTTTCACGAGCAGATTTTTTTTTTCTGCTTATACTATACACATTAAGGTGCTATGATTAATTTGAATCGTGTCGTGGAGTGCCTAGATTGTTGTAATTTTTTGAAGGCCTTCTTATCATATTTGGTCCATCAAAATATGAGAATGTTGATGGCCAACTTATTAATATTCGACAAACAACAACAGTGTTAGAATATCAAGACTGTTTTGAACGGCTATCTAATCAGGTTCGTAATTAGTCAGAGAGACAATTGGTGGTCTTTGTCTAGATATTCATCGAGAGGTTAAGACATATAAGACATGTACCATGAAATTTTTTATTTCTTTTGTGCGGTTAGAGGAAAGGCTCAATGAGGAAAGCCATAGCATGAATAAAGAGGCAAGAATGGAACCAATTAGCAGTGGTAATAGTTTTTCCACTACTGCAACTAATAGTGCTTGTCGACATATGTATGGACTACGGAGCCAGTTGTTACAAAATATGGATGACATAAATTAATGGCGATGCCTTTTCCAAAACAAAAATTATTTTGATAAAATTTAAATTTATTTAAATCTTTCCCTAAATAACATTAATATAATTCGACAATGATAATTATTATTTGGATTGATCCTCTCACAACTTAACTTCCTACCTAAATACATTTTGTAAACATATTTATACATATATATGAAAAGAGTAACATACACTTCCCTCATTTATCTCTTAAACCTACTCAAACTTTTTAAATAAACAATGCATCGTGAACAATTCGTGGATTGAAATGTGACCTTCCAAAGTTCAACTGACACATTAATTTTTTCATGAAAAAAAATCTGTATTTTGTTATAGTTGGCAAATTCTATACCACATTCTTGTTAAAATTGGACTCCTAGGTCTCAAAGAAAAATCTAGACAACACATCTTGTAATTGTACGTATCGTTTTCTTTAGTATATACTTCTCTCTCTCTCTCTCTCTCTCTCTCTCTCTCTCTCTCTTCTATATATATTATGTGTTGCAATTGCCCTTGACTGCAAAGCCAAAAAAAAAAAAGGAACTCTCTACCGACCCCCAGCTCTTCTCCAAGACCTTAAAGTGAGTATTGAAGAGAGAGATGTTGTTTTTCCATCCCAAGAAACTGAGAAACAATGCATCTTCTTATCAAACATAGACCAAGTCATTAATTTTGAAGTCTCCACGGTCCATTTCTTTCCATCCCAGAAAGATTTTCCTGCTCAGATTGTGGTTGAGGAACTGAAAAAAGCACTAGCAGAAATATTGGTGCCATATGATTTCTTGGCAGGAAGATTGAGGGTTAACCCTGAAACGGGTCGTTTAGAGATTGAGTGTAATGGCGGTGGTGTTGGGTTTGTGGTAGCCTCTAGTGAGTACACACTGGATGAGATTGGTGATTTGGTATACCCTAATCCAGCTTTTGCTCAACTTGTTGTCAGTACCACTGATAACTTTGGACAACCTGATCAACCACTATGCATTGTTTAGGTAACAAGAGATTTCTCTCTTTTCTAGTTTTCCCTCTTTCCGTGGAACAAGTAGAACAAGTAATTTCCTATGATATCGAGGTTGCTTATTTTTTTCTTTTTTATTAATTACAGTGATGAATTTAACCGGCTCTATTCACCCTTAATTCATATTATAACAATTCTTTTTATTCATTAGAGAGTTGTTGGTCCTAAGTCATTGGCATAGGAAAAATTCTTTTCTAGTCCTATGCCATGAAAAATATCTATATGACACAAAAGTATTTCTTACTATTGTATGTCGATCATGATAAGAGAGGAAATAAGAGATCTTCTTTTTATCTAATGATGAAAAATGTTTTGTGCCATATATCTGTCGTAGCACAAGGTCAGGCTAATGTATCTTATGGCATGAAGATTTGACCCTAAGACCTCAACATAAAGAAATTATTGCTTAGACTAAGTTCATACGAGAAATAATTGGAGTAAAGGCATTTTCTACCATTGAATTACATTAAGAAAGAAAAGAAAAATAAATAAATTATTTTTATTCAATGGTAAGTAGTAAAGAGTAAAGTAATTACAATTTGGAGATACTTTTCATCCATATATCTCTCAAGACTCAAGCATATCCAAGTATTTTGATATAAAACAATAACAAGTGAGCTAGGAATTGTTAATTAACTTATTAACTTGATTGATTTAATCCATACTTAATATATATTTTTTTTAAAATAGTTGACACATTTATTTTTTTTAATTGGAGGAATCTAAAAATATCGTGTCAGTCTCGTAGTACCAAGAATTCGTCCGTGTGATATTTTGAGATATTTTTGTCTGGTACAGTGCCATAAGAGATACTTAACATAAGAGTTTATCTCACCGTTAAATGGTATGAAAAAGAAAAAGAAAAAAATATATTTTATTTTTATTTAAAAGTGAGATAAACCTTTGTACCATATATCTCTAATAACACTGTACTAAACAAGAATTTCAACTGATAGCTATCTCCTCCGTTGCATTGTACAATTGCCGATGCCATTAAGTTGGCATGTACAAGTAATTAATTCCCCATCAACCTAAACACCCTTGATTAATACCCTTTCCACCAATTGCATTTTCAATGTACACACAAAGACTTTCCAACAACCATACGATTTATCACACCGCGTTCTTAGATCTATCATTATTACTACTAATAATTATACTTGAGCTTTTGTATCACTCACTAGTTTGAGATATTCTTTAATTCATGATAATTTTTTTATCTTAAAAGTATGATATATGGTAAAAAGAAAAAAAAAAAAACTTCTACTGTCTCTATTTAAGGATGGAAAGTAAAGACGAACATTTTCTTCAAAAATAGTATTTGTATGTCTATTTTACAGGTAACATCATTTAAGTGTGGTGGTTTTGCTATGGGCATATCAAATAACCATGCAACCTTTGATGGGTTAAGCTTCAAAACCTTCCTAGATAACTTGGCTGCTTTAGCTGCTGACAAACCCCTAGCTGTCACCCCATGCAATGACCGTCACCTACTAGCTGCTCGATCCCCGCCTTGTGTCACCTTCTCGCACCCCGAGCTGGTCAAATTCCAAGATTCAAACCCTCCACCAGTCTTTGATGCCACTTCTGAAGACCTAGACTTCAAGATCTTCTGTCTGACCCCTGCGGACATCGCCTACCTCAAGGAGAAGGCAGCCTCTGGCACTGAGGCCCAAAATAACACGCAGATCTCCGGATTTAATGTCGTCACCACTCTCATATGGCGGTGCAAAGCCTTATCATCAAACGTCACAGACTTAGGGTTTCATAATCCTGATGAGGAGTCTACAATCCTTTACGCGGTCGATATAAGACCGAGATTGATCCCTCCATTGCTGGCATCATACACCGGGAATGCGGTGTTAACGGCTTATGCCACGGCGAAATGTAAGGAGATAGATGAAGGACCATTTTCAAGATTGGTGAAGATGGTATCAGAGGGAGCAAAAATAATGACAAATGAGTATGCAAGGTCTACAATAGACTGGGGTGACATATACAAAGGTTTCCCACATGGGGAGTTATTGGTTTCATCTTGGTGGAAACTAGGATTTGCAAAGGTGGAGTATCCATGGAGGAAGCCTAGTGATGAGTCTAAAATATTGCATATTTTAGACCCTTAACTTATATTTGTTATGCTCTTAGTTAGTATTATTTTACTCTATTTTACGTTTTTCTTGTGTTTTGTGTGTTTTTACAGCTTTGTGGAGAAAGTGCAGCATTTCAGGTTGATTTGAAGCTTCTGGAGACATTGCGCTCGATCGCAACAGACATGCGATCGAGCGCACCAGCGCTCGAGCGCACCTGCCTTTGAACGAGCGCAAGGTCAACATCCCACATCGAAATATTTGAAGATCAGTGCATCTGCGATCGATCGCAGCAGACATGCGATCGAGCGCACATGAGATCGTGCGCACAAGACATGCGATCGATCGTACCTGCGATCGATCGCACCACCATGCGATCGAGCGCACACGGGCCTGTATCCCACATCGTTTCTGCAACCTGTTTTACTCCGGGTCTCCCCCTATATAAACACCATTTGGCATCATAATCCAATGTACAATTCCTAAGCCACTTTGGTGTTTACCGGTGGACTTCCGCCAGCATTCTGGTGGATCCCGAAGGCATTGCTACCACGAGGGGAAGCGCCGCCCGTCAGCGAGTGGAATTTCTCTCATGTAAAGTTGTTTATTTATTTATTTATATTCAGTTGTTTTAGTTTAAATGTTTAGTACTTGTTATTATAGTTTTATAATTATGAGTGGCTAGACTCTTCAGCTAAGGTTGAAGATGAAGCCCCGCCGTTGTTTGGCGTAGTAGTTCAGATTTGCTTGTACAAATCTGACAATTTTTAGTATAAATGTTCTGTCAATTATTTGAGTTAATCTTATAATTGATTGAGTTTAAATTGTCTGTTGGATTTTCTTTGTGTTTCATCTGATGGATACATTGAATGCTTTTCGATTAAATTGGATTCCCTTTGTGATTTGTTAAGAGCGGATACATCGGGTGCTTTTGGTTTAGTTGGGATATTCTTTGTTTTTTGTCTTATAGTTGGATTCATTGAATGTTTTGATAGGCTATATTTTTAGAACATGTATGCTTAACTTTGGTGGGGTGGATTTGGAAACCTTAGTGCCTTTTTTTATTAGTTTTTAAATCAATTTAATTTAGTTTTAATTTATTTTGCAATATCATTCTGAAATTTGGAACTAGGTTAAAATAGAGTTAGTTTAGATTAAAAATTATATTTTCACAACGCAATTCCCTGTGGATTCGACCTCGCACTTGCACAACGCTATACTGCAAACGACTCGTGCGCTTGCGAGTAAATTAAAACTCACAACAAGTTTTTGGCGCCGTTGCCGGGGAATTGTTTGGTTTGTGAAAATTTTTGGTCTAAAATGATTTTATTTTTCTACTAGTTAATTTATTTAATTAAAAAAAAAAAAAAAAAATCATGTGGATGAATCCAGCGCCGGATTCACAGTCTTTAGAGGACGCCCTCAAGGATTTCATTAAAATGACCGGCCCGTCCCTCAATACTGCCAACACTTTCAATGTTGAAAGTTGTTCCATCTGTGCTAGTCCCATGCATCTAGCACAGAATTGCCCATCAATGCCGGCTTGTGCCGAGTATCCTATGGAACAAATGAATGCTTTCAATGACTGTTGTTGGCAATCAAATGGATCTTGCTCCGAAACATTCAATCCAGGGTGGTGGGACCACTCTAATTTTTCATGGGAGCAGAACCAATCAATGAATCAGGGAGGAGCCCCTTACCATGCTCACAATCAATACACTCCCGAATTTCCTCCACCAATTCCAAGTTACAATCACTCAGCTTATCCAACACCATCACCCGCTTACCAAGCTCCCATTCAAGCGCCAGTGTCGGTTTCACAATCATTGGAGGACGCTCTCAATGATTTCATGAAAACGACTAGCCAATCTATAAGTGAAATGATGAGTGCAACAATAGAAAACACCCAAGCGATTGCCACACTAGAAAGTCAAATTGATCAAATCGCAAGTTACGTGGGTGAAGGAGAGGAAGGAGAGTTCCCCAGTCAAACTGATCCTAACCCAAAGGAACAGTTTGCGGTGGGAAATTCTTCAACTCCAATGCATTGGCAGGATCAAGTGCAATCAACTGTCCCATACTTGTCTGGGAGACAAGTGGACAATCAAGTGGAAGAGAACCCTGCTATGCACCAAGGGCAAGAGAGTGGCAACAATGAGAAGAGAGATGCTGAGCCATCTACAGCCACTCGTATTATTAAGGATCTCTCGGGGTCGTTTTTACCTAAAGCGCCTTACCCTGAGAGACTACAAGCGCCCAAGAAAGAAAGGAAGTCTGAGGATATTATGGAGGCATGCTTTGCTCAGTTTGAAGAGGATTTGGACTTAGACAAGTTACTTGAGCAAGCAAATACTATCGTGGAGTCTGCTCCTCGAGAGAGTAGTAGGACAGAGGAGACTATGGATGAATCCCGTATTGAGGATCCCTTGGAGGCATGCTTTGCTCACTTTGGAGAGGACTTGGGCTTAGATAAGTTACTTAATGAAGTAAATGTCATTTTGGAGTCTGATCCTAGAGAAAGCAATAAGACGGAGGAGACCGCCGCACCTGACACCCCCAAGAAGGAACTTAAGCCTTTACCAGATAATCTTAAGTATAAGTTCCCAGGTCCAGCAGATTCTTTGCCTATAATCATAGCTTTAGATTTGGATGATGCTCCAGAGGAGAAATTATTGGACATCTTAAGAGAGCATAAGGAAGCTATAGGCTGGACTATTGAGGATGTCAAGGGAATCAACCCCTCGTTGGTAATACACACGATACATATGGAGGAGAATGCCAAGCCATCGAGGGAGACACAAAGAAGGCTCAACCCTGCTTTGCAAGAGGTTGTGAGGGCGGAAGATATTAAGCTGTTAGAGGCAGGGATCATTTATCCCATCTCTGATAGCAAGTGGGTGAGCCAGATTTCAGTCGTGCCCAAACGTGCTGAATTTACGGTAGTAAATAGAGACAACGAGTTGGTTCCAACTCGAGTGCAGTCAAGATGGAGAAAGTGTCTAGACTACCGTAAATTGAATGCTGCCACTAGGCCTGATCATTTTTCATTCCCATTTATTGATCAGATGGTGGAGCACTTAGTTGGGCATGTTTACTAATGTTGGGTCTGGCTGAAGACGTTAAACTTAGCGCTCATGGGAGGCACCCCACAGCTTATCTTTTCTTTTGTTTATTTATTAATTTGCATTTTTATGATTAATGTTGTTTCCAGTATTTTTGTTTTCCAGTTTTTATTTTTCAGGGACAAAGCGTACTTCAGTTCAAGTTTGGGGGTATGCTATGAGCCATACCAGTCCAGATAGTTCTCCATATCTCAGGTCAGCTCTTTCCATATTAGTCACACATTGGGGTCAATGTGTAATTTAAGTTTGGGGGTATGGGAGACACATCACACACTTTGTCCTAATTTGTTGTCTTTTCGTCATAGAGATAAATGCATGCTCATGTTATCGTGAAATTTTAGTTGATCTAAACATTTTCTGTGATGTGATGTCATTGGTGAGCTTAACATTTTGAACACATGATCTGGTGATAAATTTTTAAAATTTAGTTACTTACTTTAGGCATTTTGAGAATTCACATGTTTGATCTAATCTCACACGAGCACATTAGCACAAATTATGTGAGGTATGACACGTGATTTTAATGTGTATTTTTCCTTATCTTAACTGAAACTGGATGACTTGTTGGATGAACTCTTGGGCATAGGAAAATAAAAAAAATAAAAAAAAAAAAAAAAAAAAAATTATCAATAAACTTTTCGCTGAGTAACTGGACCTCTTGCCTCAGTAAGCAGTGAGTGTTCACGTCAAAAGGTGAAATTTTGCTTGTTAATATTAAGGTCGGTTTAATTTCGTAGCCTTTTTGACTTGAGTTAGTAAGTCCTTAGGGGTGTCTTTACACCTAATGCCCTAAAACCATCTGGTTTGGGAGTCATTGACTCAACACTCGCTACATGGGTCAATTAGAAAGCTTAAGGGAACTAAACATAGCCGTGCCTTATTAAAAAAAAAAAAAAAAAAAAAAAAAAGGTGAATAAAATAAAAACTATGCCTTTTTGTTCATTTTTGATGGGAAATTCGGTGAATCTTGAGACATGGAGACCTTACACATTAGAGTTACTTGGAAGCTTCATTTTTATGTACTAATTCACCTTACACTAATTCAAGATTGTGATGCCTTATCTTGCCTTTTGTAAGTAATTAGATTTTAACATTTCTATTCATTGCGAAGATGTGTTTACCTTTTTAAGCTTGCTTATGAATGAATATCATGATGATGTGTGCTCCTTAAATTTTTGGATACCATGAGTGATGACTTTATCTTTATGTTCTTTGTTTTTCATTGAGTCTTTTATTTTGTTTTGCTAAGGGACTAGCAAAATATAAGTTTGGGGGTATTTGATGAGTCTAAAATATTGCATATTTTAGACCCTTAACTTATATTTGTTATGCTCTTAGTTAGTATTATTTTACTCTATTTTACGTTTTTCTTGTGTTTTGTGTGTTTTTACAGCTTTGTGGAGAAAGTGCAGCATTTCAGGTTGATTTGAAGCTTCTGGAGACATTGCGCTCGATCGCAACAGACATGCGATCGAGCGCACCAGCGCTCGAGCGCACCTGCCTTTGAACGAGCGCAAGGTCAACATCCCACATCGAAATATTTGAAGATCAGTGCATCTGCGATCGATCGCAGCAGACATGCGATCGAGCGCACATGAGATCGTGCGCACAAGACATGCGATCGATCGTACCTGCGATCGATCGCACCACCATGCGATCGAGCGCACACGGGCCTGTATCCCACATCGTTTCTGCAACCTGTTTTACTCCGGGTCTCCCCCTATATAAACACCATTTGGCATCATAATCCAATGTACAATTCCTAAGCCACTTTGGTGTTTACCGGTGGACTTCCGCCAGCATTCTGGTGGATCCCGAAGGCATTGCTACCACGAGGGGAAGCGCCGCCCGTCAGCGAGTGGAATTTCTCTCATGTAAAGTTGTTTATTTATTTATTTATATTCAGTTGTTTTAGTTTAAATGTTTAGTACTTGTTATTATAGTTTTATAATTATGAGTGGCTAGACTCTTCAGCTAAGGTTGAAGATGAAGCCCCGCCGTTGTTTGGCGTAGTAGTTCAGATTTGCTTGTACAAATCTGACAATTTTTAGTATAAATGTTCTGTCAATTATTTGAGTTAATCTTATAATTGATTGAGTTTAAATTGTCTGTTGGATTTTCTTTGTGTTTCATCTGATGGATACATTGAATGCTTTTCGATTAAATTGGATTCCCTTTGTGATTTGTTAAGAGCGGATACATCGGGTGCTTTTGGTTTAGTTGGGATATTCTTTGTTTTTTGTCTTATAGTTGGATTCATTGAATGTTTTGATAGGCTATATTTTTAGAACATGTATGCTTAACTTTGGTGGGGTGGATTTGGAAACCTTAGTGCCTTTTTTTATTAGTTTTTAAATCAATTTAATTTAGTTTTAATTTATTTTGCAATATCATTCTGAAATTTGGAACTAGGTTAAAATAGAGTTAGTTTAGATTAAAAATTATATTTTCACAACGCAATTCCCTGTGGATTCGACCTCGCACTTGCACAACGCTATACTGCAAACGACTCGTGCGCTTGCGAGTAAATTAAAACTCACAACACCTAGGTATAGTTGCCCTGTAGTGTACTACAAAAGGACATTATCTTACTGTTCCCTGATATTGATAACAATGATGGGGTCAACGTTTTGGTTGCTCTACCTCACGAGGAAATGGAAAAGTTTCAAGGCCTATTCAGTATCTTCTTGTTCCCTTTTCTTATTGGGTGCTTCTGACTCTATGATAATATAACACTTTAGTATTATTCGAGTTCTTTGAAACTAGTACTCAAGTTCCTTAAAATTACTACTTAAGTTTTTCATATTATTAATGGATGAATAATAACACTGTATATATATATAGTGATAGTCGTTATATATTGTGATAAATTGGCATGTAAAAATTTAAATTTGGTTGAAGAGTGATTGTTAAATATTAAACATATTGCTGCATGCGGCTATGGCTTATGCTTTAATTATAATTAAATCCTTATATGAGTATAATAGTTTTCTGCATTAATTTATACGCGATTATAATTATAAATGTAAACATTTTCTACACTAGCATTATTCGGAGTACTACCTTTGTGTGTTTCAGCTTAACCACATATATTATTTTGATTCAATTAAAATGCTAATTAATAACTTGTACTTTATTTATATGTGGGGTTTGCTAATTTACCTCTATCTAGGAGTAAGATAGCAATGTACCCTAATTTTTTGGACAAAAGCATTCTCAATAATTAAAATTTTTATAGTACAAACACAATAGTAATAGGGTACTTCCATAAATACATCTATTTAATTTTTTTACTTTTTTTGTGATATCAAGTCAACCAATGGTAGGCTCTCACCGAGATCTACAAAATGAGATTTAGAACCGTCCAACGAGCCAGCCGCCCTTATGCACTGTCAGTTATCTCAAGATAACTTTTGTAAGATCTAGCACTCTCCAGTGACTTTTACCGGAAAGCAATACTCCCACCGGGTTAGAAATTGAATTTCCGGCTTATTTGCATATGCCATAAAGAGATGGAGCAGATCACACTATTTGACGGACTCCGCCACCCATGAGTGGGCTTTGTCCCTGCATTTTGAATTTTTGACCTTTTTTATATTTCTTTTGTAAAATTATAAAAAAAATTCATGTTTTAATCTTGTTTTGGTGTATAATCAAGGATATTTTCGTCCAACAAAATTGGGGCACAATGTTAACCTACTCCTATAATGGGTGAATTAGCAAACCTCTATATATATCATTATTGTACACTGATAATGCAACACCACATGGCCAAGATGAGAAGTTTGTTTGGGTCTTGCAAGTCGCAAGAGTGGAGTAATTAAGTGGACATCATGTCTCAGCCTAGTTCGAACACGCAGTTGGGTATTGGTTATAGTTTGAAACAATTTTTCTGAATAGTGGAGAAAGTGACCCGTGGCATTAGAATGAGAAGTTCTTGACTAGCATAGGTCCATAAAAGATACATGGTACAAAGGTCCATTTCACATTTGGATGACATGAGAAAATAGAGAAAAATATATATTTTCTTTTCACCCAATGCTGAAATGAACCTTTTTGCCATGTATTTTTTATGGACTTAAGCTAAACAATCATTTTTTTCATAAAAAAAGGCAATAAGCATGATTATGAGAAGTTATTCAAGGATGGTTACAGTAAAGACCGATACCTTACTAGGAATATTTAAATCACGGTGTTACATTTTTTCAAAGTGTAATTGGTGTATAAGGGGACTTTGATGTTAAATTTAAATTTTATATGACTTATGGTTTGAGGGACAAAATAGACATGAGACAAACGGAAGTAGTTGTACAAAAGCAAAGTTAAATTATGGAGCATTTGTTATGAAATATAACTCTTGGGCCTTAGTTAAATTAGCTAGAAAAAGAGAGAAAATGACATACAATTTAATTAAAGAAAAGATGAAAGACAAAAAGGTAAAAGCTTAAGTTTTAGTGGAGGTATAAAAGGTTAAAATCCTAGAAAGTTCAAGCATTTTCTCCATTTTTCCTCAGGGGCAGAGAGAGGGTTAGAAAGAAAGAGAGGCGAAAACTTGAAAGAAAACCCATTTTCTCCTAACTTGACTTAGCTTCCCAACCTTCATTCATTTTCTTTTTGCCCTTAAACCTTGGGAGTCATCTACTGGAAGCTAGAGGAAGAAGATGGTGTCGACGGTGAGTTGCCACGAGAGGCGCGTGGGGCATAGGAGACTTTGGTTCCTTTGTGTTTTTTAGCTGTTTCCTTCAATAAACTGAGGTATAATGGATTCCTAACCTCTTATAAGTTAATTTAGACTTATTAAAGTTGATTCTTGGGCTTTGTTTGATATGATTTGAGTTTAAGTTGAATTAATTTGATGTATTTTAAGTTGGGAATAATTGTGTAGAAGTTATGGAATTTTATGTTGTAAAATTATGATGTTTGAGTTTGATTTAAGTTGTGGTATTGTAAAGTATGAAATTGGGAACTAGAAGAGTATGAGTTTAATTGGATTTAACTTAATTTTATAAATTTGGAGAGTTTCTTTGTATGAATTATAAATTTTCGTGAAAATTGTTAAGATAAGAAAATTTTAGAAGGAAATAAGAAAGTTTTTTTTATGGGTATTGTTAAGGGTATAAGTTTACATTTATGAAAGTATAAATATTGTTGGATTTAAGAAATTGTGAAGTTAGAAATTTCTATGTAAGAGAATTTTTTATTTAATCTTAAGCTATAGTATGAAAAAAAAAATGTAAAAATTGTGATTTGGAGTACATTGAGATATGTAAGTTTGGGTTTGAAGTATAACATTTTCTAGAGCTAAATAAAATTCTTAAGTTAGGAGAATTTATAGTGATAAATCTAAATTTTGAAAGGAATTTTATTAAATGGGTATTTTGGAATTTATGTGATTTACTCTAAGAGTTACGAAAATGGTAATTATGTGAATTTGGGAGTTTGATGATAAAAAGATGGTTAGATTATTTAGATTAATATGGTCTCTTTGTATTGGAGAAATTTTAGAGAGATTAATAGAAGCTTTGTAAACAAAAAAATTAGAAAAAGGAGAAATATGGGAAGTAAAGGAATCAAGTCATTTTAATTAGTTTTAATACTTAAGAAAATTAAACTTTCTTGTCTTTTAACTTGAAATTTGATTAAGTAAATAAAAAGGTATCATTATCATGAGATATTAATCTCAAATTTTGATAGGAAAGGAAAGAAATAATAAGGAAAGGTAGACAAAGAAAAGGAAGCGTGTAGTATTGTTTTCTTTAGATTATCATTATAGTTACTTGATAAAGAGTAAATATAAATTATGTATATACTTCTTGATTGTTATACTAAATGGTATATGCTTTAGGTATAGTGGAAGAGCGTAGTAAAGGCAATGAGAGAGCCCAAGAATAGCACTCGATGCTATAAAGGTGAGTTTCACCTTACTCTTAGTAAACATAGTGAATTTAAGTGTACGTATAGTACTAACCATCTAAAGAAGTGAATTTAAGTGTACTTGATATAAATAATGATTTGGTTTATTATGTATGTTTGGAAGTAAATTATAACTTGAATGAGTTGACGGCATTATATTTGAGATGTTCTTGTGCTATGCAATATGTTTGTTGAAATTTATATTTCTTGATGACATTATGGAACCGAGTATAAATGGGACTGGACATAAATGGAACTGAGTGGAAACGAAAAGTGGAAATGGAACCAATTGGAAACGGAAAGTGGAAATGGAACCGATTAGAAACGGAAAGTGGAAATGGAACCGATTAGAAACGGAAAGTGGAAATGGAACCGAGTGTAAACAAAAAGTGGAAATGGAACCGAATGGAATTGGAAAATGAAGTGATAATAATATAAGAATTATGTATAGATCTATGGATGTATAAGGAAATAATGATATAAATGCTTTGTTATATATATAATTGTAGTGTGTAGAATTGTTGTAGCTTTTTTGTTTGAAAGTTGTGGCATTGTGAATGCATTGCATTACATTTCCATGAATTATAAAGATATAATGGAAATGAATAGATTAAAAAGGAAAAGGTAGGGTCTACCCAAAAGGAGTGTAGGGTTACCAAGGATAATACTGGAAAATGATAGGACCCCACCCGAGAGTGGGTGAGGGGGATCCGAGGAAAATGTTAAGATAGTAGGATCCCGCCCAGGAGTGGGTGAAGGAGATCCGAGGAAAATGTTAAAATAATAGGATCCTGCCTAAGAGTGGGTGAAGGGTAATCCGAGGAAAAATGATAAGAAACTTACCGGTATGTAGGGAGACGTCCCTGTTATGATGAAATTATCCCAATGAGGGGAAATGAAATGAAATGAATTGATTTGATACATGATTATGCATTGCATTGCAAAGAACTGCATTTCATTAATGATTTGTCATGATTGGCCCATAAAGAGTGAATGCTGTTTTTGGTCCATAAGGGAGGGGCATGTTTTGAATTTGGCCTATAGAGGACCTGAAATATTGATTGTTGTAAATTGATAAATATCATGATTTATGTTTTTCATAAAATGAAAATGTCATGTTGTGTGTGAAAGAGTTTTGGACAAAGAGTTTTATGACTAATTAAGATTATTAATGTTGTGATGATTATTTTTTAAAAAAAAATGAGAAAAGAAAATTAGAAGTGTAATGCAAAGTCTTATTATATTTATATGTATAAAAGTAAGTTATATGAAAATATTTGAAAATAAAAAACTTAAATCCCAATACGATTACTTCTAGTAAGATGATTTCTCACTGAGCTTTATAGCCCACCCCCATTTTTTTATAACTTTTCAGGAAAGTGCCGAAAAGCTTGGTTTTAAGTTAAAGGAAGCTCTTTGTAAGGTCTTAGTCCATGGCTGTAATACTCGTGTTCTTAAAGCAAGGGTAAAAAAGTAATGTGATAGATATTACATGGAAATAAAATAATATATACAAGAAAGATTTAGTATTGAATAAAATAATTCTTTTGAAAAAAAAAACTTGACATGTGGGGGTATAGTTACAAAGAAAAAGGAAAACAAAAAAAAGAAGAAGAAAGCAAAACATCCAGGTGAGTTGAAGGAAAAAAAGAAAAAAAAAAGAAAAAAAAAGAAAAAAAGAAAAAAAAAAAGAGAAAAAAAAAGAATGTGGCGCCAACACCTGGACCCAGGTGTGGTGTTGGCTGTCTAACATGCAATTTTGCATGTTAGACAACAAACTAACAAGGTGGCAAAGGTAAGGTGTAGTAAACGGTGATATATATATATATATATATATATATATATATATAGTTTTATTTTATTTGTTTCTTACCAAATTCCGTTTGGTTTTCTTCTTTCTTTAATTCAAAATTTTCTATTTCTTTAAAGACTTGGGGACTGAAAGGAAGGTTGAAAGAGTAAAATTTTGAAGAGGTTTACATGAGAATTTT
The DNA here is from genome assembly GCA_023935145.1 of Bretschneidera sinensis. Taxonomy (NCBI): domain Eukaryota; kingdom Viridiplantae; phylum Streptophyta; class Magnoliopsida; order Brassicales; family Akaniaceae; genus Bretschneidera; species Bretschneidera sinensis. The sequence goes on from CM043699.1 coordinate 53,932,128, forward strand.
ATAGAGAGTCACGGGAAGCTCTAAGAAAAACAAAAGGTAATAAAGTGAATTTTATTTTTGAAATTTAGCATATATGAAATTTTCTGGAATTCAAAGTGGGAATTTTCAAATGGTGTGAATTATGGAGGAATTCAAGAATAAATTAGAAATTTTAATATAAATATTATGTCAGGTGTTGACGATCAGCAACCGGGAGAAATTGCTGAGAAGAGCAGAAAAAGCAAGGAAGTGATCCATGGGTAGCTCTAAGTGCTACGTGGTGAGTTAGATTTACTTTAAGTAATCAAGATAAATATGAAATATATAATGATAATATTTGAATAAATTATTAACCTATGATTGATGATAGATGAAATATGGTTGATGGGTATGATAGGATTAATTGATATATAGAAATTATTATATGAGAAATAATATTAATGGAATAATGAGTCGATTTAATAATGAAGGTGATAAATGAAATTCTTGACGAGCTATGGTTGATAAATTGATATGATATATAAGGAGAAAAAATTAGTGAAATTGATTAAATTATAATTTGATAAGAAGCAGGATAGCTAATTTGAATGTCTAAGTACATGCTTGTTTTTATATTATTGTTTATATGCATATTTCATATCATTATTCATATGCATATACATGAAATAAATGAAAACCGTGACAGCCGGTATATGCTGGTGAGAAATGAAAACCGTGACAGTTAGTATATGCTGGAAATAAATGAAAACTATGGTAGCCGTTATATGCTGGTGAGAAATGAAAACTGTGACAGCTGGTATATGCTGGTGAGAAATGAAAACCGTGACAACCGGTATATGTTGGTGATAAAAGAACTAGGAAGACAATCGGTCTAAGATAAAAACATGTTGATATGTGGGAAGATGTTCCCAATTAATAATTCATACATTGCATCTGTTTTAAATATTGACTTTATTACTAGGATGCTAAAGTGTTGTTCTTGATTGTAAAATTATTGATAAATGAATGAGTCTCACAGAGACATAAATATGGGGGGAAGAAATATGAAAGTATGACATGATAATAACTATCTGAGTTATAAACTATATACTGTGAACCTCATAATGAGGCAATTATGAGATATAATTGATGGTCTCAAGGTGGATAAATATATGAGAAAAAGAGATTGATAAGGAATTAGGATTACGATATGAGTAATGATAATAAAATGCTATTATCAAATTATATGGGATATAGATGAATGAATATTGGAAGACTATTTATACAAATTGAATACTTTTAGTAAATTTAATTTACTGAGCTTTTCCTCATTGTTAAATAATTTCAGGTAGCAGGCATGACAAATAGTTTGTTGAGCTGAGATTCAGACGAAGTCATTATCTGTAAGCCACGTGGTCCATATCCTCATACTAATGAAAAAAAAATATTTGTAAATATTCATGCATATTACGTGTATATAATATTTAAGTCAAGATCTAAATGTTGTATCTCTCCTATTGAGCATTGAGGATTGATGTAATAATTGCAGTTGGCATTATTTTTATTGTTGCATATGTATGTCATGCTGAGATTTTCAAAATATGACAACACTATTTCGGGAGTGGCTAACCTGGGATGGGTCATTACAATTTTGGTATCAGAGTATTAGGTTTTATGATTCTATAGACTGCATAAAAATTTAAAGAAGTAGAAGATTTAAATAAATTACAGTTTAATACAGAGTCTGAGGATAACATGTGGACGTGCTAGAGTTAGAGGTAGACTTCTGACCAGAGACGGAGTGGTAGGCCCCCAATTTTCTTTAGACAAATTGAGGTTGAGAGCGAAGTTGAGTATGAGTTTGTGGTTCCTAAAAGGGAACGTGTTGACAATATAATTGATACTAGTAAGGGTGTGAGTGAATCTGGAGTTGAAAATATGAGCTGAGAAAAGCTCTTGATCATGCTTTTGAGAAAATGAATGTAATAGATGATAGAGTTGATAGTCTATAGCATAGACTTGATGAATAGGCTAGAGCAGTGCCTGAGGTTGCTGTAAATCTAGTAATGATAGATGTTCAAAAGGGGAAAGGTGAGGTTATACACGAGATGTAGGACGATTGTTAGATATATTAAGTTGAATGCTTTGTTGCTTAAAGGATCTATGAATCCTTTTGAGCCTGAGCTATGGGTGAAATATGTAGAGAGATTATTTGGTATTTTACTAGTGATAGGCAGGCAAAGGGTTGCCTTTGCTTTGTTTGAGTTAGAAAGAGAAGCTTTAGAATGATGGGAGGATACTCTTCCCAAGGTAAATGCATATGTTGATAGACCCTTAACCTGGAATAAGTTTAAGGAGGTTTTCCTTGATAAATACTTTTCTTATACCTTTAGAGCCTAACAAGAGATAGATTTTATTTATTTGAGGCAAATCTATTAACTATGACTCAGTATGACAGAAGATTTGTGGCTTTGTTGAGGTTTGTACTAGAAATGGTATACCTAGAGAAGAAGAAGTGTAAAAGATTCATATATAAATTACATTTTGAGATTAAATCGAAACTATCTTACATGAGGCATATGAATTATGCTAGGTTGGTGGATATAGTACTATAGATTGAGATGGATGTGATGGAGTTTAGAGGTAGGAGGGATTGGCTGAAGAGGTATGGATTTGAAGGACACAGATGTGGTAATTGTATGAGTGTGCAGGGTGGGAGACCACCCCAAAGGGGGCATTCCTTTGTTAAAGAAAACTTTAATACAAAGCGAGAGGCAAGCAGGATATGTTGTTTTTATAGCTAAGAGTAATATCGGTGGGACCCTTAGATTTGTGAGATAGGTTATGAAAACTGGGAGTCATGGTAGAGGAAATAAGTATGCCACCAAGGGGAAGCGATAATCTGATGTATGATCGAGAGACAAAAGTTTGTTATAGATGTATTCAAATAAGATATTTATCCCAGAATTGTCGTAATTTGAAGTGCTTTGTATGTAGAAAAGGTGGACATATCAACGTTGGTTGATCATGGTGTAACCTATTCTTTTGCATCTAGTATTCATATGAAGTTTATTGATGCATGTATTAGTCCTTTGATGCATAATATTATTGTTAAAGTTCCTACTAGAGATAGAGTGATAACCATAAATGTTTATAAGGGTTATGTGATTCGTATCAGTGATAAAGAATTTGAAGTTGATTTATTACCTTTGAATATGATCGATTTTCATTTGATTTTGGGAATGAATTGATTGTCGATGTATTACACTTGGGTTGATTGTTCCAGAAAGAATATAGTGTTCAAGATATGGACATGAGGAGTTTAACTTTCAGGGAGAACATAAGATACTCTTGAACTATCTTATTTTACTATGACTACTAGTAGATGGTTGAAGAAGGGTTGTGAGGAGTATTTGGCATACATAATGGATTCTAAAAAGAAAAATAGGAAGTTAGAATAAATCTTAGTGGTGAAAGATTATTCTAATGTATTTCTTGATGAGTTGTCTAGTTTGTCTCTTAGTAGGGAGATTAAATTCTTTATTGATGTGATATCATGTTCATCACATATATCTATAGCACCCTACAGAGTGACACCCACTGAGTTAAGAGAGTTGAAAGTTTAAAAGTTGTTGGATAAACAATTTATTCGATTTAGTGTGTTGCCTTAGGGAGCCCTATGTTTTTTGTGAAGAAGAAAGATGGAATGATGAGATTGTGTATAGACTACAAATAATTAAATAAGATAACCATTAAGAACAAATATCATTTATCTAGGATAGATGATTTATTTGAGAAGTTGCAGGAAGCAAGGGTATTTTCTAAGATAGACCTGAGATCAGGTTATCACTAGTTAAGGATAGAGGAAGGAGACGTGCCTAAGACTGCTCTTAGGACATGTTATGGTCATAAGTTTCTTGTGATACCATTTGGGTTGACTTAGTTGAAATTGAAAAAATTTTACCTATTTTTACTTGATTCTTTTGTAAACCATAAAAAAGTTGCTTACTTGCATTTGAAAAACTTCATGTATGTGAAGATACAGGTTTTTAATGATTGTGATGTTTGAAAAGAATGTTGTTTGATTAGTAAATCTTATAGGTTACATCTCGAGTCAAGGTGCTCAGTGTTGAAAAGTAATGGAGTCGCTCTGAGTATAGCTCACTCAGGATGGGTCGTTACAATTACTGTCCCATGTCTTGGGTATAAATAGAAATTTCAAATATTGTAAAAGGGGTAACTGGACCATTCTTCTCTTCCATTGCTATATATCTTCAAATATCTTTCCTTGTACTTTACCCTTCCCTGCAACTTTATAATTTGAACAAGTTTTTTCATACGTACTTGACCAAACAACCAATTTACCTTGTTCATGCAATTTACCTTGGATCGATGTACTTTCTTGTCAAACAATTTAATTCCACCAAGTTTACAATAATTCTCTCTATTTAGTAATTTGCAAGCTTTACATCAAATTTTTGCACTTAATTCCACAATTAGTAAATGTTAACTAGATTTTCATCCACAAAAACACTTGAATTAGAAACTCGTTATGTAAGAGGCATGAACATACCACAATCGTCTTATATTTGAGTTTGAAATTGTTTGATCATCCATGATTTGAGATACAAGTCTGCGCATTTTCAAGAAAAATCCAGTCCAAATAGTTTGGTATACCTAATGGGATAAAGATGCTGATTAATTTGAAAACTGACTTGGAGTATCAAGATTATTTCTTGATGCAGAGATTTGTACCTACATTGGAGACAAGACATCCTAGAACTAGCTTTACAACTGGAAGTCTTGCAATTGTATGCCTTTCAGCTAGAAGCTCCTAAACCTTGCAATTAGAAGAACCCTACAACTGCAAGCCTACAGAACCCTAATGTAGCATTAGAATTGTAGACTGAGGTTTCAATCCAAGAGGGGGTGAATTGGGTTTTTAAAAACTTTTACTAATTAAACACAAGTTTATAAAAACAAATAAACCCACAAGCATATAAACAAATAATGTGATGTAAAGAAAAGAGTTTAAGGAATAGAGGATGCAAACTCAGTTTATAATGGTTTGGCAATATCGGATTCATTCCGACCCTACGTCCACTCTCTTCAAAGAGCCTCCTTGAAGTAATCTACTAAGAAACTTAGTCATGCAACTTCACGGGTGTTGCACAAACCTTACAATCAATCCCTTCCTCTCAAAAGCAAAAATCCCTTCCTCTCGGAAGCAAAATCCCATCCTCTAGGAAGCTAATCTCTTCATTTCGGAAGCTAATCCCTTTACAATAAATGCTGTAAAGTAAATGGTAGAGAGATAACTATGAAAGATTATATAACTGAATAATATCTCCCTTTCAAGGTAAAACTTGAAGAATGGCTCAACAATAAATATTTCAAAGCTTTTGTGTATCAATGAGTAAAAACTTGATTGAATGTGTAATCTCTCTCTTTGAAATGCTCAATAGAGTGGGTTTATATGGCCTTTATGTAATATGGTCATTTTGTACTGTTCTGGTACGATTTGGTGCAATTTGTGCTGAAATCTTGCATCTCAACGGTCATATTTTTTGAACTACTAGTCGACTAGGTCTTAGTACCAGTCGACTGGGTCAAGTTAAAAATCTCATTTTTAAGGCTATTGAAGGTACTAGTCGAATGGGTAGTTCTTACGAATTGACTGGGGACAGTCTGACCAATATACCAGTCGACTGGTATGAAGCACCCAGTCGACTAGGGACACACTGTCCCATATACCAATCTTCTGGTATAAGTACCCAGTCGACTGGGTTGCTTATCAACCCAGTTTTCATGTTTTGAAATGCTTTTAACTTAAAAATGTTTGATTGAAAAGTTATGTTAAAATGCTTTTTCAAAAGGAGCCATAAGACAAGCTTTTTACCTCGAACAAGTGAGATTTACAACTTGTTTAAATACCTTGTCCCTATACTAGATATTCTATCTTGACTTGGTGTTTGATTCGGGTTGAATTCTTGCACCTTGATCCTTGGTTGAATGCTTTTATTGCTTAATACACTTAGATAGAACTGTTAGTATAATAAAAGTTGTGTTTTGTCATCATTAAAATATAAGTGAGGGTTAACAATCTCCTCTTTTTTGATGATGACAAAACTCTGGAGAGAAAAACAGTTTTAAAAACTAAGTGTTGGATTTTTTAGAAAAATTAGCAGTCTCCTATGTTTTTTGAATAAAACCCACATGTAAAAAGATAAAGAATAGTTTATATACAACCCAACCAATCAACCCAATATATATAATCATATACCAAGTTCTTTGGAGCAATGCTTCCCCTAAATCTATGCACTAGTTTGAGTTTAAACCTCTTTTTCTCATTTTCTCATTTTTCTCCCCCATTTTGACAATAGCAGAAAAAGAGGTAGTAAACCAAAAATAAGCTATCTAGATACCATAAACATGAAGAGCATACATAAACAAACTTTTATATGAAAATTTGGCATCATTTGAAGTTCAAAAGCCTTCCCGAAAAGAACTAGAAGTTTCCATACATGTAGAAGCAGTTTTAAAGCATTTATCCGAATATAAAGAGATATAAAGCATGCAACTATATTACACATGTAAAACAAGTACATGAAATAAGTCTAAGCATGAACCATCATCATATATAACACCAGTCTATACAAAATAGGCTTTGTAGAGCCGAAACAGAAGTACAAATACAATAAAATATGAAAATATGTCCGTGCTAAGAACAATGAAAAACTACATCAATATGTACATCAAAAGGAAGGTAGAAAAATGACTCAGGGAGTGGGAGAGTCAAAGCCACCACGAGCGAGATCCCAAAGCTCAGCCAGAGAGCCCTTAGTATGCTCACGGTGCAACTCGAAGTCATCCCAGAGAGAGCGGAGTTCGTGATGCAAGGCGTCGACTGTGGAGCTCAAACTCTAGAAGTCGGACTGCATAGTCAGCTGGAGGCTCATGGTAGCCTGAAGGAGATCACCATAACTAGCCTGACTAGCACTCGAGTCACCTATAGGAGGAGCTTGGTCATCCGTATCCATATCAGCAGCAGCAACAGCATCTGGACCCTCATCCTCATCATCATTGCTGTCGTCCTCTCCTATCCGAATGTGCTTGTCGACCTTGGAGTAGATGAAGCCATCTCGGACTGTGCATCCCATCTTCTTTAGCAATGAGATGTTGATGATGTCCTTGAGGTCGATGTCTTGAGCCTCAGAGACAGGGAGAGGCACCCGGAAATGCTGGAGGATGAGTGTGATGAGCATCCCGTAGGGAAGGCATCCTGAGTCGCTCGCTTCACCATTTATCATGTTGGAGAGTAGCAGGGGGTAGATATTGAAGTGGTGCCTAGTTTTAAGGCACCAAATCAATACAATATCTATCTTAGATAGATACCCCTGACTCCCAAGTCTCAGGTGGATGGTCCAACTCACAATGAGGTTGAACAATTTTGAGTCAAGGGGCATGTCACTACATGTGTGAAATGTAGTGGGTTAAAACACATAGTTAGGGTCACCCCTAACTATCTGACATGCCTCCTCATACTCGAAATTGTCTGGCCATCCATCCAGACTCCATTGGATCCCTCTCACGGGGATCCTCAAAATACTCATCAAGAGGTCAGTGTTGAACCTACAACACCCTTCTCTCATGAATTTGGAGTCGTGGATTTGATGGACCTTGGCCTAGTAAGTGTATGTGGTCCCCCAATGGTGGTTTTTATACAGATTCTATCGGACATTTTGGTAGAAAGTGAGGTTTTTGGTAAAAAGAGTTTTGAGTGGAAATTAGAGATTTCAACTATAGAAAGTTGAAATAGATGGTTTGGATGAGTAGATTGAAGTGTTTAGGAAATGTTTTGAGGGTTTTTTAATCAATAGGACGAAATTTTTTAGAGAGAGAAAGCTTAGGGTTTTGAAAATGGCGAAAAAATATGAAAAAAAATGAAGATACTATATATAGAATCGCAATACCAGTCGACTTGGGTTATGGTACCAGTCGACTGGGTCCTTTGCAGAGATGAAAAGTTTTGCATACCAGTCGACTGGGTCAGGATACCAGTCAACTAGACGAATTGGCATATAGATACCAGTCGACTCGGCAGTTCATACTAGTCGACTGGGTTGATAATTGAATTTCAAAAATTGCCTCCAAATAAGGTCTTGATGTACTAGTCGACTGGTATAACGTTACTAGTCGACTGGGATAGATTTACCAGTCGGCTGGACCCTTAAAAAAATTTTAAGTCTTGAGTCTTAGCACGAAATTTGTTTATCTATGCCGTCTTGAGTAAAGAGTAATAAATAAGGTTTAATACTCTTTCACTAGATGTCAAATATGCAAAATGATGAATGATAAAACAATCAAACATACAATTTATCATAATCTAACAATCCCATTGGCAATCTTATTTTGCAAAAACTTGCTTCACTTAGAGGTTTTGTAAGAATGTCAGCTATTTGATCTTCTGAAGGTATGAATTCTAGCCTTATATCACCTTTTTTAGCATGGTCTCTTAAGAAATGATGCCTAATTTCTATGTGTTTAGTTCTAGAGTGCTAAATAGAGTTCTTGGTTAGGTTGATAGCACTAGTATTATCACAACGTATTGGAATACTTTTAAAGTTCATGCCATAGTCTTCTAGTTGTTGTTTCATCCATAACACTTGGGCACAACAACTTCCAACTGCTACATATTCTGCCTCGGCGGTTGATAGTGCAACGGAGTTTTGTTTCTTGGAAAACCAAAAGGTTACCATTGCACCTAAGAATTGGTATGTTCCACTTGTGCTTTTTCTATCTAACCTACATCCAGCAAAATCAGCATCTGAATATCCTACAAACTCAAAAGATGAATCTCTAGAGTACCATAATCCTAGGGTTTGAGTTCCTTGTAGATATCTAAGGATTTTTTTCACTGCAGTTACATGTGATTCCTTAGGATTAGCCTAAAATCTAGCACACATGCATACATTGAACATTATATAAGGTCTACTTGTAGTCAAATAAAGTAAAGCTCTTATCATGCTTCTATAGTATTTAGTATCTACACACTTACCTCCTTCATCAAGATCAAGTTTTGTAGATGTGGTCACAGGTGTACCAAGTGACTTTGAGTTTTCCATCCCCAATCTCTTTAGTAGGTCCTTTGTGTGTTTTGATTGATTAATGAAGATGCCTCCTTTCAATTGTTTGATTTGAAGTCTAAGGAAGTAGGTAAGCTCTCCCATCATGCTCATTTCAAATTCACCTTGCATGTACTTGGCAAACTCTTGACACATAGATTCATTCGTAGCACCAAATATAATATTCATCAATATATATTTGGACTAATAGAGTGTCATTTATGTGAGTTTTTGTGAAGAGGGTTGTGTCTACTTTACTCCTTATAAAATTATTGTCTATTAAGAATTTACTTAGTCTTTCATACCATGCCCTTGGAGTTTGCTTCAACCCATATAGAGCCTTAGAGAGCTTGTAGACATGATTTGGAAGTCTAGGATTCTCAAATCCAAGAGGTTGCTCAACATAAACCTCTTCTTCTATAAATCCATTTAAAAATGCACTTTTTACATCCATTTGAAATAACTTAAACTTATTAAAGCATGCAAAGGCTAATAACATTCGAACAACTTTTAATCTAGCTACAGGAGCATAGGTCTCATCAAAGTCTATTCCTTCTTCTTGATTGTATCTCTTAGCAATTAGTCTAGCCTTGTTCCTAGTTACTATTCCATTTTCATCCATTTTATTTCTAAATACCTATTTAGTTCCTATTATTGTATGATTCTTAGGTCTAGGAACTAGATTCCAAACATTGTTTCTTTCAAATTGATTTATTTCTTCTTACATGGCATTTACCCAATCATTATCCTTGTCGGCTTCAATAAATGTCTTAGGTTCAATTTGAGACAAATAAGCTACATAATTGCAAATATTTCTAATAGAGGAACGAGTTCTTACCCCTTGTGAAGGATCACCTATCACTTGATCAATCGGGTGATAATTTACATACCTCCAATCTTTGGGAAGACTATCCTTTTGTTGGCTTATAGATGGTTGGTTCAATTTGAGAGTTTCTATCTCTTCATTTGTTTGAGGTGGACTGTCCTTTGGGTTAACAATAGGAGTAGGTGTTTCCGTTCTTGGAATAAAATCTGCATCATTATTGAAAGAAACTTCTCTACTACTAATTGGATTAGACTCGTCAAGAGTTACATGTACGGATTCTTCTACCACTAGAGTTCTCTTGTTGAAGACTCTATAAGCCTTGCTAGAGGTTGAATATCCTAAAAATATCCTTTCATCGGTCTTAGAGTCAAATTTATCCAAGTTAGTTTTATTGTTATTTAGGATGAAGCATTTACAACCAAATGTACGAAAATAGGAGATATTAGGCTTTCTACCTTTTCATAATTCATACGAAGTTTTGTCAAGCATAGGTCTAATTAAAATTCTATTCAAGATATAGCAAGAAGTGTTTACTTCTTTAGCCCAAAAGTATTTTGGTAGACTATTTTCACAAAACATTGTTCTTGCAAATTCTTCTAAAGCTCTATTTTTCCTCTCAACAATTCCGTTTTGTTAAGAGTTCTAGGAGCTGAAAAGTTGTGATCAATTCCATTTTCATCACAAAATTTTGAAAAACTTTGGTTTTCAAATTCTTTTCAATGATCACTTCTAATGCTTGAAATACAAATTCCTTTTTCATTTTGAGCTTTTTTGCAAAAGTTTTCAAATCCTTTGAAAGCTTCATCCTTGTAAGCAATAAAGATAATAAAGGTATATCTTGAATAGTCATAAAAAATAACAAGAGCATATTGATGGTCACCTAGAATAATGGTACTTATTAGACCAAATAAGTCCATATGCAAAAGTTCCAATTATCTAGTAGTTGAGATTACATTATTTGATTTAAAAGAAATCCTAGTTTGTTTTCTCATTTGATAAGCATCACATACTTTGTCTTTTTCAACATTGATTTTGGGAAGTCCAATAACTAAATATTTTCTAGAAATGATTTTAAGCAAATTCATGTTCACGTGACCAAGCCTTTTATGCCATAGCCATGGATTTTCACTAATTGCTAGAAAACATTTTTCATTTTCAGAATGCAAGGATTTTAAATCAACTATATAGACATTTTCATATCCATAGCCAACAAACTTGATCTTGTTACTCTTGATGTCTATAACTAGATAATGAGAGGTTTCAAATGTGACTTTGTTGCCTTTGTCACAAAGTTGACTAATAATTAGTAAATTTGGCTTAAGGCCTTGTACTAGCAATACATTATCTATGGTTGAGAAATCATTACCAACTTTTCCATGCCCAATGATCTTTATTTTTGTATTGTCTCCAGTGGTGACAAGTCCACCATCTCTTAGAATTAGCTCTTTGAATACACTTTTATCATCAGTCATGTGTTTTGAGCATCCACTATCAAGGTAGCAACATTTATCTTTTTCCTTAGTATGGAGACATATCTACATCACACAAGGATACACAATAGTATTTTTAGGTACCTAAAATTTCTTGGGTCCTTTGGGTTAGTCCTTGAAAATGCGGTTCCTTTTGGGACCCATACTTTCTTAACAGCATATGGTGATCTATAGATATGTTGATAATGCACAATCCTAGGATGATAGTTATTCAAATTTCTAGGAGTATTTAGTTGTGCATGCCTATAATGCTTAGGATATGAGTTCCTAGGATAAATGTTTCTATTGTGAGGAATATGAATATACATGTCATTTCCAGAAAATGAATGAAGATGATTTCTAGGATACATGCTTGCATTTTCATGAGTATGCATATTATTTCTAGAATAACCATGATAGTAATTCCCAGGATATACTTGTGCAGGATGCAAGTTTTGATTATGCATTTTGTTTCTAGGATGCAAATGATGGTTATTCCTAGGATGTGTATAAGCATTTCTTGAATGAGCATACATATAAGCATGAGTATTTCTAGGATTTTTTATTTTTGTATATGCATTAGAATTAGCATTTCTAGACATGCTAGCATTCACTGAGGGTGTGTTTTTGATCTTTGAAGTAGAGACTTCCACACAAGAGGCTTTCATGAATAAGCTCTCTTTTGATTTTTGCTTACCTAACGGAGAGTATCCTAACCCTTATTTTCTTCCACTTAATCTTTGGCAAGAAAGCACTTCTTCAAGCTTTTCTTTTCCAAGCATGAGTCTAGATATAGTGCCATTCAATTCTAATATTTTATTCTTTAAGTTTTCATTTTCATCTTTTAGGAAATCTTGAGAAGAATCATAAAGCAATGAAGATAGTTCATCTTTCTCTTCTCTTAGACTTATCATTTCTTTAGAAAGAGATGATACCTCTTTCTTTAGAGTTGAGTTCCTAGAATCGAATTTCTTCAATTCATCATGCATTTCATTTTTGACTTCTAACAATTCTTCACTACTACTAACAATGTTATTTTTAGAAGAGGGAGAAGATAATACCTCATTTTCATCACCAATTTCCATAAGGCATAGGTTGGCGATTTCCTCGTATCCGATTTCTTTATCCGATGATTCTTCTTCTTCATCATCACTCCAAGTAGTTGCAATTATAGCTGTTGTGTGTTTTAAATTACTCGCTAGCACACAAGTCATTTGCAATATAGTGTGTGCAAGTGCGAGGTCGAATCCACAGGGAATTGCATTTAAAAATATATTTTTATCTAAACTAATCCTATTTTAACCTAGTTCCGAATTTTGGATTGTACCTTGCAAAGAAATATAAACTAAACTAAATTGATTTAAAAATAACTGATAAAAACACTAAGGTTTTTTGGATCCACCCCACCAAAGTAAAGCATATATCTTCATGTTCTATATAAAAATAATCTATCAAATCATTCCATGAATCCACCATTATACAAATCACGGCGAATACCCAAACTAAACCAAAACCATCCAATGTATCCGTTTAATTCATAAATCACAATGGATATCCAATCTAATTTGAATGATCCACCGTATCCGGTTGATGAAACACAAAGAATATCTAATTTAACAATTTAAAAACATTCAATCATAAGAGTTTACTGAAACAATTGAAATAGAACATTTATACTAAAAATATCAGAATTGTACAAACATATCTGAAAATATAATGCTAAACAATGGCGAGGCTTCATCTTCAACCTTAGATGAAGATTTTAGCCTCGCATAATTATGAACATAATTTTCACAATTACAGTGCTAAACATTTAAACTTTAAAACTTAAAATAAATTAAAACTAACAATACATGGATAGAGATATTCCACTCATAGGTGTCGTGTGGCGCTTCCCCTTTTGGTAGCAAAGCCTTCGAGATCCACCAGAATGGTAGCAGAAGTCATCCAGATTGCACACCTTTTTGATGAAGTGAAATGGGGCTTTTATAGAGGAACTCCATGAGTGTAATGTGTTTCCAATCCGATGTGAGATGTGTGGATATAGAATTTTTTTCCAACCGATGTGGGATGTGGGATTTAAACCTTCACATGCCCTTCAAAACTTCTGCCCACGCTGAAATCCCGCATAGCCTGACCTTTGTCTACTAAAACTACCATAACTTTCTCTGGAGAAATCATATTTATAAGCCATGAAATTTCTCAGAAAATAGACATCCGGATCTTTCCAAGCGTATATGGCTCATCTCCTGGTTTTTCCTAAATCATTACAGTTTAATCCACAAAAATCACTTATGCTACGCTGAAATCACTCATAGCCTGACCTTTGTCTACTAAAATTGCTATAACTTTCTCTAGAAAAATCATATTTATGAGCCGTAAAATTCCCCAGAAAATAGACATCCGGATCTTTCCAACTATATATTGCTCATTCCTGATTCTTCCTGAATCAACACGGTTTAATCTACAAAGATGACTGATCTGCACGGGCAATTCTAGCAATTTAGTGAAACTCCTTTCCAAGTGTTTGTAAACCTGTAAAACAAGGAAAGACAACTCAAAGTAACAAATTCCTAAGCTAACAAATGTAAATTAAGGGGCCAAAATATGCAATATTTGGCACTCACCAAACTTACATTTTGCTAGTCCCTTAGCAAAACAAAATAAAAACTAAATGAAAAACAAAGAGCATAATGATAAGTTTATCACTTATGGTATCCAAAAATTTAAGTAGCACACATCACCATGATATTCATTTATGAGCAAGCTTAAAAAGATAAACCTATCTTTGCAATGAATAGAAATGTTAAAATCTAATTACTTACAAAAGGCAGGCTAAGGCATCACAAGTCTGACTCAGTGTAAAGTGAATTAGCATATAAAAATGAAGCTTCCAAATAACTCCAATGTGTAATGTCTTCATATCTCAAGATTCACCGAATTTCTCATCAGAATGAACAAAAATGACAGTTTATTTTCTTCTCTTTTTTTTTATAAAATTATAAGGCTCTGCTATGTTTAGTTCCCTTAAGCTTTCTAATTGACCCATGTAGCGAGTGTTGATTCAATAACTCCCAAACCAGATGGTTTTACGGCATTAGGTGTAAAGACACCCCTAAGAACTTACTAACTCGAGTAAAAAGGCTATGAAACTAAACTGGCCTTACTGCTACCAAGTAAACTTCCCACCTTTTGACGTGAATACTCACTGCTTACTGATGCAAGAGATCTAGTTACTCAGCGAAAAGTTTCTTAATGATCACTATGAATAAAATTCCCACCTTTTGACGTGAACACTCACTGCTTATTGAGGCAAGAGGTCCAGTCACTCAGTGAAAAGTTTATTGATGATAATTATAATTATTATTTTTTTATACTTTTCTATGCCAAAGTATTTATCCAACAAGTCATCCAGTTAGCCAAGTCATGGTCACATACACATTAAAATCACATATCATACCTCACATAATTATGTGCTTATGTCAGATTAGATTAAACATGTGAATTCTCAAATGCCAAAAGTAAGTAACTAAATTTTAAAACTTTATCATCATATCATGTGTTCAAAATTTTAAGCTCACCAATGACATCACATCATAAAAATTGTTTAGAACAATCAAAATTTCAAAATAACATGAGATGCATTTATCTTTTCTTTAAAACAAAGAAAAAACAACAACAAATTAAGACAAAGTGTGTGTAATGTGTCTCCCATACCCCCAAACTTAAATTACACATTGTCCCTAATGTGTGAATAATATGGAAAGAGCTGAACTGGGAGATGGAGAAGTAGCTGGACTGGCTGGCTCATAGCATACCCCTAAAGTTGAACTGAAGTACGCATTGTCCCTGAAAAATAAAGACTAGAAAACAAAAGAAACACTAGAAATAAACAGTAACCATAAATATGTAAAATAATAAATAAACATAAAGGATATGTTATGGGGTGCCCCCCATGAGCGCTAAGTTTAATGTCTTCAACCAGACTCAGCAATAGTAATCATGCTCAGCCAAACACTCGACCATCTGATCAATAAATGGAAGTGAAAAATGACCCTTCCATGTGGTAGCATTCAACTTACGATAGTCTAGACACACCCTCCATCTTGACTGAACACGAGTTGGCAGCAACTCGTCGTCTTTATTCTTCACTGCCATCACTCCAGCCGCCTTGGGTACGACATGAATCAGGCTCATCCACTTGCTATCAGAGATTGGATAAATGATCTATTGGGAAACCACCTCAATGATGCCCAAGTGATGGTCTTCCAAACACCCAAGTCTAGAATGACTTGTAAAGAAAAGATACTGCAAACGAAGCAAAGAAAGAAGATATCAATTATTATCGAGGTTCAACAATAGCCTACATCCCCGTGAGCTCCTCTGAGCCCTCCGCACTAAATCAATGGTTCTTTACAGAATACAACAACCCTCTTCAAGAATCCGAAAGTTCTTGAAGGAACAAAGAAGAGAAGAAAGAAAATATAAGAACTATTACAAAGCCCTCTATCTAGTCTATGCTAATCTCTCTTCCTAAACCTCTAGCCACTCTACAATGAGTCCCTCTTGTGTTTTGTGTCTTTGCACTCCTTCCATAATTCTCTCATTCACATGTTCTGTCACACACACACTTGTGTCTTGTATCACAATATGTTTCCTTGTTGTGTTGAGATTGAATCTAGGTGACCCTTTATATAGTGCACCACTTCTTGAACCTATCTTGAAGTCAATCTCCACCCTTAGATCTTGAGGACTAATCAACCATAGCCTTTGATCAAGTCTAAATGATCCTATGCATTTTGATCATGCATCCACGCACTTAACAAAAGAGGCTAAAAACTAGCCTTAGTGTGCCTTCAGGCTGCGGCCTAAAACAGGGTGTGCTGCGGCCTGGAATAAGGCTGAACAAATTTCTCTTTTTATCTTTTTGGGCACCACAGCCTGGGGGAGGCTGAGCCGCGGCACACACTGGTTTCCGGAGCTCCTCCATGTTGGGTGCCGCGGCCTAGAAAGAGTTGGGCCGTGGCCTGACCTGGTGCGCACTCCTTTAACATGCTGAACTTCATCTCTCGTTTAAACCTTAGACAAACTCCAACATGATCCCTGCATCCAACAGCTTTATCACTTCAGTCCTCACAACCTCTTGCAAAGCTGGGTTGAGCCTTCTTTGTGGCTCCCTCGATGGTTTGACATTCTCCTCCAAATGTATCTTGTGCATCACCACTGAGGGGCTGATTCCCTTGACGTCCTCAATAATCCAGCTGATAGCTTCCATATACTCTCTTAAAACGTCCAACAACTTCTCCTCTTGAGCCTTAACCAAATTTGAAGCTATAATTATAGGCAAAGAATCGACTGGACCTAGGAACTTATATTTAACATTTTCCAATAAAGGCTTAAGTTCCTTCTTGGGGGGCGTAGGTGTTGTGGTCTCCTCTGTCTCACTACTCTCCCGAGGAGCAGACTCCAAAATGGCATTCTCTTGCTCAGGTAACTTCCAACTCCAAATCCGTTCCAACCTGAGCAAAGTATGCCTCCAGAATGTCCTCAGACTCCCATCCTTTCTTGGGCACTTGTAATCTCTCAGGGTAAGGTGCTTTAGGTACAAACGACTTAGGGAGATCCTTAATAGTAGGTGTGGCTGTAGATGGCTCAGCATCTCTCTTCTTCTTATTGCCACTTTCTTGTCCTAGCTGTAGAGCAAGGTTCTCTTCCACTTGATTGTCCACTTGTCTCCCAGACCTCAATGTGACAATCGATTGCACTTGTTCCTGCCCGTGCATAGGAGTTGATGAATTTCCAACCGCAAACTATTCCTTCGGGTTGGGCAGGGGTTAACTGGGGAACTTTCCCTTCTCTCCTTCACCCAAGTGACTTGCGATTTGACCCATTTGACTTTCTGGCTCGACAATCGCTTGGGTGTTTACTATTGTTGCATTCCTCACTTCGCTGATGGATTTGCCAGTCATCTTCATGAAATCCTTGAGGGTGTCCTCTAAAGACTGTGAAACCGACGCTGGCGCTTGAGTGGGAGCATGGTAAGCGGGTGATGGTGCTGGATGGGCTGAATGACCATGACTTGGAAATGGTGGAGGAAATCTGGGAGGGTATTGATTGTGAGCATGATGAAGGGTTCCTCCCTAATTCATCGGTTGGTTCTGCTCCCATAAAAAATTAAGGTGGTTCCGCCACCCTGGATTGTAAGTCTCAGAGTAAGATCCATTTGATTGCCTCCGATAGTCATTGAAAGTGTTCACTTGTTCCATGGGATACTCGATAAAATCCGGTATAGATGGACAATTCTGTGCTAAATGCATAGGATTAGCACAGATGGAACAACTATCAATATTGAATGTATTGGATGCATTAATGGACTGGCCGGTCATCTTCATGAAATCCTTGAAGCTGTCCTTCAATGACTGTGGCTTTAGATCAAAATGGGTAGTATTGGTTGGTGGCAAAACTATACAAGAAGGGGAGTTAGTTGGAACGGGTGTGAACAAATCCCTAAGGGATGTAGTGAAGTCCACGTTACAAGCTCTAGGTTGCTCTACATTCTCAGGTTGATTTATATTCCAAAAATTTTCTCCCATCTCAATTGTCTCTCTTTCAACAAGTGCTCTCTTCTGTCTCCTAAGAGTTCTTTCTAATTCGGGATCTAAAGGTATTGACTCTAAGTTCAGGGATCTCCGACCAATCATACACCAAACAAACAGTACTAATATAAACTAACCAGTAAAAAAAAGAATAAAATAAAATACAAATAACAAATAATAATAAGATAATATAAAATAAATACAAAAACAAAAAACACAATACTCACATAATGGGCCAACAAAAATTGGCAATTTTTTTTATATTTTATTTTTTATAGGCAATTGCAAATAAAAACAAATAAACAAAAAGAAAATTGCAAAAATAAAAATAAAACAAAAATGCTAACTAAACTAGTAGAAAAATAAAATCAATTCAGGCAAAAGTTTAATTTTCACAAACAAAGCAACTCCCCGACAACGGCGCCAAAAACTTGTTGTGAGTTTTAAATTACTCGCAAGCGCACGAGTCGTTTGTAACATAGTGTGTGCAAGTGCGAGGTCGAATCCACAGGGAATTACGTTGTGAAAATATATTTTTATCTAAACTAACCCTATTTTAACCTAGTTCCAAATTTTGGATTGCATTTTGCAAAGAAATATAAACTAAACTAAATTGTTTTAAAACCAACTGATAAAAACACTAAAGTTTTCTAAATCCACCCCACCAAAGTAAAGCATATATCTTTATGTTCTATATAAAAATAATCTATCAAATTATTCCATGAATCCACCATTATAAAAATCACAGTGAATACCCAAACTAAACCAAAACCATCCAGTGTATCCGTTTAATTCACAAATCACAATGGATATCTAATCTAATTTGAATGATCCGCCGTATCCAGCAGATGAAACACAAGGAATATCCAATTTAATAATTTAAAAACAATCTATCATAAGAGTTTACTCAAACAATTGAAATAGAACATTTATACTAAAAATATCAGAATTGTACGAACACATATGAAAATATAATGCTAAACAATGGCGAGGCTTCATCTTCAACCTTAGATGAAGATTTTAGCCTCGCATAATTATGAACATAATTTTCACAATTACAGTGCTAAACATTTAAACTTTAAAACTTAAAATAAATTAAAACTAACAATACATGGATAGAGAGATTCCACTTGCAGCTGTCGTGCGGCGCTTCCCCTCTTGATAGCAAAGCTTCGAGATCCACTAGAATGCTAGCAAAAGTCCTCCAGATTGCACACCTTTTTGATGAAGTGAAATGGGGCTTTTATAGGGGAACTCCATGAGTTCAATGTGTTTCCAATCCAATGCGGGATGTGTGGGTATACAATATGTTTCTAACCGATGTGGGATGTGGGATTTAAACCTTCACATGCCCTTCAAAACTTCTGCCCACGCTGAAATCCCGCACAGCCTGACCTCTGTCTACTAAAACTACCATAACTTTCTATGAAAAAATCGTATTTATAAACCGTAAAATTTCCCAGAAAATAGACATCCAGATCTTTCTAAGCATATATGGTTCATCTCTTACTTCTTCCTGAATCATTACAGTTTAATCCAAAAAATCACTTCTGTCACGCTGAAATCACGCACAGCCTGACCTTTGTCTATTAGAACTGCCATAACTTTCTCTATAAAAATCATATTTACTAGCCATAAATTCCACAGAAAATAGACATCCGGATCTTTCCAAGCATATATTGCTTATCTCCTGGTTCTTCCTGAATCAATACAGTTTAATCCGCAAAGATGACTAATCTGCACGGGCAATTATAGCAATTTAGTGAAACTCCTTTCCAAGTGCTTGTAAACCTGTAAAACAACGAAAAATAACTCAAAGTAACAAATTCCTAAGCTAACAAATGTAAATTAAGGGGCCAAAATATACAATATTTGGCACTTATCAATAGCTTTCTTTTTGAAGCTCCTATATGGTTTGCTTGTAACCATACAATCAGCTTTGATGTGACCGGGCTTCTTGCATCCATAGCACACAAGTGGTTCCCTTTGTGAAGTGGGATCCTTTATGTAAGTTTTTTTTATACTTTTCTTCAAGAACCTATGAAACTGTTTGGTGATTAATGCCATCTCACCATCTTCTTCGCCGCTCTCTGCTTCTTCTTTCGATTCCTATTCTCTGTTGCATGTAGAGGCTTTGAGAGCAATCACCTTCTTTCTTCTTCTTATCATCATTGAAAATGAGATTCATTTCTTCCATCTCATATGTCAAAAATGACCCAATAAGTGTCTCAACATCAAGTTTGTCGAGATCTTTGGCCTCCGAGATGGCCATCTTCTTTGCTTTCCAAGTAGGTGGCAAAGACCTTAAGATTTTTCTTGTTAGTTCAAACTCCTCAATGTTCCTACCAAGAAGCTTCAAACCATTAACAATAGTTGTGAAACGTGAGTGCATTTGAGAAATTGTTTCGTTAGAAGACATTCTAAAAGATTTATATTCAGATACTAGCATATAGATTTTTTATTTTTTAACCTCACTAGTTCCTTCATATGTAACTTGCAATTTATCCCATATCTCCTTAGCCGAAACATATGCAGTGATTTTATTGTATTAAGATATATCTAAAGCACAATGTAAAATACTTGTGGCTCTACTATTAAGAGACATCATTCTACAATCCTCATCATTATACTCAGTTATGAGTTTAGGCATCGTATGATTGATTTCCCTAATAGTTATTTCCTTTGATGGAATTCTAGGTCCCTCTTTAATGACTCTCAATAGATTATAATCTTGTCCTTCAACAAAGATTTTCATCCTGTTTTTCCAATAGTTATAGTTGGAGCCATTGAACGAAGGAGGCCTAGTGTATGAGTGTCCCTCAGAATAGCTATTTGCTACCATCGGATTAACTCAAGGATATTAAGCCTAAAATTGAGAACGAGGCTCTGATACCAATTGTAGACTGAGGTTTTTGTTGATATTTGTCTAAGGTTTAAACATGGTTTAAACCAGGTTAATGTCTAAACCAAGGTTGGAAGAATAAATTTCAGCATGTTAAAGAAATGCACACAAGTGTGCGTGGCACCTTGGAGCAAGGCAAAGGTATGCACACTAGTGTGTGCGCCTAAGCACACAAGCTGGAAAATATGTGCATCAGGTCAGGCCAAGACCCAGCTTTGTCCAGGCTATAGCGCACAGCATGGAGGAATGCTGGAGGAAGGCCAAGCCGCGGCGCACCCTACCCCAGGCCACGGCTCACAAAGTGGCAGCAAGTGTGCCCTGTTTCAGGCCGCACCTTGCCCTGTTTCAGGCCACACCTTGAAGGCACACATAGTCCATTTGATTCAGTCTTTGTTAAGTGCATGGAGACATGTCCAAAATGCATAGGATCACTAAGGATTGATCAAGGGCCATGGTTGAGTGGTCATCAAGATCTAAGGGTGGAGATTGACTTCAAGATTGGACAAGAAGTTGGTGCACTATATAAAGGGTCACCTAGCTTTATTCTCATTAACATTGTGACATAATTTGAGATCAATTATAAAGAATGACAGACATACAAGAGAGAATTATGTGAGAGTGCAAAGACAAAAAACACAAGAGGGACTCATTGTAATGAGGCTGGTTGTAAAGAGAGAGTAGTATAGATTTGATAGAGAGCATTTTAATAGTTCTTATCATCTTTTTCTTCTCTTCTTGGTTTCTTCAAGAACTTAAGGGTTCTTGAAGAGGGTTGCTGGATTGTAAAGAACCATTGATTTAGTGCAGAGAGTTCAGAGGAACTCACGGGGACGTAGGTTATTGCTGAACCTCGATAACAATTGCTTGTCTTCTTTTCTTTCTTGCTTTGGTTGCTGTATCTTTTCTTTACAAGTCATTTTAGACTTGGGTGTTTGGAAGATCACCACCTAGGCATCTTGTCAGGGTGATTTCCAATAGTGGTATCAGAGCTTGTACAACTGGGTATCGGAGCAAGAACAAGAAGGTGACGGAGTCAAGACTCCAAAAATCAAAGATCAACTTCTTAGGTGATTCAAGAACAGAGTAAAGATCAAGATCAGATCGAATTCTTGAGAGTGATTCAAGAATGGTGTTAAGATCCATCTTTGATTTTGTTCTTGAGGTTGAAGAAAGTATTTATGGGTATTGCATAAATCTGGGATTTTGTCCGTAAAGATGGCTTCAAATTTCGTTGTTGAGAAGTTTGATGGAAAGGGATATTTTTCCCTATAGAAGCGAAAGATCAAGGCTGTTCTTATGCAACAGAAAGTGGACTTGGCTATTGGAGAAGATGATGTTTTTCCAGTAAGTATCACGGAGGACCACCGGGTTAAGATGAAAAAGATGGCTTACAGCACCATTTTCTTGCACATGTCGGATAGTGTCACAAGAGAATGCGGAGACTCGGAAGATCCGGCTATCATATGGAAGAAACTAAATGAGTTGTTTTTTTACCAAAACTCTCCCTAACAAGATTTATCTTCTTAAAAGAATCTTTACTTTTAAAATGGATCCTAAAAAAGAGTTGCAAGATAATCTTGATGTCTTTAATAAACTAGTTCAAGATTTGGCTAGTTGTAGTATTAAATTCCCGGATGAACAATTGGCTGTTATTTTGTTAAACTCTCTTCCTAATTGCTTTGATAATTTGATTAATGCTATTGAGTATGGAAGAGATACTTTAACCAAGGAGATTGTGATCAATGCCATAAGGGCTTATGATTTCAAAGCCAAGATGAGGGAGGCATCAAGTGGAGAAGGGCTGTTCGTAAGAGGAAGGCTAGCAACTCGGAATGGCAGTAGCACTTATGGCAACTACCGGGAGAAATCAAGAGGTAGAGGGTAAAACCATGGGAGATTTCATTCCAAAACAAGACTTGGAGGAGGAAATAGATGCTTCTACTGCAACAAAGAGGACCATTTCAAGAAAGATTGCAAGAAAAAGATGTGGAATGAGAGAAGAAGCCATACCAACAATGGAGAGGCTTCGGTTGCCAAAGGAGAACAGCAAGATGATATGCTTGTTGTGTGCTCAAATGTGAGCAAGAAGCAAGGTAGCAAGAAGTGGATTCTGGATTCTAGGTGCACTTATCACATCTGCCCTCACAAGGAATGGTTCAAGAATTTCAAAGAGATCAATGATGGAAGATTCTTCTTGGGGAATGACAATTCTTGCCAAGTGAGGGGGATAGGAGACATCCAGTTGAGGATGTTTGATGGAGTCACAAGGCTGCTGCGAAATGTGAGGTATCTTCCAGATTTGAATAGGAAATTGATCTCATTGGGATAGCTGGATTCTTTGGGGTATACATGCAAAGTAGAGGGAGGAAAGATCAAGGTGACCAAGAGATCTTTGGTAGTGATCAAGGTAGAAATAAAAGATGGACTTTATGAGATGATCAGTGAAACAGAAACCAAGGATCAAGCAGCAAGCTTGATGGCTGAGATGGATAGGGCAGCCCTTTGGCACACTCGCTTGGGACATACGAGCGAAAAGTGCCTGCAAGTTCTTAGCAAGGATGGTCTACTTAAAGGAGATAAAGTAGAGAAATTGGATTTCTGTGAGTGTTGCATTCTTGGGAAGCAACACCGGGTCAGCTTCAACACCGGAGTGCACAAGTCTAAGGACATTCTTGACTACATTCATTTGGACCATTGGGGACCACCAAGAACACCAACACAGGGAGGTAACTTTTACTTTCTATCTTTAATTGATGATTATTCAAGAAAAGTGTGGGTTTATTTGCTTAGAAATAAATCAAATGCATTGAATAAATTTGTTGTTTGGAAAAAAGTTGCTGGAGACTCAAATGGGTAGGGTAGTTAAGGCTTTATGAACCGATAATGGCTTAGAATTTTTTAATAAGGATTTTGATAAATTCTATAAATTAAATGGCATTCTAAGGCATAGAACAATTGTAAAAACACCTCAGCAAAATGGAGTCGCTAAGAGGATGAATAGAACCCTTATGGAAAATGTTAGGTGCATGTTAATAGGATCTGGTTTACCAAAATATTTTTGGGGAGAAGCTGTGGTTACCACTGCATACTTGGTAAATAGATCACCCTCTAGAGCTTTAGAGCTCAAGACTCCTATGGAGATGTGATGAGAGTCATTAAATGCTTCTCAACAGTGGTTAATTGTTAGCATTTTAGGATTGATCTCGGTCTTTATTGCGCTTTTATGTGTTAATAACTCTAAAGTAATATTATTGGACCACTGACTTATTTCAGTGTAATTTTTAGGTACTTTGAGTTTAAAAGAGAAAAAGAAGCGATCGTTGCTTAAAAGGCTAAGATCCCATGCTTATTGAAGGACAAGATGGACTGCTGCCTGTACTGCGATCGAGCGCATAAGCAGTGCGATCGAGTGCACATCCCACATCGCCCAAGAAGTACTCTACAGTGCAACTGTGATCGAGCGCACCAATTTGCGATTGAGCGCACATGCAATCGAGCGCACTAAGGCTGCGATCGAGCGCACTTGGGCAGTATCCCACATCGGTTAGAAAACATATATCACTCCGGGAGTTTGCCTATATAAGACCCACTCCACTTCAGCTTTAGGCATCATCTGGGATCATCTGAGATCATCAGAAAATGAATCCAGAAGGCTTTTAGGAGCAATCCAGAGGGCCTTTAGGAGGAAAATTAGAGGCCGGAGATGATCATTGGGAGGCCCGAGGCAGCTCAAGGAAGCATAAGCCCCATGGCCGACTAGTCTCCAAGCAAGTCAAAGGGATGAATCCCTAGGTGTAGTTGTTCTTATCTTCCTTTATTTGATTCAGTTGTAGTTTGGAATTATTTTCATTAAACATTGTTATGATTTATTCTTGAATTAATTAGAAGATTTCCTATTAATCCGGTGATTGCATGCTTCTCCTTTATATAAGTCTAGTCATGCTCTTCTTATATGTATTTGTTTGGGTGTAATTGAGTCCGGTAGATCTCTTTTATAGATTTGTCCATTGCTGCAATATTGTCATGTAGATATATCGTCGTCTCTTGATAATTTATAAGTTAGGTCATATGTGCTTGAAAGTAAAGAGTAATTCATATCAGTTACATTAGGGCTTATATATGTGCTTTAATTGAATATTTGTCGATTGCCTATTTGGGATGTGAAAGTTGCAATCGAGATAAAAACAATTGAATCAAGTTAGGATTAGGGCAACGAACCTTGTTGTTTCTCCATCATAAATCTATTTACACAATTTCCTTCACACTATTTTCACACAATTCAGATTCTTTCAATCAATCTTTTATCGTTTGTGTTAAAGTTCACACCTTCTTTTATAGTTAACTTGTTTCCCTGTGGAGTCAACACCCCAAAGTTGTGCTACAACTACCACGTTATACTTTGGCCGTAATCAAATTTTGGCGCTGTTTCCAGGGAAACTCGCTTAAGTACAAGGAAGTTTGTCAACTTTAAGACATAATGGAAGAAGAGTTGTAAATAGTTTTTCTTTTCAGCAGCTGTAAAGGCGGTAACTTCGTTCCTTCTTTTAGCTTGCTGCATTATTATTATTATTTTTTCCCTTCTTTCTTTTTATAGTATTTTTATTTATTATTGTTTTTCTTTCCTAAGTTTTGATTTTCTGATTTTTTTTATTTTGTTTTATTTATTTTCTCTCTGATTCATTTGGTGCATGCTTAGACTAAGAGATCTGCGAGGTAGATTCATTAGAGGACCCGAACTAGAATTACCATCTCCTTCCACGTCCGATATTGAAACCTCGTCTAGATCAAACCATAGTGCACCCTCATCAGAGAATTTAGAGGATTTTGTTAACATGGCCGATAACCCTAATGAGAATGTTGCTAGGACACTTCAGGATTACCTCCACCCTACACGCACAGCCACACCATTATGCATCATGTTTCCAGCTAATACTCGCCAATTAGATCTTAAACCAGGGATGATTCAGTTACTCCCTACATTTCATGGCTTGGATAATGAAAACCCATATGTGCACATTAGAGAGTTTGAGGAAGTAGTCACGACTTTTCATAGTCAAGATGAAACCAATGACATTGTGAGGCTTAAGTTCTTTCCTTTTGCTTTAAAGGATAGAGCTAAGAGTTGGCTATACTCACTAAGACCACGATCTATTGGGTCGTGGACTGAGATGACTCGGGCTTTCTTTAATAAATACTTTCCCCAACATAAGACCAACGCTTTGAAAAGGCAAATCTCCACCTTTGCACAAAAGGATAGTGAGATCTTATATCAGTCTTGGGAGAGATTTAAGGAGTTATTGAGTATGTGCCCTCACCATGGGTATGAGAGTTAGCGCTTGGTAAGCTATTTTTATGAGGGACTTACAAACAGAGAGCGCCAATTCGTAGAGATGATGTGTAATGGTGAATTTTTAGAGAAAGATCCTGATGAGGCCATAGAGTACCTCAATGAGCTTGCTAAAAAAGCTCACACTTGGACTGGACCTAGTGCTACTGAAAGCACAACTAGGTCACAACCTATAGGGAACCCAAATGGTGGTGGAATTTACCATCTTAGAGAAGAGGATAACCTTAAGGCCAAGGTCGAGATGCTCACTAGGGAACTAGAGGTATTAAAGACTAAGAGCTTAAAGCCAACACACGTAGTTAATCATGTAAAATCTTTTGAACCATGTTTTGTGTGTGGCGGAGAAGATCATCTCGCCCAAGAGTGTCCCACATTTGTTGAGATGAGAGGGATATATAAAGAACAATGTAATGCCTTAGGCATGTACAAGAAGCCTTTGAAACCCTTCTCTGATACTTGTAATCCTGGATGGCGAAATCACCCCAATTTTAGCTGGAAATCTGAAAACCAACAGCTTGCACAACCCCCTGCACCATATCTTGAACTATATCATGCACCTGTGTCTTCTAGGAGTTCTTTAGAAGACACTTTACATGCTTTTATTGAAGCATAGGGAAAGACTAATCAAAGGCTTGAATCTTTAAATGTGCAGGTTGTTGAAGAACATAAAGAGATAAAGAGCCAAGTTTCCAAGTTAATGAGCTACTTGAGTGTGACTGAGCAAGGTAAGTTCCCTTCTCAAGCTCAGTCCACATCTCATGGTCAGCACCTAGTGCAACAGAATGTGAAGGAGGTGAATGCCATTGAGATAGTAAGTGGTAAGTTATTACACATCCCAACAACGAAAAAATCAGAGGATGTAGACGAAAGCCACCAAGCATACATGATGGACTCATTCATGGAAAAGGTCCAACACCTTAATCCATTGGAGTCCACCCTCACTCATGGCTTCACAAGAGCATATATCGAGCCAGAATTTATTGGTGTTACTGATGACATCCTTGAGGCCTCTCAAAAATATACAAGCACCAAATTTAGCAATGAAGCAGTGGCGGGTGCATTCAACCTATGTTTTTCTATGAGGGAATAAGAGTGTCTGGCTGAAGATGTAAAACTTAGTGCTCACTGGAGGCACCCCACAGCATATCCTTTTATTATTTTTGTTTTTTTTCTTGTTTATTATTCACATTTTTTTTTCTGTTTTCCAGTATTAACTTAGTATTTCCTTTTCAAAGAAAAATGTATGAAGCAGATCAAATGGTGGAGCACAATTTTCAGCTTCTATGCACCTTTGACTACAAGGGAAGTCTCCTTTACTCTTTCTTTTACATTGAGATCAATGCAATTTTTGAGTTGGGGGTGGAGAAAACGCATCTCTTTGTTTCCATATTCTTTATTTCCATTTATTTTTTTTAAACGCATCTTTTTGTTTCCATATTCTTTATTTCCATACATTTTTTTTCTTTTTCCATTGAATTGCTTGGTGTTATTTTCCTTTTTGTTTGTTTCTAGCATGCTTGGTGTTAGCCTTAGAGTTAATTCACATGTCAATGATATGAGCTTAATTGAGATAGCATATAGCATTTAGAAGAAGTTAAATCTTGCTTCAGTTTGAAATTAATTTAAGTATCAATCTTCATTTGGTTTGAGACTCTAGTTTGTGGTAAGATTGTATGACTAGTCTAAAGCATTTAGAAAAGTTTTATGTGTGATTGTTTTGTGAATAATTTTGCAGTCTCGACAAGCTCTAGAACTTACTTGATAATCACCTGAGGCGAATTCCTAGAATGCACATTACTGAGGATATGATATAGGCCATTTTTGGACCGTTTGAGCCTTTCAAACCTACCATTGCTATATTTATCACTAGTCACCTATTTGAGCCTTTTTTTTTAAAAGAAAAATTGAGACTTGTTTCTTTTGATAAACCATTTACTCACCTTTATGAGCCTAAAAATATTTTATCCTTACATTTCTTTTAAAAGAACTTAGTTATACACATGTTGTGAGAAGCACTTAAAAGAAGTAAGGGTGAAAATATGAAAAAAAAAATATTACTACCATAACCCAGGTACATTAAAGAAGATAAGTTGGGGGTTGTGGAAAAGAAAAAAATAAAAAATAAAAAATGAGGCGAATGGTCTTATGCCAAAATACAAAAGAAAAGGAAAAAAAAAAAAGAAGTGAATTATGGCAAAGAAAGAAGAAAAGAAAACAAAAATGGTGATTTATTGAGAGATATGCTCTTATAAAAAAAAATGGTTGAAAGAGTTGGGTGTTGAAGTAAGGTTATCCAGTGCTTAAAGAGTTGTGTTCAAAACTAAGAGATTAAATTCTTTTACTTGTTGAATCCTTCCCATTCTTTCTTAACCTTTACCTTAGCCTAATGTTACAAGCTTATTAAAGACCTATTGATCCAATGTAGTGTGATTTTTCTACAATAATGGAGAGTGATTTGAAAAGTGAGCCTATGGAGCTTGTTTTTGTGATTGATGTCATGCAATTTACTATGTTTTTAGAGGCCAAGACTTGTATTCATGAATGTTATGCACAAAATCATCCAGGTGTTCGGATTAATGGTTTGTGGTAAGATGGATGTTAAGAGTTAATAACGATTTTACGATTGATGTTTGGATTATTTTTGGACTAGAGTGATATTTAGTGATTCTATGTGTCATGTGCTATGTATGATTTTTTGAGACAAAAGTGAATTACTCTTAGTTTAACACTAATATTGCTTTTCATTTACTTTGATTCTCACTGTAGAATTCATCCTTTGTTTTCGCTTGAATTACTAGGGACTAGCAATAAGCTAGTTAGGGGTTGTGATGAGAGTCATAAAATGCTTCTCAACAGTGGTTAATTGTTAGCATTTTAGGATTGATCTCGGTCTTTATTGCACTTTTATGTGTTAATAACTCTAAAGTAATATTATTGGACCACTGACTTATTTCAGTGCAATTTTCAGGTACTTTGAGTTTAAAAGAGAAAAAAAAGTGATTGTTGCTTAAAAGGCCAAGATCTCATGCTTCTAGAAGGATAAGATGGACTGCTACCTGTACTACGATCGAGCGCACAAGCAGTGCGATCGAGCACACATCCCACATCGACCAAGAAGTACTCTGCAGCGCAACTGCGATCAAGCGCACCAATCTGCGATCGAGCGCACATGCGATTGAGCACACATGCAATCAAGCGCACTAAGGCTGCGATCAAGTGCACTCGGGCAGTATCCCACATCAGTTAGAAAACACATATCACTTCGGGATTTTGCCTATATAAGACCCACTCCACTTCAGCTTTAGACATCATCTGGGATCATCTGAGATCATCAGAAAGTGAATCCAGAGGGCCTTTAAGAGCAATCCAGAGGGTCTTTAGGAGGAAAATTAGAGTCCGGAGATGATCATTAGGAGGCCCGAGGCAGCTCGAGGAAGCATAAGTCCCATGGCCGACTAGTCTCCAAGCAAGGCAAAGGGATGAATCCCTAGGTGTAGTTGTTCTTATCTTCCTTTATTTGATTCAGTTGTAGTTCGAAATTATTTTCATTAAACATTGTTATGATTTATTCTTGATTTAATTAGAAGATTTCCTATTAATCCGGTGATTGCATGCTTCTCCTTCATATAAGTCTAGTCATGCTCTTCTTATGTGTATTTGTTTGGGTGTGATTGAGTCTGGTAGATCTCTTTTATAGATTTGTCTATTGCTGCGATATTGTCATGTAGATATATCGTCGTCTCTTGATAATTTATAAGTTAGGTCATATGTGCTTGAAAGTAAAGAGCAATTCATATCAGTTACATTAGGGCTTATATATGTGCTTTTATTGAATATTTGCCGATTGCCTGTTTGGGATGTGAAACTTGCAATCGAGATAAAAACAATTGAATCAAGTTAAGATTAGGGCAACGAACCTAGGGAGGATTCCTGGAATCTTGTTGTTTCTCCATCATAAATCTATTTACACAATTTTCTTCACACTATTTTCACACAATTCAGATTCTTTCAATCAATCTTTTATCGTTTGTGTTAAAGTTCACACCTTCTTTTTTAGTTAACTTGTTTCCCTGTGGAATCGACTCCCCAAAGCTATGCTACAACTACTGCATTACACTTTGGGCATAATCAAGATGTGGAGTGGGAAACCCCCTGAATTAAGCAACTATAGGACTTTTGGGTATGCTGCATATGCACATCAAAAGGATGATAAACTTAGCCCAAGGTCTAGGAAATGTGTATTTCTAGGATATAGTGATGGGGTTAAGGGATATAGGTTGTGGTCCTTAGAAAAGAAAGGCATAAAACTCATAATAAGTAGAGATGTTATTTTTAATGAATTATTATTTCCCTACTTGGAGAAAACTAACCCTGCAGGGGCTAGTGAGCAAACCAGTCCGAAATTTATGGAGCATCGCATCAAGGAGAATTCGGTTAAGGTAGAGCAAGGGAGGCAAGAGGGTTCGGACCAGGTAGAGCCCATTAATGAAGGCTATGCTCAGGGCACTCAAGAGGAGGCTGAACTAGAAGAGGTTGATGCAGCAAGTCAGAATGACTACCAGCTCACAAGGGACCGAGAAAGGAGGATTGTTAGACCATCTTTGAGATATGGGTTTGCGGATGCTAATGTAGCAGCTCCTTGGATAGAATGAGAGGTTGAACTAGAAAGTTACACAGATGCCATGGACTGTAAGTATTCGTCAAAGTGGCAGCTAGCTATGGAGGAAGAAATGGATTCTTTGATGAAGAACAACTCTTGGGAGTTGGTGCCTAAACCAGAAAAAACAGAGAGTTGTGGATTGTAGATGGATCTACAAGATCAAAGAAGGGAATACTCCAGGGGATGAAGTCCGGTATAAAGCTAGGCTGGTGGCAAAAGGGTTCACACAAAAAGAAGGCATAGATTTCACCGAAATCTTCTCACTGGTTGTGAAGTACAAGACGATATGGATAGTGTTAGCATTGGTGGTCCAATTTAATTGGGAAATCGAGCAAATGGATGTTAAGACAGCGTTCTTACATGGAGAGCTCAAGGAGACCATTTACATAAGGCAACCCGAAAGCTATGAGGAAGGAAAGCAGGGAGAGTTGGTGTGCAAATTGAAGAAATCTCTCTATGGCCTGAAGCAGTCACCTCAGCAGTGGAATAAGAGGTTTGATTCTTTTGTAATCAGCTTGGGTTTCATGAGGAGTTACTATGATTCGTGCTTGTACTACAAGGAGCAGAAGGATGAAGAAGTGGTGATCATCTTCATCTATGTTTATGATATGTTGCTGGTTGGGAGCAGCATGGAGAGGATAAGTAAATTGAAGGCTCCATGCACAGAAAATCCTTGGGATGTGTATCATCCGAGAAAGGGAGAGAAACAGATTGAAGATCTCTCAAACTTCCTACATAGAGAAGATGATATCTAAGTTCTCTATGGAAGATAGCAAACAAGTGAAGGTTCCCCTAGCTGGTCATTTCAGGTTTTCCAGTGATCAATGTCCAAGATTGGAGGCGGAGAAGAAGGAAATGGAAAAAGTCCCTTATTCTAGTGCTGTTGGTTCTATTATGTTCACCATGGTAAGCACTAGACCTGATATTGCTCATTGTTTTTCATTTATCCACCTAAATTAATGAGCGAATAATCGTATAGTTTTACTTGCAAGTGCACAAGGTCAATGGTAGCATAGTGTGCAAGTGCGAGATCATTTCCACAGGGATTAGTGAATTTCGTTTTTAGAATCAGTTTCTCAAGATAAAAAGATAGCAATAACAGTTGAGTGTGATTTAATAATAATAAGAATATAAGGTTTTGATATCCACCACTAGTTATACTT
Source organism: Bretschneidera sinensis (assembly GCA_023935145.1). NCBI lineage: Eukaryota > Viridiplantae > Streptophyta > Magnoliopsida > Brassicales > Akaniaceae > Bretschneidera > Bretschneidera sinensis. The sequence goes on from CM043699.1 coordinate 53,964,174, forward strand.
TCCCAATGAGTATTATGTCAATGCACCAGCCTTACTATGAATACCTGATGGTTGTCAACCTAAGGGCATGGTATCTACTCCTTAAGCTTTTGATTTCCCTAAGCAACGAGTTAGCCACGGTATCTACTCTAACTCTTTTCTTTCTTAAGGGATTCAGCATGGTATCTACTGAGTTGTTCCTTAAGAAAGCATAAGATTTATCGAAATTAACAACCACATGAGGCCTAAGGCATGGTATCTACTCCTGGTTTTCCATGTTGATTAATCCAAGAATCGGGTGTGGATATCTTTTGTTACTAGTAAGACCCAGGACTCGGTCATCCAAATTGATCTAACTAACAAGTCTATACCACATGCACTTATTGATAAGACATATACATATGAGGAATTTAAACAAACATAGGCATTAATCAAGTTAAGCATCATAATCAAGGCTATTGCAAAGATAATCAATGAATGTATATATGGGAAAGCATAACTAGGGCTTCAATTGAGCCCTAAAAAGAGTTAGTTACACATGCTATCTAAGATAAGCATTATAACATAAACTAAACATAAAATAGAAAACCCGAAGAATACTATAGAGATAGGTTGTCAATCCTCTCTAAGCTTACAACTCCGAGCTAAGCAAAAGATAAAAGAAGGGATCCCTTTTGTGTGTGTTTACAGGTGTATTTATATGGTTTGAATAACCCTAGAAGACTCTGGAAACCCTAAACTTCCTAAAACGTAAAATCTCCTCTATTTCCAAAACTGGTTCTGTCGTTTTACTGTTCATGCCCGTACATGTGCGCTCGATCGCAGTCGTTGTGCGCTCGATCCTCCTTTATGTGCGCATGAGCGCTGATGCGCTCAATCGCACCCAATAGTGCGCTCGATCACACTTTAGCTAGCATCTGCTCCAGGATTTCCAGAATTCTTCCTTTAAGTGCTAAAGTTGCTTCTTTTTTCTATAAGACCCTATAAAAACATGTGAAACACAAAAATGAAGTAAAATGAACTAAATTAACATAACTAAGGACTTAACAAATGTAAATAAAGGGGCTTAAATATGAATATTTAAGCACCTATCACACCTTCAAACTTACATACTGCTAGTCCCTTAGCAATACAGGACTAAAAAAATGAAAAATAACAACATACAGATAAATTCAATATTCATAACATCCACAAAAGTTTAGGTCTCACATAAAACTATGATGTGCATTCATGAGCAAGCTTAACAAATATAAACACATCTTTGCAATGAATAAGAGTTTTGAACGCAAATCACTTTCATGAGGTAGTTTAAGACATCACCAGTTTGACTTTAGTGTGTGGTGAACTAGCACATAAAAGATTAGGTTTCCAAATAGTTCTAATGTGTAGTGTTTCGATAACTCAAGATTCACCAAATTTCCTATTAGAATCAACAAAGATGGCATAGTTTTTCTTTTTCTTCTTTTATTTGTGAAACTTTTGACAAGTTTAGTTCCCTTAAGCTTTCTATTTAACTCATGTAGTGAGCTTTTAGCCAATGACTCCCAAACCAGATGGTCTTAGGGAATTAGATGTAAAGACACCCCTAAGGACTTATTAACTCGAGTCAAAGAGGCTACGAAACTAACTGGTTTTAATGCTACCAATTAGAATTTTCTACCTTTTGACGTGACACTCACTGTTTACTAAGGCAAGAGGGCCAGTTACTGAGTGGAAAGTTCATTTTAATTATCATTGTGATCAAAATTTTTCCACCTTTTGACGTGACACTCACTGCTTACTGAGGCAAGAGGGCCAGTTACTCAGTGGGAAGTTTGCTTAATGATCATTAGGAGCATTTTTCTTTTTTTTTTTGAGTAATAACAATCTTTTTCTATTTTCTTATGCCAAAATGTTAATCTAACAGGTCATTTGGTTCACAGTCAAGCCAAAGAAACATACAATTTAAAATTACATGGCATACCCCACACAATTATGTGCTAATGTGCTCATGTTAGTTTAGGTCAAACTTATGAATTCTTAAATGCCTAAAAGTGAGTGATCTAGGTTCAAAACTTAATTATTGGCCAATTTGTTCAAGGTGTTAAGCTCTCTTATGAAGTCAAAACATTTTGTTTGTTTAGAACACCTAAAATTTTATTGGGACAGAATGAACATGCCTTTATCTATAAAAAACAAAAAATTGGGACATAGTGTGTGTGTGTGTGTGTCCCCATACTCCCAAACTTAAATTGCACATTGTCCCCAATGTGTGAGAAGTATAAAAAGATCTGACTTGGGAGATGGAGAACTCAATGGCTGGCATGGCTTGGAGCACGCCCCCAAACTTGAACTGGAGGCACCGACTATGTCCTTGAAAAAGAAAAAACAAACATAAACTAAAAAACAAGTAATAATAAACAGATATAGAAAAGTAAATATTAATATAAAATACTAAAAATGATATGCTATGGGGTGCTTCCCATGAGTGCTAAGTTTAACGTCTTCAGCCAGACGGGGTATCCTCTCACTGCTGAATATCGGGTGGTGCAGTCGAAGAGGTACCGAGTGCTGGAGGTAGGCGATCAAGAATGGTCTGTAGTATCTCCTCCTGTCGTGCAAACCGTGCCTCCAAACCATCTATGCGTTGGTGCACGAGTGATGTGGCTGTAGAGACCTCACCTTGGAAGGAGGACAACTCAGCGAGAAAGTGCTGGGACTCTGTGGGTCCCATATCCAGATGATCCTCCTCTCAAAATGGGCTAACTGTAGGGGTCTCTGTCTTCATATGATCCTCCTCAACCCTCTCAGCTGCAGGTGCAGGGGCTGGGAGTCCTCGAGGCATGTGCGAAAGGCTACATGTCCACTGAGCCTTCCTGAAGAAGGGGTGCTCTCGCACTGGTCTGTCGCTGCTGGTCCCCTTAATCCTTTTCTTCTTGAAGATGTACAAGAGTAGGAATAGGAATGAGAGCCCCCATGAAATGGCCTTGGTGGTCTAACGGCCATGAACATAATCCCAAAATTTATGCAGCTGGCTCTATATAACAGCTGGGAGAGATTACTAGTGGCCTCTGTGGAAGGAATACAATGTCTGTAGAAACTGGTCTCTCCTCTGTGTCTTGTGCCCCAATGGACACACATTATGCTGGAGGATGGTGTCCATGAGCCAAAGCCGTGGAGGTAACTTTGATCGGCTTGCTGCGTAGTTATGTCTATCGAAGTACTGCCCAACGCACATGTCCTAAATAATCATAGACAGGTCAAAAGAGTTTGGCTACTCCTTGATATCGGTGTCCTCTGGAAAGGACTCATCACAGCAATAAAGACCAGTGGTTATGTCGGCACTAGTCACCTCAATAGATATGCCCTGGACTAAGGAAGTTAATACTCCTGGTCTGCTGCAGTCAAAAGACAGGCTCTCATAGAACTGGACTACTACCTAGGTGTAAGCAGTCGAGCAGACTGGTTTAAAAAGCCTCTTCAACCCCCAGTGTTAAATGCTTGGACTGCCCATTGAGTGGCATCCATCTGCTTGAAGACTTCATCGATGACGAAAGTAGTCTCGAATAAGAGCTCTCTCTGCTCGAAGCTTGGCCGGGATGACTGGCCATGGCTGCTCGAGGCAAGGGAGGTGGAAGTGGAGGGTTTTGACATGTGGATTCTAGTTGTTGTCAATATTGCGATCGATCTCGAATATGTGCGCTCGATCGCACACTAGACTCTGCGCTCGATCGTAAATGTCGTGCGCTTGATCGTACATGGTTAGACTTTTTCTCAAACAGCTTGTGGGCAACAAAAGACCAAGCTATGGTATTGTGGATCCGAGTGTGTTCCTAACCTCCTGTAAACATAATAGCACCCAATCATACACAAGATAACACATATTTATACTGAAAGTGTAAATAAAACATTAAAATTCGTGTGTGTGATCAAAATGGATACCTTGTGTATGGAGGGGATGTGTAATGGGGAGGGGGACGTGGCGGTGCTGGATGGTGGTGATGGTGGTGATGGGTGATGGTTGGTGATGGTGGTGATGGGGTGTGGTGATGCTGGAGTCGAGAGAGTGAGAGTGGTGGTTTGTAAATGGGAGAGTGCGAGTGAGAGGGTGTGAGTGAAAAGTGAAGAGAGGGTGAGTGAGTGAGGCAAAGAGTGAAGTGTTTAAGTCCATCATGTGACTATCTTTCACGTGTGCGCTCGATCGCAAACAGTATGCATGGACAAAAATAAAAACTTACAAAGGTTGGAATGATAAAGCAAGAACAATACAACCTTACCATGCGTTAGTGGCCTCAGTACCACTAACCTCAAGAGAGGTGGTTGAGCTGTATAGGTAATCGAATATGAATTGCTCAAGCACTTTCATGCTATAGTTATACTTGTTTGGAATGAAGCACTTAGAGTCCACCGCTTATTGCTCCAGTGCTTATATCTCAGCTGTATACTGTATAGATTCAAGTTTTTTCATCTCATAAGTTAATATCGAGGTATGGCTTGGCTCTGTGTCCATTTATCATAAAGGACTGATTTCCATTAGGACTACGGACCTCTAAAGCACCATGAGGGAAGACATTGGTGACCATGTAAGGACTATACCATCGAGACTTGAGCTTGCCTGGGAACAGTCTTAATCTTAAGTCGTATAGCAATACCTTTTGTCCCACATGGAACTCTTTCCTCACTAGTTGTTTGTCATGATAAGCTTTTGTCCGTTCTTTGTACAACTTGGCATTCTCATAGGCATCATATCTTAATTCCTCTAGCTTATTTAGATGTAGCTTCCTCTTCTCACTCGCTTGTTTCATGTCAAAATTGAACTGCTTTATGGCCTAGTATGCTCGATGCTCTAATTCTACCGGAAGATGGCATGTTTTCTAAAAAACTAGGCGGTATGGAGACATGCCAATTGGAGTCTTATAAGTTGTCTGATATGCCCATAGAGCATCGTTTAGTCGCAAAGACCAATCCTTCCGATTAGGTTTCACAGTCCTCTCTAGGATGCCTTTGATCTCACGGTTACTTATCTCCACTTGGCCACTGGTTTGAGGATGATAGGGGCTGCCAACTTTATGAGTGATCCCATATTTCCGGAGTAGTTCGGCAAAAGAGCGATGATGAAAGTGGCTACCCCCATCACTGATAATCTCTCTTGGAGTCCCAAATCGTGTAAAGATGTTAGCTTGTAGAAACTTTACAACTACTTTGTGATTGTTAGTTTTTGAGGGGACAACCTGTACCCATTTGGACACATAATCCACACCTACAAGAATATATAAATAACTAAAGGAGTTAGGAAATGGACCCATGAAATCAATGCCCCATACATCAAAAAGTTCTACGATATAAATATTCTGTAGGGGCATCTGATTTCGGGAAGAGATGTTACCTGTCCGCTGGCATCTATCACATGAGCTGCAAAAGAAGAAAACATCTTTAAACAGATTAGGCCAATAAAACCCAGATTGTAGTACCTTAAGAGCTGTTCATTTTGCCCCAAAATGTCCTCCAAAAGCAAACTGATGGCAGTGTTGTAATAAGCTCAAGTGCTCCTCTTCTGGAATACATCGTCTGATGACTTGATCGGGGCAGAATTTGAATAGGTAAGGATCATCCCAATGGTAGTGTCTTGATAGAGATATCAGCCGCTTCTTTTCTTGTGTGGTCATGCCTAGGGGAAAAGCCTTAGCAGTTAGATAATTTACTATATCAGCATACCATGAAAGTTTTACCTCTAGTACGAACAATTGTTCATCAGGGAAGTTCTCATTCAAAGGCAACTCATTATCGTCGTTCTCATAGGGTAACCTTGACAAATGATCTGCAACTACATTCTCATTGCCTTTCTTGTCTTTGATCTCCAAATCAAATTCTTGTAATAGGAGTACCATCTGATTAACCTAGGCTTTGCATCTTTCTTAGAAAACATATATCTCAAAGCAGCATGGTCAGTGAATACAATAACCTTAGAACCAATAAGATATGATCTAAACTTCTCTAAAGCAAAAATAACAGCTAATAATTCTTTTTCAGTAGTAGAATAGTTAAGCTGAGCATCATTTGAAGTTCTAGAAGCATAGTAAATAGCATGAGGTACCTTATTGACTCTTTGACCTAAGACAGCTCCTAAGGCGAAGTCACTGGCATCGCACATCAATTCCAATGGGAGATTCCAATCCGGTGCCATCATTATCGAAGCAGAGATGAGAACATCCTTCAATGTGTTAGAAGCTTGCATACAGTTATCATTCCATTCAAACTTGGTATCTTTAGCCAACAAAGAGGTCTCGAGATTTTAGAGAAATCCTTGATGAATCTTCTATAGAAACCGGCATGTCCAAGGAAACTTCTAATGCCCTTGACTGTGAGAGGGGGAGGTAGCTTTGAAATGATGTCTATTTTAGCCTTGTCTACCTCAATACCTTTGTTAGAGATGGAGTGACCTAACACAATACCTTGTTGAACCATAAAGTGACATTTCTCCCAATTCAACACTAGGTTACTCTCTTCACATCTCTTTAGGACATTCTCTAAATGATTGAGGCATTCATCAAAATTAGAACCAACGACACTGAAATCATCCATGAATACCTCAATGTACTTCTCCATCATATCGAAAAATATGCTCACCATACATCTTTGAAAAGTGGCTGGTGCATTGCATAACCCGAATGACATTCTTCGATAAGCAAATGTACCGAAAGGACATGTGAAGGTAGTCTTTTCTTGATCCTCGGCTGCTATGGAAATTTGGTTGTACCCCCTGTACCCATCCAAAAAGCAGTAATAGCTATGACCGGCTAATCTCTCTAACATTTGATCAATGAATGGTAGGGGGAAATGATATTTTCTAGCTACTTTGTTCAATTTATGGTAATCAATACATACCCTCCAACCCGTTGTTTTTCTTGTAGGTATGAGCTCCTCATTTTCGTTTTTTACAACGGTAATCCCACTCTTTTTAGGAACAACATGGACCGGACTCACCCATTTACTGTCTGATATGGGTTAGATAATGCCAACATCTAGTAGCTTCAATACCTCGACCTTTACTACCTCTTTCATGTGTGGGTTAAGTCTTCTTTGAGCATCTCGAGTGGGCCTTGCTTCTTCTTAAAGGTAGATACTATGCATGCACTTGGCTGGACTTATCCCCTTGATGTCAGCAATGGTCCATCCAATGACAAATCTATGCTCCCTAAGAACTCTTAACAACTTCTCTTCTTCTCTACTACTCAAATTAGTAGCTACGATCACAAGTAAAGTCTTCTTTTCTCCCAAATAGGCATACGCTAAATGCTCGGGCAGCTGCTTGGATAATGGATGGAAGAAGAGTAGTATTAGTAGGTAAGAGAGATTCAAATGGAGGAGTATACTTACTTGAGTGTTTTGGAGAGATCTCAAGGAGGTGCATAGCTGTGATGATGTCATCAGTAACATCTTCAGGTTCTTGCTCAATCTCTACCTCTGTGAAGCTATGGGTGAGAGTGGTCTCCAATGGATCAATGTGTTGGACCTGAAAAGCTTTATTGACAAAATTTTGTATCATACATACATTAAAGCATTCCAAATCATCTTGAGGCAGTTTCAATGCATCAAATATTTTAAATTCTATTTTCTCACCATTGATCTTCATACTCACTATGCCCTTTTTTCACACAAATCTTAGTATCGGTAGTTCTCATGAAGGGTTTCCCTAATATGATGGGTAGGGGTAATGGCATAAGGCATTCCTCCTTATCTAGCACAATGAAATCAGCATGTAAAATGAACTCTCCCACCTTAACTAGGACGTCCTCAAGAATACCCTTAAGTCTTTTGATACTCTTATCTGCCAACTGCAAGGTAATGGAAGTCGGTTGTAGCTCCCCCAAACCTAGGGTTTCGAATACCGTGTATGGTAATAAGTTTACACCCACTCCTAAGTCTAGTAATGCTCTCTCAAATAGTTGATCACCTATTCTACAGGGAATAGTAAAATTACCCGGATCTTTCAGTTTCGGTGGGAGTTTTCTTAATAGCACAACACTTACTTCTTCAGTTAATGCTACTGTTTCATGCTCTTGAAACTTTCTCTTATGAGTGCAACATTCTTTTAGGAACTTAGCATAGGCAGGTATTTGATGAATTGCATTTAATAAAGGAATGTTAATTTCAACTTTCTACAAGGTTTCAAAAATATCAATCAGTTTATTGTCTTTCTTTTGTTTTACCAACCTTTGCGGGAAGGGTGGAGCAGTCACCTTCTCCGTTTCACTTACTCTGGATGCCGATGGTTTCTCTTTGGATGTTGTTGCAGACTTATCGGACCCTATCACCTTGCCATTTCTCAAAGTTGTGACAGCCTTCAGTTGTTGATGCCCCCCAGGGTTAGATAGTGTTTGAGCTGGAAGCTCACCTTACTTTCTGCCACTTACCTTTAGCTGTTGGATGGCTTGTTCATGTTTTGCTGTGGTTTGTCTTAGTTCAATCCAGAATTTCCTTTCATTTGCCATGAACTGATCTTGTGAGGTCATTAGTTATTGTTGCTGAGTGGCCAATTATCTCACAAGACTTTCGAGGTCATTCTTCTTTGGTTCGGGGGTAGTATGGACTGCTGGTTAGGAGTTTCATTGCTGCCCTTGCTGGTTAAGGGTATTTTGATTGTTGTTCTAAGAGAAATTTGGGTGGTTTCACCATCCAGGGTTATAAGTGTTTGCATATAGGTTGTTCTTTGGTGGATAGTTGTTAGGTCCCACGTAATTTGCTTGTTCCGGATCTGCAAATGAATACAAAGGACACATATTAGTATTATGATCAAATTGGGAACATATCGTGCATACCTAGAATGGTGTAGCTGGTAGGCTAGATGAGGCATTCTGAGCAGCTATGGCTTTAACCAACAAGTCTAGTTTCCTCTCCACAGCAACTATTTGAGGAGAAGATCCTCCATTTAAATTTACCTCATACATACCCTTACTCTTGGTTATATGTCTACCTCGAGAGGAGAACTGCTGAGTGTGTTCGCTTAAGGTTTCGAAGAGCTCTATAGCTTCTTCGCTGCTTTTCTCCATCAGCACTCCTCCACAACCTGAATCAACAACACTTTTGTTAGTATCACTCAAACCTTCATAAAAAGCTTGTACCAGTTCATCTTGAGGTAGGTTGTGATGTGGGCATTTGAGTAGCAGCTCATTGAAGTGTCCCCATGCTTCGAAGAAGAGGTCCCCATCCTTTTGTTGGAAGGACTGAATTTCCTTCCTTATTTGCCTTGTCTTTTGGGCTGGGAAAAACTTCTTTAAGAATTTGCTAGCCAACTCCTCCCAAGTGTGGATAGAAACTGCAGGCAAAGAATTGTACCACAGTTTAACATTATCTTTTAAGGAAAAAGGGAACATAATTAACCTTATTCCTTCTTGGTCTAGGCCTTGGATATGCTGAAACTTGCAAAGATCGAAGAACTCTCGAAGGTACAAGTGTGGATCCTCATTAGATGTTCCCCTAAAGTGAGTCAAAGCACTCAATATTTGCGGAGATATGTAGTAGTTTTCTTCTGCCTCAGGTTGATATGCAATACATGATGGCTGAACAAGGTTCCGTGGGATGAATAATTGCTTCATCGGTACTCGTGCAGGTGGTTGCTGGTTTTCGAGCTGTTCTGCCATTGGTGCTTCGTTCTCGAATTCTTCTTCATTCTCCTCGAAGTTGTTCCTAAGCCTTTGTCGGATGGTCCATTCAAGCTCGGGATCGAGGGAAAAGAATGTTGGATGTCAGGATCGAAGTCTGTGCATAAATCAGGTAAACCAACTTCAGTGCAGCAGTTTAACTTTGCTGCTCGGGTAACTCTCTGCCCTAATTGCGCTCGATCGCACAAGAGGGTGCACTCGATCGCAAATATCACAGAAAGTTCTACTGATGCTCTGAAACAGAAAATAAATCGATTAGGGTTTGATAAAAATAAATATGATAAACAGAAACTTAAAATTTTTAGAAAAAAATTAAAGTAAAATAAGAATAATGATGATTAAACGAAACGAAAGTAATTCTAAAAGGAAATTTAGCGCAATCCCAAGCAACGGTGCCAAAAACTTGTTGTTCGTTTATCCACCTAAATTAATGAGTGAATAATCGTACAGTTTTACTTGCAAGTGCACAAGGTCAATGGTAGCATAGTGTGCAAGTGCGAGATCATTTCTACAGGGATTGATGAATTTCATTTTTAGAATCAGTTTCTCAAGATAAAAAGATAACAATAACAGTTGAGTGTGATTAAATAATAATAAGAATATAGAGCTTTGATATCCACCTCTAGTTATACTTTCCCAATGAGTATTATGTCAATGCACTAGCCTTACTATGAATACCTAATGGTTGTCAAGCTAAGGGCATGATATCTACTCCTTAAGCTATTGATTTCCCCAAGCAATGAGTTAGGCATGGTATCTACTCTAACTTTTTTCTTTCTTAAGGGATTCAGCATGGTATCTACTGAGTTGTTCCTTAAGAAAGCATAAGATTTATGGAAATTGACAACCACATGAGGCCTAGGGCATGGTATCTACTCTCGATTTCCCATGTTGATTAATCCAAGAATCCAATATGGATATCTTTTGTTACTAATGTCAGACCCAGGACTCGGTCATCCAAATTGATCTAACTAACAAGTCCATACCACATGCACATATTGATAAGACATATACATATAAGGAATTTAAATAAACACAGGCATTAATCAAGTTAAGCATTATAATCAAGGCTATTGCAAAGATAATCAATGAATGTATATATGGAAAAGCATAACTAGGGCTTCAATTCAGTCTTATAAAGAGTTAGTTACACATGCTGTCTAAAATAAGCATTATAACATAAACTAAACATAAAATATAAAACCCGAAGAATACTGTGGAGACAGGTTATCAATCCTCTCCAAGCTTACAACTCCGAACTAAGCAAAAGATAAAAGAAGGGATCCCTTTTTTGTGTGTTTACAGGTGTATTTATAGGGTTTGAAAAACCCTAGAAGACTCTAGAAACCCTAAACTTCCTAAAACGTAAAACCTTCTCTATTTCCAAAACTGGTTATACCGTTTTATTGTTCACACCCGTACATGTGCGCTCGATCGCAGTCGTTGTGAGCTCAATCGCAAGGCTGCGCTCGATCCTCCTTTGTGTGCACATGAGCACTGATGCGCTCGATCGCACTTTAGCCAGTATCTGCTCCAGGATTTCCAGACTTCTTCCTTTAAGTGCCAAAGTTGCTTCTTTTTTCTCCAAGACCCTATAAAAACATGTGAAACAAAAAAATGAAGTAAAATGAACTAAATTAACATAACTAAAGACTTAACAAATGTAAATAAAGGGGCTTAAATATGAATATTTAAGCACTTATCACTCATGCAATAAGTGTTATCAGCAGGTTTATGAGTAATCCCGGAAAGAAGCATTGGCATAGGATGAAGTGGTTGCTGAGGTACTTGAAGGGAATCCCAGAAGTAGGGCTGGTTTATGAGAAGAGAGGTAAGTCCATCTGCCTTGAGGGTTTTGCGAATTCGGACTATAGAGTAGACCGGGATAAAAGGAGATCGATTACCTCCTACTTCTTCAACTTAAACGAATGTTGTGTAAGTTGGAAATCTCAGTTGCAGTCAGTGGTAGCACTCTCAACAACCGAGGCTGAGTACATAGCGGCAACGGAAGCTATTAAGGAAGCTATGTGATGCAAAGGGTTGTTAGAAGAGTTAAAGGTACTAGAGGAGCAGGTTGTGGTGTTTTCGGATAGTCAAAGTGCATTGCACTTGTGCAAAAATCCGGTGTTCTATGAGAGGACAAAGCATATGGATGTTCGGTACCATTTCATTCGGGAAAATGTTACGAAAGGATGCATCCATGTGGACAAGGTAGCCACGGAAGAAAACCTTGCGGATTTAGGTACTAAATTTCTACCTCTAAGTAAGTTCAATCATTGCCTTGGACCACTTAGGATTGGAGTCAGTTGATTGATGACTCAAGATGAGTTTGGATCCTGAAGTTCTCTGCACAATGGTTCAGGTTTAAACATTTAGACAAAGGTAGAGATTGTTGATATTTTTCTATGGTTTAAACATAGTTTAAACAAGGTTAATGTCTAAACAAATGTTGGAAGAATAAAATTCAGCATGTTAAAGAAGTGCACACAAGTGTGTGCGGCACCTTGGAGCAAGGTAAAGGTAGGCACACTACTGTGTGCGCCTAAGCACACAAGCTGGAAAATATGTGCATCAGGTCAGGCCATAGCCCAGCTTTGTCCTAGCCATAGCGCACAGCATGGAGGAATGCTGGAGGAAGGCTAAGCCATGATGCACGCTACCCGAGGCCACGGCTCACAAAGTGGCAGCAAGTGTGCCCTGTTTCAGGCCACACCTTACCCTATTTCAGGCTGCACCTTAAAGGCACACATAGTCCATTTGATTCAGTATTTTTTAAGTGTGTGGAGACATGTCCAAAATGTATAGGATCACTAAGGATTGATCAAGGGCCATGGTTGAGTGGTCATCAAGATCTAAGGGTGGAGATTGACTTTCAAGATTAGACAAGAAGTTGGTGCACTATATAAAGGGTCACCTAGCTTTATTCTCATCAACATTGTGACATAATTTGAGATCAATTGTAAAGAGTGATAGACATACAAGAGAGAATTGTGTGAGAGTGCAAAGACACAAAACACAAGAGGGACTCATTGTAGTGAGGCTGGTTGTAAAGAGAGAGTAGTATAGATTTGATAGAGAGCATTGTAATAGTTCTTATCATCTTCTTTCTTCTCTTCTTGGTTTCTTCAAGAACTTGAGGTTTCTTGAAGAGGGTTACTGGATTGTAAAGAACAATTGATTTAGTGCAGAGTTCAGAGGAACTCACAGGGATGTAGACTATTGCTGAACCTCGATAACAATTGCTTGTCTTATTTTCTTTCTTGCTTTGGTTGCTGTATCTTTTCTTTACAAGTCATTCTAGACTTGGGTGTTTGGAAGATCACCACTTGGCCATCTTGTCAAGGTGATTTCCAACAGTTTTAATCCAAGAGGGGGGGTGAATTAGGTTTTTAAAAACTTTTGCTAATTAAACACAAGTTTATAAAAACAGATAAACCCACAAGCATGTATACAAATAATGTGATGTAAACAAAAGAGTTTAAGGAATAGAGGAAGCAAACTCAGTTTATAGTGGTTCGACAATTTCTGATTCGTTCCGACCCTACGTCCACTCTCTTCAAGGAACCTCTTTGAAGTAATCTGATAAGTGCTTAAATAGTCATATTTAAGCCTCTTAATTTATACTTGTTAGGCTCTTTATTTATCTATTTTAGTAGATTATACTTCATTTTCGTGTTTTATGTGTTTTTAACAGGGCATGGATAAAAAGATGATAAATTGGAGCTTTTAGGGGAAAAAGTCAAGTTCTGCCATCCAGCAAGGTGCACTCGAGCGCACCTCCCTTCAGATCCAGCGCACAAGAGCACTAGCGCACTTGAAGAAGGCTCGAGCGCATCCCGCATACGCTCGAATGCAATCGTTCCAGAGGCGACAGAGCCAGATATGGAAAGAAGTCTTTCGATTCCAAAAAGGAATTAGGGTTTTGGGACACCAAGAGGACCCTATAAATAGCCCTGTAAAACACATAAACTATACCTTTTGTTCTAGATTCGAAGTAGAAAGCTTAGGAGAGGAATTGGTGACTCATCTCCCGAGTCTTCTTCGGTTTTAGTTTTCTATTTATTTTAATTATGTTTAGCATGTTTACTTTATCTAGCATGTGTAATTAAACTCCTATAGGGCTCGATTGAAGCCCTAGTTATGCTTTTCCACATGTTCATTCATTGATTATCTTTGCTTTAGCCTTGTTAGAATATTTAACTTGATTAATACATGTTTGTATTTAAATTCCTCATATGTGTGTGCCTGATCAACGTATGCATGTGGTATGGATATGTTGGTCAAATCAATTTGGATGACCGAGTCCTGGGTTCGACATTAGTAACAAGGGATATCCACACCGGATTCCCGGGTTAATCAACATGGGAAACCGGGAGCAGACCAAGCCCTAGGTCTTGTGTGGTTGCCGATCTCCATAGCCTTTATGCTCTCCTAAGGAACAACTCAGTATACACCCATGCTGAATCCCTTAAGAGAGAAAAGAGTTAGAGTATACACCATGCTTAACTCGTTGCATAGGGAGATCAATAGCGTAAGGTGTGGATCAAGCCCTTAGGTTGGCAACCATTAGATATTCATGATAAGGCTAGAGCATTGAAACCTTAGTTAGTGGAAAACTATAATTAGTGGTGGATATCGTAGCCCTATGTTCTCATTATTGTTATTCACTCACAATCAAACTGTTATTTCTCTTTTTAACTTGAAGAAACTAATTCTAAATAGAAATTCACCAATCCCTATGGAAATGATCTCGCACTTGCACACTATACTACCACAGACCTTGTGCACTTGCAAGTAAAACTAGAACGATTATTTGCATAATTATTTAGGTAGATAATCACTCTAACAAGTTTTTGGCACCGTTGCTGGGGATTGCACTAAATTTCCTTCTAGAATTAATTTTTCATTATTGTTATTTCCTTTTTATTATTCCATTCATAATTATTATTTTTATCTTAATTTTTTTTTTACTTCATTAAAACCCTAATCACATTTTTTTTTCTCTGTTTCAGGTACACCAAGAGAGTCTTCTGTACCACTTGCGATCAAGCGCACCCTCTAGTGCAATCGAGCGCAATTAAGGCAGAGAGTAATCTGAGCAGCAGTATTTGATTGCTGCACTCAAGTAACTGTCACTGATTCATGCACGGATGTCGGTCCAAGAATCCGGCATTCCTTTACCTTTATCCCGAGCTAGAGAGGACTATCCGACAATGACTTAGAGACAACTCAGAAAAGGATGAAGGAAGAGATGCTAATGGCAGAACAGATAGCCGAACAGCAACCACTTGAGTGGAGGCCGATGAAGCAATCCTTCATCCCGTAGAACCTCGAACAACCTTCGTGCATTTCGTATCAACCTGAGGTGAAAGAAAATTATTACATATCCCCACATATAATCAGTGCACTGACTCACTTTAGGGGTACACCTAGTGAGGATCCACATTTACACCTTCGAGAGTTCTTCGACCTTTGCAAATTCCAGCACATCTGAGGCTTAGACCAAGAAGGAATAAGGTTAATTCTTTTCCCTTTTTCCTTGAAAGATAATGCTAAATTATGGTATAATTCTTTACTTACAGTTTCCATCCACATTTGGGAGGAGTTAGCTAGGAAATTCCTAAGGAAGTTCTTCCCAGCCTAAAAGACGAGGCAAATGAGAAAAGAAATTCAATCCTTCCAACAAAAGAATGGTGATCTATTCTTTGAGACCTGGGGACACTTCAACGAGCTACTACTCAAGTGTCCACACCATAACCTACCCCAAGACGAACTGGCACAAGCTTTCTATGAAGGTTTGAGTGATTCTAACAAAAATATTGTTGATTCAGGTTGTGGAGGAGTGCTGACAAAAAAGAGTAGCGAAGAAGCTATGGAACTCTTCGAAACCCTGAGCGAACACAAGCAACAGTTCTCCTCTCAAGGTAGACATATAACCAAAAGTAAGGGTATGTATGAGGTAAGCTTAAATGGAGGATCATCTCTTCAAATGGCTGTTGTAGAGAGGAAACTTGACCTATTAGTTAAAGCCATGGCTGCTCAAAACACCTCAACGAACCCACCAGCTACACCACTCCAGGTGTGTACCATTTGCTCACAATTTGATCATAATACTGATATATGTCCCTTGTATTCATCTGGAGATCATGAGCAAGCCAACTTTGTGAGACCAAATAATTATCCACCGAAGAACAACCCCTATGCCAACACATACAACCCTGGATAGCAGAATCACCCGAATTTCTCATGGAGCAACAACCAAAACAGTCAAGAGCAATAAAGAAACTTCCAACCAGCAGCCCAATCTGCTCTTAAACCAAAGAAGAATGACCTTAAAAGTCTTATGAGGCAACTAGCGACTCAGTAGCAACAAATCTTGAATAAACATGAACAATTCATGGAAAAGTCAAGGCAATTTCGGACTGAAATGAGGCAAATCACTGTGAAACGTGATCAAGTCATTCAAGGACTAGAGGTAAAAATGGGAAAGTTGGCCAAAGAATTGAGTAGCAGAAAGCAAGGAGAGCTCCCAGCCCAGCCACTGCCTAATCTAAAAGGATATCAGCAACTTAATGCTGTAACTACCTTAAGAAGTGGTAAGGTCATCGGAACCAATGAGCCTACACAAGCATCTCCAGACCAAGCCTCCACATCTAAGGTAAGAGAGATGAAAAAGATAAATACACCTCCACCCTTCCCTCAGAGGTTAGTGAAGCCTAAGAAGAAAACTAAAATGATAGACATTTTCGAAACCTTGAAAAAGGTAGCAATAAACATTCCTTTATTAGATGCGATTAAACAACTTCCTGCTTATGCTAAATTCTTAAAAGATTGTTGCACTAACAAATGGAAGTTTCAGGAGCATGAGACAGTAACCTTGATCGAAGAGGTAAGTATTGTATTATTGAGAAAATTACCACCCAAGCTAAAAGATCCGGATAGTTTTACTATTCTTTGCAGGCTAGGTGACCAGCTTTTTGAGTATGCATTATTAGACCTAGGAGCGAGTTTCAATCTGCTACCTTACAGTGTATTCGAGACACTAGGTTTGGGAGAACTCCAACCAACCTCCATTACTTTACAATTGGCTGACAGAAGCATCAAACGACCAAGAGGTATCCTCGACGATGTTTTGGTAATAGTAGGTAAATTTATTTTACCTGCTGATTTTATTATATTAGATATGGAGGAGTGCCATATGCCTGTACCACTCCCTATCATCTTAGGGAGACCATTTATGATTACTGTTGACACAAACATTAACGTAAAAATAGGTATTGTTACAATGAGAGTAAATGATGAAGAAATAGAATTTAAAATCTTTAATACACTAGACTCCACTAAAACAACTGATGAGTGTCACAATGTGAGTTTTATACAAGGTATTGATAAGGAAGTGTCTAAAGTCCATTACACTGTTCCATTGAAAACCATCCATGCTGACATGAGATTGGACATTGTGCCAGAGGATAATGTGATTAAAGATATCCATAGAGCTGTGCTCACCATCAAGAGCACACCTAAACCTTCAAGTAAGTATAATCCTTAAGTTAAAAATCGTGTACTTACTAATACTACTCTTCCTTGTTTTATCTACCAGGTACCAAAATTGGAGACGAAGCAGCTATCAACGGACTTAGAACCACCTAATGGGGGCCCTAAATGCCTCCTTCAAAAGACGTAGCCTTAAAAGTTACCATAGAGAGCGCTTGAGCAAATTCCACTTGCATAAACGTATAGCTTAAGTGCCTCTATCGAGGTTAGTGGTTCAGAATGCCACTAAAATATGGTATGCCTGTATCGTTCTGATTTTGTTTTTGGTAAGTTTTAAATACACTGTACATTTTGCATTGCGATCGAGGGTACCATTCATTAGGCTCAAGCGCACATCCCCCGCACCCCAGTGCGCACGAGCGCATTACCCTACGAACTTTGCGCATCATGCGATTGAGTGCACTTCACAAATGTGCTCGAGCACAATCGGGGCAGAGAGGGCACGTGCATATTATAAACAGTTTCCCTTTTCCCCCTCATTTACGCTCTAGCGCACCTCGCACTCTCAAAAATCGCACTTTGCCTCCTCTTGTCCTAATCTTGCACGGTAACTAACCTTAACCCTCATCTGCCACTCCACACCACCACTACCTCACCACATAACCAAGCCCACCACCAGACCTGTCTATTTTATTTCACCCCTGAACATACACTACCTTCCTAAGCACATAAGGTACACAAATATCTTTTTTGTTTTTAAATACTTACACACACACATGGGTCTTGATCTTCCATTTACATATAAATTATCTATATATGTTAGTCTTATATGTTGATTGAGTCTGTTTACATTTGCAAGAGGTTTGAATCAAGGGAATATAAATTCTACAGCTTTTGGTTTTTGGTGTGCACAAAATGTTCGACAAATTGTCTGATCGAGTGCGATCGAGCGCTTGGTACTAGCGATTGAGCGCACATCTATCTATGCGATCGAGCGCACCAATAGCTACGCATGAGCGCAATCACACCAGAAGCAACACTGCTTGTCCACACCACATGGCTTCCACATCCCGAGCTTCCACCAGCCGTCACCAAGCATCTCTGCCGAGTTTCGAACAGTGTGAAATACTGTTCGAGACAACATTCAACGTAGAAGAGGACTTTAAGAGTTTGGATGCCACAAGATAGGCGGTCTAAGAATTCAAGAACTGAGGGCTCAAACAGTTATTTAAGCCGGTCTGCTCAACGACATACACTCGATTCGTGGTCAGTTTCTACGTGAACCTGACCTATGACTGCACCAGGCCAGAAATCTTATCTTCTTTAGTCCAGGGCAGATTCATAGAGTTGACCACCACTGACATAGCCAACTCTTTACAATGTTGTGATGAGTCTCCACCGGAGGACAGCCACATAGAGGAGCAGCTTGACTCATTCCCTCTCCCACACATCATTGAGGATATGTGTGCGGGACAGTATGCAGACCACCACAACAATGCGGGGAGTCGGTCAAGGTTGCCTCTCCGTTTATGGTTCATTGACTCAGTCCTTAAGCGAAACGTGTGTCCTTTGGGGCACAAGACACAGAGGCGGGATCAATTCTTACAGGCTCTCTATGCCTTTCACCGGGGTCACTAGTACTCCATTCCAGCGATCATATGGAGTCAGATACACAAGTTTTGGGATGGGGTGCATAACCGGCAGATGACCATAGCTAATGCGTGGGGCCTTCCTTTCCCCTTCTTGCTTAGTCACATCTTCAAGAAGAAAGGGATTAGAGGCTCTTCTATTGATAGCCCGGTTAGTGACCATCCTTTCTTTGGGAGAGCCTAGTGGAGCCTCAGCCAGTCTCACGTGCCCCAAGGACCCCGGGCACAGATTCCAGCTGCCGAGCCTATAGCGGATGATCTGATGAGACCAAGCATTCACCAGTGAGCCTTTCATGGGAGGAGGATCAGACAGACATGAGATCCATGGAGTATCAACACCTCCTAGATGAGCTATCCTCCTTCCGCTGTGAGTTATCCGACATCCATCAGGAGGATCATGAGGCAGCTCATTTGATCCATCAGCGGATCAATGGGTTAGAGGCATAGTTTACACAACAGGAGGCGATACTACAGGCTATCCTTGACCGCCTACCTCCTGCACCCGGTATCTCTTCGACTGCACCCACTGATGATCAACAGTGAGGGGATACCCTATCTGGCTGAAGATATAAAACTTAGTACTTTATTTTAGTACTTTTCTTTTGTTTATATTTATATTTACATACCTATTATTTATATTTCTTGTTTTTCGGAACAACATTTATTTTTCTTTGTCAGGTACTTAGTGCGTGCATCCAGTTCAAGTTTGGGGGCGTGTTACAAGCAAAGCAAGCAACCTAGTTCTCCATCTCCTAGGTCAGATCTTTCCATGTCACACACATATTGGGGACAATGTGCATTTTATGTTTAGGAGTAGTGGGGGATATTATCACACCACGCACTTGCAACACACTAAGTCCCAGTTTTTTTTTCGTTTTTGTAAAAAAAAAGATAAATGCATGTTGCTGTGGTAACAAAAATTTTGGTTGATTTAAAAATTTGATAACACTTCATTAGTAAGCTTAAAAGCTAGAACACACAGTTTTGTAATGGGAATTTTACAAAGTTTAGTTACCTACCTCAAGGCACTTAAGAATTCACGAGTTTGATCCAAATTTGCACAAACACAATTAGCACGCATTTGTGTGGAGAATGACACATAATTATTTTATATATGTTTCTATAACCTAACTGTAATATGATATCTTATTAAAAAGAACACTTTGGCATAAGAAAAATAAAGAAAAATGTTCATCATGCAAAAAGAAAAAAAAGTCGAAAGCTTCTAGTGATCATTAAAAACTTTCCACTGAGTAACTGGGCCTCTTGCCTCAGTAAGTATTAAGTGTTCACGTCAAAAGGTGGGAAGTAAGCCTTTGATGATCATAATAAAAAAATTTCCACTTAGTAACTGAGCCTCTTGCCTCAGTAAGCATTGAGTGTTCACGTCAAAAGGTGGGAATTTCATTTAGAAGCATTAAAACCTGTTAGTTCTGTAGCCTTTTTGACTCGAGTAAGTAAGCCCTTAGGGGTCTCTTTACACCTAAATGCCCTAAAACCATCTAGTTTGGGAGTCATTGGCCAAACACTCGTTATAAGGGTTAAATAGAAAGCTTGATGGAACTCAACATGGCAAAGATAGCATGATAAAAGAAAAAGAAATGTGAAGCCAGTATTACACCTTTTTGTTCTCTTTAAATAAGAAATTCGATAAAGGTTTGGACACCGAAACACTATACACTAAAATTATGTGGAATCCCCATCTTATATATGCTAATTCATCACACACAAATCAAACTTGCGATGCCTTAAGCCAACCTTAGGTAAGTAACATAAAGCTTTTGAAAGTCCTTTTGCAATCCAAAAATGTGTTTTTATTATAAGCTTACTCATAAACGGTTATCATGGTTTTATGCACAACCCAAATTTTTGAGTATCATGAAAATAAATTTATCTTTAAATTTTGTTTCAACATAGTCTTTTGTTTTGTATTGCTAAGGGACTAGCAATATGTAAGTTTGGGGGTGTGATAAGTGCTTAAATAGTCATATTTAAGCCCCTTAATTTATACTTGTTAAACTCTTTATTTATTTGTTTTAGTAGATTATACTTCATTTTCGTGTTTTATGTGTTTTTAATAGGGCTTAGATAAAAAGATGATAAATTGGAGCTTTTAGGAGCAAAAGTCAAGTTCTACCATCCAGTAAGGTGCGCTCGAGCGCACCTCCCTTGAGATCGAGCGAACAAGAGCACTAGCGCACTTGAAGAAGGCTCGAGCGCACACCTGCACTCGAGTATATCCCGTATTCGCTGAGCACAGTCACTCCAGAGGCAACAGAGCCAGATATGGAAAGAAGTCTTTCGATTCCAAAAAGGAATTAGGGTTTTGGGAAACCAAGAGGATCCTATAAATAGCCCTGTAAAACACATAAACCATACCTTTTGTTCTAGATTCGAAGTAGAAAGCTTAGGAAAAGAATTGACGACTCGTCTCCCGAGTCTCCTTCGGTTTTAGTTTTCTATTTATTTTAATTATGTTTAACATGTTTACTTTATCTAGCATGTGTAATTAAACTCCTATAGGGCTCGATTGAAGCCCTAGTTATGCTTTTCCACATGTTCATTCATTGATTATCTTTACTTTAGCCTTGTTAGAATATTTAACTTGATTAATACCTGTTTGTATTTAAATTCCTCATATGTGTGTGTCTGATCAACGTATGTATATGGTATGGATATGTTAGTCAAATCAATTTGGATGACCGAGTCCTGGGTTCGACATTAGTAACAAGGGATATCTACACCGGATTCCCAGGTTAATCAACATGGAAAACCAGGAGCAGACTAAGCCCTAGGTCCTGTGTGGTTGCCGATCTCCACAGCCCTCATGCTCTCTTAAGGAACGCCTTAGTATACACCCATGCTGAATCCCTTAAGAGAGAAAAGATTTAGAGTATACACCATGCCTAACTCGTTGCATAGGGAGATCAATAGCCTAAGGTGTGGACCAAGCCTTTAGGTTGGCAACCATTAGATATTCATGATAAGGTTAGAGCATTGAAACCTTAGTTAGTGGGAAAGTATAATTAGTGGTGGATATCGTAGCCCTATGTTCTCATTATTGTTATTCACTCACAATCAAACTGTTATTTCTCTTTTTAACTTGAAGAAACTAATTCTAAATAGAAATTCACCAATCCCTGTGGAAATGATCTCGCACTTGCACACTATACTACCACAGACCTTGTGCGCTTGCAAGTAAAACTAAAACGATTATTTGCATAATTATTTAGGTAGATAATCGCTCCAACATAATCCACGAAGAAACTTAGTCGTGCAACTTCACGAGTGTTGCACAAACCGTACAATCAATCCCTTCCTCTCGCAAGCAAAAATCTCTTCCTCTCGGAAGCAAAATCTCTTCCTCTCGGAAGCTAATCTCTTCCTTTAGGAAACTAATCCCTTTACAATAAATGTTGTAAAGTAAATGGTAGAGAGACAACAATGAAAGCTTATATAACTGAATAATATCTCTCTTTCAAGGTAAAGCTTGAAGAATGGCTCAACAATAAATATTTCAAAGCTTTTGTGTATCAATGAGTAAAAACTTGATTGAATGTGTAATCTCTCTCTTTAAACTGCTCAATAGAGTGGGTTTATATAGCCTTGATGTAATATGGCCGCTTTGTACTGTTCTGGTAGAATTTGGTGCAATTTGTGTTGAAATCTCATGTCTCAACGGTCATATTTTTTGAACTGCCAGTCGACTAGGTCTTGGTACCAGTCGACTGGGTCAAGTTAAAAATCCCATTTTTAAGGCTATTGAAGGTACCAGTCGACTAAGTAGTTCTTACCAGTCGACTAGGGATAGTCTGTCAAATATACCAGTTAATTGGTATAAAGCACCCAGTCGACTGGGGACACACTGTCCCATATACCAATCTTCTGGTATAAGTACCTAGTCGACTGGGTTGCTTATCAACCCAGTTTTCATGTTTTGAAATGTTTTTAACTTAAAAACGTTTGATTAAAAAGTTCTATCAAAATACTTTTTCAAAAGGAGCCATAAGACAAGCTTTTTACCTAAACAAGTGAGATTTACAACTTGTTTAAATACCTTGTCCCTATACTAGATCTTCTATCTTGACTTGGTGTTTGATTCGGGTTGAGTTCTTGCACCTTGATCCTTGGTTGAATGTTTTTATTGCTTAATACACTTAGATAGCACTGTTAGTATAATAAGAGTTGTGTTTTGTCATCATTAAAATATAGGTGACAGTCAACAAGAATCATTGACATTTCTATACTTCGAGGGAAACCACCAATTGAGAGGAAGCTGGTGGAAGACCAAAATGACTCATAATATGAAAAAAGGCCAATTCATGACCAAAAGCTATTGGCTTCGTAACAACAGAATGACTCATAATATGAAAAGGCCCAATTCATAGCCAAACAAGTACTTTCCATGCCCACTTTTAAAATAAAAAGTCTGGTGGATCAATTTAAAATGGATTAAAGTCAAGATTGTAGAGAGTTAGCAAATGATTTGATAGGTATAAATCCTAATTTGGCCAAGATAATAGCATGAATTAGATAAGAGTTTTTGTGGGAGGAGCAGGTCCTAAGAACTCATTTTCTTAAATTTAATAAATCATAAAGCTCAACTAAAAAAATATTGGATTGATTTTCGATAGAATTACTTTATAAAATATTGATCCTAACAGGTTGAAAGTCGCAAAACATTCGCTAGATGATCCACTTTCATGTTGATTGTCCTAGTGTAACTTTGTTGTTTAAGTGATGCCCTTATTTTCTAAGAGAAAAATATGCTTTCTGTGAGGAAGCATAGTTTTGGTAGGGGTGGTGTGTATCAATCTTTGAAATTAAACTCATAGCTTTAGATCATCTCATGCTAACGAGGATTCTAGAGGTTAATTAATCTCTATTTTATTGATCATTTACTAGGAGAGGTTACCTACACAGATTTAAGAGATATGTTTCATGTTATTGGAGGTGGGAAGGATGTTGATATTTCACGTAAAAACGGAAAGGAAAGGAAAGATTTCTTTGGTTTTATGTGTTTTGATAACTCGAGAGATGTTGAGAAGGCTATCAATAAGTTTAATAGTTTTAATTTATATGGTTCAAGAATTATGGTTTAGAAGGGAGAGTTTGAGAAGGGTCATTCAAAAAGCTTTCAGAATTCGATGGACAGAGCGAGTATGATTAGGAAGGATAAAAAGTCTTTAGGTTTGGAGAGGAAGACTCAAAAGGTTAATTTTTTTTATTTTTAGAGATAATAGATTATATGCAAAGGTTTTATTGAAAAAAAAAGTCTCTACTGACGAAGTGGAGAATAAAGGAGAACTAGTGAATCTTTAAAAGAATAGTTGAACACCATCAGCGTCCGAAGAAAGATTAGATCAATTTGGAGTCGTATATAGTTTACAAAGTTGATGTTGATGATGTAAAATGGTTCAGTAGATGCGCTGTTGGTTTTACTCATCATAAGGAATCAATTCTAAACTTACAAGAATATTTAATTAGAGAGGGTTTAGTCAGTTGTGTTATTAGACCGATGGTTGGATCATTGGCTCTTCTAATATCTTAAAGCAAGGAGAAAATTCAAGATTTCTTGATGGTAGGGAAAATATGGCTGGAACATCCTACACGGATTTGATGTGAAGGTGTTCCATTACAGTTGATGTTAAGGTATATTATTTGTAAATTCATCTTATTCATGTTATTATCAATTTAAATTAATGGTAAGTTTTATTTATTATGAACGCTTGTTATTTACATAATATTATTTGAAAAATCATCTTATACACATTATTATCAGTTTAAATTAATGCAAAGTTTTATTTATCATGAACACTTGTTATTTTACATAATCATGATTAAGTTAACAGAATAAGAGCAGTGGAGATAGGATTGTTATGTGATCATAATTATGAGACCTATTCTTCTCGAAAGCTTTATTCTTAAACTTTGCTAGTCTTATAATACTAAATAGACATTAGTAATCCAATTAGATAGGTACATTCCATGTTTTCTCAATTAGGAGGTTGATTGATTTCGATGTCATTTGTGTACGAGACACTAAAACCAACATGTGAGTACTTGTTAGAGAATGAGTTCATTGAACATGACTATATTTAAGAACACTAACATGGAGTTTTACATGTTTGTCAATAGGTAGTTCTTATGTTATAATTGTACAAATGATCCTTAGACATGAGAATCATGATTGTCTTTTGTGAGACTCATTATGCTTTAATTGTTATTTGTTTAATATGGTAATCATGGATCATTAATAAGTAGTTATTAAGCCTAGTGGGTTTTATATTGATATATGTGAGTGTATAATATGGGATCAATCACTCCTAAGTAAAGAGAGAGAATGTCTTATATGATCTACAACGATATAACTCAAAACTACCTTGGTTAAGGCTGGGTGAGAATTAGAAACAAAATTTTAAATTCACCATTAGAGTTACATTCTTGAGATTTAGAGACATAACATTAATGATAAGGACTTAACATTAGTTCTATATCCTAATTAGCTTAGTTGGGACATTGCATGATAAAAAGATTGAATTGTACGGTAACTGAAAATGAAAAGTTCACAACCAAATTCACACTATCTATGTAGTCATGATATGTTGCAAAAAGTCACTTAAGATTGTAGAAGCTCTAAGAATCAATTAATGGCTAATTAATGGTTATGGCTTACAACCAGATTAGTTTGAATCTAAGAGGTCACACATAAAAGAATGGGGAAATATGTAATTAGAAAAGCTAAATGTTCTTATTTGTAATTAATGGTTAATTGACAATTTAACCCCAACACTATAAATAGTTTATGAGTGTGCAAAAAATTTCTAGCATAAAAATGTACAAACTTAAATCCTCTAGGTTTTGTGTTCTTCTTTCTCCCAAAAAGAAGAACAAGAAAACAAAGGGAGGACATCTTAATTCAAAATTTCCTCATCTGGACTATCCTTAGAGATCACTTAATTTTGTGATTATTGTTGATTCAAGAATATTGTGGGAATTCGATAACACACTCAGGATTGTCTAAGGGGAAGAGAACACATCAAAATTTAAGTTAATGATTCTAAAAATTGTTTGTTCTTGTTAATATATGTTCCATATAAATCATAAGGTGATTTGGGTACAAAAAATTTCAATTGCATTGCATTTTTGTTCTTTGATTTTCTTAAAGTGGTATCAGAGTCATCCTTATAAATTATACAGAACATGGTTGTTTATTTTTATGGTACATTAAATTTGATCATTACAATTACTGTCCCATGTCTTGGGTATAAATAGAAATTTCAAATATTGTAAAAGGGATCACTGGACCATTCTTCTCTTTCATTGCTATATATCTTCAAATATCTTTCCCTGTACTTTACCCTTCCCTGCAACTTTATATTTTCAACAAGTTTTTTCATAAGTCCTTGACCAAACAACCAATATCATTTTTTGCAATTTACCTTTGATCGATGTACTTTCCTGTCAAATAATTTAATTCCACCAAGTTTACAAAAATTCTCTTTATTTAGTAATTTACAAGCTTTCCATTAAATTTTTGCACTTAATTCCACTATTATTAGACTTTAAATAGATTTTCATCCACAAAGCACTTGAATCAGAAACTCATTATGCAAGAGGCATGAACTTACCACAATTGTCTTATATTTGAGTTTGAAATTGTTTGATTATCTGTGATTTGACATATAAGTCTGCGCATTTTTAAGAAAAATCCAAACCAAATAGTTTGGTACACCTAATGGGACAAAGATGCTAATTAATTTGAAAATTTATTGGGAGCATCAAGATTATTTCTTGATGCAGAGATTTGTACCTACATTGGAGACATGACATACTAGAAGAAGCATGCAACTGGAAGTCTTGCAATTGTATGCCTTTTAACTAGAAGCTCTTAAACCCTACAATTGGAAGAAACCTACAATTGCAAGCCTATAGAACACTAATGTAGCATTAGAATCATTGACATTTCTATACTTCGAGGGAAACCACCAATTCAAACTACTTGGAGGAAGTCAGTGGAAGACCAAAATGACTCATAATATGAAAAAAGGCTAATTCATGACCAAAAGCTAATGGCTCCGCAACAATAGAATGACTTATAATATGAAAAGGTCCAATTCATGGCCAAACAAGAACTTTTCATGCCCACTTTAAAAATAAAAGTCTAGTAGATCAATTTACAATGGATTTAAGTCAGGGTTGTAGAGAGTTAGCAAATGATATTATAGGTATAAATCATAATTTTGCCAAAATAATAGCATGAATTAGGTCAGATTTTTGTGGGTGGAGCAGGACCTAAGCACTCATTTTCTTGAATTTAATAAATCACAAAGCTCACCTAAAAAAAATCTCTCTTTCTCTCCCATTGGCTTCC
Source organism: Bretschneidera sinensis (assembly GCA_023935145.1). Classification (NCBI taxonomy): domain Eukaryota; kingdom Viridiplantae; phylum Streptophyta; class Magnoliopsida; order Brassicales; family Akaniaceae; genus Bretschneidera; species Bretschneidera sinensis. The sequence goes on from CM043699.1 coordinate 53,991,311, forward strand.
CTTCTAGAGCTTCTTCCATTGGATTGATTTTTGATAGAATTGCTTTATCAAATATTGATCCTAAAAGGTTGAAAGTCACAAAACATTAGCTGGATGATCCACTTTCGTGTTGATTGTCCTAGTTTAGCTTTGTTGTTTAAGCGATGCCCTCATTTTCTAAGAGAAAAATATGCTTTCTGTGAGGAAGAATAATTTTGGTAGGGGTAGTGTGTATCAATCTTTGAAATTAAACTCATAGATTTTGATCATCTCATGCTAACGAGGATTCTAGAGGTTAATTAATCTCTGTTTTATTTATCATTTACAAGCAGAAGTTACCAACAAAGATTTAAGAGATATGTTTCAGGTTATTGGAGGTGTGAAAGATGCTTATGTTTCACGTAAAAACAAAAAGGAAAGGAAAGATTTCTTTGTTTTTTTTTTTTTGATAACTCGAGAGATGCTGAGAAGGCTATCAATCGGTTAAATAGTTTAGATTTATATGGGTTCAAGAATTATGGTTAAGAAGGGAGAGTTTGAGAAGGGTCATTCAAAAAGCTTTCGGAATCCGTTTGACATGGTGGGTATGAATGGGAAGATAAGAAGTCTATAGGTTTGGAGGAGAAGACTCAAAAGGTTGATTTTTCTATTTTGAGATACAATAGATCATATGCAAAGGTTTTTTGAAAAAAGAGTCTCTAGTGACAAAATGGGGAATAAAAGGGAACTAGTGGTGCTCTAAAAGAATAGCTCAACACCATCAACGTCCGAAGAAAGATTAGATCAATCTGGAGTCGGATATAGTTTACAAAGTTGATGTCAATGATGGAAAATGGTTAAGTAGATGCGCTGTTAGTTTTGCTCATCATAAGGAACCAATTCTAAACTTACAAGAATATTTAATTAGATAGGGTTTAGTCAGTTGTGCTATTAGACTAATGGTTAGATCATTGGCTCTTCTAATATCTTAAAGCAAGGAGAAAATACAGGATTTCTTGATGGTAGGGAAAATATGGCTGGAACATCCTACTTAGATTTGATGTGAAGGTGTTCCAGTACAGTTGATGTTAAGGTATATTATTTGTAAAATCAGCTTATTCACTTTATTATCAATTTAAATTAATGGCAAGTTTTATTTATCATAAACACTTGTTATTTACATAATATTATTTTTAAAATCATCTTATTCACATTATTATCAGTTTAAATTAATGGCAAGTTTTATTTACCATGAACACTTGTTATTTTATATAATCATGATTAAGTTAATAGAATAAAAGGAATGAAGATAGGATTGTGATGTGATCATAATTATGAGACCTATTCTTCTTGAAAGCTTTATTCTTAAATTTTTCTAGTCATATAATACTAAATAAACATTAGTAATCCAATTAGATAGGTAAAGAGAGATTATGATGTGATCATAATCATGATTAAGTTATAATTGTACGAATGATCCTTAGACCTGGGAACGACGATTGTCTTCTATAAGACTCATTATGCTTTAATTGTTATTTGTTTAATATGGTAATCATGGATCATTAATAAGTAGTAATTAGGTCTAGTGGGTTTCATATTGATATATGTGAGTGTATAATATGGGATCCATCACTCCTATGTAAAGAGAGAGAATGTCTTATAATATGGGATCCATCACTCCTAAGTAAAGAGAGAGAATGTCTTATGTGATCTACAAAGATATAACTCAAAAGTACCTTGGTTAAGGCTGGGTGAGAATTTGAAATAAATTTTTAAATTCACCATTAGAGTTACATTCTTGAGATTTAGAGACATAACATTAATGATAAGGACTTAACATTAGTTCTATAGCCTAATTAGCTTAGTTGGGACATTGCATGATAAAAAAAATTTAATTGTACGGTAACTAAAAACGAAAAGGTTCACAATCAATTTCACACTATATGTGTAGTCATGATATGCTGCAAAGAGTCACTTAGGATTGTAAAAGCCCCAAGAATTCATTAATGGTTAATTAATTAATTCTCATAAAAATGAAGAATAAAAAAGTTGTTTTTATTCAAATTAAATTAAAAGAAGTCCTAATTAATTAGAACGAGTTTCAGTTGCAATTACATAAAATTTATGGCTTACAACCAGATTAGTTTGAATCTAAGGGGTCACACAAAAAAGAGTAGGGAAGTATGTAATTAGGAAAGCTAAAGGTGCTTATTTGTAATTAATGGTTAATTGACAATTTAACCCCAACACTATAAATAGTTTATGAGCGGCAAAAAATCTAACATAATAATCTACAAACTTAAATCCTCTAGGTTTTGTGCTCTTCTTTCTCCCAAAAAGAAGAACAAGAAAACAAATGAAGGACATCTTAATTCAAAATTTCCCCATCTGGACTATCCTTGGAGATCACATAATTTTGTGATTGTTGTTAATTCAAGAATATTGTGGGAATTCGATAACACTCTCAGGATTGTTCAAGGGGAAGAGAACACATCAAAATTTAAGTTAATGATTCTAAAAATTGTTTGTTCTTGTTAATATATGTTCCATATAAATCATAAGGTGATTTGGGTGTAAAAAATTTCGATTGCATTGCATTTGTGTTCATTGATTTCGTAAAGTGGTATCAGAGTCATACTTATGAATTATATGGAACATGGTAGCTTATTTTTATGGTACATTAGATTTGATCTTAGAATTTTATATATTTCAAATTTAATGAAACCATAGGTCAAGAAATCTTAAGAATGAGTTCTTGAGTTGATTATTGTCATGTAGTGATAATAAAATTGTTATTGATTGATTTAAAAATAGTATTGAATTGATAGGGATTGATTATATTTAATTTGAATGAGAAAAAATGATTTTTAATTGAATTAAATAGAGTTTGGGAAACGAAAACTCAAGAATCACGTGAAGAAAATCTACAACAAACAGATCCAATCGATTGGCAAGGTAGTCTAGTTAACTTGACCATGAGCCCTAATTCTATTTTTCAGACAAAAGCTTCTCCTAGTTAACTACACCCACGAAAAGTAGTTTTTGGGCTTTTTTCAAATTTTGGAATTTGATTCATTTTTCTTTAAAATGAAAATTTGGTTTCAATTTAATTTAATTAGTTAATTTTTTTTATTTTCAAAAGATTAAATTTAATTGAATTTGATTGATTAATAATTATTCTTTATTTCGGATTAAGGTTTTAAGGAATTGGAGTTTGACTGAAAATCAAAACTCTTAAATCCTTATCTCATTAGAACTTTGACTTCTAGTTAGGGTTTGTTCAGTTAGTCAGATTTTAGTGACAAGGTTTCACAAATCCCAATATTTGGCTGTTAATGAAATGTTCAGTTAACATGATTATTGGGACTAAAAAAATCACAAAAGATTATATTTCGAAGACTGAAATCCCACCTAAAAGTTGAGAAATCATGTATCACGTGCTTTGAATATCTCATACGGGAAGTTCAAAACTTTTTAGTTATATATATATATATATATATATATATATATATATATATATATATATATATATATATATATACACACACACACACACAAACACACACACATACATCTAGCTTCACATCTGATGTAGGAAAAAATTTCTCATCCAATGACATAACGGCACATGGCAACCTCCAAAGGCAAAAAAGGTAATTTCATAAACAAGATAGAAAGACCAATCAAATGGCTACCCATGGAAAAGGGCATAACGATAATTTCATGTCGAAACCTTGATCCTATCAGACACTCTAGCTTATGGATAATCTTGGCTTATCGAAATATCTCAGCATATGGGAATCCTGATTCTATCATGATACTCAGTACTTCATCACTCTCTTAATTGGACTCTGCTCCAAGACACTATATAAGGGGGCTATCACCATCAAAATATACTCACTCATAATTCGCTCTAAATTCACCAGTTTCCCATTATTAAAAACCCTATACTAACTTAGGCATCAGAGAGTCTACTCGGAGGCACAATCCCTCTAGTCCTTCGGCGACTCTTAGGTTTTTTTCTCATCTTTGGGTACGCATATTTCATATTCCGGCTGTTTGCATACCTGGCAGATTTTCAGCATTAATAGATTGGCGTTGTCCGTTAAAACACCTTAACTTCTAGAAGAAAAGAACTCGTCTATTAGGGTGCCACCCAAAAATCCCGCTGGTTCCACCACGATTGCCACCCGAGCTTCTAGCCACAGTCAGTACCTCGGTTCAAGACTATTGCTCATTTAAAAGCATGCCACCTCCGACCAGAACCCTAGTGAACCGTCTGATGGGCGAACCATGCATGAACAATTTTCCCAGTCAAACTTACTAGACTCTAATGCTCAAAAGAATTTAAAAGCATCAATCACACCAAACCTGATCGCACCAATCATGCAATAGCAGTTCATGGAACTCACTTAGATGGTAATGGGCCTAGTTGCTAAACTCAGAGGACAAACTCACCTCCTTTTGCCTCAACAATCTCAGTGAAGCCCTCAGCTAATGAGGCATTTGAACTCTAACCATCCAACTCACACTTAGTCCACCATTGGATCTATTCCTAACCGCGCGTCGAAGTCTTATGGTTTATTCACCTCTAAAAATTACACTGATCTAGATAAGCAGAAGGAAAAGATGGACAGAAGGATAAAAGATGGTTTAAGGGAAGAGGTACCAGTGTTCTCAATGAGTTCAACTCCCAAGCTTCTCATTTCATATAGGATATTCTTGACACTCCTCTCCCATAGTATTTCACTATGCTCATTTTCAAGGCCTAAGACAATACCACAGATCCTATGAATCATCTTTAACTCTACAAGACGACCATGCTACTACACTGCCACCTAGATGCGGTATTGTGTTGAGCCTTTCCTCTAATTTTTGAGAAGGCTGCCAACACTTGATACTCTCACCTTAAACTTGGTAGCATCAATTCCTTTAAGGACCTAAGTCATGGTTTTGCTACACACTTCCTCAGCAACAAAGGACCTTGGAAGACCTCGAAAAATCTCTTCAGCATCATTCAACTTAAAGGGGAGAAATTTCGATAGTACATCTTGCGATTCAACACTGCAGCATGGGAGATCTCGGACCTCTACCCCATAGTACAGACTTTTGCATTAAAAACTGGGTTAAGGTTGGGGTTCTTCATCTCCAAGCTTACTAGGCGCCCTGCTAAGGATATGAATAAAATCCTTGCTTGAGCCGAAGAGTACATGATTGCTGAAGACAATCAAGCGTTTCAAAAGGAAAAGGAAAAAGGCAAAGAGAAGAGGAAATGAGACACCACCGAACCAAAAGATAGCCTACCGAAGAGGCCCTCCTCAGAGGGCAATCCAAAGGTGTCCCGTTTGTTTGGTAATTATACCTCGAACAATGCGCCTATGACCAATATACTGATTAACGCCCAAAACTAAGACATCCTTCATTAGCCATCGAAACCTTTATACACTAGTGAAAACAAAGATCGAACCAGGTGGTGCCGCTTTCACAAGGATTACGGGCATGTCACCGAGGAATGTCACGCCTTGAAGAACCAAATCGACTCACTCATCTATCGAGGATACCTAAAAGAGTATACCAGACCTTGTACATTCCGAGGTAATGAAGATTGCGCCCATACAGAGTCCTAGACGCCCATTCAGGTAGAATTTTGAACGAATGAATAGGTGTAACTTCGAATGAAGTGATTATCGAAGCCCCAAGCAAAGCTTTAGGCCGAGTCCAAGGAGAAATGGCCAAGATAATAGATTCCATCAAGACAACAGAGGTCATACAGCCACAGTAACAGGGATTATCAAGACAATTTATGGGGAACCTGTAGTTAGGAGACAATCCTCACAGTGTAGGAAAGCCTATGCTCGATCGGTGGTATTTGTAAGCAGACCCCATAAAAACATTAAAATAGGCTAGGTGATCTCTTTCACAAATGATGGTCTGGAGGGGCTATGACACCCAACGATAACACTGTGGTTGTTACACTCTTTATCGTAAATTACAATGTCGAGAGAATCTTAGTTGGCAACAAAAGTTCGACAGACATCCTGTACTACGATGCCTTCAAGATGATGAAGCTGGAAGATGACCAGCTCTAACTAGTAGCCTCACTGCTTTAAGGTTTCTCTGAATGGGGAGGGAAACACGAAGACTGTGCAAATCAGATTTAGCCTATTCGGGGAACTCCGAGAATCATTAGTCTCATTCCTTAGAAAAAACCAAGACGTGTTTGAATTACTCAGCTTCATAGATGCATACTCAGGATATAACTATATCCTCATACATGAACTGAACTAGTCAATGATGACCTTAATTACTGATCGAGGTTTATATTGCTACAAGGTTATGCCCTTCGGGCTATAAAATGCAAGGGTAACCTACCAAAGGCTAATTAACAAAATCTTTAAGAAACAAATTGAAAGAAATATGGAAGTATAGGTCGACAACATGCTAGTCAAAAGTGTTAAAGTTGAAGATAATGAATTTGACCTAGAAGAAGCCTTCGGAATACTCAAACACCACCAGATGATGTTAAACCTTGGCAAGTGCGCCTTCAGAGTCACCTCTGATAAATTTCTCAGTTTCATAGTCACTCAGTGCAGAATAGAACTTGATTACGCCCAAAGTATAACGCGGTTATTTTAGTACAACTTTGGGGTGTCGATTCCACAAAGAAACAAGTTAATTACAAAAGAAAATGTGTGAACCTTAAAACAAACGATAAAAGTTAAACGAAAGATTTTTGAGTTTTGATAATGGTGTATTATGAGAAACATTGTGTAAATGTAAATGAAATATAAATGAGAAATAACAAGGTTCCGGGAATCCTCCTTAGGTTCGTTCCCTTATTCCACTCTTGATTCAATTGTTTTTATCTCGATTGCTAGTTTCACATCCCAAACAAGCAATCAGAAGATATTCAATTAAGGACATTTATAAACTCTAATGTAATTGCTACAAGTTACTCATTGATTTCGGTTCAAGCACACATGACCGATCTTAAAGATTATCAAGAAACGACAATATATCTCAATGACAGTATCGCAGTAATGGACAATCAGTAAGATAAATCTACTGTAATCAATCACATCCAAACAACATCAATGGATGAGACGGATGCAATCACCAGATTAAGAGAATCTAAAAGAAGAAGAATATAAAGAACAATTATCACATGAACTCAAATCCTTCTTACTTAATCAAAGAGTAAATCATAGACAATGTTTTAACAATAAATCCATACAAATGAATCAAGAACAGGAAATAAGGAACAACAAATCCCTAAGGATTCATCCCTTTCCCTTACTTGATGATTAGTTGGCCATGGAGCTCAAGGTGGAAGAACAATATGGATTCTCTCCCCTTGATTTCCAGCCTTGAAGAAACTTGAAAATATTCTGGATTTGGATCCCTTGGATCCCCCTTTGAGATGCTCTCCCCTTTGAAGATGCTGGCTGCACACTCCTTAAAAATATATTTATAGAGCACAAGTAGTTAGGGGCATTTTGGTCCAGAAAATGTCATTGTGCAGCCCTAATTTGGTCTTGGAACGAGTGGGTGCTGGAAAGTGAGGGGTGCAGTGCTGGAAAGTGAGGGTGCAGTGCTGGAAAGTGAGGGGCGCGGCGCTAGGTGGATGCTGATCTGGAGGCCTGACCTGTGTCTACTAAAACTGCCATAACTTTCTCTAGAAAAATCCTTTTTATGAACCGTAAAATTATCTAGAAAATAGACTTTCGGATCTTTCTAAGTATATATGGCTCATCTATTGGTTCTTCCTGTATCAATACAGTTTAATCTGCAAAGAAGATTGATCTGCACGGGCAATTTTGGCAATTTAGTGAAACTCCTTTCTTGGTTTCTCTTGATCTTGGCTCTTTCGCGACCATTATCTCACTCGAGTATTCATTGAAGCTTCGTGTTTAAAATGATAATAGCTTTTTTTATCCCTTTTTTAAGCTCAAAGTACCTGAAAATGCACTGAAATAAGTCAACGATTCAAGAATAACACTTTAGAGTTATTAAGGTATAAAAGTGTAATTTCAACCTCGATCAACCCTAAAATGCTAACAATTAAGTATTGTTTAGATGCATTTTATGACTCTCATCACAAACCCCAACTAGCTTATTGCTAGTCCCTAGCAATTCAAGCGAAAGACACGAAATGAATTCTTTATTTAGAAATCAAAGCGAAATACAGCAATGCTGGCGTTAACCAAGAGTGATTCAAAAATCTTTGTCTCAAGAATCGTGCATAACATACAGCACATAGAATCATTAAATATCACTCAAGTCCAAGAATAATCCAAATGTCAAACTTAAAATCGTTATCGACTCTTAACATCCATCTTACCACAATACATTAGTCCGAACACCCTGATGATTTTATGCATAACATTCATGAATACAAGTCTTGGCCTCTAAAAATATAATAAATTGTGTGACATCAATCACAAATCAAGCTCCATAAGCTCACTTTTCAAATCACTCTCCACTATGTAGAAAAACCATACTACATCGGATCAATAAGTATTTAATAAACACCCGGGCAGCTAGAGAGAGAAGCTCTCAACTGTGAACAGTGCTGCCCATGGTCTCCCGATCATCTCTCCTCCCTCTACACCTCTTTCTGTACTATTCTCTCTGTCATCTTCAGCATGGGGAAGAAGAATCCTCCTAGGAAGCCTTCTCTAACAACCCAGGAGCAAAATGATCTGGATTTTGTCCAGAACCATTTCAAGAACAAAGCTGCTACTGTAGCTTTGTCGAGAGAAGAAGATTCAATCAGTTCAAGCAAGAATGGTGCCAAGGTTCCTTCCAAAGGGTCAGCCTCCTCTTCCTGCTCCTTGGGAGAGAAGTGTTCCCAATCCCCAGAGACTCAAGTTGAAGCTTCTGTCTCATGTAAGAATGAAAGCTCTGCGAGAGCTTCAATGGTGAACAGTACAAAAGTTCAAATGAAGGGCAATGCAGATAGCCAGGCTATGCAAGAAGAGTCCCAAGCTACTGAGGATGAGAATTCTAACTCCTCTGAGGGGAGTGGAAAGGGCTCAGACCAAATGGACTCCTATTCTACCAGTGAAGAAGAAGACTCAAGCTGCCAAGCAACTGTTCATGGGAAGCCTGCTGCAGGGCAAGGAAGGAAAATGGGAAGCAATGAGTCCAGACCTCACTCCCCCTTGAAGAATGGGAGCCTCCAGTCTGTTTCAAGGGACGATGTAGCTCCTCCAGCACCTAGTCCTAAAGGAATTCAGCAAGCCTCCAAGTTCACAGGCCAGATACCTGATTCTAATGAGGAGGCTAAGAAAGCTCCTTGGGTCAGCCTCTTTGCAGAAAATAGAATGCATAGTAAGGGCCTCTAGCTCTCCTCCATAGCCAGTGAAGCAGGAATAGTCAGAGTCACTCAAGAGGACATGCTGGAAGTTTTTGAAGATCAGTCTTTCTGCTTGGTGGGCTACTTTGCTGGAAGATTCCCAGGGAGGGCAGCCCTGAAAAAGCTCACGGATTCCTGGAAGGTAAGAGCTTCTACTCAGTTTCATGAGAATGGATGGATTGTGTTTAGATTTGGTAATGAAGAATCCAGCCTGAATGTGTTGCAAGAAGGCCCCTACCAAGTTTATGGTAGGCCTTTGTTTCTGAAATCAATGCCTAAACTATTTAAGTTTGGTAATGAGGAAATCACTACTATCCCTGTATGGATTCAACTAAAAGGCCTTCCTCTTGAGCTATGGTCAGCAAGCTGCCTCAGTAAGATAGGTACTTTACTTGGTAAACCCCTCTATGCTGACCAATTTACTAAGAATAAAGAAAGAATCTCTTATGCTAGACTCCTAGTGGAAATTGATGTTGCTAAAGACATCCAATTCACTGTTCCATTGACTTTACTAAATGGAGATTCATTTGAACTGAAGATCTCTTATGAGAATCTTCCTAAGTTCTGTTCAAAATGCAAAATAGTTGGCCATGACCTCCACTCCTGCAGTCTCAATCCCAATTCTGTTAAGGGGAGCAAGCCAAAGGGAAAAGGGAAAGAGCCTGCTAGACAGGAAGAGCTAAGTTTACATAATGAGCAGATTAAAGGTGTGAATAATCCAAGTGAGAAGGATAGGGGGGATGCTTCTAAGATAGACTCCCCAGCTAAGGGTAACCCTATCCAAGAGCAAAGAGAAGCAGTCCAAGCTGTGAATGATCAAGCCAGAGCAGAACCCCACCTTGATGTTGTAAGGGTTGAGGAGGATCAGGAGACTCCTGTCCCTCCTGTCCAGGTGGTGACAGGCTTGAAATCTCCCCACCACCCTGTGACTAAAGGGAAGGAGCATAAGAAAAAGTCTGCTCAAGAGCAGGATGATTGTGAAAGAGATAAGGGCCAGAATGACCCTAATGAGCAGGAAAATGACTTTCAAGTAGTCAAGAAGAAGAAAGGAAGAATAGGCCTCAAAGAATCATATTCTACTAGGAAAGGAGGAACAGCCTCCTTACCTCATAAATGATAGTTGCATGCTGGAACGTCAGGGGATTTCACAAGCCCCTGAAACACAATGGGGTTCTAAACCTCATGAAGGTTCATAAGATAGATGTAATGGGTATTTTGGAATGTAAGCTCGATAAGACAAAGCTGGCAAAGATAATGGACAACAAATTCAAGGGGTGGAACCAGACCAACAACTTCTTCTCTCACACATCAGGTAGAATTTTGTTACTTTGGAACCCCTCTAAGGTTTGTTTAACTATTATTGACTCTTCCCCCCAAGTTATCCATTGTAATGTAACATGTTTAATCACTTCTTACAATTTTATAATCAGTTTTGTGTATGGTTTTAACTCCATTGTATCCAGGAGACCCTTATGGAACAATCTGTGTAATTTTGGCTTTGAGTTGTATTCCCCTTGGCTTGAATTGGGTGATTTTAATAATGTGTTTGCTATTGATGAGAAAACTAATGGGTTGCCTGTAACTGACTATGAGATTAGAGACCCCTCTCATTGTTGTAGGGAAACTGGCCTATCTGATGTCAATGCTAGTGGCTGCTTCTTCACCTGGTCCAACAACAAAGTTTGGTGTAAGTTGGATAGAGCTATGGTTAACAATGTATGGTACCAAAAGGGTATGAGAGCCCAAGATTCCTTCCTTCCTGCTGGTTGTATCTCTGACCACTCTCCATGCATTGTTAGCTTGATGGATGAGGTTTGTGGGGGTAGGAGATCTTTCAAGTTTTTTAACATGTGGACTGACCATGATAAGTTCCTGGACTTGATAAGATCCCACTGGGACTGTCCTAGGAGAGGCACTAAACAGTTCATTTTATGCAACATCTTGAAAGGCCTCAAACCCCATCTCAAGAATCTCAATGAGAAGCACTTCAGCCATATATCCAAGAGAGCATCCGAGGCTGCAACAAAGCTAAACAGCATGTTGCAAGAGCTACATGATAATCCTAATGATGCTAATCTCCAAGTGAGGGTGGCCAATGCAAAGCTCAAAGCATTTCAGCTTGCAGAAGCTGAGCAAGGTTTCCTATCTCAACAGGCCAAATGTAAGTACTTACTCAACAGTGATAGGGGGACCAAACTATTTCATGCCCTGGTCAAGAGGAGGTCTATCAAAAATCATATTGCTTCAATAAGGTTAGCCAATGGCTGTCAATCAGCATCTGAAGATGAAGTGGTTATGGAATTCACCAGATTCTATAAGGAGCTGCTGGGCTCTTCTGGAAGCTGCAATCCTATTGAGACAGAGGTTATAAGAGGGGGGCCTACTCTTCATGAGAACCAGGCTGCTGAGTTGATCAAAGATGTGACTGAGAAGGAAATCAAGGCTGCTCTATGGAGTATTGGGGAGGATAAATCCCCTGGTCCTGATGGATACTCTTCTAAATTCTTCAAGAAAGCATGGGATATTACTCACAAAGAGATCACTGAGGCTGTGCAAGAATTTTTCCAGAGTGGTAGGTTCCTTAAGTAGCTTAACCATTCCTCTTTAGCCCTGATCCCCAAAAGTAAGCAAGCAGCTAGAGTTGAGGACCTCAGGCCCATAGCTTGCTGCAATGTGATCTATAAGATAATCTCAAAGATTATGGCTTCAAGATTGGCTCCTTGTTTGAATCAAATTGCCAGCCCAACTCAGGCTGCCTTCATTAAGGCTAGGAGTATGGTTGAAGACATATACTTGGTTCAAGAGTTGCTTAGGAAATATTGTAGGAAGAGGATCCCTCCTAGATGCATGATCAAGATAAACCTAAGAAAAGCTTATGACACTGTGGAATGGGAGTACTTGAACAACTTTTTAGAGGGGCTTGGGTTCCCTGAAAAGTTTAGAGCATGGACCATGGAATGTGTATCTACAACAACATACTCTCTCTCCATTAATGTTAGCTTACATGGATTCTTTAAAGGTAAAAGAGGGATTAGACAAGGAGATCCTCTATCTCCCTACCTCTTTGTGTTGATAATGGAGTACTTATCTAGGCTGCTTAGGAGATTAAATGAAAAAGATGGCTTCAGATACCATCCCAAGTGTGACAAACTCAAAATTACTCACCTGGCCTTTGCTGATGATCTCATTCTGTTTGCTAGAGGTGAAGCTAAATCAGTGGGATTGCTCATGAATTGTGTTAACACCTTCAGTGAGTGTTTTGGTCTAAAGGCTAGCCTCTCTAAGTCTAACATCCTCCATGCTGGAGTGAAACCAGAGGAGCTTATGGAGATTAGAAAATGTACTGGAATGGAGGATGGCAGCCTCCCCTTCAAATATTTAGGGGTCCCTCTTGCCTCTGCAAGGCTGAATGCTACACACTATGCTCCCCTCATTGAAAAAATTTCTGGATACATTAATGTGTGGGCTGGCTCCTCTTTATCATATGCTGGAAGAACTGAGCTCATTAAATCAGTGCTCCAAGGAGTGGAATGTTTTTGGCTTGCTATCTTCCCCATTCCTGGCAACATCCTTGATAAGATTGTCAGACTATGCAGAACCTTTCTTTAGAATGGAAAGAATGGGGGCATGAGAAAAGCCCTTGTTGCTTGGGCTGACATCTGCAAACCTAAGCTTGAGGGAGGTCTTGGGCTGGTAGAGCTTAAAACTTGGAATAAGGCTCTCCTCTCTAGAGTTTTGTGGAACATTCATATGAAGAAAGACTCCTTGTGGATACAATGGGTCCAGCACTACTACCTTTTGAACAAATCCATATGGGAGATTAAGGCATGCAAGGAGGACTCCCCTCTTTGGAAGAGGATCTTAGAAATCAGAGATGAAATAGTTGGGCAGCCCCCTAATGTATTACTAGCTACGAACAAATTTATGGATTGGAGGCTGCATGATGACTTGAGCATCAAGAAGGTGTATAATGCAATGAGACAGAAAAATAATGAAGTTAGATGGGCTTCCCTGGTTTGGAATAGTCACTGCCCCCCTAAACAATCCTTCATTCTTTGGCTGGCAATAAAGAACAGACTCCTCACAAAGGACAAGCTCCACCTTGAAGGAACTGACAAGCTGTGCCCCCTATATTCTGACCAGGAGGAGAACATAGAGCACCTCTTCTTCTCCTGTAGAGTCAGCAAGGATGTCTGGATATCCATCAACAAATAGCTGGGATGCAGGCGACAAATGACATCTATAGAGAGTGCCATTAGATGGACTATCAAAGCTAAAGGCACTGGTCCCCCTGCTGTGGCCAGAAAGTCTGCCCTTGCAAGCACAGTTTATAATATCTAGCTGGCCAGAAATGCTAAGCTGTTTGACAAAGCCCCTGTCCTGCCTGCTAGACTTGTGAAGAAGATCCAGCTGGGTATTTATAGAACTGTGTATGCTGCCTGCCCTGAGTATAAGCTGCTGCTGTAGGGTTCTTCTCTGCTGTGTTTCTTTTCTGTGCTGTGAGGCTGTGTGCCTTCATTGTCCTGTCTCCCCTTGTATTTCTAGGGTATACCCTGGTTTTGTTTTGTATTGTTTCAGATGTTCTTACTGCCTGTTGTTTAGTTTATTCCCTGGGTATGCCCAGTTCCCATGTAAGCTGTGTGTTGTGATGCTGTTGTAATTGCTGCCTATCATGGTCCAGCAGGCTCCATTATTGTTCTCAAGTTCCTTGTTCAACTATAGGCTTTTGTTAAGCCCTAGTTTTTTTGTATATGCCTCACTTGTAAATCTCCTAGGAATGCCTAGTGAATATTTTTTGTACATTTTGATCACTTAATACAAGTTTATTTACAGATCAAAAAAAAATAAGTCTTTAATAAGCTTGTAACGTTAGACTAGGGTAAAGGTCAAGAAAGAACGGGAAAGTTTAAAAAAAATAAAAGAACTAAGTCTCTTAATTTAAACACAACCACTTTAAGCACAAGATAACCTTACTTCAACACCCAACTCTTTCAACCATTTTTCGAGCATTTCTAGCAATAAATCATCATTTTTTTTCTTCTTCCTTTGCCATAATTCATATTTTTTATTTTGGCATAAGACCATTCACCTCTTCTTTCATTCTTTTCTTTTTTTTTCCACAACCCCCAAACTTATCTCTTTTAATGTACTTGGGTTATGGTAGTAATATTTTCTTATATTTCCACCCTTACTCTTCTTAAGTGCTTCTCAACAAATGTGTATAACTAAGTTCTTTTTAAAAGAAAGGTAAAGATAAAATATTTTTAAGCTCATAAAGGTGAGTAAATGGTTTATCGAAAGAAACAAGGCTCAATTTTTTTTTCTTTTCAAGAAAAATGCTCAAATAAGTGACTAGTGATAAATATAACAAGGGTAAGTTTAAAAAGGCTCAAACAGTCCAAAAATGGCCTACATCATATCCTAAGTAATGTGCATTCTATGATTTTCGCCTCAAGTGATTATCAAATAAGTTCTAGAGCTTGTAGAGACCGCAAAAGTATTCACAAAACAATCGCACATAAAACTTCTCCAAATGCTGTAGACTAATCATGCAATCTTACCACAAACCACAGTCTCAAACCAAAGAAAGATTGACACTTAATTTATTCTCAAAGCGAAGCAAGATTTAACTTCTTCTAAACGCTATATGCTATCTCAATTAGGCTTATATCATCGACATATGAATTAACTCCAAGTTTAACACAAAGCATGCTAAAAACAAACAAAAAGGTAAAATGACACCAAGCAGTTCAATGAAAACATGAAAAACAGGAATATGTTTCCTCCAGCCCCAACTTAAAGTAGGCATTGTCCTCAATGCGAAAGAAAAAGATAAGGAAACTCTCTTTGTAGCCAAAAGTGCACAGAAGCTGAAAATTGTGCACCACCATTTAAACTGCTTTGTAAATTTGTCCCTGAAAAAGAAATACGAAAGTAAAACTGAAAAAAAGCAAAACACTAATAATAAATAAGAAAAAGAATTATGAAAAACAATAACAATAAAAATAAAAGGATATGCTATGGGGTGCCTCCCATGAGTGCTAAGTTTTACGTCTTCAGCCAAACTCTCTTATTCCCTCTTAGACAAGCATGAGTTGAATGCACCAGCAACTGCTTTACTGTTAAATTTGGTGCTTGTGTGCTTTGGAGAGACCTTAAAGATGTTATCAGTAACATCTATAGATTCTGGCTCGATATATGCTATTGTGAAGCCATGGGTGAGGGTGGACTCCAATGGATTAAGGTGATGGACCTTTTCCATGAATAAGTCAATCATGTATACTTGGTGGTTCTCGTCCACATCTTCTGATTTGTTTGGTGTTGGGATGTGTAACGACTTACCACTAAGTGTCTCAATGGCATTCACCTCCTTTTTATTCTGTTGCATTAGGTGCTTACCATAAAATGTGGACTGAGCTTGGGAAGGGAACTTACCTCGCTCAGTCAAACTCAAGTAGCTCGTCAGCTTGGACACTTGGCTCTTTATCTCTTTATGTTCTTCAACAACCTGCATAATTAAAGATTCAAGCCTTTGATTAGTCTTACCCTGTGCCTCAATAAAAGCATGCAAAGTGTTTTCTAAAGGACTCCTAGAAGATACAGGTGCATGGTATGATTCATGATATGGTGCAGGGGGTTGTGCAAGCTGCAGGTTTTCAGACTTCCAGTTGAAATTAGGGTGATTTCGCCATCCCAGATTATAGGTATTAGAGAAGGGTGTAGAAGGCTTTGTGTACATGCCTAAGGCATTACATTGTTCCTTATACATCCCTCTCATCTCAGTAAATGTGGGACACTCTTAGGCGAAATGATCTACCCCGCCACACACAAAACATGGTTCAAAATATTTTGCGTGATTAACCACATGTGTTGGCTTTAAGTTCTTAGTCTTTAATACCTCTAGTTCTCTAGTGAGCATCTCGACCTTGGCCTTAAGGTTATCCTCTTCCCTAAGATGGTAAATTCCACCACCACTTGGGTTCTCTATAGGTCGTGACCTATTTGTGCTCTCAGTAGCACTAGGTCCAGTCCAAGTGTGAGCTTTTTCAGCAAGCTCATTGAGGTACTCTATGGCCTCATCAGGATCTTTCTCCAAGAACCCACCATTACACATCATCTCTACAAATTGGCGTTCTCTATAGGTAAGACCCTCATAGAAATAGCTCAGTAAATGCCAATTCTCATGCCCATGGTGAGGATACATACTCAACAACTCCTTAAATCTCTCCCAAGACTGATACAAAGTCTCACTGTCCTTTTGTGCAAAGGTGGAGATTTGTCTTTTTAAAGCATTGGTCTTGTGTTGGGGAAAGTATTTATTAAAGAAAATTTGAGTCGTCTCAGTCCACGACCCAATAGATTGTGGTCTTAGTGAGTATAGCCAACTCTTAGCTCTATCCTTCAAAGCGAAAGGAAAAAACTTAAGCCTCACAATGTCATCGGTTTCATCTTGACTATTAAAAGTCGCGACTACTTCCTCAAACTCTTTAATGTGCACATATGAGTTTTCATTATCCAAGCCATGAAATGTAGGGAGTAATTGAATCATCCCTAGCTTAAGATCTAATTGGCGAGTATTGGATGGAAACATGATGCATGATGGTGTGGCTATGCGTGTAGGGTGGAGGTAATCCTGAAGTGTCCTAGCAACATTCTCATTAAGGTTATCGGCCATGTTAACAAAATCCTCTAAATTCTCACTTGGGTTTCCACTATTGGTTGATCTAGGCGAGGTTTCACTATCAGACTCGGAAAGAGAGGGTAATTCTAGTTCGGGTCCTCTAATGAATCTACCTCGCAAATCTCTCTGTCTAAGCATGCACCAAATGAATCAGAGAGAAAATAAATAAAACAGAATAATAATAAATAAATAAATAAATCAGAAAATCAAAACTTAGAAAAAAAGAACAATAATAAATAAAAATACTATAAAAAGAAAGAATGGAAAAATAAAAATAAAAAAATAAAAAATAACGCAGTAAGCTAAAAGAAGGAACTAAGTTACCACCTTTACAGCTGCTGAAAAGAAAAACTATTTACAGTTCTTCTACTATCATGTCAAAAGTTGACAATCTTCCTTGTACTTAAGCGCATTTTCCCGGCAACGGTGTCAAAATTTGATTACGCCCAAAGTATAACGCGGTTATTTTAGTACAGCTTTGAGGTGTCGATTCCATAAGGAAACAAGTTAATTACAAAAGAAAATGTGTGAACCTTACAATGAACAATAAAAGTTAAACGAAAGATTTTTGAGTTTTGATAATGGTGTATTGTGAGAAAAATTGTGTAAATGTAAATGAAATATAAATGAGAAATAACAAGGTTCCGGGAATCCTCCTTAGGTTCGTTCCCTTATTCCACTCTTGATTCAATTGTTTTTATCTCGATTGCTAGTTTCACATCCCAAACAAGCAATCGGAACATATTCAATCAAGCACATTTATAAACTCTAATGTAATTGCTACAAGTTACTCATTGATTTCGGTTCAAGCACACATGACCGATCTTAAAGATTATCAAGAAATGACAATATATCTCAATGACAATATCACAGTAATGGACAATCAGTAAGATAAATCTACCGGAATCAATCACATCCAAACAACATCAATGGATGAGACGGATGCAATCACCAGATTAAGAGAATCTAAAAGAAGAAGAATATAAAGAAAAGCTATAATATGAACTCAAATCCTTCTTACTTAATCAAAGAGTAAATCATAGACAATATTTTAACAATAAATCCATACAAATGAATCAAGAACAGGAAATAAGGAATAACAAATCCCTAAGGATTCATCCCTTTCCCTTACTTGATGATTAGTTGGCCATAGAGCTCAAAGTGGAAGAATAATATGGATGTTCTTCCCTTGATTTCCAGGCCATGGAGCTCAAAGTGGAAGAACAATATGGATGCTCTCCCCTTGATTTCCAGCCTTGAAGAAACTTGGAAATATTCTGGATTTGGATCCCTTGGAACCCCCTTTGAGATACTCTCCCCTTTGAAGATGTTGGCTGCACACTCCTTAAAGATGTATTTATAAAGCACAAGTAGTTAGGGGCATTTTGGTCCAGAAAATATCATTGTGCAGCCCTAATTTGGTCTTGGAACGAGTGAGCACTGGAAAGTGAGGGGTGCGGTGCTGGAAAGTGAGGGTGCAGTGCTTGAAAGTGAGGGGCGCGGCGCTAGGTGGATGCTGATCTGGAGGCCTGACCTGTGTCTACTAAAACTGCCATAACTTTTTCTAAAAAAATCCTTTTTATGAACCGTAAAATTCTCCAGAAAATAGACTTCCAGATATTTCTAAGTATATATGGCTCATCTCTTTGTTATTCCTGAATCAATACAGTTTAATCTACAAAGATGATTGATCTGCACGGGCAATTCTGGCAATTTAGTGAAACTCCTTTCTTGGTTTCTCTTCATCTTGGCTCTTCCGCGACCATTATCTCACTCGAGTATTCATTGAAGCTTCGTGTTTAAAATGATGATAGCTTTTCTATCTCTTTTTTAAGCTCAAAGTACCTGAAAATGCACTGAAATAAGTCAACGATTTAAGAATAACACTTTAGAATTATTAAGGTATAAAAGTGTAATTCCAAACTCGATCAACCCTAAAATGCTAACAATTAAGTATTGTTTAGATGAATTTTATGACTCTCATCAGAACTCAATCTCGAAAATATAAAAGAATTCATTGATATGAGCCCTCCTCGCAAAATTAAGGAAGTCCAACAATAGATTTGAAACATTGCCGCACTTAGTCGCTTAATGTCAAAATCGATCGAGAAATGCCTACCCTTCTTTAGAGCATTGAAGATGGCAAAAAACTTTGTATGGACCGAAGAAAGTCAAAAAGATTTTGAATAACTTAAAAAGTATCTGAGCTTTCCCCCTCTCTTACCCAAGCCGTTCACTAGAGAAGAGCTCTTTCTTTACATTGCAGTAGGTTGGGATGTGGTAACCTCCATCTTGATTCGAAAAAGAAAATGGGACCCAAAATCCCATCTACTATATCAACAGAGTTCTCCATGATGCAGAAACACGATACTTTCTTATCGAAAAACTAGTATACACTCTTCTAACCATGACTCAAAAACTAAGGCCATACTTCAAGGCTCATACTATCACCCTACTAACTGATCAGCCTCTTAGGTAAGTTCTTTACAAGCTCAATATCTCAAGAAATATGGTGAAATGGTCCATAAAATTGAAAGAGTTTGACATCCATTACAAGCCTCGAGAAGCCATTAAAGTATAAGCATTAGCTAACTTCATAGTGGAGAATACATTCCCTAAAATGCCACCTTGAGAAGCAGGAACTCGATGAAAAATGAGTAAGTGCTAGGTTGGACACTTCACATTGATGGATCTTAAAACAATTCCAGTAGCGGTGCTGGGCTTATACTCACTAGACCTGAAGGTTTTATGGTGGAATATGCTCTCAGGTTCGAGTTCAAAGCATCAAATAATGAAACTGGGTGTGCAAAATTGCTCATAAGAATGAAACTTGCAAAAACACTAGCTGCTTAAGCCTTGGAAATATACAGTGATTCACAACTGGAGGTCAATTAGATGACTAATGAATATGAAGTAAGAGGATTAAATATCATTAGATACCTAGAGAAAGCTCACGAACTTGGCGCAACTTTAAAAAGAATTTGAATAACACAAATACCCTGAGCATAAAATTCGAAAACAGATGTGTTAGCATGACTTCTCTCTTCCAGAAAGTCTAACCTCACTCAAACAGTCTATCTGGAGACTCTTGTCGCACCTAGCATTGATAAAACCTCATTTATGGTAGTTACCAAGGAACAGACCTAATTGGACCCGATCTTCTAGTACTTGAAGGATGGAAAGCTTCCTAACCATAATAATTATACTAATAAAATCCTCTATTGTGCTTCGCGATTCATAACCATAGAGGGTAAATTGTACAAAAAAGGCCTCATGGCTCCCTACTTGAAGTGTCTCAGGTCGATTGACGTCAATTATGCCCTTTGATAGGTCTATGAAAGCATATGTACCAACCACCTTGGAGGCCGAGCTCTAACCCACAAAATACTCGGACACGGGTATTGTTGGTCGAATATGCTACAAGACGGCACTGATATGGTCAAAAAGTGCTAGGCATGTCAATAACACACCTCCGTGTCTCGATGACCCGTTAATCCATTGACATCGATTATTAGCCCTCTTCCCTTCACTATTTGGGGAATGGACATCCTTGGGCCCTTCTGAGAAGCTCCAAAATAGAAGAAACACCTAATAGTCATCATAGATTATTTCACCAAATGGACAAAGCTGAGCTTCTCTCTAAAATCCCTGATTACTAGACCCGAGAATTTGTATGGAAATCCATTATGTGCTATTTTAGAATACCAAGGATACTTGTTATTGACAACGGAAAGCAGTTTGATAGCTCTTGGTTTAAGTCTTTTTGCCAAGATCTCCATATTGAACACTACCTGTCTTCAATAGGCTACCCTTAAGGTAAAGAGCAAGCTGAAGTAACTAACAGGACCCTCCTACAAGACATTAAGAAGAGGCTTGAAGATGCTGACATATGGTAGGTTAGACACTTACTGAATGTCCTCTAGGTCTATCGAAAAACTACTCGAATTCCGACCGTAGAAAGTCCTTTCTTTTTGGCTTATGTATCAGAGGCCATTATTCCCCTTGATATAGGGCCCCCTCACTTCGAGTATAACACTTTGATGCGGCTAGCAATGAAGAAGTCCTCAAAATGAATGTCATCCTAATCGATGAAGCAAGTCATAAGGCTCCGATCAAGCTTGTTACTTACCATCAAAGAATATCTCGGTACTATAACTCTAGAGTCAAAGGGAGGACATTTAGGCTGCATAAACTAGTTCTCAAAAGGAAAGAAGTATCTTATCCCCGATAGACAAGAAAGCTTCTTTTGAACTGGAAAGGACTTTACCGGATCAAAAGAATTTACCGAGCTAGAACTTTCGAGCTTGAAGACCTTAATGGTAATCCAATACATTGGACTTGAAACGCTGAAAATCTCCAAAAAATTCTAATAGTAGAGTTCACTCATTATTTTCTATTTGTTACTTAAGTTATGTAGTTTCCAAAAATTATCAATAAAAGTTTGATTCTATTCTAACTTCTATCAATATTTACTTAAGAGGGAAGGGCCATGAGCTCCTTCCTTCTTTGGAATATTTGCTAAAAGATAACGAGCTCCTTCTTTCCTTGGAGTAACTACTCAAACAAGGGCAGAAGAGGAAGCCTCGAGCCATTCCTCCTTATATCTCTTAACTACCAAAAAAGAAGCCCCGACCTTCCTATTTTAACAGATCTCCTCAAACATTGCAAAGGAAAATTCCCAAAACCAAAACGGCAAACCATCAAAGAATAAATTAACACGAAAAGTGTCGATACTCATTTCCATTACTTAGAAAGTTTTCTTTAAAAAAGGGCACTATCGGACCAACATATGTAAATAAAAAAAGGAAAAACAAATGATTTTTTATTCCTCAATTTCTACTACGTCTGCAGTCTCCTCAGCCTCCTCAATCTCCCATGCCTTGGTCTCTTCCTCGTCCCTTGCTTCGACACCATCCCCAACTGCAACAGTGGTCTCATCATGAAAGAACTCGACCACGGAGAAATTTTGGTCAAGGAAGGCCTAAGCCACCTTGCGCTTGGCATCCTCAAAACCGTTGTAGTAGTACCTCTCCTCAACAGTAGCGATTATGACCGAGAACTCTTGGGAACCCTTGAAGACCTCCACAACCTTTCTTCTAGCCAACTACCATTCGATTGCCATGTCATCATACGATAATTACTCTTCGACAGCATCATTCCGAGCTTTAACCATTTCGGCCTTCAAGACCGAGTTGGCCTCCTCGAAGCTAGGTAGCTTGGCCTTCAAGAGCTTAATCTCCTCATCCTTTGATCGAAGGGCAGCTCACTGGTCAGCAACTAAGGCCTGGTGGTCTTTTAGGTTTTTGTTGACATCGACAAAGCGCCAAGAATACACTTGGCTGAAATGGAATAAGCATAAGTGAGTAAACTTTGACCTTTAACCAATAGAGAAAAAGAAAGAGAAAAGAAAATACATTGGAGGCTAGCTCCTCTATCATGTTTGACAGAACCTCAAAAGGCTTTACGGCTAAGCCAACCATGTCCAGCAGAGGGATTCCCTTGATAAGATATTCTTGAGTAATTCGATGGTTCCCAAAGATTGAGTTCTGTTGCTTTATGAACTAATTTGGCTTAAAGACATCTGTGGAAGCAGGATGACTAAGACGAGATTGAATCTCCATGACTATGGAACCAGAAAGGGAAGGAGTGGGGCCCTTGATCTGAGTAAGATGTATCAGAGAAGGATAGGCATTATCAAAGGGATCTTGAGAGGATGAATCGTGCCTCTTCTTCTCTGCGGATTGACTTCCAGATACATCATCAAAAATCTTCTTCTTTTTCACCCTCATGGCCTCTCTTTGAACTTAGTTCATATCAGGAAGCATATCTACACAAGAAAGAGAATATCAGACTAAGGTAGATATCACAATAAAAAAGAAAAAAGAGAAAAATCAGGAAAAGACTTCGAGTTTATACCCTCTTCAGGATAAAAGTAGAGCCTAGCTAAGTCAACATTACTTTCTAAGGTCAAAACTTTTTATAGCCCCGACAACCATCTTTTTAATGGTCTTCTCCTCTACCTTGCTAAAGGCTGGCTTCTATTCTTCCTTATATATCTTAAGTCCCATTTCCTCAGAACTTTAGAAATATTCTCACTCTAGACGAAGAAAAATTTGTCTTTCCACTTTTTTACAAAATTAGGCTTCTTCTTCATCACCCCTTCTTTGCCCTTTGGCTCAGAATGACCCAGCCATACTCCACATGGTGACTGATTTAGAACATGGATTTAAAGATATTTATATTAAGATACCCCTCAATTTTTTTCCAAATATAGGAAAATCCTACTAAGAAGTGGATCGAATTAGGCTCCAACTAGAAGAGAGCAATGTCGTAGTGGTTTAGAATAAAATGGATGAAAGGATAGAGAAGGAGCCAAAGACCTATCTTCAATGAGTGCGTGTACGTGCATAGTTCATGAGGACTAACCTCTCGAGGGTCATCAAAGAGAGAAAGCACACCTCTGAGTGGCTATAAGAGATTCAATCCTCACCCTTTGATCATGATTACCACTTAATCATGGCCCTCCATCACTCCTAAGTGGTTCTGTGCATTTTAACCTTGCACCCACGCACCTAAGAGAGGGTTAAAATAGGCTGTCCATGTGTGCTTTACTTTGCCTAGCGCCTAGGTGCTCAATAGGGCGCGGTGCGGTGCTGGGCAGAGTCCCTTTGCACACTTTCTGGGTGGTGCACCACTGGTGGGGAGCGGTGCGGTGCTGGGGCACTTTAGGAGGCATGCATTTTGGATGGTACGGTGCTGAGCTGTGCGCGGTGCGGTGCTGGCCATCACCTATAGTGCGCACACACCTTCAGCTTGTGTGCATAAGTGCACGCACTAGTGCGCCTACCCTTACCTTGCTCCAAAGTGATGCACACACATGTGTGTAGTCCTTTAACTTGCTTTAATTTACTACTCCAACCTTGGTTTAGACTTTAACCATCTTTGAACCATGTTTGGACATGTTTAATCCTTAACCATGTTTAAACCTTAGACAAATACCAACAATCTCTACCTTTGTCTAAGTGTTTAAACCCAAACCATTGTGTAGAGAACTTCAGGATCCAAACTCATCTTGAGTCATCAATCAATCAACTCCATTCCTAAGATTTCCAAGGCAATGATTGGACCTTCTTAGAGGTAGAACTTTGGTGCCTAAATCTGTAGTACTTTCCTCTGTGGTCTTCTTGTCAACATGAATGCATCCTTTTGTACCATTTTTTGGAATGTAATGATACCGAACATCCATATGCTTCATCCCCTCATGGAATACTAGATTCCTCCACAAGTTCCACACACTTTGGCTATCCAAAGATACCACCACCTGCTCTTTTAGGATGTCCCACTCGTCTAACAACCTTTTGCACTCCATAGCCTCGTTTATGGCTTCCGTAGCCGCTATACATTCTGCCCCGATTGTTATGAGTGCTACCACTGGCTACCATTGAGCCTTCAAATGCCTCAGCAACCACTTCATCCCAAGCCAATGCTTCTTTCCGAGACTACTCACAAATCTGCTGAGAACACCCATTGCCCAAGAAACCCTTAACCAGTTTCTCTCCTTTGCTTGGATTCTACACATCCCAAAGATCTTTTGTGTAAGGCTGAGATCCTTCCTCTCGAACTCCTCACTAAGTTGAGATGTAAACCTTTCCATCCTCTTCCTGCTGTTCCAAACCAACAGCACATCAACGACATAGATGAGGATAATCACCATCTTCTCCACCTTGTGTCTAAGTGAGAAAGTTTCTGTGAAATCTATGTCTCCTCTTCTTGTGAACCTATTCGCCACCAGCCTAGCCTTGTTCTGGACTTCATCTCCTGGAGGGTACCCTTCTTTGACCTTGTAAGTCCACTTATAATCCACAACTTTCTGATTTCCCAGAATGAGCACCAATTCCCAAAAGTTGTTCATCCTCAAAGAATCCATTTCTTCCTCCATAGCCAGCTGCCACTTTGACGAATCCTTACACTCTATGGCATCCGTGTAAGTCTCTTGTTCACTCATTTCTCCTTTTGTCCAAGAAGCTGCTATATGCACAACATCCATAAACCCATATCTTGAAGGTGGTCCGACCAGCCTTCCTTCCCGGTCTCTTGTGAGCTGGTAGTCATTCCGACTTACTGCATCAACCTCTTCTTGTTCAGCCTCTTCTTGAGTTTCTTGAGCTTGGCCTTCATCCAAGGGCTCTACCTAGTCCAAACCCTCTTGCCTCATTTGCTCTACCTGAACCGAGTTCTCCTTGATGCGATGCTCCACAACTTCCAAACTGGTTTGCTCACTAGCCCCTGCAGGGTTAGTTTTCTCCAAGTAGGGAAATAATAATTCATTAAAAATAACATCCCTACTTATAATCAGTTTCATGCCCTTCTTTTCTAAGGACCACAACCTATATCCCTTAACCCCATCACCATATCCTAGAAATACACATTTTCTAGATCTAGGGCTAAGTTTATCCTCCTTTTGATGTGCATATGCAGCACACCCAAAAGTCTTAAGGTTGTTTAATTCAGGGGGTTTTCCACTCCACATCTCCATGGGAGTCTTGAGCTCTAAAGCTCTAGAGGGTGATCTATTTACCAAGTATGCAGCTGTAGCCACAGCTTCTCCCCAAAAATATTTTGGTAAACCGGATCCTATTAACATGCACCTAACCTTTTCCATAAGGGTCTTATTCATCCATCTAGCAACTCCACTTTGCTGAGGGGTTTCCACAACCATCCTATGTCTTAGAATGCCATTTAACCTATAGAATTGATCAAGATCTTGGTTAAAAATTTCTAAGCCATTATCGGCTCTTATCCCCTTAACTACTCTACCCATTTGAGTCTTAACCAGCCCTTTCCACACCACTAACTTATTCAAAGCATCTGATTTATTTTTAACCAAATAAACCCACACTCTTCTTGAACAATCATCAATTAAAGATAGAAAGTAAATGTTACCTCCCTGTGTTGGTGTTCTTGCTGGTCCTCAAAGGTCCGCATGAATGTAGTCAAGAATGCTCTTACACTTGTGCACTCCGGTGTTGAAGCTGACCCGGTGTTGCTTCTTAAGAACACAACACTCGCAGAAATCAAGTTCCTCTACTTTGTCTCCACCAAGTAGGCCATCCTTGCTGAGAACTTGCAGGCCCTCTTCACTCATGTGTCCCAAGCGAGTGTGCCAAAGGGTTGCCTTGTCCATCTCAGCCATCAAGCTTGCTGCTTGATCATTGATTTCTATCTCTCCGATCATCTCATAGAGTCCATTGTTTCTTGCTGCCTTGATCACTACCAAAGATCCCTTGGCCACCTTGATCTTTCCTCTCTTTACTTTGCATGTATACCCCATGGAATCCAGCTGCCCCAATGAGATCAAATTTCTCTTCAAATCTGGAAGATACCTCACATTTTCCAGCAGCCTTATGACTCCATCAAACATCCTCACCTGGATGTCTCCCATGCCCGTCACTTGGTAAGAAATATCATTCCCCAAGAAACCTTTTCATCATTGGTTTCCTTAAAATTCTTGAACCAACTCTGGTGAGGGCACATATGATGAGTGCACCCGATATCCAAGATCCATTTCCTGTTGCCTTCTTGCCCCTTACTCACACCCAAGCACACAACAAGAACAACATCATCTTGTTATTTTGTTTTGGCAACTGAAGCCTCTCTATTCTTGGTATTGCTTCCTCCTCTATCCCTTGTCATCTTCTTGCAATATTTCTTGACATGACCCTCCTTATGGTAGTAGTAGCAACTCTTCCCTCCAAATCTCAGTTTGGAATGCATTCTCCCATGGATTTCTCCTCTACCTTTGTCCCGGTAGTAGCCATGCATGTTTCTATGCACTCTCCCATGGCTCTCTCTTCTACCTCTGTCCCGATAGTAGTCATGCATGCTGCTGTGCACTCTCACATGGCTCTCTCCTCTATCTTTGTCCTGGTAGTAGCCATGCATGCTGCTGTGCACTCTCCCATGGCTCTCTCCTCTACCTCTATCCCGATAGTAGCCATGGTTCCTGCCATACCGAGTTGATGGCCTTATTTTAAAGAACAACCCTTTGCCACTTGATGCACTCATTATCTTGGCCTCAAGATTATCTTGCAACTCTTTATTAGGATCAAATTTAAAAGCAAAGATTCGTTTACGAAGATACCTCTTATCCGGGAGAGTCTTGGCAAGAAACATCTCATCTAGTTTCTTTCATATGACAGCTGGATCTTTCGAGTCTCTGTACTCCTTTGTGACATTATCCGATATGTGCAAGAAGATGGTGCTGTATGCCATCTTCTTTATCTCATTCCGCTGGTCCTCCGTGACACTTCCTGGAAAAGTATCATCTTCTCCAATAGCCAAGTCCACTTTCTATTGCATTAGAACAGCCTTGATCTTCCGCTTCCAAAGGGCAAAGTCTCTCTTTTCATCAAACTTCTCAATACCGAAATTTGAAGCCATCTTTGCGGACAAGATTCCAAATTTATACAATACCTACAAATGCTTTCTTCAACCTCAAGAACACATATCGAAGATGGATCTTAACACTGTTCTTGAATCTACCTCAAGAACATGATTAGATCTTGATCTTTATACCATTCTTAAATCACCCTCAAGAACACGATCAGATATTGATCTTAACTTCGTCTTTGATTCACCTCAAGAACATGATCAGATATAGATCTTAACTCCATTCTGGAATCACCCAATAAGTTGATCTTTGATTCTTGGAGTCTTGGTTCCGTCATCTTTTTGTTCTTGCTCTGATACCCAGCTGTGCAACTCTGATACTACTGTCCAAAGCTTTGATACCACTGTTGGAAATCACCTTGACAAGATGCTCAAGTGATGATCTTCCAAACACCCAAGTCTAGAATGACTTGTAAAGATTTGGAATCGAAAACAGGAACAGAAAATCAAAGAAAGAAAGAAGACAAGCAATTTGTTATCGAGGTTCGGCAATGTGCCTACGTCCCCGTGAGTTCCTCTTAACTCTCTGCACTAAATCAATGGTTCTTTACAATTCAGCAACCCTCTTCAAGAAACCTCAAGTTCTTGAAGGAACCAAGAAGAGAACAAGAAAGTGATAGACCTATTACAATGTTTTCTATCAATTCTATACTAGCCTCTCTTCTTTACAACTAACCTCTCTACAATGAGTCCCTCTTATGTTTTGTGTCTTTTCACTCTCACACAATTCTCTCATCCACTCACATGTCTCACAAGTTACATTACATCTTGTGTCACAACCTTGCGTTGTTCTCTTATTGAAAAATGAGGCTAGGGAACCCCTTTTATAGCCACCCACTTCTTGGTCATTATTGAGATTCAATCCTCACCCTTTGATCATGATTACCACTAAATCATGGCCCTCCATCACTCCTAAGTGGTGCTGTGTATTTTAACCTTGCACCCACGTACCTAAGAGAGGGTTAAAACAGGCTGTCTATGTGTGCTTTACTTTTCCTAGCGCCTAAGTGCTCAACAGGGCGCGGTGCGGTGCTGGGCAGAGTCCCTTTGCACACTTTCTGGGTGGTGAGCCACTAGTGGGGAGTGGTGCAGTGCTGGGGTGCTTCAGGAGGCATGCATTCTGGATGGTGTGGTGCAAGGCTATGCGCGGTGCGGTGCTGGCCATCACCTGTAGTGCGCACACACCTTCAGCTTGTGTGCAGAAGTGCACACACTAGTGCGTCTACCCTTACCTTGCTCCAAAGTGATGCACACACATGTGTGCAGTCCTTTAACTTGTTGTACTTTACTACTCCAACCTTAGTTTAGACTTTAACCATCTTTGAACCATGTTTGGACATGTTTAAACCTTAACCATGTTTAAACCTTAGACAAATACCAACATGAGTCGTTGATTACGCAGGTTATTGAAGAAAATAAGGAGATAAAGAGCTAAGTATCCAAATTGATGAGCTCCTTGAGTGTGAATGAGCGAGGTAAGTTCCCTTCTCAAGCTTAGTTCATACCCTATGGTCAACACATAGCGCAAGAGAATTTGAAGGATGTGAATGCCATTATGACACGAAGTGGTAAGTCATTATAGATCCCAACAACGAAAAAATCAGAGGATGTGGAAAAGGGTCAAGATAGTAGTGATGTTGAGCTGCCCAAGGAACTTGAGGTGACAAAGAGTCCTATTAAGGTACCATTCCCTCAAGCTTTAAAATCAAGCAAGTGAACTCTGGATCCAAACAATGATATCCTAGAGAATCTAAGGCAAGTAAAAATCAATCTTCATTTTTTACATGTGATTAAACAAGTTCCTACTTATGCAAAAGTTCTCAAGGATTTGTGTACAGTTAAGAGGAAGCACCATGTGAAGAAGACAGCGTTCCTGACAGAGCAAGTTAGTGCTCTAATTGAGCAGCGGATTCCTCCTAAGTACAAGGATCCTGGTTGTCCAACCATTGCATGCAACATTAGAAATCATGAGGTTGGGCAAGCTTTGCTAGATTTAGGAACTAGCGTGAATCTAATGCCATATTCTATTTATTTGCAGATGGGGTTGGGAGAAATCAAACCAACCACTGTGGTTTTACAATTGGCTGATTGTTCAATCAAAGTACCCCAGGATGTTGTAGAGGATGTTCTAATTCAAATTGACAAATTTTATTATCCTGTTGATTTCCTAATCCTTGACACTAGCTTTTTTGTTGATACTACTTCTAAAATTCTTTTGGTTTTAGGTAGGCCGTTCCTTGCCACTGCTAATGCTCTTATTAATTGCAAGAATGGGCTCATGAAACTGTCTTTTGAAAACATGACCCTCGAGGTGAATATCTTCCATATTGCAAAACAGCTAGAAGATAATGATGAGAGCCACCAGGCATACATGATTGACTCACTCATGGATAGGGGAGTTTCTATAGCTCATGATTTTGATCCCCTTGAGTATTTTCTTGTTAATTCTGAGTTTGATTCTATCAGTGATCCATTTGATGTAGTTGATATTTGTGTTATTTTTTATAGAACTCAGGATTATGGCACTCGGGCATGGCAACCGAAGTTTGAGGAGTTGCCTGAGAGAAGTGCAAAACAAATTTCTTCAAGTGTAGAAGCGCCCAAAGTTGAATTGAAGCCTCTGCGTAAGGGTTTAAAGCATGTTTTCCTTGGTCCAGGTGATACTTTTCCTGTTAGAGTCTGGCTGAAGACGTAAAACTTAGCGCTCATGGGAGGCACCTCACAGTATATCCTTTATGTTTTTATTATTTTTCGTATTTCCTGTTACTGTTTATTTCTAGTATTTTTTGTTTTCTAGTATTACTTTAGTCTTTATTTTTCAGGGACAACATGTACTTCAGTTCAAGTTTGCGGGTATGCTATGAGTCATGCCAGTCCAGCTAGTTCTCCATCTTCCAGGTCAGCTATTTCCATGTTATTCACACATTGGGGACAAAGTGTAATTTAAGTTTGGGGGTATGGGAGACACATTACACACACTTTGTCCCAGTTTTCTGTAGTTGTTTTTCTTCTTTTTAAAGAGAAGATAAATGCATGCCCATGTTGTTTTGAAATTTTGGGTGATCTGAACAAACATTGTGATGTGATTTCATTGGAAAGCTTAAAATCTTGAACACATGATCTGATGGTAGAGTTTTAAAGTTTAGTTACTTACTTTAGGCATTTGAGAATTCACATGTTTGATCTAATCTGACACGAGCACATTAGCACAAAATAGTATGAGGTATGACATGTGATTTTAATATATATGTTTCCATGACTTAACTGAAACTAGATGACTTATTGGATAAACACTTTGGCATAAAAAAGTATATATTGAAAAAAATTGCAAAAAAGATGGGATTTTAATGTGTATGTTTCCATGACTTGCTTGAGAGAGAAAAATGCTCATGATGATCATTAATAAACTTTCCACTGAGTAACTGGACCTCTTGCCTCAGTATGTAGTGAGTGTTCACGTCAAAATGTGGGAATTTTATTCATAATGATCATTGAAAAACTTTTCGCTAAGTAACTGGACCTCTTGCCTCAGTAAGTAGTGAGTGTTCACGTCAAAAGGTGAGAATTTTGCTTGGTAGTATTAAGGCCAGTTTAGTTTCGTAGCCTTTTTTACTCGAGTTAGTAAGTCCTTAGGGGTGTCTTTACACCTAATGCCCTAAAACCATCTGGTTTGGGAGTCATTGACTTAACACTCGCTACATGGGTCAATTAGAAAGTTTAAGGGAACTAAACGTAGTAGAGCCTTATAATAAAAGAGAGAAGAAAATAAAACTATGCCATCGTTGTTCATTCTGATGAGCAATTCTGTGAATCTTGAGACATGGAGACATTACACATTGGAGTTATTTGGAAGCTTTATTTTTATGTGCTAGTTCACTTTACATGGATTCGAGCTTGTGATGCCTTAGCCGGCCTCTTGTAAGTAATTAGATTTTAAAATTCCTATTCATTGCGAGGATTAGTTTATATTTTAAGCTTGCTCATGAATGAATATCATGGTTTTGTGTGCTACTTAAATTTTTGGACACCATGAATGATGGATTTGCCTTTGTGTTCTTTGTTTTTCATTTAATTTTTTTTATTATTTTGTTTTGCTAAAGGACTAACAAAATTTAAGTTTGGGGGTATTTGATTTACATTTGTTAATTCTTTAGTTGTGTCCTAATCTGATATTTTGTGTTAGTTTTATGATTTTTAATGTTTCACTAAATTGCCAAAATTGCCTGTACAGATCAGTCATTTTTGTGAATTAAACTGTATTGATTCAGAAAGAACCAGGAGATGAGCCATATATACTTGGAAAGATCGGGATATTTTTTTTTTGGAGAATTTTACGGCTCGTAAATATGATTTTTCTAGAGAAAGTTATGGAAGTTTTAGTAGACAAAGGTCAGGCTGTGCATGATTTCAGCGTGGCAGAAGTGATTTTTGCGGATTAAACTGTAATGATTCAAGAAGAAATATGAGATGAACCATATATGCTTGGAAAGATCCGGATGTCTATTTTCTGGAGAATTTTACGGCTCGTAAATATGATTTTTCTAGAGAAGATTATGGCAGTTTTAGTAGA
Source organism: Bretschneidera sinensis (assembly GCA_023935145.1). Taxonomy (NCBI): domain Eukaryota; kingdom Viridiplantae; phylum Streptophyta; class Magnoliopsida; order Brassicales; family Akaniaceae; genus Bretschneidera; species Bretschneidera sinensis. Next base: position 54,023,327 of record CM043699.1, read on the forward strand.
TAAAGGTCAGGCTATACATGATTTCAGCGTGGGCAAAAGTTTTGAAGGGCATGTGAAGGCTTAAATCCCACATCCCACATCGATTGGAAACACATTTTACATCCCATATCGGATTGGAAACACATTGCACTCATAGAGTTCCCCTATAAAAGCCTCATTTCACTTCATCAAAGGTTTGCAATCTCGAAGGCTTTGCTACCAAGGGGTGCAATCTGGAGGCTTTTGCTACCAGTCGGGGGAAGTACCGCACAGCAGCTGCGGGTGGAATTTCTCTCAATGTATTATTAGTTTTAGTTTATTTCTTTTAAGTTTTAAAGTTTAATGTTTAGCACTTTAATGTTTTCTCTAATTTTTCCCTTGAGATTTTTTTTGTCCATGATATTTATAGGTAACTAAATTCTCAAGTAGGGCTATGTTGTGCCAATTATCTACCTAAATTAATATGCAAATAATCGCACTCGTTTTACTTGCAAGTGAACAAGGTCTATGGTAGCATAGTGTGCAAGTGCGAGATCATTTCCACAGGGATTGGTGAATTTCTTTCTAGGACTAATTTCTTAAAGTTTGAAAAGAGAAATAATAGTTGATTATGAGTGAATAACAATAATGAGAATATAGGACTACGATATCCACCCTAATTATACTTTCCCACTAAGTAAAGTTTCAATGCTCTAGCCTTATCATGAATATCTAATGGTTGCCAACCTAAGGGCTTGGTCCACACCTTAGGCTATTGATCTCCCTATGCAACGAGTTAGGCATGGTGTATACTCTAACTCTTTTCTCTCTTAAGGGATTCAGCATGGGTGTATACTGAGTTGTTCCTTAAGAGAGCATGAGGGCTGTGGAGATCGGCAAAAACACAGGACCTAGGGCTTGGTCTGCTCCTGGTTTTCCATGTTGATTAACTCGGGAATCTGGTGTGGATATCCCTTGTTACTAATGTCGAACCCAGGACTCAGTCATCCAAATTGATCCAACTAACCTATCCATACCACATGCATATGTTGATCAGGCACACACATACGAGGAATTTAAATACAAATAGGTATTAATCAAGTTAAACATTCAGACAGGGCTATAGCAAAGATAGTCAATGAATAGATATGTGGAAAAGCGTAACTAGAGCTTCAATCGAGCCCTATAGGTGTTTAGTTACACATGCTAAGTAGAATAAACATGCTAAACATTATGAAAATAAAAACTGAAAACTAAAACCGAAGAAGACTTGGGAGACAAGTCGTCAATTCCTCCCCTAAGCTCTCTACTTCGAGTCTAGAACAAAAGATCAAACTAAAAGGAAGATATGCTCCCCAAAAGGGAGATATGTTTTCTGTGTTTTACAAGTCTATTTATAAGGTTCTAAGGACACTTGGAAACCCTAATTTCCAAAATAGGGCCCTAACCCTAATTTCCAAAACAGGTGCTGCCGTTTTACTGTTCACTGTCATACGTGTGTGCTTGATCGCGAGCAGAGTGAGCTCGATCGCCCTTCCTGGTGCGCTCGATCGCACTCCAGACAGTATCTGCTCCAAGTTTTCCAGTTTTCTTCCTTTTAAGCTCCAAAAGCTTCCAAAATGTTTCCTTTTCTAACCATGTAAAACACAGAAATGAAGTAAAATGGACTAAAATAACATAAACTAGGGCTTAACAAATGTAAATTAAGGGGCTTAAATATGAATATTTAAGCTCATATCAGGCTAGGGATGAACTTGCACAGTAGATAGTATTTTTTTTAATTTTTGTATTTGATTTTCAATTACTAAAACTCTTTTGTTTTATCATTCTCAATTCATTGGTGATGTTTTCTTCTCCGAATAATTGTAGAATTTATTCTGTTTATGGATTCAGTCATGCTTTCTCTATTGAATGGATTAGCTCTTTGATTATGTTTGGATAAATTATTTATCTATATTGATTTAATTCTTTGCTACAATATCGCTTCCTGAGTATATTGTCGTCATTGGATTTTCTCAATAGTAATAATAATTTACATATTTTAAAAGTGGTGAATTATTTTTCAAAGGGTTACATTTGGTTTAATCTTGGTTTATAAATCTACACCTTTCGATTGAGAATTTTAGGAATTGAGTTCCCAATTGAGTTATTCAATGAATTAAGAATAATTAAAATGTCAGATTTGTGCAAGGGATTCCCGACGCTTTACTGTGCGTCAAATTTGAGTACATTCTCTGTTAGTCACTTTGCTTCACTTTAATTTGCATTCAAAATTAATCTTTGTTCTCCATTAATCATTTAATATTTTTCTTTAGTTTTTTTTGTTCCTTCTACTATTCTTTAAATTTGTCTCTCTGTGGAATCGACACCCCAAAGCTGTGCTATAACTACCGTGTTATTCTTTGAGCATAATTAGGTATGCTAAGACTTATGTAATAAAATAAGTTTGGGGCACAATGAGACTTTTATAATTCATATTTTATTTAGGGTTAAAGTCGTTATATCCCTAAGAAGTGCATAGTATTGAGCTCCCAAATCCAGGTGTACTTGTAGGTCGCACGACCCATTTGCTTGTATGAAGTTCTTGAAAGAAATTGAGGAATTAAGGATTCTCTCTATCTCTATTAGGCGATGTCGAATCCATCATATGTGAGTGAGAGATATTGGATATTGGGTCTGGTTAGGCACCCATGATGGGCAACCCGACCCGCCAAATTCATATTTGAAATTGTAACCATAGGAGGGAGCAGTTGGTATTGTACCTAACTTCCCTTAACCTCCCAATTGTCCCACCTTATTTAAAATGAGACTAAGTAAAAAGAAACCTTATTTGAAATGAGACTAAGTAAAAAGAAACCTATCTCTGGCAGTTGATAAATGCTGGTGAGAAAGAAAGAAAGAACGTGCAAAAAGTTGTGGTGGAATTGCACATTGTTAAAGCGAGAAAGAAACAAGTAAAATAGAGTAACTTCATATTCTTCTTTTGAGAGTGATAAAAAGGTTATTGGGTTATGATAAGAACTTGATTTTGTTTATTATGATTTGACATTTGACTTCCGACAAGATTGAAGCATAAAAAACCAGAGAGAAATTCAAAATTACAAGAAGATTTCAGATCGAACCGATTAGAAACTGAATATGCTGTTTAAACTCTTTTACATTGAATAGGGCAGAGCGAATCACCCATTATGAATATCCAATCGAATCCGACCCATTATTAAACAATCCTTCTATAAAGAAATTATCTAGAAGAATGATGTGACGTAAAGTTGAGTGAGAGGCATGGCTTAGCCACCAAGCAAATCCTTTCCATATTAGGAAAGGTTCTTCTGCGGGCCTGGGGCCATTACTTTTCTCCCGAAATGAAAGAAGTGAAAGTTGAAAAGAGCAAGAAAGTATCACATTAGATTCTTTCTGCTCTTGAACACAATCATCTCCTAACAGGAGTGCGAGAAAATGGGTCTCAGTTTTATTATTAATTGGCCCCACATCTTGTAAGTTCCTTTCGTACGTATCTTTAGGTTCACCTCTTTCAATAGTACCTTCCATGCTTTCTTAATTGTTTCTGATATATTAGCAATTGTTTGTTACAATTTGTACTAGGGCTGAGCATGAAACTCGGTTGACTCGCAAACCCGACCCAAACCGATATAATGGGTTGGGTTGGGTTGTGTCTTTTTAGAGATTGGGTTGAAAATATTTTGAACCCTGTAGGTTGGGTTGGGTCATGGGTTCAAAATTTTCAACCTGACCCAAACCGGTAACCCGATCAAATATATAATTATATATTTATTATATATTGAATATAAAATAGTGTATAAATATTTATAGTATAATTGTAAAATATATAATCATAAAATGTTCATTCTAATTACTACTAGTGTGTAAAATTATACATAGCAAATACTCCAATATCCAAACAAGTCTCATATTTTCCAATAACTCATATTTTAGTTTCAAATATTTACACTAGAAACAAATACTGATTTCGAGTTATGAAATAGTTTTCATAATTATTCTTAAGCATAACTTTAATCATAATAAATTGATGTATAATTAACTTATGCTAACAAAATTTTGATTTTTTATATCGTTGTAACTATAAAATAAAATAGAAATTAACACTCTAATCTACAAGATTCCAGTCGGGATCAATGTATGCAAATAAACTTATATTCCAAAAAGATGTATCATAATGTTGATGGAAGAAATATTGAATGTATGATAAAGCTCGGTAATACCAACTTGCTAGAAGCTTTTCATGCAAACATTATTGAACCATTCAATTTGCTTCTTTGTGACCTTTTAAGAGCCCTCATGTCGCTTCCAAGTGCATTAAAGCATAGTCCAAAAATTAGATTGATTAGTGAGAAAGCACTAGCACGGCCAACAAATGTTGAGTTACTAAAATATATTATTAGCAATTGTCCAGAATTTCAGATTTCCTTCGTAATTGAACAGTTTTATAAAGTAAGTTAAATTCATATCAACTAAAGCAGTTCCTAGTGCAACATTCAGATGAAGATTGTGTTTTTCAATATAACAATGAATCTATATTCTAACATCAAGGCCTCTAGGTTGTGAACATGCAAATAAGCAATTGACCATTGTCACTTCATCAGGCTCTATATTACTCGCTTGCATTTCATGAAACAATACCAAAGCATCCTTACCAAGTTTAGCTTCAACGTAGACTCCAATTATGGCATTCCATGGCACAACATCTTTCTCTTACATGTCATCAAAAAACTTTTTAGCAGTATCCAAAAAACTAAATTTAGCATAGTCTACAATCGTTGTAGTCCATAAGACGATTTTTCTTTTTTCCATGTTATCAAATATTCTTTGTGCTGTCAGGCACACATATTTTACTTGTAATATGAATGGATTTAGTTTTGGATTTAATAGAATGTTTTTTTTTTGTTATGTAATATATATGGCTTAATTATTTAGTAAAAGAAATATATCAACCCGGTGACCCAAACCGATTAGAATGGGTTGGGTTGGGTTGAGGTTGGATGGGTTGGGTTGGATTGAGATTTTTTCAACCTGATATGAATGGATTGAGTTGAAATTTTAAGATAACCAAACCTAAACCGACTCATGCTCACCTCTAATTTATACCAATTGGCAATTTGCAGTTGCAGTTAGCAGTTTTATGTTATTTTCTTTCAAGAAATTATTGTTTTTGTACTCAAGAAGAAAAATTTTAAAAAAAAATAGTATTTAATTTGCAATTTCATTACGAGACGACAAGCATTTGATCAATGCCCTTTTTTTTGTTTTAAAAAACATTTTATGACTTAAAATAAAAATAAATAAATAAAAGGACCAACGGAGAAGCTAGGAATCCATCCAGTAGTTAGTTAAGGTGCGATATTTAAAATACGATAAGCCAGAGATAAATATCACTGGGGAGTTTCCCACTTGTCACCAAAGTCACCACTCACAGCCTAAAGTAGTGAAATTCTCAAGAACTTTTTGGAGAGTGGGTAAAGAAAAAAGTAAAAGAAAAAAAAAAATAGAACTCTAGAACTCAGGGAATTGATTCTTATTAAGCTTTTGGCAGTATCAAGACATTCACCTAATTTAATCGACAAGGTATATACTTGTCCTAATAAAGGAACAATAAAAATAATTGGACTTCAGGTATATCTATTTGAGTGTGGATTTTCAGTAGTAAAAATGTTGCGTTCACAACTCAGTTCTTGAGTCGAGATCAAGAAGGCTCCAGAAAATATTGCAGAACAATATTGAGGAAGAAGAAAGAAACAAAAAAAAAAAAACTAAACTGATTTTATTCTTCGTTGTCTCATCTATTTACAAGTAGTCTATTTATAGTTTGGATCATACTGTAGTGCTGTAACTAACTCTAACTGATAAAAAGAGTCCAGTAACTTCTAATTGCCTTCTTGAATTACAGCTCCCTTATTCTTCGCACATCATAATCCTTGAATCTATTAGGCATTTTTTTTATTCTTGAAGTAGTTCTTCTAGGCCTCTCTTCTCCCAGCTCCTCTCCACTCGTCCTCTGCATTTGTTCTTCACCATTTTGTCCTGTATTGTCATCATCAGTGTTGTTATCATTGCTTCCCCCTTTGGAAAACACCTTGTCCTCAAGGTTGAGGGTCTAATGTAGTTTCAAAAATTCTTCACAATCTTCCCAAGAAACCTCCTCCAAAGGCAAATGTATCCACTAAATAAGCCACTGATCTACGCATTTATTTTGCCTCTTGACTGTTATTTCTCCTATAATGGCCAAAGGAAAATATTGAGGTTTATTATCCATGTTGTCAGGAGGTAAGGAGACTGCAGTTGTCTGACCGGAGGGACTTTTAAAGGGTTTGAGTTTGTTGATATGGAAAATAGGATGTATTCTTGAAGCTGCTGGTAGTTGGAGTTTATAGGCCATATTGCCAATCTTCTTGTCCACTACAAAAGGGCCATAGAATTTCTGTGAAAGCTTGTGAAATTTCCTCGTGGCTACAATTCTTTGTCTGTAGGACTGTAATTTTACCATCACCCAGTCTCATTCCTTAAATTTCAGAAAAGTTCTATGCTGATCACATTAGAGTTTCATTCTATTATGAGCTTGAGCTAAGTGATGTTTCAATTCAGTGAGAACTTCTTCCCTGCTACCAAATCCTGATCAAGTGCTTCCAAAGGAGTTGTGCCTTTGCAGTATCCTAGAATAGAGGGAGGTACTCTTCCATAAACAACAGCAAATACACCTCTAAACATCTTTGAACCACTCATGTTTGTCCATCTGTTTGAGGATGATAAGAAGAACTCATTTGTAATTGAGTACCATGTAGTTTGAACAATTTTTTCCAGAAGTTACTAAGGAAATTATTGTCTTTATCACTGACTATGGATCTAGGAAATCCATGCAATTTGTAAACTGTAGTCATGAAAATAGCAGCAACTTTAGCAACATTATAAGTAGTGGCTAATGCTGCAAAATGAGCATATTTAGACAACCTATCCATCACTACCAGAATTACTGTAAATCCTTGAGAAGTTGGCAAGTGTGTTATAAAATCCATATAAATATCTTCACATATGTGTTGAGGAATTGGTAGAGGTTGCAACAACCCAAAAGGAGCAACCTTAGAGCTCTTATGCTTTTGACATATTAAGTAACTGGTAACAAAGTCATACACATCTTTCCTCATATGCTTCCAATAAAAATTGGCAACTAATCTCAAATACATTATTTGCACACCAGAATGACCACCATCAGGGCTACTATGAAACTCTTTCAGTAAGAGTAACTTCAATTGAGAAGCTTCCTTTACATACAGTTTCCTTTGTAATATAAAAATCCATCCCTTATAAACCAATGTAGTCTCTCCTTTGGTTTGTCAGTAATTTCCTTCAATAAGGTGATAGTTTCCTGGTGAGTTTGATGTTCTTTCTTAAGGTCTTCTAAAATATCAAAAGATGGCACAGATAAAGCCATTAATTCACTTATATACTCTTCCTCAGTGTGTAATCTGGAAAGAGCATCAACTGTAGTGTTTTCAATTCCTGGTTTGTATGCAATAGTATAGTTGAAGCGAAGTAACTTAGCTAAGTATTGTTGCTGTTCTGGAGTCTGTATCACTTGCTCCATCAAATGTTTTAAACTTCTATGATATGTCAGAATAGTGAACTAAAACCCTAATAAGCATTGCCTCCACTTTAGTAGAGGAGTAATGAGTGCATATAACTCTTTTACATAAGCAGAAGTTATCTGCATTATGGGATTTAATTTCTTATTGAAATAAGCAATTGGGTGGCCATCTTGTAATAATACTTCCTCAATACATGTACTTCAGGCATTTGTTTCCACAATGAAGGGTTTGAAAATTTTGGTAGTGCCAACACGAGCTTTAATCATAGCTTCTTTGAGACTTTCAAAAGCAGATTGAGCAGGTTTAGTCCATAGAAAGCCATCTTTCTTGAGCAATTCAGTCAAAAGGCTTGCTATAGTAGCATAACCTTTGATGAATCTCCTATAGTCGCCAGTAAGGCCTAAGAATCCTCTGAGAGACTTTTGATTTGTTGGTATAGGCCATTTCTCCATATCAGCTATCTTATTGTCATCAGGCTGTACTCCTTTTTCTGAAATTACATGACCTAAGTAGTTCACAGAGGTTCTACTAAAGGAACACTTGCTCATCTATGAAAAAAAAAATATTGGTCTTGTAGACATTGGAAGACCTGTCTCAAATGGATTACATGACCTTGTGTTGATCTGCTATAGATCAAAATGCCAACAAAAATATGATCACAAAATTTCTTTAAAAGGCATTGAAAGTTTGATTCATGGTAGCATAGAAGGAGGAGGGGGCACTAGTTAGCCTAAAAAGCATAACCAGATACTCAAAATGACAATGATGACTTTTGAAAGCAGTCTTGTTAATATCTTCATGCCACATTCTGATTTGATGATAACCTGATCTAAGATCAAGTTTAGAAAATATAGTTGTTCCACTTAGATCATAAAGGAGCTCATCTACAATGGGTATAGGAAAATAATCTTTAATTGTTACGCATTTAGGGCTCTATAATCTACACAAAATCTCCATGAGCTGTCTTTTTTTTTTTACCAACAATACAGGAGAACTGTATGCACTTGTACTGTGTTGAATCACACCACTTTTTAACATTTTATTCATCATTTTCTCATTCTCATTCTTTTGAAAATGTGGGTATCTACAAGGTTTCACTTTTTATTGGTTTTGCATTAGCTTCTAGTGTTATTCTGTGATCATTGTTTTGGTGAGGTCGTAAAGAAGAAGGTTCTTGAAATACCTTAGTAAATGTGACCAGCAACTCCTTAAGCTCCTATGGAATATTAGCATTGTCAGATTCAGCTTTTTCTAAGTTCTTTTACTCAGGAAGTATTGCCATAAATTGAAAGTATGAAGCTATGCCACCCTTATCAGATAGTTTCTTGAGTTTCTGATGAGAAATTTGTAAAGGAGACACTTCTGTATTCTGTCGCAATTTGATTCTCTGTCTTTGCCACTCAAAGGTTATGGTAAAGGTTGAGTAATCTGTGGTGATTGGACCTATCAATTCCAACCATTGTACTCCTATCACAATATCAATTCCCTGTAAGGGAAATATAAAAAGATCAATATTGAATTGGTGACCCTGTAATTCCACAGCAACCAAGAGACATACACCCAGACAAGTGAGAAATTCTCCACTACTATCTTGCATCCTGAATTGAGGTGTAGATGTAATCTAAAGTCCCAAGAATTTTACTATCATCGCTTGCACAAAATTATGTGTGCTCCCTCCATCAATGAGAACTTGCAAGGGTTTCTTTTGAACAAAACCTTGTAGTCTAATTGTTATTGGAGTGTGATATCCAAAAAGAGAATGTAAACTGATGACAGCTTGTACTTTTTGATAGTTAGACCAGTCTAATTCATCTTCTTGGATCTCTTCACCAATGATTTGTTCCATTCCAGATCCTTCAATAGCTAGCAGAGCCTTTGTAGTCCTGCATTTATGGTTTGGAGAATACTTCTCTTCACAATTGAAACATAGCCATTTTTCTCTTCTCTACTATATTTCTGCTTGAGTTAGTCTCTTGATAGGTATCTTGGAACTATTCGAAGACTTTTGGGGTAATGTCGCTGGAGTAGGTCCAAAAAGTGTAGTAGGAGTAAATCTTGACTGCCATGACTTGAAGCCTCTCATTTCTTGTAATATATCCTCTTGTAACCTAGCAAGACTGAAGGCATGATGAAGATCCCTAGGTTGATGGGCTAAAACTTCTCTATTGATATCTAATTTTAAACCAGAAATGTAACAACTCTTGAAGAATTGTTCTGTTAGGTTAGAGATTTTGCTCGATAACTCTTCAAACTAAGATTTTTTTTCTCCCACAGACCTGGCTTGAATTAATTTTATTAAAGATCCTAATGAATCTGCAAATAAAGAAGGTCCAAAACTAGCTTGTAATTTCCTCTCAAAGTGCTCCCAAGTTCTGATCTGATCACTTTGGCTTACTCATTGAAACCAGCTAGTAGTTGCTCCATCTAGATGAAATGCTACCACCTCTAATTTCTGATCAACTGGAGTATAAAGGTAGGAAAATTATTTACCAATTTTGAAAAACCAATTACTCGAATCTCCACCACTAAAACAAGGACAATCTAGTTTCATTGGTCGAAAAGGAACTGTATGTTGTTGCTACAGATTCTGGATAGGTCCCTCAATTGTTTTAGGCCTTATTGTAGTAAGTTATTGTTGAATTGGGGCCAGTATTATCATCATCTCCTCTCTGACCATGCAAGAAAGATTTATTTGTGTCTTTTTAGATCTAATCATCTCATCTTTAATGCTTGTTACTATAGCATTCAATTAAGAAAGATCTACATAGAGTTTCTCTATTGCTGCATCCAGATGTTTCAATCTAGTACTATCCGCCATTGTAAAAGAAGCCAGTAAGAAATTGATTTACAAGAAAATGAATGAATAAGTGATAAGATTTGGAGGGTGTTTATGAAAGAAAGTGAAAGAAAATGAAGGAGTCAATGAAAGCACCAATGTTGCCTTCACAACTTAGTTCTTGATTCGAGCTCAAGAGGGCTCTAGAAAATATTGGGGAAGAAGAAAAATAAAACTAAATTGATTTTATTTTTCATTGTCTCATATTTACAAGTAGTCTATTTATAGTTTTGATCATACTATAGTAGGATTACAGAATCAAGAGATATCAAGAGTAGTTAGCAGTTATACAACAGATTAACAGGTTCCAATAACTTCTAATTTCCTTCTTGAATTACAGTTATTCTTCACATGTCATAATCCTTGAATCTATTAGGTAGTTTCCTTATTCTTGAAGTAGTTCTTATAGGTCTCTCTTCTCCCAGCTCTTCTTCACACGTTCTCTTCATTTGTTCTTCACTATTTTATTCTATATTGTTGTCATCAATGTTGTTATTAAAATGCAATATAGCTAAGCTTGTAGTATTTTGTTTTTAAAAGTTTTCATATGCAAACTTTAGTTACTTCTACATAAAATTATTTAAAAAGTTTTACGTTTTTAATTTTAAAGGCAATGAAATAAAGAACTAAGATACAATTTTTGCCCCTCAAGCAAGATACCTGACTTTCAATTGTTTCAATCAAGTATTTAATTAACATTACTACTTCAATTATTTCAAGAGTCTCACTGTGATGCCGAAAAGACTTTTTCAACATGATGTCGTTAAATTACAAAATTTTGTAACTAGATAATCAAATTTCGTATTTGAGTTTTGATTTTTTGCAACTAGATATTATTGATAATATAATTATGGAATAAATTATCTGGATCCATTAAAACTAAATTAAAAACTTAAAAAGTTTGATATCATTTTTTGTTACGAAAAGTAATGTGTATATTATGAAGCATGAGATCAACATTACGCATTAATGATATATAAGATAAGATATATAAAGGTGATGTAGCGGAAAAATCCCCCTCCAATAATGTAATGACACGTGTCAATCTCCAATGACCAAATAAGTTATCTCACTTCAAACAAGGTAGCCAATCTATTGGCAACACGTAGCAAAGGGCATGGCGGTAATTTCACACCAAGAGGCCTGATACTACTCCGTCATTCTAGCCTGTAGATAAACTCTCATTTAAAACGAATTCTACTTATAGATAACTCTAATCCTATCTACGGGAATATTATTTCTATCATAACACTAGAATTATTCTCGTAGTTGGACTCTACCCAGTACACTATAAAATGGGCTCCTACAAACCAAAAAGGTACATTCAACTCCCTTATACACAACTCTTTGTTCAGTTTGATTCTCCATATTCTCTAAAAAAAACCCTATTCTAATTTAGGCATCGAAGAGTCCCCCCGAAGGCACACCCGCTTCGATCCTCTGGTGACTTTTAAGTTTTCCTCATTTCATTTGTGGATGTATCGCTTCTCGACAGATTGGTTTTCCGACAGATTTTCGACATCAACAGATTGGCGCTAAAAGGAGGGCTCTTCTTATCTTTGAAGGGCTAAGAACTTACCTGTTACCATGCCACCCAAGATTACTACCAGAACTAGTTCGGTAGCCATACAAGCATCCACTCGCCATCAACAGGTCAACCCATACCTTTCTACTATCTCTGAACATGTTGAATCCAAACACAATAGTGAACCATCTAACGGACGTACTAGATGTGATTTTCAACATGATCCGATAGAACCCAGGCCCCAGGAAAATCAATAAGCTTTGCCTACTTTGCACCCCGTTATTCCTCAAATCCAAGAGCAATTTCACGAACTTGCCTGTCTTGTCACTGATCTCGCCACCAAGGTAAAGGGAAAAGCCCATCACTCCATGCCTTTGCCTCTTTCACAATGAAGCTCCTGACAGAGGACACAACCTGATCACACCAAGTCCACTGGTAGCCATTCCACGACCGGATCTTCCTCACATGCCAAGGTAAAATCTCGAAATAACTCCACCTCTAGGCCTTCTTCCAAGACTAGGTCTTGATACTTTTCAACTTCCAGAAACCATGCCAACTTGGACAAAAGATTAGAGGACATGGACTAGAGGATAAACGAAGCCTTTAAGGCAAGGAATACCAACGTCATAGATGAACTCAATTCAAAAGATCTGCTCTTTACTCAAGAGATTCTTGAAGCTCCTCTCCCTTGGCATTTTCAAATGTCGGTCATAAAGGCATATAATGGTACAACAGACCTAGTAGATCACCTTCAACACTACAAGACCACCATGATACTGCACCACCATCCTGATGCTGTTATGTGCAAAGCCCTTCCTTTAACCTTAGAAAATGTGACTAGCACCTATTATAGCCACCTCAAGCCCAACAGTATCGACTCCTTCAAAGAGCTAAGCCGTGCCTTTATAGCACATTTCCTTAGCAGTAAGGGGCCTCAAAAGACCTACAAGAGCCTCTTCAGTATTATTCATTGCAAAGGAGAAAAGCTTTGAGAATATATCTCTCCCTTCAATGCGGCTACCTAGGAAATCCTGGATCTTGACCCAGTGGTCCATACTTTGGCCTTCCAGAATGAGATCAAGTTAGTGACTTTCAACTTCAAATTAACCAATCACCTTCCTAGAGACATGAATGACATCCTCGCCCAAGCCGAGGAATATATGATTGTCGAGGATGATCAGATATTTAGAAGAGAAAGAGAGAGGGAATGGAAAAGAGAAAGAATGATGCCAACGAATCAAAAGATGGCTCCACCAAGAAACCTTGCCTATAAAGAAAAGCAAGAACCATCCTTAACTTTGAGAGCTTCACCCCACTAAATGCCTCTAAGAAAAAAATACTTCTGCATGTCCAAGACCGAGGTCTCCTTTGTTGGCCTCCAAAACCGTTTTATCCAAGTGGAAATCGAACTAAGTGGTGCCACTTCTATAGATATCATGGCCACGACACTGAGGATTGTTATGCCCTTAAATAACAGATCGAGTCCCTCATTCAGATGGGGTACTTGAACGAATACACTGGACTTTGCTAACTTTAAGACTATGAAGATCATCCCCTACGTCTATACCGATGAACCACAGAAAGATCACATCAAAACCGCCAAAGCTCTAAGAAAAGCCCTAGGCTGAGTCTTAGAAGACGGAGCCAATGAGAGGGACGCCCCCAAAGTTATTAAAGGCACACCACCTTAGTTACCGAAACTATCAAAACTATTTTTGGGGGTCTAGTCGTAAGAGGATAGTCTGCTCATAGATGCAAAGCTTATGCCTGGTCAGTGGTATCAGTTAGTGGACCTCATAAACAGGTCAAGACAAATAATGATATCCTTCACAAACGAAGACCTGGAAGGGATACAGATGCCACACGATGATGTCATGGTCATCTCCATCCTTGTCTCCAACTATAATGTCGAACGAGTCCTAGCAGATAACGGAAGCTAAGCAAACATCTTTTTTTAAGATGCCTTCCAATGGATGAAGTTAAGGGATGAGCGGCTCAAACCAGTGTCGTCTCCTCTATATGGATTTTCAAGGACACCAATCTTTGCTGAATGAAGCATAGTTCTTCTGGTCACCGCAACTCACCACTGTGTAAACCACGTTTCTAGTGGTTAAACACCCATCTTTGTACAACATGATCCTTAGAAGAATAACCCTTAATGAAATGAGGGCGGTGGTTTCCACATATCATCTAAAGATAAAGTTCCTTACCGGGAAAGGTGTAGGGGAAGTCCGAGGCAACTAGCAAGCTTCTCGATCCTGCTATTTAAACTCCATCAGGGGATAGAAAAAAGCTAAAGCCTTGCCTTTGGAAATTGAGAACTTGAGAGATGAACTTAAAACTCTACGAGGTCAGCCAAAGGAATAAATCATCGTCATCCCTCTAAATAAGAGAGATTCAAGGACCATACAGATTGGGTTCAACCTCTTCGAAAACCTTAAGGAATCCCTGATCTTTTTCCTTCAAAGGAATCAGGATCTTTTCACCTAGTCGGCCTCCGACATTCTCGGGATTAATCTCGAGGTTATTATTTACCGACTGAATATGGACCTAAATCACAAGCCAGTAGTCTAAAAGAATAGGTTATTTGCTCCAGAATGGTAGAGTTTCATAAAGGAAGAGGTAGACAAGCTCCTAGAGGCTGACTTCATTCAAGAAACTAACTACCCATAGTGGATCGCCAATGCAGTTAGGGTAAAGAATACCAATGGCAAATGGAGGATCTGCATCAATTTTACAGATATAAATAAGGCCTACCCAAAAGATAGTTTCCTCTTGCCTCAGATAGACCAGTTGGTTGACGCCACCTCCGAGCACGAGTTGCTCAGTTTGATGGATGCATACTTAGGGTATAATCAAATCTTGATGTATGACCCTAATTGGCCCAAGAGAACCTTCATCACTAACCAAGGCCTGTACTACTATAAGGTGATGCCCTTTAGACTCAAGAATGCAGGGGCCACTTATCAAAGCCTGGTTAACAAGATCTTCAAGGAATGGATTGGAAAGAATATGGAGGTCTACGTAGATGATATGTTGGTTAAGAGCATCAGCACTAAGGATCACGAGTCTGACCTAGAAAAAACTTTTTGAATACTTCGCCATCACCAAATGAGACTAAAACCAGTTAAATGTGCCTTTAGACTCATCGCCAGAAAGTTTCTAGGTTTTATGGTAACACAATGGGGGATAAAAGCTAATCCTGAGAAGATAAAGGCAATCATGGACGTGCCCCTCCTCGAAACATTAAAGAAGTGCAAAGGTTGACCGTGCGAATTACTGCACTCAGCCTTTTCATGTCCAAGTCTGCTGAAAGGTACCTACCTTTCTTTAAAGCCATAAAAAAGCCAAGGATTTCACTTAGAATGAGGATTGTCAAAAAGCTTTTGAAGAGCTGAAGAAATACTTGAGTTCACCACCACTTTTAACTAAACTCATCATGGGGGAGGAAGTCTTCTTCTATATATCAACAGGCCAGGACATAGTAGCTTCTATCTTAATTCGAGAAGATGTTGGGATTTAAAAACCTATCTACTATGTCAGTCGAGTCTTGCACAACATTTAGGTACGGTATCTCCCAATCGAAAAAGTGGCATACGCCCTCTTAATCACAACACGAAAACTCTGGCCATATTTCTAAGCTCACACAGTTTTCTTCCTCACTGATCAGACTCTACAGTAGGTCCTCCACAAGCTGGACATCTTCTGAGGGTTGGTCAAATGCTCCATTGAACTTGGAGAATTTAACATCCAGTATAAATATTGGACAACCATCAAAGCACATGCCCTAATGGATTTTATAGTAGAAACAACTCTCCTCGATGTCCAAGCTAAAGTACAAGCGCCCAAAGAAGTCAAACAAATGCTAATCTGGACATTTTAAGTAGATGGGTCCTCTAACGGCACCGGTAGTACAGCTGGTATCATCCTCGGTGGCCCTTAAAGGTCCACGGTCGAGTATGCCCTGAGATTCGGATTCAAGGTCTTGAATAACGAGGCTGAGTACAAGGTATTACTCACCGGAATGAAGCTCACCAAAACATTAGCCACGAGGCTTTAGAAGCCTATAGTGACTCACAACTAGTGGTGAACCAGATGACCATTGAATATGAGGCTAGGAGTGTGAAGATCGTGAGGTATCTTGGAAAAGCTCACGAGCTCGTAGTAACCTTCAAAAGATTCCAGATAACTTAAGTACCGTAGATAGAAAATGCAAAGGCAGACACGCCTTGGCTCGATTTGCCTCCTCTAGGCACAGTGATTTTACCTAAGCAATTTACCTTGAAACTCTCTCCACTTCCAGCATTGATGGAACACTAGTTATGCCACTCTTCGAAGAGCAAACTTGAATGGATCCGATCCTCAAATACTTGAAAGACGGTACACTCCCTGATAAAAAAAGTGAAGCCAAGACGTTTATCTCTGGTGCCTTGTGTTATGCTATCATTGCGAATAGTTGTACAAAAATGGTCTTACCACAACTTATCTAAAATGCCTAGGAACCACTGATGTGAACTACTCTCTTAGAGAGGTTCACTAGAGAATTTGTAGCAATCATCTTAGAGGCCGAGTATTAGCCTTCAAAATACTTCGCCATGGCTACTATTGGCCATAAATGAGCCACGACATGGCTGAGATAGTTAAAAAGTGTAAGGTTTATCAAGAACACGCTTCCATACCCTACGACCAGCAAATCCCCTAGTGTCGATTGCCATTCCTCTTCCTTTCACTATGTCGGGAATGGATATCCTTGGTCCTTTCTGGGAAGCATCAGGGAAAAAGAAGCATTTGGTAGTAACCATCGACTACTTTACTAAATGGGTAAAGGCCAAACCCCTCGCTAGCATCTCCGACTACAAGACTCGAGGGTTTCTCTGGAAGTCAATTATTTGCCGATTTGGTATACTCAGGATACTAGTCACTAACAATGGTATGTAGTTTGATAGCACCCAGTTCAAGTAGTTCTGCTAAGACCTCCAGATTGAATAAAGGTTTTCCTTGGTAGGTTACCCCAAGCCAACAAGCAGATCGAGATAACCAATAGAACTCTTCTGCAGAGTATCAAGAAAAGGCTTGATAATACAAACTTGTAATTGGTTAACCACCTCCCAAATTTCCTTTGGGCCTATCGAGCTACCAGTCGAACTCCCACTTAAGAGACTTCAATCTTCCTAGCTTATGGATATGAAGTTGTCATTCCCCTCGAAATAGGAGTGTCGTCATTACAAGTACAAATCTTCAATGAAGCCAATAATGAAGAAGCTCTCAGAATGAACGTTGATTTAATTGACGAAGCTAGGGATAGTGCTCATATCAAACTTGCCGCCAATCATTAAAGAGTATTAAGGTATTATAACTCTCGAGCCAGAGAGAGAACCTTCAGACTACATGACTTGGTTATAAGAAAGAACAAAGTATCTCATCCCTGGAAGACAGAAAAACTCCTCCCAAACTAGGAAGAGCCCTATTGTATCAAGAGGGTTTGTCGAGCTGGAAAATTTGAGCTTGAAGACTTGGGTGGTATGCCAATACCGTGAACTTGGAATGCTGAAAATCTCTACAAGTGCTACCAGTACAGTGTCTTTCATCTCTCCAGTAGAGCTCCTCCGAGGACTATTCCATTCTTCACCAAGTTTTGCTTTTTTCGCCAACTTTCACCAAATAACTTATGTAATCTCTATATAATTTTTAATAAGAAGATAATCTAATTTTTTTTCCTAGTTTGCTCGTTTCTTAAGCTTCTCTTACTCTAAGGAGAAAGCCTACGGCCTTCTCCCTTCAGACTTTCCTGTTAGATTGTCAAAGTATGCTAATATTGAATAGACAAAATAGATGAATGAAACAGAGACCTTCATTATCTTAAGAATTTTTTACATAATGAATTATGGCCAAGAGTACAGAAAAAAGATAAATAAGAAAAATATCCTAATCTACGTCTATATCCTCCTCTTCTTCCTTAGCAGCTCAAGCCTGGTCCTCTCCTTCGCTCTCAGCCCAGACAACCTCATAATCAGAAGGAATCTCCACCATGGAAAAGTCTTGTTCTGGGTTGGCTTCAGAAGCATGTTGATTAGCTTCCACGAAGCCCTTAAGGTAGAAGTCCTCGGCTACAACTTCCATTATAGTTTTGAACTCTTGGGACTCCTTGAAGTCCGACAAAGCCTTCTCACCAGCATTCTTCTCGACCTGAAGTATTCTTGCTTCATCATAGGTTGTGTCTCATTCTTCTTGGACCTCCTCCAAGTCCTCAATCAATAGGGCCTTGCCCCTCTCCAAACGCCCCACCTCTACCACATTCTTTATGAGAGATTCCTGCAAAGTCCAAATAAAATTTTGGCAATCCTCCAACTTTTTATCAAAGTCAAGGCATCGACCGGAGATGATGCCTCAGGCAATGCTTGACTGAAAAAAAAAAAAAGCAAGTTAGAACTTTATGGTATACTATAAATAAAAAGTTCAAGGTTCAAAGGTTACTTGGGAAGCCAAGCCTTCATCCATCGTTGTAAGACCCTCTATAGGCGCTTGAGTCAGCCGAGCCATACCTCTCTGAGGAATCCCCTGGATCAAGTTCTCCCAAGTGACATTGGTGCACCAAAAGCATGAATCATTGACTTTGACATACCAGTCAGATTTCAGGACCTGTGGTGGTTAGGCCTGAACAGTAATAGCAACCCTTATAAGATGAGAGGAATGAGTGGTGGCAGCATCGTCATCTACAATGATGGGAGTAGGGGGATGAGTCCAGTTGTGGTAGCCCCCAGTCTTGGCCATCTTTCTAGAGGACTGACTGGTCTTGACTCGGGCCTTTTTATCGAACTTCCTCTTTTGTGCCTGCTTTACCGCCTTCCGAGTAGCTTTAAGTGCATCCATCACTACAAAGGAGAGCAAAGCATACGTATGAAAAAAAGGGGAAAGGATAAATAAGAAAATTCAAAAGATTTAGACCTATCTCCTCATTTGGACCCTCAGGGCAGAGTCCAAGCTCAGCTAGCTCAAAGTTCTTATAAAGGAGCTCGACATCCATCTGCTCGGCTATCATTTTAGCCACTATATCCATCCCCTTTCTTGTAAGGTTTGACTTATTATTAGGCCTTACCATATCCATACTCCACTTTAATGGAAGGTCAAAACCCCTATCACTTCAAATAAATAAAAAATTCTTCTTCCACTACTTGATAGAAGAGGGTGTTTCCTTCAACAAACCCTTCTCTGCCCTTGAACTCAGCGCCACCCAGCCATTCTCCTTATGCTTACTAATTTGAAAGAGGATTTTAAAGATGCTCATATTCATCACTCCCTCTACTTTTATACTAACATATATGAACGCCATTAATAGGTGCACAGAGTTAGGCACCAATTGGCACAAAGCTATATCGTAATACTTGAGCACAATACGTACGAAGGGATGAAAGGGAAACCTAAGCCTAGCCTTTAAGTGGTGTGTATTCACATAATGCTCCCACTTCTCTAGGTCATTACAAGCACAATCCCCAACTCTAACATTCCTAAGTATATGCTCTTCAGGGATCCTATACATAATCCTTAGCTCATTAAGCTACTCCTTCTTTAGTTTATTTGGGGCAAAATTTGCCCCAACATCAAGTTAGGCCTCTCATCCTCTCCCATTTCCCTCGAAGCTCATACAAAGCATGATTACCTTCCAAAGAGCTAGAAGATGATTCACCCCCTTCATAAAGAACCAAGGCATGAGATCCAGCCAATGTGTTATTTATCTCGTTCTCTAGACTATTGCTACTCCTACTATTTTCACTACCATCATTATTACTGCTATCATCATTAGTACCCCTACTATCATTCCTACTCAAAGACAAAACTCACTGATTTGAAACTTTGAGAAGGCTAGCTCTTTTAGACTCCAAAATTCTAACGAGCACTTGATCTCTAAGAACTCCAACACACTCTGAGCTCCTTCGAAAACTCATAAAATCATAAGGCTCTCAAACTTTTACTTATTGACAAATGAGTTAAGTGAAAACAAATGTACGACTCTCCACCCTTATATAATGCTCCACACTATGGTAAATGAGAATGTGTAATCACTACAGCTATAATCAGCACCACCAAGGGATCACTTTTTTACGAACCCAAGAAAGATCTTGTCTTTTCAAGAAATCGAGGACATGCACCTCCATTCTTTGCTTTAAAGACTGGCTCAACGCACCCTCATTAAAACCTAAAATAATGTTCTAAAAAGCTCTAACCTCGATAATAGGCCCTAAAATTCAAAATCTGACGCAATCCACAGGTTCCAAAACCTGAAATATGGGCCCAATAAAAAAAACCCAAAAAATTAACTACGCCATGACCCCATTGCAAGGAAGCACATAAGCGTTAAATGGGCTAAAAGACCTTAGGTGAATCTATTTTACACCTCGTATGAGCAAGTCCATTCCTTTCTGAAGCAATCCACATTCTCCATCAAATCCCAAACAGTTTGACTCCAAATCATTCTCCATAGACCTGTTTTTCAAACTTCATACAACTTGACTCCATATCATTCTCCTCGGACATGTTTGCCAAACTCCTAGCAGTTTGACTCATTGTCATTCTCTCAGTATTGCTCACCAAACTCCAAGCAGTTTGGCTCTATGTTATTCTCCTCAGATCTGTTTGCCAAACTCTGATCATTTTAACTCCATATTATTTTCCTTGGTTTTGTTTGCCAAACTATGAGCAATTTGACTTCATGTCATTCTCCTCGGATATTCCATATCATTCTACTCGCTCCTATTCGCTAAACTCCGAGCAGTTTGACTCCATGTCATTTTCTTCAAATTTGTTCACCAAACTTTGAGCAGGTTAACTATATGTCATTATCCTCAGAATTGTTCACCAAATACCGAGTAGTTTGACTCCATGTCATTCTCCTCGGACCTATTCACCAAACTCCGAGCAGTTTGACTCCTTGTCAATCTCTTCGAAACTATTTGCTAAACTCCAAGCACTTTGACTCCATGTTATTCCCCTCAGACTTGTTCACTAAACTATAAGCAGTTTAACTCTATGTCATTCTCTTCGGATTTTTTCGGCAAACTCCGAGTAGTTTGAATCCATGTCATTCTCCTTGGACCTTTTCATCAAACTCTGAGCAGTTTGACTCTATGTCATTCTCCTTGGATCTGTTCGCCTAACTCAAAGTAGTTTGACTCCACGTCAATCTTCTTGGATCTATTCACTAAATTACGAGTTGTTTGACTCCATGTCATTCTCCTCGGACTTGTTCGCCAAATCTATAGCAGTTTCACTAATTGTCATTCTCCTTAGAGCTGTTGGCCAAACTCCGAGTAGTTTGACTCCCTATCATTCTTTTCGGACCTATTCGCCAAACTCCAAGTAGTTTGACTCTATGTCATTCTCATCAGACCTGTTCTCCAAACTTCGAGTAGTTTGACTCCATGTCATTCTCTTCGAATCTGTTCGCTAAACTCTAAGCATTTTGACTCTATGTCATTCTCCTCGGACCTGTTTGCCAAACTCCGAATAGTTTGACTCCATGTTATTCTCTTCATATCTTTTCGCCAAACTCCGAGGAGTTGGACTCCATGTCATTCTCCTCAGATCTTTTTGCCAAACTCCAAGCAGTTTGACTCAACATCATTCTCCTCAGACCTGTTCACCAAATCCTGAGTAATTTGACTCCATGTCATTCCCTTTGGACCTGTTCGCCAAACTCTGAGTCATTTTAACTAAATGTTATCTCCTCGAAACTCATTTTCCAAACTCCGAGTTATTTTGACTAAATATAATCTCCTCGAAACTCATTCGCTAAACTCCGAGTCGTTTTGACTGAACTTATTTGCCAAACTCTGAGTTATTTTGACTAAATGTAATCTCCTCGAAACTCATTCGCTAAACTCCAAGTCGTTTTGACTGAACATCATCTCCTCGGAACTCATTCACCGAACTCTAATTCATTTTGACTGAATGTCATCTCCTCAGACTCATTCGCTTAGTTCCGAGTCATTTTGACTGAATGTTACCTCTTTAGACTCATTTGCCAAAACTCTTAGGGAACACCAGCCTATCAGATCTCCTCGGAGTTTACATCTCCACTCAAATGCGTGAGCAAATCTCGGATTTCCATCTCCATAGTACCCTAGTTCCTTAAACCAATTTGAATTTCACAGCATTCTCCATACAGTCTACATCCTCAATTGCATAAATGCACTTAAGAAAATGGGGGTACCTGATGTAGGGAAAAAATCCCTCTCCAATAGTGTAATAACTCGTGCTAATCTCTAAGGACCAAATAAGTAATCTCATAACTCAAACACGGTAGCCAATCTATTGCTAACACGTGACAAAGGGCATGATGGTAATTTCACACCAAGAGGCCTGGTACTATTCCGCCATTCCAACCTGTAGATAAGCTCTTATTTAAAACGAATTTTACTTACAAATAACTCCAATCCTATCTAAAAGAATATTATTTCTATCACAACACTAGAGTTATTCTCCTAGTTGGACTTTTCCCCGTCACACTATAAAAAGGGCTCCTACAAACAAAAAAGGTACATTTAACTCCCCTATACACAGCTCTCTATTCAGTTTGATTCTCTATATTCTCCAAAAAATCCTTTTCTAATTTAGGCATCAGAGAGTCCCCCAAAGGTATACGCCCTTCGATCCTCTAGCAACTTTTAGGTTTACCTCGTTTCATGTATGCAGGTATCACTTCTCAACCGATCGGTTTTCCAAAAAAATTTCGGTATCAACAAAAGGTTAAGTTAAGAAAATAAAATCCAGGTTTCGGCATGAGTTATGAAATTTAATAATATATTTTGTTACGAAAAATGATATATAAGTTACAAAATATCAAAGTTAAGTTATGAAAAATATTTAGGTTATGAAAATTAAAACACGTTAGGAAATATGAAGGCCTGGTTACGAAATTCAATATCATTTTTTTTTGTTACGAAATATGCTACCTAAGTTGAAAAAATATTTAGGATATGAAATTAAGGCACAGTTTATGAATATGAAAGCCTAATTACGAAATTTGATGGAATTTTTTTTTTTGTTACAAACAATGATATCTAAGTTACAAAGACTAAAGCAAATGTTATAAAATGTAAAGGCTTGGTTACATGTGAATTTTCAATTTAATTGATTTCCAATTGATAATCGATTACATGATAATTTGCCAATCAACAAAGGATTTGAACCGAAAGTATTCATTATTCTCTAATTGGCAGTCGTATGATTTCAAATGATAAGATTTAAAACTAAATTAAAATGAATTCATAACTAAAGGAATTTGATATCATTTTTTGTTACGAAAAATAAAGTCTAAGTTACAAAGCATGAGGTCAACAATATGAAACTTGATGGTCTTGGTTACTAAAAAGGATATATAAGTTACAAATGATAAAGGTTAAGTTATGAAAATTAATTAGGTTACCAAAATTAAGGCATAAGTGACGAAATATGAAGGTTTGGTTATGAAATTTGTACTCCTTCTAACCGATATTGTTTGTGCTGTTGCACTTAATTAAATGAGTATTTTTTTGTTAATTTTAAATTATTAAATTATCCAATTTTTTTCAAATATAATTTTATAGAGTACATTAATTTTTAAGAAGTATTATTTTCACAATTTTGTTTCAAGAAAATATCTAAGAAAAATAAATGTCAAAATTATATCAAAAAGTTAAAATGGACAAACAATATTGGATGGAGGGAGTAATACTTTATTTTGTTAGAAAAATAATAATTTATAAATTATAAAATTTGAGGGTTAAGCGATGCATTAAAATAAAGTGGGTGTTTCTTGAGTTTAAAGGGAAAAATAGTTTCTAAGAAATTTGAATTTTAGAGTGATAAAATTCTTTAAAAAATATTATGCGATTTTATGGATTATATGTAATTTATTTCATGATTATCTTAAAAAAATAATGTTACGAAAAAATAAATCAATTACAAAATTTAATATATTGATATTTAATTGTTTAGTTACGAAATTTTATGATGCAATAAAAAAAATCTTTTTGACATCATAGAATTTCCCATTCAAGTAGTTACATTTGATAAATTTATCCAAAGATTCGTTAGTTTAATTGCTAAGTGGCCTCCACGTGTCATCCCATGTCTCTTATATCATGCTTGCATCATAAATTAGCAAGATATTATCATTAACTGAACCAAAGTTCGTACACAACTGATGGGTGAAACATACCATTCAATAGAAAATCAACATGCTTACATCCTAAATGGGCATTGGAGTAATTTCACCGGAGCAGAGGAGCTGACCACGCACACCCCAAAAAATGAAAAAATAACAATGATTATAAAGTAATTTCACATCGAAAAGCTTAGCCAATCCTTTCATTAGGATAAGATTTGCATCTCTATGCAAGGGGTACATTATTTTATATGTATTATTTATTATATTTTTTTAAAAAAATACTTTTTTAAGTTATAGGTGAGTTATTACTTGTTAACAAAAATTCCAAATGACTTTCTTTTTAAAGTAATTCAATCCCGACCCAGTACGCATAACTCAAACTTTGGAAGGCGATTTTAAATGACAGGAGCCGACTAGGCCTGTTCCCTAACATCAACAAAAGCAACCAAAAAAAAAAATATATCATAAAAATTAGAAATCTTCTTGCCCCGTAGTTTTACACCCTAAATATTTTCTACCAGGGATTGACCTTCATTCATGATGCTTTAGGAGTGATTGTTTCGTCACAATTTAAATCGTTATAGCTAAGTGAGATGGACTCATCTTACAGTTGCAGCTTTCAGACTTCTTTGTTTTTTGAGAAACAAAGCAGTAAAATGTATTTTAATCAATAAACGAGAGCTCCTTTGGCGTCGACGAAGATCCACCCATCAAATTTACGTTTATTGTCAAAGTGTGTAATAAAAGTGGGAGCTACAGTTTTGAGATCGAGATAAACCAGTGATCAATTTTTAGTGTGATTCATAAAGCAAAATGGGAATGAAAGCATAAAAATGCCATTTTGTCAAAATTTAATGGGAAAAGAGTACTCCATGAGTGTCTATATTATATTTATTGTTTTAATTTTATATTAAAAATAAATTATATATGTAAAATAATTTCTCATAAATTTATTATCAATAAGTGTAGAAATTAAACTAAATTTAATTTATTCATTTTCTTAAAATAAACTGATTATTAATACACTAATTTGAGCAGTATCACAATCAAACTTTGTATGCGAACAAAACATTAGGTATGATTCATTTTAGAGTTTTTGGAATGTGATAATTGTCATGGGTGATCATTGGTCGATTTGGGTTAGGTTGGCTTAAAAATTCAACCCAACCTAATCATACCGAGTTAAAAAAATCTCAACTCAACCCAACTTATGAACTCATCGAACCTCAACTCAATCCAACCCATTCAAATTGGTTTGAATCGGTTTGGGTTATCAGGTAATATTTTTTTACTAAACAATTAAATCATACATATTGCATAACTTTTTTCGAAGTTGTAGGAACCCTTGAAGATGAATCATTGGGGTTATCTGTTACACTTGACATGAGATACAAAAAAGGTTTTACTTGAGCCATGTGTACTAATGAAAATTGAAACAGTCAAATAAACATAGCAGAGTAATCTTTTTAAAATCGTAAAGACGCATAACTAAGTTTTATCAAGCACTTATATAATGCAAAGAGAATGAGAAAATTTCTCTTTAGAGAACCATAACCAAGCAGAACCCTTAATTTTATAGATGCCAAAATGATGTAATTTACTTTATAAATGAGAATATAAATTTGTGATCTAATGCTTATATTATTCTAAGTAATTTTCCCAAGCCTGCATAAGATTCATAAGACCATGTAAAAACAATCTCACGGCATTAAAAACATGAGATAAAATTATGATATGAAACAGAATTAAAGAAACAAGTAGTTTTTTATTTATTTATAAAAAAGGAACAAAAAGCAAGTTTACACAAACCTAAAGCAATCAATTGAAGGGTTCCATACTGTCATTATACTTATTATTAACAAAAAATTGACTCAATAAAGGCAAAGAAATTACTCAGAATTATCTAACAATCGTATTTTCTTTAGGTAGAGTATATGACTTTCATCCTCATTCGGAATCCAGGGCCATAAAGGAATTAAATTAAGGAAATAATAAGTAAATTGGAGAAGTAAAAACAAGGATCTAATGATATTAAATCGAACTTGTAAAGAGAGTGAGAGAATGCTCTGCTAAAACTTAGCCACAAAGAGAGAAGATGAGAGACCAAATAGATTGAGTGATATTGTGATAAGGCTTCAACATTCAAGTGAGCCAATTATATATCACTCATTGGTAAATTTTATTTCCCAAAATACTCATTACAATTTTGTCAAATTATATCAGGCTATGACCTGCTATATATTTTATATACTAGTCGGGTGATGAGCATAATATAATTATATATACCATAATTTTTTATATACGATTTTATATTTTGTAAATATAAAATATATAAAAATATATTGATCATGTTACTGGTTTAGGTCGGGTTAAAAATTTTGAACCTATGACCCAACCCAACCAATCAGGTTCAAAAAATTTTAACCCAACCCATTTTACAGGTTTAGGTTAGATCCACGAGTCAATCGGGTTCCATGCTCACCCCTAATAATTGTATTTAAGATTATTACCTTTTGAGATATCATATATCTATTATAGTAATATATCTTATTTTTTAATATTTATTCTATGAGGATTTCAATTAATTTTATTTTTGTTAAAAAAATTGGTCAATTGAAAATTACAATTGGTAAAATTTAAAGGCGATTACTCCAATGCCTTGGCAAAAAAAGAAAATAATTTCCTTTATGTGGTAAACATATACTTTTGATAGTAAAATGTATAGTTCTAATGGTAAAACACATTTTTTTGGGGTAAAATTATTATTATTATTATTATCATCATCAACATGTTTGTTTTTGCCACCAAACATATAAATTTACCATCAGAAGTATATGTTTTACTACAAAATATATAAATAAAGTAAATTATTTTTTTTTCCCTCCAAAAGCATCATAGACTCCACCAATATTAAATTGAATTTAAATGAACCCAAGTACCATAACTAATATCCGTTATCAATGAAGGTGGATACTCTGATGCCTTTGCAACATAAAAAGCAATTTACTTTATGTGGTAAAAGTATATTTTTAGTGGTAAAATTCATACTTTCGATGCACGTTTTTTTGTATCAATATTTTATTTTACTACTAAAAGTATATATTTTACCATATAATTAATAGAAAAGGCAAATTGCATTTTTTTTCTAAGGCGCCATAAACTCCACCAACAATGAGGGCGATTCAAATCCTTTATCCAAAGCTTGTCCCGAAAAAATTCTTGCCTAGACCCATTATGTAAAAAATGCATGGCACAAGATATTTTCAATCACTAGAAGAAAAAAATATCTCTCACTTTCTCTCTTCTTATATCATTCAATGGTTGAACATACGTTTATGTCATACATTTTTCATGGCCTAGTGTTAAGCAATAACTTACCTTTATCCCATGACTTGGATTGTTGCTCTAATGTGGGGACATGTGGCATAAATGGACAAAAACTTAAAACTAAACTCAAAACAAAAATAAATGGACTCGTGGCATAAAGAATATATATATTAAATGAATTTTTTAGAAGCGTTCTAGTAATGCTCTATATTCAATTTTTTTTAACTTCAAGTATGAAACTACATAGTTTTAGATTTTATAATTAATTTGGATATAAATCTCAATATATAAAGTCCATAAAAGCCTAAAATAATGTTGATTTTATACATAATTGGGATATAAAAGGCAATCCATAACTTTATAGAAATATAAAATAATAAAGCCAATTAAAATAAAATTGAATATAAAAATCTTTTTGAATAGGATTTCAATATAAAAAAAATTCAATCAACTTAATAATTAAATAGTAAAGTAACTTAATTTTAAAAATGATAAAATGAATTTACATGATTTTTTTTATTAATTCCAACACAACATAATTTTGCTATTGTTGTTATGTAGGCTATATAAAGTCAAATCTTTTAACCTTATAAAATTCTAAAATAATTAAATACAATTTATAAAACACTTAAAGTAAAAGAAATAAAATAAAATTAAATAACTAATATAAATTGGACTTCGGAAAAAATCAAATTTTACTAAACACTATTTCACCAAAAAGGGTTTAATTATTAACCATTTATGTAATTTTTTTATATTTATTTTGGTTGAAACCCAGTTGAATATATATGGTAATCATAAAATATTTTTGTTGAATGCTCTTTCTTTTTTACAGATGTGATTGTTAATGTTATTTTTCGTACAATAATTTACTTTTACTTCTTTTTTCCCTCTTATCTGATACAAAACCTCAAATACAATACTTTAGGTTGTTTATTCGAATACATTCAGTTTTAAACATTAAATCTTGATTAAAAAAACAAATCAAATTTCATAAGAAATAAAAATTTTAAAAGAAAAAAAATGTATTCAATTGCAACAATCCTTAATATCTATGATTTTTTTCTTTTATAATACAATATAGTTTTAATAATTACAGTTTCGTGGGATATATAAAATCTAATCTATAAACCCTATAAAAGTCTAAATAATAAAATATAATTTATATAAGACTTAAAATAAAGAATTCAATAAAGTTATATAGTAAAAAAACTTATATTATATATAAAAAATTGAATATCAAAAAATATTTCACCAAAGAGGGTTCCCATCATGTGCTATACATGTGTCTTTGTCTTTATATTCTTTTTTGAGTGAAACCAATTGAATATATCAAGTAATCATAAAAAAATTATTTTGTTTACTCTTTTGCATAAGGATTTCAACATCTATGTCATTTTTTTCTTACAATAGTTTATTCTTTACTCTCACTTATTTGATTAAAAAAAATATCATGTATAAGAGTCACCATCAAGATAATTTTACTACCAAAACGGACCCTTCGTTGCTATTTGTATCG
The DNA here is from genome assembly GCA_023935145.1 of Bretschneidera sinensis. Classification (NCBI taxonomy): domain Eukaryota; kingdom Viridiplantae; phylum Streptophyta; class Magnoliopsida; order Brassicales; family Akaniaceae; genus Bretschneidera; species Bretschneidera sinensis. Next base: position 54,052,253 of record CM043699.1, read on the forward strand.
GCCTATTGAAGTGATGTTAAGATAAACAAGTACGGAGAAGAAAAGGGTATAGCAATACAACTGTAAATGTATATGACGGTAAGTAAAGACTGTAGTAAGTAAAGATGACGATAAGTAAAGATTGTGGTAAGTAAAGATAGTGGTAAATAAATACGGTGGTAAGTCAGTATAGTAGTAGTTAGATATGACATTATATACTAATGATAAAGAAAAAGCAAAGACATGAAATTCAGTAATGAGGAGGCTCACGTATGAGAGTGGGTTGAAGAGAAGGAGAATGATCCAATGATGAGGAATGCATAAGAGGTAGTGAGACTAGCTTGCAATAGTAATAATGAGAGATTGTTTGCTTTAAGTAGTGTTGATCACGTTGATGAATGTGCAGAATAGGATTTCAACAATGGCAGAATATGATTGATGGGTGGTCAAGGAACATCCTGGTACGTAGTACCAGGATGTAGTTTAGTGTGCTTGCAACAAAAAGATAAGGTTGAAGCAAAGCTACTATATTTTCGAGAGCTTTAATGGGAATCATTGAAAGGTGTTGCAGGTTATGTGGTGATAAAGAAACACTTTAGTGGAGCTCTTAAGTGAGATAGAGGTGACCTTTAGTGTTTGGAGGCCAAAGCTTTGATGACTAGTGAGGAAACAAGAGTTGTAAGTGTGCTATGTTTTTCTTCTATTTTTCTTATTCAAAATATAGCTTTTGTGTTTGCTCTTAAGAACTATTAGCTTGTTATTGCCTGCTAAGTCCTCGATGGTTTGAGAAGATGAAGATAATTTATATACAGAATGAGAGTGCCAATTGTAAAGAGGAGAAGCGTAGCAATTAAACCATTGTGAATTATTGAGAAAATCTACAATTTAAAGGATTTTTAATCATGAAAGGTTGTTGTAGCTGTGTTTTACAAAGGAGCTTTGCACAACACTGTTCATCATCTCTTGCTATAATGGTACTGTAATAATAATGAAGAGGACAATGAACAATTGCTATTGGAATATAGTTTTGGACATGTGAGGGAGTTGGCAACTTGCTATTTGGGAGCGGTTTAAGTTCCAAATCTTCTCAACAGTGGCCACTAAGATGTGAATAGTAACTTAACAGTGTTTTTGCAGGAGCTAATGTGTCTCCTACATTGCAATGATGATTAACCAAAATCTTGGTTAATTGGGAGATTTTTTGAGAGGTTGCTATGGGATTGGAGAGAGAAAAAATTCTTTCATGGTTTAATCAGATAAATTGGAGATTGATTTAAATATGTTGGTGTAGATACACAAAAATGGTAAAACATAAGCTAATCAATGAGTGCCAAGTGAGCATAATGTATCTCCAACTAACTGTGTGGATTCTAAACAGCTAAAAGTCTTGCAGGAGGTGTCCAAGTTCACCTCAAGCAAGTGTGAGCTCATTTGGTTCCCATAAGGCTCTGATCATGTTCTCTTTTAACAACCAAACCATAATCCCCACGTGAGATCCCCAAAGAGGGTGACTTGGGATCTACATGTGTACATGATGTGTATGTATACATATAGTAAGAGCTTTATAGAGTGGGGTGTATTTCGACTTGGACCATAGCTCTTTTATAGGTTTTCTAGACCCATTTGTCAAGCTTTGCTATCGGGCCTATTATGTTGGCCTTGTGATGATCCATTCCATTTTGAAGTATGTTGTTGGTCTAGCTATAGTTGTGACTTATGTTACAGTAGTAACTCATGTTTTGTTCTCAACTTCATTATGCATGCCCTTGCTAATGTAGACTCCGAATGTTTTGTAGTAGATAAGTGTTGGGTCAAGGCCCATATAGTAATTATTCAATCAAATACGCCCTTTTGTTTGCCATGTGTAAACCGAGGTTCAAACCCAAGAGGGGGGTGAATTAAGTTTTAAAACTTTTGCTGATTAACTTGCAACTTTTAAAACAATTAAATACATAAAACACCCAATCAAATAATATGCTTAAAAGTAAAGAGTTTAAGGAAAAGAAAGTGCAAACTCCGTTTATAGTGGTTCAGCAATATCGGATTCCTTCCGACCCTACGTCCACTCTCTTCAAGGAACCTCTTTGAAGTAATCCACTAAAACTTCAGTCGTACAACTTCATGGGTGTTGTAAAAACCTTACAATCAATCTCTTCCTCATGGAAGCTACAATGAAATGTTTAATCCTAAACACTCTAAGAGTTATGCCAACTCTTTCCCTTTACAATAAATGAAATTTACTATAACATAAATGGTAGAGAGACTGCAATAAGTGCTTTTACAAATGAACAATATCTCTCTTTCAAGAAGAAGCTTGAAGAATGGTTCAATAATAAATTTTTCAAAGCTTTTGAGAATTAATGAGCTATTTTATGAATTGAATGTGTTCTCTTCTTGTTTTAAATGCTTATTGAAGTGAGTTTCTATAGCCTTGAATCAATATGGTCGTTTGACACAGAATTGGTAGGTTTAGGGTATTAAATACTTAAGTCCCACGTCTCAAATGGTTATATTTTCAAATTACCAGTCGATTGGGTCAAGTGAAAAAATTTCACTTTTTAGACCAAAAGAGAGTACCAGTTGACTGGGTCAGAGGACCAGTCGACTAAGAACTTTATGTCCCATACCCCAATCAACTAGTATAGGGACTCAGTCGACTGGGTTGTCCTTCAACCTAGTTTTCCTTTTGAAAAACTGTTTTTGACTTTGAACTTTTTGTGTTTTAGTTTTTTCAAAGTATTTTGTAAACTAAGCCACAGATCAAGCTATGTAATTTAACATAATAGATTTACAATTGTTTCAATTACCTTAATGCCTATTCTAGATCTTTTGGCTTGTTTTAGTGTCTGAATCATATGGAGTTCTTACATCTTGTTTCTGTACTGAATGCTTTTACCACTTAAACACTTAGATAAAATTGTTAGTGCAATTAGAGTAGTGTTTTGTCATTGTTAAAAACAAATACAGGTTAGTAATCTCCCTCTTTTTGATGATGACAAAACTAAAGAGAGAAAAAATACAATTTTAAAAACTAAGTGTTGGTTTTTAGAAAAATTTGTGCATAGTCTCCTCTGTTTTTCAGATTAAAACCAACCTGTTTAGCATTCAAACACTGTTTAAATAAAATTATATCAACCCAACCAATCAATGCAAGATAGTATTTATATTTTTCAATATGTTCGGAGCAATGCTCCCCCTAAATATATGTTCTATTCTAAGTTTACATATCGTTTTCTCCTATACATTGATTTTTCTCATTTTTCTTCCCTGTTTTGACAACAAAATAAAAAAGGGGTGTAAACTAAAAAAAAATAACCAAAATAAATAGCACAACTAAGAAGATAAGGTAAAAACGAATTTGTGTGCGAAAACTAGGCATGATTCAGAATTGGGAAGACTTCTCGAAAAGAATCAGAAGTTTTCACACTAGTATAAGTAGTTAAAGCATATAGGTGAGCAAAAAAGTGCTCAAACTAAGCAACCATATAGCTTATAAGTAAAGTATATATACGATCCAAAAGCTAAATAACTAAAAAATAAGCATCTATATACAAACATTTATACATCATAAGCTTTGGAAGCTGTCTGAATATCTAGTACATGTATATGAATATATGTAAATAAAAAGGGTTTCCGTCCTAAGTATCCATAGAGCAATATATGTACATAATACTAAGATAAAAACAAAAATCTTAGCGAGTGGGGGAATCAGAGCCATCTCGAAGAAGATCTCGGAGTGTATGGAGGTCACGATGCATGTGATCGATAGAAGAGCTTAAGCTTTGGAACTCAGACTGCATAGACATCTAGAGGCTCGCCATAGCCTGAAGTATGTCATCATATCCAGCCTGACTAGTACTAGATCCACTATGCTGTGGGCTAAGTGCTCATGTGTTAGTGTCCATAGTAGTGGGAGGAGCTGCATCACCAAGAACCTCGTCGTCCTCCTCGCTGCTGTCACTCTCTCCAATCCTAATGTTCCTTCCAGCCTTGGAGTAGATCATCCCATCTCGGATAGTGCACCCCATCTTCTTCAGAGAATAGACATTGATGATGTCCTTGTGGCCGATGTCCTAAGCCTCTAAGGTGAGTAAGAGGACTCAGAAATGCTGGAGGATTAGGGTGATGAGCATCCCGTATGGGAGGCACCCAGAGTCACTCGCTTCGTTGTTAATCATGTTGGTGAGCAGTAGGGAGTAGATATTGAAATAGTGTCCTGTTTTAAGACATCAGTTCAATACTGTGTCTATCTTAGAAAGATAGCCCCGACTCTTGAGTCTTGGGTGGATGATCTAACTCACAATGAGGTTGAACAACTTTGAGTCGAGGGGCACATCACTACAGTGGTGAATTATAGTGGGCCTAAAGATATAGTTAGGGTCGCCCCTAAAAATCTGGCATGCCTCCTCGTAATCAAAGTTGTCTGGCCATCCATCCAGACTCCATTGGACCCTTCCTACAGGGATCCTCAGAATATTGACGAGTAGGTCAGTATTCACCTCGAATTCTATGCCCATGACCCTTGTTTTAAACCTAAGAGCCAGTGGACTCAGTTTAACCAGGTTGGCATAAAATTAGTGAATTAGGTGGGGGTAATATTTTTGGTGAATGTTGACAAGTGGTGTCAACTATATCGCCTCGAAAGTAGGTAAAATGTCAAAGTTTGCATGACAAATAGAATCAAAATCAACGAATCTATCAGTCATGATATGTTTGTTGCGTATGACAGAGTTGTACTTACTCTTAGTTGCGGGGCTCTAAAAGAGCGAGTCATCAAGCTTGATCTATGCCTTCTTGCTTAATGAACCAACAACCCTCTTTCCCTTAGCATTTGGTGCTGAGGATTTTGTAAACTGAGTCATTGTAGGCATGTGAGGTTCTCCAACAGTGGTTTTGATGCGCATCCTCTTAGACATTGTTGAAAAATCGTTTTAGAGAGAGATTTTGGGAAATGTTGAGTTTTCGACCGTGAAAATTTGAAAAATGGATGATTTAGGATAGGATTGAGATTTCTATAGAGTTGTTTTGAGAGATTTTGGACTGAAATCAAAGATTTTCTAGAAAGAGAAAGCTTAAGGTTTTCAAAAATGGCGTGAAAACTAAAAAATTTGAAGAGACTATTTATAGAATCGCAATACCAGTCGACTGGGTTAGGGTACCAGACGACTGGATCCTTCATAATTTTGATAATTTTTGACATACCAATCGATTGGATCGGGACACCAGTCGACTAGGTAAACTGGCCGAGAGGCACCAGTCGACTAGATGTACTATACTAGTTGACTGGGTGGCCACCAAAATTTCAAATTTTGGCTCCAAACAATGTCCTGTAGTACCAGTCAACTAGATGCCTTGTACTAGTCGACTGGTAAAATGGGCAGTGGGATACCAGTCAACTGGGGTCAATATACTAGTCGACTAGGTCTTTTAGAAAATTTAAGATTTTGAGCTCTATCTTGAAATTTTAGCATGGAATTGTTTATCTATGCCATCTTGAGTGAGAGATATATTAAATAAGAGTTAATACTCATTCACTAGATGTCATATATGCATATGATGAATGTTATTGCAATCAAGTATACATTTTATCATAGTCTAATCTTGCAAAAGCTATATTCACTTAAGGGTTTTGTAAGAATATCCGCTATTTGATCTTCTGGAGGAATTAATTCTAGTCTAATATCACCTTTTTAAGCATGGTCTCTTATGAAATGATGTCTTATTTCTATGTGTTTGGTTCTAAAATGCTGAATAGTGTTTTTGGTTAAGTTGATAGCACTAGTGTTATCACAATGAAATGATGTATCTTTAAAGTTCATGCCATAGTCTTCTAACTTTTGTTTCATCCACAATACTTGTGCATAAAAACTTTCGGCTGCTACATATTCCGATTCGGCGGTTGATAGTGCAACCGAATTTTTTTTCTTAGAGGTTAACATTGCACCTAAAAATTGGCATGTTCTACTAGTGCTTTTTCTATCTAGTTTACAACTCGCAAAATCAGCATCTGAATATCCTACAAGCTCAAAAGTTGATTTTATAGAATACCATAACCCTAGGTTTTGAGTCCTTTATAGATATCTAAGGATTCTTTTTACTACAATTACATGTGATTCTTTAGGATTAGTATGAAATCTAGCACACATGCATACATTGAACATTATATCAGGTCTACTTGTAGTTAAATAAAGTAAAGCTCCAATCATGCTTCTGTAAGTTTTAGTATCTACACACTTACCTTCCTCATCTATGTCAAGTTTTGTAGAGGTGCTTATAGGAGTGCCAATTGACTTTGAGCTTTCCATCCTGAGCCTCTTTAATAGGTCCTTGGTGTACTTTGATTGATTGATGAGGATGCCTTCTTTCAATTGTTTGATTTGAATTCCAAGAAAAGTAAGCTCTCCCATCATGCTCATTTCAAATTCACCTTGCATGCACTTAGAAAACTCTTGACACATAGATTCATTAGTAGCACTAAATATAATATCATCAACATGTATTTGGACTAGTAGTGTGTCATTTTTGTTAGTTTTTGTGAAGATTATTGTGTCTATTTTTCCTCTTGTGAAATTATTTTCAAGCAAAAACTTACTTTGTCTTTCATACCATGCTCTTGGAGATTGCTTCAACCCATAGAGAGGTTTAGAAAGCTTATAAACATGGTTTGGAAGACTAGAATTTTCAAATCCAAGAGGTTGCTCAACATACACCTCTTCTTCTATAAAGCCATTTAAAAAGGCGCTTTTTACATCCATTTGAAATAGTTTAAACTTATTAAAGCAAGAAAAGGCTAATAGCATATGAATAGCTTCTAATCTAGCCACGAGAGCATATGTCTCATAAAAATCTATTCCTTCTTCTTGATTGTATCCTTAGCAACTAGTCTAGCCTTGTTCCTAGTTACTATTGCATTTTCATCCATCTTATTTCTAAATACCCATTTAGTTCATATTATAGTGCGATTGTTTGGTCTAGGAACTAGATTCCATACTTTGTTTCTTTCAAATTGATTTATTTCTTCTTGCATAGCATTTATCCAATCAACATCCTTCTCGGCTTCTAAAAATGTCTTAGGTTCTACTTGAGATAAATAAGCTACACAATTGAAAATATTTCTAATAGAGGAACGAGTTCTTACCCCTTGTGAAGGATCACCAATCACTTGATCGATTGGATGATAATTCACATACCTCCAATCTTTGGGAAGACTATCCTCTTGTTGACTTATAGATGGTTAATCAAGATTGAAAGCATCAACCTCTTGGCTTTCTTGAGGTTGGTTTTCCTTCGGGTCAACAATGGGAGTAGGTGTTTCCAATCTTGGAATAAAATCTGCATCATCATTAAAAGAGACTACTCTACTACTAATTGGGTTAGACTCATCAAACACTACATGTACGGATTCTTTAACCACTAGAGTTCTTTTGTTAAAGACTCTATAAGGTTTACTAGAGGTTGAATATCATAAGAATATCCCGTCATCAGTCTTTAAGTCAAATTTACCGAAGTTAGTTTTATTGTTATTTAGGATAAAGCATTTACAACCAAAGGCACGGAAATAAGAGATATTAGGCTTTGTACCTTTCCATAATTCATATAGAGTTTTATTTAGCATATGCCTAATTAATACTCTATTTAAAACATAGCAAGACGTGTTTGTCACCCAAAAATATTTTGTAAAATTATTTTCATAAGGTATTGTTCTTGCAAATTCTTCTAGAACTCTATTTTTCCTAACTCCATTTTGTTGAGAAGTTCTAGGTGCTGAAAAATTGTGATCAATTCCATTTTCATCACAAAATTTTGAAAAGATTTGGTTTTCAAATTTCTTTCCATGACCATTTCTTATACTATAAATAAAAATTCCTTTTTCATTTTGAACATTTTTGCAAAAGTTCACAAATCCTATGTAAGCAATAAAAATAACAAAGGTATATCTTAAATAGGCATCAACAATAACAAGAGTATATTGATGGCCACCTAGACTTATGGTACTTATTGGACCAAACAAGTCCTTATGTAGAAGTTCCAATGGTCTAGTAGTTAAGACTATATTTTTTTATTTGAAAGAAATTCTAGTTTGTTTTCCCATTTGACAAGCATCACACAACTTATCCTTCTCAAATTTGATTTTTTGAAAGTCCAATGACTAAATCTGATGAGAATCAACAAGCACCGTTAAAAGATTAATTGCATGTTCCAGTTGGACCTATTACTGGAGCAAGATCCAACAAGATCAAAGAAGCACTTAATGAGCTGATTCAAGAGATTTGGGCTGATTAAAACCAATTATGATGATTTTGAAGTTTCAGATAATCAAGCCAATATTTTGAATGAATTTGCCAAGAAATGAATCAGCTTTTATTGGTCTTTATTATGTTGTCCAACATTTATTATGTTGTCTAGCATTTATTATGCTGTCTATAGTCTTTATTATGTTGTCTAGTATTTATTGTGTTGTCTCTAGTATTTATTATGTTGTCTAGAGTTTCTTTTAATGTAATTTCGTTTTCCTATGCTTAGAGGGTTGTTCTAAGCATTTATATAAGCTATTTGGCTTAAATGAAATAAAATAGAGAATTGAGATCTCTCAAGGTGTGAGGCTTGTTTCCTCTTTTGGTTCTGATGAGAACCTATGAACTTATCAAGGAATTGAGGATTTTTCCTTGTGGCGTTCATCTTCGACTCATCAATCAATCCTTCCATAATTGATTGTGGCGTCTTCATTATACCTAGGTCTTTGCTTCAATATAAGAAATGGGTCGCGGTGTCACATAAAATCTGTTTTCTAGACGATTTCTTGGGCAAGTATTCCAACATTGTTTGTTGGGTCTCAAAGAGTGTCAATGGGGTTCGCATCATTTGGTATCAGAGCCAGCTTCTAAAAATCAGATTTACTATCCTTTTATCTTTCATTTCTTGTAATCATCCTATCTTATTCCATTTGTGTTCATTCTCTTTCACTTGTTTTTATGTTGTACACCTAAAAATTTGAAGAAAAAAAACGTGGTAAAGGTCAAGAACTGCATGCGCCAGTGGATGATTCGAGGTCGAATCCTTTTGAAGAGAGGGGGAATGACGAGAATCAACAAGCACCATTAAAAGATTAATTGCATGTTCCAGTTGGACCTATTACTGGAGCAAGATCCAACAAGATCAAAGAAGCACTTAATGAGCTGATTCAAGAGATTTGGGCTGATTAAAACCAATTATGATGATTTTGAAGTTTCAGATAATCAAGCCAATATTTTGAATGAATTTTCCAAGAAGTGAATCAGCATTTATTGGTCTTTATTATGTTGTCCATCATTTATTATGTTGTCTAGTAGTTATTATGTTGTCTAGCATTTATTATGTTGTCTATAGTCTTTATTATGTTGTCTAGTATTAATTATGTTGTCTCTAGTATTTATTATGTTGTCTAGAGTTTCATTTAATGTAATTTCATTTTCCTATGCTTAGAGGATTGTTCTAAGCATCTATATAAGCTATTTGGCTTAAATGAAATAAAATAGAGAATTGAGATCTCTCAAGATGTGAGGCTTATTTTCTCTTTTGGTTCTGATGAGAACCTATGAACTTATCAAGGAATTGAAGATTCTTTCTTGTGGCGTTCATCTTCGACTCATCAAACAATCCTTTCATAATTGATTGTGGCGTCTTCATTATACAAAGGTTCTTGCTTCAATATAAGCAATGGATCGCGGTGTCACATAAAATCTGTTTTCTAGATGATTTCTTGGGTAAGTATTCCAACATTGTTTCTTGGGTCTCAAAGCGCGTCGATGAGGTTCACATCAATTTATTGTTTGTTGGGTCTCAAAGCGTGTCGATGAGGTTCACATTATTTATTGTTTGTTGGGTCTCAAAGCGTGTCAATGGGGTTCGCATCCTTTTATTGAAATGATTTTAAGCAAATCCATATTCACATGGTCAAGTCTTCTATGCCATAGCCATGGGTTTTCACTAAATGCGGGAAAACATTTTTCATTTTCCGAATGCAAAGATTTTAAATCAACTATATAGACATTTTCATGTCTATGGCCAACAAACCTGATCTTGTTACTCTTGATGTCTATAACTAGATAATGAGAGGTTTCAAATATAACTTTGTTGCCTTTATCACATAGTTGACTAATAGTAAGCAAATTTGGCTTAAGGCCTTGCACATATAATAGATGATCAATGGTTGAGAAATTGTTACCAGCTTTTTTATGGCCGATGATCTTTATCTTTATGTTAGCTCGACATGTCTGCCATCCCTTAGAGTTAGCTCTTTGAACATGCTTTAATCATCGATCATGTGCTTTGAGCATCCACTATCAAAGTACTAATCGTTACCTTTTTTGTTGTCGTGGAGACATATCTACATTACACAATGATACACAATTGCACTCTTAGGTACCCAAAAATTCTTAGGTCCTTTGGGGTTAGTTCTAGAAAATACGGTTCCTTTCGGGACCCATACCTTCTTAACATTATTGATAAGTGCTTAATATTCATATTTAAGCCCCTTAATTTACATTTGTTAAGCTCTTAGTTTGCATATTTTATTCTATTTTACTTCATTTTTGTATTTTCTGTGTTTTTATAGGTTTTTGGAAGAAATGAAGCATTTTGGAACTCAAAGAGTAAAACTGGAACTGGGGGCTGCAGAAGAGTGCGATCGAGCATAGTGCTTGGTGTGATCAAGCGCACAAGAACTCATGCACAGAAGGAGAAGGCTCAAGTGCAACCTTGGGCTCCAGTGCAAACTCATGCGATCGAACGCACACGCATCAGTAAAACATCAAAACAGCAGTTCCTATTTTGGAAAGTAGGGTTAGAGACTTGTTTTGGAAATTAGGGTTTCCAAATGTCCTTAGATCCCCATATATAGACTTTTAAAACACAGAAACAGTATCTCCCTTTTAGCTTAGTTTTTGTTCAGGGAGGCAGGAGGCCGGACGAGCCCGGAAGAGAGATTGTGGAGACAAATTGACGACTCTTCTCCATAGTGTTTTGGGTTTCTTCTTTCCTTTGTATTTTATTTTATGATGTTGTTTAGCATCACAACTATGTGTAACTAATTTTCTAGTAAGGGCTTGGTTGAAGCCCTAACTATGTTTACTCAATAATTCAGTATTGGCGCCTTTGCGATATTTGTGTTGTGATGCTTAACTTGATTAATGCTTTTTTTTTATTTAAATTCCTCATATGTGTTTGCTGATCAACATATGCATGTGGTATGGATTAGTTAGTTGAATCAATTTGGATGATTGAGTCCTAGGTTCAACAATAGTAACAAAAGATATCCACGCCGGATTCTTGGGTTAATCAACATAGGAAACCGGGAGTAGATACCATGCCCTAGGTCTCGTGTGGTTGTCGATTTCCACAGATCTTATGCTATCTTAAAGAACTACTCAGTATACACCATGTTGAATCCCTTAAGAAAGAAAAGAGTAAGAGTATATACCATGCCTAACTCGTTGCTTAGGGAAATCAATAGCTTAAGGAGTAGATACCATGCCCTTAGGTTGACACCCATTAGGTATTCATGACATGAGTAAAGCATTGGCATACTGTTTTGTTGTGGTAGCATGATTAGTGGTGGATATCAAGTCCCTATGCTTTTATCTTTATTAATTCCACCTCAATATATATTTCTCTTATTTTTATTGCAAAAGTAATTCTAAATCAAAATTTACTAATCCCTGTGGAGATGATCTTGCATTCGCACACTATGCTATTGTTGACCTTGTGCACTTGCAAGTAAAACAAGTCCGATTATTCGCTTATTTATTTAGGTAGATAATCGCACAAGTTTTTTGGCGCCGTTGCCGGGGATTGCACTAAATTTATTTTTAGAATTATTTTCATTAGTAATTTTTATTTTTATTTTTATTTTTTCTGTTCTATTTATATTTTCTTTATCTAACAACCTTAATTTTTTTTCATCTTTTCGTTTTCTCTTTTTTTGTTTTTGTTCAGGTGTTCAGCAGAGGAGTTTTTGTCCTCATTGCACTCGAGCGCACTAGTGTAGCGCTCGAGCGTAGGAAGAACAGCGATCGAGCACAGTTCAGGGTGCGCTCGAGCGCAGAAGGTCTAGAGAGTACCCGAGCAGCAGTACTGAAAACTGCTGCACTGAAGCGGTTCAACTGATTCATGCACAGGCTTTGATCAAGAAATCCAACCTTCTTTCCACTTAATACAGAGCAAGGAGTAAAGAGCAATGACATGTATGAAGTGAACTTAACTGGTGGATTTCCAAATTGGTTGGCTGAATAGAAAAAAAGATAGATATGCTTGTAAAAGCCATGACTGCGCAGAACGTCTCATCTAGTCCAAGAGCCAAACAACTCCAGGTATGTGCTATATGTTCTCGTTTTGCTCACACTACTGACACTTGCCCTGTGTATTCATCTGCAGATCAAGAGCGAGCAAATTATGTGGGACCGAACAACTAAAACATATATGCAAATACCTATAATCCTGGACGGCAGAACCACCCCAACCTCTGATGGAGCAACAATCAAAATGCCTTGAACCTTCAAGGACAGCAAAGAAACTCCCAACAAGCAGCTCGAATAGTTTCGAAATCAAAGGAGAGTGACCTAGAGAGTCTTGTGATGCAATTGGCAACTCAGCAACAACAGCTGATAGCTTCATAAGAATAGTTCATAGTAGAAACAAGACAATTCCGGACTGAGCGAAGGCGAATCACTGCAAAGCATAAGCAAGCCATTCAAAGACTAGAAGTCTAAGTGGGGCAATTGGCTAAGGAGCTAAGTGAAAGAAAACAGGGAGAATTTCCAGCCCAAACAATACCCACTCTAGGTGTTGTTGAGCAAGCTTTTCAGTTCCATCACATTGATCCATTGGAGACCACCCCTACCCTTAGTTTCACAAGATCGAATATAAAGGCAGCATTTGAGGATGTTACTGATGATATCATTGAAACTGTGCACCTCTTTGAGGCCACTCCAAAGCATCCAAGTAAGTATACCGATCCATTTGAAATTCTTTTGCCTACTAATACTACTTTTTTCCATTCTATTGTCCAGGCACCAAATTTGGAGTTGAAGCAACTGCCAAAGCATTTGACTTATGCTTATATGGGAGAGAATAAGACACTACCTGTGCTAGTTGCTGTCAATCTTAGTTTTGGGGAAGAATAAGGCTTGGTCCGGCTAAAGACATTAAACTTAGAGCTCATGGGAGGCACCCCACAGCTTATCCTTTTATTTTTTTTTTATTGTTTTTCATATTTATTGTTATTTATTTATTTTTCATACTTTTTATTTTCCTGTATTATGTTAGTTTTTCTTTTTTAGGGATAATGTATGCATCCGTTCAAGTTTGGGGGGTGTGCTATGAGCCATGCCGGCCCAGCTAGTTCTCCATCTCCCAGGTCAGATCTTTCCATGTTATTCACACATTGGGGACAATACGTAATTTAAGTTTGGGGGTATAGGAGACACATTCACACACTTGTCCCATTTTTTTTGAAAAGATAAATGCATATTCATATTATATTGAAAATTTTTGTTGATCTAAACGAATACTGTGATATGATTTCATCAGTGAGCTTAAAATCCTAAACACATTAGCTGATAATAGAGTTTTAAGGTGTAGTTACCTACTTTTTGGCATTTAAGAAATCACAAGTTTGATCTAATCTGACACAAGCACATTAACATATAATTGCGTGGGGTATGACATATAATTTCTATATGTATGTTTCCATGGCTTAACTGTAACCGGATGACTTGTCAGATGAACAGTTTGGCATAGAAAAGTGAAAAGATTTTTATTGCACAAAAAGAGAAAAAATGCTCATAAAGATCATTAAATAAAGTTTCCACTGAGTAACTGGACTTCTTGCCTCAGTAAGCAACGAGTGTTCACGTCAAAAGGTGAGGATTTTGCTTGGAAGCATTGAGACCAGTTAGTTTTGTAGCCTTTTTGACTCGAGTTAGTAAGTTCTTAGGGGTTTCTTTACACTTAATGCCCTAAAACCATCTGGTTTGGGATTCATTGGCTAAATACTCGCTACATGGGTCAATTAGAAAGCTTAATGGAACTCAACATGGCAAAAAGATCATGATAAAAGAAAAAGAAAAGAAATAAAACTATTCCATTATTGTTCATTCTAATAGGGAATTCGATGAATGTTAAGACACCGAAACACTATACATTGGAATCATTTGGAAGCTTCATCTTTTATGTGCTAGTTCACCATACACTGATTCAGACTTTTGATGCCTTAGCTTGCCTCTTGTAAGTAATTAAAATTTAAAACTCCTATTCATTGCGAAGATGGATTTGTATTTTAAGCTTGCTCTTGAATATGTATAATGATTTTGTGTGAGACTTAAATTTTCGGATACCATGAATGATGATTTATCTTTGCGTCTTTATTTTTCATTTAGTTTTTAGTTCCGTATTGCTAAGGGACTAGCAATATGTAAGTTTGGGGGTGTGATAAGTGTTTAAATATTCATATTTAAGCCTCTTAATTTACATTTGTTAAGCTCTTAGTTTGCATATTTTATTCCATTTTACTTCATTTTTGTGTTTTCTGTGTTTTTATAAGTTTTTGGAAGAAAGGAAGCATTTTGGAACTCAAAGAGCAAAATTAGAACTGGAAGCTGCAGAAGAGTGCGATCGAACACAGTGCTTGGTGCGATCGAGCGCACAAGAACTCGTGCGGACAAGAAGAAAGCTCGAGTGCAACCTTGCACTCTAGCGCAAACTCATGCGATCGAGCGCACACGTATCAGTAAAACATCAAAACGGCAGTTCCTATTTTGGAAAGTAGGGTTAGAGACCTGTTTTGGAAATATGGGTTTCCAAATGTCCTTAGAACCCTATAAATAGACTTGTAAAACACATAAACAGTATCTCCTTTGTAGTTTAGTTTTTGTTCGGGGAGGTCAGACGAGCTCGGAAGAGAGATTCTGGAGACGAATTGACGACTCTTCTCCATAGTGTTTCGGGTTTCTTCTTTCCTTTGTATTTTATTTTATGATGTTTTTTAGCATCATAACTATGTGTAACTAATTTTCTAGTAAGGGCTTGGTTGAAGCCCTAATTATGTTTACTCAATAATTCAGTATTGGCGCCTTTGCGATATTTGTGTTGTGATGCTTAACTTGATTAATGCCTGTTTTTATTTAAATTCCTCATATGTGTTTGCTGATCAACATATGCATGTGGTATGGATTAGTTAGTTGAATCAATTTGGATGACCGAGTCCTAGGTTCAACAATAGTAACAAAAAATATCCATGTTGAATTCTTGGGTTAATCAACATGGAAAACCGGGAGTAGATACCATGCCCTAGGTCTCGTGTGGTTGTCGATTTCCACAGATCTTATGCTCTCTTAAGGAACAACTCAGTATACACCATGTTGAATCCCTTAAGAAAGAAAAGAGTAAGAGTAGATACCATGCCTAACTCGTTGCTTAGGGAAATCAATAGCTTAAGGAGTAGATACCATGCCCTTAGGTTGACACCCATTAGGTATTCATGACATGAGTAAAGCATTGGCATACTGTTTTGTTGTGGTAGCATGATTAGTGGTGGATATCAAGTCCCTACGCTTTTATTTTTATTAATTCCAACTCAATATATATTTCTCTTATTTTTATTGCGAAACTAATTCTAAATCAAAATTTATCAATCTCTGTGGAGATGATCTTGCATTCACACACTATGCTATTGTTGACCTTGTGCACTTGCAAGTAAAACAAGTCTGATTATTCGCTTATTTATTTAGGTAGATAATCGCACAACAATTATAAGGTGCTTTATAATTATAGACATGTTGATGATACATAATCCTATGATAATAGTTATTGAAATTTCTAGGATTTCTTAATTGTGCATGTTTATGGTTCGTTGGATAAGCATTCCTAGGATATATGTTTCTATGATTAAAGTTATGAACATGCATGTTATTACTAGAAAATATATGATGGCAGCTCCTAGGATGTGCACTTGTTGTGTGAGCATACATATTATTTCTAGAATACACATGATGGTTACTCCAATTATGTGTATTTCTAGTATATGCATTTCTTGAATGATCATTCCTAGCATTTGCATTTCTTGAGTGAGCATACATATATGCATGAGTATTTCTAGGATGCTTAATTCTAGAATATGCATTAGAATTTAAATTCACATTCTTAGACCTTTTAGCATATATTGAAAGAGTACTTTTAATCTTGCTAGAGGTCTTGGAAGTAGAGGCTCCATTCAAACATGTTGTTTTCATTAACAAAGTCTCTTTAGACTTTTGCTTGCCCAATGGAGAATAACCTAAGCTAGATTTTCCTTCATTTAACCTTTTGCTAGATAGCACTTTATCTAGCTTTTCTTTTCTAAGCATAAGTCTAGATATGGTGCTATTCAATTCCAATATTTTCTTCTTTAAATTTTCATTTTCATTTTTTAGAAAATCTTGTGAAGAATCATAAAGCAAGGCCGATATTTTTTATTTTTCTTCTTTTAAGTCTTCCATCTCTTTGGAAAGAGATGAGACTTCCTTTTTTAGGATGATATTCTTAGAATTGAATTTCTTTAATTCTTTATGCATCTCATTTATAACTTCAATTAACTATTCACTACTATTAACAATGTTATTATTAGAAGGGGAAGAAGTTGATACCTCATTCTCATCGTCGATTGCCATTAAGCATAGGTTAGCAATCTCCTTGTATCCAACTTCATTGCCCAAAGTTTCTTCCTCTTCATCATCGCTCCATGTTGTTGCAATCATAGCTTTCTTTTTAAAGCTCTCATATGGTTTGCTTGTTATTATACAATTGGCCTTGATGTGACCAAGCTTCTTGTAACTGTAACACACAAGAGGATCCCTTTTTGGAGTGGAATCTTTTGTGTAAGGTTTCTTACTCTTTTTCAAGAACTTGTGAAATCTTTTGGTGATTAAGGCCATCTCACCATCTTCTTCGCTGCTCTTATTCTCCTATTCTTTTTCTTCCTCTTTGTTACTTGTAAAGGCCTTGAGAGCAATCATCTTTTTCTTGTTCTCGTCATCATTGACAATGGGATTCATTTCCTCCATCCCGTATGTCAATAGTGATCCGAGTAGTGTTTCGACATCAAGTTTGTCGAGATCTTTGGCCTCTGTGATGTCCGTCTTCTTTGCTTTCCAAGTGGATGGCAAAGACCTTAAGATCTTCCTTGTTAGTTCAAACTCCTCCATGTTCCTACTAAAAAACTTTAAGCCGTTAACAAAAATTGTGAAACGTGAGTGCATTTGAGAAATTGTTTTGTTAGGAGACATTTTGAAAGATTCATACTCGGACACTAGTATATAGATTTTTGATTTTTTAACTTCGCCAGTGCCTTCATATATGACTTATAGTTTGTCCCAAATCTCCTTACGTGAAACACATGCATAAACTTTATTATACTCAGAGATATCTAAAGCACAATGTAAAATATTAGTGGCTCTACTATTTAGAGACATCATTCTACAATCCTCTTTATTGAACTCAGTTTTGAGTTTAGCCATTGTATGATTGATTTCTCTAATAGTTGGTTCCTTTGTAGGAATTCTAGGTCCTTCCTCAATGACTCTCCATAGATTGTAATCTTTTCCTTCGAAAAAAATTTTCATTATATTTTTCCAGTAATTATAGTTGGAGCCATTCAACAAAGGAGGCCTAGTATAGGAATGCCCTTTAGTATAGCTATTTGATGCCATCTGATCAACTCAAGGGTTTTAAGCCTGAAATTGAGTAAGAAGCTCTGGTACCAATTTTAAGCCGAGGTTCAAACCCAAGAGGGGGTGAATTGGGCTTTAAAAACTTTTGCTGATTAACTTGCACGTTTTTAAATAGTTAAATACACAAAACACCCAATCAAATAATATGCTTGAAAGTAAAGAGTTTAAGAAAAAGAAAGTGCAAACTCTGTTTATAGTAATTCGGCAATATCGGATTCCTTTCGACCCTACGTCCACTCTCTTCAAGGAACCTCCTTGAAATAATCAACTAAAACTTTAGTCATACAACTTTACCGGTGTTGCACAAACCTTATAACCAATCTCTTTCTCACAAAAGCTACAATGAAGTGTTTAATCCTAAATAATCTAAGAGTTATACCAACTCTTTCACTTTACAATAAATGAAATTTGTTGTAAAGTAAATAGTAAAGAGACAGCAATAAGTGTTTTTACAAATGAACAATAACTCTCTTTCAAGAACAAGCTTGAAGAATGGCTCAACAAGAAATTTTTCAAAGCTTTTGAGAATTAATGAGCTATCTTGTGAATTGAATGTGTTCTCTTCTTGTTTTAAATGCTCATTGAAGTGGGTTTATATAGTCTTGAATCAATATGGTCGTTTGACACATACTTGGTAGGTTTAGGGCATTAAATGCTCAAGTCCTGCATCTCAAACGGTTATATTTTCGAATTACCAGTCGATTGGGTCCTTGTACCAGTCGACTGGGTCAAGTGAAGAATTTTCACTTTTTAAGCTGAGGGAGAGTACCAGTCGACTGGTGTTGTGCGATAATATACCTAAATAAATAGGTGAATAATCGTACTTTGTTTTACTTGCAAGTGCACAAGGTCAATAGTGTAGCATAGTGTGCGAATGCAAGATCATCTCCACAGGGATTGGTAAAGTTCGATTCAGAATTATATTTGCTATGTAAAAAGATAGAAATAATAAACTGAAGGATGATTCGATAATAATAAAGACATAGGGCTTTGATATCCACCACTAGTCATACATTCTCGATTTTGTATAAGGTATCAGTGCTCTAGCCTTATTATGTGTACCTACTGGTTGCCAACCTAAGGGCATGGTATCTACTCCTTAAGCTATTGATTTCCCTAAGCAATGAGTTAGGCATAGTATCTACTCTAACTCTTTTCTTCCTTAAGGGATTCAGCATGGTATCTGCTTGAGTTATTCCTTAAGAAAACATAGGTACTGTGGAAATCGACAACCACATGAGACATAGGGCATGGTATCTACTCCTGGTTTCCCATGTTGATTAACCCGGGTATCCGGATAAGATGGTCCCTTGTTACTGATGTTAGACCCAGGACTCGGTCATCTAAATTGATCTAACTAACCCATCCATACCACATGCATACGTTGGCCTTACACATACATATGAGGAATTTAAATAAGCATAGGCGTTAATCAAGTTAAGTAACATAATAAGCTATGCAAAGATTTAATCAATGAATAAAAATATGGGAATGCATAACTAGGGCTTCAATCGAGCCCTATAAGAGAGTTAGTTACACATACTAACTAAAGTAAACATAATTAAACAAAACATAAGGGAGAAGAATAAACCCGAGAGAAGAGGCGTCAATTCTCTCCCAAGCTCTCCACTCCAAGTAAAAGAAAAGAGAAAAGTGTTTTCTATCTAAGGTGTGTTTTTGTGTGTGAGTTACAAGTGTATTTATAGGTCTTTGAGAAGTCCTAATAGACCCATGAGTCCTAAACTTTCCTAAACCGACAATCCTAAACCTTCCTAAAACGAAAATCTTGTACTTTCCAAAATAAGGTTTTGCAGTTTACTGTTCACGCCCGTATATGTGCGCTCGATCGCAATGTGCGCTCGATCGCATGTGTCTTTGCGCTCGATCGCAATGTGCGCTCGATCCTACAAGTGTGCGCATGATCGTATGTGCGCTCGATCGCATTGCATGTGCACTCGATCGCACTTTGTCCAGAAAGTGCTCCAGGGCTTCTAGATTTCTTCCTTAAAGTGCCAAAACTGCTTCTTTTTCTCAAAGACCCTATAAAAACATGTAAAACACACAAATGGAGTAAAAGATACCAAATTAATGTAATAAAGGATCTAACAGGTGTAAATAAGGGGGCTTAAATATGTATATTTAAGCGTCTATCACACCCCCAAACTTATATATTGCTAGTCCCTTAGCAATACTAAATTAAAAACTAAAACAGAAATATAGATAAATCCAATGTTCATAATGTCAATAAAAAATCTAGATTTTACACAAAACAATGATGCGCATATATCTGCAATGAATAAGAGTTTTGAACGTAAATCATATTCACTAGGTATTCTAAGATATCACAAGTTTGACTTCGGTGTGTGGTGATCAGCACATAAAAGATTGAGTTTCCAAGAAATTCAAATGGGTAGTGTTTCGATGACTCAAGATTCACCAAACTTCCTATTAGAGTTAACAAATATGGCATAGACTTTTATTTGCGAGATTTTTGCCAAGTTAGTTCCCTTAAGCTTTCTTGATGACTCGTGTAACGAGTGTTTGGCCAATGACTCCCAAACCAGATGGTTTTAGGGCATTAGGTGTAAAGACACCCCTAAGGACTTACTGGCTCGAGTCAACAAGGCTATGAAACTAACAGATTTTTATGCTACTATTTAGAATTTTCCACCTTTTGACGTGACACTCAATGCTTACTGAGGCAAGAGGACCAGTTACTCAGCGGAAGATTTGTTTTTATTGATCATTAGGAGTATTTTTTTTTTTTTTTTTTTGAGCACGAATCAATCTTTTCTATTTTTATATGCCAAAATGTCAATCTAATAGGTCATCTAGTTCACAGTCAAGCAAAAGAAATATACCAATCCAAATATCATGTCATACCCCACACAGCTATGTGCTAATGTGCTCGTGATAGTTCAAGTTAAACTTGTGAATTCTTAAATGCCAAAAGGGCAGTGATCTAGGTTCAAAACTTGTTTATTGGCCTATATGTTCAAAGTGTTAAGCTCACTGATGAAGTCAAATCATAACGTTTTGTTTAGATCACAAAAAAAAAGTTTATTGGACAGAATGAACATGCATTTATCTATGAAAATAACAACAAAACTAAAAATGTAGGACATAGTGTAGTGTGTGAATGTGTCCCCATACCCCCAAACTTAAAATGCACATTGTCCCCAATGTGTAAATAGCATGGAAAGATCTGACCTGGGAGATGGAGAGCTATATGGCTGGCATGGCTTGTAGCACGCCCCTAAACTTCAACTGGATACACTAACACTGTCCTTGAAAAAGAAAGAAAAGTAAACATAAAATGGAAAACAAGTACTAAAAACAAAATAATAAACAAGTAAAATACTAATAACTATAAAAAGGATATGCAGTGGGGTGCCTCCCATGAGCGCTAAATTTTTTGTCTTCAGCCAGACGTGATACTCTCTCACTGCTGATCATCAGGTGGTGCAGTCGGAGAGGTACCGGGTGCTGAAGGTAGGCGATCAAGTATGGCCTGCAGCATGGCCTCCTGGCGTGTAAATCGTGCCTCCAAACTGTCGATGCGCTGATGTACAAGAGTGGTGACGGCAGCGACCTCGCCTCGGAAGGAGGATAGCTCAGCTAAGAAGTGCTGGCACTCGGTGGGTCCTATATCCGAATGGTCCTCCTCCCGTACCGGGCTCATGACAGGGGCCTCGGTCTCCATGTGATCCTCTTCTACTCGCTCAGCTGCTGGAGCAGGAACTGGGGGACCTCGTGGCATGTGTGATATGCTTTGTGTCCACTGAGCCTGCCCAAAGATAGGATGTTCTCGTACTGGCCCGTCACTGTGGGTCCCTTTAATCCCCTTCTTCTTTAGGATGGAGGTGAGTAGGAACGGGAAAGGGAGTCCCCAAGCATTGGCCGTGGTAGTCTGACGGCCATGTACGTGATCCCAGAACTTGTGCAGTTGGCTCCAAATGACAGACGGGATGGAGTACCAGTGGCCTCTATGGAAGGCGTATAATGTCTGAAGAAACTGGTCTCGCCACTGTGTCTTGTGCCCCAACGGACACACATTACGCTGGAGGATCGTATCGATGAGCCATAATCTAGGGGGTAGCTTGGATCGGTCGGCCGTATTGTTATGCCTGTCGGCATACTGGCCAGCGCACATATCCATGATGATCTCGGTCAAGGCAAATGACTCCGGCTGCTCCTCAATATCAGTGCCATCCGGAGGGGACTCATCCGTGCAATGAAGAGCAGTGGCGATATCGGTACTGGTCACCTCGATGGGCGTGCCCCTAACTGAAGAGGTGAGGACCCCCGGTCTGCTGCAGTCAAAAGATAAATGCTCATAAAACTGCACTACGAGCTGGGAGTAGGCAGTGGAGCACACCGGCTTAAACAGCCTCTTCAACCCTCGGAGTCGGAGTGCTTGGACGGCCCATTGTGTGGCATCCATGTGTTGGAATATGTCGTCGATGGCGAAAGCGGTCTCGAACAACAACTCCCGTTGCTCGATGCTGGGCCGAGATGAGGAGGCACGACTGCTGGAGGCGCCAGACGTGGAAACAGATGGTTGAGACATGCTGGTGCTTGGCTTCTGGCTGATTTGCGATCGATCTTAGTGGTGTGCGCTCGATCGCACACTGTCTATGTGCTCGATCGCACCTACCGTGCGCTCGATAGCACCCGATCAGGATTTACGTCGAACAGCTTATGTGCACCAAACAGGCAAGCTATGGTTTTTCAATGTGGAACTCGTTCCTACCCCTCCTGCAACCAAACAACCATACAATCAAACACACAGTAATGTATATGTAAAATGAATTCACAGTTTCTATTTAAAATTCGTGTATGTGTGCAATACCTTGTGCAATGTTTGACGGAATGTGAATAGGGAGGGGGGTTGACGGCGGTGCTGGTGGAGGACGGTGGTGAGGGTAAGGTGATGATGAGGTGTTGTGGTGGTTGGGTGTGAGGTAGGGTGATGTGGGTAGGGGTGTTGTGTGCGAGTGAGAGTGAGAGCAAATGTGTAGGGGGCGAGTGAAGTGAGTGAGGGAAGTGAGTGAGTGAGTGAGTTCAATTTTATAAATGTCTCTGCCTCGATTGCACTGGATCGCACACGGGGTGCGCTCGATCGCACTCGTGCGCTCGATTATGTTTTTAGGACACGTTCGATCGCACTCTTGCGCTCGATCGCACTGAAGGGTGCGATCGATCGCAAGTGTGGCATATAAGTATAATTAAAAACTTACCTTAGCAAAAAGAATGACTAATTGAAACAACACAACCTTACCAGTTGTTAGTGGCTTCAGTACCACTAACCTTACCAGAGGTGCTTGAGCTTAATAGATGATCAAATTTTTACTTTGCTCAAGCACTCTCGTGCGACCGTGCTAGTTGTTTGGAGGGAAGCACCTAGAGCCCACCTCGTGGAGCTCTAGTGCCTGTGTTTCAGCTGTATCCTGGACTGATTCAAGTGCCAAGTCTTCATTTCTTGGAAGGAATTTAGTGTCAAGGTATGGCTTGGCTCTGTGTCCATTGATTGTAAAAGATTGATTTCTGTTGGGACCACAGACTTCTAATGCCCCATGAGGGAAGACCTTGGTGACCATGTACGGACCATACCATCTGGATTTCAGCTTGCCTGGTGTTGTGAGTTTTAAATTACTCGCAAGCACACGAATCGTTTGCAGTATAGTGTTGTGCGAGTGCGAGGTCGAATCCACAGGGAATTGCGTTGTGAAAATATAATTTTTAATCTAAATTAATTCTATCTTAACCTAGTTCCGAATTTTGAATGATAATTTGCAAAACAGATTAAAACTAAATTAAATTGATTTAAAATCTAATAATAAAAAGCACTAAGGTTTCCGAATCCACCCCACCGAAGTTAAGCATACATGTTCTAAAAATATAGCCTATCAAAACATTCAATGAATCCAACTATAAGACAAAAAACAAAGAATATCCCAACTAAACCAAAAGCCCCCGATGTATCCGCTCTTAACAAATCACAAAGGGAATCCAATTTAATCGAAAAGCATTCAATGTATCCATCAGATGAAACACAAAGAAAATCCAACAGACAATTTAAACTCAATCAATTATAAGATTAACTCAAATAATTGACAGAACATTTATACTAAAAATTGTCAGATTTGTACAAGCAAATCTGAACTACTACGCCAAACAACGGCGGGGCTTCATCTTCAACCTTAGCTGAAGAGTCTAGCCACTCATAACTATAAAACTATAATAACAAGTGCTAAACATTTAAACTAAAACAACTGAATATAAAGAAATAAATAAACAACTTTACATGGGAGAAATTCCACTTGCTGCCGGGCGGCGCTTCCCCTCGTGGTAGCAATGCCTTCAGGATCCACTAGAATGTTGGCGGACGTCCACCGGTAAACGCCAAAGTGGCTTAGGAATTGTACACTGAATGATGAAGCCAAATGGTGTTTATATAGGGGAAGACCCGGAGTAATGTGGCTTGCAGAAACGATGTGGGATACTAGCCCGAGTGCGCTCGATCGCAGTGTTGTTCAATCGATCGCAGGTACGATCGATCGCATGTCTTGTGCGAACGATCTCATGTGCGCTCGATCGCATGTCTGCTGCGATCGAGCGCAGATGCACTGAACTTCAAATATTTCGATGTGGGATGTTGACCATGCGCTCGTTCGTAGGCAGGTGCACTCGATCGCATATCTCGTGCGATCGATCGCAATGTCTCCAGAAGCTTCAAATCTCCTGAAATGCTTCATTTTCTCCACAAAGCTGTAAAAACACACAAAACACAAGAAAGATGTAAAATAAAGTAAAATACTACTAACTAAGAGCATAACAAATATAAGTTAAGGGTATAAAATATGCAATATTTAAGACTCATCAAATGCCCCCAAACTTATATTTTGCTAGTCCCTTAGCAAAACAAAATAATAGGCTCAATGAAAAACAAAGAACATAAAGATAAAGTCATCACTCATGGTATCCAAAAATTTAAGGAGCACACATCACCATAATATTTCTTCATGAGCAAGCTTAAAAAGGTAAACCCATCTTCGCAATGAATAGTAATGTTAAAATCTAATTACTTACAAAAGGCAGGATAAGGCATCACAAGCTTGAATCAGTGTAAGGTGAATTAGCATATAAAAATGAAGCTTCCAAGTAACTCTAATGTGTAAGGTCTCCATGTCTCAAGATTCATCGGATTTCCCATCAAAATGAACGAAAAAGGCATAGTATGTTTTTTTTTTTTTTTTTTTTAATAAGGCACGGCTATGTTTAGTTCCCTTAAGCTTTCTAATTGACCCATGTAGCGAGTGTTGAGTCAATGACTCCCAAACCAGATGGTTTTAGGGCATTAGGTGTAAAGACACCCCTAAGGACTTACTAACTCGAGTCAAAAAGGCTACGAAATTAAACCGACCTTAATATTACCAAGCAAAATTTCACCTTTTGACGTGAACACTCACTGCTTACTGAGGCAAGAGGTCCAGTTACTCAGCGAAAAGTTATTGATAATTTTTTTTTTTTTTATGCCCAAGTGTTCATCCAACAAGTCATCCAGTTTCAGTTAAGATAAGGAAAAATACACATTAAAATCACGTGTCATACCTCACATAATTTGTGCTAATGTGCTCGTGTTAGATTAGATCAAACATGTGAATTCTCAAAATGCCAAAAGTAAGTAACTAAATTTTAAAAATTTATCACCAGATCATGTGTTCAAAATGTTAAGCTCACCAATGACATCACATCACAGAAAATGTTTAGATCAACTAAAATTTCACGATAACATGAGCATGCATTTATCTCTATGACATAAAGACAACAAATTAGGACAAAGTGTGTGATGTGTCTCCCATATCCCCAAACTTAAATTACACATTGACCTCAATGTGTGACTAATATGGAAAGAGCTGACCTGAGATATGGAGAACTATCTGGACTGGTATGGCTCATAGCATACCCCCAAACTTGAACTGAAGTACGCTTTGTCCCTGAAAAATAAAAACTGGAAAACAAAAAATACTGGAAACAAACGTTAATCATAAAAATACAAAATAATAGATAAACAAAAAAAAAAGATAAGCTGTGGGGTGCCTCCCATGAGCGCTAAGTTTAACGTCTTCAGCCAGACTCTTCCTAGAATACGACACTCAATCTGATTAACTAGGATCCTCCAACAGTATCGTCTCAATGTCCGTACTCCTCAACTCTAAGAATGGTTTTAGCCTCTATCCATTTACCTTGAACGTATTACCATTCTTAGGATCCTCAATCTCGATGGCCCCATAAGGAAAAACCGATCGAATAATGAACGGGCCTGACCATCGGGATTTGAGCTTGCCTGGAAAAAGATGCAGGCGTGAATTATAAAGAAGAACATTCTGACCCGGCTCAAAAGCTCGTCTCAAAATGTTTTGGTCATGAGTCTTCTTCATTTGTGCTTTGTATGATCGAGCACACTTATATGCATCATTCCGCAGCTCCTCCAATTCATTGAGTTGGAGCTTCCGTTGTGAGCCAGCCTTGGAAAGATTGAAATTTAGTTGCTTGACAGCCCAATACACACGATGCTCTAATTCAACCGGAAGGTGACATGCCTTTCCGTATACAATGCGATAGGGAGACATGCCAATTGGCGTCTTGAAGGCTGTCCGATATGCCCACAGTGCATCCATCAATCGCAGAGACCAATCCTTTCTATTAGGGTTCACAGTCTTTTCCAAAATTTGTTTGATCTCGCGATTTAAAATTTCCACTTGACCACTCGTCTGTGGGTGATACGGGGTGGCAACTTTGTGCGTGATACAATATTTCTTCATCAACTGCTCAAAGATCTTGTTGCAAAAGTGCTTACCTCCATCACTTATGATTGCTCGAGGCGTACCAAAACGAGCAAAAATAGTGTCTTTCAAGAACTGGATCACAACTCTGTGGTCATTGGTCTTGCACGCAACGGCCTCCACCCACTTGGACAGATAGTCCACAACAACTAGAATGTATAAGTAGCCAAAGGAGTTTGGGAATGGTCCCATGAAATCAATGCTCCACACATCAAAAATCTCAACAATCAGAATAGGGTTGAGGGGCATCATATTTCTCCTAGAAAGACTTCCTAGATTTTGGCAACGCTCACAAGATATACAGTAGGTGTGAGAGTCCCGAAACAGGGTAGGCCAATAAAATCCACACTGCAAAATCTTTGCAGCGGTCTTTTTAGCACTAAAATGGCCTCCACATGCATGATCATGACAAAAGGCGATGATATTAGATTGGTCATGCTCAGGAATACACCGTCTAATGATCTGATCAGGACAATACTTGAACAGGTAAGGATCGTCCCAGAAAAAGTGTTTTACCATGGCCAAAAATTTTGATTTATCTTGCCTCCCCCAATGCAAGGGCATGTGTCCGGTGACAAGATAGTTCACTATGTCAGC
Source organism: Bretschneidera sinensis (assembly GCA_023935145.1). Lineage (NCBI taxonomy): Eukaryota > Viridiplantae > Streptophyta > Magnoliopsida > Brassicales > Akaniaceae > Bretschneidera > Bretschneidera sinensis. The sequence continues at coordinate 54,079,419 of CM043699.1, forward strand.
AAACCATGGTGCGGGACTGTGAGCAATATGCATCAATTGCTCATCAGGAAAGGTCTCAGAAATGGGAATGGCAGCCTCACTGAATTCCACAATCAATCTAGACAAATGGTCACCCACCACATTTTCCGAACTTTTCTTATCCCGAATCTCAATGTCGAACTCTTGATGTAGCAAGATCCATCGGATAAGACGAGATTTAGCATCTTTTTTAGAGAAAAGATACTTCAATGCAGCATGGTCCGAGTAGATAATGACTTTAGATCCTAACAAGTAGGATCTGAACTTGTCTAAGGCAAAAACGACTGCAAGCAACTCCTTCTCAGTGGTAAAATAATTGAGTTGTGCGTCGTTTAGAGTTCGACTTGCATAATTGATAGCATGGGGAAGTTTATCAACACGTTGCCCCAAAACAACTCCAACAGCATAGTCTGATGCGTCACACATAATCTCAAAAGGCACATCCCAGTTAGGTGGCTGAATAATGGGTGTGGACGTCAGAATTTTCTTCAGATCCCCAAATGCTTTCTTACAATCCTCATCAAATAGAAATGGGGCATCTTTTTGCAACAACTTGCACAAGGGCCTGGCGATTTTGCTGAAGTTCTGGATAAATCGCCTATAGAAACCTGCATGGCCCAGAAAAGATCGAACCTCTTTCACCGTACGTGGGGGTGGAAGGCTGGAAATCAAATCCACCTTCGCTTTATCGACCTTAATCCCTCGATGAGATACGATATGCCCCAGTACAATTCCTTGCTTAACCATAAAATGACACTTCTCCCAATTAAGCACCAGGTTCTTCTCCTTGCACCGTACCAAAACCAAAGAGAGACGGTGCAGGCACTCCTCAAATGTTGAACCGAAGATGGAGAAGTCGTCCATGAAAATCTCCAAGAACCGCTCTACCATGTCAGAGAATATACTGACCATGCACCGCTGAAAAGTGGCGGGTGCATTGCATAACCCAAAGGGCATGCGACGGTAGGCGAAGGTCCCAAAAGGATAGGTAAATGTTGTCTTCTCCTGATCTTCAGGGTCCACGGGGACCTGGTTATATCCAGAATAACCATCCAAAAAGCAATAATACTCGTGCCCAGCCAAACACTCCACCATCTGATCAATAAATGGAAGTGGAAAGTGATCCTTCCTTGTGGCACTGTTCAGCTTATGGTAGTCTATACACACTCTCCACCTAGACTGCACACGAGTTGGCACCAACTCGTCGTCCTTATTCTTTACTACCGTTAACCCAGCTCGCTTGGGCACGACATGAATGGGGCTCACCCACTTGCTATCAGAGATGGGATAAATGATCCCTGCATCTAACAGCTTAATAACCTCTGCCCTCACAACCTCTTGCATAGTAGGGTTGAGCCTTCTTTGCGGCTCCCTCGATGGCTTAGTATCTTCCTCCAAATGTATCCTGTGCATCACCACCGAGGGGCTGATTCCCTTAATATCCTCAATGGTCCAGCCGATAGCTTCCTTGTGCTCTCTTAAAACATCTAATAATTTCTCATCTTGAGCCTCTCCCAAATCTGAAGCTATTATCACAGGCAAACAATATGCTGGACCCAGGAACTTATACTTAAGATTATCCGGTAAAGGCTTAAGTTCCTTCTTTTGAGGTTCTGGTGACACCTTCTCCTCCTCCTCCTTGCTTTCTTGAGGATCAGACTCCCAAATGGCATTTACTTCCTCGAGTAACTTATCTAAACCCAAGTCCTCTCCAAAGTGAGCAAAGCATGGCTCCATGGGATCCTCAATGCTTGATTCATCCACAGTATCCTCAAGAATCTCCTCTATCAAGCATACATCTCTCATTTCATCATATTCCAGTGGTTGCCTAGTGATATCAAAAATGTTCAACTCCACTGTCATATTTCCGAAGGAGATCTTCATTACCCCTGTCCTACAATTGATTAGGGCGTTAGCCGTGGCTAAGAATGGTCGCCCTAGAATCACCGGTATTTGAATCCCTACATTCTGAACCAGCTCTGTGTCAAGCACAATAAAATCCACGGGGAAATAGAACTTATCCACTTTTATCAAAACGTCCTCAACTATCCCCCGTGGTCTTTTCACTGACCTGTCAGCCAATTGAAGCGTCGTGGATGTGGGCTTCAATTCTCCTAACCCCAACTGCACATAGACTGAGTAGGGTAGAAGATTCACACTCGCCCCTAGATCCAAAAGGGCCCTCTCAATGTGGCTGACTCCTATCATGCAAGAGATGGTAGGACACCCCGGGTCCTTATACTTGATGGGTAGCTTGCACTGAAGGATTGAATTGACCTGCTCGGTCAAAAATGCCTTCTTTGGGACATTCGTCCTCCTCTTGATAGTGACCAAGTCCTTTAAAAACTTGGCATATGATGGCACTTGATGGATGGCTTCCAAAAATGGGATATTGATTTGGACTTGCTTGAATACCTCCAGAATTTCCTCATGCTTCCCTCCTTTCTTGGGCGCCTGTAATCTCTCGGGGTAGGGCGCTCTAGGTACAAACGACCTAGGAGGGTCTTTCTCAGTAGGTGTGGCTGTAGATGGCTCAGCATCTATCTTCTCTATGTTGCCACTCCCTTGCCCGTGCAGCATAGCAGGGCTCTCTTCCACTTGATTGTCCACTTGTCTCCCAGACCTCAGTGTGACAATCGACTGTACTTATTCCTCCCCGTGCGTAGGAGTTGATGAACTCTCAACCATAAATTGTCCTTTTGGGTTTTGCACGGGCTGACTGGGGAACTTTCCTTTCTCTCTCTCACCCAAGTGACTTGCAATTTGCCCTATTTGACTCTCCAGCTTGGCAATTGCTTGGGTGTTTACCATTGTTGCACTCCTCACATCGCTCATATTTTGGCTAGTCGCTTTCATGAACTCCTTAAGGGTGTCCTCAAGCGACTGTGAAACTGGTGCTGGTGTTTGGGTGGGTGCGTGGTAAGCAGGTGAAGGTGCTGGATGGGCAGAACGACCATGATTAGGAATTTGTGGGGCAAATCCGGGAGGATATTGATTTTGAACATGATGAGAGGCTCCTCCCTGATTCATTGGTTGGTTCTGCCTCCATAAAAAATTTGGGTGGTTCCGCCACCCTGGATTGTACGTCTCGGAGTACGATCCATTTGACTGCCTTCGAAAGTCATTGAAAGCATTTACTTGTTCCATAGGATACTCGGCACAAGCCGGCATTGATGGGCAATTCTGTGCTAGATGCATGGGACTAGCACAGATGGAACAGCTTTCAACATTGAATGTGTTGGCAGCATTGATGGATTGGCTCACAGTGAGAGCGTCAATCTTCTTGGTGAGGGCATCTAATTTTATCCTTAAATCAGCATCCTCCCTGACCTCATAGATGCCTCCCCTCTTAGGAGCACGAATGGACTTATCTCGACAGCTTAAAAAATCCCACTGCTGTGAGTTGTTGGACAACTTGTCCAACGCCATATATGCTTCGTCTCCTGTCAGACTCAAGAATGCCCCCCATTCATAGACTCGATCATGCTACGGTTGGGTTGAGTCAACCCTTGGTAGAAGAATTGAACGAGTCTCCACTTCTCATATCCATGTGGAAGGCATCTGATCAGTAACTCTTTAAAGCGCTCCCAGCTTTCAGAGAACTTCTCATCCTCGTCCTGAGTGAAAGAGCTAATCTTCTTTCGGCACTCATTCACTCTAGACATTGGGAAAAACTAATGATAAAATTTGCTATTTTTTTCTTTTTTTTTTCTTTCTTTTTTTTTTTTGAGCACGAATCAATCTTTTCTATTTTTATATGCCAAAATGTCAATCTAATAGGTCATCTAGTTCATAGTCAAGCAAAAGAAACATACCAATCCAAATATCATGTCATACCCCACACAGCTATGTGCTAATGTGCTCGTGATAGTTCAAGTTAAACTTGTGAATTCTTAAATGCCAAAAGGGCAGTGATCTAGGTTCAAAACTTGTTTATTGTCCTATATGTTCAAAGTGTTAAGCTCACTGATGAAGTCAAATCATAACATTTTGTTTAGATCACAAAAAAAAAGTTTATTGGACAGAATGAACATGCATTTATCTATGAAAATAACAACAGAACTAAAAATGTAGGACATAGTGTAGTGTGTGAATGTGTCCCCATACCCCCAAACTTAAAATGCACATTGTCCCCAATGTGTAAATAGCATGGAAAGATCTGACCTGGGAGATGGAGAGCTATATGGTTAGCATGGCTTGTAGCACGCCCCCAAACTTCAACTGGATGCACTAACACTGTCCTTGAAAAAGAAAGAAAAGTAAACATAAAATGGAAAACAAGTACTAAAAACAAAATAATAAACAAGTAAAATACTAATAACTATAAAAAGGATATGCAGTGGGGTGCCTCCCATGAGCGCTAAATTTTTTGTCTTCAGCCAGACGTGATACTCTCTCACTGCTGATCATCAGGTGGTGCAGTCGGAGAGGTACCGGGTGCTGGAGGTAGGCGATCAAGTATGGCCTGCAGCATGGCCTCCTGGCATGTAAATCTTGCCTCCAAACTATCGATGCGCTGATGTACAAGAGTGGTGACGGCAGCGACCTCGCCTCGGAAGGAGGATAGCTCAGCTAAGAAGTGCTGGGACTCGGTGGGTCCCATATCCGAATTGACCTCCTCCCGTACCGGGCTCATGACAGGGGCCTCGGTCTCCATGTGATCCTCCTCTACTCGCTCAGCTGCTGGAGCAGGAACTGGGGGACCTCGTGGCATGTGTGATATGCTCTGTGTCCACTGAGCCCACCCAAAGATAGGATGCTCTCGTACTGGCCCGTCATTGTGGGTCCCCTTAATCCCCTTCTTCTTTAGGATGGAGGTGAGTAGGAACGGGAAAGGGAGTCCCAAAGCATTGGCCGTGGTAGTCTGACGGCCATGTACGTGATCCCAGAACTTGTGCAGCTGGCTCCAAATGACAAACAGGATGGAGTACCAGTGGCCTCTATGGAAGGCATATAATGTCTGAAGAAACTGGTCTCGCCGCTGTGTCTTGTGCCCCAACGGACACACATTACGCTGGAGGATCGTATCGATGAGCCATAGTCTAGGGGGTAGCTTGGATCGGTCGGCCGTATTGTTATGCCTGTCGGATTTCAGCTTGCCTGGTGTTGTGAGTTTTAAATTACTCGCAAGCGCACGAATCGTTTGCAGTATAGTGTTGTGCAAGTGCGAGGTCGAATCCACTACGTTGTGAAAATATAATTTTTAATCTAAATTAATTCTATCTTAACCTAGTTCCGAATTTTGAATGATAATTTGCAAAACAAATTAAAACTAAATTAAATTGATTTAAAATCTAATAATAAAAAGCACTAAGGTTTCCGAATCCACCCCACCGAAGTTAAGCATACATGTTCTAAAAATATAGCCTATCAAAACATTCAATGAATCCAACTATAAGACAAAAAACAAAGAATATCCCAACTAAACCAAAAGCACCCGATGTATCCGCTCTTAACAAATCACAAAGAGAATCCAATTTAATCGAAAAGCATTCAATGTATCCATCAGATGAAACACAAAGAAAATCCAACAGACAATTTAAACTCAATCAATTATAAGATTAACTCAAATAATTGACAGAACATTTATACTAAAAATTGTCAGATTTGTACAAGCAAATCTGAACTACTACGCCAAACAACGGCGGGGCTTCATCTTCAACCTTAGCTGAAGAGTCTAGCCACTCATAACTATAAAACTATAATAACAAGTGCTAAACATTTAAACTAAAACAACTTAATATAAAGAAATAAATAAACAACTTCACATGGGAGAAATTCCACTTGCTGCCGGGCGGCGTTTCCCCTCGTGGTAGCAATGCCTTCAGGATCCACCAGAATGTTGGCGGACGTCCACCGGTAAACACCAAAGTGGCTTAGGAATTGTACACTGAATGATGAAGCCAAATGGTGTTTATATAGGGGAAGACCCGGAGTAATGTGGCTTGCAGAAACGATGTGGGATGCTGGCCCAAGTGCGCTCGATCGCAGTGTTGTGCGATCGATCGCATGTCTTATGCGCACGATCTCATGTGCACTCGATCGCATGTCTGCTGCGATCGAGCGCAGATGCACTAAACTTCAAATATTTCGATGTGGGATGTTGACCATGCGCTCGTTCGTAGGCAGGTGCGCTCGATCGCATATCTCGTGCGATCGATCGCAATGTCTCCAGAAGCTTCAAATCTCCTGAAATGCTTCATTTTCTCCACAAAGCTGTAAAAACACACAAAACACAAGAAAGATGTAAAATAAAGTAAAATACTACTAACTAAGAGCATAACAAATATAAGTTAAGGGTCTAAAATATGCAATATTTAAGACTCATCACCTGGGAATAGCCTTAATCGTGAGTCGTATAGCAGCACCTTTTACCCTACATGGAACTCTTTCCGGACTAGTTGTTTGTCATGATAAGCTTTCTTCCGTTCTTTGTATAACTTTGCATTCTCATAGGCCTCATATCTCAATTCTTCAAGCTCATTTAGATACAGTTTCCTTTTCTCACCCGCTTGCTTCATGTCAAAGTTGAACTGCTTAATGGCCCAATATGCTCGATGTTCTAATTCCACCGGGAGGTGGCATGATTTTCCAAAGACGAGGCGGTAGGGAGACATGCCAATTGCAGTCTTATAAGCTGTTCTATATGCCCATAGAGCGTCGTTTAAGCGTAGAGACCAATCCTTCCGATTTGGCTTTACTGTCCGTTCTAGGATTCCCTTGATTTCTCGGTTGCTTATTTCTACTTGGCCACTGGTTTGAGGATGATAAGGAGTGCCAACTCTATGAGTAATCCCATACTTTAGGAGTAGTTCGGAGAAAGAACGATGATGAAAGTGGCTACCCCCATCACTGATGATCGCTCTTGGAGTTCCAAACCTAGTAAAAATGTTAGCCTGCAGAAACTTGATAACTACTTTGTGATCATTAGTCCTTGAGGGGACAGCCTCGACCCATTTAGACACATAATCCACACCCACAAGAATATATAAATAGCCAAATGAATTAGGAAAAGGTCCCATGAAATCAATGCCCCATACATCAAAGAGTTCTACTATATGAATATTTTGTAAGGGCATTTGATTTCGAGAAGAGATGTTACCCGTCCGCTGGCATCTATCACATGAGTTGCAAAAGGAGAAAGCATCTTTAAATAACTTTGGCCAATAGAAACCAGATTGGAGTACCTTAAGAGCTGTTCGTTTTGCTCCAAAATGACCTCCACAAGCCAACTGATGGCAATGTTGCAACAAGCTCGAATGTTCCTCTTCTGGGACACATCTTCTGATGATTTGATCAGGGCAGACCTTGAAAAGGTATGGGTCATCCCATATGTAGTGTCTTGATAGAGATATTAGCCGTTTCTTTTCTTGAGTGGTCATACCTGGGGGAAAAATTTTAACAGTTAGATAATTTACTATATCAGCATACCATAAAAGTTTTACCTCAAGTGCAAATAGTTGTTCATCGGGAAAGTTCTCATTTAAGGGAAACTTTTTATCATCACTTTCATATGGGAGTCTTGACAAATGATCCGCAACTACATTCTCACTGCCCTTCTTGTCCTTGATTTCTAAGTCAAATTCTTGGAGTAAGAGTATCCATCTGATTAGCCTAGGCTTTGCATCTTTCTTAGAAAACAAATATCTCAAAGCAGCATGGTCAGTGAATACAATAACTTTAGAACCAATAAGATACGATCTAAACTTCTCTAAAGCAAAAATAACAGCTAACAATTCTTTTTCAGTAGTAGAATAGTTGAGCTGAGCATCATTTAGTGTTTTAGAAGCATAGTAAATAGCATGAGGTACCTTATTGTTTCTTTGACCCAAGACAGCTCCCAAGGCGAAGTCACTAGCATCACACATTAATTCGAAAGGTAGATTCCAATCTGGTGCCATCATTATTGGGGCAGAGGTGAGAATGTTCTTCAAGGTGTTGAAAGCTTGCATACAATCTTCACTCCATTCGAACTTGGTATCTTTAGTCAATAGTGCACAAAGGAGTCTCGAGATTTTGGAGAAGTCTTTTATGAATCTTCTATAAAAACCCGCATGTCCAAGGAAGCTTCTAATGCCCTTGACTGTGAGAGGGGGAGGTAGCTTTGAAATGATGTCAACCTTAGCCTTGTCTACTTCAATACCTTTGTATGAGATGGAGTGACCCAACACAATACCTTGTTGAACCATGAAGTGACATTTCTCCCAATTCAGTACTAAATTAGTTTCTTCACATCTCCTTAGGACATTTTCCAAATGATTTAGGCACTCATCGAAAGTAGATCCAAAGACACTGAAATCATCCATGAATACCTCAATATATTTCTCTACCATATCGGAAAAAATGCTCATCATACATCTTTGAAAAGTGGCTGGTGCGTTGCATAAACTGAATGGCATTCTTCTATAAGCAAATGTATCGAAAGGACATGTGAATGTAGTCTTTTCTTGATCCTCAGGTGCTATGGCGATTTGATTGTATCCACTATATCCATCCAAGAAGCAGTAATAACTATGACCGGCTAATCTTTCTAGCATTTGATCAATGAATGGCAGGGGAAAATGATCTTTTCTAGTTACTTTGTTTAACCCCCGGTAATCAATGCATACTCTCCAACCCGTTGTTTTTCGTGTAGGTATAAGCTTTTCATCTTCATTCTTTACCACAGTAATCCCACTCTTTTTAGGAACGACTTGGACTGGACTCACCCATTTGCTATCTGATATAGGGTAGATGATGCCGACATCTACTAACTTTAGTATCTCGGCCTTTACTACCTCCTTCATGTGTGGGTTAAGTCTTCTTTGAGCATCTCGAGTGGGCCATGCTTCCTCTTCAAGGTAGATGTTATGCATGCACTTTGCTGGACTTATCCCCTTAATGTCAGCAATGGTCCACCCAATAGCAGTTTTATGCTCCCTAAGAACTCTTAATAGCTTCCCTTCTTCTCCACTACTCAAGTTGGCAGCAACTATTACAGGTAAAGTCTCATGTTCTCCCAAGTAGGCATATGTTAAATGCTCGGGTAGCTGCTTGAGTTCCAATGTTGGTGCCTGCACAATGGATGGAAGAAGAGTAGTGTTAGTAGGTATGAGAATTTCAAATGGAGGAGGATACATACTGGAGTATTTTGGAGAGGTTGCAAGATGGTGCACAGTTATGATGATGTCATCAGTGATATTTTCATATTCTTGCTCAATATCCATCTCAGTGAAGCTATTGGTGAGAGTAGTCTCCAATGAATCAATGTGTTGGACCTGAAATGCTTGCTCAACAAAGTTTTGTATCATACAAACATTAAAGCAGTCAAAGTCATCTTGAGGAAATTTCATTGCATCAAATATTTTAAATTCTATCTTCTCACCATTAATTTTCATACTTACTATACCCTTTTTCACACAGATTTTAGTGTCGGCAGTCCTCATGAAAGGTCTCCCTAGTATGATAGGTAAAGGTAATGGCATAGGGCATTCTTCCATGTCTAATACAATAAAATCTGTAGGTAGAATGAACTCACCAACTTTCACTAAGACATCCTCGAGAATACCTCTAGGTCTTTTAATACTCCTATCTGCCAACTGTAAGGTAATAGAAGTCGGTTGTAGCTCCCCCAAACTTAGGGTTTAGAATACTGTGTAAGGTAGTAAGTTTACCCCTGCTCCTAAGTCTAGTAATGCCTTGTCAAACAGTTGATCACCTATCCTACAGGGTATGGTAAAACTACCTGGGTCTTTTAGTTTTGGTGGGAGTTTCCTAAGTAGTACAGCACTTACCTCCTCAGTTAATGCTACAGTCTCATGCTCTTGAAATTTTCTTTTATGAGTGCAACAATCTTTTAGGAATTTAGCATAAGCAGGTATTTGGTGAATTGCATCTAATAATGGAATATTAATTTCAATTTTTCGCAAGGTCTCAAAAATATCAAGCAGTTTATTGTCTTTCTTTTGTTTTACTAACCTTTGCGGGAAGGGTGGTGCATTCACCTTCTCTGTCTCACTTACCCTTGATGATGTTTCTTTGGATACTACTGCCAAATCCTCGGATCCAATCACCTTGCCATTTCTTAAGGTTGTGACAGCTTTTAGTTGTTGATGCCCACCAGGGTTGGGTAGTGTTTGAGCTGGGAGCTCTCCTTGCTTTCTGCTACTGAGCTCTTTAGCTAATTGTCCCATTTGTACCTCTAGTCTTTGAATTGCTTGCTCATGTGCAGCATTGGTTTGTTTTTGCTGAGTCATGAACTGTTCTTACGACGTCACCAGTTGTCTTACTAGACTTTCGAGGTCGTTTCTTTTTGGTTCAGAATTAGCATGGGCAGTGGGCTGCTGATTTCGTTGCTGTCCTTGGTTTTTTTGATTGTTGCTCCATGAGAAATTTGGGTGATTCCGCCATCCAGGGTTGTAGATGTTTGCATATGGATGGGTTATTCTTTGGCGGATAATTGTTGGGTCCCACATAATTTGCTTGCTCCGGATCTGCAGATAACGGACAAGCATTAGTATTGTGATCATATTGAGAGCATATCGCACATACCTGTAGTGGTGTAGCTGAGGTAGTTTGAGCAGCCATGGCTTTTACCAATAAATCTAGTTTTCTTTCCATTGCAGCCATTTGAGGGGAAGATCCTCCATTCGTATTTACCTCATACACACCTTTACCTTTGGTTATATGTCTACCTCGAAAGGAGAATTGTTGAGTGTGTTCGCTGAGGGTTTCAAACAGTTCCATTGCCTCTTCGCTGCTTTTCTCCATAAGGACTCCTCCACAACCTGAATCAACAATACATTTATTAGTATCATTTAAACCTTCGTAGAATGCTTGTACCAGCTCATCTTGAGGTAGGTTGCGATGTGGGCATTTGAGTAGCAATTCATTGAAGTGTCCCCATGCTTCGAAGAAAATTTCCCCATCCTTTTGTTGGAAGGATTGGATCTCCTTCCTCATTTGTCTTGTCTTTTGGGCTGGGAAGAATTTCCTCAAGAATTTGCTTGCTAACTCCTCCCAAGTGTGGATGGAAACTACAGACAAGGAATTATATCAAAGTTTAGCATTATCTTTCAAGGAAAAAGGGAATAGAATTAACCTTATTCCTTCTTGGTCTAGTCCTTGTATGTGCTGGAACTTGCAAAGATCAAAAAATTCTCGGAGATGTAAGTGTGGATCTTCATCAGGAGTTCCCTTAAAATGCGTCAAGGCATTCAAGATTTGCGGAGATATGTAATAATTTCCCGCTGCCTCAGGTTGATATGCGATGCATGATGGTTGATCGATGTTCCGAGGGATGAAGGATTGCTTCATTGGAACTCGTGCAGGTGGTTGCTGGTTTTCGAGCTGTTCTGCCATTTGTGTTTCGTTCTCGATTTCTCCTTTGTTCTCCTCAAAGTTGTCCCTAAGCCTTTGTCGGATGGTCCGTTTAAGCTCGGGATCGAGGGAAAAGAATTCCGGATGTCGGGATCGAAGTCCGTGCATAAAGCAGAAAAACCAGTTTTAGTGCAGCAGTGCAACTCTGCTGCTCGGGTACTCTCTGCCCTAAATGTGCTCGATCGCACAGGAGCTTGCGATCGATCGCAAATTCCACAGAAAGTGCAAGTAGGATTTCGTGAAGTACCTGAAAGATAAAACAACTTAGATTAAGTTTTGATAAAAGATGGTAAAAATAAAATAATGAAAGTAATCCTAAAATGAACTTTTAGCGCAATCCTCAGCAACGGCGCCAAAAACTTGTTGTGCATTAATATACCTAAATAAATAGGTGAATAATCGTACTTTGTTTTACTTGCAAGTGCACAAGGTCAATAGTATAGCATAGTGTGCGAATGCAAGATCATCTCCACAGGGATTGGTAAAGTTCGATTTAGAATTATATTTGCTATGTAAAAAGATAGAAATAATAAACTGAAGGGTGATTCGATAATAATAAAGACATAGGGCTTTGATATCCACCACTAGTCATACATTCCCGATTTTGTATAAGGTATCAGTGCTCTAGCCTTATTATGTGTACCTACTGGTTGCCAACCTAAGGGCATGGTATCTACTCCTTAAGCTATTGATTTCCCTAAGCAACGAGTTAGGCATGGTATCTACTCTAACTCTTTTCTTCCTTAAGGGATTCAGCATGGTATCTGCTTGAGTTGTTCCTTAAGAAAACATAGGTACTGTGGAAATCGACAACCACATGAGACCTAGGGCATGGTATCTACTCCCGGTTTTCCATGTTGATTAACCCGGGTATCCGGATAAGATGGTCCCTTGTTACTGATGTTAGACCCAGGACTCGGTCATCCAAATTAATCTAACTAACCCATCCATACCATATGCATACGTTGGCCTTACACATACATATGAGGAATTTAAATAAGCATAGGCGTTAATCAAGTTAAGTAACATAATAAGCTATGCAAAGATTTAATCAATGAATAAAAATATGGGAATGCATAACTAAGGCTTCAATCGAGCCCTATAAGAGAGTTAGTTACACATACTAACTGAAGCAAACATAATTAAACAAAACATAAGGGAGAAGAATAAACCCGAGAGAAGAGGCGTCAATTCTCTCCCAAGCTCTCCACTCCAAGTAAAAGAAAAGAGAAAAGTGTTTTCTATCTAAGGTGTGTTTTTGTGTGTGAGTTACAAGTGTATTTATAGGTCTTTGAGAAGTCCTAATAGACCCATGAGTCCTAAACTTTCCTAAACCGACAATCCTAAACCTTCCTAAAACGAAAATCTTGTACTTTCCAAAATAAGGTTCTGCAGTTTACTGTTCACGCCCGTATATGTGCGCTCGATCGCATGTGTCCTTGCGCTCGATCGCAATGTGCGCTCGATCCTACAAGTGTGCGCATGATCGTATGTGCGCTCGATCGCACTTTGTCCAGAAAGTGCTCCAGGGCTTTTAGATTTCTTCCTTAAAGTGCCAAAACTGCTTCTTTTTCTCAAAGACCCTATAAAAACATGTAAAACATACAAATGGAGTAAAAGATACCAAATTAACGTAATAAATGATCTAACAAGTGTAAATAAGGAGGCTTAAATATGTATATTTAAGCGTCTATCAACTGGGTCCTCAACACCAGTCGACTGGGAACTTTCTGTCCCATATCCCAATCGACTGGTATAGGGACCCAGTCGACTGGGTTGTCCTTCAACTCAGTTTTCTTTTTAAAAACAGTTTTTGACTTTGAAACTTTTTGTATTTTTATTTTTGTCAAAGTCTTTTGTAAACTGAGCCACATATCAAGCTATGTAATTGAATATAAGAGATTTACAATTTTTTCAATTACCTTAATGCCTATTCTAGATCTTCTAGCTTGTTTTGGTGTCTGAATCGTGTTGAGTTCTTGCATTTTGTTTCCGTACTGAATGCTTTTACTGCTTAAACATTAGCTAAAATTGTTAGTGAAATTAGAGTAGTGTTTTATCATTATTAAAATCAAATACAGGTCAACAACATGTTGTGATTCACTTAAGTTAAGGTACCTCATTGGTTTGTATTAGTGAACAATAATTAGGTTCTTGTTTTACAAAAACCAAGCAATGATCAAGAGATGTGATCATATAGGCTCTGTTTTACAAAGGTACCTCTTAAGTTGTGTAGTAGTCAAAGTTTAAGAGGGCTTATTGTTGTTTATCCTTGGAACCCATGATTGTGTGGTTAAGTATTTGGGAAGAGCCTGCAAGGAGCCGTTTAAGTGTACTTAGGCTTTTTGTGTTGGCCAAGACTTGCAAGATGAGACAGTTAGGCTTTTGTATGAGAAAAACAAGCCTTTGATGACTTGAACTGAGAGATTGATCATTTGCACTTTGTTATATGAGGCAGTAGGATAAAGAGGGAGTAGTGTTTAGGTGTTTTGCTACGCATGTATACCTTTTTGAGAGGGTCGGTGAGGTGTTGTCACATAGTCGTGAAAAAATGGGTATCAACAAGGTTAAAGGTAAAGAATCTAATCAAATTAAATAGTAAATAAACTTAAATTAAATCTTCAACAAATTAAACTATAATATTTATTTTCTGAAAAAGTAAAAATTGAATTTATATGACATTTTTCAACAAAACATAAGTTTGATATCATGTGGGCTATATAAAACCCAACCTATAAACATTATAAATTTTTAAATAATAAAGTATAATTTATATAAGTCTTAAAGTAAATAATAGAATCAGTTTAGGCATTAAGCTAAATTTAATTAGATATCTATAAAAATTGAATTTATAATATCATATTAAAAACAAATTTATGTGACCCTCTTTTTGTATTTTATTTTTTCAAAATGATTTTGTGTTGGTGTTTGTATTCTTGTGAGCTATATAAAGCCTAACCTATATGTTATGCGAAAATCCATAAATAATAAAGTTGATTTAACATAAGACAAAATTAAAATACAATGAAATTAGGTAGTAAATTAAATGACCCAAATTAGATTGTCAAAAAACTAAATTTATGAGACAATTTAAAAAATAATTGAATTTATGTGTGGCATTCTCTCCCTTCCTCCAAAGTGATGTAGTTTTAGTGTTTTAAATTATATGGGCTATGTAAATCTTAATTTCTAAACCTTACAAAGACAGAAAATAGATAATAATAAATATTTAACTAGTAGTATTAACTTTAATCAATTGAATTTATGATGTTGTATTTTGAATATATAGAGGAAGAAAATAAGAGCTTTCAACAATTTTTTTTTTTATTTTGTTACTTTTGACTTTTAACACAATATTTTGGTTTTCTCTATATATTTCTTAATTTATATTTAATCATTTTATTTTCTCAAAATTAATTTTTTTTACCTTTACATTTATATTTTTTACTTGCAGGGTCAAAAAATATTCTATAATAAATAGTTGTATATTTGCTTAACTTATTTACTCTAAAATTTAAACTTAAAATTATATAATATCTTAATTATTTTTAGTTATGTGAAAATTTTAATTTAAAATTTTAATTTTAGATTTTTATTTGTATGCACATGTTATATTTAGTATATAAAATGCAATTATAAAAACATAAAACTATCAATTTATTTTTTTTAAAAAAAAATCAATAAATCAAATAAAAAAACTGTTAACAACATGAATTAAATTTATTTTATCGATATTTTATAATTTTTGTCTAATGTGTTATTTTATAAATTTATAAAGCTCGTGCATTAAATGGGTATAATGATTTAGTTAATATAATTATTTCAGAAGATATTTTAGAGGACACTTATTATTTTGTTGTCCTTTTTTAATCCACCAAAATTACACAGTTTCTGTTTTATAATTAATTGAATAAATTCTAATCCATAAACCCTATAAAAGCTAGAATAATAATTCTCAATCAATAAAAGCTCAATATAAAAAATTTAATCAAGTTAATAATTAAGTAGTAAAGTAACTTACATGAGATCTTAAGAAGATTTTATTCTACAAAGGAAAAAATTAGATTTTACATGACAATTTTTCCTTTCATCATATATAATTTTAATATATATAATTACATTCACTATATAAAGTTCAATCTATAAACCCTATAAAATTTTAAAACAACCACTGAAGGACTATCACCGAGGGATACATGTTCGTCGGTGATACTGTGAAATATTATCACTGATGTCCCTCGGTGATCATATTTTTACACTTGGTATTAAGGTTGTAAAAAATTTTAAAAATAATTTTTGGTTTTTTAAATTAAAATATGTTATTAATTTTTGGTTTTTTAAATCCCTTAGTGTTGATAAATAAATATAAAAATTAATTTAATTTAATTATTAATTATGATAACTAGTATCACCGAGGGAACTTATATTATCACTAAGGGAAACTAAATCCCTTGGTGATAATATAACCCTAGATATCACACAACAACTTTCTTCCTCCCCCATTTCCCTTATCTTCTGTTTCCTTTCCCTGTGCACTGCGCGAGATTTCACCATTTCTCTCCTTCAAATTTCTTTCACTTTCTCTCTATCTCTTATATTTTACTCTCTCTCATATTTCTCTCATTTCTATCATTCTTGTTTTTTCTCCTCTACACCACTTTCTCTCTACCAAAAATTGTAAGTTTCCTTTCTCTCTACTTTCTAGCTTCTTTTGTTTGTTTAGCTTTTTAATTTTTTTTTTAAATTCGATATATATGTTGCTTAGGTTCCATTTAGTGGGTTGCAATTTTTGTTTTGTTTTTTGTCGATCATTTTCTCCCGTCTCTCTTTACTATAAGTCTTCTCTAACTTGTTTTGTTAATTTTTTTTATTTAATTTCGATATATATGTTGATTAGGTTCCATTTGGTGGGTTGCAACTTTTTTAGTTTTTGTTTTTTGTTTTCAAATGTTTTGATTGTGTTTGGTTTTATTTTGTTTCCGATATTTGAGAACAAAATTTAATTCTAGATTTTGGGCCTTCTACATAAGTTTATATGATATCCTATTGCACTTGAAAAAATAATTAGTAATTCTTTTTAGTCCTAATTAATAGATATGTGAATGTGAAATATTACTCTAATATCGTCTGCTTCAATTAATGAAATTTTCAATTATATATACAAGTCAAATCCCCGCATTCTGCATCAACTGTATACTTGGAAAAAATTACTACTGTCAATAAAATAAACTTATTTTAAAAAAAAATAGTTAAATAATGTAATGGTTTAGTTATACCTGATTGAAAAATGTAAATGCTCCCCGAGTTTTCTTAGGTGATATTTCTACAATATATACAGGTACTTGTTCCATAAAAATTAAGAATATAAGTTTGTTTTTCTACATGGTATGGAAAAATTTATTAATTGAGAAAATTTTAATTGAAAGGAAAAATCATAATATAATAATATAATTACTATGTAACTAACAAAACTGATTCAATTCAACAATGTTATAGATTAAGAGCTGTGGCGCATCACAATGTTATAGGCGTTTCAATTCGACACATGTAACTCAATTGGCTATAAATATTTGGAGCATGAAAAATGAAAAATGAAAAGAAAAAAAAGATCCACAAAATATCAATGGTAGTAAGTAATGTATCATGTCAATAGTGAATTAATTAAAAATCACAAGCACTTTCTACCATGTCACTAGTGAATTAATTTAAAATCACTACTAGTGCTACATGTGCTGTAATTTGAACATAGCTCAATTGGAAAAAATATTTAAAAATATTGTTTTTTTAGATCCATAGAAAGTTTGCCTCACTTGGTTCTATACTTACGCTACATGATTAAGCAGAAGGTTGGTTTTGTGTTGATAATATACCATGTCAATAGTGACTAGCTTCTTTAATAATTAAGTAGCCTAATTAGGGCGTTTGAAATTAGATTATAAACATTGAGCCTAAAGAGAGAGAAACAAGTAAGAAAGATTGATAACTTTTATAAAATTAGTTAGTTTTAGTATATTTTTTATGACTATAGTTAATGTAAATTAGTGGAAAGGCTATATATCTAGTTTATACTTACAAGTTGAGACTGATATTTGTGAGAAGATAATTTATGAGTCTAGAATTTAGTGAAAGAGAGTGAAAAGTGGTAGAATTAAAGTTTAAGAAAGTTAAAAAGCTCCAAAACCAAGCTTAGTTTGTTGAAAAGTGATAGAGTTCAAGTTTATTTAAGTTTAAACTTTATGATGCATATTATAAATTATTAATACATAAGCTAACAGTGAAATGACACAAAATAAATGTCTGACCATAAATGTGCATACTATACTTATAAATGCGAGTTTGGTTACTTATAAATGTGCATACTATACATGCATCATGGCATATAATGAATATATTCATGCATTGCATCTTACCTTACAATGCACGTCCAATAATTATTGAGTGACCCAAATGCTCTAGTTGTTTATCAATTAATATATTTGCAATGAAAGTGCTTATCTTTAAATAATCATTAGATTGTCTAGAGTGGACAGTTCAGGAATGCGTGATCCATTTGTCAATTTGTAGTTCCTAGCTTGTTTTGTTTCGACTAGATTTCGGCTATAACTCTCATTGTTCTCTAAGTATGCACTAAATTTGGACCTATCTTCCTCAAGATATAGCTCCGAATTTAAGTCGTGTACTTAGAGGACTAAGGAGAAGTTATATCGAAATTGAGTCCTAACAGAACAAGTTTGGAACTACAAATTGTAAAATCGATCAGGCATTCATGAATGGGTTAGGACCCCCTACCTACTAGTGAATTAGATGATATGGTTAGAAAGCATGCATCATCATGGATGATGCATAAAGAATCATTATGTTGTTTACTAATTTGTTAGCAATTTTAATCTTGCAGGCTACAAACGATCTCGTCAGTCGTACTTCATTCTTATTAATTGAGACAAGTATGTAAATCCAAATATTTTTATGTTAGCCCATTAATTATGCGATAAATTTATCTTAAATCTATAATTGTTTCATAATTTTTTGGAAGATAAAAAGTGATAACAATATATATGTTTGTGATTTTATCATATTATTTCAGTATATATATTTTTATGTTAGTTTAGATTTTATTTTTTTTTTAAATTAGGTTAGCCCTAGATTTTTATGTTAGATTGTCATTCTAAGTTAGCATCATTAGAAACCACATATATTTAATGAAGTGGTTTTGGAAGATTAAAAAGTGATAACAAAATATATTTTTGGTATTGTATCATGTTATTTCGATCTGTTGTAAAATCACCTTAGCAAGAATCCCAAGTTGTGATCTTTCCAAACCCCCAATTCCAGAATGATTTGTACTAGAACAAGAATCAAACCATAAAAAAGAAAACACAAGCAATTGTTATCGAGGTTCGACAATTTGCCTACGTCCTCATGAGCTCCTCCGAGCTCTATGCACTAAATCAATGAGTTCTTACAATTACAGCAACACCTCCTCAAGAACCCTCTTGTTCTTGATGAATGAAAAAAGAGAAAAGAAAGAGATAAGAACTAAGTGTTTCCCTAGAATTTTCCCCAAGAAAATTCCAATTACAAAGCCCTTGAAGCCTTAATCTTGTATACTCTCTCTCAATTAAAACACCTCTAAAGATTTGAGAGCCTATTTCTCTCAACACTAGCCACTCTTGGAATGAGACCTCTTCTTTTGTTTTGTATCTTTGCACTTTCACACTTACTCTCTTGTGTTTATTGCTCCTAGATGACCCTTTATATAGGGCAACAACTTTTTTAACCAATCTTGGAATCAATCTCAACCCTTAGATCTCAAGAACCAAAGACTCATGGCTCTCTAAGAGTCTAAGTGAACCTATGCATTTTAATCATGTCCCACGCACCAGCTGAAGAGGCTTAAAATGAGGTGTCAGGTGTGCCTTGCACCGCGGCTCAGAACAGGGCAAGCCGCAGCGCACAACAGGGTAGGACTTCATCATCTGCTGGAGGCCATGGTGCTTAAGGCCTGGGCGGTAGAGCACACCTAGAGGAGCACCTCCTCCTTGCTGGAGGCCGCGAGGCACCAAGCCTATGCCGTGGCGAACACCAGGGAGCTGAAGCTCCAATTTAATCCTTTAATTCTTAGACAAATTCCAACAAACTCTACCTTTGTCTAAGCAATTAAACCCAAACCTATTGTGCAGAGAACTCAGGATCCAAACTCAACATGAGTCACCAAATCATTCGACTCCAATCCTAAGAAGTCCAAGACAATGATTGAACTTGCTTAAAGGTAGAACTTTAGTGCCTAAATCTGCAAGGATTTCTTCCATGGCCACTTTGTCCACATAAATGCATCATTCCGTAACATTTTCCCAAATGAAATGATATCGAACATCCATATGCTTTGTCTTCTCATGGAACACCGGATTCTTACACAAATGCAACATACTTTAGCTATCATAATACACCACCACCTGCTCTTTTAAGACCTTCAACTCTTCAAACAACCTTTTACACCACATAGCCTCCTTAATCGCTTCCGTTGCTGCTATGTACTCTGCTTCGATTATTGAGAGTGCTACCATCGGTTGCAACTGAGCCTTCCAACTTATACAACATCCGTTTAAGTTTAAGAAGTAAGAGGTAATCGATCTTCTCTTATCCCGGTCTGCTCTATAGTCCGAATCAGCATAACCTTCTAGCCATATGGACTTACCCTTCTTCTCGTATACAAGCCCCACATCTGAGCTTCCCTTCAAATACCTCAGCAACCACTTCATCCCAAGCTAATGCTCCTTTTCGGGATTACGCATAAACCTGCTGAGAACACTAATTGCAATAGCAATGTCGGGTCTAGTGCTTGCCATCATGAACATGACTGATCCAACAGCACTAGAGTAAGGGACCTTTTCCATTTCCTTCTTCTTCGCATCCGATCTCGGACATTGATCGCTGGAGAACTTGAAATGTCCAGTAAGGGGAATCTTTACTGGTTTACTATCTTCCACAGAAAACTTAGATATTATCTTTTCTATATAGGAAGACTGAGAAACCTTAAACCTGTTTCTCTCCCTTTCCTGAATTATACTCATCCCAAGGATCTTTTATGCATGACCAAGATCCTTCATCTCAAACTTTGAACTGAGTTGAGATTTCAACATTTCTATCCTCTCCCTGCTGTTACCAACCAACAGCATATCATCAACATAGATAAGGATAAACACTATTTCCTCCACCTTGTGACCTTTGTAGTACAAGCACGAATCATAGTAGCTCCTCATGAAACCCAAGCTAGTTACAAAGGAATCAAACCTCTTATTCCATTGCCGAGGTGATTGCTTCAGGCCATAGAGAGATTTCATCAATTGGCACATCAAATCTCCTTGCCTTCCTTCCTCATTGCCTTCGAGTTGCCTCATGTAGATGGTCTCATCAAGCTCTCCAAGTAAGAACATTGTCTTCACATTCATTCGCTCAATCTCCCAATTAAATTGGACCACCATAGCTGACACTATCCTTATTGTCTTGTATTTCACAACCAGTGAGAAAATTTTGGTGAAATCTATGCCTTCTCTTTATGTGAACCCCTTTGCCACTAGCTTAGCCTTGTACCAGACTTTATCCCCTGGAGTGTTCCCTTCTTTGATCTTATGAATCCACTTACAATCCACAACTCTCTGTTTTTCTGGTTTGGGCACCAATTCCCAAAAGTTGTTCTTCCTCAAAGAATGTATTTCCACTTCTATTGCTAGCTTCCATCTTGACGAATCCTTACATTCCATGGCATCAATGTAAGTTTTTGGTTCACTTATCCCTCCTTCTGAATAAGGAGCTGCTACATTAGCATCCGCAAAACCATATCACAAAGGTGGTCTAACCAGCCTCCTTTCCCGGTCCCTTGTGAGCTGATAATCATTCTGATTTGCTGCATCATCCCCTTCTAGTTCAGCCTCCTCTTGAGTGTCTTGAGCTTGGCCTTCATCAATGGGCTCTACCTGATCGGAACCCTCTTGCCTTCCTTGTTTTACCTGAACTGAATTTTCTTTAATGCTATGCTCCACATAAACCAGACTAGTTTGCTTATTATCCCCTGCAGGGTTAGTTTTCTCCAAATAGGGAAATAATAGCTCATTAAAAATGACATCCCCACTTATTATGAGTTTAGTTCCTTTTGGCTCTAAGGACCACAACCTATACCCCTTAACCCCTTCACCATATCCTAGAAACACACATTTTCTAGATCTTGGGCTAAGTTTATCATCCTTTTGATGTGCAAACGCAACACATCCAAAAGTCCTAAGGTTGTTCAACTCAGGGGGTTTACCACTTCATGTCTCCTCGGGTGTCTTAAGATCCAAAGCTCTAGAGGGTGATCTATTAACCAAATACGCAGCAGTAAACACATCTTCCCCCTAAAAACATTTGGGTAACCTAAAACCAATTAACATGCACCTAACCTTTTCCATAAGGGTCCTATTCATCCTCTCAACAACTCCATTTGCCGAGAGGTTTTCACAACCGTTCTATATCTTGGAATCTCATTTAACTCACAAAATTTGTCAAATTCCTTATTAAAAATTTCTAAGCCATTATCGGTTCTTAACACCTTAACTACCTTAACCGTTTGAGTTTGCAGCAACTTTTTCCACACCACAAACTTATTCAAAGCATCTGATTTATTTTTAAACAAATAAACCCAAACCTTTCTAGAATAATCATCAATTAAAGAAAGAAAATAAAGATTACCTCCTTGTGTTGGTGTTCTTGCTGGTCCCCAAAGATCAGTATGAATATAGCAAAAAATACCCTTTGATTTGTGCATTCTGGTGTTGAAGTTGACCCGATGTTGCTTTCCAAGAACGCAACTCTCACATAAATCAAGTTTTTCTACTTTGTTACCATCAAGTAAACCGTTCTTATTGAGAACTTGCAGCCCCTTTTCGCTCATGTGTCCCAAGCGATTGTGCCAAAGAACTGCCTTATCCATCTCAGCCATCAAGCTTGCTGCTTGATCCTTGATGTCCGTGTCTCCTATCATCGCATAGAGACCATCCTTTATTGATCCTTTTATCACTATCAAAGATCTCTTGGTTACCTTGATCTTTCCTCCCTCTGTATTGTATGTGTACCCCATGGAATCTAGCTGCCCCAATGAGATCAAATTTCTTCTCAAATCTGAAATATATCTCACATTCCGCAGCAGCCTTGTAATTCCATCAGACATCTTCAATTGGATGTCTCCTATTCCCCTCACTTGGCAAGAAGTATTGTTCCCTAAGAAAACCTTTCCTTCATTGGTTTCCTTGAAATTTTTGAACCAATCCTGGTGAGGGCACTTGTGATAAGTGCACCCGAAATCTAAGATCCATTTCTCGCTGCCCTACCACTTGCTCACATTTGAGCACACAACAAGAACATCATCATCTTACTGTTCTCCCTTGGCAACCGAAGCCTCTCCATTGTTGGTATGGCTTCTTCCTTTCTCATCCCTCATCATCTTCTTGCAATCTTTCTTGAAATGACCCTCCTAATTGCAGTAGTAGCATCACTTTCCTCCAAAATTCAATTTGGAATGCGATCTTCCATGGCCTTGACCTCTACCCTTTGATTTGTCCCGGTAATTGCCATGAATGTTACTGCCATTTCGAGTTGCAGGCCTTCCTCTAACGAACAGACCTTCTCCACTTGATCCTTCCCTCATCTTGGCTTTGAAATCATGAGCCCTTATAGCATTAATCACAATTTCTTTGGTTAGTGTATCTCTTCCATATTCAATAGCATTAATCAAGCTTTCAAAACAATCGGGAAGAGAATTCAACAATATAATAGCCAATTGTTCATCTGGGAATATTATACTACAACTAGTCAAATATTGAACTAGTTTATTAAACACATCAAGATTATCTTGCAACTCTTTATTAGGGTCCATTTTAAAAACAAAGATTCGTTTTAGATGATAAATTTTATTAGGGAGAGTCTTGGTAAGAAATAACTCATCTAGTTTCATCCAAATGATAGCAGGATCTTTCGAATCTCCACATTCCCTTGTCACACTATCCGACATGTGCAAAAAGATTGTGTTATACGACATCTTCTTCATCTCATTCTGCTGGAGCTCCGTGATACTTGCTAGAAAATCATTATCTTCTCAAATCGCCAAGTCCACCTTTTGTTGCATAAGAATCGCCTTGATTTTTTGCTTCCAAAGGGCAAAGTCTCCCTTTCCATCAAACTTCTCAACAATGAAGTTTGAACCCATATTGCGGAAAAAAATCCCAAGATTTATACAGCACCCATAATTGTTTTTCAACCGTCTTCTCTCCAACTTCTAAACCTCAAGAACCCGATCAAATCTTGATCAACACCATTCTTGAATCCCTCAAGAACCAGATCAGATCTTGATCCCAACACTATTCTTGAATCACCCAAGAAGTTTCCTTTTATTCTTGGAGCCTTGCTCTGATACCAGTTATTCTAGCTCTGGTACCACTGTTGAAAGAACCAAAGCTCTGATACCCCTGTTCTAGCTCTAATACCACTGTTGTAAAATCACCTTAGCAACAATCCCAGGTTGTGATCTTTCCAAACCCCCAAATCCAGAATGATCTGTACTAGAACAAGAATCAAACCATAAAATAGAAAACACAAGTAATTATTATCGAGGTTTGGCAATTTGCCTACGTCCCCGTGAGCTCCTCCGAGCTCTCTGCACTAAATCAATGAGTTCTTACAATTACAGTAACACTTCCTTAAGAACCCTCTTATTCTTGATGAATGAAAGAAGAGAAAAGAAAGAGATAAAAACTAAGTGTTTCTCTGGAATTTTCCTTAAGAAAATTCCAATTACAAAGCCCTTGAACCCCTAATCTTGTATACTCTCTTTCTAAAGCACTTCTGAAGATTTGAGAGCCTATCTCTTTCAACACCAGCCACTCTTAGAATGAGACCTCTTCTTATGTTGTGTCTTTGCACTCTCACACTTGCTCTCTTGTGTTTATTGCTCCTAGATGACCCTTTATATAGGACAACAACTTCTTTAACCAATCTTGGAATCAATCTCAACCCTTAGATCTTAAGAACCAAAGACCCATGACTCTCTAAGAGTCTAATTGAACCTGTGCATTTTAATCATGTCCCACGCACTAGCTGAAGAGGCTTAAAATGAGGTGTCAGGTGTGCCTTGCGCCGCAGCTCAAAACAGGGCAGGTCGCGGCGCACAACTGGGGAGGACTTCATCATCTGCTGGAGGCCGCGGCACCCAAAGCCTGGGCAGCGGTGCGCACCTAGAGGAGCACCTCCTCCTTGTTGGAGGCCGCGGTGCACCAAGCTTGTGCCGTGGCGCACACCAGGCAGTTAAAGCTCTAATTTAATGCTTTAATTCTTAGACAGATTCCAACACAATCTATATATTTTTTATATGCATGTAAAAAAACAATATGCATAAATGAAAGAATACTATGTATTTAAAATGTTTTATTGATAATAGATTCTTTATTATTTTAATAATTATAAATATGACAACTGACTAGAGTTGGATGGATCGTCTTGTTGTTAATCGTGCCCTATTTATGAAATTTTTAGAAGGGGTTGAGATTTTTCTTGACTTTGCATATGGTAATTCATCGTTTGTGTACGATGAAACTATTTGATGTCGTTTTCGATACCCGAATTTAAGGTTTTTAAACAAAAAAAATTACCTTGCACTCATATAGGAAAGGTTTTACTTCTAATTATAAGAGGTGAATTTTTCATGTTGAGAGTTATTTGATACGCGAACAGTCGACACCCCAATCAGATCACCACGTTAAGGAAGGTTTCAGAGATATGAATCAGATAAGGGAGATGGTAATGGATGTTGCTAGCCCAGACTTTAACTAGGATGCTGAAGAGGATCCGAATCCTTATGTTGTGAAGTTCTATGACATGTTGAGAGATGCCAATGAGCCCTTATGGGAGGGTTATAAAAAACACACTAAGTTATCAGCGATCTTATAACTGTGAATTGTAAATCTGATTTTGATAAGTCTGAGAATTTTTTTTGATCTATTATTGACAATAATTAATAGTATGTTTCCTGAGGATGAGAAGTTGCTTGAAAACTTTTACAAGTCCAAGAAGATGGTAAAAGAGTTAGGACTTAGGTATGAGAAGATACATTCATGCCCGAATGATTATATGTTGTATTACAAGGAAGACAAAGACAAGAAAGTGTGTGATGTGTATGGACATCCTCGATTTAAACCTAGGCAGAACGGTAATAAGAAGCTAAAAGACATACCACACAAGGTGTTGCGTTACCTTTAGTTGACACCTAAACTTCAAAGCTTTATTTGTCAAAAAACACTACCAAACACATGAGATGGCACAATGAGGGAAAACGTAGTAAGTCAAACATGGTCATTCACCCGGCAAATGGGATCACGTAGAAACATTTTGATGATACTCACCTTAAGTTTTCCTATGAACCACGTAATGTTAGGTTGGGACTCTTAACTAACAGTTTCACTCTATTTGTCCATTCAACATCCATTTATTCTTGTTGGTGGTATTTGTCACTTCTTACAACTTACCTCTTGATATGTGCATAAAAAAGCATAATCTGTTCTTATCATTAGTAATTCTCGGCCTAAACAACCCTGGTAAGAATTTGGATGTCTATCTACATCCATTAATAGACGAGTTGAAGATGTTGTGGATGGATAGAATTCCTACTTACGATGCAACCAAGAAACAAAATTTAAATATGAAGGCTACACTTCTATGGATGATGATGAGAGTCATAAAATGCATCTTAACAGTACATATTTGTTAGCATTTTAGGGTTGATCTAGGGTTCAATTACACATTTATACCTTAACAATTCTAAAGTGTCATTATTGGATTATTGATCTATTTCGGTGCATTTTTAGGTGTTTTGGGTTCAAAAGAGATGGAAAAGCTATCGTTGCTTAAAGCACGATGATTCGATGTATACCGAAGTGAAGGCATGATTGCAGAAGGACAAAATGAAGAGAACCAAGGTTGTGCACTACGGCCTGGACCAGCTGAGCCGCAACCTCCAAAACCATGAGCAATTGAGTAAGAAGACCACCAGTGTGCGTCACAGCTTGGATTAGAGTGCGTCGTGGCCTGGTAGTGTGTGTCGTGGCCTCCAGTATGACTATATTCTTGGACCAAAGCTGTGCGCCATGGCCTGGAAAGGCTAAGGTGCGACGCGCACGCGATCCCCTGCTCCACTTCAGACGTAATTAGGGCGTTTTAATGACATTTCTTAGCCCAAAATACCCCTAAAACCTTATAAGCTATATATAGATCATTAAGGGTTTGCAGCTAGGAGGACAGGGAGGCCGAAAAAACTCAAGAAAGCTACCACATTCTTCTTCGTTACGGTGTTCAAGCATAAGCCCCATGGCCAACTAATCTTTAAGCAAGGCGAAAGGACGAATCCGTAGGTGTAGTTGTTCTTATTTCCATTCTTGGTTCTGTTGTAAGGATTTATTGCTAAACATTGTTATGATTTACTCTTTGATTAAACAAGAAGAATATAGGTTCATGTGATAGCTGCAATTTATGTTCTTCTTCTCTAAGAATTTCTCTTAATCCGGTGATTGCATCCTTCTCCTCCATATAAGTCTAGTCAAGCTCTTCTTATGTCAAGTTATTTGGATGTGATTGATTTCAGTAGATTTATCTTTTAGGTTTGTCCATTACTGCGATATTATTATTGAAATATGTTGTCGTTTCTTGATAAATCTATAGGATAGGTCATGTGTGCTTGAATCGAAATCAATGAGTGATTTGTAGTAATTACATTAGAGTGTTAATCTGCTGTGATTGAATATTTACCGATTGCTTGTTTGGGATGTGAAACTAGTAATCGAGATAAAAATAATTGAATCGAAATTGGAATAAGGCAACAAACCTAGGGAGGATTCCCGAAACCTTGTTATTTCTCTATTATATTTACACAATTTTCTCACATTATTTCATTATCAAAACTCAGATTCTCTCGTTTAACTTTTATCGTTCATGTTAAGGTTTACACTTTCCTTTGTAGATCGCTTTTCCCTGTGGAATTGACACCCTAAAGTTGTGCTACAACTACCGCGTTATTCTTTAGGCGTAATCAAATTTTGGTGCCGTTGCTGGGGAGACATGCTTAAGTACAAGGAAGATTGTCAACTTTGAGACAAGATGGTAATATTGTTTTTGGCTCTTTGTTTTGATTTTTTGTTTTATTTATTTCCCTCTAATTCTTTTAGTGTATGCTTAGACTGAGAGATTCATGAGGTAGATTCATTAAAAGACCCGAATTAGAGTTACCCTCTCATTCCATGTCCGTTAGTGAAACCTCGCCTAGATCAAACCATAGTGCACACCTAAGTGAGAATTTAGAAGATTTTGTTAATATGGCCAAAAATCACAATGAAAATGTTGCTAGGACACTTAAAGACTACTTACACCCTAGCCGAACGGCCACACCATCTTGTGTCATGTTCCCCCGTAATGTTCAACAACATAAGTTTAAGCCGGGTATGATCCAATTGCTACAAACCTTCCATGGGTTTGAGAATGAAAACCCCTATATCCATATTAGGGAATTTGAGGAAGTAGTAGCTACCTTTCAAAGTAGGGCTGATATGGTAGACACCGTCAAACTTTGGTTTTTCCCCTTTTCACTTAAGAAAAAGGCCAAGGTTTGGCTATACTCGTTAAGGCCTAGGTCTATAGGTAGTTGGGATGAGATGACCCGAGTTTTCTTCCAAAAGCACTTCCTAACCCATAAGACCAATAACCTCAAGAGACAAATCTCAAACTTTGCACAAAAGGAGAGCGAAACCTTATATCAAGTTTGGGAACGTTTCAAATACCTTTTGAATTCTTATCCACACCATGGGTATGAGAGTTGGCGGGTAGTTAGCTATTTCTATGATGGACTCCTAAGTAGGGAGAGGCAGTTCATAGAAATGATGTGTAATGGGGATTTTCTTCAAAAAGATCCTGACCAAGCCATAGATTTCCTAGATGACCTATCGAATAAAGCCCACACTTGGACAAGACCAAATGCTATGGAAAGTACTAGGAGAAATCAACCTGCTGGGATTTATCAACTTAAGGAAAAGGATAGTCTTAAAGCCCATTTAGAAGTCCTAACTAAGGAAATTGAAGCCTTAAAAACTAAGGATGCTAGAACCCCTAAACCGGTTGCTAGGGTCGAGTCCCATGAGCCTTGTTTCATATGTAATAGGGTAGATCATGTACCTAGGGATTGTCCAACCTAATTTGAGATGAAGGGAGAATGTAATGCTTTAGGTATACCCTTTAGGAAACTAGATTCACCCTACTCTAACACCTACAATCCCAGTTAGAAGAATCACCCTAATTTTAGTTGGAGATCCGATATGCAACCTCTTGCCCAATCTAGCACCCATTGGAGATCTGATATACAACCTCATCCCCACTCTAGTACCCAATGGAAACCGGAAGTAACCTCATCTAATTTATCTCAACAATATTTACCTTTGGAAGATATGTTTAAGTCATTTTTTCAGGTACATGCCAAGAGTGTGGAAGAGCAACGCAAGATGAATCAATGGTTGCTTGAGGAGCAACAAGCAATCAAAGAGGAACAAAAGGTGATAAAGAGTCAACTCACCAAGTTAACTAGTTTCTTGACTATTCAAGAGAAAAGTCGTTTTCCTTCGTAGCCACAACCTAATCCAAGGGGACAACATATGGCGCAAACCTCCAATCTTGATAATCAAAATATTGAAGAGGTTAATGCCATAATCACCCGCAGCGGTAAGAAAATTGATGGACCCACTCTATTCCTAACACCGTGAGCAACAAGGATGAAGCCCCCAAGAAACTAGATGCCTATAGTGATTCTCTACCGGTGCCTTTCCCTCAAGCACTCCTTAAACCTAAGGAGAGAAATTCAGCATTAATAGGTGAGATTCTTGAACAACTTCAGCATGTTCAAATCAACCTCCCTCTTCTTCATGTTATAAAACAGGTTCCCAACTATGCTAAAGTCATTAAGGATCTATGCACACTCAAGAGGAGGCACAATGTGAAGAAGACAGCATTTTTAACAGAGCAAGCAAGTGCAGTAATTGACAGCAAGACACTGCCCAAATATAAAGATCCGGGCTGTCCAACGGTGGCTTGCCAAATTGGAAACAAATCTTGTGGCCAAGCATTGCTAGATTTGGGTGCTAGTGTGAACCTCATGTCATAGTCCATGTACTTGCAACTCGGTCTAGGTGAGATCAAACCCACTTTCGTGGTACTCCAACTAGCGGATCTATCGGTAAAAAAACCAAGAGGTATTGTGGAAGATGTTTTATTGCAAATTAACAAATTCTATTATCCTGTTGACTTTTTGGTTTTAGATATCGTTTCTATGGTGAATACGGAGTCAAAAATTCCCTTGATACTTGGAAGATCATTCCTTGCCACCGCTAATGCCCTCATTAATTATAAGAATGGCCTAATGAAATTATCGTTTGGAAATATGACTCTAGAGGTAAATGTTTTCCGAGTCTTAAGGCAGTCACATGAAGATGATGAGTGTTTCGACACTTACATGATCAATGAGCTGATTTTAGAGGATGAGTACATCAAAGATAATTCTAACTCTTTATAATTCCCTCCTAGTAATTTTAACTTCGATGATTCTTTAATTTATCCCCATGTCGTTAATGTTGTTGATTTTTTTGATAAGTCCCAGGGATTTATTAAGAAATCATGGAAACCATGCTTTGAGAAATTGCCTAAAGAGAGGGAGGCAGCCAAACCATGCTTTAAGGAGTTGCCTGAGAGAAGTCACAGAGAGCGGGAATTACATATCCTATTGTTGATAGTAAATGGACAACATCAAGAACACTTGAACTACATGTGGTGGACTTTAAGTATCCCCTGCCAAAAGATTAGCACTAAGTATGGAGCCTCATCTTTAACACCACAATGAGGCCAGTAGTGAGAGTGGTGCAGCGTCTGGCTGAAGACGTAAAACTTAGCGCTCATGAGAGGCACCCCACAGCATATCCTTTAATTTTTATTATTCTTCATATTTCTTTTTTCTTGTTTATTATTAGTATGTTGTTGTTTTCCAGTATTACCTTCACATTTCTTTTTCAGGGACAAATATGCGCATCAGTTCAAATGGTTGTGCACAAATCTCGACTTCTTTGCACTTTTGGGTAAAAGAGAGTTTCCTTTACTTGTTCTTTCATATTGAGGTCAATGTAATTCTTAAGTTGGGGTGGAGGAAAGTCATTTCCTTTTCCATACCATTGAACTGCTTGGTGTCACTTTCCTTTTTCGGTTGTTAGGATATATATATATATATTAAAAAATAGAAAGAAATAAATATGTTTCATGTTAGCCTTAGAGTTGATTTACATGTCAATGATATGAGTTTAATTGAGATAGTATATAGCATTTAGAAGTAGTTAAATCTTGCTTCAGTTTGAGAATCAATTAAGTGTCGATCTTCTTTTGGTTTGAGACTCTGGTTTGCGGTATGATTGCATGATTAGTCTAAAGCATCTAGAGAAGTTTTATGTGCGATTGTTTGTGAATACTTTTGCGGTCTCGACAAGCTCTAGAACTTATTTGATAATCACTTGAAGCGAAATCCTAGAATGCACAGTACTTAGGGTATGATGTAGGCCATCTTTGGACCCTTTGAGCCCTTCAACCTTACCCTTGTTATATTTATCACTAGTCACCTGTTTGAGCCTTATTTCTTTCGATAACCCATTTACTTACCTTTATAAGCCTAAAAATATTTTATCTTTACCTTCTTTTTAAGAGAACTTAGTTTATACACATTTGTTGAGAAGCACTTAAGAGGAGTAAAGATGGAAATATGGAAAAAATATTACTACCATAACCCAAGTACATTAAAGGAGATAAGTTGGGGGTTGTGGAAAAGAGTAAAAAAAATACAGAGGTGAATGGTTATGTGCCAAAATAAATAAATAAATAAATAAAAAGAGAAGTGAATTATGGCAAAGAAAGAAGAAAAAAGTGGTGATTTATTGAGAGAAATGCTCGAAAAATGGTTGAATGAGTTGAGTGTTGAAGTAAAGTTATCTAGTGCTTAAAGTGGTTGTGTTTAAATTAAGAGACTGAGTTCTTTTACTTGTTTAATCCTTCCCGTTCTTTCTTGACTTTTACCTTAGCCTAACGTTACAAGCTTATTAAAGAGCTATTGACCCGATGTAGTGTGATTTGAAAAGTGATTCTATGGAGTTTGATTTGTCATTGATGTCACGCAATTTAATATGTTTTTAGAGGCCAAGACTTGTATTCATGAATGTTGTGCATAAAATCATCCGGGTGTTCAGATTAATGGACTGTGGTAAGATGGTTGTAAGAGTCGATAACAATTTTGAGGTTGACATTTGGATTATTTTTGGACTTGAGTGATATTTAATGATTCTATATGCTGTGTATTATGCATGATTTTTTAGACAAAAATTTTGAATCACTCTTGGATTAACACTAACGTTGTTTTACTTTATTTTGATTTCTACTATAGAATTCATTTCATATTGTCTTGTTTTTCGCTTGAATTGCTAGAGACTAGCAATAAGCTAGTTGGGGGTTATAACGAGAGTCATTAAATGCATCTTAATAGTACTTATTTGTTAGCATTTTAGGGTTGATTTAGGGTTCAATTACAAATTTATACTTTAACAATTCTAAAGTATCATTCTTGGATCATTGATCTATTTCGGTGTATTTTCAGGTGTTTTGGGTTCAAAAGAGATGGAAAAGCTATCGTTGCTTAAAGTACGATGATCCGCGGCCTCCAGAACCATGAGCAATTGAGTAAGAAAACCACCAGTGTGCACCGTGACTTGGATCAGAGTGCGCCGCGGCCTAGTAGTGTGTGCCACAGTCTAGAAGGGCTAGGCCGTGGCCTCCAACATGACTATATTCTTGGACTAAAGTTGTGCACCGCGGCCTAGAAAGGCTGAGGTGTGGCCCGCACGCGGTCCCCCCATTTGCTTCAGACCTAATTAGGGTGTTTTAATGACATTTTCCAAAATACCCCTAAAACCTTATGAGCCATATATAGATCATTAAAGGTTTGCAGCCAGGAGGACGGGGAGGCCAGAAGAACTCAAGAAAGCTGCCACATTCTTCTCCATTAAAGTGTTCAAGCATGAGCCCCATGGCCAACTAATCTCTAAGCGAGGCGAAAGGATGAATCCCTAGGTGTAGTTGTTCTTATTTCCATTCTTGGTTCAATTGTAAGGATTTATTGTTAAACATTGTTATGATTTACTCTTTGATTAAACAAGCAGAATTTAGGTTCATGTGATAGTTACAATTTATGTTCTTCTTCTCTAAGAATTTCTCTTAATCTGATGATTGAATCATTCTCCTCCATATAAGTCTAGTCAAGCTCTTCTTATGTCAAGTTGTTTGGATGTGATTGATTCTGGTAGATTTATTTTTTAGGTTTGTCAATTATTGTGATATTGTTATTGAAATATATTGTCGTTTCTTGATAAATCTATAGGATAGTTCATGTGTGCTTGAATCGAAATCAATGAGTGATTTGTAGTAATTACATTAGAGTGTTAATGTGCTGTGATTGAATATTTACTGATTTCTTGTTTGGGATGTGAAACTAGCAATCGAGATAAAAACAATTGAATCGAAATTGGAATAAGGCAACAAACCTAGGGAGCATTCCCGGAACCTTGTTATTTCCCTATTATATTTACACAATTTTCTCACATTACTTCATTATCAAAACTCAGATTCTCTCATTTAACTTTTATCGTTCGTGTTAAGGTTTATATTTTCCCTTGTAGATCATTTTTCCCTGTGGAATCGACACCCCAAAACTGTGCTACAACTACCGCGTTATTCTTTGGGCATAATCAGATGATCAGTGACTTCCTTGCATATGGTATGCTTTATGGGTAGAGTACTCATGGTAAATTGGCTTGTCTTTACTATATGGAGCATACAAAATCATTCTAACTGCCACATGGTCATAAAAATTCTTAGTTTGAATGCCACTGTCAATTCTTACCAGAATATCATGCTTTTAGAAGGCATAAATAAGGTTTTATAAAGAATAGTTCTGAGAGGGGTCCGTCGCCACCACGATTGTCGGGGATAGATGTAAAAGCTAGAGTGATGTCTTTTGAACGGACCACATTCGATTCCAATGGTAGAAAACAAGAAATTCGTGGATTTGGGAAGGATCATAATTAGACAAACAGGAGTATCTTTTAGGAGCTACCGTATTGGTAAACTAATCTTATTCGCCATAATCTGGATGTTATGCATATTAAGAAAAATATGTTTGACAATGTTTTCAACATTGTAATGGATATCAAGGGTAACGTTTTCAACAATTCTAATGCTCATTTAGATATGACAAAGTTCTGTAGGCCTCCTCAATTGGAGTTGGTTGAAGTCAATGTTTAACCTAAATATAAACTCAAAGCAACTTACGCATTAAATAAGTCCCAAATAAAGACGGTTTACAAATGAGTTTCAAATTTGAAATTCCTAGACTAGTATATCTCAAATGTAACACGATGTGTTAAACTGAATGAGTGAAAGTTGAATGGGATGAAGAGTCATGATTGTCATGTGTTCATGGAAAGATTTATTCCCCTAGTATTTCGTGACTTTTTACCTGACCCTGTATGGAATGCGTTGATAGACCTAAGTAACTTCTTTAGGGACATATGCGCAACTGAACTATACGTTAAGCATATGGAGTTGCTTGAGAAAAATATTCTCGTCATCCTATGTATGCTTGAAAAGATTTTCTCTCAGGCATTCTTCAATTCAATGGAGCATTTACCGAACCACTTAGCTTACAAAGCTAAAGTCAGTGGCCCTATGCAATGTCGATGGATGTATCTATTTGAGAAGTAATATCAATAATGTTACCAATTGTTAGAGCCTTCTCACTTCGTATAATTGAATTCAATTTTAATACATTTTTATATGTATGCAAAATAGGTGTATGGACAACCTAAAGAAACAGGCTCAAAATATAGTGTGCGTTTAACGTTCCATGGTTGAGGCGTATATTATATAAGAAATATCAAATTTCTGTGCTAAATATTTTCAACCAAATAATCAAACAAAAATGAATCGAGTCGATCGGAACGACGACAGGGGAAATGTGGATCAAGGAGAGCGCCTATCTATTTTCAGTTATCCAGGTCGTTATTTTGGTCGTGAGACTATTAGAGTCTTGTATGACAAAGAGCTAAAGGCCGTAAAGATTTACATTCTCCTTAATTGCGCCGAAATTATGCCATATGTGGAGCGAGTGTGATATTCATTTTTAAATCTAATGTATTCTCTTACCACATATGCATATCTTAAATAATAATTATTTCAACTTCATCATTGTTATAGACAATATGACGAGTCCTTAAGGAGTGCACATAGAGGCATAACTAAAGAACAAATTGAGAACCTTCGTGAGAAGAACTTCGCAAAATGGCTTCGGGATCTTGGAAGCCATGCTAGATGATATGTTATAAATATTGTTAGTATATATTTATTATATAATATGTATCATTGAATTATATAATTTAATTATAGGTCACCAAGGATAAAACAATTAACAAGCAAATACAAGGGATAGGCATTGGCCTGATGAATCGTGTGAAGTTTTATCCCGGACATTATGTCAATAGATTCAAGTTTCACACCAAGGAATATGGACAACCTAAGAAAACAATGAATAGTGGTGTGCTTGTTAAAGGTAGTTGTTACGATGAATATGAACGTGACTTTTACGAGATGTTGATAGAAGTTATAGAGCTCCAATATATAAGGATTAATAACATTGTTGTATTGTTCAAATTTGATTGGTTTGACTTTGAGAATGCACTTTTAATAGACCAACATGGTCTCATAGATATTAAGTATAAATCTAGGCTTAACTCAGACGAACCATTTATATTGGCTTCACAAGTAATACAAGTATACTATTGCACTTACCCTTTTAATAAGAAAAGAAGAAATGATTAGTGGGCAGTGTATAAAATGAAGGCTAGGGGCAATGTCAAATTACCTTTGTATTAAGATCCAGATGATGATATAATGCCTATAGTTCCATATTATTTCCAAGAGGGTAAATTGTCTGTTTTATGTAGAGTCTTAGATGATGATATAGATATATCATGAATAATTCATGATGTTGGCGATGTAATAGAAGAATTAAATTAATCTGATATACATGTAACAACCTATCCTGGGTTGACCACCCCCAAGATAGTGTTTTCACGTTTTGTCATCCTCGCATGACACATATATGCAACAATATAAAAATAAATCAACTGAAATTAAAATTATATCCAATCCTCAACTCTTTTCAGATGAGATACAACATCATTCTTCTATCAAAAACAATATATTAATATAACAAAATGCATGAACATATTTTATTAAAAAAATTATTTCTTCTTTCTTACAATGTTTGAGGACTTGACAACGGGACTTAAGGCAATTACTCCGATATCAGCTCTAAACTCTATATGTCATACCCGTTGTTTGAAAATTTTCAAAAATGAGGAATGAGCATCATAAGCTCAGTGAATTAAATTTGGTAGAAATACTCGATTGTATACTTCCAATCGCATCTTATAATTTGGTTATTTCTAATTTATCAATATTAATCATCTATATGTTCAATAATAATTCAATATTTCAAATAATCTTCCAATATTTATGCATATATAATCTCATATAATTCAATGATAACATTCTATTATAACTACTCATATGATAATTCCAATATCAATCTCTTCTTAAATTAATCAGCAAACATTTCAATTTCTCTTCTTATATATTTAATCATCACGAGATTATCAATTCAACATTATTATTTACCTCGTTGTGAGGTTCACAATATATAATCAATTAATCAAATAATTTTATCATATCATCATTCAATATTTCTTTCTCATCATATATGTCTTTCTGTGAGACTCATTTGACTATCACTAATTTCACAATCAAGATTAATGCTTTAGCATCTCAATCGACAATAATAAAATAACTGAATAAATAAATGCATATGCTTAAATCATCTTTCTTTCTTTTTTTTCATCACATTATCTCATTATTTTATATTATCATCTAGGAACGTCTTCCCACATGTCAACATGTTTCAATTAGACCAGCTACCTTCTTGGTTTTATCAGCCAGACCAGCTATTTTCATGGTCTAGCCTTTATGCATATGAATAATAACATGCAAACAAGTACACATCAAAGCATTCAATTCAACTATCTCTTTCTCAAAATTATTATTTTATTATATATATATTAAATTGTCTCCTCATATCAAATTATCAGTCATAGCTTGTCAAGATTTTCATTTATCTTTTCATTATATATTTCATCAACATACTATTTCAATAATATTACTTCTCATATAATAAATTTTCAATATATCAATTATTCACATAATATCAACAAATTATCATATATCATCCAATCACTATAATTCAATAATTAATTCAAATATCATCATTT
This sequence comes from Bretschneidera sinensis, assembly GCA_023935145.1. NCBI lineage: Eukaryota > Viridiplantae > Streptophyta > Magnoliopsida > Brassicales > Akaniaceae > Bretschneidera > Bretschneidera sinensis. The sequence continues at coordinate 54,116,318 of CM043699.1, forward strand.
TATATTTAATATTTATCTCGATTACTAAAAGTAAATCTAACTCACATAGTAGCACTTAAAGCTACTCTTGGAAAAGCTCATTTCTTTTCATGCTCCGTTCAACAATTTCATCCAATTGTTGATCATCAACACCTATCATAACATCTTCATTAAAATCTATATATTCTTCAATTCTTCCATAATTAATACTTTTAAATTTTTTATACCAAATTCCAAATATTTTTCTGTATGCATAAAAATTTGACCGTCTCAAATTTCAACTTTCAATATTTTTAATAGAACTTCTTTTCTATTTTTGTTTGAATTCAAATTAAAAGTTTATTTCAAGAAATATTAATAATAACTTCAAAATTTTATAATGAATAACAAAATTATTATCTTTCAAAAAAATTTCTCCAATTTTATTAAAATTGAAGGGGTAAAACACTAAACACCAAAGACTATGCAAAAATGGTAAAGGAACACTTTTTTTTTTTGTTAATACTATTTTCTTTTCTAAATCCTATCTCCGTTTATATACAACAAAGTCTTGTTAAATTTTATAAAGTTTTTAATAAATTTTTCTTTGCTTTCTTCTCTTTTTACATGGCTGATTTGGTGTTAACATAATACTTAAAATAGTCATTAGCATGAAACCAAAAGAAGCCACGTTTCTTCACTTAAAATTCTGCCACCAATTCACCATGCATCTTCATTTGAATTTTACAACTCTGCCACTACTTAATTACAATTATGTCACCAATAATATTCATTTAAAATTTATGATTCTGTCACTTCAGTAATTACAATTTTGTCATTTCTCATTTAAAAATCAATTTTCCATCTTTTCTTTATTTGAAATAAAATCTGAAAAAAATTATATAAATATATAAAAAATTATATTTTCATCAAATATTCTAATTAATTTTTTCAACCTCATACTACATTTTTCTTCAAAATTCTTTTATTTGAAACTTTCAAACAAATTAAATTTTATAGTTTTCGTCTTCAAAAAATTTCTAACTCTTTCAATAAAATTCTCAATATCATCTTTTAAAATTATATCAAATTCGACAGTCAATCTTTCATGCATGCATAATTTAATATATAAAAATAAAAATTATCTCTTTACCCTTGTTTTAATGGTACGTGTAATACAATTCTACCATCCTTATAAAAATTTGGTCCCTGAAATTTTCTTACCTAACTCGTGAAAAAGTTGGGAGTAATCTTTCATCATTCTTGCCTCATGTTCCTAAGTAATTTCTTCAACATCTTTATTCTGCCATAACACTTGAACTAAAGGAATAACTTTATTACGCAAGATTTGTTCTATTCTCTCTAGTATTTTGAGTGGTACTTGCATAAATGTTAATTTTTCCTGAAGTTATACAGCCTGACTCAGAATACTATGGGATTCGTCATGTAAACACTTTCTCAAAATTGAAACATGAAACATATCATGCAACTACTTCAACTCTAGAGGCAAATCCGATCTATTTGCTACTGGTCCAACTCTCTCAATCACCTCATAGGGCCCCACAAATCTCGAACACAACTTTCTTTGCTCTTTAAATCTCAATACACCCTTCCACGAAGATATCTTCAAATACACCCAATCACCAACCTGAAACTCAAGAGGTCGTCTTCTATGATCAGCATATCTTTTCTGCTTGTTCTGTGTTGCTCTAAGGTTCTCTCTAACCAGTTTGATCCTCTCAGTAGTTAAATCTATTATTTTTGGACCAAATGTTTTTCTCTCTCCAACCCCTTCCCAGTATACTGGAGTTCTGCACCTTCTACCATATAAAGCCTCAAATGGTGTTATCCCAATACTAGTTTGATACTGATTATTGTATGCAAATTTGATCAAAGGTAAATAATCATCCCAGCTCACTGAAAACTCAATACACATGCCCTCTGCATATCCTCTAGTATTCTAATGATCCTCTCTATCTACCCATCAGTTTCAGGATGAAAAGTTGTACTAAACTACAACTGTGTACCCATAGCTTTCTTAAAACCCATTCAAAATCTAGAAGTAAATCTAGAATCTCTATCTGATACAATGCTCAAAGATACTCCATGTAATCTCACAATGTTAGTTACATATAACTCAGCCAACTTTTTAGGACCCCATGTAGTTTTATTAGGAAGGAAATGTGAAGACTTAGAAAGGTTATCCACTATAACTAGAAAGTTTATCCACTATAACCCATACAACATCATAACCTCTCTAGGTATGGGGAAAACTAGAAACAAAATTCATATGTTATTCTTCCATGGCCATTAAGGTACTAGAAGAGGCTGTAATAAACCTACCGAATGTCTATTCTCAAACTTCACCTATTGACAAATTAATCATCTAGAAATATACTCAGCTACATTCCTCTTCATCCCTGATCACTAATAATTCTGTCTCAACCCCCTCTGTATCTGATTATTACCCGAGTGCATAGAATACACAGAATCATGAGCATTTCTTAGTATCTCCTTTCTCATCACAACATCATTGGGAGCACAAACTCTCTATCCTAATACCACCATACCGTCATCCCTAATTCTAAATTGAGTCTGCTTCTGGCTCAATATTTCTTATCTAATCTTCTCTATCCCCTCATATCTACTCTACATCTCTAACAAACGATCAATAATAAAATATTGTACCACCATATTTGTCGTCAATACTATCACTGATACTCAACTGCATTTTCATCTCTTTTCACTCTACCATCAAACTCATATCATGACTCCCTATAGCAGTTAATCTCCTTGTAGACTTTCTACCCAATGCATTAGTTACCAAATTAGCATTCCTTGGATGATAGTGAATTGTATAGTCATACTCACTAATCAACTCCATCCACCTCCTTTGGCTCAAATTCAACTCTCTCTATGTAGGTAAATGTGTCAAAATTTTATGATCAGTGAAAATCTTACAAGTGGCTTCATGCAGATGATGTCTCCAAATTTTTAATGCAAAAACTATGATAGGCAACTCTAAATCACGGGTCGGGTAATTTCTCTTATGGTTCTTCAATTGCCTATAATCATAGTCTATAACTCTCCCATGTTGCACCAACACACATCGCAAGCCCTGATGCGATGCATCACTATATACCACAAATCCTTCATCAGTAAACGAAAGCACTAATGCCGGGACAATAGTCAACTTCTCTTTCAACAATTGAAAACTCTTCTCACATTCTTTTGGCCACTTAAACTTCACTTTTTTCCTGGTCAATCTGGTCAATGGTACACCGAAAATAGAAAAATTTTGAATGAATCTTCTATAATAACTAGCCAAACCCAAGAAACTTCTAATCTCAGTCACATTAGTCAGTCTCTCCTAACTTAACACTGCCTCTACTTTCTATGGATCAACTACTATACCATCTCCTTGCACAATATGCCCCAAGAAAGATACTTCATTCAGCCAAAACTCACATTTAGAGAATTTTGCATATGATCTCTCTCTCATTAGAATCTCTAACACTATCTTTAAATGTATCACATGCTCTTCTTCATTCTTGGATTACCCTAGGATATTATCAATAAATACAATCACAAATCTATCCAAGAATGGTTTAAACACCCGATTCATTAGATCCATAAATGTTTCAGGAGCATTAGTCAACCTAAATGGTATCACAAGGAACTCATAATGGTCATAATGTGTCCTAAAAGTAGTCTTAGGCATGTCCTCCTCCTTTATCCTCAACTGATGATAACCTGATCTCATGTCTATCTTAGAAAACACCCTGGTCCCTTGCATCTGCTCAAATAAATCCTCTATCTTGGGCAAAAGGATATTTATTCTTGATGGTGATCTTATTCAATTGTTTATAATCAATGCACAACCTCATTGTTCCATCATTCTTCTTCACAAACAACACAAGGGCTCCCCAAGGTGACATACTAGGTCGAATAAATTATTTATCTAACAACTCTTAAAGCTGAACTTTCAATTCTCTCAACTCAGCAAGTGCTATAGATATGGGTGGTAATCCTGAAATCACCTCAACAGAAAACTTAATCTCCCTGTAGAGAGGCAAACCAGACAACTACTCAGGGAACACATCAGAAAAATCTTTCACCACTAAAATTTCTTCTAACTTCCTAATCTCATTTCTAGAATCCACCACATACGCCAAATACCCCTCACAACCCTTCCTCAACTATCTACTAGCAGTTAGGTCAAAAATAAAACAGTTGGCAACTATCTTACGTTCTTCATGAAAATTAAGCTCCTCCTATCTTGGTATCCTGAACACCACATTCTTCTTAAAACAATCTATCCAAGCATGATATGCAGATAACGAATTCATCCTCAAAATTAAATCAAAATTTGTCATATCTAAAGGCAACAAATCAACTTCAAACTCTCTATCAGCCATACTAATCACACAACACCGATAAATAGTCCTGATAATAACCCTATCCCCAATAGGAACCTCAACAATAATAGCATGAATCAAAGGACTAACACAAGCATCAATAGATTTCATATAAACACGGGATGCAAAAGAATGGATTGCACTAGGATCAATTAATAATCTAGCAGGTCTATCAAGAATAGATATCAAACCCATAACAATATCAAGAGCAGCATGTGCATCCTATTAGGTAAAGGCATAAACTATATTGTTTCTAGGCTATAACTGACTGTTGTGTCCACTCTCAGCTACTGGTCCTCTGCCTCTGCCCTGCATACTCCCTAATACACCACCTCTCTCCATTTTTCTTCTCCCAACACATCCATTACTTACCTCAACAGATCTCCCTATTGGACAGTCTACACTAATATGTCCTCCCTCACCACATACAAAGCACATTAAGGTAGGACAATTATGAGATAGATGTCCTATTAGATTACATCTATAGCAAATTATTGTTTCTCGATCATACATCATATTACCACCCCCTTGGTGGAATTCTTACTCCTCTACCATAACCTCCAGTTCCCATAGCCTGTCTCCCAAATCTAGGGGTCCCACCAATATTACTCTGAGCTATAGAAGCAATAGATCTTGCCTGCTTCTGACTTTGCATCATAGTTCCCTGTAACAAAGAACACCCCATTTAAGGTGGTCTCCCACCTTGCACACTCATACTACTACCACCTCTGGGTCCCCCAAATCTAGGCCTCTTCAGCCAATCTCTCCGACCTCTAAACTCCGTCACATCTTTTTCAATCTGTAATGTTTTATCCACCATTAGAGCATAATTTACAATACCCATACAATAAAGTTTAGTTCGAATCTCATAGTGTAACCTGTCTAAAAATCTCTAACATTTCCTCTCTTGTCTTACCACACCAAGTTCTACTCTAGCCCTTTCCTTTAGTATCATCTGTAAATTATCAACCTTATCTTCTTCTGCATTCATTCTCTCTATAGCACGATCAAGAACCTCTCTCAGCTCATCTATCCTAACATCATATTCTCTCACACCTCTACTAGTACTAGCTGTATTAGCAACTTGTTCCCTTACAAGAACAGCAGACTCGACCTCCATCTCAGCCTCAGTTCTTCAAAATATTAGGTGTCTATCACGTCCTCTCTATTTCAGTACTCTACCTCTAGCTATGGCATGCCCACGTGTCATCCTCAGACTATGTATTAAAATATAGTTTATTTAAATCTTCCACTTCTTAAAATTTTTATACAATCTACAAAATCATAAAAACTAATGTTCTGATACCAAAATTATAATGACCAATCCTAGCTTGGCCACCCCGAGAGGGTGTCTTCACGTTTTGTCATCCTTACATGACACATATATACAACAACATAAAAATACATCAACTGAAATTAAAAATTAGATCCAATCCTCAACTCTCTTTAGAAGATATACAACATCATTCTCCTATCAGAAACAATATATAAATATAACAAAATATATTAAAAAATTTTATTAAAAAATTTCTTTCTTCTTTCTTACAATGTTTGAGGACTTGACCATGGGATTTACTTAAGGTAATTACTCCGATATCAGCTCTAAACTCTATCTGTCTTACCTGCTGCCTGAAATTTTTCAACAATGAGAAGTGAGCTTCACAAGCTCAGAGAATTAAATTTACTAGAAGCACTCGATTGTTTACTTCCAATCACATCTTATAATTAAATCATTTCTAATTTATCAATATTAATCTTCTATTTCTTCACATATAATAATCAAATCTTTCAAATAATCTTCCAATATTCATTCATATATTATCTCATATAATTCAATGATAACATTCTATTATCACTACTCATATCATAATTCTAACATTAATATCTTCTTAAATTAATCATCAAACATATCAAATTTTCTTCTTATATATTTAATCATCTCGAGATTATCAATTCAATATCATTATTTACCTCGTTATGAGGTTCATAGCATATAATCAATCAATCAAGTAATTTTATTATATCATCCTTTCATATTTCTTTTTCATCATATTTGTCTCTCTGTGAGACTTATTTGTCTATCAATAATTTCACAATCAAGACTGATGCTTTAGCATCTCAATCAACAATAATAAAATAACCGAATAAATAAATGCATATGTTTAAATCATCTTTCTTTTTTTCTTTCTTTCTTTCTTTCATAACATTATCTCATTATTTAATATTATCATTTGGGAACGTCTTTCTACATGTCGATATGTTTCAACCAGACTAGCTACATTCTTGGTCTTCTAAGCTAGACCAACTACCTTCATGGTCTTCCCTTTATGAAAATGAACAATAACATGTAAGCAAGTATACATCGAAGCATTCAATTCAACTACTTATTTCTTAAAATTATTATTTTATTATATACATATTAAATTGTATCCTCATATCTCATATCAAATTATCAATCATAGCTTGTCAAGAGTTTCATTTATCATTTCATTATACATTTCATCAACTTATTATTTCAATAATATTACTTCTCATATAATAAATGTAGACTGAGGTTTCAACCCAAGAGGAGTGTGAATTGGGTTTCAAAACTTTTTGCGGATTAAAACACAAGTTTATAAAACAGATAACACAACAAGCATATAACAAGTAATATGTGCTATAAATAAAGAGATTAAGGAATAGAGGATGCAAACTCAATTTATAGTGGTTCGGCAATATCAGAATCATTCTAACTCTACGTCCACTCTCTTCAAGGAACCTCCTTGAAGTACTACACTAAGAAACTTAGTCGTGCAACTTCACGGGTGTTGCATAAACCTTACAATCCCTTCCTCTTGGAAGCAAACCCCTTCCTCTTGGAAGCAAAAACCCTTTTCCTTTCGGAAGCAAATCCCTTCCTTTCGGAAACAAATCCCTTCCTTTCGGAAGCAAATCCCTTCCTTTCGGAAATAAATCCATTTACAATAAATACTATAAAGAAAACAGTAGAGAGGCAACAATGGAAGCTTATACAACTAAATAATGTCTCTCTTTCTAGGTAAAGCTTGAAGAATGGCTCAACAATCAATTTTTCAAAGCTTTTTGAGTATCAATGAGTAAAAACTTGTTTGAATGTGTAATATTCTGTTTTAAAATGCTTAATAGAGTGGGTTTATATAGCTTTGATGTAATATGTCTGTTTGTAACTGATTTTATCCATTTTGGTATAATTTGTGCTGAAATCTCGCGTCCCAACAGTCATATTTTTTGAACTACCAATCGACTGGATCCTCTTTAAAAATCACATTTTTAAAGTTGTTGAAGGTACCAGTCGACTGGGTATGTCTTACCAGTCGATTGGGAACCTTCTGCCCAAATTACCAGTCGACTGGGAAATTTTTGACCAAAACACTAGTAGACTGGTATAAGGCATCTAGTCGATTGGGAACATACTAACCTTTATACCAGAAGACTGGTATAAGTACCCAGTCGACTGGGTTGCTTTAACAACCCAGTTTTAATGTGTTGAATAGATTTTAACTTTAAAAACATTTGTTTAAAAGGTTATGTTAAAATACTTTTTCAAAAAGAGCCATTGGACAAGCTAATTACCTAAACAAGTGAGACTTACAACTTGTTTCAATACCTTAGAGTACAACACTTGAGTACAACACTGGAGTACAACAACTTCCAACTGCTACATATTCCACCTCAGCGGCTGATAGTGCAACAAAATTTTGTTTCTTGGAAAACCAAGAGGTTAACATTACACCTAAGAATTGGCATGTTCCACTTGTGTTTTTTCTATCTAACCTACATCCAGCAAAATCAGCATCTGAATATCCTACAAGCTCAAAAGATGAATCTCTAGAGTATCATAATCCTATTGTTTGAGTTCCTTGTAGATATCTAAGGATTCTTTTTACTGCAACTACATGTGATTCCTTAGGATTAGCTTGAAATCTAGCACACATGCATACACTGAACATTATATCAGGTCTACTTGCAGTCAAATAAAGCAAAGCTCCTATCATGCTTCTATAATATTTAGTATTTACACATTTACCTCCTTCATCAAGATCAAGTTTTGTTGAAGTGCTCATGGGTGTTCCAAGTGGCATTGAGTTTTCCATCCTGAACCTCTTTAATAGGTCCTTAGTGTACTTTGATTTATTGATGAAGATGCCTCCTTTCAGTTGTTTTATTTGAAGTCCAAGGAAGTAGGTAAGCTCTCCCATCATACTCATTTCAAATTCATCTTGCATGCACTTGGCACACTCTTAACATATAGATTCATTAGTAGCACCAAATATAATATCATCAACATATATTTGGACTAGAAGAGTGTCATTTTTGTGAGTTTTTGTGAAGAGAGTTGTGTCTACTTTACCTCTGATAAAGTTATTGTCAATCAAAAATTTACTTAGTCTTTCATACCATGCCATTGGTGCTTGCTTCAACCCATAAAGAGCCTTAGAAAGCTTGTAGACATGATTTGGAAGACTAGGATTTTCAAATCCAAGAGGTTGTTCAACATAAACCTCTTCTTCTATAAAGTCATTTAAGAAGGCACTCTTTACATCCATTTGAAATAACTTAAACTTATTAAAGCATGCAAAGGCGAATAACATTCGAATAACTTCTAATCTAGCTACGGGAGCATAGGTCTCATCAAAGTCTATTTATTCTTCCTGATTATATCCCTTAGCAACTAGTCTTGCCTTGTTTCTAGTTACTATTCCATTTTCATCCATCTTATTTCTAAATACCCATTTAGTTCCAATTATTGAATGATCTTAGGTCTAGGAACTAGATTCCATACATTGTTCTTTTCAAATTGATTTATTTCTTCTTGCATTGCAATTATCCAATCATTATTCTTTTCAGCTTCTATATATGTCTTAGGTTCTACTTGAGACAAATAAGCTACATAATTGCAAATATTTCTAATAGAAGAACGAGTTCTTACCCCTTGTGAAGGATCACCTATCACTTGATCAATCGGGTGATAGTTTACATACCTCCAATCTTTGGGAAGACTATCCTCTTGTCGACTTGTAGATGGTTGGTCTACTTTGAGAGTTTTCATCTCTCCATTTGTTTGAGGTGGACTCTCCTTTGGGTCAACAATGGGAGTAGGAGTTTCCGTTCTTGGAATAAAATCTGTATCATCATTGAAAGAAACTTCTCTACTACTAATTGGGTTAGACTCATCAAGAGTTACATGTACGGATTCTTCTACCACTAAAGTTCTCTTATTGAAAACTCTATAAGCCTTACTAGAGGTTGAATATCCTAAAAATATTCCTTCATCAGTCTTAGAATCAAATTTACCTAAGTTAGTTTTATTGTTATTTAGGATGAAACATTTACAACCAAAGGTACGAAAATAAGAGATATTAGGCTTTCTACCTTTCCATAATTCATATGGAGTTTTTTCAAGAATAGGCCTAATTAAAATTCTATTCAAGATATAGCAAAAAGTGTTTACCGCTTCAGCCCAAAAGTATTTTGGTAAACTATTTTCACAAAGCATTGTTCTTGAAAATGTTTCTAGAACTCTATTTTTCCTCTTAACAACTCCATTTTGTTGAGGAGTTCTAGGGGTTGAAAAGTTGTGATCAATCCCATTTTCATCAGAAAAATTTGAGAAACTTTGGTTTTCAAATTCTTTTCCATGATCACTTATAATGCTTGAAATACAAATCCCTTTTTTCATTTTGAACCTTTTTGCAAAAAAATTCAAATTCTTTGAAGGCTTCATCCTTGTAAGCAATGAAGATAACAAAGGAATATATTGAATAGTCATCAACAATAACAAGAGCATATTGATGATCACCTAGACTAATGGTACTAATTGGACCAAATAAGTCCATATGCAAGAGTTCCAATGGTCTAGTAGTTGAGACTACATTCTTTAATTTAAAAGAAATCCTAATTTATTTTCCCATTTGACAAGCATCACATACTTTGTCTTTTTCAAAATTGATTTTGGGAAGTCCAATGACTAAATCTTTTCTTGAAATGATTCTCAGCAAGTTCATGTTCACATGACCAAGCCTTCTATGCCATAGCCATGGATTTTCACTAATGGCAGGAAAACATTTTTCATTTTTGGAATGCAAGGATTTCAAATCAACTATATAGATATTTTCATGTCTATGGCCAACAAATTTAATCTTATTACTTTTGATGTCTGTAACTAGACAATGAGAGGTCTCAAATGTGACTTTGTTGCCTTTTTCACAAAGTTGACTAATACTTAGTAAATTTGGCTTAAGGACTTGTACTAGCAATACATTATCTATGGTTGAGAAATCATTACCAACTTTTCCATGCTTGATGATCTTTATTTTTGTGTTGTCTCCAATGGTGGCAAGTCCACCATCTCTTAGAGTTAGCTCTTTGATTACACTTTTATCACTGGTAATATGTTTTGAGCATCCACTATCAAAGTACCAACAGTTGCCCTTTTCCTTGGTGTGGAGACATATCTACATCACACAAGGAAACACAATGGCATTTTAAGGTACCCCAAAATTTCTTGGGTCCTTTGGGGTTAGTCCTTGAAAATACGGTTCCTTTTGGGTTCCATACTTTCTTAATAGCATATGGTGATCTATAGATATGTTGATGATGCACAATCTTATGATAATAGTTATTGAAATTTCTAGGATTTCTTAGTTGTGCATGTCTATAATTCGTAGGATAGGAGTTCCTAGAATACGTGTTTCTATTGTGAGGAATATGAATATACATGTCATTTCCAGAAAATGTATGATGATAATTTCTAGGATACATGCTTGCATTATCATGGGTATACATATTATTTCTAAAATGACTATGATTGTAATTCATAGGATATGCTTGTGCAACATGCAAGTCTTGAGTATAGAAATTGTTCCTAGGATGCACATGATGATTATTCCTAGCATGTGCATAAGCATTCCTTGAATGAGCATACATATAAACATGAGTATTTCTAGGATTCTTCAATCTTATATTAGCATTAGAATTAGTATTTCTAGACATACTATCATTCAATGGGGGTGTGATTTTAACCTTTGAAGTAGAGGCTTCATTCACACATGAAGCTTTCATGAATAAGCCCTCTTTTGATTTTTTCTTTTCTAATGGAGAGTATCCTAAACTAGATTTTCCTCTACTTAATCTTTGGTAAGAAAGCACTTCATCAAGTCTTTCTTTAGCTAAGCATGAGTCTAGATATAGTACCATTCAATTCTAATATCTTCTTCTTTAAATTCTCATTTTCATCTTTGAGGAAGTCTTGAGAAGTATCATACAACAATGAAGATAATTTTTCTTTCTCTTCTCTTAGACTTATCATCTTTTTAGAAAGGGATGAAACCTCTTTCTTAAGAGTAGAGTTCCTAGAATCGAATTTCTTCAATTCATCATGCATTTCATTTATGACTTCTAACAATTCTTCAGTACTACTCACAATGTTATTTTTAGAAGAGGGAGAAGATAACACCTCATTTTCATCATCAATTGCTATAAGGCATAGGTTGGCAATTTCCTTATATCCGACTTCTTTATCCGAGGATTCTTCTTCTTCTTCGTTATCACTCCAAGAGGTTGCAATCATAGCCTTCTTCTTAAAGCTCTTGTATGGCTTGCTCGTTGCCATACAGTCAGCCTTGATGTGACCGGGCTTCTTGCATCCATAGCACACAAGTGGTTCCCTTTTAGAGGTGAGATCCTTTGTGTAAGGTTTTTTACTTTTCTTCAAGAATCTATGAAATCGCTTAGTGATCAAAGCCGTCTCACCATCTTCTTCACTCCTCACTGCCTCTTCTTCCGATTCCTCTTCTCTGTTATATGTAGAGGCTTTGAGAGCTATCACCTTTTTCTTCTTCTCATCATCATTGAAAATGGGATTCATTTCCTCCATCTCATATGTTAACAATGACCTAAGAAGTGTCTCAACATCAAGTTTGTCGAGATGTTTGACCTCCGTGATAGCAGTCTTCTTTGCTTTCCAAGTGGATGGCAAGGACCTTAAGATTTTTCTTGTTAATACAAATTCCTCAATGTTCCTACCAAGAAACTTCAAACCATTAACAATAGTTGTGAAACGTGAGTGCATTTGAGAAATTGTTTCATTAGGAGACATTCTAAAAGACTCATATTCAGTTACTAGCATATAGATTTTTTATTTTTTAACCTCATTAGTTCCTTCATATGTAACTTGCAATTTATCCCATATTTCCTTAGCTGAAACACGTACAAAGATTTTATTGTGTTTAGATATATCTAAAGCACAATGTAAAATACTTGTTGCTCTACTATTGAAAGACATCATTCTACAATCCTCCTCATTATACTCAGTTTTGAGTTTAGGCATTGTATGATTGATTTCTCCAATAGTGATTTCCTTTGATGGAATTCTAGGTCCCTGTTCAATGACTCTCCACAGATTATAATCTTATCATTCGACAAAGATTTTCATCATATTTTTCAAATAGTTATAGTTGGAGCCATTGAACAAGGGAGGTTTAGTATATAAGTGTCCCTCAGAATACCTATTTGCTACCATCGGATCAACTCAAGGATTTTAAGCTTAAAATTGAGAACGAGGCTCTGATACCAATTGTAGACTGAGGTTTCAACCCAAGAGGGGGGTGAATTGGGTTTTAAAACTTTTTGCGGATTAAAACACAAGTTTATAAAACGGATAACACAACAAGCATATAACAAGTAATATGTGCTGTAAATAAAGAAATTAAGGAATAGAGGATTCAAACTCAGTTTGTAGTGGTTCAGCAATATCGGAATCGTTTCGACCCTACATCCACTCTCTTCAAGGAACCTCCTTGAAGTACTCCGCTAAGAAACTTAGTCGTGCAACTTCACGGGTGTTGCACAAACCTTACAATCCCTTCCTCTTGGAAGCAAACCCCTTCCTCTCGGAAGCAAAAACCCCTTCCTTTTGGAAGCAAATCCCTTTACAATAAATACTGTAAAGAAAATAGTAGAGAGACAACAATGGAAGCTTATACAATTGAATAATGTCTCTCTTTCTAGGTAAAGCTTGAAGAATGGCTCAACAATCAATTTTTCAAAGCTTTTTGAGTATCAATGAGTAAAAACTTGTTTGAATGTGTAATATTCTGTTTTAAAATGCTTAATAGAGTGGGTTTATATAGCCTTGATGTAATATGCCCGTTTGTAATTGATTTTGTCCATTTTGGTACAATTTGTGCTGAAATTCGCGTCCCAACGGTTATATTTTTTGAACTACCAGTCGACTGGGTTTTAGTACCAGTCGACTGGGTCCTCTTTAAAAATCACATTTTTTTAGGCTTTTGAAGGTACCGACAACTGAGCATGTCTTACCAGTCGACTGGGAACCTTCTACCCAGATTACCAGTCGACTGGAAAATCTCTGACCAAAACACCAGTCGACTGGTATGAAGCATCCAGTCGACTGGGGACATACTGACCTTTATACCAGAAGACTGGTATAAGTACCCAGTCGACTGGGTTGCTTTAACAACCTAGTTTTCATGTGTTGAATAGATTTTAACTTTAAAAACATTTGTTTAAAAGGTTATGTTAAAATGTTTTTTCAAAAAGAGCCATTAGACAAGCTAATTACCTGAACAAGTGAGACTTACAACTTGTTTCAATACCTTATACCTATACTAGTTCTTCTGTCTTCACTTGGTGTTTGATTCGGGTTGAGTTCTTGCACCTTGTTCCTTGGTTGAATGCTCTTATTGCTTAATACACTTAGATAGCATCGTTAGTATAATAAGTGTTGTGTTTTGTCATCATTAAAATATAGGTGAGGGTCAACAATAAATATTCAACATATCAATTATTCACATAATATCAATCAACCAACTATCATATATCATCCAATCATTATAATTCAATAATTAATTCAAATATCATCATTTTATATTTCTTATTTATCTCGATTACTAAAAGTAAATATAACTCACATAGTAGCACTTAAAGCTACTCTCGGACAACCTCATTTCCTTTCCTGATCCGTTCAGTAATTTCACCTAATTGCTGATCACCAACACTAATCATATCATCTTCATTAAAATCTATATATTCTTCATTTCTTCCATAATTCATACTTTTAAATTTTTATACCAAATTTCGAATATTTTTGTATATGCATAAAAATTTGACTGTCTCAAATTTCAACTTTCAGTATTTTTAATAGAATTTCATTTCTATTTTTGTTTGAATTTAAATTCAAAGTTTATTTCAAGAAATATTTAAAATAACTTCAAATCAAACTTTCATAATGAATAACAGAATTACTACCTTTCAAATTTTTTCTCCAATTTTCTTCAAATTGAATGGGTAAAACGCTAAATGCCAAAGACTATGCAAAAATTGTAAAGGAACACTTTTCTTTTTTTTTGCTAATACTATTTTTCTTTTCTATTCCTATCACCGTTTATATACAGTAAAGTCTTGTTAAATTTTATAAAGTTTTTAATTAATTTTATTTGCTTTCTTCTCTTTTTACATGGCTGATTTGGTGTCAACATAAGACTTCAAACAGTCATTAGTATTAAACTAAAAGAAGCCACGTTTCTTCACTTAAAATTCTGCCACCAATTCACCATGCATCTTCATTTTAATTTTACAACTTTTTCACTATTTAATTACAATTATGCCATTGGTCATATTCATTTTAAATTTACGATTCTGCCACTACTTAATTACAATTATGCCACCGGTCATATTCATTGAAAATTTACGATTCTGTCTCTTCAGTAATTACGATTTTACCATTTTTTCTTTTAAAAATCAATTTTTCATCTTTTATTCATTTGAAATAAAATCTGAAAAAAATTATATAGATATATAAAAAATTATATTTTCATCCAAAAAATATTCTAATTAATTTCTTCAACCTCATTCTACATTTTTCTTCAAAACTCTTTTATTTGAAACTTTCAAACAAATTAAATTTTATACTTTTCTTCTTAAAAAATTTTCTAACTCTTTCAATAAAATTCTCAATGTTATCTTTTAAAATTATATCAAATTGTACAATCAATCTTTCATGCATGCATAATTTAATTTAATATATAAAAAATTACCTCTTTACCCTTGTTTTAAGGGTACATGTATTACAATACGGGCTCCCACGAACGAAGAAGAAAACAAGGAAGAATAAGAAGAATAAGAAGAAGAAAAAGAAGAAGAAGAAGAAGAAGAAAGAGAAGAAGGAGAAGAAGAAGAAAAGTGAGAAGAAAGAGAAGAAGGAGAAGAAGAAGAAGAAAAAAAAGAAAAAGAAAATGAAAATGATGATGACGATGACGATAATAACTCTAATACTAACATGGATGTTGATTAGTTAATGGTAAGATCAATTTTATTCATGGATGATGAGAATTATATGAGTTTTATGACTAACATATTGTATACATTTTATGATTTTTTTTATTGTCATTTGCGTGAGCTAGTTTTAAACAGATTGTATAAATTGTCATATATTGACATTTCCTACTTTTTCTGGAAAACAAGATAGCACGAGGCATGAGTCGAGCACTTAGAGGTTGAGAGGGCGGGGACCATTGATGAGGTTCCATGAGCATGGATCGACCACGAGTGGCTAGTACTGCAGAGGTTACAGCTCCAGTGGTTGTTGCCTCTTCGCTTGGTAAAATTACATTTCACTTTTGTGTTGTTCTTTAATGATGTCTATTTTTGTTAATTTAAAGTAATTCTTAAATAAAATATTATTTAATATGTGATTATACATTCTCTTATGCAAGGGTGGAGGTCGGACCTTCTAAGGCCCCTATAGTCAAGCGCAAGATAAGAGGACCAAATAGGGAAAAGCCTCTGCCAACACAAAAGATTCTTATGAGCATATTGAGCGATAGGTGTTTATATTTCTTCATTTCATATTATTTATGTCATTAATTTCCAATAATATATGTCACTTATAGATTAATGTACTTATTTGTTTATAAATGTAGTAAATTCCATGGGTGAAAAGATGTCGCCAAAAAAATTGTGACTCAAGTGAGGAAGCAAATGAATGGCCTATAGAACAGTTACTCTCAATACAATGTGGACAGCCAGAACTCTATTTGGGATAATTTCCTAATACTTTTTTGTTCAATCTTTTGTTTTAGTTTCATTATTGTATTCTTATGAAGTGTTATATATCATATTATTGTGCTATATATAAAATAATTAGCTACCAATCACTATTTGGTTGTTTCTTAGCTGCACTACTCTTTTGCGACCGCCGAGGAACTTGAGGTTGTCAGGTCTGTCCATGATAAGATCGTTGCGGCTCACCACTCCGACTAGATGAATGAATTATAGCATAAATGTAGGCAACATAAGGGCGAGGACAAAGCAAATTTGTATGGTTGAAGTGGAGATGAAGAGGCAAGAGGCAACATAATCCCCATTGAGCACTGGGCTGCTTTGGTTAGTTTATGGGCCTCAGACACATGGACTCATCGCTCTCATGTTGCATTGGTGAATAGGCAGTCGGGTGATGATTGGCGTGTCACCATGTTTGGGGGTCCATCAACAAGGACGCTCACGCGACTGCATTGATATATGTTTTCTTTCTTTATCTACACTTATATAGATAGATAGATAATTGCATGTATAGTTAAATTCCCTTTTTCTAACAAATTTTAATGTGCAATCCCAAAAGTTGGGTAGCCATGACACACCTGTTAAGGTGTCTAACAAGATGCATAAGTGCCAATCAGGGACATGTGATTATGTCGATAACAAGTCCATGGACATAATGGTATGTATAAAATGTATTTTCTACTTATATGTAAAATAATTGTTGCTTTCAATATAGTTTGGCAAAAAATATTAATCATACACATTTGTTTGAAATGTAGGAAACATATGACACTACAAGAAAACCATTTATCATTGACGGATTTTTTCCGTCGATGAAGGGTCTTCTGCCGTCGATAATACTTATCACCAAGGGAATTCCCTTGGTGATAACCCCCTCAGTGTTAAGCTCCTCAGTAATACTTTTTTTTTACCGAGGGCCAAAATATTCCCTCGGTGATAGGTTATCACCGTCAGCTATCACCGGTGATAATGTTTTTAAAAAATTATTTTTTGGTCTTTTTAAAATAATAATAAAATAATCTGACCAACATCGATGGATGGCTCGTCGCTAATAATAGTACTTATGACTGAGGGATTCATCCCTCATTAATGAGTTGTTTTTAAAAAAAATTAAAAAATTAAACTAAGCTCAACACCGATGGATGTGTCCCTCAGTGATAATCATTATCACCGACGGGAGCAATCCCTTGGTATTAATGTGCGATACTATCACCGAGAGATTGATCCTTCGGTGATAGTAATTAATTTCTAAATATTTTTATTTGTTTTTCGATTTTCCCTATTAGAACAAATCTAACTTGCTTCAAATATATTTAAAAAATACATATTACAACAAAATCGAGAATACAAGACATTTTGTAAATTAATAAACTATAATATACGAATGAGAATACAATCGATAATTGAATATTCTCCTTTCAAAACAAATAATCAAATATTCAAAAAATTATAAATACAAATGTCTAAAAATAAAACTATGGGTCAGCCAAGTGTGTGTCACCATTGGGGTTCACATTCTCAGTATCCTCCTCTACAACTGGATCCTATATATAACAAATAACATGGTCAAATATATATGTAAACTAAAACAAAAAACTAAATAATTTATGAAAGTAAAACTGTTAAGTTATATACTTTGTGAGTCCGTCTTGTCCGTTACATTTTACTAAACGGACGTGACGGTAAACCCGCCTCATCTGTCACCAAAATTATCTACTTTTTTTTTACCTTAAAACCATTAAGTTATATAATTTTTGAGTTTGAAACTTCTCGGGTTTGGAACTGATGATCCGAAATGGATTCTGCTTATTCTCACAAGTTACATTCTACCAAACGAACATGATGGTAAACTTGCCTCGTTTGTTACCTATATCTACTTTTTAACCTTAAAACCGCTAAGTTATATACTTTTTTAGTCTGGAACCTCTCCGGTTTGTAATCAGTGATCCAAAATGGATTCCGTTTGTTCCCATAAGTTATGTTTTACCGAACAAACGTGACGGTAAACCTGTCTCAACTGTTACCTAAGTTATCTACTTTTTCTACCTTAAAACCGCTAAGTTATATACTTTTTGAGTCCAATATCTCTCGGGTTTGTAACCGGTGATACAAAATGGATTCCATTTGTTCCACAAATTATATTCTACCAAATGGACATGATGGAACCGCCTCGTCCGTTACTTAAGTTATCTACTTTTTTTACCTATAAAATTCTAAGTTATATGCTTTTTGAGTTCGAAACCTCTCTAGTTTGTAACTAGTGATCCAAAATGGTTTCCTTTTGTTCCCAAAACTTACATTCTACCAAACAGATGTGATGGTAAACCCACCTCGTCTGTTGCCTAAGTTATCTACTTTTTTACCTTAAAACCACCACGGTTGGTACCTAATAATGTAAAAAAGTTCAAACTGTTTTACTTACATCGGGTTGTGTGGTAGGATCCGCCCTAGAACCTGCCGGGATCGACATCTGTTGTAATATCTGCACCATGAACTTAAGACATGAATGCATGTCATCTGCCCTACAGTTCAATTGCACTAGTTATAACTGAAGCTCATCGATTCTTGACCTATCATCATCCATTCGTTGTTATATCCTGTTGACATCAACAACAGGTCTGAACCGTGATGCAGTGGATCTGACAGAGGAATTGTTCCAACTTGAAGATCTAGTAGCAAAGGAGTGACCGACTATTATGCCCCTGAATTTGTAAAATCGCCCCTTCTTCAGCCCAACTGATGCATGCAGCCACTCAACGGTGTCGATCTCAGGCTATGAGGATGCTTCAATCTGGCCACTACTCTTATCTCGAACATGCTAGTTATATGTTTCTTACATTACAAACAAATGTAGATGATTAATAATTTTTTCCTAAACTATATTAAAACCAACAACTATTTTGCATACAAGTAAAAAAAATACATTTTATATATACCATCATGTCTTTGAACTTGTTATCGATGTAATCACTTGTCCTTGATTGGCGCTTGTGCATCCTATTAAGCACCTCAATAGGTGTGGCATCTCTGCACAACTTTTGGGACTGCACATTACGGTTTATTAAGAAAAGTGGATTTATATATATATGTAGATAAAAAAAAATAAAACATATACCAATACACTCGCGTGGATGTCCGTGTTGATGGACCCCCCAACATGGTGAACATGCTAATCATCGTCTGACCACCTATTCATCGATGCATCATTAGAGCGATGAGTCCACGTGTCTGATCCCTAGAAACCAACCAAAGCATCATCGTACTCAATGGGGATCTTGTGGCCTCTTCCCACGTCATCCCCACTCCATCCATGCCAGTTTGCTTTGTCATTGCCCAATTGCTATTTACTCTTGTCCCGCAATTCATTCATCCAGTCGGTGTGGCGAGCCACAATGATCCTATCATTGACAGACCTAGCAAACTCAAGCTCCTCGGGGGGTCGCAAAAGTGTAGCACATCTAAGAAACAACCAAAATATGATTAGTTTTCAATTATTTTATGTATAGTACAATCATTGAATATATTATAACCGTAAAACTAAAAAAAAATTAATTAAGAAAAAGGTAATACTAGAAAATTATCACAAATAGAGTTCTAGATGTCGACAGTGCATTGATAGTAACTGTTCCATGGGCCACTCATATGCTTTCTCACTTAAGTTAAAATATTTTTAGAGATATCTTTGCACCCATGGAATTTACTACATTCATAAACAAATAAGTACATTAATCGATATATGACATATATTAATTTAAATTAATGACATGAATAATATGCAATGAATGTGTTTACTAATTGCTCATTTTGGTCAAAGGCTTTTTTTGAGCTGGTAAAGGCTTTTCTTTGTTTGGTCCTTTGACCAGACGAGTGACTGGAGGGGCCTGAGACGGCACGGCCTCCACCCATGCATAAGAGAATGTATAATCACATATTAAATAATATGTTATTTAAGAATTATTTTAAATTAATAGAAGAATGCATAATTAAATAATAACACAAAAGTGGATCCTACCCTCTAGTGTAGTAGCCTCTGGAGGCACAACTAGGCTCATGGGACCTCATCCACAGCCCCTACCCTATGCACCTCTAAGTGCTTAACCTCTGCCTCATGACATCCTGTTTTCCAAGAAAAGTTGGAAATATGAATACATGATAACTGATACAATCTGTTTAAAAACTAGCTCATGCAAATGACAATAAAGAAATCATACAATATACATAATTTCTTAGTCATGCAACTCATATAATTCTCATCATCGATGAAAACAATTTACCTTACCATTAATTAATCAACTTCCATGTTAGTACTAAAGTTATCATCATCATCATCATCATCTTCGTCTTCTTCTTCATCTTCTTCATCTTCCTCTTCTTCCTCTTCTTCCTTTTCCTCTTCTTCATTTTCCTCTTCTTTTTCTTCTTTTTCCTCTTCGTCTTCTTTTTCTTATTCTTCATCCTCATCCACTTCTTCTTCCTCATTTTCTTCTTCTTCTTCTTTTTCTTCTTCTTCTTCTTCTTCTTCTTCTTCTTCTTCTTTTTCCTCTTCTTCTTCCTCTTCTTCTTCTTTTTCCTCTTCATTCTCTTCTTGTTCTTCCTCTTCTTCTTCTTCTTGTTCCTTATCTTTTTCTTATTTCTCCTCTTCTTCTTCTTCTTCTTCATTCTCTTCTTGTTCTTCCTCTTGTTCTTCTTATTCTTATGCTTCTTCTTCTCCTTCTTCTTTTTTCATCTTCTTCTTTCTCTGCTTTTTCTTCTTCATCTTCCTCTTCTTCTTCTTCTTCTTCTTCATCTTCCTCTTATTCTTCTTTTTCTTCCTCTTCTTCCTTTTCCTCTTTCTTTTCTTCTTCTTCCTCTTCTTCTTCCTCTTCCTCTTTTTCTTTTTCTTCTTCTTCTTTTTCTTTTTCTTTCTCTTCTTTCTCTTCTTCTTCTTCTTCTTCTTCTTCTTCTTCTTCTTCTTCTTTCTCTTCCTTTTCTTCCTTTTCCTTTTCTTCTTCTTCTTCCTCTTCCTCTTTCGCTTTTTCCTCTTCCTCTTCCTCTTCTTCTTATTCTTCATTTTCTTTTTATTCTTTTTATTCTTTTTATTCTTCTTCTTATTCTTCCTCTTCTTCTTCCTTTGCTTCTTCTTCTTTTTTTTTCTTCCTCTTATTCCTCTTCTTCTTCATCTTCATCTTCTTCTTCTTCTTTTCCCTCTTCCACTTTTTTTCTTCCAATTGCTCTTCTTCTTCCTCTTCTTTATCTTCTTTTTCTTCCTCTTCCTCTTCTTCTTCTTCTTCCTCCTCTTCTTTTTCTTTCTTTTCTTGTGCTTCTTCCTCTTCTTCTTCTTCTCCTTCTTCTTCTTCTTATTCTTATTCTTTTTCTTCTTATTTTTCTTCTTCTTCACCTTCCTCTTCCTCTTCCTTTTCATTTTTTTCTTCTTCCTCCTCTTCTTCTTCTTCTTCTTTTTCCTCCTCTTCCTATTCTTCTTCTTCTTCTTCCTCTTCTTATTCTTCTTCCTCCTCTTCTTCATCTTCCTCTTCTTTTTCATCTTCCTTTTCTTCTTGTTCTTCCTCCTCTTCTTATTCATCTTTCTCTTCTTTTTCTTCTTTTTCTTCTTCTTCTTCCTCTTTCTTTGTGGGAGCACATATACCGGATGGATTTATTTCTTCCACTATAGCTCCAACATCATGAATGATACCCAATATATCTATATCATCTTCTAAAACTCTACATGGAATGGATGGTTAATCCTCTTGGAAGTAATCCACAACTATAGGCATTATATCATCGTCTAGATCTTGATACAATGGAAATTCTAAATTGCCCCTAACCTTCGTTTTACACACTACCCACCAATAATTTCTTCATTTCTTATTGGAAGGTAAGTGTAATAATATACTTGTATTGTTTGTGAAGCCAACACGAATGATTTGTCTAAGTTAAGACTAGATTTATACTTAATATATATGAGACCATGTCGATCTATTTGAAGCCTATTCTCAAAATCAAACCAATCACATTTCAACAATAAAACAATGTTATTAATCCTTATATATTGGAGCTCTATAACTTCTGTCAACATCCTATAGAAGTCACATTCATATTCATCGTAACAACTACCTATCACAAGTACACCACTGTTCATTGTTTTCTTATGTTATTCATACTCCTTGGTGTGAAACTTGAATTCGTTGACATAATATCTGGGATAACACTTCACACGATTCATTAGGCCAATGCCTATCCCTCATATTTACTTTTCAATTGTTTTATCCTTAGTGACCTATGATTAAAATATATAATTCAATGATACTTATTATATAATGAATATATACTAACAATATTTATAATATATCATCTAACATGGTTTTCAATATCCCGAAGCCATTTTGCGAAGTTCTTCTCATGAAGCTTTTCAATTTGTTCATTAGTTATGCCTCGGTGCGCACTCCTCAAGGACTCGTCATATTGTCTACAACAATGGTGATGAAGAGTTAATTATTATCTAAGATAAGCATATGTGATGAGAGAATACATTAGATCTAAAAATTACAATATCATTCACTCCACATATGGCATAACTTCAGCACAATTAATGAGAACACATATCTCTATGGCCTTCAGTTCATTGTCATCCAAGACTCTAATAGTCTCATGACCAAAAGCACGACCTGGATAACTGAAAATAGGTAGGTGCTCTCCTTGATTAAGATTCCCCCAATTGTCGTTTCGACTGACTCAATTCATTTTTTTCTGAATATTTGGTTGAAAATATTCAGCACAAAAATTTGAGATTTCTTATATGATGTATGCCTTAACCATGGAACCTTCAACATGCGCTTTACTTTGAGCTTTTTTTATTTAGGTTGTGCGTACACCTATTTTGCATACATATACAAATTTATTGAAATTGGATTCAATTATATGAAGTGAGAAGGCTCTAATAATTGACAAAATTATTGATATTGCCTCTCAAGCAGATACATCCATCGATATTGCACAGGGCCACCAAATTTAGTTTCGTAAGTTATGTCAATCGGCAAATTCTCTATTGAATCGAAGAATGTCGAAGGGAAAATATTCTCAAGCTTGTATAGAATGACGGGAATATTTTTCTCAAGCAACTCCACATGTTCAACTCATAATTTAGTTGCAAATATATCCCTGAAGAAGTTACTTAGGTCTATCAACGCATCCTATACAAGGTCATGTAGAAAGTCACAAAACATTAGGGGAATTAATCTTTCCATGAACATATGGCAATCGTAACTCTTCATCCCTTAGAACTTGAACTTGTTAAGTTTAACACATCGTGCTAAATTTGAGGCATACTGGTATGAGAACTTCAAATTTGAAACTCATTCGCAAACCACATTTATCTGGGACTTGTTTAAGGTGTACATTGCTTTGGGTTTATATTTAGGTTTACCACTAACTCCAACCAACTCCAATTAAGGATGTCTATAGAACTTTGCCATATCTAAATGAACGTTCGCATTATCTTTGGCTTTACCCTTGACATCCATAACAATGTTGAAAATGTTGTCAAACAAATTTTTCTCAATATGCATAACACCCAGATTATGGCGAATAAGATTAGTTGACCAGTACGGTAGCTCCTAAAAAGTACTCATCTTTGTCCAATTATGATCTTTCTCAAATCCACGTATTTCTTTTTTTCTACCATTGGAATTGAATGTGATTTGTTCGAAAGACGTCACTCTAGCTTTCACATCTGCCCCCGACAACCATGGTGGTGACAGGCTACTCTCAGATCTGTTCTTTATGAAACCCTGCTTTTGCCTTCTAAAAGTATAATCTTTTGGTAAGAACTAACAGTGACAGTCGAACAAGATTTTTTATGACTATGTGGCAGTCGAAATGATTTTAAATGTTCCATATAGTAAAAACAAGCTAATAGATTGTGAGCACTCCACCTAGAAAGCATATCATATGCAGGGAAGTCATTGATCGTCCATATAAGTGCATCATTTATATTAAATTTTTGTTTCTTAGTTGTATCGTAAATAAGAACTCCATCCATCCACAACGCCTTCAATTTGTGTATTACTAGACATAAATAGACATCTAGATTCTTACCAGGGTTGTTTGGGCTAGGAATTACCAATGTTAAGAATAGATTATGCTCTTTCATGCATATATCAAGAGATAAATTATAAAGAGTGACAAATACCAGCCAACAAGAGTACGGGGATGCCGAATGGCCAAATGGAGTGAAACCGTCAGTTGAGAGTCCTAACCTAACATTATGTGGTTCATTGGCAAACTCGGGGTGAGTATCATCAAAATGTTTCCACGCCATCCTATCTGCCAAGTGGATGACCATGTCTGGCTTACTACATTTTCCCTCCTTGTGCCATCTCATGTGTTCGGCATTGTTATTAGACAAATAAAGGCTTTGAATTCTAGGTGTCAACTGAAGGTAACACAACACCTTATGTGGTATGTCTTTTAGCTTCTTATTACCGCTCTGCCTAGGTTTAAACCAAGGATGTCCACACAAGTCATACTTTCTTGTCTTTGTCTTCCTTGTAATACAACATACAATCATTCGAGCATGAATACATCTTCTCATACCCAAGTCTTAACTCTTTCACCATCTTCTTGGACTTGTAAAAGTTTTCAGGAAACTTCTCGTCCTCGTGTAATTACTCTTAATTATTGTCAATAATCGATCGAAAAATTTCTTAGACATGCCAAAATCATATTTACAATTTAACAGTTGTGAGACCGCCGATAACTTAGTGTGCTTCTTACAACCCTCCCACAAGGTCTCATCATCATCTTTCAACATGTCATAAAACTTCACAACACGAGGATTCAGATCCTCTTCGACATCCCAGTTGAAGTCTGAGCCAGCAACATCCATTACCATCTCCCCTATATGAATCATTTATCCAAAACCTTCCTTGACATGGTGATCTAATTGGGGCGTCGACCGTTCGCGTCTTAAATAACTCTCACAGTGAAAAATCCACCTCTTATAATTAGGAGTTAAACCTTTCCTATATAGGTACAAGATAATTGTTTCTCGGTTTAAAAACCTTAAATTCTAGCATAGAAAATAAGGACGATGAATAGTTCTATTGTTAGACAAAAATGATGGATTACTATATGCAAAGTCAAGAAAAACCTCCACCCCTTCTAAAAATTCCGTAGGTAGGGCATGATTAACAACTCAATGATCTATCCAAATACGGTCAGTTTTCATCATTCTAATTACTAAAATAATAAATAATCTATTGTCAATAAGCTACTTTAAAATAATAAAGACCTAGAATTGGTTCTAAGGTAATTAAGATCTGTAAATCTCCACTTAGAAGTATTTAGCTTTTTTATGGCTCATTTTTAAACAAAATATTTTGACAAAAATAAATTTGACTGAAAAAACCTTTTAAAATAGAAAAGTTTTGGTTCAGGGTATTTGGTCAACTGAATAAAGGACAAGAAGTTTCCTTCATTTATTCAGTCGACTGAATGAAGGATAAAAAGTTTTCTTCATTCATTGAGTCGACCGAATGAACCATACAGTCGATTGAATAATATACCTGACACCAACTACACAATTTCGACAGCATTTTCCTTTAGTCCTCCAAGTACACGACTTAAATTCGAAGCAATATCTTGAGGAAAATAGGCTCGAATTTAGTGCGTACCCAAAGAACAATGAGAGTTGTAGTGGAAATCTAGTCGAAACAAAACAAGTTATGAATTACAAATTGAAAAATCGATCACGCATTCCTGAACTGTCCACTCTAGACAATCAAATAATTATTTGAACACAAGCACTCTTTTTGCAAACATATTAATTTATAAGCAATGAGAGCATTTGGGTTGCTTAATAATCATTGGACAGGAATTCTAAGGTCAGATGCAATTCACAGATATATTCATTATATGCCATGATGCATGTGTAGTATGCACATTTATAAGTAAACAAGCTCACATTTATTGTATGCAAATTTATAGTCAGCCATTTATTCTGTCATTTTCACTGTTAGCTTATATATTAATAATTTAGAATATGCATCATACAGTTTAAACTTGCTTAAACTTGAACTTTATCATTTTTCAATAAACTAAGCTTAGTTTTAGAGCTTTTTATCTTTCTTAAACTTGAACTCTACCACTTTTCACCCTCTTTCTCTAAATGCTACACTCATCAATTATATTCTCAAAAATCTCAATCTCAAGTAAGTATAAACTAGATATATAGCACATTCACTAATTTACATTAACTGTAGTTATCAAAAAGATACTAAAACTAACTAATTTTATCAAAGTTATCAATCTATTTTTACATTTTTTCTCTCTCTCTAGGCTCTATGTTTCTAATCTAATTTCAAGCACTGTAATTAGGCTACTTAATTATCAAAGCTCTTAATCTATAACATTGTCGAATTGAATCGGTTTCGCTAGTTACGTGGTAATAATATTATTATATGATGATTTTTCCTTTCAATTAAATTTTACTCAATTAATTAATTTTTCCATACTATATAGAAAAATAAACTTATATTCTTAATTTGTATGGAACAAGTACCTGTATATATTGCATAAATATCACCTGAGAAAACTCGGGGAGCATTTACATTTTCTAATTAGGTATAAGTAAACCATTACATTATTTAACTGAATTTTTTTATAAGTTTATTATATTGACGGTACTAATTTTTTTCAAGTATACAGTTGATGTAGAATGCGAGGGTCTCGCTTGTATATATCATTGGAAATTTCATTAATTGAAGCAGATGATATTTGAGTAATATTACACATTCACATATCTATTAATTAGGACTAAAAAGAATTACAAGTATTTTTTTCAAGTGCAATAACATGATCCATTCCATTTTTTTCCAGGATATCATATCACAAAAACTTATGAACAAGGCCCAAAATCTGAAATTAAATTATGTTTTCAAATGTTGGAAACAAAATAAAAACCAAACACAATCAAAACATTTGAAAACAAAAAAGTTGTAACCCACTTAACGGAAACTAAGCAACATATATATCAACGTTAAAAAAATAATTAAAAACCATAAATAAATTAAATTAACAAAATTAACAAAACAAGTTAGAGAGGACTTACAGTAGAGAGAGGCGCGAGAACCCACTTAACGTAACCTATGTAACATATATATCAAAATTAAAAACCAGAAATAAATTAAATAAACAAAATTAACAAAACAACTTCGTGAGGACTAACACTGGAGAAAGACGCGAGAAAATGGGTGACAAAAAACAAAAAACTAATCCAACCCACCAAACAGAACCTAAGAAACATGTATATCAAAATAAAAAAAAATAAAAAGTTAAACTAACAAAACATAAATAATAAAAGAAACTAGAGAGTAGAGAGAAAGGAAACTTACAATTTCTGGTAGAGAGAGAAAGTGGTGAAGATGAGAAAAATTGAAAATTATAGAAATGAGTGAAATATGAGAGGGAGGGACATATGAGAGAGAGAGAGGGAAATAAATTTGAAGGAGAAAAATGGTAAAAATGTCGCGTGGTGCAAAGGGAAAGAAAACAGAAGAGAAGAGAAATGGGGGAAGAAGAAAGCTGCCGCATGATATCTAGGGTTATATTATCACCAAGGGATTTAGTTCCCTTGGTGATAATATAAGTTCCCTCGGTGATAGTAGTTATCGTTTATAATAGTTAAATTAAAATAAATTTTATATTCATTTATCAACACCAAAAATAAAAAACAAAATTCAATTTAAAAAACCAAAAATTATTTTTAAAATTTTTCATGAACTTAATACCAAGTGTAAAAATATTATCACCGAGGGATAAGTCCTTGCATGACAGTTCAGACCGGTTGTTGACGTCAACGCGATGCAATAATAGCTGAATTATGAGAGGTCAATAAGGAAGGAGCTTTAGTCACAGTTGACGACATCAAACAGTAGGGTGGATGACATGCATACACATCTCCAGTCCATGGAGCAGACATTGCATTAGCTGGCGATCCCCTGAGGTACTAGGGCGAATCCTACCACATGATCCAATGTAAGTAAAACACATTGAACTTTTTTAGATTATTAGTTACCAACCGTTTAGATAACTTAGCAATTTTAAGGTTAAAATAGTAGATAACTTAGGTAATGGATGAGACAGGGTTAGTGTCACGTCTGTTTGGTAGAAGTAATTTATGGGAACAAACGAAATCCATTTCGGATCACCAGTTACAAATTGAGTAGGTTTCGGACTGAAAAAGTAGATAACTTAGCGGTTTTAAGGTCAAAAGAGTAGATAACTTAGCTAACGGATGAGGTGGGTTACCATCACATCTGTTTAGAAGAATATAACTTGTGGGAACAAACAAAATCAATTTCGGATCACCGGTTACAAACCCGAGAGGTTTCAGATTGAAAAAGTAGATAACTTAGCAGTTTTAAGGTCAAAAGAGTAGAAAACTTAGGTAACAGATAAGGTGGGGTTATTGTCACATCTGTTTGGTATAATTTAACTTTTGAGAACAAATAGAATACATTTTGGATCATTGATACAAACCCGAGAGTTTTCAAACTGAAAAAGTAGATAACTTAAAGGTTTTTAAGTCAAAAGAGTCGATAACTTAGCTAACGGATAAGGTGGGGTTACCATCACATCTGTTTGATATAATTTAACTTATGAGAATAAATGAAATCCATTTCAGTTCACCAGTTACAAACCCGAGACGTTTCAAACTAAAAAAGGTAGATAATTTAACCTTTTTAAGGTTAAAAGAGTAGATAACTTAGCTAATGGACTAGACGGGTTATTATCATGTCTGTTTGTAGAATATAACTTATGGAAACAAAAAAAAATCCATTTCAGATCACCAATTACAAACCCAAGGGGTTTCAGACTCAAAAAGTAGATAACTTAGCGATTTTAAAGTCAAAAGACTAGATAACTTAGGTAACGGATGAGATAAGGTCACTGTCACGTCTGTTTGGTAGAATTTAAATTATAGAAACAAACAAAATCCATTTTGGATCATCGGTTACAAACCTATGAGGTTTCGGACTGAAAAAGTTGATAACTTAATGGTTTTAAGGTCAAAAGAGTAGATAACTAAGGTAACGGATGAGGCGAGCTTCATGTCACGTCCGTTTGGTCGAATATAACTTGTGGGAACAAACGAAATCCATTTCAGATCACTGGTTATAAATTCGAGAGGTTCCGAACTGAAAAAATAGACAACTTAGTCGTTTTAAGGTCAAAAGAGTATATGACTTACCTAACGGACGATGCAGGGTTACTGTCACGTCTGTTTGGTAGAACGTAACTTGTAGGAATAAACAGAATCCATTTGGGATCACTGATACAATCCCAGGAGATTTCAGACTAAAAAAGTAGATAACTTAGCAGTTTTACTTTCATAACTTATCTAGTTTCGGTTTTGGTTTACATATATATCTGACCATGTTATTTGTTATATTTTATTATAGGATCCAGTTATTGAGGATTATGCTGAACATGTGGACCACGATGATGACACGGACTTGGCCGACCCATAGTTTCATTTTTAGACATTTGTATCTAGAATTTTTTTTGTATATTCTATTATTGAATGTATTTTAATTTGATTATTCTTAAATAATATTTTATTAATTTATGGAAAATTTTGAATTATCGATTTTGTTTTATTTTGTATATTTTAGATATATTTCAAACAGGTTGGAATATATTTTAACAAGGAAAAATCAAAAAATAAAAAATAATTTTAAAATTAATTGTTATCACCGAGGGATCTGGTAATAGTATTTTTGCATATTTTTTAAAATTTTAAATTAATTTTTATCACTGAGGGATGAAGCCCTCAGTGATAATTGATGAGTGCTAAATATTGCATATTTTGGCCCATTAATTTACATTTGTTAATTCTTTAGTTATGTCCTAATATGATATTTTGTGTTAGTTTTATGATTTTTAATGTTTTGTAGGATTGCAAAGGAAATTGGGGATTTAATGTGAAAAAAAATGTAAAAGCTGGAATCTGTTGTTGCGATCGAGCACATGAGACTTGTGATCGAGCGCAACAACGCTCAAGTATTTATTTATATGTTTAGCTTAGGAATTTGTTACTTTGAGTTAATTTTTTTTTCGCTGTTTTGCATGTTTACAAGCACTTGGAAAGGATTTTCACTAAATTGCCAGAATTGCCCGTACAGATCAGTCATTTTTGCGGATTAAACTGTATTGATTCAAGAAGAACCAGGAGATGAGCCATATACGCTTGGAAAGATTCGGATGTCTATTTTCTGGAGAATTTTATAGCTCGTAAATATGATTTTTCTAGAGAAAGTTATGGTAGTTTTAGTAGACAAAGGTCAGGCTGTGCATGATTTCAACGTGGGCAGAAGTTTTGAAGGGCATGTGAAGGCTTAAATCCCACATCCCACATCGATTGGAAACACATTCTACATCCTACATCCCACATCGAATTGGAAACACATTGCACTCATGGAATTCCCCTATAAAAGCCTTATTTCATTGCATGAATCGGTGTGCAATCTTGAAGGCTTTGCTATCAATCAGGGCAATCTAGAAGGCTTTGCTACCAAGGCGGAGAAGCACCGCACAATAGCTGCGAGTGAAATTTCTTTATCCATGTATTGTTAGTTTTAATTTAAATTTTTTAAGTTTTTAAGTTTAATGTTTAGCAATTTAATTGTGAAATTTATTTTCATAATCATGAGAGGCTAAAATATTCATCTAAGGTTGAAGATGAAGCCTTGCCGTTGTTTAGCATTATATTTTCAGATATGTTCGTACAATTCTGATATTTTTTAGTATTGATGTTCTATTTCAATTCAATTGTTTGAGTAAATTCTTATGATTGATTGTTTTGTTTATAAATTGTTCAAATTGGATATTCCATGTGTTTCATCTGACGAATACAGTGAATCATCTAAAGTTAATTGGATATCCATTGTGATTCTAAAGTAATTGGATACATTGGATGATTTGGTTTAATTAGGGTATTCGTTGTGATTTGTATATTGATGGATTCATTGAATTATTTAATAGATTACTTTTATAAAGAACATGAAGATATACGCTTTACTTTGGTGGGATGGATTCAGAAACCTTAGTGCCTTTATTATTTGTTTTAAACCAATTTAGTTTAAGTTTATAGTTTTTTTGCAATACAATTCAAAATTCGAAACTAGGTTAAAATAGGTTTAGTTTAGATAAAAATATATTTTCACGGCGCAATTCCTTGTGGATTCGACCTTGCACTTGCACACACTATATTGTAAACGACTCATGCGCTTGCGAGTAATTTAAAACTCACAACAATAATAGTTAGTACCGACGAATCCATCCCTCGACATTGAGCTTCTTTTCAATTTTTTCTTAAAATAATTGTACCGAGGGATTAATCCCTCGATGCTATTTACTATTCGCGAGGGATCCATCCGTCGGTGATAGTCATAATATTTTATTGTTATTATTTAAAAACGACAATATATATATATTTTTTGAAACATTATCACTGAGGGAATTATCTGTCGGTGATAAGGTATCACCGAGGGCATTTTTTGACCCTGACTTAAAGTTGTATCACCGAGGAGCTTAACACCGACGGGTGTATCACCGAGGGCAAAAGGTACTTTCACTGACGAAAAAAATCTGTCAATACTAAGCAGTTTCCTTGGAGTGGTTCTATTTGAAAAGTGAGGTGGTGTGACAAGGTATTATAGCGAGTGTTCAAAGGCGATTATTAGAGAGGATTGCTCTAACAATGCTAAATGGATGTACATATCTTGAGGTGTAAATGAGTCGAGTAGTCATTTGTCAGGTTCGTTCAACAAGATTTTTAACTAGTTCAAATAGCAATGCTCTATTGGAGAAGATGAGAAATTAAAAAAAAAAATATTGTTTTTTAAATTATATATATTAAAAAGATGAAAACAAAAAATATTATTTTTTAAATATAATTATGTTAAGAATGTACAAATTATTATAAAAAAATATTAAAAAAATTAAAAATTAAAAATATTTTCAACATCTAAACATACACCCATAAAAGATTCCATATTCATATTCGTTCAATAAAATCTTGCAACTTTTATTTACATTATAACTAGAAAATTCCATAGATAATGGTAGTGGTTTTTGCAAAAGGACCACAACAAGGATGAAACAGATTCCATGTTACCTTGTCTATATATCTATCTTAATCGGTTGTTCAATTTCATCTTGTCAAATGTCTAATGGTGCTTCGGGTTCAGAATACAAGATTGATAGAATGACACTACTTTAAGCATGTCTATCAGTATTCATGAACCATTTCATTCCACTTCCAATTCCTTATTTTACTAGAGTGGGACTTTTACTGCACTTATTTAACATTTTATTATTAAATATAGTTATGATATTTTTTGCCGATGTGTCCATTAAAATATATATAATCTTAGATTATAAATAATAATTTTTCAAGTTCTAACTACTTTATTGATGCACTTACTTTTATTGTGTCAATATTAGTTACCAATATCAAAACAATATAAAGAAACTTGTGTAACAAAAATTTCACCAAAATGATCATATTCATTCCGCCGTAAAATCAAACTTATTTATTTACTAAAGCTTAACATAAGTTTTTATGATATTAACTCATCAATAGTAAAAATTGTAAAAGAAAGTTTACAGTACATTATTTTTTAACATAAGTTTAAACTCTTTAAATTTTGAGATATAATCACAATTATTTTATGATCAAAATTTATGTATACTGTACGAATTTTTTTATAATTTTTATAATAAAAAAGATTAATAAATTAAAAAAAAAAACTAATTAAGTAACCATGAGGATGCCTGAATTAAAACTTAACGAGTCTCATCATGCATAGAGGCGGCCAGGTTTGGAAGAATTAATCCATTGCGTTCGTGCACCAGAATAATTTCTTATAAATTCGATGATGATATATACAAGTACCTTTAAAAAAAATTATAATGGCTTTCCCTGAGTTGAATGAATCAAAACGTACAGTACTCTTAAGAAAGTGATGTCCCATGCTATTTACGCCACGTTACCTGAAGCTAAAAAGCAAGATATATGCTTTTCAATTGTTTTTTTCTTTACACTTTTTTATAATTATTTTTCTTGAGATTATTTTTTTTTTCAAGTGGTTTTTAGCCAATAGATTTATATCCACTGAAAACTGAATTGATAATTTTTTAAAATTTTATTAGTAATGTTTGATATACATAATTATTATTATTAATAAAAATTTTAAAAATTATTAATTAAATTTTTATTGACTTAAATCAAGAGATTTACATTAGATTTAGTCAAAACTTTTTCTTTTTGATATCATTCAACCAGAAGAGCAAAATTAGACATGATGTTCAGTGACGGGTTGCCCAGCTGAGGCGACATGCATTTCGGTCAGAACTAAAAGAATATCATAGGATACATAGATTGGTCCACTTTACAATTTGAGGTTTCAGCATTATTAATTTAGGAATATTTTAAAGAAAGCCCAAAAAACATATATATATACATGTATATAAATATATATAAAGATAAGTAGATACCGCACGATGATATATAAATAGGTCTAACATCTCTTGCTTTTCAATTCACAGCAACCCAATAATATCATAAATTTTGATACTGAAAAATACCAGGTCCATTACTATATCATGCCAAGAGAAAGAGACCCTCTTGTAGTTGGGCGAGTTATAGGAGATGTTTTGGACCATTTTACAAGGTCAATTTCTCTCAGGGTGACTTACAACAACAAGGAGGTTAACAATGGATGTGAGTTCAAGCCCTCTCAAGTTGTCACCCAACCTAGGGTTGATATTGGTGGGGATGACTTGAGGACCTTCTACACTTTGGTAATTCTCACCTCTTTTAATTTCTTTCTCCTATTTCTTCTTCTTTCTTATTAGTTGGCTTGTATCACATGAAATTTTTGCATGCCGTCGGTATAAGTTGAGAGAGAATGCACCAAGTGCATTTCAAACGATCAAGAAGAAGGAGAAAACAAGTGCGCTCTCTCTCCACTTACACCGACTGCATACAAGAATTCCTCATGTATGAGAGGCTGTCAACTTTTGAGTATATGCTGCTTATATATATATAGCATATTATATATTTGATCAGCTATCATACGTATACAAAGGTTTGCTAATTTATATATGTAGGAGTAAGTTAGTATCATGCTTTAATCTTTTTGGACTAAAATACTCTTAATTATACATAATAATAACATGATTAAAACATGAATTATTTTTTTGATAATTTACAAAAACGAATAAAAAAAATCAAAAGTTTAAAATACCGAAAAAATCGCACTCGTAGGTGTCAGAGTCCGTCAAAGAGTGTGACCCACCTCGATTTTTTCAACGCGGTTCATCGACAAAATTTTGTAAGTAGGCTGAAAATTCAATCTTCAACTCGGTGGTAATATTTCTTTTCGGTAAAAGTCATCGAAAAGTACTAGATTTCAAAAATACTCTCTCGGGATAACTGACTACGTGTAAGTATGGATAGCGGTGCTTTTAGATCTCAATTTGTATATTTCAGCGAAGACTTTCTAACGATATTATGGGTGTGTTTTTCCGAACACTGGTTGACTCGATATCGTCAAAAATAATTTCTTAGATGAAAAAAATTAAGTAGGTGTATTTATTGAATTATCTTATTACACTTGTATTTGTGTTACGAAAATTTGGATTATTAAAAATGTTTTGGTCCATAAAAATTAAAGTATATTGTTAATTTACTCTTACAATAAGATAAATTAACAACCCTTGTGTGTGTATATATATATATTATTTAAGAAACACCTGAGGAGAAGCAATTGAGATGATTATATAAAAAACTGAAATAAGAATAGTGGATCATCTGCTATTAAATTTGTTGCAGGTCATGGTGGATCCTGATGCACCTACCCCAAGTGACCCTAGCCTAAGGGAATACCTGCATTGGTTAGTAGTTCTCTCCCTCTCACTGAAACACAGTGATGCAATATTGTTTAAATCAGTTCTGGTAGTTGGGGTTTGTTTAATTACATTGTTAAACTTTGAGGACTTTCTCTCTTGAGCACGCACATGCTATGTTTAACACATTTTCAATGTTAGGAGTTTCAAGGGGATACTTCTCTCTCTTTTAGACTTATGCATAAAGAAAGGGATTATCTTTTTCCATTTAGAGTAGTAGTTATAGAGTTTTATCAAAACTGGAAAAGCTAATATTTGGAAATAAAGATTAGGTTGAGATAAGGAAGGGATTATCTTTTTCCACCTTATTGAAGCATGAAAGAGACAAACCTCGCTTGGTGTGTGTTACGTTGTTTTTCTTCTATTGGAATGGTTTGGTTTCTCACGCACCACTTTTTTTTTTTTTCTTTGACTGCACAAACAATAAAAGTGAAGGACTGCCACAGAAATACCTTTGGATATTTTACTGAGTTTTAACTTTTTACCTATCAAATCATTAAAACAGGTTTGGGTCCAACTACATACGTACGAGGAATAACAGTGAAATAATCAATATCTTCTACTAATATTCCTTTTCCTGCTTTCAGATTTGCATGATTCTCAAAACATGAACCTTTTTCTTTTTGGTTTCATCCAACAAATTCTTCGTAAAGGATTTTGTTTTATTCTCTTTTATTTCACCACTTGATTGTGTACGCCCTTACCTAGATGAAGCAATTAACAATAAAAAAGCGCAGCACCTAGTGGAAGCAATTTATAATAAAAAAATTTATTGCAATTAACTTCTTTTTTTTAAAATTTAGATCATAATAATAAATTTAAATTTAAAAAATATTCGAATATTTCTGAAATTTATCTACGATGGATTTGAACTAAACGTGAACGCTC
This sequence comes from Bretschneidera sinensis, assembly GCA_023935145.1. Lineage (NCBI taxonomy): Eukaryota > Viridiplantae > Streptophyta > Magnoliopsida > Brassicales > Akaniaceae > Bretschneidera > Bretschneidera sinensis. Next base: position 54,152,635 of record CM043699.1, read on the forward strand.
ATTGAATTGGAATAAAAAAAAAAAATATGAACACCACATGTTGACACAGAAAAAGCCATCAATGTGCGATAAAAAAAATTATATTAATTATCTCCACATAGATGTTACTTTCAAAGGGACCAAAAAGCTTACATACTCCGTATGCTTTGGCGTCTTGCCATGATGTGATTGATTTTGGGTAGTCTGTTTACATGATGTTTGTGTAATGTATTTAGTTCATTCTCAAATAACCAAATTATAAATGGATATTGGGTATGAGTAACATCCATCATGTCTATTTAAACACATAAAAATTAAAATAATATGTTTTTTTTTTATTTTAAAAATTAAACAATACACTTTTAAAAATAGTGGTAAAATTTGATTCCGGTCGAATTTAAAAATACTTTGAAATATTATAATCCCACACTAAAATAACTTGTGATCTAACTTACTTTAGATATAATAAACTCGAAACTCAAACGAACCATAACTTAAGCAACTCGAATTTTGAGAGACCTTGACTCAAGTGGCCCGAATCCTGAGCAATCGGGGACTTCGGCAACCAAGGACCAGAGCGATTGGAGACCAGAGTGAATAGAATCCTGAGCGACCCAAGTTTTGGGACCCGGACGACCTGGATCTTGAGCGATTTTAGACTCGATCGATCCAGATCTTGAGTGATCTGAATCCTGTGCGACTTAAGACCCATGCGACTAGAGTCCCGAACAACTCTAGACCTATGGGACTCAGGTCCCAAGCGACCCGAATCCTGAACAATCAGTATCCCATGCAACTTAGGACTAGAGCAATTTGGATCCTTAGTGTCTCGACACTTTAGCGACTTGGATCACAAACATCACTAAACCCGAGTGATTAGGGTCTCAAGTGTCACAGAACTCGAGTGACCCTTTTCCTCATATGCTGTGTTTTTTTTTATAATAAATTCTCAAAAAAATGAGAAAATACATACTGGTTCTAATTCAAAACTAACTTTCAGGTTGGTGACTGATATTCCTGCAACTACTGGGGCAAGCTTTGGTAAGTATGACTCCATAAGTAGAACTTGGTGTGGGTAATGTCATGCATTGCTTTCTTTACTAGTTCAAAGAAAACAGGTTTTAATAGATACTGAAATTCCATATTACATGTTGGGTAATGACGTGTATACAATCAATTCGGCCAACAACTTTAGACAACATGGAATGGGTTAATGAGAAAACTTCACTTGACGTTTTTGCTTTTCCATAATATAGATATTTACTATGTACTGGGCTTTTTCGCTTTCATCATGTTCTTTTGTTCCATAATATTTTTCCATTTTGATTTTTTAAAAAGCAGTTTTAATTCTTATCTTTTTTTATATTGTCATTTAAAAATTATTAAAAACAAAATTTTAAAATCTTTTGAACTTTATAAAGTTATATTTAAAAAATTAATAAAAAATTAATTTAATATTAATAAAAATTAATCATTTAATTGAATGAATTTATAAACAATAAAACTACAACTCAAAAAAATATATCTAAGCTGTGATTGTTTTTTTTTTTTTGTTGTCAAATCTCACATTTTGGTATGATATGAACATAAACAAAGATTAAAGAAAAGCAAATAGGCTCATGTTAGGCTATTTGGGCTTTTCCAAATTAACATAAAAGGTCCATCTTATAAGGCCAATATCTGTTTCGGCCTACTTGAACCAAATGCACAATTTAACCAAACAAATCGACTTAGATTTTGCACGAATGCATTTGGTTTTCAAGAATGTTTTCTACTTCAGAGAATAAAAAATGTTTTCGTTATTTTCAATAAATTTGACAAAAAGAAAGATTTTTCATATCTTAAATTTTGGCCCATTTTTTTATTTTTATTTTCTAAAAAGTGTTTATTGTTTTCAACCGTCAAACACAATTTTTTTTTTATTTTAAATTTATGTAAAAATAAAAACATAAAACAAATGTCTACTAAAACCAACCACATGTACCCAGTTCAATAATTGCACCTCATTCTCATTTTCTTGTAGGTCAGGAGGTGGTATGCTATGAGAGTCCACGACCGACGGTGGGGATTCATCGATTCGTTTTCGTGTTGTTTAGGCAATTGGGTAGGCAGACGGTGTACGCACCCGGATGGCGCCAGAACTTCAACACCAGAGACTTTGCTGAGCTCTACAATCTTGGATTGCCAGTGGCTGCAGTTTACTATAATTGCCAGAGGGAGAGTGGCTCTGGCGGAAGGAGACGAGTTTAATTAAGGCCTCCTTCCTTTCAATCTACAACGATTAACATAAATATAAAAAATAAGATATTGGAAATTAAAACTCAGCCAGACTATGGTTTGTATGGATCGATGCACGTAAAAAGCTAGCTAGTTAGTTAAAATTTGCTATTATCTCTTTGATATCACAAGTGCTGCATACATTATGCGGGGCTATAAATGTTTGACACATCAATATCATTAATAATATAGATGGATATATTATTAATTATATATTTAATTTATATCCTGTTAAAGTTTCAGTTCTCATTTTCAAGTTAACATTTATCAAGCTATATGACATATTGCATGCAAATTCCATGATGCCTAGTAACAAAAAAGGCATCGTGCCTCTTTTAATAGATTTTCAAGTAAAATACATAGATTTTGTGATAAAAATGATATATTTGATGTTAAAATGTTAGGAGGTGAATGGGAGAGGAAGAAAAGGGGTTTATCATTGTTTCAAGCAAGTGAACAGCTCCCAAAGTATTTCTTGAAGAAATGCTTCTGAAAATCTTATTCATCAACACTTCAATTCTAGTTTTACGTAGTGTTTCTAGTACTAGTTGCTATGATCTTACTGTGGTCTTGACAGTTAGTTAGTTACAACAGATACAATCATCTAACATCTTTCTATAACTACTAACAACCCTAATAGTTTCGTAACTTCCCTCTAACTTACTTAACTACTTCATCCAATGATGCAACATGGTAAACCTAAAGAATGTAGTCTTTAATTCTGAGAGGTGTTCTCCTTTCTTAAGTGCTTCTCTTAGCCTCTGAAACTATGCCACTATCCACCCCTCCTATGCTTCTGTTGTTTTCCTTGTACTTTCTTCTCCCAAGTCTTCCTCTTCTGGTGTCATGTCTTCCTTCTCTACTGTCCTTCCAGATCCATGTTGTAGCTTTATGACCTCTAATACTTGGGTTGTATCATTCCCATACCGAAAAAAAAAGAACCTTGTCCTCAAGGTTTAGGTAGGGATATGATTTAATGAGATTAGAAAAAAATCTCCAATGAAGTCTCCTCGAGCAACAACCATTCATATTGCACCAATACTTGAGGAATGAACTATCCCTTTAGAATGATCTGTCTCTTAGCTAGCACAGATAAAGGGAGGATTATAGGTTGATTATTGAAGCTTTTTATTTTTTATTTTTTTTGGTAATGGGGCTATCTTGGCAACTGAATAAGGGCCTGTAAAAGGTTTGAGTAGTGATACATGAAAGACAGGGTGGATTTTACGGTCTTTTTTAAGCTGTAAGTTGTATGCTACCTTCCCAGTCTTCATTATAACCTGATAAGGTCCACAAAATCTCTTGCTTGTTTTGTTATTAGCCCGCAATGCTATAGAGGTTTGCTTGTAAGGATGCAATTTGACAAGGACCCAATCATTTTCATTTAAAGCCATTCTTTCTTGTGTTTGTTTACCTAAGCCTTCATTCTAGACTAAGCCTGCAACAGATTACTCTTGAGATGGTTTAATAGCTGACTTCTTGTTGAAAACTGGTAATTTATTACTTCAATATTAGAAGATTACTTTATATAATCTGGAATAGTACGAGGAACCTTCCCATACACAGTTTCAAATGGGGTCATACCTGCAACTGAATGATGACGGGCGTTGTATAGAAATTCAGCCTAGGGTAAGAAGCTATGCCATAGTTTGGGTTGCTTATGCTCAAAAGCTCTCAAATATTGTTCCAAACATGATTACGTCCAAAGTATAACGCGGTATTGTAGTACAGCTTTGGAGTGTCGATTCCACAGGGAAACAAGTTAACTACAAAAGAAGGTGTGAACCATAACACAAACGATAAATATTTAAGTGAGAAAACATGAAATTTTAGTAATGAAGTAATCGTGTTAAAATATATTGTAAAGTATAATAGGGAGACAACAAGGATCCGGGAATCCTCCCTAGGTTCGTTGTCCTATCCTTAACTTGATTAAGTTATTTTAATCTCGATTGCAAGTTTCACATCCCAAACATGGAACCGACAAGTATTCAATGAGCACATATATAAACCCTAATATGATTGTCATGAAATACTTCTTCGATTTATGCACATATGATCTATCCTATAGGTTTATCAAGAAACAACAATATATCTTTGTCGACAATATTGCAGTAATGGACAAACCTAAAGGCTAGATTTACCGGACTCAATTATACCCAAACAATCTTGACATAAGAGAAGCATGACTAAATTTATATCAAGGAAAAAGACACAATCACCGGAATAGATAAGATCTTATAATTAGATAAAGAAGTAAATCATGACAATGTATGACAATAAATTCTTATTACAACTGAATCAAATAAGGGAAAATAGAAACAACTACACCTAAGGATTTATCCCTTCGCCTTGCTTGGAAGTTAGTTAGTCATGGTGTTCATAGCTAAGCACTTTTATAGATGAGAGCTGCTGCCTTTATTTATGGGTTTTTTCTCCACACTTAAGATACCTCTCTTAAGCCCTAAGTGTCCTATTTATAGTACAAGGGTCCAAGGGGTGTTCTTGGGTTTTAATCTAATGTTTAAACCCTAATTAAAGATTTACTCGGAGATGCAGTCCTGTGTGCGCGCTGCGGTGCTGCTTGAGGAGCACTGCGGTGCTAGGTATGGACTTATCTAGGCGAGCTTCTGGGCACCGCGGTGCTAGTTGAGAGGCACCATATGGGAGTTTCTGGGCACCGCGGTGCTGTCTGAGGGGCACCGAGGTGCTGAGCTGAGCTTGGTTTTTCTTCATGCTTTGCAACCACTCTTCTGCTTCGTGCATGGGACCTTGGTGCTTTTAAACAACAATCGCTTTCTTCTTCTCTTTGAGCTCAAAATACCTAAAAATGCACTGAAATAAGTTAGTGGTCCAATAATATTACTTAAGAGTTATCAACACATAAAAGTGTAATAAAGACTGAGAAGAATCATAAAATTATAACAATTAAACATCGTTGAGATGCATTTTATGATTCTTATCACTACCCCCAACTAGCTTATTGCTAGTCCCTAGCAATTTCAAGTGAAAACAAGAGATGAAATCCATGGAGGGAATCAAAATAAAGTGAAGCAATATCAGTGTTAACCAAGAGGAATTCACTTTTGTCTCAAAAATTTCACATAACATATAGCACATAGAATCATTTAAATTCACCCCAAGTTCGAAAGTAATCCAAACATCAATCTTAAAATTGTTATTGACTCTTAACATTCATCTTACCACAATCCATTAGTCCGAACATCCGGATGATTTTATGCATAAGATTCGTGAATACAAGTCTTGGCCTCTAAAATATGATAAATTTCGTGACATCAATCACAAAAACAAGCTCCATAGGCTTACATTTCAAACCTCTCTCCACTATTGTAAAAAATCACATTACATTGGATCAATAGGTCTTTAATAAGCTTGTAATGTTAGGCTAAGGTAAAGGTTAAAAAAGAATGGGAAGGATTCACAAGTAAAAGAACTTAATTTCTTAGCTTTAAACACAACCACTTTTAAGCACTAGATAACCTTACTTCATCACCCAACTTTTTCAACTATTGTTCGAGCATTTTTTTTTCTCAAATCACCACTTTTCTTTTCTTTTCTTCTCTTCTTTCTTTGCCATAATTCACTTCTCTTTTCTTTTTGTATTTTGGCATAAGATTATTCACCTCCTTTTTCATTTTTATTTTCTTTTCCATAACCCACAACTTATCTCCTTTAATGTACTTGGGTTATGGTAGTGATATATATATATATATATATATATTGGGTTATGGTAGTGATATATATATATATATATATATATATATTGGGTTATGGTAGTGATATATATATATACATTTTTTTTTCACATTCCCATCCTTACTCCTTTTAGTGCTCCTCAACAAATGTGTATAGCTAAGTTCTTTTAAAAGAAAAGTACGGATAAAATATTTTTAGGCTCATGAGGGTGAGTGAATGGGTTATTGAAAGAAACAAGACTCAAATTTTTTTTCAAGAAAAAGGCTCAAATGGGTGACTAGTGATAAATATAGCAATGGTAAGTATGAAAGGCTCAAATGGTCCAAAAATGGCCTAGATCATATCCTAAGTAATGTGCATTCTAGGAATTCGTCTCAAGTGGTTATCAAGTAAGTTCTAGAACTTGTCGAGACCGCAAAAGTATTCACAAAGCAATCACACATAAAACTTCTCAAAATGTTTAGACTAATCATACAATCTTACCACAAACTAGAGTCTCAAACCAAATCAAGATTGACACTTAAATTATTCTCAAACCGAAGCAAAATTTAACTTCTTCTAAATGCAATCTGCTATCTCAATTAAGCTCATATAATTGACATGTGAGTTAACTTTAAGGCTAACACAAAGTATGCTTAAAACAAAGGGTATAGAAAGGTAACACCAAGTAATTTTAAAGAAAGTGCATCTCCACCCCCAGCTTAAAATTTGCATTGTCCTCAATGGTAAAGAGAAAGTAAAGAAAAACTCCCTTTGTGAGCGTGAGTGCACAGATGCTAAAAAATGAGTACCACCAGGTGAATTTGCTTGCCATTCTTCGTGCTGAAATTCCAATCTACAATATAGAACATGACAACAAAAGAAAGAAAACAACTATGGTGTACCCTTAAGATTCCCCATATGTTAGGTGAGTACATGAAATGTAGAAAAATCACTAGAATGAGAAAAAGAAAATAATGAAAAATAGACTAAGGAAAAAGGGAAAATGAGAGATAGAACCCAAAAGTATTCCTTTAAATCTCATCATCATTTGCATTCCCTTCACTCTCTTCACCCTCCTCGGAAAGTGGATCAAAAGACGAACCCGGATAGGGTGGCATAGTAGGAAAATGACCCATATAACAACCAGTAGTAGAGGCAAGGTGTTGGTACATCTGACTAAAGGAGGAGTTGACCGCTGCTTGATAATCGGTTTGCCGAGCCAAAAATTGGTCTTGACGATCTAACCTAGCAAGCAATAAGGTCTGCTGACTCTCTATCCGCTCAAGTCACTCGGTAACTGTGAAAGGCCTAGAGGTGGGGAAATGAGCAGCAAATACTGACTCCTCTACCGGAATTGGTGGCCTGAAGGTTTTAATCTGAGCTAACAGGATATCATCAATGGGTTTTTTAGGTGGCTGAGTTTCCTCATCAGGGCTGTATTGGACTCCAGCTCGGATGCACAATTGGGTTATTAAAGAAGGAAAATATAATCCAAGCTTTTGTTTAATAGTGTGGTGGATCGAATCATAGATGACTCAGCCTACATCGATAGTTATGCCCATCAAAATTGCATAGATTAACACAGCTCGCTCAATAGTTAAGGCACTATAGTGTAAAGCAGGCATCATCCTCTGACATATAAAATATTGCCAAGCCCTAACAGTGGCATTGAGAGAAGTGCCAGGCAAAGTGACAGGGGTATCACCCGTCATTTTCCATGTAGTGCCCAGAATGCAAAGGGTAGTGCAAATCTTGTCATAATTAATGGTAGACACATATTCATTATACTCACTAAGTTCAATGGCAAGTAATCCATAGAAACTATTAATGGTTGAGTTGCTAAAAGAAACAGTTTGCCCCCTGACTTGTATTTGACTATTCTTATGCTCGGGCGCATTGGCATAAAAGTCTCTAACCAAATTCGGGAGGGAGGGGGGGTGGTGGTCTTGTAAATGTACCCCAATTCCTATCTAGAATCATTCTAAATAAGGTTGGATTGCCCCTCTTGGTAATGTTAAATCCTCTTTCGGGAATGGGTTTTCGACTTTGCAACATACTAATATATCTCTCACTTGCTTCAAAACTCACAAATTTGGTCTCATCATACTCTTGTTGTGGTTTCCCCTAGGTCTCTTGGTTTTAGGTGCCATGGAAATCAAATATGTAGAAGAATAGACTTAAGGCAAAATGTAACCACTAAATAGCACAAATGCACAATAAAATGGAAGAAAGTGGTCTTATTTGATGTCCATAGTGAAGAGAACAAAGACTATCTACCTCTTGAAGTGTTCTTGATGAACCCAATGGTCTTCTTATAACCAACCTTTTGAGAGAGAATGTTCAGCAAAATCAGCAAAAAGAGTGAGTAATTTAGTAAGAGATAATAGTAGAAACAAGAAAGTTTTGAGTGCAAGTGAGTGGGCAAGTATGGATTTGCTGCAAAGGGGAGAGAGGATATAGTGTGCTGCTAGTTTTGTGAAAGAAGAAATCAAGAAAGAGGCTGCAAAATGGCTTTTATAATGCAGAATTTAGGGTTAACTATGTGCTGGGCTCGAGCTAGCGCTGTGCAGTGCGCTACGGTGCTGGGCCTAATGTGTTGCGGTGCTGGGCCTGGAGCTGCTGAGCTTGGTGCTGGGCACCGTGGTGCTGGGACTAGCGTGCTGCGGTGCTGGGCACCGCAGTGCACACTGGTGTAAAAAAAAATGTGTTGGTTGCCAAAAGAAAAATATCAAAGTTAAAAAGTAATCCTGAAAAATTTAAATCACACTAAACGAAAAACCAACAATTGAGATTGAATAAAACGCAATTAAAAATAAAAAAATAAATCAAAAGAAAAATAAATGAAAACGTACCTGTGTGGTGAAGTTAAGGGAAATAGACCGGATCCATAAGTGGAATTTCTTCCACTTCTGGGTCTTGCCTATTGATTAAGATCTTGAGGTACTGTCCATTTACTTTAAAAACCCGGCCATCTCTACTATCCTCAATGTCTACCGCCCCATTTTCAAAAACATTTTTCACTATAAAAGGGCCGGTCCATCTTGAACGAAGTTTTTCAGGATGTTTATGAAGTCTAAAGTTGTATAAGAACACCCGATCATTGGGTTTAAATGTTTTCCTTAAAATGTTTTTATCATAGAATACTTTCATCTTAGCCTTATAGATTCTAGAATTTTCATAAGCATCGTTTCTTAACTCTTCTAACACGGTCAACTGATATTTTCTAAGTTTACCTGCTTCGGCCATATTAAAGTTAAAAGATTTGATGGCCCAATAAGCTCGATGCTCGAGCTCTACGGGTAAATGGAAAGGCTTCCCAAAAACAAACCGATAAGGCGACATACCTAAGGGAGTTTTAAAGGCTGTACGGTAAGTCCAAAGTGCATCAGTTAGTCTCAACGACCAATCCTTGCGATCGGGGTTTACTGTTTTTTCTAAAATTTGTTTAATCTCCCTATTGGCAAGCTCTACTTGTCTACTAGTTTGAGGATGGTAAGCAGTAGAGATTTTATGCAATACTCCATATTTTTTCATCAAGGCTTCAAAAGAACGGTTGCAAAAATGTGTACCTCGATCACTAATTATAGCACGTGGTGTACCAAATCGAGATAACACATTTTCTTTAAGGAATTTAATCACTGTTCCATTATAATTGCTTCGACAAGCTGCTACATCTACCCACTTAGATAAATAATCTATTGCCACAATGATATATTGGTATCCAAAGGAAGGAGGAAAAGGTCCCATGAAATCGATGCCCCAACAATCAAAGATTTCAATTACTAAAATAGGTTTAAGGGCATCATATTTCGGCGAGATACAGCTCCTAACTTTTGACACCTTTCACATGAGCGACAATAGGTGTTTGCATCTCTAAACAAGTTAGGCCAATAAAATCCACACTGCAAAATTTTTGCAGCGGTTTTTTTCATTGAAAAGTGGCCTCCACAAGCTTGGGAGTGACAAAATCCTAAGACACTTGTACTCTCTTCATTAGGGATGCAACTCCTTAGAATTTGGTCAGGGCAGTACTTGAAAAGATAGGGGTCATCCCAATAGAAATTATGTACCTCATATAAGAATTTCCTTTTGTCCTGAGCGCTCCAATCCATAGGTATCTCACATGTAGCCAAATAGTTTACGATGTGAGCAAACCATGGTAGAGAAGTAATGGATAGTAATTGTTCATCGGGAAAATCAACCTTGATTGGCATGTCATCACAAGTGTCCCCGAATGTAAGTCTTGAGAGGTGGTCGGCTACTACATTCTCCACTCCTTTCTTGTCCTTGATGGTGATGTCAAATTCTTGCGAGAGGAGGATCCATCGGATTAGTCATGCCTTAGCATCCTTCTTTGTGAGAAGATACTTGAGGGCGGCATGATCTGTAAAAATAAGGATAGGCGACCCAATTAAATAAGCACGAAATTTATTTAAAGCAAATACTACAACTAGCAATTCTTTTTCAGTTGTAGAGTAATTCATTTGAGCACTATTTAAAGTCTTACTAGCATAGTAAATGACAAAAGGTTTTCCCTCTCTTCGCTGTCCAAGAACAGCACCTACAGTGTAGTCACTAGCATCACACATGATTTCAAAAGGCAAAGTCCAATATGGTGACTGCATTATAGGTGTGGAAGTAAGATTGTCGATCAGCATTTGGAATGCTTCTTGACAAGCTTCTGTCCATTCAAAGGGAGTGTCTTTAACTAGGAGGGCACTTAAAGGTCTAGAGATGTTTGAAAAATTCTGTATGAACCTCCTATAAAAACCAGCATGACCAAGGAAAGATCTCACATCCTTTTTTGTCTTAGGAGTTAGGTAATTTAGAGATTAATTCAATCTTAGATTGATCAACCTCTATTCCCTTAGAAAAGGCAATATGCCCTAAGATAATATCGGATGGTACCATGAAATGACATTTTTCCCAATTTAAAACCAATTCTTTCTCTTCACAGTGAATTAATACTCTTTCTAAATTCATTGAGCATGCTTCAAATGAAGATCCAAAAACAGTTATGTCATCCATAAAAACCTCCATGCAACTTTTAACCATGTCACTAAAAATACTCATCTGCAGCGTTGAAAAGTAGCAGGAGCGTTACATAATTCGAATGGCATTCGATGAAAAACATAGGTGCCAAAGGGACAAGTAAACATGGTCTTTTCTTGGTCTTCTAATGCAATTTCTATTTGATAATAACCAGAATAACCATCTAGAAAACAATAAAAGGGATGACCAGCTACACATTCAAGAATTTGATCAATAAAAGGGAGTGGGAAATGGTCTTTTCGGGTGGCAACATTTAATTTTCTATAATCAATGCACATACGCCACCCGGTCACAAGTTTAGTAGGGACTAGCTCTCCAAGGTCATTCTTCACCACAGTGACTCCGAAAATTTTAGGGACGATTTGTGTAGGGCTAACCCACTTACTATCAGCTATAGGATATATAATACCCATATCTAATAGTTTCAGTACTTCATTTTTCACTACTTCTTTTATGGTGGGGTTAAGCCTTCGTTGAGGGTCTCTACGAGGACTAGTTCCTTCATCCAAATTTATTTTATGGGAGTAGATTAGGGGACTAATTCCCTTTAAATCAGCCATGCTCCATCCTAGGGCTGATTTGTGTGCATTTAAAGTTTGAATTAATTTCTTACCTTGGCTCTTAGATAATTCAAAAGAAATAATAACAAGAAAGGTATCACCTGGACCGAGAAAGGCATGTTTTAAACCCTTAGGTAGCGGCTTTAATTTGACCTTAGGTGGTTCCACGTTTGAGGGGACTTATGTCTTGCTTCTTTCGGGCAGCTCTTCAAACCTTGGTTACCATGCCCGGTTGCCATAATCCTGACATTTGTCAAAAATAGTACAAATATTAATTATATCAGTTTTATCATCAAATAAATCTATATCAGAATTAACAAGAAAATTATTAAGAGGATCATAGTCATGATCTCAAGAAACTCCCTCATTGATGAGTGACTCAATCATGTAAAGCTGGTGGTTGTCGTCCTCATCTTCAGGCTATTTTGCAACATTGAAAATATTCACTTCAAGGGTCATGTTGCCAAAGGACAACTTCATTCCTACAATTTATTAGTGCATTCGTAGTGGCAAGAAAAGATCTACCCAAAATCAAAGGGATTTTAGAGTTAGTGTCAACAGTAAAAGTGGTATCAAGAATTAAGAAATCAACAGGATAGTAGAATTTATCAATCTGAATCAAGATATCCGCTACCACACCTCGGGGTACTTTGACTGAACGGTCAGCCAATTGCAATACCACGCCGGTTGGTTTGATTTCTCTTAACCCCGGCTGTAAGTAAATGGAGAATGGCATCAGGTTTACACTAGCTCCTAAATTTAGCAAAGCTTGTCCAACCTCATGATTTCCAATGCTGCAAGCAATGGTAGGACAGCCTGGATCTTTGTATTTTGGGGGAATTCTTTGCTCAATTAACGCACTAACTTGCTTAGTTAGGAATGTTGTTTTCTTGACATGGTGTTTCCTCTTAATTGTGTATAAATCCTTGAGAACTTTTGCATAGGTAGGGACTTGTTTAATCACATGCAAAAGAGAAAGATTAAGTTTCGTTTGCCTTAAGTTCTTAAGGATTTCATTATTTATTTCCAGATTTTTCTTGTTGGATTTTAGGGCTTGAGGGAATGGGGCCTTAACAGGACTTTTGGTCACTTCAGGGTCTTTAGTCAATTCAGCTTCATCACTAGTTTGACCCTTTTTCACATCCTTGGGTTTATTCATTGGTGGGAGTGTAGTGACTTACCACTTCGGGTCACAATGGCATTTACATCTTTCAAATTTTCTTGTGCCATATGTTGACCGTGAGGTACGGACTGAGCTTGGGAAGGGAATTTACCTCGCTCAGTCACACTCAAGAAGCCCATTAATTTAGACACTTGACTCCTTATTTCTTTGTTTTGCTCAACCACTTGTGTAATTAAAGCCTCACACCTTTGATTTGTCTTACCTTGTGCTTCTATAAAAGCATGTAAGGTGTCTTCTCAAGAGTTCCTAGAGGATGAGGGTGCATGATAAGGTGCTGGATATGATCTAGGGGTTTGTTGTGCATGCTGCTGATTTTCAAATTTCCAGCTGAAATTGGGATGATTTCACCACCCCGGATTGTAAGTGTTAGAGAAGGGTGCTGGAGGTTTCTTGTACATGCCTAAGGCATTACATTGTTCCTCGTACAGCCCTCTTATGTAAACAAATGTGGGGCAATCTTGGGCAGGATGATCAACCCCACCACACACAAAACATGGTTCTAAAGGTTCGGCTTGACTAACCATGTGTGTTGGTTTTTTAGTTTTTAATGCCTCTAACTCCCTAGTAAGTATCTCGACCTTGGCCTTAAGATTATTCTCTTCCCTAAGATGGTAGATTCCTCCACCACTAAGGTTTCCTATAGGTCATGACCTATTTATGCTTTCAATAGCACTAGGTCCAGTCCATTTTTTGAGCTTTTTCGGAAAGCTCATTGAGGTACTCAATAGCCTCATCAGGGTCTTTTTGCAGAAATTCACCATTGCACATCATCTTTACAAATTGGCGTTCTCTATAGGTAAGACCCTCATAGAATAGCTCACTAAACGCCAATTTTCATACCCATGATGTGGACACATACTTAACAGCTCTTTAAACTTCTCCCAAGACTGAAACAAAGTCTTGTTTTCATTTTGTGCAAAGGTGGAGATTTGTCTTTTCAATGCATTAGTCTTATGTTGAGGAAAGTATTTGTTAAAGAAAGCCCGAGTCATCTTAGTCCATGACCTAATTGATCATGGTCTTAGTGAGTATTACCAACTCTTAGCTTTATCCTTCAAGGAAAAAGGAAAAAACTTGAGTCTCATGATATCATCAATTGCATCTTGACTATGAAAAGTCGCAACTACTTCCTCAAATTCTCTAATGTGCACATAGGGGTTTTTGTTTTCCAAGCCATGAAAAGTAGGGAGTAATTGTATCATCTCTGTTTTAAAATCTTGATGGTGAGTGTTGGCTAGAAAAATTATGCATGATGGTGTGGCTGTCCGACTAGGATGTAGGTAATCTTTAAGTGTTCTAGCAACATTTTCATTAGGGTTTTCAGCCGTGTTAACAAAATTTTCTATATTTTCTGTTGGGTGTATACTAGGGTTTGATCTAGGTGAGGTCTCACTAATGGACGTGGAAGGGAAAGGTATTTCTAATTCGAGTCCCTTAATGAATCTCCCTCGCGAATCTCTTGGTCTAAGCATACACCAACTGAGTTTCTAAAAGTGATAAGTAAAACAGAACAGAAAAAAAAATCAGAAAATCAAAACTAATAGAAAGGAACGATAGCACCGTTTTGTCTTAGAGTTGACAAACTTCTTTGTAAGTAAGTGTGTTTCCCTGGCAACGGCGCCAAAATTTGATTACGCCCAAAGTATAACGCGGTAGTTGTAGCACGGCTTTGGGGTGTCGATTCCACAGGGAGACAAACTAACTATAAGAGAAAGTGCAAACCTTAAAACGAACGATAAAAGTTAAACAAGAAAATCTGAGTTTGAAGTAGTGTGAAATAATTGTGTAAATATAATAGAGAACAACAAGGGTCTGAGAATTCTCCCTAGGTTCGTTGCCTTATTCTATTCTTGATTCAGTTGTTTTTATCTCGACTGCAAGTTTCACATCCTAAACAAGCAATCGGCAAATATTAAATTAAAGCACATATATAAATCCTAACGTAATTGTTATGAAATACTCTTTACTTTCTAGCACACATGACCTAACTTATAGATTATCAAGAAACGACAATATATCATAATGATAATACCGCAGTAATGGACAAATCTATAAGAGAAATCTACCGAACTCAATCACACCTCAACAACATCATATAAGAAGAGCATGAATAGATTTATATGGGGGAGAAAGATGCAATCACCGGATTAAGGGGAAATCTTCTAATTAGATTAAAAAGTAAATCATAACAATATTTAATGATAATAAATCCAAACTACAATGAATCAAGACTAGAAAATAAGAACAACTACACCTAGGGATTCATCCCTTTGCCTTGCTTGGAGATTAGTTGGCCATGGGGGAGAGTGTGTCAGCCTTCATGATGTTTTCCCTAGCCTCCGGCCTCTCAATAAGATGTTTTGAATAATCATAATATCAAACCCTAAGTGGTCTATTTATAATACACAAGGTCCAAGGGTGTTTTAGGGTTTAAAAAGTCATTAAAATCCTAATTAGGTCAAAGCTCGGAGAAGAAAAATGTGTGCGCACTGCAATGCTCTTTTATGGGTGCTGCAATGCTGGTTGGTGGTTCAAGATGTGGAGGTTCTGGGCGCTGCGGTGCTGGATGAGGAGCACCGCGGTGCTGGCTGGTGCTGTTCTGGAGGCCTGACCTTTGTCTACTAAAACTGCCATAACTTTCTCTAGGAAAATCATTTTGATGAGCCATAAAATTCTCCAGAAAATAGACTTCCGGATCTTTCTAAGAATATATGGCTCATCTCTTGGTTCTTCTTGCATCAATACAGTTTAATTTGCAAAGATGATTGATCTGTATGGGCAATTCTGGGAATTTAGTGAAACTCCATTCCAAGTGCTTGTGAATCTTCACTCCGGTGCTCATCGAGTCATTGTGCTTCAAGAAATGATAGCTTTTCCATCTATTTTGAGCTTAAAGCACTTGAAAATGCATTGAAATAGATCAATGATCCAAGAATGACACTTTAGAGTTGTTAAGGTATAAAAGTGCAATTCAGACCTAGATCAACCCTAAAATGCGAACAATTAAGTTCTGTAAAAATGCATTTTATGACTCTCATCAGTAAGATAGACACAACTCTTTTTACAAAAACTCACAAAAATGACACATTGCTAGTTTAAATATATGTTGATGATATTATATTTGGTGCTATTAATGAATCTATGTGTCAAGAGTTTGCAAAGTGCACGCAAGGTGAATTTGAAATGAGTTTGATGGGAGAGCTTACCTACTTCCTTAGACTTTAAATCAAACAATTAAGAGGAGGCATCTTCATTAATCAATCAAAGTACACTAAGGACCTACTAAAGAGGTTTGGGATGGAAAGCTCAAAGCCACTTGGAACTCCTATGAGCACAACAACAAAACTTGATCTTGATGAATGAGGTAAATGTGTAGATACTAAATATTATAGAAGCATGATAGGAGCTTTGCTTTTTTGGACTGCAAGTAGACCTGATATAATGTTCAGTGTATGCATGTGTGCTAGATTTCAGGCTAATTCTAAGGAATCACATGTAGTTACAGTGAAAAGAATCCTTAGATATATACAAGGAACTCAAACCATAGGATTATGGTACTCTAGAGATTCATCTTTTGAGCTTGTAGGATATTCAGATGCTGATTTTGCTGGATGTAGGTTAGATAGAAAAAGCATAGGTGGAATATGCCAATTATTAGGTGCAATGTTAACCTCTTGGTTTTCTAAGAAACAAAACTCAGTTGCACTATCAACCGCTGAGGCGGAATATGTAGCAGCTGGAAGTTATTGTGCTCAAGTGTTATGGATGAAACAATAACTAGAAGACTATGGCATGATCTTTAAAAGTATCCCAATTCATTGTGATAATACTAGTGCTATCAACCTAACCAAGAACCCTATTCAGCACTCTAGAACTAAACATATAGAAATTAGACATCATTTGTTAAGAGACCATGCTAAAAAAAGGTGATATAAGACTAGAATTCATACATTCAGAAGATCAAATAGCTGACATTCTAACAAAACCTCTAAGTGAAGCTAGCTTCTGTAAAATTAGACTATTAATGGGATTGTTGGATTATGATAAACTGAATGTCTAATTGCTTCATCATTCATCATTATGCATATTTGACATCTAGTGAATGAGTATTAATCCTTGTTTAATATTTCTCTCACACAAGATGGCATAGATAAACAAATTTCGTGATAAGACTCAAAACTGAAAAGTTTCTCAAAGAGTCCAGTCGACTGGTAAGTCTATCCCAGTCAACTGGAAAGTCACTGCCTAATTTCCCAATCGACTGGTAAGTCAATACCAGTCGACTAGTTCAATTAGACCTTGTTTGGAGCCAAAATTTTGAAATTCAGTTATCACCCCAGTCGACTAGTATCTCTCTGCCTATTTTACCAGTCGACTGGTACCCTGACCCAGTCCACTGGTATGCAAAACTGTTCTGTTCATTTTTTTTCTTCAGATTTTTACGCCATTTTAAAAAACCTTAGCTTTCTCTCTCTACAAAATCTCACCATTTTGATCCAAAAACTATCAAAACAACACCTAAACACATCGATCTACTCATCTAAAACTATTTTTTCAACTTTCTATGGTTGAAATACGTTATTTCCACCAAAAAACTCCTTTTACCCAAAAACCCATTTTTCCCAAAAATGTCAAATAGAATCTGAGTGAAATACCCTACTGGGGGACCAAATGCGCCTACAAGGCCAAGGTCCACCAAATCCACGGATCCAGAGTCACAGGAGAAGGGCGTGGCGGGCTCATCAAGCAAAAAGCCCATAACAGAGCTTGATGAGTCCCTATTTTCCAGCCCTGCAGCGAAGGCCAGGTATATTTCAATCATTCACAACAAGAAAATCATAACGGGTAGAGTTGTCGACTTCGACTCTATTCGTCATGGTAATTTCGATATTTTACCTGCCTTCGAGGCAATACACTTAACCCCACTGGTCAAGGTACATGAGAAATACTACCCACGATTGATTCACCAGTTCTATGCAAACTTGGTGAAACCCAGTCCACTGGCTCTGAGATTTAGAACCAGTGTTATGGGTGTGGAGTTTGAGGTCAACATTGACCTCTTGATGAGCATTTTAAGGATCCCTGTGGGAGGGATCCAATGGAGTCTGGATGGATGGCTAGACAAATTCAATGTTGAGGAGGTGTGTCAGATAGTTAGGGGCGACCCTAACTATGTTTACCGACCCACTACATTTCATACATATAGTGACATGCCCCTAGACTCGAAATTGTTCAACCTCATCGTGAGTTAGACCATCCACCTGAGACTAAGGAGTCGAAGGCATCTATCTAAGATAGATACAATATTGATTTAGTGCCTTAAAATTGGGCACCACTTCAATATATACCCCCTGCTGCTCGCCAACATGATTAATGGCGAAGCGAGCGACTCTGGGTGTTTCCCCCATGGGATGCTCATCACACTCATACTCCAGCACTTCCAAGTGCCTCTCCTCGCCTCTGAGGCTCAGGATATCGGGCCAAAGGACATCATCAACGTCTCCTCACTAAAAAAGATGGGTTGCATGGTCCACGACGGCCTCATCTACTCAAAGACCGGGAAGCACATACGGATTAAGGAAGATGATAGCAGTGATGATGAGGACGAGGATGCTACTGCTGCTGCTGATATGGATACGGATACCCGAGAACCTCCCATGGGTGCCTCAAGTGCTGGTCAGGCTGGGTATGGCGATCTACTTCAGGTTATCACAAGCCTCCAACTGACTATGCAGTCCGGATTCCAGACTTTGAGCTCCTCCATAGAGACTCTTTGAGATGACTTTGAGCTACACCGAGAGCACACCGAAAGTTCTCTAGCTGAGATTCAGGATCTTATTCATGATGGCTCAGACTCTCCCACTCCATGAGTCACTTTCCTATCTTTTTTTTATGTACTTGATCTAGACTTTTTCATTGTTCTTAGCACGAACATATCTTAATGTAGTTTCTTTATTTTATACTTCTGTTTCGGCTCTATGACGCCTACCTTGTATAGACTTTTACTCTATGTATATGATTTTAACTTATGTTTAGACTTTGATTTACCTCATGTACTTGTTTTACATATGTCTACATGCTTTATAATTCCTTAAATTCAGATATATGAATTAAAACTGCTTCTGCTTATATGGAAACTTTCGGTTCTTCCCGAAAAGGCTTCCAAACTCCGAGTGATGTCATATTTTCTCGTACAAGTTTGTTTATACATGTTCTTGATGACTATAGTAGCTATCTAGCTTATTTTTTAGTTTTTTGCTCCCTTTTCTGCTGTTGTCAAAACAGGGGAGAAAAATGAGAAAATGTGAAAACTAAGTGTAAACTCAAGATAATGCATAGATTTAGGGGGAGCATTGCTCCAAAGATATTGGAATATGATTATATATGTTATCTTGGTTGGTTAAGTTGTATAAGAACTGCATTTGATCATTTTTCAGGTTGGTTTTATTCAAAAAACAGAGGAGACTCTGCCCGATTTTCCAAAAAAATCCAACGCTTAGTTTCTTAAACTGTTTTTATTTCTCATAAGTTTTGTCATCATTAAAAAAGGGGAGATTGTTGACCCTCACTTTTATTTTAATGATGACAAAACACAACTCCTTTTATACTAACAATGCTATCTAAGTGTATTAAGCAATAAGAGCATTCAACCAAGGATCAAAGTGTAAGAACTCAACCCAAATCAAACATCAAGTGAAGATAGAAGAACTAGAATAGGTCTATGGTATTAAAACAAGTTGTAGTCTCACTTGTTGAGGTAATTAGCTTGTCCAATGACTCTTTTTGAAAAGGCATTTTAACATAACCTTTTAAATAAACGTTTTTAAAGTTAAAATCTATTTAACACATAAATACTGGGTTGTTAAAGCAACCAAGTCGAATAAGTACTTATACCAGTCTTCTGGTATAAAGGTCAGTATGTTCCCAGTCGACTGGATGCTTCATACTAGTCGACTGGTGTTTTGGTCAGAGACTTCCCAGTCGACTAGTAAGAACTACCCGTTCGACTGGTAATCTGGGCAAAAGGTTTCCAGTCGATTGGTAAGTCATACCCAGTCGATTTGTACCTTCAACAGCCTTAAAAATGTGATTTTTAAAGAGGACCTAGTCGACTGGTAGTTCAAAAAATATAACCGTTGGGAAGCAAGATTTTAGCACAACTTGTACCTAAATGGACAAAATCAGTTACAAATGGGTATATTACCTCAAGGCTATATAAACCCACTCTATTAAGCATCTAAAAACAGAGCTTCATACATTAAAACAAGTTTTACTCATTCATACTAAAAAAACTTTGAAAAATTGATTGTTGAGCCATTCTTCAAGCTTTGCCTAAAAAGAGAGATATTATTTAGTTGTATAAGCTTCCATTATTGTCTCTCTACTGTTTTCTTTACAGTATTTATTGTAAAGGGATTTGTTTTCGAAAGGAAGTTGTTTTTGCTTCCGAGAGGAAGGGGTTTGCTTCCAAGAGGAAGGGATTGTAAGGTTTGTGCAACACCTATGAAGTTGCACGACTAAGTTTCTTAGTGGAGTACTTCAAAGAGGTTCCTTAAAGAGAGTGGACGTAGGGTCAGAATGATTCCGATATTGCCAAACTACTATAAACTGAGTTTGCATCCTCTATTCCTTAAACTCTTTATTTACATCACATATTACTTGTTATATGCTTGTTGTGCTATCCGTTTTAATAAACTTGTGTTTCAATCCGTAAAAAGTTTTTAAAACCCAATTCACCCCCCTTCTTGGGTTAAAACATTAGTCTACACTATATGAAAAATAAAAAGAAAAAAATAGATTATATGCACAAAGATTTTTTCATAAACTTCTTGAAATCAAATCTTGAAATATCGAATTCAATAAACATTTATGAAAACCTCAAGTCTTGTATAATTCTTTAACAGTTTTGAGAGAATTTTATAGTGAGAAGAAATGTTTAGAATGATAAATGAGGAGAGAAATAGAGTGACTACCCAAGCAACTGGAAAAAGACTAGTCGCCTACTGAGGTTACCGGTGCCTTCTGACGCCCTCCAAACCCTATTTTTCATTAGTTTAATGTTTTTCAACCTATTTTCTTTAGTTTATTTTTAAATTATTGTTTCCCTTTTGCCTAAAATTTGAATTTTAAATATATGTATGTTTGATGAACATAAAATAAAATAAAAGATTACCAAATTACCCCTACCCAAGGGTGAGGATTTTACATTTTTTACTCACGGTATAAAAATTTTATCATTGAAATTTTCTTGCCTACACCAGGAAAAAGTTGAGGATATTGTTTTCTCCTGTTTGCTTCACTTTCCCAAATAATTTCCTCAACATCTCGATTCCTCCAAAGCATTTGCACTAACGGGATAACTTTATTCCGTAAAACCTATTCTTTGTATCTAAAATTTTGATTGGCATTTGCACAAAAGATAAGTCTTCTTGAATTTCTATAGATTGACATGGAATCAAATGTGACTCATTAGGTATATATTTGTGTAAAGTAGATACATGAAAAACATTATGTAACTGAGAAAGTCTTAGAGGTAATACTAATCTATAAGCCACCAGTCCAATTCTATCAATAATTTCATATGGCCCAATATACCGAGGACTCAACTTCCTTTTCAATCTAAAACGTAGAACTCATTTCCAATGAAAATCTTCATATGTACCTAATCACCTTCCTGAAACCCAAAATGCATTTTGTCTATTCTTGGCTGCTCTAAGATGTTTTCTAATCAGTTTGATCCTATCAGTTGTTAAATCTATTAATTATGGCCCCATTTTCTCCCAACATATCAGAGTTCTATATCACTGACCATACAAAGCTTCAAATGGAGCCATCTTGATACCAACTTAGAAATGATTGTTATAGGAAAACTTTATAAGAGGTAAATAAGCATCTCAACTTTTAGAAAACTAATTACATGTGCCCTAAACATATCTTCTAATATAAGAATAACTCTGTTAGTTTGACCATCTGTTTTGGGGTGAAAGGCAATACTAAATTATAATTTAGTATCGATAGCTTGCTGAAAAATATTCCAAAACTGAGAAGTAAACCTAGCATCTCAATCCGAGATAATACTCAATGATACTCCATGTAATTTCACTAGATCTGCTAAATATAACACAACTAACTTCTCAAGAGTCCAAGTGATTCGAATGGAAAGAAAATTAGAAGACTTTGATAACCGATCTACTATTACCAAAATAGTATTATGACTTCTCTAAGTATGAGGAAATCCTGTAACAAAATCCATAGTCACATTTTCCCAAGGCTACTTAGGCATAGGAAGAGGTTATAGTAAACCTGCTGGATGTCTATTCTTTGATTTCACTTGTTAACAAACCAAACATCAAGAAATATATTCGGCTACATCCTTCTTTAAATGTGAGCAGTAATAATTCTGCTTCAGTCCTCTATATATTTTGTTATTCCTTGGGTGCATTGAGTGAATAGTATCACGAGCCTCTCTTAAATTTGTTTTCTTAATTCCACATCATTCCAAACATATATCTGATGTCCCAACATGACCATAACATCTTATTGTCTTCTAAATTTTAATCATTTTCATCTAATACTTCTTCCTTTATTGCTTTTAACAACTCATCCTTACTTTGAGCTTTGAAAAGATGATCTATTATAGATGACTTCAAAATCATATTCTCTATTAATCCTCCGCTCTCACTTATTTTTAACTCAATTCTCATACTCATCAACTTCACCATCAGATTTATATCATGACTCTCCAAAGTAGCTAATCTACCTATAGCTTTTCAACTTAAAGCATCAGCACTACATTAGCTTTCCCTAGATGATAATGAATAGTACAGTCATAATCAATAATTAACTTCATCCATCACCTTTATATCAAATTCAACTCCTATTGAGTAGGTAAATAAGTAAGACTCTTATGATCTGTATATCTCTTATAAGTGGTTTCATATAAATAGTGTCTCCAAATTTTTAAGGCAAAAACTATAGTAGCCAACTCCAAATCATGGGTAAGATAGTTATCTCATGGTTTTTCAACTGTTTAGAAGTATATGCCATGACCTTCCCATGTTGCATTAATACAAAACCCAACCTATGATGTGATGCATCATATATACCACAAATTTTTCATCTCTTGAAGGAAGTAATAACACCGGAGTAGTAGTCAACTTTTCTTTCAACAGCTGAAAACTCTTCTTGCATTCCTTAAACCATTCAAATCTTACTTCCTTTCTTGTTAGTCTAGTTAAAGGTGTTCAATAATTAAAAAGTTTTGAATAAATCTTCTATAGTATCCTGCAAACCTCAAGAAAGTTTGGATTTCAGTCACATTAATACGTGTCTCCCAATTCAAAATTATTTTAACCTTTTGTGGATCTACTACCACCCATTCATTCGACACTACATGCCCCAAAAAATGATACCTTATTCAACTAAAATTCACACTTAGCATATTTTGCATATAATTTCTTCATTCTAAGAGTTTTCAATACCTTTTCTAAGTGTTTTGCATGATTTTCCTCATTCATAAAATACACCAATATGTCATCAATAAATACCACCGCAAATTTATCCAAGAAAGGTTTAAATACACAATTCATTAAGTCCATAAAAGTGATAGGAGCATTTGTCAACCCAAATGGCATAACTAAAAACTCATGGTGACTATATCGAGTCCTAAAGGTAGCCTTAGAAACATCTCCTTCCTTAATTCTCCACTGATGATATCCTAACCTCAAATCTATTTTGGAGAATACCCGAGCTCCTTGTAATTGTTCAAACAAATCATCAATTTGAGGTAAAGGATATTTATTTCGAACTGTTATCTTATTCATTTCTCTATAACTGATACACAACCTTAAAGTCCCATCATTCTTCTTAACAAACATTACAAGGGCTCCCTAAGGTGATATATTAGAATGTATAAACTTCTTATCCAACAACTCCTAAAGTTTTATCTTAAGTTCTTTCAATTCAGCTAGTGTCATTCTATAAGGGGATATAAAAATTGGAGTAGAACCGAGAACTAAATCAATAAAAATTCAATTTCTCTACTAGGTGGCAACCCAGATAATTCATTAGAAAACACATTTGAAAAATTTCTAACCACTGATATTTCCTCTAACTTCATACCTCCCTTACTAAAATCAATCACATAAGCTAGGTAACCTTCACACCCTTTTCTCAACCATTTTCTAACTGTCAAGGTAGAAATAAAATAATAGGGGAATATTTTACGCTCTCTTTGAAAACTAAACTCCTCTTACCCAAGTATAAAAAAAACTACATTCTTTCAAAAAACAATCTACACACACATATTGTGTAGACAACTAATACATTCCTTATATCAAATCAAAATCTATCTTATTTAAAGGTAACAAATTAACTTCAAATTCTTTATCTCCAATATTTATAATGCATCCGTGACAATCATTTTTAATTACCACTCTATCTTATGTGGGAATCTTAACAACCAAATCATTATGCAAGTGATAAGTGCTTAAATATTAATATTTAAGCCCCTTAAGCTATATTTGTTAAACTCTTAGTTTGTGTTATTTCATTCTATTTTATCTCCTTTTTGTGTTTACTGTGTTTTTCTAGGTTTTTGGAGCATTATGAAATTATTCGGCTTAAAGAGCAAAATAGGGAAAAGCTAAAATTTGCTGTTGCGATCGAGTGCATTCGTGCAGTATGGAGGCTGGGCCTATTTGGGAAAGGAGAGAGACGAACCATGCTGATCGAGCGCACCATGTTGAAAGAGAGACAATTAAGAGAGCACATCTCTTTTATTTCAGATTTGAAGAAAAAGGAAGATCCAAATTTTAGCAGCCTATCATCTAGGGACTTTTTCTCTCATTTAAATGAAGATTTTATTTGAGTATATGAGCTACTAAAATAAAAGACTATGGGCAAAAGTTTTGAGCAGCATGTGAAGGCTTAAGTCCCACATCCCACATCGGTTGGAAACACATTCCACATCCCACATCGGTTGGAAATACATTGCACTCATGGAGTTTCCCTATAAAAGCCCCATTTCACTTTATCTTCAGGGGTGTGGATCTCAAAAGCTTTGCTATCAAGGAGGAGAGTGCCGCACAACGAAAACAAAAAGAAGAAAAAACAAAGAGAGGAACTGTAAGTGGAATTTCACTCTCAATGTATTTTCAGCTTTAATTTATTTCTTTTGTGTTTTAAAGTTTAATGTTTAGCACTTTAATTGTGAAATTTATTTTCATAATCATAAGATGCTAAAACCTTCATCTAAGGTTGAAGATGAAGCCTCGCCATTGATTAGCATTATATTTTCCTATATGTTCGTACAATTCCGATATTTTTGTATTGATGTTCTATTTCAATTAAATTGTTTGAGTAAATTCTTATGATTGAGTGTTTTGTTTATAAATTGTTCAAATTGGATATTTGATGTGTTTCATCTGACAGATATACCGAATCATTCAAATTAAATCGGATATCCATTGTGATTCTAAAGTAGACGGATACATTGGATGATTTGATTTAATTAGGGTATTCGTTGTGATTTGTGTATCGATGTATTCATGGAATTATTTGATAAATTACTTTTATAGAACATACATAGGATGTAATTGCTTGTCGCTTGTCGGTTATAGGAACAAAATCATGAAAATATATGCTTTAATTTGGTGGGGTGGATTCAGAAACCTTAGTGCTTTTATCATTTGTTTTAAATCAATTTAGATTAGTTTATATTCTTTGCATGACACAGTTCAAAATTCGGAACTTGGTTAAAATAGGTTTAGTTTAGATAAAAATCTATTTTCACGACTCAATTTTCTGTGGATTCGACCTCGCACTTGCACACACTATATTGCAAACGACTCGTGCGCTTGCGAGTAATTTAAAACCAACAATAAGGATAAAATGGGTGCATCTACAAACATTATAAAATGAATAGATAAAAAATAATGAGTAGCTCCTGGATTAATTAATATCTTAGCAGTTTTACCAAAGATAGAAACTACACATGTAAAAACATCATGTGTGGCCTGAGCATCCTACTGAGTAAGGGCATAAACTCAACCTTTCCCTGTTGACTTTGGCTAGAAAATTTCCTCTCTATCACTGTATCCCAACATTAAGTTCCACCTCGAACACTTCCTGATCCACTACCTCAGCCTTGTTGGCTTCTCCCAGAACTTTTAGTAGTAACTATGTCAATTAGTCTAGCCCTCGATGGGTAATCCAAACTCGTATGTCCACCTTGACCACAAACAAAATAAACCCGAGTTTACACAACACAATCCTTTGAAAGATTTCTAGTTAATCCACATCGATAACAAATTGGAGTAGGACAGTTATGAGACAAGTGTCGTACTTGATTACACTGAAAACATGCCTTAGTTTCCCTGCCTGATACATTACTACCACTTCCTCTACCTACTACACTTCCTCCTCTATTATAATCTCCCATTACCATAAGTTGTTTTCCAAACCTAGGATTTTTCCTACTGAATTTGGGACAACAGATGTCACTGACCCACTTTGTTGACTCTGAGCAACTAGTCTTTGAGAAAAAGAACGATTCTTTTGAGGAGGGTGACCTCCTTGTGTCCCAAATCCAAAAATACTTCCTCTAAAACCCTAAGATCTATTTCCCTTCTGCCATTCTCGACGTCCTCTAGACTCAAATATACCTTTCTCTACTTGAAGTGCCATGTCTACCAATGCAACATAATTAGAATGCTTCAAATAAGAAATTCGAGAACGAATCTCAAAGTTCAATCCATCCAAAAATCATTTATGTAAACCGAGGTTCAAACCCAAGAGGGGGTGAATTGGGTTTTAAAAACTTTTTGTCAATTAACTTGAAAAATTTTAAAATAGTTTAATAAGCAAAGAACACAATCAAATAATATGCTTATAAGTAAAGGAGTTAAAGAAGAGAATATGCAAACTCCGTTTATAATGGTTCGGTAATATCGGAATCTCTCCAACCCTATGTCCACCCTTTTTAAGGAAACTCCTTGGAGTAATCCACTAATCGTTAGTCGAGAAAATTCATGGGTGTTGCACGAACCTTACAAACAATCTCTTCCTCATGGATGTTACAACGAAGTGATTAATCCTAAACACTCTAAGAGTTACACCAACTCTTTCCCTTTACAATAAATTGTCTTAACTGTAAAGTAAATGGTAGAGAGATAGCAATGAATGATTTTTACAAATGAAGAATATATCTCTTTCAATAACAAAGCTTGAAGAATGGCTCACAATGATTTTTTCAAAGATTTTGAGAATTAATAAGCTATATAATGAATTGAATGTGCTATCTTCCTTGTTTAAATGCTCATTGAAGTGGGTTTATATAACCTTGAACTTATATGGAAGTTTGACACTAACTTGGTAGTTTTGGGACATTAAATGCTCAACTCCCGCGTCTTAAATGGTCATATTTTTGAATTACCAGTCGACTGGGTCCTTGTACTAGTCGACTGGGTCAAGTGAAAAAATGTTTCTTTTTAGGCTTAGAAAAAGTACCAATCGACTGGATCCTAGGACCAGGCGACTGGGTGAAGTTACCAGTCAATTGGGTCCTATTACCAGTCGACTGGGAACTTACTGTCCCTTTTCCCAGTCGACTGGTATAGGGACCCAATCGACTGGGTTGTCCTTAAACCCAGTTTTTATGTTTCAAAACAGTTTTTGACTTAGAAATTTTTTTGTATTTTAGTTTTGTCAAAGCTTTTTGTAAATTGAGCCATAGATCAAGCTAAGTAATTGAATTTAGATTTTTATAAAGTGATTCAATTACCTTAGTGCCTATTATAGGTTTTCTATCTTCTTTTGGTGTTTGAACGTGTTGAGTTCTTGCATCTTGTTTCTGCGCTGAATGCTTTTACTGCTTAAATACTTAGATAAAACTATTAAGTGTAATTTAAGTAGTGTTTTGTCATTATTAAAATCAAATACGGGTTAACAATCTCTGCTTTTTTGATGTTGACAAAACTAAGGAGAGAAAAAACAGTTTAAAAACTAAGTGTTGATTTTTTTGAAAAATTTGGACAAAATTTCCTTTGTTTTACTGATAAAACCAACATGTAAGCATTCAAATACAGTTTAAATATAGTAATATCAATCCCAACCAAGCAATGCAAGACCATTTTCGGAGCAATGCTCCCCTTAAATTTATACTATCTTAGTTTACAACAAAATTTTCTCTTTTTCTCCCCTATTTTGACAACAACAAAAAAGGGGCTGTAAACATGAAAAATAAGCAATTTAATCACCATAAACATGAAAATAAGGTATAACAAACTTGTGTGCAAAAATTGGGTATTAATCAGAGTTAGAAAGAACTCCCGAGGAGAATTAGAAGTTTGCATATAAGCTTGAATAGTTAAAGCATATAGATGAACAAGAAGAGCTCAAACTAAGTAGCCATTTAGCTAACAGCAAAGCACATACATGAGCTAAAGGCTGTATAAGTGAAAAGTAAGTGATGAGAATCATAAAATGCATCTTTACAGTACTTAATTGTTAGAATTTTAGGGTTGATCTAGGTTTGAATTGCACTTTTATACCTTAACAACTGTAAAGTGTCATTCTTAGATCATTGATCTATTTTGATGCATTTTTAGGTACTTTAAGTTCAAAAGAGATGGAAAAGTTACCATTTCTTGAAGCTCAATGACTCGATGAACATCGGAGTGAAGGTTTACAAGCACTTGGAAAGGATTTTCACTAAGTTGCCAAAATTGGTTGTATAAATCAATCATTTTGTAAATTAAAACTGTATTGATGCAAGAAGAACCAGGAGAAGAGCCATATATTCTTAGAAAGATCCGGAAGTCTATTTTCTAGAGAATATACGACTCATAAAAATGATTTTTCTAGAGAAAGTTATGGCAGTTTTGGTAGACAAAGGCCAGGCCTCCAGAACCGAGCAAAAGAACAAGGAAGAAGCTTTAGTGGAAGCCATGGATTGGACTAGACAGGGTCACGGCCTCTAGCAAGGCAAGAAAATAAATAAATAATGGAAGCCATGGCACAAGGAAGGGAGAGCCGCGGCACCCACCCGGTCCACTTCTCCGAGTTTTGACTTAATTAGGATTTTAATGACTTTTTAAACCCTAAAACACCCTTGGACTTTGTGATTATAAATAGACCACTTAGGGTTTGTAAAGAGAGATCATTAATTAGAGGCCAGAGGCCAGTGAAAACATCATGAAGGCTGCCACACTCTCCCCCATGGCCAACTAATCTCCAAGCAAGGTGAAAGGATAAATCCCTATGTGTAGTCGTTCTAATTTCTAGTCTTGATTCATTGTAGTTTGGATTTAGTATCATTAAACATTGTTATGATTTAATTTTAAATCTAATTAGAAGATTTCCTCTTAATCTAGTGATTGCATCTTTCTTCCCTATATAAGTCTAGTCGTGCTCTTCTTATGTGATGTTGTTGAGGTGTGATTGAGTTCGGTAGATTTATTTTATAGATTTGTCCATTACTGCGGTATTGTCATTATGATATATTGTCATTTCTTGATAATCTATAAGTTAGATCATGTGTGCTTGAAAGTAAAGAGTATTTCATAACAATTACATTAGGGTTTATATATGTGCTTTAATTGAATATTTTCCAATTGCTTGTTTGGGATGTGAAACTTACAATCGAGATAAAAACAACTGAATCAAAATTAGAATAAGGCAATGAACCTAGTGAGGATTCCCGGACCCTTGTTGTTCTCTATTATATTTACACAATTATTTCACACTACTTTAAACTTAGATTCTTTCCTTTGACTTTTATCGTTTCATATTAAAATTTACATCTTCTCTTGTAGTTTGTTTGTCTCTCTGTGGAATCGACACCCCAAAGCCGTGCTACAACTACTGCATTACACTTTGGGCATAATCAAATTTTGGCACCTTTTCCAGGGAGACACACTTAAGTACAAGGAAGATTGTCAACGTCGAGACAAAGCAGTAAAAGAATTGTAGATAGTTTTCCTTTTTAGCAGTTTGTAAATGCGGTAACTTCATTCTCTCTTTTATCTTGCTGCATTAATTTTAGTACTTTACTTTATTTTATTTTATTCTTTCTTTTTTATAGTTATTTTATTTTATTTTGTGATCTTGCATTCCTCGATATAGAAACACTTTGGGTAGATTTGCTTGTAGGCCTGTGTTGGAGTCAGAATTAAATTCTTTTCTAAATCCTTTATTTGACAACTTATCTAGTCCCGAGGAGATGAGTGAACATGAATATCAACCACCTAGGACCCTTCAGGATTACCTCCACCCTACACGAACAACCACACCATCATGCATCATGTTTCCAGCCAATACTCGTCATTTAGATTTTAAAACAGGGATGATACAATTACTCCCTACGTTTGATGGCTTGGAAAGTGAAAACCCATATGTGAACATTAGAGAGTTTGAGGAAGTAGTTGCAACTTTTCATAGTCAAGATGCAACTGCTGACATTGTGAGACTTAAGTTCTTTCCTTTCGCTTTGAAGGATAGAGCTAAGAGTTGGCTATACTCATTGAGACCACGATCTATTGGGTCATGGACTGAGATGACTCGGATTTTCTTTAATAAATATTTCTCCCAACATAAGACCAATGCTTTAAAAAGGCAAATCTCCACCTTTGCACAAAAGGATAGTGAGACTTTGTATCAGTCTTGGGAGAGATTTAAGGAGTTGTTGAGTATGTGCCTTCACCAGGGGTATGAGAATTGGTGCTTAGTGAGCTATTTTTATGAGGGACTTACATATAGGGAGCGCCAATTTATGGAGATGATGTGTAATGCTGAGTTTTTAGAAAAAAATCCTGATGAGGCCATAGAATATCTTAATGAGCTTGTTGAAAAAGCTCACACTTGGACTAGACCTAGTGCTACTGAAAGCACAAATAGGTCATGACCTATAGGGCACTTGAATGGTAGTGGAATTTACCATCTTAGGGAAGAGGATAACCTTAAGGCCAAGGTTAAGATGCTCACTAGTGAACTAGAAGTGTTAAAGACTAAAAGCTCAAAGCTAACACAAGTAGCTAATCATGCAGTGTCTTTGAAACCATGTTTTGTGTGTGGTGGGGTAGATCATCTCGCCCAAGAGTGCCCCACATTTACTGAGATGAGAGGGATGTATGAGGAACAATGTAATGCCTTAGGCATGTACAAGAAGCTTTTGGCACCGTTCTCTGATACTTATAATCCTAGATGGCGAAATCACCCCAATTTCAGCTGGAAGTCTGAAAACCAGCAGCTTGCACAACCCCCTGCACTATATCTTGAACCATATCATGCACCTATACCTTCTAGGAGTTCTTTAGAAGACACTTTGCATGCTTTTATTGAGGCACAGGGTAAGACTAATCAAAGACTTGAATATTTAATTACGCATGCTGTTGAAGAAAATAAAGAGATAAAGAGCCAAGTGTCCAAGTTAATAAGCTACTTGAGTGTGACTGAGCGAGGTAAGTTCCCTTCTTAAACTCAGTCCGCATCTCATGGTCAGCACTTGACGCAACAAAATTTGAAGGAGGTGAATGCCCTTGTGACACTTAGTGGTAAGTTATTACACATCCCAACACCAAACAAATCAGAGGATGTGGGCGAAAGCCACCAAGTATATATGATTGACTCACCCATAGAAAAGGTCCATCAACTTAATCCATTGGAGTCAATCTATACCCATGGTTCACAAGAGCATATATTGAGCCAGAATCTGGAGATGTTTCTGATAACATCCTTGAAGCCTCTTCAAAGTATACAAAGACCCAATTTGACAGTGAAGCAGTTGCTGGTGCATTCAGCTCATGTTTGTCTATGAGGGAATAAGAGTGTCTGGCTGAAGACGTAAAACTTAGCGCTCATGGGAGGCACCGCACATCATATTCTTTTACTTTTATTGTTTTCATATTTCTTTTTTTTGTTTATTTTTCATTTTTTTTTTCTGTTTTCCAATATTAACTTAGTATTTCTTTTTCAGGGACAAATATACGAAGCAGTTCAAATGGTGAAACACAATTTTCAGCTTCTGTGCACCTTTGGCTATAAAGGGAGTTTCCTTTACTCTTTCTTTTACATTGAGGTCAATGCAATTTTTAAGTTGGGGGTGGAGGAAACACATTTCTTTGTTTCCATATTCTTTATTTCCATGCTTTTTTTTTTCCATTGAACTACTTGGTGTCGTTCTCCCTTTTTGTTTGTTTTTAGCATGCTTTGTGTTAGCCTTAGAGTTAATTCATATGTCAATGATATGAGCTTAATTGAGATAACATATAGCATTTAGAAGAACTTAAATCTTGCTTCGGTTTGAAATTAATTTAAGTGTCAATCTGCATTTGATTTGAGACTCTAGTTTGTGGTAAGATTGTATGATTAGTCTAAAACATTTAGAGAAGTTTTATGTGTGATTGTTTTGTGAATACTTTTGCGGTCTCGACAAGCTCTAGAACTTATTTAATAATCACTTAAGGCAAATTCCTAGAATGCACATTATTTAGGATATGATATAGGTCATTTTTGGACCGTTTGAATCTTTCAAACTTACCCTTGCTATATTCATCACTAGTCACCTGTTTGAGCCTTTTTCTTGAAAAAGAATTTGAGCCTTGTTTCTTTCAATAGCCCATTTACTCATCTATATGAGCCTAAAAATATTTTATCATTATCTTTCTTTTAAAAGAACTTAGTTATACACATTTGTTGAGAAGCACTTAAAAAGAGTAAGGATGAAAATATGAAAACCATAACCCAAGTACACTAAAAGAGATAAATTGGGGGTTGTGGAAAAGAAAAGAAAAAAAATGGAAAAGGAGGTGAATAGTCTTATGCCAAAATACAAAAGAGAAGAAAAGAAGTGAATTATAGCAAAGAAAGAAGAAAAAAAAAAGAAAAATGGTGACTTATTGAGAGATATGCTCTTATAAAAAATAGTTGAAAGAGTTGGGTGTTGAAGGTTATCCAGTGCTTAAAGTGGTTGTGGTTAAAACTAAGAGATTAAGTTCTTTTACTTGTGAATGCTTCCCGTTCTTTCTTAACCTTTACCTTAGCCTAACATTACAAGCTTATTAAATACCTACTGATCCAATGTAGTGTGATTTATCTACAATAGTGGAGAGTGATTCGAAAAGTGAGCCTATGGAGCTTGTTTCTGTGATTGATGTCACGCAATTTAATATATTTTAGAGGCCAAGACTTGTATTCATAAATGTTGTGCATAAAATCATCCGGGTGTTCGGATTAATGGATTGTGGTAAGATGGATGTTAAGAGTCAATAACAATTTTAAGATTGATGTTTAGTTTACTTTTGGACTTGGGTGAAATTTAATGATTCTATGTGCCGTGTGTTATGTGCGATTTTTAAGACAAAAGCGAATTACTCTTGGTTTAACACTAACATTGCTTTACTTTATTTTGATTCCCACCGTAGAATTCATCTCTTGTTTTTGCTTAAATTACTAGGGACTAGCAATAAACTAGTTGGGGGTTATGATGAGAGTCATAAAATGCATCTTTACAGTACTTAATTGTTAGCATTTTAGGGTTGATCTAGGTTTGCATTGCACTTTTATACCTTAACAACTCTAAAGTTTCATTCTTGGATCATTGATCTATTTTGATGCATTTTCAGGCACTTTAAGTTCAAAAGAGATGGAAAAGCTACAATTGCTTGAAGCACAATGACTCGATGAACACTAGAGTGAAGGTTCACAAGCACTTGGAAAAGAGTTTCACTAAGTTGCCAGAATTTCCTGTACAGATCAATCATTTTTTGTAAATTAAAACTGTATTGATACAAAAAGAACCAGGAGATGAGCCATACATGTTTAGAAAGATCCGAAAGTCTCTTTTCTGGAGAATTTTACGGCTCGTAAAAATGATTTTTCTAGAGAAAGTTATGGCAGTTTTATTAGACAAAGGTCAGGCCTCCAGAACCGAGCAAAAGAACAAGGAAGAAGCTTCAGTGGAAGCCGCGGCTTAGACTAGGCGGGGCTGCGGCCTCCAGCAAGGCAAGAAAACAAAGAAACAGTGGAAGCCGCGGCACAAGGAAGGGAGAGCCATGGCGCCCAGCTGGCCCACTTCTTCGAGTTTTGACCTAATTAGGATTTTAATGACTTTTTAAACCCTAAAACCCCCTTGGACTTTGTGATTATAAATAAATCACTTAGGGTTTGTAAATAGAGATCATCGATTAGAGGTCGGAGGCCGGGGAAAACATCATGAAGGCTGCCACACTCTCCCCCATGGCCAACTAATCTCCAAGCAAGGCGAAGTGATGAATTCCTAGGTGTAGTCGTTCTTAATTTCTAGTCTTGATTCATTGTAGTTTGGATTTATTATCATTAAATATTGTTATGATTTACTTTTTAATCTAATTAGAAGATTTCCTCTTAATCCGGTGATTGCATCTTTCTCCGCCATATAAGTCTAGTCATGCTCTTCTTATGTGATGTTGTTGAGGTGTGATTGAGTTCGGTAGATTTCTCTTATAGATTTATCCATTATTGTGGTATTATCATTATGATATATTGTTGTTTCTTGATAATCTATAAGTTAGGTAATGTGTGCTTGAAAGTAAAGAGTATTTCATAACAATTACATTAAGGTTTATATATGTGCTTTAATTGAATATTTGCCGATTGCTTGTTTGGGATGTGAAACTTGCAATCGAGATAAAAACAACTGAATCAAGATTAGAATAAGGCAACGGACCTAGGGAGGATTCCTGGACCCTTGTTGTTCTCTATATATTTACACAATTATTTCGCACTACTTCAAACTCAGATTCTTTCCTTTGACTTTTATTGTTTTATATTAAAGTTTACATCTTCTCTTGTAGTTTGCTTGTCTCCCTGTGGAATCGACACCCCAAAGCCGTGCTACAACTACCGTGTTATAGTTTAGGTGTAATCAGTAAGCAAATAAATACAAATATCCATACACCTCAAGCTTAAGTAAGCTTTCCAAAAAATCTAGTACAGTCCGAGCACATTAATGTATACAAAAAAAAATAAATGTTCGTGCTAAAACATCCATGGAGCTATATTAAAAAAAATGAAAAAGATGAATGACTCAACGAGTTGGGAAGTCAGAACTATCTTGGAAAAGATCTCGAATCTCTACCAAAAATCCTGTTGAGTGCTCTCGAAGTAACCTGAAATCATCCCTCATGGTGCTGATGCCGTGACGCATGTGCTCGAAATCAGTCCGCACCATCTGGAAGCTTTGGTCAGTAGAAGAACTCAAGGTCTGGAATCCCGACTACATGGACAGCTAGAGGCTCGCATTAGCCTATAGTATGTCATCGTGACAAGCCTGACCAGCACTAGAGCCACCATGTGTAGCATGTTGTGGACTAGGGCCCTGCTCGTCAGTGTTCATAGTAGTGGGAAGAGCTGCATCATCAGGCATCTTGTTGTCTTCCTCGCTGTCGTCATCATTACTGATCTTAATTTTCTTCCTAGCCTTGGAATCGACCATGCCATCACGGATCATGCACTTCATTTTCTTCAGTGAAGAGACATTGATAATGTCTTTGGGGTCGATATCTTGAGCTTCGGAGGTAGGCAGGGGGACGTTGAAGTGTTAGAGGTCAAGGTGATAAGTATCCCGTATGGGAGGCACTCAGAGTCTTGTGCTTTGCCATGGATCATATTGAAGAGAAAGAGTGGGTAAATTTTGAAATGGTGTCCAGTTTTGAGACATTAAATCAATACTATGTTTATTTTAGACATATAACCCCGACCCCCGAGTCTAGGGTGGATGGTCCAACTCACTATGAGGTTGAACAATTTTGAGTTGAGGGGTATGTTACTACACTAGTGAAATGTAGTGGGTCGAAAGACAAAGTTGGGTCACCCTTAACTATCTGACATGCCTATAATAGTTAAAATTGTCTGGTCATCCATCTAGACTTCACTAGACCCCTCCCACAGGGATTCTCAACAGGTTGACAAAGAGGTCAGTGTTTACTTCAAATTCTATGCCTATGACACTGGTCTTAAAATGAAGAGTTAGTGGACTGGATTTGACCAGGTTGGCATAGAATTGATGAATGAGGTGGGGGTAGTATATTTGGTGGATGTTTACAAGGGAGTTAGGTGAATTGCCTTAAAAGCAAGAAAATTTTCAAAATTAACATGACAGATAGAATCGAATCGACGAATCTACTAGTAATGACTTTCTTGTGTCTAATGACAGTAGTATACCTGCTTTTGGCAGTGAGGTTCCTAAAGAGTGAATCATCGAGCTCGGTCATTGCTTGCTTGCTCTAGGAACCAACTATCCCCTTCCCCCTAGAGTCTGGTTCTGAGGACTTCCGTGATCTAGGCCTTGTGGGCGCGTGAGGTCCGATAACCATGGTTTTTACTTGGATTCTCTCAGACATTTTTGACAAGTTTGTTTATAGAAATGTTTTTGGGAAATGAATGAAGTTTCAACCGTGAAAAGTTGAAAAAGATGTGATTTAAGGGAAGATTAAAGGTTCTATAAAGTTGTTTCAAGAGATTTTGGTCTAAAATCAAGGATTTTTTAGAGAGAGAAAGCTAGGGTTCTTAAAAATGGTGTAAAATCTGAGAAAAAATGAAGTGACTATATATAGAATCATGATACCAATTGATTGGGTTAAGGTACCAGTCGATTGGGTCCTTTATAATTTGGGGATTTTTTGGAATACCACCCGACTAGGTCGGGATACCAATCTACTGGGTAAACTGGCAGTAACACACCAGTCGACTGGATGTACCCTACTAGTTAACTGAGTTGTCTAGGAAAATTTCAATTTTTTTGCTCCAAAAATTGTCTTGTGGCACCAATCGACTAAGTCAAGGTACTAGTCGATTGGGAAATTGGGCAATGAGTTACCAGTCGACTGGATTGACTCAACTAGTTGACTGGGTCTTTCATAAAACATAAAATTTTGAGCTCCAAATTGGAATTTTGCAAGAAATGATTAATCTATGCCATCTTGAGTGAGAGATATTTTAAATAGTTGTTAATACTCATTCACTAGATGTCAAATATGCATATTATAAAATGTAGATGCAATCAAGCACACAAATATTCATAATTTTTTTAAGCCCATAAATAGTCTAATCTTGCTAAAATTATCTTCATTCAAAGGCTTAGTAAGAATGTCAAAAATTTGGTCCTCTGAAGGGATGAATTCTAATATAATATCACCCTTTTCAGCATGGTCTCTTCTGAAGTGATGTCTTATTTCTATGTGTTTCGTTCTCAAATGTTAAATAGATTTTTTGTTTAAGTTGATAATACTAGTGTTATCACAATGAATTAGTATATGTCTAAAATTCATGCCACAGTCTTCTAATTGTTGTTTCATCCACAAAATTTCCAATAACATACAAATGGCTTCTAATCTAGCTACGGGAGCATAAGTCTCATCAAAATCTATTCCTTCTTTTTGATTATATCCCTTAGCGACTAGTCTAGCCTTGTTCCTAGTTACTATTCCATTTTCATCTATTTTATTTCTATATACCCATTTGGTTCTTATTATTGTGTGATTCTTTGGTCTAGGAACTAGATTCCATAGTTTGTTCTTTTCAAATTGATTTTAATTCTTCTTGCATAGCATTTATCCAATAAATATCTTTTTCGGCTTCTATAAAAGTCTTAGGTTCTACTTGAGATAAATAATCTACACAATTGCAAATATTTCTTATAGAGGATTGAGTTCTTACCCTTTGTGAAGGATCACCAATCACTTGATCGATTGGATGATAATTCACATACCTCCAATCTTTGGGAAAACCATCCTCTTGTTGACTTGTAGATGGTTGATCAAGATTGAGAGCATCTACCTCTTGACTTATTTGAGGTTGGCTCTCATTCGGGTCAACAGTAGGAGTAGGTGTTTTCATTCTTGGAATAAAATCTACATCATCATTAAAAGATACTACTCTACTACTAATTGGGTTAGACTCATCAAAGGCAACATGTACGGATTCTTTAACCACTAGAGTTCTTTTGTTAAAAACTCTATAAACTTTACTAGAGGTTGAATATCCTAAGAATATCCTTTCATTGGTCTTTGAGTCAAATTTACCTAAATTAGTTTTATTGTTATTTAGGATGAAACACTTGCAACCAAAAGCACGAAAATAAGAGATATTAAGCTTTCTACCTTTCCATAGTTCATATGGAGTTTTGTCAAGCATAGACCTAATTAATACTCTACATAAAACATAGCAAGAAGTGTTTATGGTTTCCGGCCAAAAATATTTTGGCAAATTATTTTCACAAAGTATTGTTCTAGCACATTCTTCTAGAACTCTATTTTTCCTCTCAATAACTCCATTTTGTTGAGGAGTTCTAGGTGCTGAAAAATTGTGATCAATTCTATTTTCATCACAAATTTTGAAAAGTTTTGGTTTTCAAATTCTTTTCATGATCACTTATAATATTTGAAGAAGAAATATCTTTTTCATTTTGAACCTTCTTGTAAAAGTTCACAAATCCTTTATATGCTTTATCCTTGTAAGCAATAAAAAAAATAAATATGTATCTTGAATAATCATCAACAATAATAAGAGCATATTGATGGCCACCTAGACTAATAGTACTTATTGGACCAAACAAGTCCATATGCAAAAGTTCCAATGGTCTAGAGGTTGAGATTATATTTTTTGATTTAAAAGAAATTCTAGTTTGTTTTCCCATTTGACAAGCATCACAAACCTTTTCTTTTTCAAATTTGTTTTTTGGAAGTCCAACGACTAAATCTCTTCTTGAATAATTTTGAGCAAATCCATGTTCACATGGCCAAGTCTTCTATGCCATAACCATGGATTTTCACTAAAAGCGGGAAAACAATTTTCATTTTCTGAATGCAAACATTTTAAATAAACTATATAGACATTTTCGTGTCTATGGCCAACAAGCTTGATCTTATTACTTTTGATGTCTATAACTAGACAATGAGAGGTTTCAAATATGATTTTTTTGTCTTTGTCACATAGTTGACTAATACTAAGTAGATTTAGCTTAAGGCCTTGCACATATAAAATATGATCAGTGGTTGAGAAATCATTACCAACTTTGCTATGCCCGATGATCTTTATCTTTGTGTTGTCTCCAATGGTGACGTGTCCGCCATCCCTTAGAGTTAGCTCCTTGAACATACTTTGGTCACTGGTCATGTTCTTTGAGCATACATTATCAAGGTACCAATAGTTACATTTTTTCTTGGTGTTAATACATATCTACATTACACAAGGATATACAATTTCTCTTTTAGGTACCCAAAATTTCTTGGGTCCTTTGGGGTTAGTCCTAGAAAATACAGTTCCTTTAGGGACCCATACTTTCTTAATATTATAAGGTGCTCTATAATTGTAGACTTGTCGGTGATGCATGATCCTAGGATAATAATTATTGAAGATTCTAAGATTTCTTAAATATGCATGTTTATAGTTCCTTGGATAAGCATTCCTAGGATACATGTTTCTATTATGAAGATTATGAACACACATGTTATCTCTAGGAATGATGATTATTTCTAGGATGTGCACTTGTACCATACAAGTTATGAACATACATATTAACTCTAGGATATACATGATGGTAATTCCTAGGATGTGTATTTCTAGTATGTGCATTCCTTGAATGATTACTCTTAGCATTTGCATGTCTTGAGTGAGCATACATATATGCACGTGTATTTCTAGGATGTTTATCTCTAGTATATGCATTATGATTTAAATTTAAATTCTTAGACCTACTAGCATATATTGAAGGGGTGCTTTTAATCTTATTAGTGGCCTTGGAAGTGGAGGCTTCATTCACACATGTTGCTTTCATGAACAAAGTTTCTTTTGACTTTTGCTTGCCTAATGGAGAATAACCAAAGCTGGATTTTCCTCCACTTAACCTTTGACAAGATAGCACTTCATCTAGCTTTTATTTTTCAAGCATAAGTCTAGATATTGTGCTATTTAATTCCATTATTTCTTCTTTAAAATATCATTTTCATCTTTTAGAAAATCTTGTGAAGAGTTATAAAGCATGGAAGATAGTTTTTCTTTTTCTTACTTTAAGCCTTCCATCTCTTTAGAAAAAGATGATACTTCCTTCTTGAGGGCCACGTTTCTATAATCGAATTTCTTCAATTCTTCATGCATCTCATTTATTACTTCAATTAATTCTTCACTACTACTAACAATGTTATTATTATTAGAAGACAATGAAATTGATACCTTATTTTCATCGTCGATTGCCATCAAGCATAGGTTGGCAATCTTCTCGTATCCAACTTCATTTTCCGAAGTTTCTTCTTCTTCATCACCACTCCATGTGGTTGTAATCATGGCTTTCTTTTTGAAGCTCTTATATGGTTTGCTCATTGTTGGATAATCGACTTTGATGCGATCGGGCTTCTTGTAACCAAAACACACAAGAGATTCCCTTTTTGGAGTTGAATCCTTTGTGTAAGGTTGATTAGGGCATGAAAATGCACTTCAGATAGAGTTAATTATATGAATTTGTTGAGATTATTTTGGATTATTCATTGAATTTCTTGACAAGTGTGGTCTTTTGGAGAATTATGTGTTTTAGTGTGTTTCGATTATTAAAAAAAAACAAAAAGCCTTAAACAAAAAAATATATAAAATATGTTCCAAAGAATCCACAACATTTAGACCAGTTTAGAGTAGCAGAACTGGGCCTGGACAACAGTAGATCCGGACCAGTTCAGAGCAGCAGAATCAAATCAGTTTAGAGTAGCAAAACTGGACCAGTTTAGAGTAGCAGAACCAAGCCTGGACAACAGCAGGTCCGGACCAGTTTAGAGCAGAAGAACCGGGCTTGGACAGCAGCAGATCTGAACCAGTTCAGAGCAGCAAAACTGGGCCTAGACAGCAGCAGATCTGGACTAGTTCAGAGCAATAGAACTGGGCCTGGACTGGATAGCGGGGGACAAGACCTGAAACAGGGGAGCTAAATAGATACACATTGAATTTCTAGAGAGCTGCTGTGATTATGTATTGTCGACTAAGCTAAGTTTCAACCAAGGCGAAGAGATGAACTACTAGACATAGCGGGTTTGGCTTGTATTTAATTTAGTATTTGTGTTTTTAATGTTTAATAATTATTTTGAGTTGTTTCCTTTATTTAATATTTAAGTTGATGTTTTTGTGTGACAGACAATTATATTTTCTTCTTCCATAGATTTTATTTAACTCCGATGATTGTTGTTCTTTTCCTCCATATAAGTTCAGTCACGCTTGTCTTATGTGTGGAATTCAGGATGTAATTAATTTTGGTATATTAATTATATATGATTGTCCTTTACTGCGTTATTGTCTCCAAATATATCGTCGATTTAGGATATCATATATGATTGACCGTTGCATTACTTGTAAAGAAAAGAAGGGGATTTCTCATAATAATTTACAAAAGAATATTTTTGGTGCTTTCACTATTATTTTTCGATTATGCATTTGGGATGTGAAATACGTAGTTGAGTTGTAATTACTGAATTAATACAAGTTGAAGTTGTGAAATCTAGGAGGGATTCTTGGACCCTTGTGCTTCTCATTATTAATTTTCTTTCACTAAATTCAATTGCTTCATTTAATTCTCAATATTTTCTTAATATTAATTTTTAATTTTGTTTCCATTATTTTTTGCTTGAGATTTTGATTGTAGAATGTTCTCTTCATGAGATCGACACCCCATTCTATACTGCTGCAACCACATAGTACTGTTTTGGCGTAATTTAAATTTTGACGCCGTTGTCGGTAAGGGTATCAA
This sequence comes from Bretschneidera sinensis, assembly GCA_023935145.1. NCBI lineage: Eukaryota > Viridiplantae > Streptophyta > Magnoliopsida > Brassicales > Akaniaceae > Bretschneidera > Bretschneidera sinensis. The sequence goes on from CM043699.1 coordinate 54,194,147, forward strand.
TCTATAAAGAGGTTTTCGGGTATAATCTTTCCGAACTCTTTCTTTTAGTTTCTTTTTAATACTAGCTTTAGTTTATTTTTCAGTGTTATTTTATTCAAGAAAAAAAATTAATAATTAATAATTAAACAAATAAATTGAGTAAAAAGAAGAGAGAGTGTTGTGGGTATACGCATTGGGTTAGAGACGAACACCGACGATTGGTTAGAATCCTTCAGTTAGAATAGCCATCGAATTACATTAGGAGTGAAACGAGTTCAAACACAAACTCTAACACCATGAGCAATCATGGAGATGACTCTCTCAAAACCCTAAATGACTACCTTCATCCTACACGCATATCTACACCATCATGCATCATGTTTTCGCCAAACACACCACATATAGATTTTAAGTCGGGCATGATAGTATTGATACCCACATTCCATGGTTTAGAAAGCGAAAACCCTTATGTTCACATTAGGGAATTTGAGGAAGTGGTGGCCACGTTTCATGGCAGACTTGAAGCTATTAACTCGGTTAAACTAAGGTTTTTTCCTTTTTGTTTGAAAGAAAAAATAAAGAGTTGGCTATACTCTTTGCGGTCGAGGCTCATAGGTTCATGGGAAGAAATGATGCAAGCATTTTTCAATAAATACTTCCCACTTCACAAAACCAATGGTCTGAAAAGACAAATTGCAACCTTTACCCAAAAGGATAGCGAGACATTATATCAGGCATGGGAGAGGTATAAGGATTTGTTAAATATGTGTCCATACCATGGGTACGAGAGTTGGCACGTAGTTAGTCACTTTTATGAGGGCCTTATGAGTAGAGAGCGTTAATTCATAGAGATGATGTGAAACGAGGACTTTATGCAAAAGGACCCTGATGATGCAATTGAGTATCTGAATGACTTGGTTGAGAAGGCCCACACTTGGATAGGGTTCAGTGTTGTTGAAAGTATAAATAGAGGAAGACCGGCTGGGATCTACCAACTTAGGGAAGAGGAGCATGAAAGCCAAATTAGAGTGAGTAACTCGAGAGTTAAAGGCATTTAAGACCCAAGATGGTAGATTCATGCATACTGTTGTAAGAGTCGAGTCACAAGGTGCTTGTTTCGTCTATGGGGGAGTGGAACACTTAGCTCAGGATTGCCCGACTTTTGCAGATATGAGAGGGATTTTTGATGAACAATGTAATGCCTTAGGGATTTACAGGAAGCCTCATAATCCTTTCTCCAATATATATAATCCTGGTTGGAGTAACCACCCAAACTTTAGCTGGAGGTCCGACTTAGACCAACCCACACACGCACATGTACAACCACCTGTGTCATACCCTGCAACCTCATACAATGCGCAACCTAATAGAATCCCTTTAGAGGAAAAATTAAACGCATTTATGGAGTCACAAAGTTAAATTATTCAGAGATTGGAAACTGCTGTGACACAGGTAACATAAGAGAACAAAGAAATTAAAAGTCAAATAACTAAGCTAAGAAGTTCTCTCGCAGTGCAAGAGCGAGGTAAGTTTCAATCTTAGCCTCAATCAAATCCAAGGGGGCAACATATGGCACAAACCTCTACTTCAAATTCACAAAACATCACATAGGTCAATACCATAACTACTCGGAGTGGTAAGGTGTTAGATGGACCAAGTCAGCCGACAACTACAAGCACCGAGGAGAACACCCCCAAGAACGAGCCAAATGAAAAACTTTCGGTTCAAGTCCCTTTTTTCCTAAGCACTCTGACCAAAAAGAAAAAAAAATATGAAGCTGAGATCCTAGAACATTTGAAACAAGTTAAAATTAACTTTCCTTTGCTTCATGTGATTAAACAAGTACCAACATATGTAAAGGTGATCAAGAATTTGTGCACCATAAAAAGGAAGCATCAAGTCGAGAAGACTGCATTCTTGACTAAGCAAGTGAGAACGGTGATTGAGCAAAAGACATCACCCAAATATAAAGACCCAGGGTGTCCCATGATCACTTGTCAAATTGGGACTCATCAAATCGGTCAATCTTTGCTGGATTTAGGAGCGAGTGTGAACCTAATACCTTACACTATCTACTTGTAACTGGGTCTAGGAGAGATCAAACCCACATCTGTGGTACTACAGTTGGCCGACCGGTCGATTAAGCAACCAAGGGAGATAGTTGAAAATGTACTGATATAGATAGATAAGTTCTACTATCCTGTTGATTTTCTCATTTTGGATACTCATTCTGTGGTCAATATGGAGTCTAAAGTTCCAATCATTTTAGGAAGACCTTTCCTGGCCACCTCTAACGCTCTTGTTAATTGCAGGAATGATCTAATGAAGTTTTCTTTTGGGAACATGACTCTAGAGGTCAACATTTTTAACATAAGAAGACAACCACATGATGATGATGATTGCTATCATACTTATATGATAGACACATTGATCCTAGAGGAGGCTCTTATGAGAAAAAATCCAGAATCTTTAGAGTATTTCTTTTGTATTCTGATTATGAGAGATCACTTTATCCGGATGATGTTTTCGATGTTTCTGCTATTTCAGGGTCAAAGGATAAAGGAGAAGAAAAATGCTAACCAAGCTTCGAGGAGTTATAAAGAGATGGAGAGAGAGACTGAAGCCATCTGTTGAGGAGACCTGATTACGCCCAAAGAATAACGTGGTAGTTATAGCACAGCTTTGGGGTGTCGATTCCATAGAGAGACAAATTTAAAGAATAGTGGAAGGAACAAAGAAACTAAAGAAAAATATTAACTGATTAATGGAGAACAAAGATTAATTTTAAATGCAAATTAAAGTGAAGCAAAATGACTAACGGAGAAAGTACTCAAATTTGACAAACAGTAAAGCGTCGGGAATCCGTTGCACAAATCTAGTATTTTAATTATTCTTAATTCATTGAATAACTCAATTGGGAACTCAATTCCCAAAATTACCAATCGGAAGGTGTAGATTTATAAACCAAGATTAAACCAAATGTAACTCTTTGAAAAATCATTCACCACTTTTAAGATACGAAAATTATTATCACTATTGAGAAAATCCAATGATGACAATATACTTAGGAAGTGATATTGCAGCAAAGAATTAAATCATTATAGATAAATAATTGATCCAAACATAATGAAAGAGCTAATCCATTCAATAGAGAAAGCATGACTGAATCCATAAACAGAATAAATTCTACGATTATTCGGAGAAGAAAACATCACCAATGAATTGAGAATGATAAAACAAAAGATTTTTAGTAATTGAAAATCAAATACATAAATTAAAAAATAAACCAAAATACCATCTACTGTGCAAGTTCATCCCTAGCCCCACTTGAGAATTTAGTTATCCATAAATATAATGGACAACAAAAATCTCAAGGGAAAAATTAGAGCAAACATTAAATTGCTAAGCATTGAACTTTAAAACTTAAAAGAAATAAATTAAAACTAACACTACATGGAGAGAGAAATTCGACCCTTAGCTACGGTGCGGTGCTTCCCCTGATTGGTAGCAAAATCCTCTAGATTGCACCCCTTGGTAGCAAAGTCTCCGAGATTGCACACCCCTTTGATGAAGTTCAATGAGGCTTTTACAGGGGAACTCCATGAGTGCAATGTGTTTCAAATCCGATGTGGGATGTGGGATATAGAATGTGTTTCCAACCGAGGGGGCTATGGGATTTAAGCCTTCACATACTCTTCAAAAATTCTGCCCACGCTGAAATCACGCACAGCTTGACATTTGTCTACTAAAACTGCCATAACTTTCTCTAGAAAAATCATATTTATGAGCCGTAAAATTCTTTAGAAAATAGACATCTAGATCTTTCCAATCATATATGGCTCATCTCCTGTTTCTTCCTGAATCATTACAGTTTAATCTGTAAAAATCACTTCTGCCACGCTGAAATCATGCACAGCCTGACCTTTGTCTACTAAAACTACCATAACTTTCTCTAGAAAAATTATATTTATGAGCCATGAAATTCCCTAGAAAATAGACATCCGGATCTTTCCAAGTATATATGGTTTATCTCTTGGTTCTTCCTAAATCAATACAGTTTATTCCACAAAAATGATTGATCTATACGGGCAATTCTGGCAATTTAGTGAAACTCCTTTCCAAGTGCTTGCAAACCTGTAGAACAATAAAAAAAACAACTCAAAGTAACAAATTCCTAAGCTAACAAATGTAAATTAAGGGACCAAAATATGCAATATTTGGCACTCATTAAGACCCCAAAGGTCGACTTAGCGATGCTACCTGAGGGACTCAAACATGCATTATTGGGACCAGGTAATACCTTTCATGTTATTATTTTCTCTGTACTTAGTGATTTATAAGAAAAAAAAATTGATTGACATGTTAAGTGAGCATAAAGCTGCATTAAGATGGAACATTTCTGACATTAAAGGTATTAGCCTCTTGATATGTTCCTATAGGATCCATTTAGAGGAATGAGCTAACCCCTGTAGAGACCCCCAATGACGACTTAACCCCACTATGAAATAAGTCATGAAAAATGAAGTTTTAAAGTTATTAGATGCGGGTATCATTTACCCCATCTCTGATAGTAAGTAGGTTAGCCTGACTCAGGTATTACCTAAAAAGTCGGAGGCAACTGTGGTAACCAACACAGAGGGGATGCCTGTTCCTACCAAGGTAGTGACAGGGTGGCACATATGCATAGACTATAGAAAACTTAATTCTGCCACCCACAAGGATCACTTCCCACTTCAATTTTTAAACCAAATCTTAGAATGTGTAGCTGGCCATATCTTCTATTGCTTTCTAGATGGGTATTCGGGATATTATCATATAGAGATTGCATTAAAAGATCAGGAAAAGACTATGTTCACATGCCCATTTGGTATTTATGCATTCCAGCGTATGCCTTTTGGACAGTGTAATGCGCCAGCTACATTTCAAAGATTCATGATGAGTATATTTAGCGATATGGTCAAAAAATTTATGGAAGTCTTTATGGATGATTTGACTGTGTTTGGTGATTCTTTTGATTCATACCTACTCCATTTACAGGTTGTTTTGGATAGATATAAAGAAAATGGTCTTGTGTTTAATTGGGAAAAATGTCATTTCATGGTTCCCTCTGGACTAGTTTTGGGACACATAATTTTTGAAAAAGGGATTGAAGTGGATAAATCAAAAATAGAGTTGATCTCTAAATTGCCCACACCCAAAACTATTAAGGATGTTAGATCCTTACTTGGGCATGCTGATTTTTACAGGAGGTTTATACGGAGTTTCTCTGCTATATCTAGACCATTGTGTAACCTTCTAGCTAAGGAAGCCATGTTCGATTGGACACAATAGTGTGAAGACGTTTTTCGAACACTCGTTGATAGGCTTATGTCTGCCCCCATCATGCAGTCACTGGATTGGAATTTACCATTTGAGATTATGTGTGACGCTAATAATTATGCAGTGGGGGCAGTTTTGGGATAATGAAGGGAAGGGTAGCCCTTTGTTGTATATTACGCTAGTCGAACTCTTAATAATGCACAAATTAATTATTCCACTACTGAAAAAGAATTGCTAGTGGTAGTCTTTACCTTAGACAAATTCCTTGCTTATCTGATTGGTACACCTATCACTGTTTTTACTGACCATACAGCCCTTAAGTACCTTGTTTCAAAGAAGGATGCTAAGGCAAGATTGATTAGGTGGATTTTACTCTTGTAGGAATTTGATTTAATAATTAAGGATAAGAAGGGGTGAAAAATGTGGTGGCATATCACTTGTCTCGCCTGGAGTTCAATGAGTCTACCAATGGGCCACCCATCCAAGATGACTTCCCTAACAAAAATCTGTTCGTCGTAAGCCAAGTACCATGGTATGTTCACATTGTAAATTACTTGCTTTCCAGTGAAATTCCATCCACATGGAGTGCGCAAGATAAGCGCAAATTTTTATTGGAATGACCCTTATCTTTATAAGTATTGCCCTGACCAAATTATGAGGTGGTGCATCCTTGCGGTTGAGATTGATAGTGTCTTGCATTTTTGTCATAGTTCGGCTTGTGGTGGTCACTTTTCTATGAAAAAGACTGTCGCGAAAATTCTACAGTTTGGAATTGTTGGAAATCACATTGATAAGATGCCCAGGCGGTGATCTTCCAAACACCCAAGTCTTGAACGACTTGTAGAAAGAAAAGCAACAATCGAACACAAGAACAGAAAATCAAAGAAGGAAAAGAAGACAAGCAATTATTATCGAGGTTCGACAATGTGCCTACATCCCCGTGAGTTCCTCCGAACTCTCTGCACTATCTCAATGGTTCTTACAAAGTTACAGCAATCCCCTTCAAGAATCCAAGTTCTTGAAGAAACAAGAAGAGAAGGAAGAAGATAAGAACTTCAACAATGTTCTCTAATCTAATCTAGACTCTCTCTATCTTATTACAACCAGCCTCACTACAAGAGTCCCTCATGTGTTTGTGTCTTTGCACCCTTACACAATTCTCTCTTGTGTTACAATGATCTCACAATGTCACAACCTGTGTGGTTCTCTCACACACCTTTTTTTACACTTTGAAATGAGGCTAAGAAACCATTTTTATAGCCTCTTAATTCTTGGACAATCTTGTGAATCATTTTTGACCCTTTGATCTTGTTCTCCCTTAAATCTTAACCCTTAATCATCTCCAAGTGATGCTGTGCGTTTTGGCCTTGTGCGCACATCATTTGGACTGCCTTAAAGCCTGCTGCGTGTGTATGTAGCAGCTTGCTGTGTGCTGCGGTGCTGGTGCTACGTGGCGCGGCATGGGTGAGGGCCTAGTGCACTAGATTTTGTGAGGCGTGGCGCTGGGCAGGGTGCGCTGCGCCCTGACCTGATGCTGATGCCTCCAGTTGCTGTGTGCACACCTCCTGCTTGTGTGCTGAAACTTGCACAGCAGTGTGCTTGACCTTCCCACACTCAAAACTTAAGCACACACATGTGTGCAACCTTTTAACTTGCTGAACTTTCATTCTACACCTTTGGTTTGGATTTTAACCATCCTTGAACCATGTTTGGACTTATTCAAACCTTGACCATGTTTGAACCATGTTTAAACCTTAGACAAAAAACCAACAATCTCTACCTTTGTCTAAGCGTTTAAACCCAAACCATTTGTGCAGAGACTTTTGGGATCCAAACTTATCATGAGTCATCTATCAACTGACTTCAATCCTAATAAGTCCAAGGCAATGATTGAACCTTCTTAGAGGTAGAACATTGGTGCCTAAATCTGCAAGACTTTTCTCCGTGGTCTTCTTGTCAACATGAATGCATCCTTTCGTACCATTTTCTAGAATGTAATGATACCGAACATCCATATGCTCCATCCCCTCATGGAATACCGAATACCTCCATAAGTGCCCCGCACTTTGGCTATCCAAAGATACCACCACCTACTCTTTTAGGACCTCCCACTCGTCCAACAACCCTTTGCACCCCATAGCCTCCTTTATGGCTTCCGTAGCCGCTATGCATTCTGCCCCGGTTGTTATGAGTGCTACCATTAGTTGCCACTAAGCCTCCTTGTTCCTCAGTAACCACTTCATCCCAAGCCAACGCTCTTTTTTGGGATTACTCACAATTTTTCTGAGAACACCCATTGCCCAAGAAACACTTAACCTGTTTCTCTTCCTTTCCCGGATGATTCTCCTTATCCCAAGGATCTTTTGTGCAAGGCTGAGATCCTTCCTCTCGAACTCCTCATTGAGTTGAGATGTAAACCTTTCCATCCTCTTCCTGCTGTTCCAAACAAACAGCCCATCAATGACATAGGTGAGGATACTCACTATCTTCTTCACCGTGTGTCCAGGTGAGAAAGTTCTTGTGAAATCTATGTCTTCTTTCCTTGTGAACCCATTCGCCACCAGCCTAGCCTTGTTCCGGACTTCATCTCTTGGAGGGCACCATTCTTTGATCTTGTAAGTGCACTTACATTCCACAACTTTCTGATTTCCCGGAATTTTTATCAATTCCTAGAAGTTGTTCTTCCTCAAAGAATCAATTTCTTCCTCCATAGCTAGCTTCCACTTCGACGAATCCTTACACTCCATGGCATCCGTGTAAGTTTCTGGTTCAGCCATCTCTCTTTCTGTCCAAGGAGCTACTGCATCTATAGCATCCGCAAACCCACATCTTGAAGGTGGTCTGACCAGTCTTCTTTCCCGGTCTCTTGTGAGCTAAAAGTCCTTCCGACTTGCTGCAGCATCCTCTTCTTGTTCAGCCTCTTCTTAAGTTTCTTGAGCTTGGCCTTCACCCAAGGGCTCTACCTAGTCCGAACCCTCTTGCCTCCTCTGCTCTGCCTGAACAGAATCTTCCTTGATGCTATGCTCCACAAGAACCAAACTAGTTTGCTCACTAGCCCCTGCAGGGTTAGTATTCTCCAAGTAGGGAAATAACAATTCATTAAAAATAATATTCCTACTTATTATGAGTTTCAGTCCTTCATTCTCTAAGGACCACAACCTATACCCCTTAGCTCCTTCCCCATATCCTAGAAACACATATTTTCTAGATCCTGGGCTAAGCTTATCCTCCTTTTGGAGTGAATATACAGCACACCCAAAAGTCCCAAGGTTGTCCAACTCAGGGGGTTTTCCACTCCACAACTCTTCGGGAGTCTTATGGTATACAATCCTAGAGGGTGATCTATTAATTAAATATGCAGCAGTAGATGCCGCTTCCCCCCAAAAACATTTAGGTAATCCGAATTTATTTAACATACACCTAACCTTTTCCCTAAGGGTTTTATTCATCCACTTAGCAACTCCACTTTGCTGAGGGGTTTCCACAACCGTCCTATGTCTTAGAATGCCATTTAACCTACAGAATTGATCAAGTTCTTGGTTAAAAATTTCTAAGCCATTATCGGTTCTTATCCCCTTAACTACTCTACCCATTTGTGTCTCAACCAGCCCTTTCCACACCACTAATTTATTCAAGGCATTCGATTTATTCTTAACCAAATAAATCCACACTCTTCTTGAATAATCATCAATTAAAGACAGAAAGTAAATGTTACCTCCCTATGTTGGTGTCCTTGCTGGTCCCCAAAGGTCCGCATGAATGTAGTCAAGAATGCCCTTAGCCTTATGCACTCTGATGTTGAAGCTGACCCAGTGTTGCTTCTCAAGAACACAACACTCGAAGAAATCAAGTTCCTCTACTTTGTCACCACCAAGTAGGCCATCCTTGCTGAGAACTTGCAGGCTCTCTTCGCTCATATGTCCTAAGCGAGTGTGCTGAAGGGCTGCCTTGTCCATTTCAGCCATCAAGCTTGCTGCTTAATCATTGATTTCTGTTTCTCTGATGATTTCATAGAGTCCATCGTTTCTTGCTGCCTTGATCACTACCAAAGATCCCTTGGCTACCTTGATCTTTCCTCCCTCTATCTTGCATGTATAGCCCATGGAATCCAGCTGCCCCAATGAGATCAAGTTCCTCTTCAAATCTGGAACATACCTCACATTTTCCAGCAGCTTTGTGACTCCATCAAACATCCTTAACTGGATGCCTCCAATCCCTCTCACTTGGCAAGAATTATCATTCCCCAAGAAGACCCTTCCATCATTGATCTCCTTGAAATTCTTGAACCATTCTTTGTGAGGGCACATATGATGAGTGCACCCAGAGTCCAAGATCCATTTCCCGCTGCTTTCTTGCCCCTTGCTCACACTTGAGCACACAGTAAGAACATCATCATCTTGTTGTTCTGTTTTGGCAATCGAAGCCTCTCCATTCTTGGTATGGCTTCCTCCTCTATCCCTTGTCATCTTCTTGCAATCTTTCTTGACATGACCCTCCTTATGGTAGTAGTAGCAACTCTTCCCTCCAAATCTTAGTTTGGAATGCATTCACCTATGGCTTTCTCCTCTACCTCTGTCCCGGTAGTAGCCATGCATGCTGCTGTGCACTCTCCCATGGCTCTCTTCTCTACCTCTGTCTCGGTAGTAGCCATGCATGCTGCTGTGCACTCGCCCATGGCTTTCTCCTCTACCTATATCCCGGTAGCAGCCATGGTTGCTGCCATACCGAGTTGCTGGCCTTCTTTTAAAGAACCGACCTTTACCACTTGATGCACTCCTTTTCTTGGCATCAAGATTATCTTGCAACTCTTTACTAGGGTCCATTTTAAAAGCAAAGATTCTTTTAAGAAGATAAATTTTGTTAGGAAGAGTTTTGGTAAGAAACGACTCATCTAGTTTCTTCCATTTGACAGCCGGATCCTCCGAGTCTCCGCACTCCCTTGTGACACTATCCGACATGTGCAAGGAAATGGTGCTGTAAGCCATCTTCTTCATCTCGGTCCGCTGGTCCTCTGTGACACTTGCTGGAAAAGCATCATCTTCTCCAATAGCCAAGTCCACTTTCTGTTGCATTAGAACCGCCTTGATCTTCCGCTTTTAAAGGGTAAAGTCTCCCTTTCCATCAAACTTCTCCACACATAAATTTGAAGCCATCTTTCCGGACAAGATCCTAGATTTGTGCACTAACCACAACTGCTTTCTTCAATCTCAAGAACACAGATCGAAGATGGATCTTTAACACCATTATTGAATCAACCTTCAAGAACACGACCAGATCTTGATATTTACACCGTTCTTGAATCACCCAAGAAGTTTGATCTTTGATTCTTGGAGTCTTGGATCTGTACCTTCTACTTTTTGTTCCAATAACCAGCTGCTGAGCTATGATACCACTGTTGGAAATCACCTTGATAAGATGCCCAGGTGGTGATCTTCCAAACACCCAAGTCTTGAATGACTTGTAGAAAGAAAAACAGCAATCGAACACAAGAACAGAAAATCAAAGAAAAAAAAGAAGACAAGCAATTGTTATCGAGGTTCGACAATGTGCCTACATCCCCGTGAGTTCCTCCAAACTCTCTGCACTATCTCAATGGTTCTTATAAAATTACAGCAATCCCCTTCAAGAATCTATGTTCTAGAAGAAACAAGAAGAGAAGGAAGAAGATGAGAACTTCAACAATGTTCTCTAATCTAATCTAGACTCTCTCTATCTTATTACAACCAGCCTCACTACAAGAGTCCCTCATGTGTTTGTGTCTTTGCACCCTTACACAATTTTCTCTTGTGTTACAATGATCTCACAATGTCACAACCTGTGTGGTTCTCTCACACACCTTTTTTTACACTTTGAAATGAGGCTAGGAAACCCTTTTTATAGCCTCTTAATTCTTGGACAATCTTGTGAATCATTCTTGACCCTTTGATCTTGTTCTCCCTTAAATCTTAGCCCTTAGTCATCTCTAAGTGATGCTGTGCATTTTGGCCTTGTGCGCACATCATTTGGACTGCCTTGAAGCCTGCTGGGTGTGTGTGCAGTAGCTTGTTGTGCGCTGCAGCGCTGGTGCTGCACGGCGCGACGTGGGTGAGGGCCTGGTGTGCTGGCTTCTGTGAGGTTCGGCGCTGGGCAGGGTGTGCTACACCCTGACCTGATGCTGATGCCTCCAGTTGCCGTGCGCACACCTCCTGCTTGTGTGCTGAAAGTTGCACAGCAGTGTGCCTAACCTTCCCACGCTCAAAACTTAAGCACACACATGTGTGCAACCTTTTAACTTGCTGAACTTTCATACTCCACCTTCGGTTTGGATTTTAACCATCCTTGAACCATGTTTGGACTTGTTCAAACCTTGACCATGTTTGAACCATGTTTAAACCTTAGACAAAAAACCAACAGGATTATATTGGCCTTCTCTGTTTAAAGACACTAACAATTTTTTCTATTCTTGTGATATATGCCAAAAGCTTGGTGCTTTGTCCCGAAGGCATATGATGCCCCTTAACCCTATTCTTATCATTGAAATATTTGATTATTGGGGGATCGATTTATGGGACCCTTTCCACCTTCATTTGGATATCTATATATCTTGCTTGCAGTGGACTACATGTCTAAATAGGTAGAGGCTGTGGCTTGCCGAAACAACGACAATAACATTGTTGTCAAATTTCTCAAGGAAAACATTTTCTCTAGATTCGACATGCCTCGGGTTATGACTAGTGATCAAGGCACTCATTTCTGTAACTATTCTTTTAAGGCTTTGATGTGCTAGTATGGAGTGCACCACAAGATCGCTAACACCTACCACCCATAGACAAATGGCTAGGCTAAATTAGCCAACCGAGATGTGAAGCAAATATTGGAGAAGATGATGAACCTGAATAGAAAGGATTGGTCTTTGCACCTTCCTGATGCTCTTTGGGCTTACTGTACTACTTACAATACCAACCTCGGGATGTCTCTGTACCAACTTGCCTATGGAAAAGCTTTCCATCTACCAGTTGAGTTAGAACATCGTGCTTCTTGGGCTATAAAGAGCATTAATTTTGATCTTAATATGCAAGAATTCATAGGAAGCTTCAGTTGGCTGAGATTGAAGAGTTGCGAAATGATGCCTACAAAAACTCAAGAATCTACAAGGCAAAGATGAAGGCGGCTCATGATAAGCAAATTCTAAAGAAGCATTTCGAGCCCATCCAACGAGTCCACCTCTATGACTCGAGGCTTTACCTTCATCCCGGTAAGCTAAAAATCGAGATGGATCGGCCTGTTCGTGGTTAAGAAAGTCTTTTCCAATGGTTCGGTTGAGATAGAAGATCCAAAAGATGGGAGAGTATTTTGAGTGAATGGGCAACATCTGAAGCACTATATGGAGAAAGCACAAGAACGATAGGAGATCTCTCTAGTTGCTCCTGCCTACTTTGATTGATGTTCGGTACTTCTATCTATATTATATTTATTGCTTTATAGTTTAGTTTATTTTGTTTTGCTTTGTTTACTTTTATGTTTTGTTTTGTGTGATGCAGGTTTACCTACACTATGTTATTGGAGTTCCTCTCTCCCGTCGTTATGCATAAGGGTTGCTGATTAAAATCAGGGGCAGCAAGCTCTTTCAAAGTTCAATTTCCAACCATGACTTCCTCCTCTTCTAAATCAAAATCATTAGCAAATAGGAGATCAAGAGCTAGATCATTCTCTTCAGAATTTCTCCGAGCTTCCCTCCTTAACCTGCACAAAGTTCTCTCTATTTCTGAATCACATTGCAAATCACAGATCAATTATATTTGAGGATTAAACTGTATTGATTCAGGAAGAACCAAGAGATGATCCATATATGCTTGGAAAGATCCGGATATCTATTTTCTGGAAAATTTTATGGCTCATAAATATGATTTTTCTAGAGAAAGTTATGGCCGTTTTAGTAGACAAAGGTCAGGCTGTGCGTGATTTCAGCGTGGCAGAAGTGAAATGGGATATTAAATTCTGATTTTTTTTTTTCATTTTGTTTTGTTTTTTTTTCTTCTTAAATTTCAAGAACAAAATAAGGATCACAAGAAGCCAAAAAAAAAAAAATCAACTAGAATCACTCCTCTGCAACGGTGCCAAAATTTGGTATGCTGTCGCAGGCAACCAAAAATAAAACCTATACTCCTAAAAATACATGTAGTAGTGTGAGTAAGGATCGTTCCCACGGAGAGTATCTAACCTAATTGTATGCTATGTGAACAAGGAAGGGGGGGAGGATTTGAGTATAACGAAAACAATTTTAAGAAAAACAACTAATAAACAATTCAAATTGAAATATCGAAATCAATCAAAAGAACAAACCTTGGTGTTGGAAATCACCTCAAGATGCCCAGGTGTTGATCTTCCAAACACCCAAGTCTAGAATGACTTGTAATGAACACAAACAAACCAATCAAAGAAAGAACACAAGCAATTGTTATCGAGGTTCGACAAATGCCTACGTTCCTATGAGCTACTCCGAGCTCTCTGCACTAAATCATTGAGTTCTTACAATTACAACAACACCTCCTCAAGAATCCTTTTGTTCTTGATACATGAAAGAAGAGAAAAGAAAGAGATAAGAACTAAGTGTTTCCTTGGAATTTTCCCCAAGAAAATTCCAATAACAAAGCTCTTGAACCCCTCTTCTTGTATGCTTTTTCTCAATCCCAGCCACTCTTGAATGAGATCTATTCTAGTGCCTCTCTTGTGTTTTGTGTCTTTGCACTCTCACACTTGCACTTGAATTCTCTTATATGATGATGACTCTTTGATTGAAGCTAGATGACCCTTTATATAGTGCACCAATTTCTTGAACTAATCTTGAAGTCAATCTCAAACCTTAGATTTTGAGGACCAATCAATCATAGCCCTCCAACAAGTCTAAGTGATCATATACATTTTAATCAAGCCCCACGCACCAGGAGAAGAGTGCTGAAAATTAGCATCTGATGTGCTTGGTGCCACAGCCCAGAACAGAGGTGGCCGTGATGCACAATAGGTCACACAACCTCCAAGTGCTGGGCGCCATGGCACACACCTAGGCAAGGCTTCTCAAGAACTTCCTTCATGTTGGAGGTCGCGGCACACACCTGTAACTAAAGCTGAATTTTTCTCTCTTTAGTTTTTATACAAATCCCAACAATCTCTACCTTTATCTAAGCAACTAAACCTGAACCCATTGTGCAGAGAACTCAGGATCCAAACTCAACTTGAGTCACCATATCAACCGACTCCAATCATAAGAAGTCCAAGATAATGATTGAACTTGCTTAGAGGTAGAACTTTGGTACCTAAATCTACAGGATTTCTTTTGTGCCACCTTATCCACATGAATGCATCATTTCGTAACATTTTCCCAAATGAAATGGTACCGAACATCCATATGCTTTGTCCTCTCATGGAACACCAGATTCTTGCACAAATGCAATGCACTTTGGCTATCCGAATACACCACCACCTACTCTTTTAGGACCTTCAACTCTTCCAATAACCCTTTGCACCACATAGCCTCCTTAATGGTTTCCGTTGCCGCTATGCACTCAACCTCGGTTGTTGAGAGTGCTACCACCGGCTGCAATTGAGCCTTCCAACTTATACAACATCTGTTTAAGTTGAAGAAGCAGGAGGTAATCAATCTTCTTTTATCCCAGTCTGCTCTATAGTCCGAATCAGTATAACCCTCTAGACTGATGGACTTACCCCACTTCTCATAAACTAACCCTATATCTGGGCTTCCCTTCAAGTACCTCAGCAACCACTTCATCCCAAGCAAATGGTCTTTTTCAGGATTACCCATAAACCTACTGAGAACACTTATTGCATGAGCAATGTTGGGTCTAGTGCTTACCATGGTGAACATTACAGATCCAACCGCACTAGAGTAAGGGACCTTTTCCATTTCCTTCTTCTCCTCATCCGTTCTAGGATATTGATCACTGGAGAACTTGAAATGACCAGTAAGGGGAATCTTCACTGGTTTACTATCTTCCATAGAAAACTTAGATATCATCTTTTCTATGTAGGAAGACTGAGAAACCATCAACCTGTTTCTCTCCCTTTCCTGGATTATGCTCATCCCAAGGATCTTCTATGCATGGCCAATATCCTTCATCTCAAACTCCAAAATGAGTTAAGACTTCAACTTTTCTATCCTCTCCCTGCTGTTCCCAACTAATAGCATATCATCGACATAGATGAGCATAATTACCATTTCCTCCTCCTTGTGCCCCTTGTAGTACAAGCACAAATCATAGTAGCTCCTCATGAAACCCAAGCTAGTTACAAATGAATCGAACCTTTTATTCCATTGCCGAGGTGATTGCTTCGGAACTTAGAGAGATTTCTTCAATTGGCACACCAAATCTCCCTGCTTTCCTTCCTCATAGCCTTCGAGTTGCCTCGTGTAAATGGTCTCATCAAGCTCTCCATGTAAGAACGCTATCTTCACATATATTTCCTCGATTTCCCAATTAAATTGGACCACCATTGCTAACACTATCCTTATCGTCTTGTATTTCACAACCGGTGAGAATATTTTGGTGAAATCTATGCCTTCTCTTTGTGTGAACCCCTTCGCCACTAGCCTAGCTTTATATCGAACTTTATCCCCTGGAGTTTTCCCTTCTTTGATCTTGTAAATCCATTTACAATTCATAACTCTCTGTTTTTCCGGTTTGGGCACCAATTCCCAAGAGTTGTTCTTCCTCAAAGAATCCATTTCTTCCTCGATAGCTAGCTGCCACTTTGACGAATCCTTACATTCCATGGCATCTGTGTAAGCTTCTGGTTCAACCCCTCATTCTGAATAAGGAGCTGCTACATTAGCATCCGCAAAACCATATCTTAAAGGTGGTCTGACCACCCTTCTTTCCCGATCCCTTGTGAGCTGATAATCATTCTGATTTGCTGCATCATCCCGTTCGAGTTCAGCATCCTCTTGAGTGTCCTAAGCTTGGCCTTCATCAATGGGCTCTACCTGGTCCGAACCCTCTTGCCTTCCTTGCTATACTTGAACTAAATTTTTCTTGATGCTATGCTCCACAAATACCGGGCTGGTTTGCCCACTATCCCCTACAGGGTTAGTTTTCTCCAAATAGGGATATAACAATTCATTAAAAATGACATCCTTACTTATTATGAGTTTTCTTCCTTTTGGCTCTAAGGACCATAACCTATACCCCTTAACCCCATCACCATATCCTAGAAACACACATTTTTTAGACCTTGGGCTAAGTTTATCATCCTTTTGATGTGGAAACGCAGCACATCCAAAAGTCCTAAGGTTGCTTAACTTAGGGGGTTTCCCACTCCACATCTCCACGGGAGTCTTAAGGTCTAAAGCCCTAGAGGGTGATCTATTAACCAAATATGCAGTAGTAGACACAGCTTCCCCCCAAAAAACATTTTGGTATACCGGACCCGATTAACATGCACCTAACCTTTTCCATAAAGGTCTTATTCATCCTCTCAGCAACTCTATTTTGCAAAGGTGTTTTCACAACCGTTCTATGTCTTAGAATCCCATTTAACTCACATAATTTATCAAAATCCTTATTAAAAAACTCTAAGCCATTATCGGTTCTTAACACCTTAACTACCCTGCCCGTTTAAGTCTCCAACAACTTTTTTCACACCACAAATTTATTCAAAGCATCTGATTTATTTTTAAATAAATAAATCCAAACCTTTCTAGAATAATCATCAATTAAAGAAAGAAAGTAACGATTACCTCCTTATGTTGGTGTTCTTGTTGGTCCCCAAAGATCTGTATGAATGTAGTCAAGAATACCCTTAGACTTGTGCACTCTGCTGTTGAAGCTGACCCGATGTTGCTTCCCAAGAACGCAACTCTCGCAGAAATTAAGTTTCTCTACCTTGTCACCATCAAGTAGACCATTCTTGCTGAGATCTTTTAGCCTCTTTTCACTCATATGTCCCAAGTGATTGTGCCAAAGTGCTGCCTTATCCATCTCAGCCATCAAGCTTGCTGCTTGATCCTTGATTTCTGTCTCTCCGATCATCTCATAGAGACCATCCTTTATTGCTGCTTTGATCACTATTAAAGATCCCTTGGTTACCTTAATCTTTCCTCCCTCTGCTTTGTATGTGTACCCCATGGAATCTAGTTGTCCCAATGAGATCAAAATTCTTATCAAATCCGAAAGATACCTCATATTCCGCAGCAGCCTTGTGACTCTATCAAACATCCTCAATTGGATTTCTCCTATCCCCCTCACTTAGCAAGAAGTATCATTCCCCAAGAAAACCTTTCCATCATTGGTTTCCTTGAAATTCTTGAACCAATCCCTGCGAGGGCACATGTAATAAGTGCACCCGGAATCCAGGATCTATTTCTCGCTGCCTTGCCTCCTGCTCATATTTGAGCACACAACAAGAACATCATCTTACTGTTCTCCTTTGGCAACCGAAGCCTCTCCATTGTTGGTATGGCTTCTTCCTCTCTTATCCCACAACTTCTTCTTGCAATCTTTCTTGAAATGACCCTCCTTATTGCAGTAGTAGCATCTCTTTCCTCCAAATCTCAGCTTAGATTGTGCTCTCCCATAGCTTTGCCCTCTACCCTTTGGTTTATTCCGGTAGTTGCCATGGATGCTACTGCCATTCCAAGTTGTTGGCCCTTCTCTAATAAACAGCCCTTCTCCACTTGATGCTTCCCTCATCTTGGCTTTGAAATCATGACCCCTTATAGCATTGATCACAATTTCCTTGGTTAGTGTATCTATTCCATATTCAATAGCATTAATCAAACTTTCAAAATAATTAGGAAGAGAATTCAATAACATAACAGCCAATTGTTCATCTCGGAATGTTATACTACAACTAGCTAAATCTTGAACTAGTTTATTAAACACGTCAAGATTATCTTGCAACTCTTTATTAGGATCCATTTTAAAAGCAAAGATTCATTTAAGAAGATAAATCTTATTAGGGAGAGTTTTGGTAAGAAATAACTCATCTAGTTTCTTCCATATGATAGCTGGATCTTCCGAATCTCCACATTCTCTTGTCAAACTATCCGACATGTGCAGAAAAATGGTGCTATACGCCATCTTCTTCATCTTAATCCACTGGACTTCCGTGATACTTGCTGGAAAATCGTCATCTTCTCCAATAGCCAAGTCCACCTTTTGTTGCATAAGAACCACTTTGATTTTCCGTTTCCAAAGGGAAAAGTCTCCCTTTCCACCAAACTTCTCAACAATGAAATTTGAACCCATCTTACGAAGAAAATCCCAAAGATTTATGCAGCACCCACAATTGCTTTCCAACTTCTAAATCTCAAGAACTTGATCAAATCTCTATCCCAGCATCGTTCTTGAATCACCCTCAAGAACCCGATCAGATCTTGATCCCAGCACCATTCTTGAATCACCCAAGAAGTTGACCTTTGATTCTTGTCACCTTGCTCCGATACCCAGCTGTACAAGCTCTGATACCACTATTGGAAATCATCTCAAGATACTCAGGTGGTGATCTTCCAAACACCCAAGTCTAGAATGACTTGTAATGAACACAAAGAAACCAATCAAAGAAAGAACACAAGCAATTGTTATTGAGGTTCAACAAATGCCTATGTCCTCGTGAGCTACTCTAAGCTCTCCACACTAAATCAATGAGTTCTTACAATTACAGCAACACCTTCTCAAGAACCCTCTTTTTCTTGATACATGAAAGAAGAGAAAAGAAAGAGATAAGAACTAAGTGTTTCCCTGGAATTTTCCCCAAGAAAATTCTGATTACAAATCCCTTGAAGACCTCTTCTTGTATGCTCTCTCTCAATCCCAGCCACTATTGAATGAGATCTATTCTAGTGCCTCTCTTGTGTTTTGTGTCTTTGCACTCTCACACTTGCACTTGAATTCTCTTGTATGATGATGTCTCTTTGATTGAAGCTAGATGACCCTTTATATAGTATACCAACTTCTTGAACCAATCTTAAAGTTAATCTCAACCCTTAGATCTTGAGGACCAATCAATCATAGCCCTCCAACAAATCTAAGTGATCCTGTGCATTTTAATCAAGCCCCACGCACCAGGAGAAGAGTGCCGAAAATTGGCATCAGGTGTGCGTGGCGCCACAGCCCAGAACAGGGCTGGCCGCGGCGCACAATACGGCACACAACTTCCAGGTGCTGGGCACCGCGACGCACACCACCCTGTGCCATGGTGCACACCTGGGCAAGGCTTCTCTAGAACTTCTTTCATGCTGGAGGCCACGGTGCACACCTCCAGGGCTGCGGTGCACACCTGTATCTAAAGCTGAATTTTTCTCTCTTTAGTTCTTAAACAAATCACAACACTTGGTCTAAGTCAATATCCACCATCAGAATTTTACAAATGATCATCAATGCAAGTATATATAAATTCACAATTTGAATATTCATCGTTGGAACTATTTTCCTATCTCTCCTTAGTTGCAATTAATTAGAAAACAAGCGATCTAATTAACCTTAACTACTAAACAACCCAAGACAAGCGCTAAAGGTTTAATCTAGTAGCAGCCCTAAGAATAAGAGAGATCGATGAAGCTAAACAACACAAGCACAAGCGGTTGCATTTAATTTAGTCGAGCGTTCTTCCTAAGATCTAATAATTTATGACACAACAAATCATTAAATCTTAGATCCTTTACAAATTAGAGGGATCAAACAATTACAGATTTAATATCTAACCTAGCTGTAGATTGCAACAAATAATAAACTAGTAGGCCTCCTAGTAATTAAACGAGACAATCATGAAAATAGGGACAAAAAAACATCTGATACTCAAAGTGTAAATTGAATAATAAAAATAGATTAGATCTCACAGTTTTATTGATTCCAAGGCTTCCGTTTCCTTCGAAAAATTATAAAAGTTTAGCCACGCAAGGCCATGATGAAAACTCGAATGAGAAGTTAGAGAATAGGGGAGAGAAAGGCATCGCTGAAGTTTGATGATTTATCCCCTCTTATACACATTATTTTTAGTAGTAGAAACCCTACAAGGTCTCCTAAAAATATTCTAAATATTATCTTAAAATAGCAATATCCAAATATGACTAATTTAAGAAAAATATTAAAAATAAAATAAAGTCCTAATATAACTAGAAAATTGGTGTTTTCAGCATAAATTTTCGTGCACTAGATCTGAAATCTTCCAAAAATAAACCGTGTCAAATCAGCGTATTAGAATTGCAGGCTAAGGGACTTTCCAGAACTGCAACAGTGCAGGTGCAACAAATCGAAGCCCAGTTTCGATCTTGATGCAGCCAGTATCTCTCAAAACTCAAAACATGAAAGTTGTAGAGCTTGTTCTTGGCGTTCTAGAGCATTTTGAATCATCTCAAGTAAAGCTCAGATGTGGGAGTTATGCCCAGATTATGAAGCAATGTCAAAATTGTCCGAAATCGCCCAATTAGTTACGTTTTGCACTTAACGCCTCCATTTGCATCCTAAATCAAAATATAATAATTATGAGTACATTTAGGCACCAAATAAGTATAAAAAACTAAACATTACGGGAGAAAAATATGACATTTTGCACTCTCATCAAATTCCCCCACACTTAACTTTTGCTCATCCTTGGGCAAAACTCAAATTCACTTTCCCAAAAACACAAAGGTTGCAACGCCATCAACAAAGAACAACCAAGATCTTTAAAACTCATAACATATCATGAATAAACATTCTTAAACAAATTACAATTACTTAGTAAGAATTTTCACTCGAAGATGGAGTAAACTAAATATGTAGACCCTCACGGAAATAAACACTCAACTCTCACGTGTTTGAAGGGTATGTGTTTCACTCAAATTCATTCCAATGGAAATAATCTACCATAGGCTTGTATATCTTCTCATTCTCCACCACTGGGATCACATGCATAACACAAATAATAAGAACTTTTCAAGGGTTGTAATGGGGTTTAAGATCAAGGTAGGAAATATTTGGGAATGTAGCTCAAAAGCCATCAAAACTAGTGGAGCAAAAATGAATCAACTCAAGCTTGAATATATAAGACATATAAAACCAATCACTCCATTTAGGAGCTTCTTCGATTTGGATTTAAAGCATTTAAACCATGTAAAACTCCTGCAATGAAAAAGAGATTGTTCAAAGGAACACTTTTCGTTTGCAGCAGGGAACAATCCTTCGCAACAACTTCCACCTTTGTATATATCACGTATAAACAGACTCCTTTCTTGGAATTTTAGGAGGAATTATGAACATGGACAGTTTGTAACATTAATAGCAATTTCCTCCATCACTTCCTTCCTCATTTGTTTTGAACAATATTACATCAACAATGGAACTCACGAATCCAGACACCCCCACACTTATTTCTTGCACACCCATACATATCACAATGATGAACAATGCTCCATTAGCTCTATGGCTTAGATAAAGGCATTGTTTTTCAGGTTTAAAGCTTGTAACGTGGGTTCATAATAAAAAAAAAAAACCAATAAAGCTCAAAAGGG
Organism: Bretschneidera sinensis; assembly: GCA_023935145.1. NCBI lineage: Eukaryota > Viridiplantae > Streptophyta > Magnoliopsida > Brassicales > Akaniaceae > Bretschneidera > Bretschneidera sinensis. Next base: position 54,215,928 of record CM043699.1, read on the forward strand.
GTTCAACAAAGGGGAAAAAAAATTAATTACAAGGTAGGCTATTTGGCTTATGTAGCTTATAACAAAGAGGGCCTTAATCATGTTCATGCATGCATGTGTCAATATGACCTTGAAGAGAATCAAGGCAAGTTCTCAAGAAACAAATCCATGGAAGAATATCTAACATGAAAGAAAATAGTGAGACTGATATAGATGTATCAGTCTAAAGGCTCAAAATCTCACCAGCTTTTGTCTACTAAATTTAGTCGCTACCATTCTCAAGGAAAATAACTGGACTAAATTAATTCTAAGTTGGAAGATTACTTATTCAATCATGTTATTAATTTTTCAAGCTTAATTGAATCTTGCTCATGACATACACAACAAAAAATCGTTGAAAACCACAAAAACAAAAAGCAAACTCTTTTTTTTTTAGAAACAAAGTTAAAACACAATTTAGATCCCCTCCCCCACACTTAAAACTTAAATTGTCCCCAATGTAAGGTGAAATGCAAAGAAAAGGAAAAAATAACCAAAATATAAATGCGAAAATAAGAAGAAAAAAAAATGAACTCCCTTTTGGGTTGCCTCCCAAGCAACGCCTCTGTTTATTGTCGTCGGCTCGACTCAACGCTTCATTCTTCAATTAAGATACGATGCATGCATGTAGACAGGTTAATTCCTTTAACATCCGCAATTGTCCAACCAATAGCCGTTTTATGCTCCTTAAGGACCTGCACAAGCTTTTCTTCTTACGGTGCACTAAGTTTACTGGAGAATATCACTGGTAACATTCCTTTGTCTCCAAGGAATATGTACTTGAGGTGACCGGGCAGAGGCTTCAAATCTAGAATAGGGGCCTGCAAAACAGAGGGTAAAGGTCTATCGTTAGAAACTGGTAACGTAATACCAGGGACGTTAACTGACTGCTATAACTTCGGAAAATCATGCAACGCTGTAACAGTTTCTTGCAAATAAGTACTCAAGGCTAACTCCTTATTCTCTTTCTCAAGATGCTTACTAATGGAAACTTATAAGCCATCATTTACATCAAGTTCAGAAACTTCATGTGCTAAAGAATCAATCACATCAATAGAATAAACAGGATTATCATCACCAGGATATTTTATGGCTTCATAAATATTAAACTTAATAATTTCACCATCAAATTCCATGGTAAGTGTGCCACTATAAACATCTATCTTTGTCTTGGATGTCTTTAAGAATGGTCTTCCTAACAAATTAAGAGTAGTTTGATCACCATCCTCCATATCAAGCACATAGAAATCAGCAGGGAAAACCAAATAATTAACTTGCACAAGAATATCCTCAACTATACCCTTATGATAGACATTAGATCTATCAAACAATTGAATCACAACACCAGTTTTATTCAAAGGTCCAAGTTTCAAAGAAGCATATATAGAATATGGCATGACATTGATAGAAGCTCCTAAATCTAGCATGGCCTTCTCAAATCTAGTGTTACCTATCGCACAAGGGATAGTAAACACACCTGGATCTTTGAACTTCACAAGGAGTTTTCTTTGAATAATTGCAGAAACATTCTTCCCTACTCTCACCTTCTAACATCCTTTAAGTTTCTATTTCCTCTGAATTGTACACAGTTCTTTTAGGAATTTAGCATAACGAGGTACTTGTTTAATAACATCTAAAAGTGGAATATTTACCTTGCATCTACGAAAAGTCTCATATAAATCTTTATTTTTCTCATCTTTTCTAGATTCTGCTAAAGCCTGATGAAAAGGAGGTACTGGTTTATAATCAGAAAGAGGCGGAAACTTACACTTAGGTACGCCATCGTCATTGGAAATGTCCCTGTCTGCAACGACATTTTTCTCCTTCTATTGCTTTGATAATGCAGGGATTGCCTTTACTGGAATCTCAACCTCTTTATCACATCTCAAACTCTTTATCACATCTCAAAATGATTGCACTTGCATTTCTCTTGGATTTGCTACCATTTGAGATGGTAATTTCCCCGAACTTTGTGCCTTTAGCCAATTAATTGCGGTTGCCATCTGGCTCATCTAATTTTCCAAACTTTGAATATTGACCCTCACTTCTTATTGAAATTGTTTCATCTCCTGTTTAAATTGCAAAGTATTAGTGGCAAGAGACTTAACAATATCTTCTAAAGACATACCAGAATTAGAAGTTTGGCCCGATTGTTGTCAAGGGGGGTATGGTTGCTTATATTGCAGGTAACTTGGGCGGTTTTAAGTCGTGGGCTGATTTAATTGTGGATGCCCATAGCTAAGATTGGGGTGATCCTTTCATCCCAGGTTATACGTACTCGAATAGGGATCATACTTCCTTTGCGGTTGTCCAGGAAAACCACGCGCCAAATTCACTTGCTCAATAGGCTTCTCTTGAAGAGTTGGGCATATATCGGTTGGATGCTCTACTACTGAACAAATCCCATAAGCCTCTGCCGTTTGCATATTACCTACAACCATTTGACGAACAAGAGAAGTTAGACTCACAAGTTGTTGTTCAAGGGAGGAAATATTTACCTCATTAACTTGCTTTGATGGAGGGTCAAGCCTAGTGCCAAATTGTTGAGAATTGGCCACCATATTTGCAATCAAGTTTCTCACGGCCTCGGGAGTTTTATCCACCAAAGATCTTCTACTAGGGGCATCAATCATGCTCCTATCAGTGGGTAGAAGGCCCTCATAGAAATACTGAATAAGTAGCTGCTCACTAATTTGATGATTGGGGCAGCTTGCACATAATTTCTTGAAACACTCCCAATATTCGTGTAGGGACTCTCCGTTGTGCTGCCTTACACCACAAATTTATTTTCGAATGTTGGCCACTCTTAAAGCTGGGAAATATTTCTCCACCACTTCATCTTGTTCCATGTGATAATACTCCTGGAGGGTAGATAATAGAGCCAATCCTTAGCCGAATCCTTCAAAGAAAATGGAAAGGCTTTTAATTTAATTTTCTCTTCAATCACCCCCGTGGGTTTCATACTCGTGCATACCACATGAATCTCCTTTAGATGCTTATGAGGATCTTCTCCTGCAAGGCCATTAAAAGTGGGCAAAAGATGTATTAGTCCAGATTTTAATTCAAAAGTAGTGGTAGTATCTAAAGTAGGGAACGTTATGCATAAGGGTTGTTGATTAAAATCAGGAGCAGCAAGCTCTTTCAAAGTTCGATTTTTAGCCATGAATTCCTCCTCTTCTAAATCAAAATCACTAGCAAATAAGGGATCAAGAGCTAGATCATTCTCTTCAGAATTTCTCTTAGCTTCCCTCCTTAAGCTGCGCAAAGTTCTCTCTTTTTCTGAATCACACTGCAAATCACAGATCAATCATCTTTGTAGATTAAATTGTATTGATTTAAGAAGAACCCGAAGATAATTCATATATGCTTAGAAAGATCCGGATGTTTGTTTTCTGGAGAATTTTACGAATCGTAAAAATGATTTTTCTAGAGAAAGTTATGGCTGTTTTAGTAGACAAATGTCAGGCTGTGCGTGATTTCAACGTGGCAGAAGTGAAAGGGGCAATTAAATTCTGATTTTTTTTTTTGTTTTGTTTTTCTTAAATTTCAAGAACAAAATAAGGATCACGAGAAGCAAAAAAAAAAAAAATCAACTAGAATCACTCCCTGGCAACGGTGCCAAAATTTGGTGTGCTATCGCAGGCAACCAAAAATAAAACCTATACTCCTAAAAACACATGTAGTAGTGTGAGTAAGGATCGTTCCCACAGAGAGTATCTAGCCTAACTTTATACTACGTGAACAAGGATGGGGGGGGGGATTTGAGTATAACAAAAACAATTTTAAGAAAAACAACTAATAAACAATTCAAATTGAAATATCGAAATGAATCAAAAGAACAAACCTTGGTCTAAGTCAACATCCACCATCGGAATTTTACAACTAATCATCGATGCAAGTATATATCAATTCACACTTTGAATATTCACCGATGGAACTATTTTCCTATATTTTCCTATCTCTCCTTAGTTGCAATTAATTAGAAAACAAGCGATCTAATTAACCTAACTACTAAACAACCCAAGACAAGCGCTAAAGGTTTAATCTAGTAGTAGCCTTAAGAATTAGAGAGATCGATGAAGCTAAACAACACAAGCACAAGCGGTTGGATTTAATTTAGTTGAGTGTTCTTCCTAAGATCTAATAATTTATGACGCAACAAATCATTAAATCTTAGTTGCTTCACAAATTAGAGGGATCAAACAATTACGGATTTGATATCTAACCTAGTAGTAGATTGTAACGAATAATAAACTAGTAGGCCTCCTAGAAATTAAACGATACAATCATGAAAATAGGGATAGAAAAACATCTGATACTCAAAGCATAAATTGAATAATAAAAACAGATTAGATCTCATAGTTTTATTGATTCCGAGGCTTCTGTTTCCTTCGACCAATTATAAAAGTTTAGCCATGCAGGGCCATGATGAAAACTCGAAGGAGAAGTTAGAAAAGAGGGGAGAGAGAGGCGTCCCTGAAGTCTGATGATTTCTCCCCTCTTATACACGTTATTTTCAGTAGTAGAAACCCTACATGGTCTCCTAAAAATATTCTAAATATTATCTTAAAATAGCAATATCCAAATCTGACTAATTTAAGGAAATTAGTTTTTTAGCATAATCTACGTGCGCTAGATCTGGAAACTTTAGAAAATAAACCACGTCAAATCAGTGTATTAGAATTGCAGGCTAAGGGACTTTCCAAAACTGCAACAGTGCAGGTGCAGCAACTACAAGCCCATTTTTGACCTTGATGCAGCTAGTATCTCTCAAAACTCAAAAAATGAAAGTTGTATAGATTTTTCTTGGCGTTCTGTAGCATCTTGAATCATCTCAATTGGAGCTTAGATGCGAGAGTTATGGCCAGATTACAAAGCAATGTCAAAACTGTCCGAAATCGCCCAATTAGTTTCGTTTTGCACTTAACGCCTCCATTTGCATCCTAAATCAAAATATAATAATAATGAGTACATTTAGGCCCTAAATGGGTATAAAAAATCTAAACATTAAGGGAGAAAAATATGACATTTTGCATTCTCATCAACAATCATGGCATGTTTGTGAGATTTTCACGATTTTGTGAACTATTGATGCATGATTACAACTCTGTTTTCGTCGTGGTCCAATGGCACTATCTTTATTAACCCTGAATGTTTTTTGAAAGCTTATTTTTATGCACACACTAAGCGTTGTGGATTGTTTAGAGAGTGATGCATATGATCCTTGGTTTTTAACCATGTTTGAAGCACATTTGTTTTTATTGAGTGGAGAGTCTGAGAAAACTAGCATTTTGAACTTTTATTGCCTACTTGAATTGGTTTTATCACTATTCAAGATGCTTTTTTTGGCTTACCTCACATGCAGAGAAATGATTTGGTTAGTCGTCGAAGCCTTCGAATCCATCATTGGCATTTGTGCAGAGTTTTGATCATCGACATTATCTTGGGAATGATTCTTCTTCCATTAGCTTATTTGTTTATTTTGTAATTCTCTAAAAGATAAAAAGAGAAGAGAAAAAAAATATCATTCTTCTATCAGCTTATTTATTTATATTGTAATTCTCTAAAAGGAAAAAAAAAAAAGAAGAGAAGAAGAAGAAGAAGAAAATATCAGTTTTTGTTTACTTCAGTTTTTAGTTTTTGTTCGAAAGAAGGAATATTCAACAGTTTAAGGAAGATAAGTTTTCGCACCACACTCAGAAGAAAGGAGCTTCAACACCAAGGCTTATTGATTAACCATTGAAATTTCGAGGCATTATATTTGTAAGTTGGATAAAGTGTTATGAACTGTGTGAATAACCTATCTTGTGGTCAATTCTTGTTCACTTACTTGTCCTAAATAGCTTGACCCTTTCACTGAGTGCTTTTATCTGCTTTCCAATTCCATGTGTAAATACTTTGCCTGTTTCAATTGATAAACACTTTACCTGTGAGGATAATGGAGTTAGGGCTTCTTTCTGGGTTGAATTCAAATTTTTATACATCATTGGTTTGTGATAAGAAGGTTTAGACTTAGTGCACACACTCACAGTTTCTATGAAGACATGATTTGAAAATCTTGTTAGCATCTATGAGCTTTGGCTAACATTTTTTTGAATGCTAGATAGTTATGCAAAATTTTCGGATAAACAACATTCATGCTATGTTACTTTTCATACATTGCTGTTTCGCTTGCATCACTAGGTACTAGCAATGAGCTGGTTGGGGTTGTGATTAGGGCATGAAAATGAACTTCAGATAGAGTTAATTATATGCATTTGTTGAGATTATTTTTTACTATTCATTGAATTTCTTGACAAATGTAGTCCTTTGGAGAATTATGTGTTTTAGTGTGTTTTGCAGATTAAAAAAAACAAAGAAGCCTTAAACAAAAAATATATAAAATATATTCGAAAAAATCCACAACATTTGGACCAATTCAGAGCAGTAGAACCGCACATGGACAGCAGTAGATCCAAACCAGTTCAGAGTAGTAGAATCGGACCAGTTTAGAGCAGCAGAACCGGATTAGTTCAGAGCAGCGGAATTAAACCAGTTTAGAGCAGCAAAACCGGGCTTGGACAGAAGCAGAACCAGACCAGTTTTGAGCAGTAGAACCTGTCCTGGATAGTAGCAGATCAGGACCAGTTCATAGCAGCACAACTGGACCAGTTCAGAGCAGCAGAACCTGGCCTGGACAGCAGCAGATCCGAACCAGTTCAGAGCAGCAGAACCGAACCTAGACTGGACAGTAGGGAACACGGCTTGAACAGAAACCCTAGGACAATTTTTTTGTCCACAAAGCTCTCTCCGTACAGCTATATATAGGAATTTTAGACTCAAAAACAAGGGGGCTAAACAGATACACCTTGAATTTCTAGAGAGCTACTATAATTATGTATTATCGGCTAGGCTAAGTTTCAACCAAGGTGAAGAGATGAACTCCTAGACATAGCGGGTTTGGCTTATATTTAATTCAATATTTGTGTTTTTAACGTTGAATAATTATTTTGAATTGTTTCTTTTACTTAATATTGAAGTTGATGTTTTTGTGTGACAAACAATTATATTTTCTTCTTCCATAGATTTTATTTAACTCCGGTGATTGTTGTTCTTTTTCTCTATATAAGTTCAATCATGCTTCTCTTATGTGTTGAATTTAGGATGCAATTGATTTTGGTATATTAATTATATATGATTATCCTTTACTACATTATTGTCTCCGAATATATCGTCGATTGAGGATATCATATATGATTGACCGTTGCATTACTTGTAAAAACAAGAAGAGGATTTCTCATAATAATGTACAAAAGAATATTTTTGGTGCTTTCACTATTATTTTCTGATTATACATTTGGGATGTGAAATATGTAGTTGAATTATAATTACTGAATTGATACAAGTTGGAGCTGTGAAATCTAGGAGGGATTCTTGGACCTTTGTGTTTCTCATTATTAATTTTTTTTCACTAAATTCAATTGCTTCATTTAATTCTCAAAATTTTCTTTATATTAATTTTAATTTTGTTTCCATTATTTTTTGCCTGAGACTTTGATTGTAGAACATTCTCTTCGTGAGATCGACACCCCATTCTATACTACTGCTACTGCATAGAACTGTTTGGGAGTAATTCAAAGGTGTCTTGCTCTTTTTCAAGAACTTGTGAAACCTTTTGGTGATTAATGCTATCTCACCATCTTCTTCGTTGCTCTCATTCTCTTCTTCCTTCTCTTCCTCTTTGTTTCTTATAATGGCTTTGAGAGCAATTAACTTTTTTTTTCTTCTCATCATCATTGACAATAGGATTCATTTCTTCCATCTCGTATGTCAATAGTGATCCGAAAAGTGTTTCGACATCAAGTTTATCGAGATCTTTGGCCTCTGTTATGGCCGCCTTCTTTGCTTTCCAAGTAGATGGCCAAAACCTTAAGATCTTCCTCGTTAGTTCAAATTCCTCAATGTTCCTACCAAAAAACTTTAAACCATTAACAATGGTAGTAAAACATGAGTGCATTTGAGAAATAGTTTCATTGGGAGACATTTTGAAAGATTCATATTCGGATGCTAGCATATATATTTTTTCTTTTTTTTACTTTGCTAGTCCCTTCATATGTAACTTATAATTTATCCCAAATTTCTTTAGCTGAAATACATGCAAAAATTTTATTGTATTCAGCGATATCTAGAGCACAATGTAACATGCTAGTTACTCTACTATTCAGAGACATCATTCTATAATCCTCTTCATTAAACAATGTTTTGAGTTTAGGTATTGTATGATTGATCTCTCAAATGGTTATTTCCTTTGTAAAAATTCTAGATCCTTCTTCAATGACTCTCCATAGATTATAATCTTGTCCTTTGACAAAGATTTTCATTCTCTTTTTTTCAGTAATTATAATTGGAGCCATTGAACAAAGGAGGCCTAGTATAGGAATGTCATTCGGTATAGCTATTAGATGTCATCAAATCAACTCAAGGATTTTAAGCCTAAAATTAAGTACAAAGCTCTAATACCAATTGTAAACCAAGGTTCAAACCCAAGAGGGGGGTAAAATTGGGTTTTAAAAACTTTTTGCTAATTAACTTTCAAGTTTTTAAAACAACTTAATAAGGAAAGTACACAATCAAATAATATGCTTATAAGTAAAGGAGTTAAGGAAGAAAATACAAACTCTGTTTATAATGGTTCGACAATATCAGAATCTTTTCGATCCTACATCCAGTCTCTTCAAGGAACCTCTTTGAAATAATCCACTAATCATTAGTCGAGCAACTTCACAGGTGTTGCATGAACCTTACAAACAATCTCTTCCTCACGGAAGTTAAAACGAAGTGTTTAATCCTAAACACTCTAAGAGTTACACTAACTCTTTTCCTTTACAATAAATTGTATTAACCATAAAGTAAATGGTAGAGTGACATTAATGAATGCTTTTTACAATTGAAGAATATCTCTCTTTCAAGAACAAGCTTGAAGAATGGCTCACAATGAATTTTTCAAAGCTTTTGAGAATTAATGAGCTAAATAATGAATTGAATGTGCTATCTTCCTTGTTTAAAAGCTCATTGAAGTGGGTTTATATAGCCTTGAACTTATATGGCCGTTTGACACTGACTTGGTAGGTTTAGGGCATTAAATGCTCAAGTCTTGCGTATCAAACGATCATATTTTTGAATTACCAATCGATTGGGTCATTGTACTAGTCGACTGGGTCAAGTAAAAAAAATGTTCACTTTTAGGCATAGGGAAAATACAAGTCGACTAGGTTATAGGACTAGTCGATTGGTAACAGTCGACTGGGAACTTACTGTCCCTTTTCCCAGTCGACTAGTATAGAGACCTAGTCGACTGGGTTGTCTTTAAACCCAATTATTATGTTTCAAAATAGTTTTTGACTTAGAAACATTTTTGTATTTTAGTTTTGTCAAAGCCTTTTGTAATTGAGCCATAGATCAAGCTAAGAAATTGAATTTAGAGATTTACAAAGTGATTCAATTACCTTAGTGCCTATTCTAGGTATTCTGTCTTCTTTTGGTGTCTGAATGTGTTAAGTTCTTGCATTTTGTTTCTGCACTGAATGCTTTTACCACTTAAATACTTAGATAGAATTATTAGTGTAATTTAAGTAGTGTTTTGTCATTATTAAAATCAAATACGGGTCAACAGTTTGCATTTCCTTTGTTCAGTATTTATTAATTCTGGAACAAACCTAGATAGAGCCATAAGCCTTCCATCATATTGGTATACATTCATCACATTCTATCTCAACTGAATGAAATCTCTTTCCTGTTGAGACCTATATGTATCAGGAAAATACTTAACAAAGAACACCTCCTTAATCCTATTTTAGGTCAAAGGTTGATCTACATCCATATTAAGTCTAGGAAAAATGTCATCCCACCCATTTGAAGCCTCACACTCCAATTAAAAAGAAGTAAAGTCCACATTTTCTTGTCTTTAACTGGTAACACTCCAAACAACATTCTGTACATTTAATCCATAATTTTGCCTTAGATAGGTTTTCAGAATTCTTAAAGAATAGAAGTTTCAACTTAATAAATCGGGGAAAACTATCTCCCTCCGTCTCTTAAACAAAATCATCATCTCTTCTTTGGATATCCTGTCCCTATGAAATTCTAATAGTATTTACTATTAGATCTGAAATATGCCTAGTTTGTTCATCCAACCTACACTACAATTCCTCAACTTTATCTTCAGCCTGATTAGTCTATTAAAAGCCTAAGCAGAATCTCCTCTCAATTCATCTCTCTCAACATCAGAATCTTTCATTGTACCACTAATAGCGTCAGGTGCGCTATCTATATGTTCTCTATCAGGAACTACAGAGTCAGCCTTAACCTCCTCCATTCTAAACAAAAGGGCATATCCATGCCCTCTAATAAGAACATTATTCCTACCCCGCTTACGTTCTACTACTCTAGTTCTTGGTCTACTACATCTACACAACATCCTTAAACCTGCATCAAAACAAATCATTTTAGAAACAAAAACACCAACTTCATGTAGTCTATAAAATCCTTTAATTTAAATCTCTGATACCAAAATGTAACAACCCATCCCAAACTGGCCCACCCAAGACGAAATTGCCACCTTTCAACATTAAGCACGGACTTATATGCAAAAAATTCATAAATTAAAACATTTATATCATATATACCTCAACTTATTTTAGAGGAGATACATAAATTTATTACGTAAAAGTAAACATGTCTATGCATGTTTAAGTATAAGACTCGATTACAAATAAAAAAAAATTGTTTCATGAGGATGATGACCATGTGGACCCACCTAAACAGCCACAAATAGAACTCATATCACATAATTCTATCAATCTTTCTGCCTTCAACCTGAAATTTAATAAAAAGGGAGAAGGTAAGCTTTGAAAAGCTCAGTGAAGTTCCAATTTACTCGAAGTACTCGATTTATATACTTCGATTTATAATTTTATTTATAATTGATTTACAAATCTACTTCATTTAATCATCATATTTCATATCATATCTAAAGAATTTCATTCAAATATAGTTAAAATGTAATATCACTCATGATATCAAATTCAACATCATTATTCTCATTACACATCATAGAATTTCACAATGTAATTGATTTATCCACATCTCAATGAAATAATGAGAATATGAAATGAATTCATATACATAGTTTTCATCTCAGTTTCATCTTCCTTCCCACATCTCCATTAATCATATCACAAATCATTTTAATTTATTTTCATCCATATCCATCTCGGATATAGGCATTCATATCAGTTTTTGATATAGATTCTAAGGATGTCTCCCTATATGCCGACACTCAACCACTTAGACCAGCAATGATTTGGATATTTCTCAGACCACACCCTTCATCTTTTGTGGTCCTACAATACATGTGGAATCACATACAAGCAAGCACAAGGATAATAACATTACCATCAAATAACTACATTAGAAAATTAACAATTGTCATAACAATCTTGTCTATATGATTTACACATCCTTCCAAGAATATAATTCACAAAAATTATCATGTATATATATACACCTAATTATTTCATCAGATTAACATTACTGAGGATTATATTTCACTTTATTCATTAAATTCATATTCTATTCTTTATTCCTTCAAATTTAACATATTTATAATAAATCCTTTAGCTTTCTCACATACAGTTCGTTTTAAGTTTTATTCATATTTCTTACTTTTTCTCACTTATTAGAAGTAAAGTGAACTCACCTAGAAGCACCATACACTATCTGTCAATCACTTATTTTACTTAGTACTTCTTTCAGCAACACCTAATCCAAATATTCTTCTATAAGAAGGGTTACTCAGACTTGCTTCTCCCACTGTACCTTTACCTAACAAGAATAGGCTTAACCGATATTACTATCTCATAACTTAATTTAAACACTTATAATGGGTTAAATGGATGTTTATGTATGCATATTCCAACTTAGCCTCAAATTCAAAGTTTGAGTGAAACTATTTTCCCTTTATCTTTAATCAAACCCAAATTCATTCAAGAAGAATATGAGGTTTTAAGCTCTTAAAATCATGATTTCTCTATCAAAAAGAACAAGAAAAGAAGCTATTACCTTCACAAATATTTTTTTAGAAACTTCTTGAAATCAAATCTTGAATTATCAAATTCAATAAATTTTTATGAAAACCTCAAGTCTCATATAATTCTTCAAGAATTTTAAAAGAATTTGACAGAGAGAGAAGAAACGTTCAGAATGAAAAATAAGGAGAGAAATGGAGTTCATATAGCAAAACTCCTCCTTAGGTGACTACCCAAGTGACTAGAGAAAGACTAGTCGCTTATCTAGGTGACTAGTGAATGACTAGTCGCCTACCTAGGCAACTAGTGCCTTCTAACGCCCTCCAAACCCTATTTTTAATCAGTTTAATGTCTTCCAACCTCTTTTCTTCAGTATATTTTAAGTTTTTTGTTTCAATATTAGCTTAAATTTTAATTTTAAATATATGTATGCATGATGATAATAAAATAAAATAAGAGACTCTTGCAGCTGTAGGATCTGATGAAAATGTACTTAAACCATACGATTCTTATTTGCCTCGATATCAAGTATTGGACTAGAGAATTACACCTTTTATCGACTCTTATCTGATGATAACTAGCTTTTAAGTATATTTTAGAGAACACCTTAGGTCCATTTAATTCATCTACTAGTGCATCTATTATAAGAATAGGTAATCTATCTTTGACAGTGATAGCATTGAAAGCCTTGTAGTCAATACAAAACCTCCAAAATCCATCATTCTTCTTTACTAGTTTTACTGGAAATGAAAAAAAGATTTTGACTATCTTTGATAATCCCATTTTGTAAATCTCCTACACCAATTTTTCTATTTCATATTTCCGGAAGTGAGGATACTTATAGGGCTTAACATTCACAGGTTTACTACCAGGTATGAGGTGGGTTTAGTGATTTAGAGGTCTAGAGTGAGGTAACTAAGTGGGTGTTTAAAAATACAGTGAAAATCCTGGAGTAGGTATGCAATACTCTGGGGAATGTTAACATCTTCTAGAGGTGGAGTTTTCTCTTTAATCTTTAAATGAAAGTAGAAAGCAATCCCTTCATTTGCTATAAGTTTCTTCAGTTGTTTGGGGGGTAGTGGAGTAGGATGGAGGTAAGATTCACTCTAGAGATGCAATTTGTTTCCTTGCTAGATAAATTCCATAAAAGGTCCTTGCAGTTAATTAGAATAGGGCCCAATTATTCTAAACACTGAATGTCCAAAACAATGTCTGCCCCTTGAATGGGAAGGACAAACAAATCTATAACAAAATCATGGTGTTGTAGGATGAAAGAAACCGAAGAACAAATTTTGTTACATCACAAATAATCCTCATCGCCCACATAGACTTTAAACATTTTAGAGGGGAAAATAAGCAAGCCTAATCTTGTAGCCACCTCTTCTTGAATGAAGTTATGAGTACTCCCACTATCAATCAAGATTTGTAGTGTAAAAGGACCATGGTTACCACTCAATCTAAGTGTTCTAGGATTGATCTGTCCAGCTAACGCATTCAAGCTAATTTATTTTATAGAAATTGAGGATCTTTCTCTGTTAAATGAGACGCAATATGTTCTACCTGTTCGTTAATATGCCACAAGTCTTTTTCTTGATCTCTTATAAATAACAAGAACTTGGTCTTGCATTTATGGACAGGGTGGTATTTTTCATCATAGGTACAACAAAACCCTTTTTTCCCTTCTAACATTTAATCAACAAGACTTAATTTCTTAACAGGAAATTGTGTTTTTGTTGCTGGTTAGGAAAATATTTTGGTAGAGATTGTTTTGTAGTACTTATAGAAAGAGGATATTATCTATGAATGGATACAGAATGGTTCTTGAATGTACCTTGAGGCATGATAGATGTGAAATTTCTAGATCATAGAGGTTTGAGAACTTGTCTAATGTCATTGTACTTGCCTTCTTATAGCTTTGCAATTGTCATGGTTTGTATTACAAAATAGGGTTAAGGGAGAAGAAGTTCCCTTCTAATTGATTCCATGCTAAGGCGTGTTCTTCCATATGGAAAGAGTAGATAGTGATCCTCTGATCAAAAAAAGTATTGTGATATTTAAAAAACAGTTCTACCTTAAACACCCATCCTTGCACATATGAGCCATCAAATCTTAGAAGCTCCAACCTGAAATGTCGAGAAATTGATCCAGAAGAAACACTTTCTTGTGTATGGCAATGATCTCTAGCTTCTTGTACTAACTGAGGTGGAGCCTGTTGGTTGCCTTGGAAGTGGTTGTCTAATTTTTGCTCTACTAAAACTATGAATGTCCTTAAAGTTTGATTGAGTTTAGCAAATTAGGTCTTTGTAGTCTTTTTTAACCTAGAGAGTTCTTTGCATTAAGATGTCTGAAAAATTCTGGAGAGTATCTATCTTACTCGAGAGATTCTTGAAATTTTCATCCATTTTATTGAGTCTTGTTCCCTCTACCATTTTATTTTACTGGTTCATTGCAAGATTTCTAACAGAATAGATAAAATAAAAAATTTCGTGTACTGGTGATGTATGCACTGAAAGCACCAATGTTATGAGGTGAATGGGAGAGGAAGGAGAGAGTTAAGAAAAGAAAAGAGTTTCATCACCTTTTTGAGCAAGTGAGCAGCTCCCAAAGTATTTCTTGAAGAAATGCCTTTGAAAAATTATTCATTAATACCTCAATGCTAGTTTTGCATGGTATTTATAGTACTAACTACTACGATCTTCTTGTGATCTTGACAGTTAGTTAGTTACAATAGATACAATCATCTAACATCTTTCTATAACTTTTAACAACCCTCTAATAGTTTCTTAACTTCCCTCTAACTTCTTTAACTACTTCATCCGATGATACAAATATGGTAAGCCTAAAGAATGTAGTCTTTGGTCCAGAGAGGTGTTCTCATTTTCTCGAGTAATTCTTCTAGTCTCTAAAACTATGCAAATGTCCATCTCTTTTGCTTTTGTTGTTTTCCTTATGTTTTCTTCTCATAAGTCTTCCTCTTCTAGTGTCATGTCTTCCTACTCTACTGCCTTTCCTAATCCATGTTATAATTGAATAGCCTTCAATACTTGGGTTGTATCATAAAATATCTATTTGTTTTTACTATCAACCATTGAACTTATTGACTTATTAAAATAATGTATTCAAAATACTTCTTTATAATCCTAATTGTCACCCATATTTTTGTGCGAGCTTCATGTATATATGCATATGCAATCAAATAAGAAAAAGTGAGTCTTATTTTAAACATATATATGCATATATCGAAAAAAATTTGGGTTTGTTATAAAAGTGAGTCATTCCACAAGGTTATGGATATATTTTAAACAAAATAATGAGATAAAAAGTATTATAAAACCATTTAATAATGTTAAGAGTATTTAAGTAAAATTTAGAAAATGAATTGAATTTTAGAATCAATTCATACATAAATTCATTTTAATTCTACAGTGAAACATATTAAAATATTAAAAAATTATTTGAGTTTATTTACAAATAAATTTCAATTTTGAAAATGAACTTAGTTATATTATTTAGGTCACACTAACTAGACGGAGTGTTAATGAAAATCGGATATCACCAAAAAAGTAATCAACTGTATCCAAAGTTTAGAAAGTGCATAATGGAAAATAAATGACTAGTAAAAAAAATAAAAATGGGTTTATCCAAGTTCATTCTGTATCTACCCTGTTACCTCCCGCCATCCTTCCACCTATTCTATAGATAAATATGATACTTTATAATAATACTTCCAAATTAAATAAATTGATCTGAACTACAAAGACTAATTTTGAATTTGTACATGACGCGTCATATCGATGCGTTTGGAAGTGCTATAAATGTAACTATGTTGGTATTAAAAGTGCTATGAGGGTGCTGGCACTAAAAGAAACATGGAAAGTGTTGTTGTAAAAAGTTAATGTAGCGTTTGGTAAATTGTCTTATAAAAACGTCATCAAAGTGCTATGATCAATAATAATGTTTGACAATTATAATTTTAAATGCATTCTGAGAATGTAAAATTACAAAAAAAAAAAAATGTAAGGCTAACTATAACTCTCATAGTTATATAGCTAAAAGCATTATTCACTCTCTTTCTCTCCTTTGTTACTTAAAAGAAAGAATAAAAAAATAGAGAAAGAAAGAAATAAATAGAAAGGGTTGCCATCGATCAACTATCTGCACCACACATATGAGTGAAAATTTGGACATGGATCCATTAGACCTGTTTTTTTTTTATCTGTTAAAAAGTGGGTATGAGTTTCGATTTTTTGACCCATTAAAAAATTTTCCCTCACCCAGCCTGACCCGTGAAATTTCAGGTCAAGTCGAGTTTACCTATGGGTCAAATAGATGACCCAATGGTGATTTTAATGGTGATTTGAATATTTGATGATGCTTTTTTTCATATCACACTTTGATGGTATGTTTCGATTAAATTTGTTGATTTCAACATGGAATTTTGTTCTATATGTACAGCAATGAAGCTGTTGTAGCAAGTTTTCTATTAAATAAAAGATTCAAAACCGGTTTTTAGTATTTAGGCACTGTTTTCCTTTATAAAAAATTTATTCATCAGTCACAGTATTTCTTGCATGTACAATTGGATAAATATGTAGCACAGTAGCACACCAACAACATATAATGTGAAGCAAAGAAAGCTTGTATAACCAGTAAGTTACAAGAATTAATTTTTATATTTAATATAATTTTTTAATGGGTCATCTGTAGGTTTACCTGCAAAAAATTGGTTAGGTTTAGGTGTACTTATTTAAAATTGAGTCTTTTTTACCTGCACCTGATCCGATCCACCTGTTATCCACCTCTGACCCCACGTGAAGTGTCACAAACATAGGGTTTTCAATACATCCCTGTTGGTTTTTTGTCTAAGGTTTAAACATGGTTCAAACATGGTCAAGGTTTGAACAAGTCCAAACATGGTTCAAGGATAGTTAAAATCCAAACCAAAGGTGGAGTATGAAAGTTCAGCAAGTTAAAAGGTTGCACACATGTGTGTGCTTAAGTTTTGAGCATGGGAAGGTCAAGCACACTGCTGTGCAAGTTTCAGCACACAAGCAGAAGGTGTGCGCACAGCAACTGGAGGCATCAGCATCAGGTCAGGGCGCAGCACACCCTGCCCAGCGCCGCGCCTCACAAAAGCCAGTGCACTAGGCCCTCACCCACGCCATGCCACGTAGCACTAGCGCCGCAGCACACAGCAAGCTACTGCACACACACAGAGCAGGCTTCAAAGCAGTCCAAATGATGTGCGCACAAGGCCAAAACGCACAACGTCACTTGGAGATGATTAAGGGCTAAGATTTAAGGGAGAACAAGATCAAAGGGTCAAGAATGATTCACAAGATTTTCCAAGAATTAAGAGGCTATAAAAAGGGTTTCCTAGCCTCATTTCAAAGTGTAAAAAAGGTGTGTGAGAGAACCACACAGGTTGTGACATTGTGAGATCACTGTAACACAAGAGAGAATTGTGTAAGGGTGCAAAGACACAAACACATGAGGGACTCTTGTAGTGAGTCTAGTTGTAATAAGATAGAGAGAGTCTAGATTAGATTAGAGAACATTGTTGAAGTTCTCATCTTCTTCATTCTCTTCTTGTTTCTTCAAGAACTTGGATTCTTGAAGAGGATTGCTGTAACTTTGTAAGAACCATTGAGATAGTGCAGAGAGTTCGGAGGAACTCACGGGGACGTAGGCACATTGTCGAACCTCGATAACAATTGCTTGTCTTCTTTTCTTTCTTTAATTTTCTGTTCTTGTGTTCGATTGCTGTTTTTCTTTCTACAAGTCATTCAAGACTTGGATGTTTAGAAGATCACCACCTGGGTATCTTGTCAAGGTGATTTCCAACAGTGGTATCAGATCTCAGCAGCTGGTTGTCAGAATAAGAAGTAGAAGGTATGGAGCCAAGACTCCAAGAATCAAAGATCAAACTTCTTGGGTGATTCAAGAACGGTGTAAAGATCAAGATCCGGTCGTGTTCTTGAAGGTTGATTCAAGAACAGTGTTAAAGATCCATCTTCGATCTATGTTCTTGAGGTTGAAGAAAGCAGTTTGTGGTTAGTGCACAAATCTGGGATCTTGTCCGCAAAGATGGCTTCAAATTTCTATGTGGAGAAGTTTGATGGAAAGGGAGACTTTACCCTTTGGAAGCGGAAGATCAAGGCAGTTCTAATGCAATAGAAAGTGGACTTGGCTATTGGAGAAGATGATGCTTTTCCAGCAAGTGTCACGGAGGACCAGCGGACCGAGATTAAGAAGATGGCTTACAGCACCATTTTCTTGCACATGTCGGATAGTGTCACAAGGGAGTGCGGAGACTCATAGGATCCGACTGTCATATGGAAGAATTTAGATGAGTTATTTCTTACCAAAACTCTTCCTAACAAAATTTATCTTCTTAAAAGAATCTTTGCTTTTAAAATGGACCCTAATAAAGAGTTACAAGATAATCTTGATGCCAAGAAAAGGAGTGCATCAAGTGGTAAAGATCGGTTCTTTAAAAGAAGGCCAGTAACTCGGTATGACAGCAACCATGGCTACTACCGGGATAGAGGTAAAAGAGAAAGCCATAGGCCAATGCACAGCAGCATACATGGCTACTACCGAGACAAAGGTAGAGGAGAAAGGCATAGGAGAATGCATTCCAAACTAAGATTTGGAGGGAAGAGTTGCTACTACTGCCATAAGGAGGGTCATGTCAAGAAAGATTACAAGAAGATGACAAGGGATAGAGGAGGAAGCCATACCAAGAATGAAGAGGCTTCGGTTGCCAAAACAGAACAATAATATGATGATGTTCTTGTTGTGTGCTCAAGTGTGAGCAAGGGGCAAGAAAGAAGTGGGAAATGGATCTTGGACTCTGGGTGCACTCATCATATGTGCCCTCACAAAGAATGGTTCAAGAATTTCAAGGAGATCAATGATGGAAGGGTTTTCTTGGGGAATGATAATTCTTGCCAAGTGAGAGGGATTGGAGGCATCCAGTTAAGGATGTTTGATGGAGTCACAAAGCTGCTGGAAAATGTGAGGTATGTTCCAGATTTGAAGAGGAACTTGATCTCATTGGGGCAGCTGGATTCCATGGGCTATACATGCAAGATAGAGGGAGGAAAGATCAAGGTAGCCAAGGGATCTTTGGTAGTGATCAAGGCAGCAAGAAACGATGGACTTTATGAGATGATCGGAGAAACAAAAATCAATGATCAAGCAGCAAGCTTGATGGCTGAGATGGACAAGGCAGCCCTTCAGCACACTCGCTTGGGACATATGAGCGAAGAGGGCCTGCAAGGTTTTAGCAAGGATGGCCTACTTGGTGGTGACAAAGTAGAGGAACTTGATTTCTGCGAGTGTTGTGTTCTTGAGAAGCAACACCGGGTCAGCTTCAACATCGGAGTGCACAAGGTTAAGGGCATTCTTGACTACATTCATGTGGACTTTTGGGGACCAGCAAGGACACCAACACAGGGAGGTAACATTTACTTTCTGTCTTTAATTGATGATTATTCAAGAAGAGTGTGGGTTTATTTGATTAAGAATAAATCAGATGCCTTGAATAAATTAGTGGTGTGGAAAGGGCTAGTTGAGACTCAAATGGGTAGAGTAGTTAAGGGGATAAGAACCGATAATGGCTTAGAAATTTTTAACCAAGAACTTGATCAATTCTGTAGGTTAAATGGAATTCTAAGACATAGAGCGGTTATGGAAACCCCTCAGCAAAGTGGAGTTGCTGAGTGGATGAATAAGATCCTTAGGGAAAAGGTTAGGTACATGTTAAATAAATCTGGATTACCCAAATGTTTTTGGGGGGAAGCGGTGTCTACTGCTGCATATTTGATTAATAGATCACCCTCTAGGATTGTATACCATAAGACTCCCGAAGAGTTGTGGAGTGGAAAACCCCCTGAGTTGGACAACCTTAGGACTTTTGGGTGTGCTGCGTATGCACTCCAAAAGGAGGATAAGCTTAGCCCAGGATCTAGAAAATATGTGTTTCTAGGATATTGGGAAGGGGCTAAGGGGTATAGGTTGTGGTCCTTTGAGAATGAAGGACTGAAACTTATAATAAGTAGGAATATTATTTTTAATGAATTGTTATTTCCCTACTTGGAGAATACTAACCCTGTAGGGGCTAGTGAGCAAACCAGTTTGGTTCTTATGGAGCATAGCATCAAAGAAGATTCTGTTCAGGTAGAGCAGAGGAGGCAAGAGGGTTCAGACTAGGTAGAGCCCTTGGATGAAGGCCAAGCTCAAGAAACTCAAGAAGAGGTTGAATAAGAAGAGGATGCTGTAGCAAGTCGGAAGGACTTTCAGCTCACAAGAGACCGGGAAAGAAGGCTGGTCGGACCACCTTCAAGATGTGGGTTTGCAGATGTGCAGATGCAGCAGCTCCTTGGACAGAAGGAGAGATGGCTGAACCAAAAACTTACACGGATGCCATGGAGTGTAAGGATTCGTCAAAGTGGAAGCTAGCTATGGAGGAAGAAATGGATTCTTTGAGGAAGAACAACTTCTGGGAATTGGTAAAAATTCTAAGAAATCAGAAAGTTATGGAATGTAAGTGCACTTTGCAAGATCAAAGAAGGGTTCCCTCCAAGAGATGAAGTCCGGAACAAGGCTAGGCTGGTGGCGAATGGGTTCACAAGGAAAGAAGACATAGATTTCATAAGAACTTTCTCACCTGGACACATGGTGGAGAAGATGGTGAGTATCCTCACCTATATCATTGATGAGCTGTTAGTTTGGAACAGCAGGAAGATGATGGAAAGGTTTACATCTTAACTCAATGAGAAGTTTGAGAGGAAGGATCTCAGCCTTGCACAAAAGATCCTTGGGATGAGGAGAATCATTCAGGAAAGGAAGAGAAACAGGTTAAGTGTTTCTTGGGCAATGGGTGTTCTCAGCAAAATTGTGAGTAATCCAAGAAAAGAGCATTGGCTTGGGATGAAGTGGTTGCTGAGGAATAAGGAGGCTTAGTGGCAGCCAATGGTAGCACTCATAACAACCGGGGCAGAATGCATAGCGGCTACGGAAGCCATAAAGGAGGCTATAGGGTGCAAAGGGTTGTTGGACGAGTGGGAGGTCCTAAAAGAGCAGGTGGTGGTATCTTTGGATAGCCAAAGTGTGGGGCACTTGTAGAGGTATCCGGTGTTCCATGAGAGGATGGAGCATATGGATGTTCGATATAATTACATTCTGGAAAATGGTACGAAAGGATGCATTTATGTTGATAAGAAGACCACGGAGAAAAGTCCTACAGATTTAGGCACCAAGTTTCTACCTCTAAGAAGGTTCAATCATTGCCTTGGACTTCTTAGGATTGGAGTCGACTGATAGATGATTCATGATGAGTTTGGATCCCGAAGGTCTCTGCACAAATGGTTCGGGTTTAAACGCTTAGACAAAGGTAGAGATTGTTGGTTTTTTGTCTAAGGTTTAAACATGGTTCAAACATGGTCAAGGTTTGAACAAGTCCAAACATGGTTCAAGGATGGTTAAAATCCAAACCAAAGGTGGAATATGAAAGTTCAGTAAGTTAAAAGGTTGCACACATGCGTGTGCTTAAGTTTTGAGCGTGGGAAGGTCAGGCACACTGCTGTGCAAGTTTCAGCACACAAGCAGGAGGCGTGCGCATAGCAACTGGAGGCATCAGCATCAGGTCAGGGCACAGCGCACCCTGCCCAGTGCCGCACCTCACAGAAGCTAGCGCACCAGGCCCTCACTCACGTCGTGCCGTGCAGTACCAGCGCCGCAGTGCACAGCAAGCTGCTGCACACACACGCAGCAGGCTTCAAGGTAGTCCAAATGATGTGTGCACAAGGCTAAAACACACAGCATCACTTAGAGATGATTAAGGGCTAAGATTTGAGGGAGAACAAGATCAAAGGGTCAAGAATGATTCACAAGATTGTCCAAGAATTAAGAGGCTATAAAAAGGGTTTCCTAGCCTCATTTCAAAGTGTAAAAAAGGTGTGTGAGAGAACCACACAGGTTGTGACATTGTGAGATCATTGTAACACAAGAGAGAATTATGTAAGGGTGCAAAGACACAAAGACATGAGGGACTCTTGTAGTGAGGCTGGTTGTAATAAGATAGAGAGAGTCTAGATTAGATTAGAGAACATTGTTGAAGTTCTCATCTTTTTCCTTCTCTTCTTGTTTCTTCAAGAACTTGGATTCTTGAAGGGGATTGTTGTAACTTTGTAAGAACCATTGAGATAGTATAGAGAGTTTGGAGGAACTCATGGGGACGTAGGCACATTGCCAAACCTCGATAATAATTGCTTGTCTTCTTTTCTTTCTTTTATTTTCTGTTCTTGTGTTCGATTGCTGTTTTTCTTTCTACAAGTCATTCAAGACTTGGGTGTTTGGAAGATCACCACCTGGGCATCTTGTCAAGGTGATTTCCAACAACAATCTGGTAATATTTACATGGGAGTAAACCAATGTGAAGTAGCACTTTCAATTTTTCTTCCAAAATTAAAGAGGCAACTTTACAAAGATTGCAAGCTGGAGAAATTTTCAATCTCTTTTCAGCCTCACTAACAGTCATACAAATTTTTAGCTAATGATCCTTATTTTTCTTGATTTCACCAATAAAGTGGGGAAAAATTTTACGAACTTGAGACTTAATATAAAAGTCAGTAAATTTATCACATCCCTTTACTTTCGCAACTTTTCTTTGTTTTGCCACAATATTATGTGTTTCATATCCTCTCATTTGAATAGTAAATTATTCTCTTTATTTAAACTACAGTTCCCTTTAATTTTTTTCCCGTCAAAATAGAAGAAAAAAAATATTGAAGAAAAAGCTGTTGTTTCCCTTTAAATACAACTTTCTAGTTGAAATTTCTCATATTCTTCATTTTCTGCCAGATTTATTAGCACCCAAAATAGTGCCAAGGTCTTCTTTAGCTACTACTACACTACTATCTCTTAATGAGCCATGTTTTCTTCTTTAAGCAACAATAATGTTATAACTCTTTTCCTTTCACCACAAACCAGACCTGTTTTACACCCAAAGAGAAGGTGGTGACATCGCTGAAGAGATTGAAATAGAAATTTAGGGTTTGTATATTCTAACTGCTTAATATTGCAATATTAGAACCTCATATATATATAAGGTGTTTATAGAAGAGTGTCCTAATAGGACTAGGGTATATCAAAGTGTTCTAATAGGACTAAGGTACAAGAAATTCCTAATATTATGTACATTTGGAGTATATACATTTATATACCCCCTTAATTCGAATAAGGTGAAACCACAAAGAGATTGCATTTATGTTGAAGAAACTGAGTTGATGACAATCCTTTTGTGAAGATATCTACAAGTTGGGCATTAATAGGAATATATCGGATTTAGACATCTCTTGGGCTACTTTTTTGCAAATAAAGTGAAAATCTATCTCAATATGCTTGGTACGAGCATGGAACACTAGATTAGTAGCAAAATAAGTGGCACCAATGTTATCATAGTACACTCAAACTGGATGAGTTAAGAACACATGTAAGTCATATAGAAGCTGACGAATCTAGTAGGTCTTCGATACAACATAGGCAAGGGATCGATATTCAGATTCAATGCTAGAACGAGACACAGTAGGTTGTTTCTTTGCTTTCCAAGAAATAATATTTTGTCCAAGGAAGACAACATAACCTGTGGTGGATTGATAACTGTCAAGGCAGCCGACCCAGTCAGCATCTGCATAGTATGAAAGAGAAAAATCCTTTGCAAAAGCAAGAAGTACCACATAAATAGAGGAAAATGCATTTAATCCCTAATCCTATTAGGACACTCTTCTGTAAACACCCTATAATTATGAGTTTATAATAGGACTAAGGTTTCCTATTTACAATAGACTAGAAATTCCTAATATTATTTACATTAGGAGTATATACATTTACAATCGCCGATAGGGAAAGTCTCACTGTTGTCGAGAAATAAGCAGTGCAATCGCATCTTGCAAAGAGATGAGAAAAGAGTAGATGTGGATTTGTAAAAGGCTTTGGATTTAAGTAAGAATTGATTAAAAAGTTGAAGGGCATTTCAGGGTAATCAAATAATTCATTAAATCAAATGTTGCTTCACGGGCAAGCACATAACCAAAAGCACGATCCCCATTGCTTTTACAAAACATGGGTATTTAGTTATCAGGTATAGCTCTTTTGGTAAAACTAGTATAGTTAAAATTTATCAAACACTAATATTGCAAAAAAATACCAAATTTATTTTCAGCATCTCTTTTTCTATGTACAAAAACTTTCCAAACACACCCTAAAAGCTTACAGTTTCCCAAAAAACCTTTTGCTCCAAAGAATTGAGTTATTGAAATTATTTGTGAAATTGGGTGGTCGCTATTTAAGCAAAAATGTGTTCTGTTGTAGGCGAGGTCAGCATAATTGAAAGACTTGTAGTAACGGTAGCAAAGGATGTACTCAAGTTGTTTGGTGTGAATAGAACAATGGAAATGACAGAGCAAAAATGCTTTGTGTTTTGTCTAACTCTATTTTAAGTGACTAATATCCTCATTTTGTGATACTAACTTTAAATGTTTGATTTGTTTTAATTCTGCGTATGTTTGATTAACCAAAATGTTAATATTGCAAAAGGTTTTTAAATTGTTTTGTTATTCCAATTCACTCCTCTTAAGTTTAGCTATATTCTTTCGGATTTACATAAATCTTAATTTCATATTTGATTATTTATATTTTTAAATCTCAAATTTTTTACTTTTATATTTATGATTTGTATAATATGTTGAGTAAATAAAAATGTTCTATAATAAATATTTATTTATTTGCTTATTTAACATTTTTTTAATTTGAAATACATTACATAATGTATGCACATGAGTTAGAGCATTACTCATAATATAGTTAACATAGAAATAGTTATTTGCAACAATAAAGACATATTTGTGGGTTATTGCACTAAGCCCTATCACGAAACAGTTGCTGAAGTTTGTTGAAACTCATGCCATAAGATAGGGTCTTGCATTTGCACGAGATTTGGGTTTACAACAACTCAAAGTTGAAGGGGAGTCAGTGGGAATCACACAACCATACGAGGAAATAATTGTGGATCTATACCTGCTTAGTCCTATAATACTTGATATTTATAGGATGCAACTTGGTTCCAATATGTCAAATTCTGTCATATAAGCAGAATAGAGGAAAAATTTATACATGAAATAGTCTATAGGGTTGTATTTCTAAAAACTCGTGTATTGCATGTGCAATTTAACACGCATTTGGTACTTGTTTCTCACCATTTGCTTTGAAACAAGTAACTATATGTCCGTTCATTGCACAGGTATGAAGACTAGTTTATAAATATGATAATTTTAACAGATTTCTTAAGAAACACTCACATCTTGTCATGTGTCCTATTTTATCTTTTTCTCAATCAAACAATGTAGTTTTGGTTTTATATTGATGTTTTTTTAAGAAGTGTTCCAAAGCTATCATTTATCCTATTTTATTGTATCCCAAACAAAATGATATAGTTTTAGTTTTATATTTATTTTGATTATATAAAACCTAACCTAGAAGTCTTATAAAACCAAATAATAAAGCTCAAATTAATAACAATTTCTAGTAAAGAATCTCAGTTAAAAATATAACTTAAATTAAATCTTCAACAAATTTAATTAAAGTACTATTTTATGACAAGAGAAAAATCGAATTTGTATGATTTTTTCCCTAGGTCATGATACCTTTTTTCAATGCAATATAAGTTTGATATTTGTAATTATGTGACTATATAAATCCCAATTTATAAACACTAATTATGTCTAATTAATGAAGTAAATAAAAGATTGGGTGTTGATGTTGAAAATCTACTAGGAAACCGAACGAGTGTGACGTGGTACCTGCACACACAAAGACAGAAGAAACCTTAAGGAGTCGTTGGAGCACTAGAGGGATTGTACCTTCTGGGGTACTCTCCAATGCCTAAGTCAGTAAATTGAAGGTGAGAAAAGTAGAGAAAAGTAGGGAGCAACAGAGTTAGAGAATTTGTTATTGAATTATAAGTTGCGTGTACCTGTAATAATGAGAACCCATTTTATATAGTGTTTAGAGATAGATTTCGATTAGGAAAATAATTAATGTTGACTGTTATAGTAGAGTTAGGGTTTTTATATGTTGGAGTGTCTTGATTAGGGTTCCATGAGCTAGAATGTTATAATAGAATTAGGGTTCCATGAGATGGAATGTCTTTAATGCCTCTAGGCACGTGTAAGGAGCTTATTTGCTGGGTTTTTTGGTTCGTGGACTTATCCGAGAGAGCTACATGTCATAGTCTAGTTGAATAAGGAAAATTACCCCATATCATATGCCCCCCACTTTCTTAAGTGAACTTTGTTCATTTGAGAAAGTAGTTATGTCTATACGTCTCTTTGGAGGGTAAATTTTCAATTTCTTTGCTAAGAAAAATGGCCAGGGAGGTGAAGAGCCTGGGGCTTTCTCCTTGGACTTTTCTTGAAAAAAGGCCGAGGAGGTGAAAAGCTTGGGGTTTTCTTCTCATAATTTACTTGAAAAATGGCCAAGGTGTGGAGATATTGGGGCTCTCTCTCGAACTTTTCTTGAAAAATGGTCGAGGAGGTGAAGATCTCGGGGCTCTCTTTTTAGACTTTTCTTGAAAAATGGTTGAGGAAGTGAACAGCTCGAGCCCATTCCTTGGACTTTAGTTAAAAAATGGTCGAAGAGGGGAAAAGCTTGGGGCTTTCTCCTTGTATATTGATTGAAAAATGGCCAAAAAGGAGAAGAGCTCAGGGCATTCTTCTCGAATTTTGCTTGAAAAATGGATAAGAAGGTGAAGAACTCGGGGTTATTTCCTCAGATTTTGCATTAAGCTCTCATTGGACTCTACCGAGGCTTTTTACTTAGTGTTTTTCATAAAGTTTTGGGAGTGATATTCTCTATGGGAGTAGTGGGCCCAATTGGCCATAGGCTGGCTAGCTAATGGAGCAATGGGCCCCCTTGGCCATGGGCTGCCCCAAAGGTTTGTTAGTGGGCTTTATGGGTCCTACCCGAAGGTTAGAGTCTGAAATGTTCTAGGGAGAGGAGACAAAAAGTTTGAATGCGTGTTGGTTTTTCTTTGTGACCGTTGTCGTCCCTCAGTATATGAAAAGTCATAATCTAGACATTTGATCTGGTTCGTCTAACCTTCTATAAAAGGCTTTGAGATTTTGGAGGAGGAGCATACCATTCTCAAACTTCTTCAAAGTTTTCTTCCTCTAGAGCCCTCAGCCTTTTTGAGTTCTTCATTCTTTGGATAGTTTCTTATCTTCATCCTCAGTCTAGAGATTTTCGATGAGTCCTTCTTCTTTTAATGTCTTCTTCTCTTCTTAGTATTAGCCATAGTGGTAGTGTCAAGGAATCCATTTTATTGTCTTCGGAGGTCAAGGCGAGTAGCTTCGAGGAAGTTAAGGAGGTGGTCGAGGATGACATTGTTCAGCGTTCCTCTCAAGTTGAGATTGGGCCAAGCTATACAGTGAATGCTCTTCAGGATAGGATGGCTCAAGATTCTAGGGAAATTAGATACCAAACTGAGCATGAATCAAATAAGCTAAAGAGTGGTCTATTAGAAGAGATTAAGGAAAGGTATAGGATTTTTGCTGAGTATTCCCTTAGGGGGGCCAAGACTAGGGAGAGGGCCTATGATAAGCCTTGTGAGGACCCTCCCTATGAGGTGCACGTATGCTTAGATTCTCTTAAGGTAAGACTTAGGTTTCATCTTCACCCATTTATTCATTTGGTTCTCAACTACTACCAAATAACATTAGCCCAACTTGTCCCCAATTTTGTTCATCTCCTAGTAGGATTTATCTATGTTTGCAAAAAAAGTGGGAGGGATGATGAAACTAGATCTTTTCAAGAACCTTTTGTTTACCAATGGCCACAGGGATGAAGGTTGGGTTTATTTAAGCCAGAGGGTGATGAAGTCTGTGGTGAAAAAGAACCCATCTTCTATTAAGAAATGGAAGAACAAGTTCTTCTTTATCCAAAGTGATAGAGATTTATAAATCCCTAAGACATGGGACTTATCTAAGCTGAAGAAGAGTAGGTCTCTAGTCCTTAGTGCTAAGGAGGGCAGGTGTACGAATGATATGGTGGAAAAGGCTTTATTTTCCTCGGTGCTAGACAATAATGAAAGCCTATCTCATTTTGGGCTTTGTCCTCGCGAGGGTATATACTTAGTTATTTTCATTCAATGTACTTACTTTTGTTTTTAGTTGATGGTCTAACATTAATTCCTTTGTTTTGTAGCTATACCTTCTAGCTTGACTAAAGTTTTGAATTCAGCCAAGGCAACCAAGAAGAAGAAGAGAACCCTCATGGCTGAAGATGGAGATTAGAGCGCTAGGAAGATGCGTAAGACTCCAAAGATCCCTAAGTCTAGAGATGCTAGTCCCTTCTTGGTCAGAGGCTCTTCTATCAAGCTTTCGAATGTGGTGCCTCCTCCTCTAGAAGGCTTCAACTGTTCTGGGACTTGAGTCCCCCCTGAATGGACCCTCAAGGAACGACCTCTTCAAATCCAACTGGTTCGTGAAGGTTGGGGATTCAATCATGGACTACCCGAGGGTGGCTAGGGAACACTTGGTGAGGGCGTCCCTCTCAAGGACAAGGTGGAGCAGGTTGTTGAGACTCTAGAGAGTTTGGCCTACATTATCGAGGAGTAGGGCTCGTAGGTAAATTTCTAACTTATTGTTTTTCTTAACTTTTTTTCTTAGATATTCTAACCAATTCCTTAGCTTTTTCTTTCAAGCTAGTGTCAACACGGGGGTATTAACTCGACGCTTTGTCGATATCAACAAACAACTCTAGGAATGGACTGTCCGGGTTACCAAGCTTGAGTCTGCACTCTTTGCAAAAGAGGGTGAGATAGTTGTCTTGAAGGTTAAGCTCACGAGCTCCAAGGAAACCATAGTGGGCTTGAAGGTCACGTTCAAGAATGCTTGGAATGAGGTGTTGATGGATTATCAAGCTTCTGAAGCGATGAGGGTCGAACTTGAGGCTGCTGGCACTAGGGCTCTTCGCGAGTACAAAGCATCTCTTAAGTTCAAAAAAACGCCTAACTGGCGAGGTTGTGAAGTACTAACTCGATGGCTTCAAGGCTAAGTTCGAGATCTCAGTGGATGAGACTATTCAGGCTGGTGGCGCTTTGGGGCCTGAGACAGGCGAGGAGGTCGAAACCCAGCTCAAGAGTGATAGTGAAGAGTAGATATTGTTTTTCTTTTCTTTTTTTCATTATTTTGTATTCAGCTAGTGCCCCCCATGTACTGAATTTCTATTAATGGAAATGGTTGTTTCTTTTCGAAATGTTTATGTTCATGCCTTTCTTCTTTTCATGAATGTTTGTTTTGGACTTTTATATAAGAAATGGTCGTTGATAGTAAACACTCATGGTGTTATCCTCAGATTTTGCATGAGAGATGGCCAAGGGTTGAAACACTCGAGCTATTATCCTCGAACTTTTGTATGTGAGATGACCGAGGATGGTAAACACTAGGGGTGTTATCCTCAGATTTTTGCATGAAAGATGACCAATGATGGTAAACACTCAAGGTGTTATCCTTGGGCTTCAGACGGCAGGACATGCTCTTTTTATTCCTAGATAAACCTAAGATTTTGGTGCGTTAATGGTTGACGACTTTTTGTTGCGCCACAGGCTGACGGCTTTCTTATGCATTTTTACAGAGAACTTGAAAATAACTGTTTTTTTGGTAGAGAATGCTAAGATTACAAAACAAAAAGCAAAAAATATTACTGATAAAATTTACGGAGGTTCTCGGCATTCTAAGTCCAAGGTATTGGAGTTGCGTTAAGATCTTCAATTTTGAATGTGCCAGCTTCGCTGACTCTCCGAATGCGATAAGGTCTTTCCCAGTTCGAAAGAAGTTTTTCTGTTTTTATTGGGTGAGAGACTTCTTTCTTCCTAAGTACTACGTTATTAAGTCTAAACACCCTGTGTCTAACCGGAGAGTTGTAATATCGAGCCACTCTTTGGTGATAAGAGGTGATTCTTATTTGAGCTTTGTGTTTGGCCTTGTCGATCAGATTGAAATTCATCTTGAGGGATTATTTATTGCATTCAAGGTCGAAGTGTTGCACCTATAATGATAGAGTCCCTATCTTAAGGGAAATAAGTGTTTTAAATCCATAGGCTAGAAGGAATGGTGTTTCCCTTGTAAGGGTTCATGTAGTCGTCCGATGAGCCTAGAGGACATTTGGTAGTGGCTTGAGCCATTGTTTGTCAGTGTCTTCCAATCTTTTATTGATGCCCTGTAGGAGGGTTCTGTTGGCAACTTCAGCTTATCCATTTGCATAGGGATAACCCACCAAGGTTAACCAATGCTCGATCTTTAGATTTTGGTAGAAGGACTTGAATCGAGAGCTATCGAACTACTTCCCATTATCAATAATAAGAATTCTTGGAATCTCGATCCTGCACATAATGGACTTCCATGCGAACTCCTGTGTGTTTTAGTTAGTGATTCTTGAAAAAATTGGATGGACTTCTTCGATTTCTTGACAGACTTCTTGATGTATGATAGTAGTAAAACTACTAGTAGAGTTGTGGGATATGTAGATTTTGACAATACAAGTGATCTAAATAGGAGGAGGTCCTTAACTTGTTATGTTTTCACACTTTGTGGTTATATTATATGCTGGAAGGAAACCATACAACCTACAATTTCCTTGTCAACTATAGAAGTTGGGTATGTGGCACTTAAAGAGGAAGTGAAATAAGGTATATGGATGTAGGGTTTTGTGGGCAGTTTTTGGTTTGATTCTCAAAAATTAGTTGTGCATTGTGACAATCAAAGTGCTTTTTTCTTAGCTAAAAATCCTATGTTACATGAGAGGACAAAGTATATAGAATTCAAGTACAACTCCATTAGTGACATCATCGGTGAGGGTGTAGCTGTAGTTCAGAAGATAGCCACTGCAGAAAATCCAGTAGACATGTTAACAAAGTCATTGTCTTAAGTCAAGTTCAACTAGATAATCCAGTAGACATGTTGAAAATAAGTAGAGTGTTTCTGCTAGAAGTAATGGGTGTGACTTGCATATAAAACAAAATGGAAAGTAGTAGAAAATATATATATACATTTCTATATTAAGAAGAGTAGATATTATATTCAAGCTTATTTTCTTAAGGCACACCCATACCGTAAGAGCACACACAGATAAAATAACATATTTTCCAGTTTGTTAAGGAAGAGAATAAACTAAAGTATCATAGATATAATATACCCTACGTAAAAGGAAGATAAAATACTATGAACAGTGTGCCAATAGCTGTAGGAACACACAAATAAACTAACACATTTTCTTTGCTTCCATTTTTATTAAGCTTCCATAAGAAGCACTTTTGTCCAAATACTGTAGGAAGCAAGACCCATTATCTATACAATTGTTTACCAATAAAAGTAAATAAACTCACCATATTCGACATGAGTAGATCACCAAGGACGAGCCAAATACATCTATTAAATAATTGAACATTTATTGAAGATTTTTGAAATCAGTCCTTAACACTGATTGGGGATTATTGAGTTTAATCACTAATATACCAGTTGATTATCAACTACAAAATTGGATGGACTTCTTGGATTTGGATTTTGGGCCAAAAATGTTTTGGGCTATCAAAAATCAATAGGCTTTAGTGGATTTTGGATTAGGCCAAAAATGGATTGGAGAATTTAGGCCTAAATTTGGTGGAATCAAATATGGCCCAATTGATTTGAGCTTAAAGTGGATTGAATAGAAATGGTTTACAATTGGTTCTATTCCTAAATTAAATTCAAACCTCTGAACTTACCAAGTCTGAGTGCATTAGGTTCAAAGATTCATCATAGGAACACACACATGGCCCGTTCAAAATTTTGGAACGAAATTAGGTGTAACGACCCATCCTGAGTGGGCCCTACTCAAAATGACTCCATTTCCTTTTAGCACTGAGCACCCTAACTCAAGATGGAATACTTATCAAGAATACAAACATTCTATCAAACTTCACAAGTTTATGAAATCACAATTTTTTACACATCCAAATAATCTTTACAATACAAGAGAGTCAAACATTTTAATATTTTCAAAAGACATAAATGAAAGAAAACTTCCCCACTTAAATAAGTCTTAAACACTTTCTTTTACAATGACGAAAGCAAGACCAATGGCTTAGACTCTTAACAAAAACCCAAAAGACGAGGATGCCGCAACCAAAATCCTTATTTAGGACATCCTTCAACTTTGACTATCAAACTCCTAATATTACATGAAATGTTAGAAAATAAAAGTGAGCTAAAAATCTCAATGAGAAACACGTTACTAAAAGTAATCGCTTTAAAAGTTTTATTCTGTATTTTTCAAATCTAAATTTAAAATTTATTTCTTTTTAAGTACAAAAAATAAAGCTGCTTATAAATATAAACTTTTCAGCTTACTTTTCTCATTTCTTGTTACTAGAGTAGTAGTCATTACAAGTATTCCTTATTTCTTTAATAAATTATAAAGTATGTAGTTCTTATCACTTCGCATATATCATAAGATCAATATTTTGAATGACAAGTCTCAAATATTTTCATACTACAACAATCATCATTTCATACTCTTTACTGGACCAAATACATTCAACATCCTTCATTGGGAAAAGGGCTAATTACAGCTAGTGTCCTTCAATGGACTAATCACAACACATGTCTCTCATGGACCAAACTTCACATGTGCCTCTCATGGGCCAATCAAAGTCATCAATTATACACCAATCATCCATTATTCAAAATTAATGTAATGTTATATGATACACGTTCAGTTCTCTAATTAATTCATTTCATTCCACTTCATCTTTATATCATATTCAATCTGCCCTCATTTGCCCCTCTTTAGGCTAATAAAAAAGGATGTCTCCCATCATAAATAATTCGGATCCCCTCCCTACCCCTTACTGGGTGGATTCTTATCTTTTAGAAAACTAGGATCCCCTCCCTACCCCTTACTCGGTGGAGTCCTAACCTCACATGATTACTTCATTCGTTTACATTACATTAAGAAATCAAGTTACATGAAAAGCTTTCATAACAAAACCAATTCTCAATGGAAGTAATTACGCACTCAATTCATAATGAATCACCATATCCACAAAAGAATATATCATTTAAACAAATCAACAATTTTCAAACAGAATATTTATCAATCAATCGTATCACAACAACTTATCAAAAATAAACACATCAGGACTAATTTACACTCAATTCCTTTACATTCCTTTATATTCGAAGTACGGACGTATATTATTTTATATTATTCTATAAATCGTATCTTATTCATTTTTCCATAGTTCTTCATAATTATACCATTTTAACTTTTCATTTCTATCATATAGGTTACTACGCTTACTAAAAGTATGGTGAAACTCACCTTTGTCGACCCAAGATCAAACTTCAAGTTTAATTTCTAGACCTTGATTTTTCCTTTCAATCACACTTGATTTTGTCACAAATCTTCCATATTTCATTTTCTCTTTTTATCTTCTTCATTTTTCTCTCAATTCCTTCTTTCTCTTCTCTTTCTCTCATCTCTCTCGTTTTCACTAGAAGGTTCCAGCACAATTGTTGGCCTTCTCTCCCTCTTTCCTCCTATTTATACAAAAGTTTCTTCTTTAATTACATACTTAACCTTCCACTTTACTTCTCTTTCATAAAAATACCCTAAGCACTTTAAAATTCCAATATTCTCCCTTAAAAAATCTAATTTCTTAAATTCTCATTTATATATTTGTTTCTAATTCTATAAGTCCTAATATGAATTAATTATGACTTAAATCTAAACGAGTACAAAATTTACGTGTTGAAGCACAAACCCTGAGATTAAAATATCAGACTCTACATTGGGTGTTTACAATTTGCCTCTTTGATTGGGGTTCTTTTGAGAGTTCCAATCAAAGACTGCGAGTGACTATTGTTTTGTTTCAAAATTTTGGAAAGGAAAATATACGATGCATGCATAAAAGTAAACATGTTATTGGGAAAAATTGCTGGCATAGGAACACCCATGAGAATGGTACGTATCTGAAGTGATGCCATTAGTGTCCGTTCACTAGTGTGATACTTCTGAATTGACTGGTGCTTACTTGAAGGACTTTATGTTGCTTGTTGTGAGGACTTTTGGTGATTTGCTTGCTAGGTGGACTTTTTGTGATTTGCCTACTGTGAGGACTTTTGGTGATTTACCTACTGTGAGGACTTTTGGTGATTTGCTTACTGTGATGGCTTTTGTTGATTTTCCTGGCTTTTTTTGATTTGTCTGCTATAAGAGCTTTTGTTGATTTGCCTATTGGAAGGACTTCTGGTGATTTTCTTGTTGGAAGGACTTTTGGTGACTTGCCTGCTTGAAGGACTTTTGGTGTTTTGTCTATTGTGTGGACTTTTGGTGATTTGTGTGCTGGAAGAACTTTTGGTGATTTGCCTGCTAGGAGAACTTTTGGTGATTTGCCTACTGGGAGGACTTTTGGTGATTTTTAGTTGATTCTGCGAAGTCTTTTTATTTTTATTTGTTAAATTTCAAATTTCCTAGGCATGAGCTGAGTCATAGCATTTATGATCTTTTCTTATTTAATTATTAAGTTTTGAAAAATAATTTATGTAAGAGATAGATTTTGATCATTTTGCTTTAATATTTGATGAAGAAATAACATAATAGTTAAGGCTTAAAAAAAGGGTTAGCAAGCAATAGCTTTTGTGGCACCTAGCAAGCTTTTAACTATTTTTGGTTGTCATTTTCAAAAAGCTTTTGCATCTAAAGACAAACTTTTCCCAAAGCCCTAGAAAGTAACCATTGATTTGCACTCCATAGCCTACTTTGGCACTTAATGGCCTATTCTTTGACCATTCATTTTATTTGACTCAAAACTTGTATTGAAACCTATATTTCCTTCCATTTTGTTTCACATCCTCTAGATGTAGATCCAATAACAAAGCTCTACAACTTTTCCACAATTTTTCTTCTTAAAAAAATGGCACTGGAAGCCATCTTAACTCAATTGATACATTGGACTGATAATGTAAAAGGCATTAAGATCCACAATTTCTCTCGCTACGGAATCAACACGATTTTTTTGTTTGAGAGAGCTAGAATTGATTGGAACTTCTTGAGGGAAACTGTGACAAAATGGGATCTTGACATCCACGTCTTCTGATTTGGTCTTGATGAACTATTCCCAATGTTAATGCCAAAAATTTGTCAGGCAGCAAAATGGTTGGGACGTGGTACCTACGCATATGAAAACAAAAGTAACCCTAAGGAGTTGCTAGAGGATCGAAGGGTTTGTGCCTTTGAGGGGACTCTTTAATGCCTAAGTCAGTCAACTGAAGGCGTAGAAAATAGGGAGCGAGAGAGCTAGAGGATTTGAGAGTGAATTGAGTGTGTACTTATGATAATGAGAGCCCTTTTTATATAGTGTTTAAAGGTCGAGTTTGTTTAGGAAAGTAATTAATGTTGAGTGTTATACTGGAATTAAGACTTGGTTTAGTTTATTCTCCACTACGAAAACAAAAAATCAAAAGAGACTTCGTTCATGAAAGAAATAAGTGTGGGTGAACCCTCCACCTCTAGGGCCACTAGCAAGGATAAGAGCTTTACTTCAAAAAATGCTAGCTAGCCTAAGAATGCATATTTCAATTCAAATGCAAAGAATTCTAAAGCATATGCTAGAGATAGAAATCCTAGAAATACATATGCATATATAAAGGCTCATCCTAGAAATACAAATGCTAGGAATACACATTCAATATATACAAATGCTAGGAATACACATTTAAGATATGCACACCCTAGAAATTACTATCATGCATATCCTAGAGATAAGATGTATGTTCATAACTCTTTATGCGAGAAACATGTATCTTAGGAATGGTCATCCAAAGAATAATAGGTATACATATTCAAGACATCTTAGAAATTTCTATGACTATCATCTTAAAATTATGCATCATCAGCATGTCTACAATTATATAGCACTTTATAATGTTAAGAAAATATGGGTCCCTAAAGGAGCCATATTTTCTAGGACTAACCCCAAAGGACCCAAGAAATTTTGGGTACCTAAAAGTGATATTGTATATCCATGCGTAATGTAGATATGTCTCCACTCCAAATAAAAGGGTAACCATTGGTACCTTGATAGTGGATGCTCAAAGCACATGACCGGTGATCAAAGTATTTTCAAAGAGCTAATTCTAAAGGATGGCAGACACGTTACCATTGGAGATAACACTAAGATAAATATTATCGGCCATGGAAAAGTGGGTAAAGATTCTTCAACCATTAACCATGTTTTATATGTGCAAGGTCTTAAGCCAAGTTTAATTAGTATTAGTCAATTATGTGACAAAGGCAACAAATTCATATTTGAATCCTCTCATTCTCTATTAATAGACTTCAAGAATAACAAGATTAAGTTTGTTGGCCATAGATATGATAATATCTATCTAGTTGATTTAAAATCTTTACATTCGAAAAATGAAAAATATTTTCTCATTTTTAGTGAAAACCCATGGCTATGGCAGAGAAGGCTTGTCCATGTAAACATGTACTTACTCAAAATTCTTTCAAGAAAAGATTTAGTTATTGGACGTCCCAAAATTAAATTTGAAAAGGTCAAAGTTTGTGATGCTTTTCTAATGGGAAAACAAACAAGAGTATCTTTTAAATCTAAAAGGTAATTTCAACCTCTAGACCATTAAAACTTTTACATATGGACTTGTTTTGTCAAATAAGCACCATTAGTTTAGGTGGCCATTAATATGCTCTTGTTATTGTTGATGATTATTCAACATATACCTATTTTATTTTTATTGCGTATAAAGATAAAGTTTATAAAGGATTTGTAAACTTTTGCAAGAAGGTTCAAAATGAAAAAAGGAATTTCTATCTCAAGTATTATAAGTGATCACGGAAATTGCTGGTGTTTGTCCAAGGTTTAAACAAGGTTGGAAAAGGTTCAGCATTTGTCTTTGAAGCCTCAGCACACTAGTTGTGCGCCTCAGCACACAGCAAGAAAATGGTCCAGCATCAGGTTAAGCCGCGGCCCAGCCTTGTCCAGGCCACGGTGCACAGCAAGGAGGAGTGCAAGGAAGAGGGGCAGGCCGCGGCGCACAGAGGGGCAGGCCATGGCGCACAGAGTGGCAGCAAGTGTGCCCTACTCCAGGAGGCACCTTGAAGGCAGACATGGTCCATTTGGTTCAGCCTTTTGTTAGGTGCATGAGACATGTTCAAAATGCACAGGATCACTAAGGATTGATCAAGGGATAAGGTTGATTGGTCCTCAAGATAGGTCAAGAAGTTTGTGGCACTATATAAAGGGTCACCTAGTTTCAATCTCTATAAGTGTGAGGAATAACTTGTGATTGAAAGTGAGATCAATTGTAAAGAGTGCAAAGACACAAAACAAGAGAGACTCATTTGTAAGACTGGTTGTTTAGAAGAGAGACTAGAATAGAAAGGGGATTCAATGGCTTGTAAGGGGAATTTTCTTGGGAAAAATTCCAGGGTTAGTTCTTATCACTTTATGTTTCTTCTTCTTTTTTGTTCCTTCAAGAACTTGTGGATTCTTGAAGAGGTGTTGCTGGATTGTAAAGAACCATTGATTTAGTGTAGAGAGATCAGAGAAACTCACGGGGACGTAGGCTATTGCCGAACCTCAATAACAATTGCTGTATCCTTTCCTTTCTTTGATTTTTGTTTATGTTTTTGATTCATCATTACAAGTCATTCTAGACTTGGGTGTTTGGAATATCACCACCTGGGCATCTCCAAGGTGATTTCCAACAGTGGCATCAGAGCTTTGGATAATGGCATCAGAGCCGGAGGAGCTTTGGACAGCGGGTATCGAAGCTGGAACAGAAGGTGGCGGAGTCAAGACTCCAAGAATCAAAGATCAACTTCTTGGGTGATTCAAGAATGGTATTGAGATCAATCTTCGATAATGTTCTTGAGGTTTAGAAGAAGTTGGAAAGTAATTTTGGGTGCTGCATAAATCTGGGATTTTCTCCGCAAGATGGCTTCAAATTTCATTGTTGAGAAGTTTGATGGAAAGGGAGACTTTACCCTTTGGAAGCGGAAGATCAAGGCTGTTCTTATGCAACAGAAGGTGGACTTAGCTATTGGAGAAGATAACACTTTTCCAGCAAGTATCATGGAAGACCAGTGGATTGAGATGAAGAAGATGGCGTACAACACCATTTTCTTGCACATGTCAGATAGTGTCACAAGGGAGTGCGGAGACTTGAAAGAACCAGCTGTCATATGGAAGAAACTAGATGAGTTGTTTCTTACCAAGACTCTCCCTAATAAGATTTATCTTCTTAAAAGAATCTTTGTCTTTAAAATGGATCCTAGTAAAGAGTTGCAAGATAATCTTGCTGTGTTTAATAAGCTAGTTCAAGATTTGAATAGCTGTAGCATTACATTCCCGGATGAACAATTGGTTGTTATTTTGTTGAATTCTTTTCCTGCTTGTTTTGATAATTTGATTAATGCTATTGAGTATAGAATAGATACTTTAACCAAGGAGAATGTGATCAATGCCATAAGGGCTCATAATTTCAAAGCCAAGATGAGGGAAGCATCAAGTGGAGAAGGGCTGTTCATTAGAGGAAGGCCAACAACTCGAAATGATAGTAGCATTCATGGCAACTACAGGGAGAAATCAAGAGTTAGAGGGCAGAGCCATGGGAGATCTCATTCCCAAACAAGATTTGGAGGAAAAAGGTGCTTTTACTGCAACAAGGAGGGACATTTCAGAAAAGATTACAAGAAGAAGATGTGGGATGAGAGAGGAAGAAGCCAGACCAACAATGGAGAGGCTTCGGTTGCCAAAGGAGAACAGCAAGATGATGTTCTTATTGTGTGCTCGAATGTGAGCACGAGGCAAGGCAGGGAGAAATGGATTCTGGATTTCAGGTGCACTTATCACATGTGCCCTCACAAGGATTGGTTCAAGAATTTCCAGGAAACCAATGATGGAAAAGTTTTCTTGGGGAATGACACTTCTTGCCAAGTGAGGGGGATAGGAGACATCCAGTTGAGGATGTTTGATGGAGTCAAAAGGCTGCTACGGAATGTGAGGTATCTTCCAGATTTGAAGAGGAATTTGATCTTATTAGGGCAGATGGATTCCATGGGGTATTCATACAAAGTAGAGGGAGAAAAGATCAAGGTGACCAAGGGATCCTTGATAGTGATCAAAGCAACAAGAAAAGATGGACTCTATGAGATGATCAGAGAGACAAAAATCAATGATCAAGCAGCAAGCTTGATGGCTGAGATGGATAAGGCAGCCATTTGGCACACTCGCTTGGGACATATGAGCGAAAAGGGCTTGCAAGTTCTTAGCAAGGATGGTCTACTTGGAGGAGACAAAGTAAAGAAATTAGATTTCTGTGAGTGTTGCGTTCTTGGGAAACAACACCATAGTGCACAAGTCTAAGGGCATTCTTGACTATATTCGTTTGGAACTTTGGGGACTAGCAAGAACACTAACACATGGAGGTAACTTTTACTTTCTGTCTTTAATTGATGATTATTCAAGAAATGTTTGGGTTTATTTACTTAAAAATAAATCAGATGCTTTGAATAAATTTGTGGTATGGAAAAAGTTGCTGGAGTCTCAAACAGGTAGGGTAGTTAAGGGTTTAAAAACCAATAATGGCTTAGAATTTTGTAATAAGGATTTTGATAAATTCTGTGAGTTAAATGGCATTCTAAGACATAGAACGATTGTAAAAACACCTCAGCAAAATGGAATTGTTGAGAGGATGAATAGAACCCTTATGGAAAAGGTTAGGTGCATGTTAATTGGGTCCGGTTTACCAAAATATTTTTGGGGGGAAGTTGTGTCTACTATTGCATACTTGGTAAATAGATCACCCTCTAGAGCTTTAGAGCTTAAGACTCCCATGAAGATGTGGAGTGGGAAATCTCCTGAGTTGAGCAACCTTAGGACTTTTGGGTGTGCTGCATTTGCACATCAAAAGGATGATAAATTTAACCCAAGGTCTAGAAAATTTGTATTTCTAGGGTATGGTGATGGGGTTAAGGGGTATAGGTTGTGGTCCTTAGAACTAAAAAGAATGAAACTCATAATAAGTAGGGATGTTATTTTTAATGAATTGTTATTTCCCTATTTGGAGAAAACTAACCCTGCAGGGGCTAGTGAGCAAACCAGTCAAGAATTTGTAGAGCATCGCATCAAGGAGAATTTAGTTCAGGTAGAGCAAGAAAGGCAAAAGGGTTCGGACTAGGTAGAGCCCATTAAAGAAGGCCATGCTTAGGATACTCAAGAGGAGGCTGAACTTGAAGAGGTTGATGCAGCAAGTTAGAATGACTACCAGCTCACAAGGGACAGGGAAAGAAGGCTGGTTAGACCGCCTTTGAGATATGGGTTTGAGGATGCTAATGTAGCAACTCCTTGGACAGAATGAGGAATTATTGAACCAAAAACTTACATGGATGCCATGGAATGTAAGGATTTGTCAAAGTGGTAGCTAGCTATAGAGGAAGAAATGGATTCTTTGAGGAAGAACAACTCTTGGGAATTGGTGCCCAAACCAGAAAAATAGAGAGTTGTGGATTATAGATGGATCTACAAGATCAAAGAAGGGAATACTTCAGGGGATGAAGTCCGGTATAAAACTACACTGGTGGCGAAAGAGTTCACACAAAGAGAAGGCATAGATTTCACCGAAATATTCTCACTGGTTGTGAAGTACAAGACGATACGGATAGTATTGGCAATGGTGGTCCAATTCAATTGGGAAATCGAGAAAACGGATATGAAGACAGTGTTCTTACATGGAGGGCTTGATGAGACCATCTACATGAGGCAACCCGAAGGCTATGAGGAAAGAAGGCAGGGAGAATTGGTGTGCAAATTGAAGAAATGTCTCTATAGGCTGAAGCAATCACCTCGGCAATGGAATAAGAGGTTTGATTCCTTTGTAACAAGCTTGGGTTTCATGAGGAGCTACTATGATTCATGCTTGTATTGCAAGGGGCACGAGGTGGAGGAAATGGTGATCATCCTCATCTACATTGATGATATGTTGCTGGTTGAGAGCAACATGGAGAGGATAAAAGAATTGAAATCACAATTCAGTGAGGAGTTTGAGATGAAGGATCTTTGCCATACGCAGAAGATCCTTGGGATGAATATAATCTGGGAAAGGGAGAGAAACAAATTGAAGATCTCTCAAACTTCCTACATAAAGAAGATGATATCTAAGTTCTCTATGGAAGATAGCAAACCAGTGAATGTTCCCCTTGCTGGTTATTTCAAGTTCTCCAGTGATCAATGTCCGAGATCAGAGGCAGAGAAGAAAGAAATGGAAAAGGTCCCTTACTCTAGTGCGGTTGGTTCAGTTATGTTCACCATGGTAAGCACTAGACCTGATATTGCTCATGCAATAAGTGTTCTTAGCATGTTTATGAGTAATCCCAGAAATGAGCATTGGCTTGGGATGAAGTGGTTGCTGAGGTGCTTGAAGGGAAGCCTAGAAGTAGGGCTGATTTATGAGAAGAGGGGTAAGTCCATTTGTCTTGATGGTTATGTGAATTCGGACCATGGAGCAGACCGGGATAAAAGAAGATCGATTACCTCCTACTTCTTCAACTTAAACGGATGTTGTATAAGTTGGAAGGCTTAGTTGCAGCCTGTGGTAGCACTCTTAACAATCGAGACTGAGTACATAGCGGCAACGGAAGCCATTAAGGAGGCTATGTGGTGTAAAGGGTTATTGGAAGAGTTGAAGGTCCTGAAAGAGCAGGTGGTGGTATATTCGGATAGTCAAAGTGCGTTGCACTTGTGTAAGAATCCGGTGTTCCATGAGAGGACAAAGCACATGGATGTTCGGAATCATTTCATTAGGGAAAATGTTACGGAATGATGCATTCATGTGGACAAGGTATCCACGGAGGAAAATCCTGCAGATTTAGGCACCAAGGTTCTACCTCTAAGTAAGTTCAATCATTGC
This sequence comes from Bretschneidera sinensis, assembly GCA_023935145.1. NCBI lineage: Eukaryota > Viridiplantae > Streptophyta > Magnoliopsida > Brassicales > Akaniaceae > Bretschneidera > Bretschneidera sinensis. The sequence continues at coordinate 54,258,043 of CM043699.1, forward strand.
CTTGGACTACTTAGGATTGGAGTTGGTTGATATGGTGACTAAAGATGAGTTTGGATCTTGAGTTCTCTGCACAATGGGTTCTGGTTTAAACACTTAGACAAAGGTAGAGATTTTTGGTGTTTGTCCAAGGTTTAAACAAGGTTGGAAGAGGTTCAGCATTTGTCCTTGAAGCCTCAGCACACTAGGTGTGTGCCTCAGCTCACTAGGTGTGTGCCTTAGCACACAGTAGGAAAATGGTCCAGCATTAGGTCAAGCTACGGCCCAGCCTTGTCTAGGCCATGGCGCACAGTAAGGAGGAGTGCAAGGAAGAGAGGTAGGCTGCAACGCACAGAGTGGTAGCAAGTGTGCCCTACTCCAGGCAGCAGCACACCCTGTTCCAGGCCGCACCTTGAAGGCACATATGGTCCATTTGGTTCAGTCTTTTTTTAGGTGCATGAGACATGTTCAAAATGCACAGGATCACTAAGGATTGATCAAGGGCTAAGGTTGATTGGTCCTCAAGATCTAAGGGTGGATATTGATCCTCAAGATAGGTCAAGCATTTGGTGCACTATATAAAGGGTCACCTAGCTTCAATCTCTATAAGTGTGAGGAATAACTTGAGATTGAAAGTGAGATCAATTGTAAAGAGTGCAAAGACACAAAACAAGAGAGATTCATTTGTAAGGCTGGTTATTTAGAAGAGAGAGTAGAATAGCAAGGGGATTCAAGGGCTTGTAAGGGGAATTTTCTGGGAAAAATTCCAGAGTTAGTTCTTATCACTTTCTGTTTCTTATTTTTCTTTGTTCCTTCAAGAACTTGTGGATTCTTGAAGAGGTGTTGCTGGATTGTAAAGAACCACTGATTTAGTGCAGAGAGTTCAGAGGAACTCACGGGGACGTAGGCTATTGCCGAACCTCGATAACAATTGCTGTGTCCTTTCCTTTCTTTGATTTCTGTTTCTGTTTTCAATTCATCTTTACAAGTCATTTAAGACTTGGGTATTTGGAAGATCACCACATCGGCATCTCCAAGGTGATTTCCAATAGAAAAGAATTTTAAAACCAAAGTTTTTCAAATTTTGTGATGAAAATGGAATTAATCAAAAAATTTCAGCCTCCTCAACAAAATGGTGTTGTTGAGAGGAAAAATAGAGTTCTAGAAGAATTTTCTAGAACCATGCTTTGCGAAAATAGTTTACCAAAATATTTTTGGGCAGAAGTCGTAAATACTTCTTGTTATGTTTTAAATAGAATATTAATTAGGCTTATGCTTGATAAAACTCCATATGAACAATGAAAAGGTAGAAAACCTAATATCTCTTATTTTCGTGCTTTCGGTTGTAAGTGTTTCATCCTAAATAATAGTAAAACTAATTTTGGTAAATTTGACTCAAAGACCAATGAAGGGTTTTTCTTAGGATATTTAACCTCTAGTAAAGCTTATATAGTTTTTAACAAAACAACTCTAGTGGTTGAAGAATCCATATATATTGCATTTGATGAATCTAACCCAATTAGTAGTAGAATAATATCTTTTGACGATGATGCAAATTTTATTCCAAGAGTGAATGCATCTACTCCCATTGTTGACCCTAAGGAAAATCAACCTCAAATAAATCAAGCAGTAGATGCTCCCAATCTTGATCAACCTTCTACGAGTCAACAAGGAGACGAACTTCCCAAATATTGGACATATGTGAATTATCATCCAATCGATCAAGTTATTGGTGATCCTTCACAAGGGGTAAGAACACGATCTTCTATGAGAAATATTTGCAATTAAATAGCATATTTATCTTAAGTAGAACCTAAGGCTTTTGTAAAAGCCAAAAAAAGATGTTGATTGGATAAATATTATGCTAGAAGAGTTAAATCAATTTGAAAGAAATAAAGTGTGGACTCTAGTTGACCAAAGAATCATACTATCATAGGAATTAAATGGGTATATAGAAGCAACATGGATGAAAATGGAATTGTAACTAGGAACAAGGCTAAACTAGTTTCTAAGGGTTACAATCAAGAAAAAAGAATAGACTTTGATGAGACATATGCTCCCGTAGCTAGATTAGAAGTTATTCGTATGTTATTAGCGTTTGCATGCTTTAATAAGTTTAAGCTATTTCTAATGGATATGAAGTTCCTTTTTAAATGGTTTTATAGAAGAGGTTTATGTTAAAAAAAAAACTTCTTAGTTTTGAAGATCTTAACCTTCCAAACCATGTTTATAAGCTTTCTAAAGCTCTTTATAGGTTGAAGCAATCTCCAAGAGCATAGTATGAAAAGTTAAGTTATTTTTTACTTGAAAATGGTTTTACAAAAGGAAAAATAAATACAACTTTTAAACAAGATGCACTCCTAGTCCAAATATATGTTGATGATATTATATTTGGTGCCTCTGATGAATCCATGTGTCAAGATTTTGCTAAGTGTATACAAGGTGAATTTGAGATTAATATGATGGGAGAGCTTACATACTTCCTCAAACTTGAAATCAAACAATTGAAAGGAGGCATCTTCATCAATCAATCCAAATACAACAAGGACCTATTGAAGAGGTTTGGGATGGAGAACTCAAAATCTATTGGAACTCCCATGAGCACCTCTAAAAAACTTGACTTGGATGAGGGAGGTAAGTGTGTAGATACTAAAACTTATAGAAGCATGATAAGAGCTTTACTATATCTAACTATAAGTAGACTTGATATAATGTTTAATGTATATATGTGTGCTAGATTCCAAGCTAATCCTAAGGAATCTCATATTATTGTTGTGAAAATAATTTTAAGATATTTGCAAGGTACTCAAAATCTAGGCTTATTGTATTCTAGAAAATCAACTTTTGAGCTTGTTGGGTACTCGGATGCTAATTTTGCGGGTTGTAAGTTAGATAGAAAAAGCACTAGTGGAACATCCCAATTTCTAGGTGCTATGTTAACTTTTTGGTTTTTAAAGAAACAAAATTTAGTTACACTATCAACCGTCGAAGCGGAATATATAGCCGCCGGTAGTTGTTGTGCACAAGTTTTATGGATGAAACAACGACTAGAAGATTATGGCATATGTTTTCAAAATATTCCAAATCATTATGATAGCACTAGTGCTATCAACTTGAAAAAAAACCCAATTCATCATTCTAGAACCAAACATATTGAGATAAGACATCATTTTATAAGAGATCATGCTCAAAAGGGTGATATTAGGTTAAAATTCATTCCTTCTGAAAATCAAATTGCTGATATTCTTACTAAGTTCTTAAACGAAGATAGCTTTTGCAAAATAAAACTGTTAATGGGTTTGACAAACTATGAACATATGTGTGCTTGATTGCAGCTACATTCATTAGGTGCACACTTTCCATTGAGTGAATGAATATTAACTCTCATTTAATATTTCTCTCACTCAAAAATGGCATAAATAAATCATTTCTTGCTAAATTCAAATTTAGAGCTCAAAATTTAAATTTTTGTTGATCTAGTTGACTAGTTGGGTCAAGCCAGTCGTTGGTAACCTATGTCCATTTCCCCAATCGACTAGTTGGATGACCCAGTCGACTGGTTAAAAGGTTAAAAAAATAAATTCCATTTTGGACCCAATTAACTACTTGGGTCAAGCCAGTCGACTGGTAACCTACTGACCATTTACCCAGTCAACTAGTACCTGGACCCAGTCGACTGGTATCTCGATAACGAACCCTAAATCCCTAATTTTTAATGAACCAGTCGAATGGTACCTGGACCCAATCTACTGGTATCACGATTTTATATAATATATTTTTAGATTTTCAGCCATTTCAAGCCTAAACTCAAGAACCCTAACCCTCTATCTCCACTCTCTCTAGAAATCTATTGATTACAGTCAAAATTTTATCAAAATCATTCAAATCATTACATACCCATCCTTCAAATCATTTGATTCTCGGGTTTTCAAGGGTAAATTTTCACCTTTTCACATACCCTTTTTCTTTCACTTCTCTAAACCATGTTTTAGGCAAGAATATCTTAATGAATTTGTATCAAGAAAACTGTACCAGGACCAAACGTGCCAAAAAGTTCAAAAACACATAAATCTTCGGCTTTGAACTCTAAAGAAAAATGGGTTACTGGTTCTTCAAGCAAACAAGCACGAACCGAGTTGGATGTTTCATTTTTTTGGAGTCTTGCGGTCAAAGATAGGTATAACACTGTCATTCATCATAAAAAAATTATGACTAGTAGATACGTGGACTTTGATTCTATTAGGCATGCTAATTTTGATATATTACCTACTTTTGAGGTTGTTGGACTGAGACCCCTAGTCAGTATCCGTAGAAAATACTATCCCAGACTAATTCACCAATTCTATGCCAATCTAGTACAGCCTACTCCATTAGCCATTATTTTCAAAACTAGAGGTATGGGTATTGAGTTTGAAGTTAATACTGATTTACTGGTTAGCATTTTGAAAATCTCTGTCGCCGAGATCACTTGGAGTCTTGATGGTTGGCCAGACAACTTTGATTGTGAATAAGCATGTCAAGTAGTTAGGGGAGGTCATAATTATGTTTTCAAGACTGCTGCTTTCCATCAGTGTAATACCATACCCTTAGACTCTAAGTTGTTTAATTTGATAGTCAGTTGGACCATTCACCTAAGACTTGGCAATCAAGGTTACATGTCTAAGATGGACATTGTATTGATTTAATGCCTCAAGATTGGAAACCCATTCAACATTTATCCATTGATTCTAGCTAACATGATCAATGGAGAAGCCCATGACTCTGGTTACCTCCCATATAGTATTCTCATTACCCTGATCCTTCACCATTCAAGGTTCCCCTTTCCTGCCTCAGAAGCACAAGACATTGGTCCCAATGATATTATCAATGTCTCAGCCTTGCAAAAAATGGGGTGCACCATACGAAATGGCATGGTCCTCTCCAAAGAAGGAAAAAATATATGCATTGGTGATGAGGACAATGATGAAGAAGAAGAAGTCCCCGATGATAAAGCTCATCCTACTGAGATGGACACTAAAGAACTAGGAGCTTGTCAACAGAATCTTGGACATGGTAGCTCAGCAATTGTTCGAAGTGGTAATGAAGATCTCCTTCAGGCCATAGCGAATCTTCAAGTATCCATGCAGTCTGGCTTCCAAATCTTGAACTCTTCCATTAACTCGAGCTTCCAGTTTGTATGGACAGACCTGGATCTGAGGATCTGATGAGTCATGACATTAGTACTTTACGCGATGACTTTTAGTTACTTTGAAAGCACTAAAAAGGTTCTTTGGCTGAGATACGAGATATTCTCTGTGACACCCTTGATTCTCCAGCTCCTTGAGTCCTTCAGCTTGTGTCATCCATCTATTGTTAGCTCTATAGACTCTTTGCAAGGACATTTTTTTTTTAATTTTTCAAGCATTCATGGTTTATGTACTTGCTTGAACTATTATAGGACAGTTTTCTTTAGCTCTATTATGTATATACCTCTATATACAAGTTTGTTTTTCCCTTCTCTAAATCATCCTATGTTTTTTCTTTTCTATTTGGTTAATGGTTGGATGTTTTGAATACTTATAGGTCGTTTTTAAGCCTTACATGTTTCAACATCTGTGTAAAACTTCTAATTCTTCCTAAGAGATCTTAACATCATCAATTTAAACTCAGCTTTTGCATACAGGTTTATTTTGCCTCATATTTCTGTCTATAGAATTTGACTTGCTTATTTTCTGGTTTTTCCCTCCCTTTTCTGCTGTTGTTAAAGCAAGGGAGAAAAAGAGAAAAATATGTGTAAATGATATAATGCATAGTTTTAGGGGGTAGCATTGCTCCGAATGTGTTAAAACTGCTTAAGATAGTATTTCATTTACTATTATTGCTTGGTTGGGTTGCCCTTGAAGAATTGCACGTTGGCTTTTATCACAAAAACATAGGAAACTCTCTCTATTTTTCCTTAAAAGCCCAACACTTAGATTTTAAAACTGTTTTTCTCATTATGGATTTGTCATCATCAAAAAGGGGGAGATTATTGACCCTTATTTGATTTTAATTATAACATGAAACTATTTAAATTGTACTAACAGTTTTATCTAAGTGTTTAAGTTGCAAAAGCATTCAATACAGAAACAAGACGCAAAATACAACACGTACAGTTACCAAAAGAAGACAAAAGATCTAGATTTGGTTCTAAGGTAATTGATTCAAGTTGTAAATCTTTGCTTTCAATTACTTAACTTAATTATGACACATTTTGATTAGAAAATGCTTTGAAAAAAATAAATCCAAAAAATGTTTTTAAGTTAAAAACTACTTTTAAAAACATGAAAATTGTGTTTTGGGTTAACCCAATTGACTAAGTCTTTGAACCATTCAACTGGTAAAAGGGTCAGTAGCTTTGAATCTTTGACCTAGTCGACTGGTTAAAGGACCTAGTCAATTGGTACTAGGATCCAATCAACTGGTACCTGTCTAATGCCCAAAAATTGGATTATTTCACATGATGGTACAACGATCCAATCGATTGGTAATTCAAAAATATGATCATTTGAGACACGGGACTTGAGCATATAATGCTCCAAACCTACCAAATATGTGTCTAATGGCTATATAAGGCCAAGTCTATAAAAATCCTCATGAATAGGCATTTAAATAACAAGAAAGAACACTCAATTTCTCATATAGCTCATTAATACTCTCAAAAAGCTTTGAAAAGTTCATTGTGAGCCATTCTTTAAGCTTTGTTCTTGAAAGAGAGATAACCTTCATATTGTAAGGTATTTATTGCTATCTCTCTAATTTTCCTTTATATTCAATATCAAGCATTGTAAAGAGAAAGAGTTGGTATAACTCTTAGAGTGTTTAGGTATTAAACACTTTAACTTCCTTATAGAAGAGATATTTGTAAGGTTTAGGCAACACCTATAAAGTTGTTTGACTTTTTTAGTGGATTGCTTGAAGGAGATTCCTTGAAGGGAGTGGATATAGGGTCGAAGTGATTCAGATATTATCGAATCACTATAAATAGAGTTTGCATATTCTCTTCCTTTACTCCTTTAATTTCAAGCAATTTCTTTATTATGTGCTTTACTTGATTAAGTTGTTAAAACTTGTTTGTTAATTGCAAAAAGTTTATAAAACCGAATTCAACCCCTCTTAGGTTTGTACCTCGGTCTACAGTCTCTATCTCGGATATTCATTAGGACATTAGCCTTAGAGGCATTAAAGGGTGTGTAGCAGTTGAACATCCAAGGGGTATTTTTCAGTTTTATCCTTACGAGGCTTTTTGAGTCATTCTTTGGTTCAGAATTTTCTCCCTTTCTCTTTTCTTTATCCTCTTCTCATTTCCTTCAAAACACTTTATCTTCCTCTATGAGTATGTACTCCTCGGCTCGGGCGAAGATTTAATTCATATCTTTAGTTGGGCGCCTGGTGAGCTTGTCGCTGAAAGTAAATGACTTGAGCCCATTCTTGAATGCGATATTCTGGATCTTCGGGTGAAGGTTAGGGATTTCCCATGTGATTATATTGAAGCGAGAAATATACATGCGAAGCTTCTCGCCTCTTTACTAGATAACATTGAAAAGAATTTTGAACGTCTTCCCCAGTTCTTTGCTACTGAAGAAATGCGTGGCAAAGATATGGCTGAGTTCCTTGAAGGGCTGATGCTTCCGAGATTCTAGTGGGAGTACCAAGTTCTGGCAACATTTTTCATTGTTAGTGGGAATGCCCTACACATAACTGCACCTAGATGGCAATGTAGAAGCATCATGGTCTTGTAGAGCTAAAGGTGATCTATGGGGTTGGTGGTGCCATTATAGACTTTGATGACGGACATTCTAAAGTATCGAAGGAGCGAGGAATCCAGGATATCTTAGGTTAAAAGAGGATTTTGGGAGTCAAACTCGTCTAGGACGTTAGTCCTCTAGTACTTGAAGGCTTTGCCTATCTTCTTGTCCATCTCTTCCAACTTTTTGACTAAGCTAGTATGACTTTTAGATATAGAGTAGCCTTAGGACTTAGGCCCGTGGTTGGAAGAAGACCCTATAGTGGACTTACAATCCAACATATGAGCATGATGGTTGGATTTTTAGTGCCTCATTGACTGAGAGCTTTGTTGTAATGCTTTAGTCTAAGAAGAAGGGGTCTACCCATCAAATCAAGTGGCTAGGTTAGCCACCAGCTGAGTAAGTTCCATGAACAGTCCTTGTGTGACTAGGGCATCTGGGTTTGCCTGGCCTTGACGAACCTAGTGGTTCGATTAAGATTGTTGATCCTACCACGACCACTCGCCAGATGGCTATATGGGACTTTGGTCGGTTACAGCATGTTCAAGGATGTTTGGGAGTTCAAGACTAATTCATAGGCCATTATTGGTTGAATTCCAAGTGGCAGAAGTATTCCCAGAACTGGTAGCGACAACAATGGCAGTGGTGGCGGCTGTGGCCGTAGTGCCTTTAGAAGAGGTATTGGGTGGCATCGTAAACAGATTAGTTCTTGTTCTATCTTCCCATATACAGCGCCAATCTATTGATGCCAAAAATCTTCCTGGAAGCCGAAGTGGTACCTACACAAGTAAAGAAAAAAGAAACCCTAAGAAGTCATCGGAGAACCAGATGGGTTGTGCTTTCAGGGGGACTCTCTAATGTCTAAGTCAGTAAACTGAAGGCATAAAAAAGTAGATGGAAAGAGAGCTAGAGTATTTAAAAGTGAATTGAGTGTGTTCCTATGATAATGAGAGCCCTATTTATATAGTGTTTAGAGGTAGATTTTGTTTTGGAAAGTAATTAATGTTGAATGTTATAGTGGAATTATGACTTCCATAGGCTGGAGTATTCTGATAAAATTAGGGTTTCCATAGGCTGGAATGTCCTAATAGGATTCAGATTTTGGTATGAGATTTCCATTTTTCCCTTTTCCATGTGTAGCCATTCAGCTAGTCGCTCTATCTTGTTTATGAAATTACCTTTACTCCCTTGGAAGGTTCCATATATCATTTTGTTACTGGTTAGAGAATTTTTCCCTATATCACTCAATATATGAGGAGTTTTGTGTTTTAATCCACCAAAAGTCTTCCAATAAAATTTTCTTTCCTCTGCATATGGACCATCATGCTAAACTCACCATTGAATTATTTGGGATCACCATGACCTTCTTGAGGGGCATGTTGGTATTTTGTCCAAGGTTTAAACAAGAAAGTGGAAGAATAAATTCAGCAAGGAGTGCACACCAACGTGCGCTGTGACCCAAGCTTGTCCAGGCTGCGGTGCCCAGCGAGGAGGAGTGCTAAAGGAAGGGATAAGCCGCGGCGCTACCTCCCCCAGGCTGCGGCGCGCAGAGGGGTAGCAAGTGTGCCCTGCTCCAGGCTACAGCGTGCCCTGTTCTAGACCGCGGAGCCAGGCACACTGATGCACACATCCTTCAGCCTCTTGAATGGTTTGTGAGACATGCTCAAAACACATAGGATCACTAAGGATTGATCAAAGGCCATGGTTGATTGGTCATCAAGATCTAAGGGTGGAGAATGACACTCAAGATTTGACAAGAAGTTGGTGCACTGCATAAAGGGTCACCTAGCTTCATTGTAACATAAGAAAAACTTTTGATTAAAAGTGAGATCAATTGTAAGAGTGCAAAGACACAAAACTCAAGAGAGATTTTGTAGAGAGGCTAGTTGTTTAGAAAGAGAGAGAGTAGAATAGAAAGGGATTTAAGGGCTTGTAAAGGGAATTTTCTTGGGAAAATTCAAGGGTTAGTTCTTATCACTTTCTTCTTTTTCTTCTTCTTCTTCTTTTGTTCTTTAAGAACTTGTGAGTTCTTGGAAGGGTGTTGCTGATTGTAAAGAACTCCATTGATAAGATAGTGCAGAGAGCTCGGAGGAGCTCACGGGGACGTAGGCATATTGCTGAACCTCGTCAACAAATTGCTTGTGTTCTTTTCTTTCTTGCTTTGATTGGTTACTGTCTCTTTTCTTTATACAAGTCACTCTAGACTTGGGTGTTTGAAAGATCACCTCATCGGCATCATCTAAGATGGTTTCCCAATAGTGGTATCAGAGCTTTCACAGTTGGGTATCGGAGCAAGAACAGAAGGTGACGGAGTCAAGACTCCAAGAATTCAAAGAACAAGCTTCTTGGGTGATTCAAGAACAGAGTAAAGATTAAGATCAGATCGTGTTCTTGAGGTTAATTCAAGAACGGCGTTGAGATTAATCTTCGATCGTGTTCTTAAGGTTCAGAAGAAGTTGGAAAGCATTTATGGGTGCTGTACAAATCTGGGATCATCTCCGCATCAAATTACGTTGTTGAGAAGTTTGATGGAAAGGGAGATTTTTCCCTATGGAAGCGGAAGATCAAGGCTGTTCTTATGCAACAGAAGGTGGACTTGGTTATTGGAGAAGATGATGCTTTTCTAGCAAGTACCACGGAGGACCAGCGGATTGAGATAAAGAAGATGGCATACAACACCATCTTCTTACATATTCGGATAGTGTCACAAGGGAGTGCGGAGACTCGAAAGATCCTGCTGTCATATGGAAGAAACTAGATGAGTTGTTTCTTACCAAAACTCTCTCTAACAAGATTTATCTTCTTAAAAGAATCTTTGCTTTTAAAATGGATCCTAATAAAGAGTTGCAAGATAATCTTGATGTCTTTAATAAACTAGTTCAAGATTTGGCTAGTTATAGTATTAAATTCCCGGCTGAACAATTGGCTGTTATGTTATTAAATTCTCTTCCTGATTGTTTTGATAGTTTAATTAATACAATTGAATATAGAAGAGATACACTAACCAAAGAAATTGTGGTCAATTCTATAAGGGCTCATGATTTCAAAGCCAAGAGTAGGGAGGCATCAAGTGGGGAAGGGCATATTCGTAAGAGGAAGGCCAACAACTCGGATTGGCAGTAGCATTCACGGCAACTACCGGGAGAAATCAAGAGGTAGAGGGCAGAGTCACGGGAGATCGCATTCCAAACCAAAGTTTGGAGGAAGGCGATGCTTCTACTGCAACAAGGAGGGTCACTTCAAGAAAAATTGCAAGAAAAGGTTGTGGGATGAGAGAGGGAGAAGCCATACCAACAATGGAGAGGCTTCAGTTGCTAAAGGAGAACAGCAAGATGATGTTTTTGTTGTGTGCTCAAATGTGAGCAGGAGTCAAGACAACGAGAAATGGATTTTGGATTCTGGGTGCACTTATCACATGTGCCCTCACAAGGAATGGTTCAAGAATTTCAAGGAGATCAATGATGGAAGGGTTTTCTTGGGGAATGACAATTCTTGCCAAGTGAGGGGGATAGGAGACATCCAGTTGAGGATGTTTGATGGAGTCACAAGGCTGCTGCGAAATGTAAGGTATCTCCCGGATTTGAGGATGAATTTGATCTCATTGGGGCAGCTGGATTCCATGGGGTATACATACAAAGCTGAGGGAGGAAAGATCAAGGTAACCAAGGGTTCTTTGATAGTAATCAAAGTAGCAATCAAATATGGACTTTATGAGATGATCGATGAGATAGAAATCAAGGATAAAGCAGCATGCTTGATGGCTTAGATGGATGAGGCAGCACTTTGGCACAATCGCTTGGGATATATGAGTGAAAAAGAGCTGCAAGTTCTCAGCAAGGATGGTCTACTTCGTGGTGACAAAGTAGAGAAACTGGATTTCTGTGAGAGTTGCATTCTTGGGAAGCAACATCGGGTCAGCTTCAACACCGGAATGCACAAGTCTAAAGGGTTTCTTGACTACATCCATGCAGATCTTTGGGGACCAGCAAAGACACCAACACAAGGAGGTAATCGTTACTTTTTTACTTTAATTGATGATTATTCAAGAACGGTTTGGGTTTATTTGCTTAAAAATAAATCGGATGCTTTGGATAAATTTGTAGTGTGGAAAAAGTTGCTGGAGACTCAAACAGGCAGGGTAGTTAAGGTGTTAAGAACCGATAATGGCTTAGAATTTTTTAATAAGGATTCTGATAAATTTTGTGAATTAAATGGCATTCTAAGACATAGAATGATTGTGAAAACCCCTTAGCAAAATGGAGTATCTGAGAGGTCAGGTCTAGTGCTTACCATCACGAACATGATTGAACCAACCGCACTAGAGTAGGGGACCTTTTCCATTTCCTTCTTCTCCTCATTCGATCTTGGACATTGATCACTGGAGAACTTGAAATGACCAGCATGGGGAACCTTTATTGGTTTGCTATCTTCTATAGAGAACTTAGATATCATCTTCTCTATATAGGAAGTTTGAGAGATCTTTAATCTGTTTCTCTCCCTTTCCCGGATGATACACATCCCAAGGATCTTCTGTGCATGGTCAAGATCCTTCATCTTAAACTCCTCACTGAGTTGAGCTTACAATTTTCTTATCATTTCCATGCTTCTCCCAACCAGCAACATATCATCAACATAGATCAGGATGATCACCACTTCCTCTACCTTGTGCCCCTTGTAATACAAACACGAATCATAGTAGCTCCTCATGAAACCCAGGCTGGTTACAAAGGAATCGAACCTCTTATTCCATTGCCGAGGTGATTGCTTTAGGCCATATAGAGATTTTTTCAGTTGGCACACCAAATCTCCCTGCCTTCCTTCCTCATAGCCTTTGGGTTGCCTCATGTAAATGGTCTCATCAAGCTCTCCATGTAAGAACGCTGTCTTTACATCCATTTGCTCGATTTCCCAATTGAATTGGACCACCAATGCTAACACTATCCTGATCGTCTTGTACTTCACAACCGGTGAGAATATTTTGGTGAAATCTATGCCTTCCTTTTGTGTGAACTCCTTCGCTACCAGCCTAGCTTTATACCGGACTTCATCTACGGTCTACAGAACCTTAAACCTAAAGCTCTGATACCAAAATTGTAACGACCCATCCCGAGCAGGCTCACTCAAGACGGTGTCAATTACCTTTCAGAATCGAGCACCTGGGCACACAAAAATATACTACAACAAAACAACATTATATATATAGTTAAGATCATATAGAGGTTACAATTATAAGGTTGTATCTTTATAAGGTGTCTAAAGAGACATAGCCAACCGGTTATAACTTCACACCTAATATACAATATAACACTTTAAAAAAAGGCTTAACCGAGGATGCGACGCTGGTGGACCCACCTAAAACTTCATTGAACTTCAAAGTTTCACCACTTAAAATCCAAAATCACCTAGAAGCTTACCTAAAAGCTCAAAAAGAGGAAGGAGGGTGAGCTATAAAGCTCAACGAGTTCTTACACTACACAAAGTAATCACTTGTTAGAAAAAGTTGAGAACTTATTATTGTTTCTTTTTCCTTTCTACTTTATTTGTTTGTATGTATAGTCATTTAGCACTTTGCAAAACAACAATCTTAGTAATCATAATATGGTTCTATAAAACCCACAAACAACCTGCATTCGCCATTCCATAGTCAACCAAAATATCACAATTTATCTATACAACCAAACATTTCACATGCCCCTTTACAGGCCAAGTAATTCAAATTCATGTATGGTATGCCAATGCAGCATGATGCAATGCAATGTATCATCTCATAATCCCTCGGGGATGTCTCCCCACATACCGATACGTTTCACAAATAATAAATTTTTGGAACCCTCCTTGATCCAGGCCAGGTCCAATAATCCAAATATATTCGGTACCCTTACAACCCATGTGGGAAGGGACCTATCGTCCTCACAAATCACTTCCCCCCTCAATAACATATCGTAAATTTCAATGCATGAAATGAAATGAAATCAAGTGATGAATATCATCAAATTCTCAACAATCCATACAATCACACAACATTCAATACAAAGGTTTTGAAATCAATATCTCATCATTAATATATAATTAACTTATCTTACCACATAGTTATAAATATAACTATTATATCTAAATAGCGAATTACAATTCTTATGTAACCTTATTGTTTTGGTTTCCCCACTAACATTCATGCTTACCAAAAGCAGGGTAATACTCACCTTATGCCAAATACTAGTCGTGGATCACTTCTTTACCTTACTACGATTATCCACCACACCTATTGAAATGCCAATTTTAACAATTAAAGCAAACTACATATACAAATAGCCAATGAGTATCGTATTTAAAACTTAGACACTTAATAAGAAATCAATCATTCCATTTACTTACACATATAAATCAAAGAAAATACTACTAAAGTTCATTCTTCTCCTTAATCACCTATTTTTCACTCTTTCCCTTCTTTCCTTCATTCTTTACTCCATAAAACTCTCAATTCATATGGACTTAAATTTCAAGACACTAACTTAGGGTAATTACCAACAAATCCCAACTTGTAAAAAGTATTCATTCTAAATATAATTTCTCAATCAAGAAAAAGTCTCTTACTTAGAGGAATTTCTTTTAACTCCTAAAAGGGTTTCAAATTTATAGCCCATAGCAAAATTCTCTAACAATACCCATCTCAAAAATCGTGTTATACAAGAATAAAACTTCAAACTTTGTACATACAATCACCCTAAAAATCTTCAAACTTCACAAACTCTTATTACTTTATTCCAAAGTGTAGGACTTAATCAAAATTCCATCAATAAATTTTAGATTTTACAATACTCACAGTAAAAATTAAACCTTAACACCAAAGTTCCATAATACAAAAATTTCCAGATTTCTTTCAAATTTTCTCCCAACTTCAAATATTTCAAACTAAACCAATTTAAATTCAAATCATCTCAACTAAAGTTCTAGATCAACTATAGGAAGTATAATTTAACGTTAAAATAGTGGGGACCCAAAACTACCTCAAATTCTTGCTGAAAAACAGCACACAAAACTGCCCAGAACACAAATTATTTCCAGAATTTCTACACAATTCTTCCAACTTAGACAATTCATAAAACCCTCAAACTAAATACAACTGACCTCAAATAAAAGCAAAAAAATCAACATCAAGAAGTCTACTTTAATTTTATAGTTGATCACTTTTCGAAATTACCTCAAAATCTGCATGAAAAATCCATAGGAACAAAACGGGCTGTTCCTCCCCTGCTCGACGCGTGGGGCCCATGTGCCACCGTAACCTACACATGGAGGCTCACCTCCCTGACCGGAATACAATTGATGGTGGCAGAAGAGGGTGTTGGAAGTTTGGGGGCAAAAGGATCTTGAATGATTGGGTTAAGGCTAGGTCAAAGTTTGGAAGAAAATGGGTTTTTGAGAAGGAAAATTCTGGTGCTTTTCTTTCTTTCCTCTCTCTTTCTGCCGAATTCTCCAAATGTCAAATGAGAGATTTTGTTGTTCTAGGTTAAATTTTAGTTTATATACTCCTTCTAAGTCTTGGCCTTTTACCACTCTACCCTTCCCCTTCTTCTTTTTTTAATTTACATGCCCTTTCCTTTAATTTTCCTTCGAGTATTTAAACACCCCCAAAGTTTTTGTTTCTTACTAAAAGTTCCCAAAAAAAAAACTGAATTATAAAACAAGATTATAAAAGCTTAAAAAAAATATCATATTCTACATTAAGATACTGAATTTGAGAATAAAAATAAATGAACAACGAGTGAGTACTAGATTAGAAACTAAGTGATTTGTAGCAATGAAAGAAGAAATTTCTAGTTGTTTAAAGTTTATGCAAAAAGTATTGTATTGAATATTAAATAAGTAATTCAAAAGATTTCAGATTTGGAATTTTTTTATTGTTCAATAAGTTGAATATGGGAGAGAACAGGGTTCGAAAGTGTTGGTAGACTTGAAGTTTGGATGTGTGGGTTGAAGAGGTATTTAGGTGTTCGATTTAATGGCACAAGTTGAAGAACCTAAGGCTATTAGACAAGGTAAAATCTTTGAGTCTATGGTGAGTCATAGTGCTAAGAATGAAATAATGGAACTTATTGCTTAAGATTATCTATTCTCATTAAAACATGGAAATACAACTTAGAAATGTTGAGTTAGATTACTATTCCGAGATATATGTGAGGGAACATGGTTATTTAAATTGTAAAATAAAAGTTGTGGTAGATGAGATTGATATATAATCAATGAAATGATGACAAACATTCTTTTTAGAGATTGATGGTGGATTTAACATTAAAAAATTATTAGAATTTTTGAAGAGTTTAAATACATGGAAGTTTTATAGCAAACGAGTGGAGGTATAAGGGAGTTCGAAGGAATTTCTTGTTGGGGTTCTAGTGAATATGATATTTGATACTTAATGGTATGATAATTGTTTCATATCGAAGCAAAGTTAGAGGAAATTATTTTTTCGTGATGGTTCAAGGACACTTTTAATATTCCTAATTTGTGGGTATTATGGCCTTGATTGTGAATTATGTTGGTAATGAGTATGAGGGTGAATCGAATAATGAAAGGTTATGATTAAGATTAAAAAAAAGAAATTGAAGTTTATGATTGTGATTGTGACTCAAATGAATATTATAATGTTATAACATTGATTTATATAGAAAGAAAGGAATGTAAGGTTATAAATTTAATGACTTGATGTACTTTAGAGAAATTAGTAGGATGAGATATTTGGAATCTTTGGAATGCTACTTAAAATTTTAAGGCATACAGGATTGTGGGTTTCATAATTAGAGAAAGTGGATGCTTATAAAATGCTTGACTCTGAATGATTTAAGTAGAATTGTTGTTTAATAATTGTGAGGCACATAGGGATTTGTTTAGACAAGTTTAATTCATTAAGAAGATGTAGAAGTGATGATTTGTGTGTAATGATTTAAATAGACTCAGGTCATATCATCTTGGTAGGAAAGAGCTTAATTAATGTGGAATCTTCAATATCATTAAAGGTATTAGAACATGAATTGTGGTTAGTTATGTATATAAGCTTGAGAATACATATAAGGTAGTGGGAATAATCTATAATGACCTATCCCTAGGTGGGTCCTACTCGAGGAGGTATCATCACCTTTCAGCTACGAGCACCCCGACCTATATGCAAACGTACATAACTTACAAAACAAACAACATTCTTTTCAAATATCAGAAATTTACACAATACACATGTCTTTACATTCAAGAAACTTTCAACACAATAGACCAACTCTTAAGATCTTATAAAGGCAATAAGCAAAAAGAAACTTCCCCAATTTATAACTAATTTGTATACTTTTACAAAAGAAAAGACAATGACAAAAATTTAGACTCCCAACATGACCCAAGAGGTGAGGATGTCATAGACGAGGACCTTACTAAGGATTTCTTTCAACTTTGATACAAGTCTTCTAGTGCTTTCCTAAAATTCATACTAGAAAACGAATCTCTTTTTAAATACATAGTTAAAGTTTAATGATGATAAAATCATGAAATCAAAGATCAAACGTAAACCATGCCGCACTAGGAAAACCACAAATCAAAATCCCTCACTGGGCTCAATCACATCATATCACCCCTCACTGGGCCAACTCATTGCCTCTCACTAGACCATATATTACATTGCCCCTCACTATGCCACATATTACATAGCCTCTCATTGGGCCATAAATCACATTTCACATCGCCCCTCCATTAATCACATATTACATTTCACATTGCCCTTCACTTGGTTATATATCACATTTCACATTTCATATTTATTTATATAGCACGTTACTCGAGATTTTTATTTCACAATTTCCATCACTAGACCAATCACATTTCACATTGCCCCTTAATGGGCCACATATCACATTACCTCTCACTAGGCCATATATCACATTTCACATTTTATATTTATTTATATAGCGCGCTACTTTGGATTTTCATTTCACAGTGCCTCTCATTGGGCCAATCACATTTTAAATCACCCCTTATTGAGCTTTTCACATCGCTCTTCACTGGTCCATTCATATTTCACATAGTCCCTCACTAGATTTATCACATTTCACATCACATTCCAAAACTAGTCCCATATTTTATAAAAGCATATAGATTTTTTTTTATAAAAATTCAATTTTTCTCATTTTTCATAAATTCATTGCTCAAGCAAGGCATAAGAAGTATGTTGGTATTTGTCTAAGGTTCAAATATGTCCAAGCATGGTTCGAAGATGGTTAAAGTCTAAACCAAAGTTGGACGATTAAATTTCAGCAATTTAGAAGACTGCATACGTGTGTGCATCACTTTAGAGCAAGGTAAGGCTAGACGCACTGGTGTGCGCACTTCTGCACGCAAGTAAAAGGGTGTGCGCACAGCTGGGAGAAGGGGGCAGCATCAGTGTGCACCGCGCCCCTCCTTCTCCAGCACCACACCTTGTAGAATAGGGACTCCAGGGACACACCAGCACCACACCGCGCACAGCCCAACTTCGTGCCGCCCAGTGTGCATGCCTCCAGGAATGCACCAGCACCTCACCACTCCTCCATTAGCGGCGCACCGCCCAGGGAGTGTGCAAAGGCACTCTGCCCAGTATCGCACCGTGCCCTGTTGAGCACCCAGACACTAGGCAAAATGTTGCACACATGGACAGCTTGTTTCAAGCCCCTCTTAGGTGCGTGGGTGCAAGGTTAAAACGCACAGCACCATTTAGGAGTGATGGAGGGCCATGATTAAGTGGCAATCATGATCAAAGGGTGAGAATTGATTCACAGGAATGACTAAGAAGTGGCTGGCTATGAAAGGAGTTCCCTAGCCTCATTTGTCACACAAGAGAATACATTGTGACATTGTGAGATCAATTGTAAACACATAGAGAGAATTGTGTAAGAGTGACAAACACAAGAGGGAGTCATTGTAGTGAGGCTGGTTGTAAAGAGATAGAAGTCTAGATTAGATAGAGAGCATTGTTAGTTCTTATCTTCTTCCTTTCTTCTCTTCTTGGTTTCTTCAAGAACTTGAGTTTCTTGAAAAGGATTGCTGTAACTTATAAGAACCATTTGATTTAGTGCAGAGAGTTCGGAGGAACTCACGAGGACGTAGGCATATTGCCGAACCTCGATAACAATTGCTTGTCTTCTTTCGTTCTTTGATTTTTTGTTTCTGTTTTCGATTCCAATTCCTTCTACAAGTCATTCTAGACTTGGGTATTTGGAAGATCACCACCTAGGCATCTTGTCAAGGTGATTTCCAACAGTGGTATCAGAGCTGCACAGTTAGGTATCGGAGCAAGAACAAGAAGGTGACGGAGCCAAGACTCTAAGAATCAAAGATCAACTTCTTGGGTGATTCAAGAACGGTGTAAAGATCAAGATCTGATCGTGTTCTTGAAGGTTGATTCAAGAACGATGTTAATGATCCATCTTTGATCTGTGTTCTTGAGGTTGAAGAAAGTAGTTAAGGGTAGTGCATAAATCTGGGATCTTGTCCGCAAAGATGGCTTCAAATTTTTGTGTTGAGAAGTTTGATGGAAAGGGAGACTTTGCCCTTTGGAAGCGGAAGATCAATGCGGTTCTAATCCAATAGAAAATGGACTTGGCTATTGGAGAAGATGATGCTTTTCTAGCAAGTGTCATGGAGGACCAGCGAACCGAGATGAAGAAGATTGCTTACAGCACCATTTTCTTGCACATGTCGGATAGTGTCATAAGGGAGTGCCGAGACTCGGAGGATCCGGCTGTCATATGGAAGAAACTAGATGAGTTGTTTCTTACCAAAACTCTCCCTAACAAGATTTATCTTCTTAAAAGAATCTTTGCTTTTAAAATGGACCCTAGTAAAGAGTTGCAAGATAATCTTGATGTCTTTAAAAAGCTAGTTCAAGATTTGAATAGCTGTAGCATTATTTTTCCAGATGAACAATTGGCTATTATCTTGTTAAATTCTCTTCCTGATTGCTTTGATAATTTGATTAATGCTATTGAGTATGGAAGGGATACTTTGATAAAAGAGATTGTGATCAATGCCATAAGGGCACATGATTTCAAAGCCAAGATGAAGGAAGCATCAAGTGGAGAGGGGTTGTTCGTAAGAGAAAGGCCAGCAACTCGGAATGGAAGCAATGATGGCTACTACCAGGACAAAGGTAGAGGAGAAAGCCATGGGAGAGCACACTCTAAACTAAGGATTGGAGGAAGGAGATGCTTCTACTGCATCAAGGAGGGCCATTTCAAGAAAGATTGCAAGAAAAGGATGTGGGATGAGAGGAGAAGCTATACCAACAATGGAGAGGCTTTGATTGCCATGGGAGAACAACAAGGTGATGATGTTCTTGTTGTATGCTTAGATATAAACAAGGGGCAAGAAGGCAACGAAAAGTGGATTCTTGATTCCGGGTGCACTTATCACATGTGCCCTCATAAGGAATGGTTCAAGAATTTCAAGGAGATCAATGATGGAAGGGTTTTCTTAGAGAATGACAATTCTTGCCAAGTGAGAGGGCTTGGAGACATCCAATTGAGGATGTTTGATGGAATCACAAGGCTGTTGGAAAATGTGAGGTATGTTCCAGATTTGAAGGGAAATTTGATCTCATTAGGGCAGCTGGATTCCATGGGGTATACATGCAAAGCAGAGGGAGGAAAGATCAAGGTGGCCAAGGGATCTTTGGTAGTGATCAAGGCAGCAAGAAACGATGGACTCTATGAGATTATCAGAGATATGGAAATCAAGGATCAAGCAGCAAGCTTGATGGCTGAGATGGATAGGGCAGCCCTTTGGCACACTCGCTTGGGACATATGAGCGAAGAGGGCCTGCAAGCTCTCAGCAAAGATGGCCTACTTGGTGAAGACAAAGTTGAGGAATTTGGTTTCTGCGAGTGTTGTGTTCTTGAGAAGCAACATCGGGTCAGCTTCAACACCGGAGTGCACAAGTCTAAGGGCATTCTTGACTACATTCATACGGACCTTTGGGGACCAGCAAGGACACTAACACAGGGAGGTAACTTTTACTTTTTGTCTTTAATTGATGATTATTCAAGAAGTGTGTGGGTTTATTTGCTTAGAAATAAATCAAATGCCTTGAATAAGTTAGTGGTGTGGAAAGGGCTGGTTGAGACTCAAATGGGTAGAGTAGTTAAGGAGATAAGAACCGATAATGGCTTAGAAATTTTTAACCAAGAATGTGATCAATTCTATAGGTTAAATGGCATTCTAAGACATAGGATGGTTGTGGAAACCCCTCAGCAAAGTATAGTTGCTAAGAGGATGAATAAGACCCTTATGGAAAAGGTTAGATGCATGCTAATAGGATCTGGTTTACCAAAATATTTTTGGGGAGAAGCTGTGGCTACAGCTGCATACTTGGTAAATAGATCACCCTCTAGAGCTTTAGAGCTCAAGACTCCCATGGAGATGTGGAGTGGAAAACCCCCTGAATTAATCAACCTTAGGACTTTTGGATGTGTTGCATATGCACATCAAAGGGAGGATAAACTTAGCCTAAGATCTAGAAAATGTGTATTTCTAGGATATGGTGATGGGGTCAAGGGATATAGGTTGTGGTCCTTAGAAAAGAAGGGCATGAAACTGATTATAAGTAGGGATGTTATTTTTAATGAATTGTTATTTCCCTACTTGGAGAAAACTAACCCTGCAGGGGCTAGTAAGCAAACCAGTTTGGTTCTTGTGGAGCATAACATCAAGGAAGATTCAGTTCAGGTAGAGCAAAGGAGGCAAGAGGGTTCAGACCAGGTAGAGCCCATTGATGAATACCAAGCTCAAGAAGCTCAAGAAGAGGCTGAACAAAAAGAGGTTGATGCAACAAGTCGAAATGACTACCATCTCACAAGAGACCTGGAAGGAAGGCTGGTCACACCACTTTCAAGATATGGGTTTGTGGATGCAGTAGCTCATTGAATAGAATGAGAGATGAGTGAATAAGAAACTTACACAGATGCCATAGAGTGTAAGGATTCGTCAAAGTGGCAGCTGATTATGGGGGAAGAAATGGATTCTTTGAGGAAGAACAACTTCTGGGACTTGGTGAAAATTCTAGGAAAGCAGAAAGTTGTGGAATGTAAGTGCACTTACAAGATCAAAGAAGGGTACCATCCAGGAGATGAAGTTTGGAACAAAGTTAGGATGGTGGCGAATGGGTTCACAAGAAGAGAAGACATAGGTTTCACATAAACTTTCTCACCTGGACACAAGGTGGAGAAGATGGTGAGTTTCCTCATCTATGTCGATGATGTGTTGTTGGTTCGAAACAGCAGGGAGAGGATGGAAAGGTTTACATCTTAACTCAGCGAAGAGTTCAAGAGGAAAGATCTTAGTCTTACACAAAAGATCCTTGGGATGTGTAGAATCCAAGAAAATAAGAGAAACTGGTTAAGGGTTTCTTGGGCAACGGATGTTCTCAGCAGATTTGTGAGTAGTCCCAAAAAGAAGCATTAGCTTGGGATGAAGTGGTTGCTGAGGTATTTGAAGGCTCAGTGGCAGCCAGTGGTAGCACTCATAACAACTGGGGCAGAATGCATAGCGGCTACGGAGGCCATAAAGGAGGCCATGAGGTGCAAAGGGTTGTTGGATGAGTGGGAGGTCCTAAAAGAGCAGGTGGTGGTATCTTTGGATAGCCAAAGTGCATGGCACTTATGGAGAAATATGGTGTTCCATGAGAAGATGAAGCATATAGATGTTTGATATCATTACATTCCGAAAAATAGTACGAAAGGATGCATTCATGTTAATAAGAAGACCACGGAGGAAAGTCCTACAGATTTAGGCACCAAGGTTCTACCTCTAAGAAGGTCCAATAATTTCCTTGGACTTCTTAGGAATGGAGTCGATTGATTGATGACTCAAGATGAGTTTGGATCCAGAAGCTCTCTGCAAAAATGGTTCGGGTGTAAACACTTAGACAAAGGTAGAGATTGTTGGTATTTGTCTAAGGTTCAAACATGTCCAAGCATGGTTCAAAGATGGTTAAAGTCTAAACCAAAGTTGGAGGATTAAATTTCAGCAAGTTAGAAGACTGCACACATGTGTGTGCATCATTTTGGAGCAAGGTAAGGCTAGGTGCACTGGTGTGAGCACTTCTGTACACAAACAGAATGGTGTGCGCACAGCTGGGAGAAGGGGGCAGCATCAGTGTGCACCACGCCCCTCCTTCTCCAGCACTGCACCTTGTAGAATGGGGACTCCAGGAATGCACCAGCACCACACCGCACATAGCCCAACACCACACCGCCCAGTGTGTATGCCTCCAAGAATGCACCAGCACCTCACTGCTCCTCCACCATCGGCGCACCTTCCAGGGAGTGTGCAAAGGCACTCTGCCCAGCACCGCACCGCACCCTGTTGAGCACCTAGGCGCTAGGCAAAATGCTGCACACATGGACAGCCTATTTCAAGCCCCTCTTAGGTGCGTGGGTGCAAGGTTAAAACGCGCAGCACCACTTAGGAGTGATGGAGGGCCATGATTAAGTGGTAATCATGATCAAAGGGTGAGGATTGATTCATAAGAATGACCAAGAAGTGGGTGGCTATAAAAGGGGTTCCCTAGCCTCATTTTTCACACAAGAGAATACATTATGACGTTGTGAGATCAACTGTAAACACATAGAGAGAATTGTGTAAGAGTGACAAACACAAGAGGGACTCATTATAATGAGGCTGGTTGTAAAGAGAGAGAAGTCTAGATTAGATAGAGAGCATTGTTAGTTCTTATCTTCTTCCTTTCTTCTCTTCTTGGTTTCTTCAAGAACTTGAGTTTCTTGAAGAGGATTGTTGTAACTTATAAGAACCATTTGATTTAGTGCAGAGAGTTCGGAGGAACTCACGGGGACGTAGGCACATTGCCGAACCTCGATAACAATTGCTTGTCTTCTTTCTTTCTTTGATTTTCTGTTCCTGTTTTCAATTCCAATTCTTTCTACAAGTCATTCTAGACTTGGGTGTTTGGAAGATCACCACTTGGGCATCTTGTCAAGGTGATTTCCAACAAAGTAAATCTCAAATTTCATCACAACTAACAAATTGTTTTGTTAAATTATTCATACTCAACATATGCATATTCTTAATATACACACCTCGAAATTTAGGATCTAACAGCAAAGCTAATCACAGAAAATCGAAATGCTAATCCACTCGCACGCACCACTAATTATACAAGGTATAAGTTCTAGAATAAGAACAAAGGATAACCACACCTAATGAATATACTTGTGTTATGTCATGTTGCATGTATACATGATTGCACATTTCAAGGATTCAATTCACAACAACACTAAAGATAATACTTAACCATGTTAATAACCCTCATTTTTAATAGACTTAGATTCATATAATCATTAATTTTTACTCTATGTCACTGGTAGAATTATTGGCTAAAAAATATAAGCTTAGGAGGTCCTAGGTTTTCTTAAAATTCAAAAATAAAGGATATTTTTCAAAAGATTTATTTAAATCTTGAGTTTATATAAATAGATAGCTTATATATTTCCCTTTTCTCCTTTTAAAACACAATAAAATAATTATATATTTTTTTTATAAAAAAAAATTAAGCTAAGTCTCTTGTATTTGTTTTGGACATTGCCCAAATTTAAATCAATACGGTAAACATGGAATTAATTCAACATGTCAAACCCAAATTATTTTAAATCCCATCCACCAATACCAATACCATAACCAATTCACTATAATAGTCTTTTCGGCTCAAAAAATAAAATTCATTAAACCAAGCTCTACAATTTGGAATCATGAAACTATAAGTTAAACCAATAAGCAAGTTAATTTGGAGTCTCCATCCATACGAAGCATCATCTACACTACCAACCTTTAGTAAACTAAGGTTTGAATCCTAACATGAACTCATCGTCTCATGTATAAAAATCAACATTAAATCTGTGTATCAATGCATGATTAAAATATACGTAAATGTTATATTTATAAAAAAAAATTGAATCTCATATGTACTTTATAAATTTTCCATCCTAGAAAGGAGGATGATCAACAATGTTTGGGGGATGATCAGCAACTAATGGTGACCAAAATACAGACAAATGGCAGCTGATCTACTGCAGGTTCTTTTTTGATGCTGCAATGCCGAAAGAGGTTGAAAGTGACCAAAGGTCGTGTGGCTCACATGAAGTAAAAGGTTATCACGGCGTAAAAAGAGAGGGAACTAGTCCCATGGAGAGAGAAAAAGAAATTAAATAGAAGGTAAAGAAATTGGGACGAAGCGAGAGTGAAAGGAATAAGTTTGGAATTAAGGGCCTTGTTTGGTTCTTAGTGTTTGGTATTTGAGTGTAAAATGAGCAGTTTGTTTTTTTTGCCTAATTCCAAACAAGATTGATTACCCAATAATTCTTTTATAGGGTTTTGTTCAAATGTCATAAACAACTTAGCAAGAGGGTATTTATAGTTAAAAATTGTGGCCCTGTTTCTTTTTTTTTCTATTTTTTTAAGGTAATATAATTAGACAACATTTCATTACTTAAAGTATAACTAAGACATTAATCAGACATACAATGTGCACATGAGATGGATAATAAAAATACATGATGAAGTGACTAAAATGTCTCTGATCAAATATGTGGGTTTTACACTTGATTTTGGTGTCAACAAGTTTTCATAAGTTAACTCTTGATCACATTATTGAAGAATTTTTATGGGCAAAAGCTTGGTCATGAACGAAAGGTTGAACGACAAGCAGATCAATGAAGAAGCGATCAAGAACTTTGTGTTGTTCAATTTGACGATCAGAGCAGAGGAATATTGATGATGGCACACCTCTGTCTTGGGAGAGATGGGTTGCCTTGAGCTAATAGGGTGACTTGATAGATGAGGGTCGTTGAAGTCTTTGTAGAGGTCGTGGTAGATTTCTTTGAGTTTGTTGAAGTTGCAGTTCTTTTAAGTTGTTTGTTGGTGAAATCTCAGTAGAGTTTTGTTACTTGGAGAGACCATACTTATATGCACCTCTATTTATAATGATGAATAGAAGAATCCTACTTGACTTTAAACTTCCACTAATAATTATCTCTAAATAATTATTTATTCTTAGTGATAAATATTACCTTTGAATTTCCACTGACAATTATCTCCAAATCGTTATTTTCTTTGAGAGGTAAATGTCGATTTTAAACTTCCATCAATATTTATCTCCAAATACTTAAATATTGTTTTTAGAGAAAAATATTAATGATATGGATTTAATTTAATTAGTGTAATCTAAAACTCATTTCACAAATGTCTAAGTTTGATTGGTTAAAGTTCTGTAACACGTGGTAGTAAATGATTGGTGTGAATTTTTCACTTCCTACTAAAGATGATTGAGACGATTAAGATGATTGAGACAGCCAGAATTTGCTTGAGATGATGATTTTGTTGATGTGTATCTTTGTGATATGCTTATTTCTTGATGTGATGAGAATGTGTGAGTTGTTACTTGTTTTTGGTTGTGGAGATGTGTGACCTTGGCTTATAAAGGATGAGATGATCATGAATGAAAACTTTTACTCTTATTGAGTCTGTGTTAGAAGAATTGGTGGTAATAAGACTAAGTAAATGCAGGTACACATATATTATAAAATGGATATGTATAAAGGTTTGGTAAATAAATTAACGGATCAAGTACTTTTGGTAAGTGAACATCACAGGGCTTTTTAGCTCACTCCCTCTCTTTGTCTTAATTTTTCCGCAAGTGATTAGCAGTGATTTTGGAGCAAGCTCTAGTGGAGTGATTGTGAGTTAGCATTTCCTTAGGTGGGTCCACACGAATAGCATCCTTAGTATTTTCTTTTGGAGTCTAGTTTCCTTGTGATTATTTCGCGAGAATTTATATTCCCAGATGTATAAATTTAAATTTCCTTATGTTTTGTAACCTATGTAATTGTCTTGAGTTTGAGTTGATGTTGTGATGATGTGGTGCATAGTTTATAGGTGTTGACATAAGTCTTGAAGTATCAACAAATTGTAAGTTATATGGTTGTGTTTCAATGTCGTGTGCATTGCATTTACAGGTTAGGGCTCGGTGATTAAAGATAATGATTTTGTTGCAAGTAGGGCCTGCTCGGGATGGATTGCTACTATCTCCATTCACATTTATTTTTTCAATAGGGCTTTCCCCAATTATCTCTTCAACAACATCTAAAATTTATTATGCACAGAAAGTAAGCATAAAAGTAGCAATTCAATAAAAGTGAAAGGGACAATTTGACATCATAACATTACCTTGTTAGCAAAATATCTTTGCCATGTCTGGTTTCAAAGTTTTTGAATTTAAGAATGTCAAAGCGATGTATACGAATGGACGAATGATCGACTATAGCTTGCTTAACGACAGTGTTAGTGTAAAAGTAGATCATGAATTTGTTCTAACATACAACACTGTGTTTCTCCTTATTGTCAATAACAGAGAAATTCTAAAACACATAAACATTCCTTTCTTATACAATGTCACGAAAATGATATGCTACATTGTTTCAAATCATCCCATAAATATAATTTTACTGCAATAAAACATAAACAATCACGAAACAACATCTATTGAGGAGCTTAGGAAAATGAGATTGCAATACATTCTCATCAATTAAAACCATTTCAGTGTTGATAATTTTTTCATTACTTTTTTAAATTAAAAACATCCCACAATCAAAAAATGCACACTTTCATTACATGATCATCATTCTCTAGACTAAGATTCTAAATATTTTTCATTCTATTTTTTAAGTCTTGATCTGTAAGAATTAAGAAAGCAAGATAAATAGCAAAATAGGACCGATAAGAGTATTTTTAACACATGCAATGGATGATAAATAAAATTACCTAACCATATTCAATCGGAAGGAGATAGAAATGATAACAACATAAACAAATTCAACTGAATTAGATGCAAATACAAAGAATACAAAGCAAAGAACGATATGAAGAACTGAACTTTATTACATGACTTATATAGTGAAGGAAACATAAAAAGACACAAAAATTGACGAAAACAATCGAATTAATGAAAGAAAGGATCACCTCATGATGTAGGATAAAATTCCCTCTCCAATAACATGATGACACTTGTCGATCTCCAAGGGTATAATGGTAATTTTATAACAATGACAAAATAGCCAATCTCCTCCCAACACGTGGCAAAAGGCATAATAGTAACTTCACACTAAATGGCCAAATACTACTCCGCCACTCTAGCCTTTAGATAAACTCTTACGAATATTAGATAACCCCAAAAGAATACTACTCCTATCACAATACTAAAGTTGTTTTCCTAATCGGACTCTACTGCGACACACTATAAAAGGAGGATCTTAAGAACCAAAAGGTACATTCAATTCATTATCACAACTCTTGATTTCACACAGCTCTCTTTATTTCTCAAAAAGCCTTCTCTAACTTAGGCATCAAAGAGTCCTCCGGAGGTATACCACCCTTTATTCCTTCGGTGACTTTATGTTTTTTTCTCGTTTTGTGTGTGCAGGTCCCACTTCTCAACTATCCAGATTCTGGTAGGTTTTAGGCATCAATAGATTTGTGCTAGAATAAGGGCCTTTCTTTTTTTGAAGGGTCAAGAATTTACCTATTACCATGCTGCCTAAAAGTACTATCGGAACCAATTCAATTGCCACACGAGCATCCAACCACCATCAACCGGTCAATCCACACCTTCCTACCATCTCTGAACACGCCAGCTCCGAGTGCGATAATAAGTCATTGGATGGGTGAACTAGGCATGATCATCACCCTGATCTGATAGAACCCAAGCTCTAAGAAAATCAAGAGGTTTTTCTTGCCTTGTATCCCACTATCCCTCAAATCTAGGAACAATTCCAAGAGCTCGCTCGACTTGTCACCGATCTCGCCGCTGAGGTAAGAGAAAGAGCCTATCACTCCATGCCTCCACCTCTCTTGCAATGAAGCTCCCAACAGAAGACACAGCCTGAGTACAATACATCCATCAGAAGCAACTCCTCAATCGAATCATCTTCGCGCGTCAAGGTAAAGTCTCGAAATAACTCCATCTCCAGGCTTTTTTTAGGGCCATGTCCCGAGGCTTCTTAACCTCCGAAAATCACACGGACCTGGACAAGAGATTGGAAGACATGGACTAAAGGATAAATGAAGCCTTTAAGGCAAGGAACACCAATGTTCTATGCTGGTATTTGTCCACAGATTAAACGGTTACAAGAAGGGGGGAAAATTCAGCATCAGGTAGAGGGTGTGCGCCGCGGCCTAGCCTTGTGCGTCGCAACCCACAGTAGCTCCAGGAAGTCCAGCTTTCAGGCCACGTTGCGGCTCAGCCTAACCAGGCTGTGGCACCGAGAAGCTTAAAGAAGTGTGCCCTGCCCTGGGCCGCGGCCTGCCCTGTTCTGGGCCGCGACACCAGGCACACTGATGCACACGTGTTTTAGCCTTTTCAAATGGTGTGTGAGGCATGAAAAAAATGCACAGGATAACTAAGGATTGATGAAGGGCTATGATTGATTGGTCCTCAAGATCTAAGGGTGGAGAATGACCTTCAAGATTGGTCAAGAAGTTGGTGCACTATATAAAGGGTCACGTAGCCTCAATCTCAACAAGCGAGAGAAGTGTGACATAACATGTGATGACATGTGAGTGTGTGTCAAATAGAACACATGGGTGTGTGAGAGTGCAAAGACACTAAACACAAGAGAGATTTCATTGTAGAGAGGCTGGATGTTTAGAAATAGAGTAGTATAGACTGGGGATTCAAGGGATTTGTAAGTGAAATTTTCTTGGGGAAAATTCCAGGGTAACTCAAGACCTTATCACTTTTTTTTCTCTTCTTTCATTCTTCAAGAACAGTGTTAAGATCAAGATTAGATCATGTTCTTAAAGAGGTGTTGCTATGATTGTAAGAACCATTGATTTAATGCGGAGAGTTCGGCGGAACTCACGAGGACGTAGGCTATTGCCGAACCTCAATAATAATTGCTAGTGTCTTTTCTTTTATTGGTTTTTATTCCTGTTTTGTTTCGGTTGTATTACAAGTCACTCTAGACTTGGGTGTTTGGAAGATCACCACCTAGGCATCTTGAGGTGATTTCACAACAGTGGTATCAAAGCTAGAATAAATACCACCAGCGGTGGTATCAAAGCTAGAGGAGGTACCACAACAGTGGTATCAGAGCTAGAAGAGATACAACCAACAATGGTATCAGAGCCAAGAGAGCTAAGATTGGCGGGTATCAGAACAAGAACAGGAGGTTATCAGAGCAAGACTCCAAGAATCAAAGGTCAACTTCTTGGGTGATTCAAGAACGGAGTAGAGATCTATATCTGATCTTGTTCTTGAAGTGATTCAAGAACGAAGTAGAGATCAATATCTGATCGTGTTCTTGAGGGTGATTCAAGAATTGAGTAGAGATCAAGATTTGATCGTGTTCTTGAGGGTGATTCAAGAATGGTATTGAGATAAATCTTCGATCGTGTTCTTGAGATTTAAAAGAAGTTGGAAAGCAATTGTGGGTGCTGCATAAATCTGGGATTTTCTCCACAAGATGGGTTCAAACTTTATTGTTGAAAAGTTTGATGGAAAGGGAGACTTTGCCCTTTGGAAGCCAAAAATCAAGGCGGTTCTTGTGCAAAAAAAGGTGGACTTGGCGATTGGAGAAGATGACGCTTTTCTAGCAAGTATCACGGAGGTCCAACAGAATGAGATGAAGAAAATGGCGTACAACACCATCTTTCTGCACATGTCGGATAATGTCACAAGGGAGTGCAGAGACTCGGAAGATCTATCTGCAATTTGGGAGAAACTAGATAAGTTGTTTCTTACCAAAACTCTCCCTAATAAGAGGTATCTTTGTAGATGAATCTCTGCTTTTAAAATGGATCCTAATAAAGAGTTGCAAGATAATCTTGATGCCAAGATGAGGAGTGCATCAAGTGGAGAAGGATTGTTCGTTAGAAGAAGGCCAGTAACTCGGTATGGCAGCAACATATATGGCTACTACCAGGATAAAAGTAGAGGAGAAAGCCATGGGAGAGTGTATAGTAACATACATGGCTACTACTGGGACAGAGATAGAGGAGAAAACCATGGGAGAGCGCACAGTAACATATATGGCTACTACCGGGACAAAGGTAGAGGAGAAAGCTATGGGATAGTGCACAATAACATACATGGCTACTATCAGGATGAAGATATAGGAGAAAACCATGGGAAAGCTCATAGTAACATACATGGCTACTACCGGGACAGAGGTAGAGGAGAAAGCCATGGGAGAGCGCACTCCAAATCGAGATTTAGAGGGAATAGATGCTTCTACTGCCATAAAGAGGGTCATTTCAAGAAAGATTGCAAGAAGATGATAAGGGATGAGGGAAGAAGCCATACCAAGAATACAAAGGCTTCGGTTGCCAAAGGAGAACAACAAGATGATGATGATCTTGTTGTGTGGTCAAGTGTGAGCAAAGGGCAAGAAGGCAATGGGAAATGGATCTTGGATACCGGGTGCACTCATCATATGTGTCCTCATAGGGATTAGTTCAAGAATTTCAAGGAAACCAATAATGAAAAGGTTTTCCGGGGGAATGATACTTCTTTCCAAGTGAGGGGCATGAGAGACATCCAGTTAAGGATGTTTGATGGAGTCACAAGGCTGCTGTGGAATGTGAGGTATCTTCCGGGTTTGAGAAGAAATTTGATCTCATTAGGGCAGTTAAATTCCATGGGGTACACATACAAGGCAGAGGGAGGAAAGATCAAGGTAACCAAGGGATTTTTGATAGTGATCAAAGTAGCAATGAAGGATGGTCTCTATGAGATGATCGGAGACACGAAGATTAAGGGTCAAGCAGCAAGCTTGATGGCTGAGATGGATAAGGTGGCCCTTTAGCACAATCGCTTAGGGCACATGAGCAAAAAAGGCATGTAAGTTCTCAGCAAGGATGGTTTACTTGGTGGTGATAAAGTAGAGGAACTTCATTTCTGTGAATGTTGTGTTCTTGGGAAGTGCCTCAGCAAAATAGAGTTGATAAGAGGATGAATAAGACCCTTATGGAAAAGGTTAGGTGCATGATTATAGGATCCGGATTGCCCAAATGTTTTTGGGGTGAAGCGGTGTCTACTGCTGTGTATTTGGTTAATAGATCACCCTCTAGGGTTGTGGACCTTAAGACTCCCGAGGAGATGTGGAGTGGTAAACCCCCTGAGTTGGACAACCTTAGAACTTTTGGGTGTGCTGTGTATGCACATCAAAAGGATGATAGACTTAGCCTAGGATCTAGAAAATCTGTGTTTCTAGGATATGGGGAAGGGGCTAAGGGGTATAGGTTGTGGTTCTTAGAACAAAAAGGATTTAAACTCATTATAAGTCGAGATGTCATTTTTAATGAGCATTTATTTCCCTATTTAGAGAAAACTAACCCTGCAGGGGCTAGTGAGCAAACCAGTTCGGTATTTGTGGAGCATAGCATCAATGAATAATCAGTTCAAGTAGAGCAAGAAAGGCAAAAAGGTTCGGACCAGGTAGAGCCCATTGATGAATGTCAAGCTCAGGACACTCATGAGGAGGCTGAACTAGAAGGGGTTGATGCAGCAAGTCATAATCTCTATCAGCTCACAAGGGATCGAGAAAGAAGGCTGGTCAGACCACCTTCAAGATATGGTTTTGCGAATGCTGCGAATGCAGCAGCTCCTTGGACAAAAGGAGGGATAAGTGAACCAGAGACTTACATTGATGCCATGGGATGTAAGCATTCGCTGAGATGGAAGCTAGCTATGGAGGAAGAAATGGATTCTTTGAGGAGGAATAACTCTTGGGAATTGGTGAACATTCCAGGAAAACAGAGAATTGTGGATTGTAAGTGCACTTACAAGATCAAATAAGGGAACCCTCAAGGGGATGAAGTCCGGAATAAGGCTAGGCTGGTAGCGAAGGGGTTCACACGGAGAAGAGGCATAGATTTCAGAGAAACCTTCTTACCTGGACACAAGGTGGATGAAATGGTGATTATCCTCGTCTATGTCGATGATATGTTGTTAGTTGAGAACAGTAGAGAGAGGATAGAAAGGTTGACATCTCAACTCAGTGAGGAGTTCGCGAGAAAGAATCTTGGCCTTACACAAAAGATCCTTAGGATGAGAAGAATTTGGGAAAGGGAGAGAAACAGGTTGAAAGTTTCTCGGTCTTCCCATATAGAAAAGGCGTTGTACAAGTTTTCTATGGAAGATGGTAAACTAGTGAAGATTCCCCTTGCTGGTCATTTTAAGTTCTCTAGCGAACAATGTCTTAGAACGGATGTGGAGAAGAAGGAAATGGAAAAGGTCTCTTACTCTAGTGCGGTTGGATCAATCATGGTCATGATGGTAAGCACTAGACCCGACAGTTCTCAAGCAATGGTTATTCTCAGCAGATTTGTGAGTAATCCTGAAAATGAGCTTTGGCTTGGGATGAAGTGGTTGCTGAGGTATGTGAAGGCTTAGTTGCAGCCAGTGGTAGCACTCTTAATAACTGGGGCTGAGTACATAGCGGCTTCGAAAGCCATAAAGGATGCTATGTGGTGCAAAGGGTTGTTGGACGAGTGAAAGGTCCTAAAAGAGCAGGTGGTGGTGTCTTCGGATAGCCAAAGTGCGTGGCACTTGTGTAGGAACCCGATGTTCCATAAGAGGACTAAGCATATGGATGTTTGGTATCATTTCATTTGGGAAAATGTTACAAAAGGATGTATTCATGTGGAGAAAGTCGTAACGGAGGAGAATCCTGCAGATTTAAGCACCAAGGTTCTACCTCTAAGTAAGTTCAATCATTGCCTTGGACCTCTTAGGATTGGAGTCGGTTGAATGGTGACTCAATTTGAGTTTGGATACTGAGTTCTCTGCATAATGGGTTCGGGTTTAATCGTTTAGACAAAGGTAGAGATTGTTGGTATTTGTCCAAGGATTAAACGGTTGCAAGAAGGGGGGAAAATTCAGCATCAGGTGGAGGGTGTGCGCCGCGGCCCACAGCAGCTCCAGGAAGTCCAGCCTCTAGGCCACGCCATAGCTCAGCCTCCCTAGGCTGTGAGGCCCAGAAGCTTGAAGAAGTGTGCCCTACCCTAGGCTACAACCTGCCCTATTCTGGGCCGCGGTGCCAAGCACACTGATGCACACATGTTTCAACCTTTTCAAATGGTGCGTGAGGCATGAAAAAAATGCACAGGATCACTGAGGATTGATGAAGGGCTATGATTGATTAATCCTCAAGATCTAAGAGTGGAGAATGACCTTCAAGATTGGTCAAGAAGTTGGTGCACTATATAAAGGGTCACCTAGCCTCAATCTCAACAAGCAAAAAAGTGTGACATAACATGTGATGACATGTGAGTGTGTGTGAAATAGAACACATGGGTGTGTGAGAGTGTAAAAACACTAAACATAGGAGAGATCTCAGTGTAGAGAGGTTGGATGTTTAGAAAGAGAGTAGTATAGATTGGGGATTCAAGGGACTTGTAAGTGGAATTTTCTTGGGGAAAATTCCAGAGTAACTCAAGACCTTATCACTTTCTTTTCTCTTCTTTCATTCTTCAAGAATAGCGTTAAGATCAAGATTAGATCATGTTCTTGAAGAGGTGTTGCTGTAATTGTAAAAACCATTGATTTAGTGCAGAGAGATCGGAGGAACTCACGAGGACGTAAGCTATTGTCGAACCTCGATAAGAATTGACAGTGTCTTTTCTTTAATTGATTTTTATTCCTGTTTTGTTTCGGTTGTAGTACAAGTCACTCTAGACTTGGGCATTTGGAAGATCACCACCTGGGCATCTTGAGGTGATTTCTCAACATTCTAGATGGCTTTAGCTCAAAAAATCCACCTTTTACTCAAGAGATCCTCGAAGCCCCTCTCCCTCAGCATTTTTGAATGCCAGTTATCAAGGCATATGATAGAACCTTGTTGGATGATTATCAACCTAAATAAATAAGTAAATAATCGTACTTGTTTTACTTGCAAGTACACAAGGTCCATGGTAGCATAGTGTGCAAGTGCAAGATCATTTCCACAGGGATTGGTCAATTTCAATTTAGAATTTAGTGTTTCGAAGTAAAAGAGAAGTAATTGTTGATTGTGAGTTAATGATAATAAGAACATAGGACTACGATATCCACCACTAATTATACTTTCCCACTAAGTAAGTTGCCAATGCTCTAGCCTTATTATGAATATTTAATGGTTGCCAACCTAAAGGCTTGGTCCACACCTTAGGCTATTGATCTCCCATGCAATGAGTTAGGCATGGTGTATACTCTTTTCTCTCTTAAGGGATTCAGCATGGGTGTATACTGAGTTATTCCTTAAGAGAGCATAAGGGCTGTGGAGATCGGCAACCACACGGGACCTAGGGCTTGGTCTGCTCCCAGTTTCCCGTGTTAATTAACCCAAGAATCCGATGTGGATATCTCTTGTTACTACTGTTGAACCTAGGAGTAAGGCATCCAAATTGATTCAACTAACTAATCCATACCACATGCATACGTTGATCAGACACACACATATGAGGAATTTAAATACAAATAGGTATTAATCAAGTTAAACATTCTAACATGGCTATAGGCAAAGGTAATCAATGAATAATTACATGGAAAAGCATAACTAGGGATTTAATCGAGCCCTATAAAAGTTTAATTACACATGCTAGTTAAACTAAACATTATAACCATAATGAAACAAAAACAGAAAAATAAAACCCGAAGAAGACTCGGGAGATGAGTCATCAATTCCTCTCCTAAGCTTGCAACTTCAAGTCTCTAAACAAAATGTATGGTTTCTGTATTTTATAGGGGTCTATATAAGGCTCTAAAGGTGCCCTGAAACCCTAACTTCCTATTTAAGATCCAGAGACTTCTTTCCATATCTGGCTCTGCCACCTCTGGAGTGCTTGTGCTTGAGCATATACGGGCTGCGCTCGAGCGCATGCATGCACTCGAGCCTTCTACAAGTGTACTCATGTGCTAGTGCGCTCGATCACAAAGGAGGTGCGCTCGAGTGCACCTTGTTGGATTGCAGAACTTTACTTTTTTTTCTCTTTAGAGCTCCAAAATATCATCTTTTTGTCAAAGCCCTGTGAAAAACACATAAAACATGAAAATGAAATAGAATCTACTAAAATAAATAATCAAAGAGCCTAACAAGCGTAAATTAAGGGGCTTAAATATGACTATTTAAGCACTTATCACACCCACAAACTTATATATTGCTAGTCCCTTAGAAATACAAAATGAAAGACTATGTTAAAACAAAATTTAAAGATAAATTCATTTCCATGATATTCAAAAATTTGGGTTGTGCATAAAACCATGATAACCGTTCATAAGTAAGCTTATAATAAAAACACATTTTTGTATTGAAAAAGGATTTTTAAAAGCTTATGTTACTTACCTAAGGTTGGCTTAAGGCATCATAAGTTTGATTTGTGTGTGATGAATTAGCACATATAAGATGGGGCTTCCATATAATTTTAGTGTATAGTGTTTCGGTGTCCAGACCTTCATTGAATTCATTATCAAAAAGAAAAAAAAAAAAGGTATAATGCTTGCTTTTTTTCTTTTTCTTTTATTATGCGATCTTTGCCATGTTGAATTCCCTCGGACTTTCTAATTGACCCTTGTAACGAGTGTTTGGCCAATGACTCCCAAACCAGATGGTTTTAGGGCATTAGGTGTAAAGACACCCCTAAGGGCTTACTAACTCGAGTCAAAAATGCTACGAAACTAACAGGTTTTAATGCTTCCTAGTGAAATTCCCACCTTTTGACGTGAACACTCACTGCTTACTGAGGCAAGAGGCCCAATTACTCAGTGAAAATTTTTATCATGATCATTAAAGGCTTAATTCCCACCTTTTGACGTGAACACTCACTGCTTACTGAGGCAAGAGGTCCAGTTACTCAGTAGAAAGTTTTTAATGACCATTAGAAGCTTTTTATTCTCTTTTTGCATGATGGACATTTTTCTTATGCCAAAGTGTTCTTTTAACAAGTTATCCGATTACAGTTAGGTCATGGAAACATATACAAAAGAATTATATTTCATACCCCACACAAATGCGTGCTAATGTGCTCGTGTAGATCTGGATCAAACTCGTGAATTCTTAAGTGCCTTGAGGTAGGTAACTAACTTTGTAAAATTCCTATTACAAGACTATGTGTTCTAGATTTTAAGCTTACTAATGAAGTTTTATCATATTTTTAAATCAACCAAAATTTTTATCACCAAATGAACATGCATTTATCTTTTCTAAAAATAAAAATAAAAACTGGGACCTAGGGTGTGCATGCGTTCAAGTGTGTGCATGCGTCAGTGTTTGTCTCCCACTACCCCCAAACTTGATATACACATTGTCCCCAATGTGTGTGTGGCATGGAAAGATCTGACCTGGGAGATGGAGAACTAAATTGCTTGCATTGCTCGTAACACGCCCCCAAACTTGAACTGGATGCACACACTAAGTTCCTGACAAAGAAAAATAAATGTTGTGCTGGAAAACAAGAAATATGGATAACAAACATGTAAATATAAACATAAACAAAAGAAAAATATTCTAATGAAAAGAATATGTTTTGGGGTGCCTCCCATGAGCGTTAAGTTTTATGTCTTCAGCCAGACGGGCTATCCTCTCACTGCTGAGTATCAGGTGGTGCAGTCGAAGAGGTACCAGGCACAGGAGGTAGACGATCAAGGATGGCCTGTAGCATCACCTCCTACCATGTAAACTACACCTCCAACCCATCTATCCGCTGATAGATCAGAAGGGTCGCCTCACGATCCTCCTGGTGGATGTCTGAGAGCTCGCATCAGAAGGAGAACAGCTCCTCAAGAAGGTGCTGATAATCCATGGACCCCATGTCTGGCTGGTCCTCCTCCCATGTAGGGATCACTGGTGGTTGTTTAACCTCCATCGGATCATCTACCATAGGCTCTGCAACCAGAATCTGCACCCGGGGTCCTCGTGGCATGTAGGACTGGCTGAGGCTCTACTGGGTCATGGATGGAGGAGCCTCTAATCCCCTTCTTCTTGAAGATATGACCGAGCAAGAAAGGGAAATGGAGCCCCCAGGCGTTAGCTGTGGTGGTCTGCCGGTTATGCACACTGTCCTAGAACTTATGTATCTAACTTCATATGACCGCTGGGATGGAGTGCCAATGACCCCGGTGAAAGGCATAGAAAGCCTATAAAAACTAATCCTTCCTCTGTGTCTTGTGCCCCAAAGAACACACGTTACGCTGGAGAACGGAGTCTATGAACCATAAACGGGGAGGCAACCTCAATTGGCTCCCCACATTGTTGTGCCGGTCCGGATACTGACCCACACACATGTCCTTTATAATGTGTGGCAGTGGAAACAGGCCCGACTGCTACTCCATATGGTTGTCCTCCAAAAAGGACTCATCACAGCAGTGGAGGGATGTGGCGATGTCTATGGTGGTCAGCTTTATGAATCTGCCCTGGACTGAAAAGGATAAGATCTCTGTCCTGGTGCAATCGTAGGTCAGGTTCTCGTAGAAGTTGACCACAAATCTGGTGTAAGCCGACGAACAGACCGGCTTGAATAACCGCTTGAGGCCCCGGTTCTTGAATTCTTGGACTGCCCATCTTATGGCGTCCAAACTCTTGAAGTCCTCATCTACGTTAAATGTAGTCTCAAACAGTATTTCACAATGCTCGAAACTGGGCCGGGATGCCTGGTGACGGCTACTGGAAGCTCGGGATGTGGAGGCCATGTGCGGAGAAAAATTAATGCAGCTTCTGTAGTGTTTGCACTCATGTGCAGCTAATGGTGCGCGCGATCACACAAAGTGATGCACGCTCAATCGCGAATTCTTAGCACTCGATCTCTCTCGTTCAGACAATGTGTCAAACAGTTTCTGTGCACCGAAAACACAAGGCTATGAGAATGTGCTTCAAACGTGAGCTTAACTTCCTGCAAACATCATAGACAATCCCAACACATGTAATTAGTCCAATGTAACTCTAAAATTGTGTGTGATTGTGTGTATCTGATGCGAAAGGAAAAATGAAAATAGTTGAGGTCATACCTTGTGGGTGCGGTAAGATGAGTGGGTGTGTGAGGTGATAATAGGGAAACAAAACGTGGGATGGGGAGGTATGTTTGGACGAAAAATGAGATGGAGTAAGATGTTGAGACGGTTGGAGTGCTGTGAGCGATGTGTGAGCTTGAGAGGGCGAGAGTACGATAGAGAAATAGAGGACGTTCGATTGAGCGTAAATGAGGGGAGAAAAATAGAAACTGTTTATAATATGCACGTGACCACTCTCCCCCGAGTGCACTCGAGCGCATTTGTAAAGCGTGCTCGATCGCACTTGTGCGCAATTGCTTTAGTGTGATGCGCTCGTGCGCAAAGGAGTGCAGGGCCAGAGGGTGCTCGAGCGCATGTGGTGCGCTCGATTGTAAGAAAAAAAAATTGCTAATAGTAAAAGGGTTTAAAGAAAGAAATTAACAAGGAGAAAAATAGTAACAATACAGTCATACCATCATGTAGTGGCCTCAGTACCACTAACCTTGATAGAGGCGCTTGAGCTATATGTTATGCAAGTGGGAATTGCTCAAGCGCTCTCTATAGTAGCTTCAGTGCTACTTTCTTTGAATAAGGCACTTAGAGCTCATATCAGGTGGTTCCAGTGCCCTTGACAATGGCTGCATCTTCAATCTTGGTACCTGGACAATAGAAAAGGGGAAAGTAGTGTTAGTAAGTTCAGGAGGTTCAATTGGGAGAATGTACTTACTTGGAGGCTTTGGTGTGTTCTTGAGGGAGTGCATAGCTCTATTGATGTCTTTAATCACATCATCATCCGCTGGCCTACTGTCTAATCTTATGTCACCATGGGTGGGGATGGTCTTAAATAGAGTGGTGTGGTGGACCTGAGAACCTTTTTCAACAATACCTTGCAATAGGCTTACATTAGAATATTCATTATCATTTTTGGTTGATTCTAAGGTATTAAATACTTTGAATTCCATCTCCTCATCATTTACTTTCATAGTGACAATGCCCCTTTTTACACTAATATTTGTGTCAGCAGTTATCATAAAAGGTCTTCTTAAGATGATGGGGAGTGGTAATGGCATTTGACATTCTTCCATATCTAAGACAATAAAATCAGCAGGTAAAATAAATTTACCTACTCTTACCAAAACATCTTCAAAAATACCTCTCGGTCGTTTGATGCTTCTGTATGCCAATTGCAAAGTGATGGACGTTGGTTGAAGCTCCCCCAAACCCAGTGTCTCGAATACACTGTATGGCAGCAGATTGACACTCGCTCCTAGATCCAATAATGTATGCTCGAAAAGCTGGTCACCTAACCTGCAAGGAATAGTAAAACTACCCGGATCTTTTAGTTTTGGTGGTAATTTTCTTAATAGCACAGCACTCACCTCTTCGGTTAAGGCTACCATCTCATGCTCCTGAAACTTCCTTTTGTTAGTGCAACAATCTTTTAAAAACTTAGCATACGCAGGAATTTGTTTAATTGCATCTAATAAAGGAATGTTTATTTCCACCTTTTTTAAAGTTTCGAAAATGTCACTTAGTTTAGTCTCTTTCTTAGACTTTACTAACCTTTGAGGGAAGGGTGGAGGTGCATTTACCTTTTCTATCTCATTTACCTTAGAGGTGGATGCTTTGTTTGGAGATGCTCGTGCAGGCTCATCGATGCTTATGATCTTTCCACTTCTTAGGGTTGTCACAGCATTCAATTGTTGATGTCCCCTTGGATTAGGCATTGGTTGGGCGGGAAGCTCACCTTGTTTTCTACTACTTAGTTCCTTAGCCAATTGCCCTATTTGTACCTCTAATCCTTGAATGGCTTGATCATGTTTTGCAGTGATTTGTCTTATCTCAATCCAAAATTGCCTCGTTTATTCCATGAATTGTTCATGTGAAGTCATTAGTTGTTGCTGCTGAGATGCCAATTGCCTCACAAGACTTTCAAGGTCATTCTTCTTTGGTTCGGGAACAGATTGAGCTACTGGTTGGAAGTTTCTTTGGTGCCCTTGACTGTTCTGATTGTTGCTCAATGAAAAATTTGGGTGATTCCGCCATCTAGGGTTGTAGGTGTTTGCATAAGGGTTGTTCTTTGGCAGAGAATTGTTTGGTCCCACAAAATTTGCTTGCTCATGATCTGTAGATGAATATAAGGGACATGTATCAGTATTATGATCAAATTGGGAACAAATGGCACATACCTGGAGTGGTATAGCTGGTGGGTTAGATGAGGCATTCTGAGCAGCCATAGCTTTAACCAATAGGTCTAGTTTCCTCTCTACAGCAATTATCTGAGTAGATGATCCTCCATTTAAATTTACCTCATACATACCCTTACTTTTGATTACATGTCTTCCTCGAGAGGAGAACTGCTAAGTGTGTTCACTTAGGGTTTCGAAAAGTTCCATCGCTTCTTCGCTGCTATTCTCCATCAGCACTCCTCCACAACCTGAATCCACAATATTTTTGTTAATGTCACTTAAACCTTCATAGAAAGCTTGTACCAATTCGTCTTGGGGTAGGTTGTGGTGTGGGAATTTAAGTAGTAGCTCGTTGAAGTGTCCCCAAGCCTCGAAGAATATATCTCCATCTTTTTGTTGGAAGGACTGAATTTCCTTTCTTATTTGCCTCGTCTTTTGGGCTGGGAAAAACTTCCTTAAGAATTTGCTAGCCAACTCCTACCAAGTATGGATAGAAATTACAGGCAAAGAATTGTACCATAGTTTAGTATTATCTTTTAAGGAAAAAGGGAAAAGAATTAACCTTATTCCTTCTTGGTCTAAGCCTCGGATGTGCTAGAACTTTCAAAGATCGAAGAATTCTCGGAGGTGTAAGTGTAGATCCTCATTAGGTGTACTCCTAAAGTGAGTCAGTGCACTGAGTATCTGTAGAGATA
Organism: Bretschneidera sinensis; assembly: GCA_023935145.1. NCBI lineage: Eukaryota > Viridiplantae > Streptophyta > Magnoliopsida > Brassicales > Akaniaceae > Bretschneidera > Bretschneidera sinensis. Next base: position 54,299,708 of record CM043699.1, read on the forward strand.
TGTAGTAGTTTCCTTCTGCCTCAGGTTAATACGCGATCCATGAAGGTTGATCAAGGTTCTGTGGGATGAAGGATTGCTTCATCGACCTCCGCTCAGGTGGTTGCTGATTGTCAATCTGTTATGTCATTGATACTTTTTCCTCAATTCCTTCTTCTACCTCTTCCGAGTTGTCTTAAAGCCTTTGTCGGATAGTTCTCTTAAGCTCGGTATCAAGGGGAAAGAATGTCGGATTCTTGGATCGAAGCCCGTACATGAATCGGTGGCAGTCACTTAAGTGCAGCAGTCAAACACAGCTGCTCGGGTAACTCTCTGCCCCAATTGCACTCGATCGCACAGGAGGGTGCGCTTGATTGCAAGTGGCACAAAGAGCTCACCTGGAATGCCTGAAACAGAAAACAAAAAGAATTCGATTAGGGTTGTAAAATAAAAATAAGATAAAAACATAAACTTAAAATTTTTGAGATTTTTGACAAACTAGAAATATAATGAAAAGGAAATAATGATTAAACTAAATGAAAAAGTAATTCTAAAAAGAAATTTAAGTGCAATCCCCGGCAACGGTGCCAAAAACTTGTTGGACGATTATCTACCTAAATAAATAAATAAATAATTGTACTTGTTTTACTTTCAAGTGCACAAGGTCCATGGTAGCATAGTGTGCAAGTGCGAGATCATTTCCATAGGGACTGGTCAATTTCAATTTAGAATTTAGTGTTTCGAAGTAAAAGAGAAGTAATTGTTAATTGTGAGTTAATGATAATAAGAACATAGGACTACGATATCCACCACTAATTATACTTTCCCACTAAGTAAGGTGCCAATGCTCTAGCCTTATTATGAATATTTAATGGTTGTCAACCTATGGGCTTGGTCCACACCTTAGGCTATTGATCTCCCTATGCAATGAGTTAGGCATGGTGTATACTCTAATTCTTTTCTCTCTTAAGGGATTCATCATGGGTGCATACTGAGTTGTTCCTTAAGATACCATAAGGGCTGTGGAGATCGGCAACCATACGGAACCTAGGGCTTGGTCTACTCCCGGTTTCCCGTGTTGATTAACCCAAGAATCCAGTGTGGATATCTCTTGTTACTATTGTTGAACCCAGGACTCGGTCATCCAAATTGATTCAACTAACTAATCCATACCACATGCATACGTTGATTAGACTCACACATATTAGGAATTTAAATACAAACAGGTATTAATCAAGTTAAACATTCTAACATGGCTATAGGCAAAGGTAATCAATAAATAATTATATGGAAAAGCATAACTAGGGCTTCAATCGAACCCTATAAAAGTTTAGTTACACATGCTAGTTAAACTAAACATTATAACCATAATGAAACAAAAAAAAAACAAAAAAACCTGAAGAAGACTCGAGAGATGAGTCGTCAATTCCTCTCCTAAGCTTGCAACTTCAAGTCTCTAAACAAAAGGTATGGTTTCTATGTTTTACAGGGCTATATATATGGCTCTAAGGGTGCCCCGAAACCCTAATTTCCTATTTGAGATCCGGAGACTTCTTTCCATATCTAGCTCTGCCACCTCTGGAGTGTTTACGCTCGAGCGTATACGGGCTACACTTGAGCGCATGTATGCACTCGAGCCTTCTACAAGTGCGCTCATGTGCTAGTGCGCTCAATCACAAGGAAGGTGCGCTCGAGCGCACCTTGCTGGATTGCAGAACTTTACTTTTTTTACTCCTTAGAGCTCCAAAATGTCATCTTTTTGTCAAAGCCCTGTGAAAAACACATAAAACATGAAAATGAAATAGAATCTACTAACATAGATAATCAAATAGCATAACAAGCGTAAATTAAGGGGCTTAAATATGACTATTTAAGCACTTATCATACCACAGACCTAGTAGGTCACCTTCAACACTGCAAAACCACCATGATGCTACATCACCATCCTAATGCGGTTATGTATAGAGTTTTTCCTGTGACATTAGAAAAGGCTACTAACACTTGGAGCAGCCACCTCAAGCCCGGCAGGATTAACTCATTCAAATAGCTAAGTCGTGTCTTTGCATCACATTTCGTGAGTAGCAAAGGACCTCGGAAGACCTCTGATGAGTGAAAAATATTGTATATTTTGGCCCCTTAATTTACATTTGGTAGCTTAAGAATCCGTTACTTTGAGTTGTTTTTCGTTGTTTTACAGGTTTATAAGCTTGGAAAGGAGTTTCACTAAATTGCCAGAATTGCTCGTATAGATCAGCCATTTTTGAGGATTTAACTGTATTGATTCAGGAAGAACCAGAAGATGAGCTATATATGCTTGGAAAGATCCGGATGTCTATTTTCTGGGGAATTTTATGGATCAATAAAATAATTTTTCTAGAGAAAGTTATGGCAGTTTTAGTAGACAAAGGTCAGGCTGTGCATGATTTCAACGTGACAGATCAGCCATTTTAGAGGATTTAACTGTATTGATTCAGGAAGAACCAGGAGATGAGCCATATATGCTTAGAAAGATCCGGATGTCTATTTTCTGGAGAATTTTATGGATCAATAAAATGATTTTTCTAGAGAAAGTTATGGCATTTTTAGTAGACAAAGGTCAAAGAGCAAAAGTTGGAATCTGCAGTATCCCACATCGGATTGGAAACACATTGCACTTGTGATGTTTCCCTATATAAGCCCCTCTTCACTTCATCTTTAGTGTGCAATTCCTGAGCCACCTTGGTACAAACCAGTGGACCGTCTGCTAGCATTCTGGTGGATTCCGAAGGCTTTGCTACCACGAGGGGAAGCGTCGCCCAACAGCAAGTGGAATTTCTCCCTTGTATAGTAAATATTTCTTTTCTTTTTGTTTTTGTTTAGTTTAAATGTTTAGCACTTTTATTATGAACTGTAGTTTCATAATTATGAGAGACTAAAATCTTCAAACTAAGGTTGAAGATGAAGCCTTTCATCTTCGCCGTTGTTTGGCATAATAGTTTCATATTTGTTTATACAATTCTGATGTTTTTTTAGTATAAATGTTCTGTCAATTATTTGAGTAAAATCTTATGATTGATTGCATTTAAATTGTTCTGTTGGATATTCCTTGTGTTTCATCTAACAGATACATCAAATTGTTTTTAATTAAATTGGATTTCCTTTGTGATTTGTTAAAAGTTGATACATTGGATGTTTTTGGTTTAATTGGGATATTTGTTGTTTTTTGTCTTAAGTTGGATTCATGGAATGTTTTGATAGGCTATTTTTACATGAAGATATGCTTAGCTTTGGTGGGGTGGATTCAGAAACCTTAGTGTTTTTATCATTAGTTTTTAAATCAATTTAATTTAAGTTTATATTTCTTTTGCAACATATAATTACAAATTTGGAACTAGGTTAAAATAGACTTAGTTTAGATAAAAATATATTTTCACAACGCAATTCCCTATGGATTCGACCTCGCACTTGCACAACACTATATTGCAAACGACTCGTGCGCTTGCGAGTAATTTAAAACTCACAACAAGTTTTTGGCGTAGTTGCCGGGGAACTGGTTGGTTTGTGAAAATTAAATTTTTGTCTAAATTAATTTTATTTTTCTACTAGTCTAGTTAGCATTTTTGTTTTATTTTTTTAATTTTATTTTTAATTTTAAATCTAATTTTTATTTTTATTTTTATTTTTTTAATATGAATTTGAATTTGAATTTGAATTTTATTTTAGTTTATTTGCATTTGCCTAAAAATAAAATAAAATAAAATAAAAATATAAAAAAAATATGGATGAATCCAGCGTCGGTTTCACAGTCTTTAGAGGACACTCTCAAGGACTTCATGAAGATGACCGGCCAGTCCATCGATACAACCAATACATTCAATATTGATAGTTGTTCCATCTGTGCTAGTCCTATGCATTTAGCACAGAATTGTCCATCTACGCCGGCTTTTGTCAAGTATCCCATGGAATAAATGAACGCTTTCGATGACTATTGGTGGCAATCAAATGGAAATTAGTCCGAGACATACAATCCAGGGTGGTAGAACCACCCTGATTTTTCATGGACGCAGAACCAACTGATGAATCAGGGAGGAGCCCCTTATCATGCTCACAGTCAATACCCTCCTGAATTTCCTTCACCAGTTCCAAGTTATGGTCACTCAGCTTATCCAGCACCATCAGCCACTTACCAAGCTCCCATTCAAGCGCCAGTGTTGGTTTCACAATCATTAGAGGACGCCCTCAATGATTTCAGGAAGATGATCAGCCAATCCATAAACGAAGTAAGGAGTGCGCAAATAGTAAACACCTAAGCGATTGCTAGGATAGAGAATCAAATGGATCAAATCGTAAGTCACGTGGGTGAAGGAGAGAAGGGGAAGGTCCCCAGTCAACATGTGCCCAACCCGAAGGAATAGTTTGTGGTGGGAAATTCATCAACTCCTATGCACGGGCAGGAACAAGTGCAATTGATTGTCCCATTGAGGTCTAGGAGACAAGTGGACAATCAAGTGGAAGAGAACCCAGCTATGCAACAAGAGCAAGAAAGTCGCAACAAGGAAAAGAGAGATGCTGAGCCATCTACAGCCACACCTATTAGTAAGGATCTCCCTAGGTCGTTTGTACCTAAAGCGCCTTACCCTGAGAGATTACAAATGCCCGAGAAATGAGGAGATTTTGAGGACATTCTGGAGGCATGCTTTGCTCAGTTTGGAGAGGATTTGGATTTAGATAAGTTACTTGAGCAAGCAAATGCCATTTTGGAGTCTGCTCCTCAGAAGAGCAGTAAGACGGAGGAGATTGTAGATGAATCCCGCATTGAGGACCCCCTGGAGGCATGCTTTGCTCAATTTGAAGAGGATTTGGATTTGGATAAGTTGTTTGAGCAAGAAAATGCTACTTTGGAGTCTGCTCCTCAAAAGATCAGTGAGACAAAGGAAACCACAACACCTGAATCCCCCAAGAAGGAACTTAAGCCTTTACCGGACAATCTTAAGTATAAGTTCCTAGGTCTAGCAGATTCTTTGCCTGTGACTACAGCTTCAGATTTGGTTGATGCTCAAGAGGATAAATTATTGGACGTTTTAAGAGAGCATAATGAAGCTACCAACTGGACTATTGAGGATATCAAGGGGATAAGCCCCTCAGTGGTGATGCACAAGTTACATTTTGAGGAGAATGCCAAGCTATCGAAGGAGCCACAAAGAGAGCTCAACCCAGCTATACAAGAGGTTCTGATCCTTTATCCAATCTTTGATAGCGAGTTGGTGAGCCCGATTCATGTCGTGCCAAAACAGGCTAGATTGACGGTAGTAATAAATAAATACGACGAGTTAGTTCCAACTCGTGTGCAATCAGGATGGAGAATGTGTCTAGACTACCGTAAGTGGAATGCTGCCATAAGGAAGTATCATTTTCCACTCCCATTTATTGATCAGATGGTGGAGCGCTTAGCTAGGCATGATTACTAATGTTGGGTCTAGCTGAAGACGTTAAACTTAGCGCTCATGGGAGGCACCCCACAGCTTATCTTTTTTGTTTGTTTATTATTTTATTTTATTATTTTATATATTAATGATTAAAGTTTGTTTCTAGTATTTTTTGTTTTCCAGTCTTTATTTTTCAGGGACAACGCTTACTTCAATTCAAGTTTGGGGGTATGCTATGAGCCATACTAGTCCAACTAGTTCTCTATCTCCCAGGTTAGCTCTTTCCAAATTATTCACACATTGGGGTCAATGTGTAATTTAAGTTTGGGGGTGTGGGAGACACATTTCACACACTTTATCCTAATTTGTTGTTGTTGTTTTTTTTTAGTGAAGATAAATGCATGTTCATGTTTGTCTGAAAATTTTGATTGATCTGAAAATTTTTTATGTGATTTCATTGGCGAGTTTAAAACTTTGAACGCATGATCTGATGATAGAGTTTAAACTTTAGCTACTTACTTTAGGCATTCGAGAATTCACATGTTTGATTTAATCTAACACGTGCACATTAGCATATATTTGTGTGAGGTATGACATGTGATGTTAATGTGCATGTTTCTTATCTTAACTGAAACGGGATGACTTGTGGCATAGAAAAGCATAAAAAAAAATACTACTAATGATCATCATCAATAAACTTTCCACTGAGTAACTGGACCTCTTGCCTCAGTAAGCAGTGAGTGTTCATGTCAAAATGTGAGAATTTTATTCTTAGTGATCACTGCGAAACTTTCTGCTGAGTAACTGGACCTCTTGCCTCAGTAAGCAGTGAGTGTTCACGTCAAAAGGTGAAAATTTTGCTTGGTAGCATTAAGGACAGTTTAGTTTCGTAGCCTTATTAACTCGAGTTAGTAAGTCCTTAGGGGATGTCTTACACCTAATGCCCTAAAACCATCTGGTTTGGGAGTCATTGACTCAACACTTGTTACATGGGTCAATTAGAAAGCTTAAGGGAACTAAACATAGCAGAACTTCATAAAAAAAAGAGAAAAAAAAAAGAAATAAAATAAAATAAAACTATGCCATCGTTGTTCATTCTAATGAGAAATTTTGTGAATCTTGAGATGTGGAAACATTGTACATTGAACTTATTTGGAAACCTCATCAGTATATGTTAATTCACTTTACACTGATTCAAGCTTGTGATGTCTTAGCATGCCTCTTGTAAGTAATTAAGTTTTAAATTCTTATTCATTGTGAAGATGGGTTAGATTTTTTAAGCTTGCTCATGAATGAATTTCATGATTTTGAGTGCTCCTTAAATTTTTGGATACCATAAGTAATGAACTTATCTTTATGTTCTTTGTTTTCCATTTAGTTTTTATTTATTTATTTATTTATTTTGTTTTGCTAAGGGACTAGAAAAATGTAAGTTTGGGAGTATTTGATGAGTGAAAAATATTAAATATTTTGGCCCCTTAATTTACATTTGTTAGCTTAAGAATTCGTTACTTTGAGTTGTTTTTCATTGTTTTACAGGTTTATAAGCTTGGAAAGGAGTTTCACTAAATTACCAGAATTGCTCGTACAGATCAACCATTTTTGAGGATTTAACTGTATTGATTCAGGAAGAATCAGGATATGAACCATATACGCTTGGAAATATCGGGATGTCTATTTTCTGGGGAATTTTACGGATCAATAAAATGATTTTTCTAGAGAAAGTTATGGGAGTTTTAGTAGACAAAGGTCAGGCTGTGCATGATTTCAACATGACAGATCAGCCATTTTAGAGGATTTAACTGTATTGATTCAGGAAGAACCAGGAGATGAGCCATATATGCTTGGAAAGATCCGGATGTCTATTTTTTGGAAAATTTTACGGATCAATAAAATGATTTTTCTAGAGAAAGTTATGGCATTTTTAGTAGACAAAGGTCAAAGAGCAAAAGCTGGAATCTGCAGTATCCCACATCGGATTGGAAACACATTGCACTTGTGATGTTTCCCTATATAAGCCCCTCTTCACTTCATCTTTAGTGTGCAATTCCTGAGCCACTTTGGTACAAACCGGTGGACAGTCTGCTAGCATTCTGGTGGATCCCGAAGGCTTTGCTACCACGAGGGGAAGCGCCGCCCAACAGCAAGTGGAATTTCTCCCTTGTATAGTAAATATTTCTTTTCATTTTGTTTTTGTTTAGTTTAAATGTTTAGTACTTTTATTATGAACTGTAGTTTCATAATTATGAGAGGCTAAAATCTTCAAACTAAGGTTGAAGATGAAGCCTCGCCGTTATTTGGCATAATAGTTTCAGATTTGTTTATACAATTCTGATGTTTTTTTAGTATAAATGTTCTGTCAATTATTCGAGTAAAATCTTATGATTGATTGTGTTTAAATTGTTCTGTTGGATATTCCTTATGTTTCATCTGATGGATACATCAAATTGTTTTTGATTAAATTGGATTTCTTTTGTGATTTGTTAAAAGCGGATACATTGGATGCTTTTGGTTTAATTAGGATATTTGTTGTTTTTTGTCTTAAGTTGGATTCATGGAATATTTTGATAGGTAATTTTTACATGAAGATATATGCTTAGCTTTGGTGGGGTGGATTCAGAAACCTTAGTGTTTTTATCATTAGTTTTTAAATCAATTTAATTTAAGTTTATATTTCTTTTGCAACATATAATTACAAATTTGGAACTAGGTTAAAATAGACTTAGTTTAGATAAAAATATATTTTCACAGCGCAATTCCCTGTGGATTCGACCTCGCACTTGCACACTACTATATTGCAAACGACTCGTGCGCTTGCGAGTAATTTAAAACTCACAACAACCTCACAAAGACTCTTCAGTATCATTCAACATAGAGGAGAAAAGCTTCAAGAATATATCCCTCGGTTCAATGCAATAGCCTAGGAAATTCCTAATTTTGACCCTGTTGTTCAGACCTTAGCTTTCCAGAATGGGCTCAAGTCAAGAACCTTTAGCTTCAAGTTAACTAAGCACCCTCCTTGTGATATGAATGATATCCTAGCCCAAACTGAGGAATACATGATCACGGAAGACAATCAAGTATTCAGGAGAGAAAGAGAGGGGGATGGAAAAGAGAATGAGGGATACCAATAAATCCAAAGAAAGCTCCACCAAAATATCTCACCCAGAGGGGAGAGCAAGAGTCCCTCCTAACTTTGAGAGTTTCACTCCACTTAGTGCCTCCAAAACGAGCATACTTCTGAGTATCCAATACCGAGACCTCCTTCATTGGCCTTCAAGACCCCTCTATCCAAGTGAAAATCGAGCAAAGTGGTTATAACGACCCATCCCGGGTTGGCCACCCTTGAGACGGTGTCATCACATTTTGAAAATCCCAGCACGACACATATATGCAACAATGAAAATAAATAACACCAAAAAAAATTTTTACATCAATCATTAACCCTCAACATGGGAGTTACATCAATCTGATATTTAAACATCATATACAACGTAAAATGCATGAATATTTACAAATAAGTTTTCATTTTATTTTCTCATTAGTCTGAGAATGTTGACACGTACGTGGCTTACAGAAATGATTTCGTCTGACTCTCAACCCACCAGCCTATTTGTCATATCTGCTAGCTGAAATCATTGTACAGTGAGGGATGAGCTTCACAAGCTCAGTGAATTAAATTTATTGTAAGTACTCAATTTGTATAAATGGTCTTTCAATATTAAATCATTTATATCCCATACAACTTGATACTGGTATTATACTATCACTACACATGTCGTAAGATTCATTCTTTATCAATCTCTTTCTCTTATTTATTGGTTCACTTTAAGACCATCAATTATCTCATAATTACCTCGTAATGAGGTTCACATTATAAAATCTACCATTTAGATGGTTTTTATCACCATAACTGTCTCTCAATGAGACTCTTCCATCTATAAATAAATTCTCAATAACACACCACACCTCAGCATTTCAATAATGCAAGCAATAATTAAAACAGATGCAATGCATGAATTATTATTATGGGAACGTCTTCCCATATGTCGACATGTTTTTATTATCTTAAACCGGCTCCCTCCCAGTTATTTTCTTTACAGCTTATCCAGGCTGTCATGGATTTATTTCCAGCATATACCGGTTATCACGGTGTCCCTTTTATTTCTAGCCTATATCAGCTGTCACAGTTTTTCAATTAGACCGGCCCCTTCTCGATTCTTTTCTTTTATTTAATGCATATGCATATGACAATGATATGAAATATGCATCTGAACAGTAATATAAAAACAATATGAACTAAAAATATTTAAATTTAGCTATCATATCTTTCCTCAAATTATTATAAAAATTTTCACTAAATTCCTCTTATCATGAATCACATCAAATCATCCATCTTAGCTTGTCAAGATCCACCAATTTTCATCTCCTCATAATTCGTATCAAAACATCAACCATAGCTCATCAAGAATTTCACTTATCGTTTTTATTATTAAATCAACTTATTATTCCAAAAATATTATTTCTCTCCTAATAATTTTCTACATATCCAAAATTCATATCATTCCTATCAATTTAATTTTTATCTACCACCAAAGCATAAACTAATAATTTACTTTAATATTATTACTAGATATTTTATTTTTATTTAGATTACTTAAAGTAAATCCAACTCACCACATAGCACTTAGAACTACCCGTAAATCAACTTTAACAAAACCGATGTAACCCGTGTCACCATGCATGCCTAAAGGCATGTTTATTCTGACTCGTGTAACCGTGCATGCCTAAAGACGTGTTTATTTTGACCCGTGACAACTGTTGTTCCCTAGTCTCATGCCAGGTGTGCACCTCTTCACCGAAATTATAAATTTTGCTTAATTATCTAAGCTCTGGTTTCGTTCAAATGCTAGTCTTTTGATAAAAATGTTTCTTTGTAAACAAATGGTGGTCCCCACCAACATTTAATGAAACCACACATTCATTCCCATGTTCTTCCACCTTGTAAGGCTTGTTCGATTTAAAACTAAAGATAAACACTTTATTTGCTGCCACTACTTTAGTAATTACAGTTTTGCCACATCCTATTTACAATTATGCCACCATGCATTTTCATTTAAATTTTACAACTTTGCCACTACTTAAGTACGATTCTACCATCGGTCCTTCAGCCTTTTAAATTTACGATTATGCCACTTCAGTAATTATGATTTTACCATTGTTTAATTACAATCTTGACATTTTTTTTCTTCAAAATAAATTTTCCATCTCTTTTTTTTTCATTTTAAAAAATATATATAAAAATACAAAAAATTATATTTTCATCCAAAAAAATCTTCTAATTAATTTCTAAAACCTCATTCTACATTTTTCTTCAAAATTCTTTCATTTGAAACTTACAATTTCAAAAATTTTCAGTTTTTTCTTCTTTAAAAATAATCTGACTCTTTACAACCAAATTTTCAATATTATCTTTCAAATATTATTTCAAATCAATACTAAATCTTTCATCTATGGATTATTTAATTCAATATAATATATGTAAAATGACTTATTTACCCTTATTTTATGAACCCGAATATTACAGTGGTGCCACTTCCGTAAGGATCATGGTCACGACACCGAGGAGTGTCACGCCCTCAAACAGCAAATCGAATCCCTCATTCAAAGGGGGTACTTAAAGGAATACACTGTAACTCACAAAGTTCAGGAGTATGAAGATCATTCCCGGCGCCCATACCGACAAACTATAGAAAGATCATATTGAGGACATTAGAGCCCTAGGTCGAGTCCTAGAAAACCAACCCGAGAAGAAAGACGCACCCAGAATAATCAAAGGCACACCACCGTAGTTACCAGCACTATCAAAACTATCTTTGGAGGGCCGGCTGCAAGAGGACAGTCCACCCATAGGAGGAGAGCTTACACCCAGTCGGTAGCATTGGTTAGTAGATCTCATAAACAGGTCAAGACATACCAAATGATATCTTTTACAGATGAAGACTTAGAGGGAATACAAATGCCACTTGACGATACTGTGGTTATCTCCCTCCTCATCGCTAACTATAATGTTGAGCGGGTCTTGGTGGATATAGGAGCTCAGCAAATATCTTTTTTTATGAGGCCATCTAACTGATGATGCTAATGGATGACCAGCTCAGGCCATTATCATCTCCCCTTTATGGCTTCTTGGGAACACTAATATTCATCAAAGGAAGCATAGTTCTCCCGATCACTACAAGAACCCCATCGTAACTCATTACTGTCCAAACTACGTTTCTAGTGGTGAAACACCCATCATCTTACAATGTGATACTCAGGAGACCAACTCTTAATGAGATAAGGGTAGTAGTTTTCACATATCATCTTAAGGTAAAGTTCCTTACCGAGGAATTGTGGAGGAAGTTCGAGGCAACCAGCAAACCTCCCGATCCTGCTATTTAAACTTCATCAAATGCCAAAAAAAGTTGAAGCCTTGTCATTAGAAATAGATGACCTAAGAGATGAACTTAAAACTTTGCGAGGACAGCCAGAAGAAGAATTCATCCCTATCCCTCTAAATGAAGAGATTCGAGAACTGTACTAATCGGATCCGGTCTCTCTGAAGACTTTAAGGAATCCTTAATTTTTTTCTTTTGAAGGAATTAGGATCTTTTCACTTGGTCAGCCTTTCAACATGCCCTAGGATTTATCTCACAGTTATTGTTCACCAGTTGAATGTGGATCATAACCATCAGCCAATAGTCCAAAGGAAAACATCATTTTCTCCGGAATGACAGAGCACCATTAATGAAGAGGTGGACAAGCTCCTAGTGGTCGACTTCATTCAAAAAATCAACAACCTATAATGGATCACCAATGTGGTGATGGTCAAGAAGGCTAATGGTAAATGGAGGATCTATATTGATTTTACAAATTTAAACAAGGTCGACTAGTTAGGTGATGCCACTTCTGGGCATAAGCTTCTCAGTTTCATGGATGTATTCTCCAAGTATAATCAAATCTTAATGCATAAGCCTGATCGATCCAAGACCGGTTTATCACTGATGGAGGCATATATTACTATAAGGTGATTCCTTTTGGACTCAAGTATGTAGAGGCCACTTATCAGAGGCTAGTCAACAAGATATTTAAGGAGCAGATCGGGAGAAATATGGAGGTCTACATGGAGGACATTTTAGTTAAGAGTGTCAATGCTAGGGATCATGAGTCTAATCTGGATGAAGTTTTGGGATACTTCACCGCCACTAAATGAGGTTGAATCCAACCAAATGTGCTTTTGGAGTCACTATTGGAAAGTTCCTGGGTTTTATGGTAACATAGTGGGGAATAGAGGCTAACCCCGAGAAGATAAAGGCAATAATGAACATAACTCCTCTTCGGAATGTCAAAGAAGTGCAAAGATTGATTGGACGAGTAGCTGCACTCAGCCGCTTCATATCTAAGTCTCTTGAAATGTACCTACCTTTCTTTAAAGCCATCAGAAAAGCCAAAGATTTCACCTAAAATGAAGATTGTCAAAAAGTGTTTGAAGAACTAAAAGAATACTTAAGCTCACCACCACTATTGACTAAACCCATCATAAGGGACGAACTCTTCCTTTATATATCAGCAGGCCAAGACGTAATAGTCTCTACCTTAATTCAAAAAGACGCTGGGATGTAGAAACCCATCTACTATATCGGTCGAATCCTGCATGTTGCTTAGACACGGTATCTCCCGATTGAAAATTTGGCATACACCCTCTTGATCACGGCCCGAAAGCTTAGATCGTATTTTCAAACTCACACCATTATCCTCCTCACCGACCAACCTCTGCGGCAAGTCCTTCACAAACCTGACATTTCCGAAAGGCTGGTCAAATGGTCTATCGAGCTAAACAAATTTGATATTCGATACAAGCCTCGGACGGCTATCAAAGCGCATGCCCTGGCAGATTTTATAGCTGAAATAACTTTTCCCAACATATCAACAGAAGTTGAAGCACCTAAGAAAATCGTGCTGATACCAAGTTGGATGCTATATGTTGACAGGTCTTCCAATAGTACTGGTAGTGTGGCTGGCTGCAATACCCGTGTTCTTAAAGTAAGGGTAAAAAAAGTAATTTGATAGATATTACATTGAATTAAATAAAGCATACATGAAAGATTTACTATTGATTGAAAGATGATATTGAGAATTTTATTAGAAAGAGTTAGAATTTTTTGAAGATTAAAATAACTGAAATTATGAAATTGGAAGTTTAAAATGAAATAATTTTGAAAAAAAAATTTTGTAAATTTTTTGTGTAATTTTTTATAATTTTTGGAAGAAAGAAAAGGCGAAGTTTTGATTTTTAAGGAGAAATGGCATAATCATAATTAAGTAGTGGCAAAGTTATAAATTTTAAATAAAGATGATTGATGGCAGAATCGTAATTAATCAGTGGCAAAGTCAAATTTTAAATGAAGATGAACAATGGAAAAATTGTAATTAATAAGTGGAAAGTTGTAAATTTTAAATTTTAAATGAATATATATGGTGGCAGAAGCGTAATTAAGCTATCATAAACTCAAAGAAAGAGGACAGACACATGGGTGCTAGTGGACAGGTGTACGCTTGTGCACAAAATGCAATTGCTTGGAGACAGTGCATAGCATGAATACGAGACACAAAAGCATAGATATGACAACTAGATTCGCATGGGAGAAGCACAAGTCCACAGGCTTGACCGGTTTTGTATAAAAATTAAGTTTTTTTTTTTGCTAAATTAGTTTACAAATTTCTTTCTCACTCTAAAATTATACTCTCCCTCAAATTACTCTTTTTCTTTAAACACTTAGGGACTTAAAGAAAGGTTGAAAGATTGAAGTTTTAATGAAGTTTATGGAAGAATTTTAAAGAAATTCGAGGAAAGCTTTGAAAATGGTAATAATGTGAATTTTAGTTTTGAAAGATTGAATATTTATAAATTATTCCTCTATACCTCTTAGAAAAGTTTTGCATTTGAATTTTTAGAGAATGAAAATAATTTCTATTGATAGTACTGAATTTTAAAGACGATTGAAATTATGCAAACATGAAATTACCCAGAATGTGATATAGAAATTTAAAAGTATGAATTATGGAAGAATTAAAAAGTAAATTAGAAATTTTAATATAAATATTATGTCAGGTGTTGGTGATCAATAATCAGGTGAAATTGTTGAAAGGAACAGAAAGGGAAAAAAAGTGGTGTAGTAGTAGCTGTAAGTGCTACTAAGTGAGTTAGATTTACTTTTAATAAATGAGACCAATATGAAAAATGAATTGATCGTGATATGATTACATTATTAAAATATAATATGAAATATTGATTTGAGGAAATATGTGAGATATATGATATTTGGATGAAATGGAAAGATATTAGGAATAATAAATTGATGAACTAAGATAATTAAATTATTATTAAATTAATATTGTATATGTGAAGAATAAAATTATATAAATATATGTTGAACAGAGAAATGAAATTCTTGAAAGTCATGATTGATATGTTATATAAAAAGACGATTTGATATATATATATATATATATATATATATATATATATATGATTGTATTCTTTAATGTATGTTTACTTGCATGTTATTGCTCATATCCATAAGGTGAAGACTAGGAAGGTAGCTGGTATAACTGAAACATGTCGACATGTGGGAAAACATTCCTAAATGATATACCGAAATTAGTATGATGAAATGATAAGAAATAAATAAATAAAAGAAATAAAATTTAATTGCATGAATTTATTTTTATTTGAATATTTTATTATTGATAATTGAGATTCTAAAGCATCAATCTTGATTGTGAAATGATTGTTAAACAGATAAGTCTCACATATAGAAAACTTTGATGATAAAGAAATTGAAAGGATGATATGATAAAGAATTATATAACTGATTGATTATATGATGTGAACTTCATGACGAAGTAAATGAAGATATTGAAGTGAAAATCTTGAATTGATAAAATATATGAGAAGAAAATTGGTATGATTGGTATATGAGATATAACTATTGAAAGATGATAGATTGATGATTTCTTTAAGAAGAGACTGATAAATGATTGAATTAGTATATAATAAGATATAGATGATCAATTATGTTGATTTAATAATGATTGGATGTAACTAGAAGTATATGAATTGAGTACTTCTAGTAAATTTAATTCACTGAGCTTGTGAAGCTCACTCCTCATTGTTAGATAATTTTAGATAGCGGGCATGGCAGATAAATTTGTGAGTTGAGATTCAGATTGAGCTTTTATATGTAAGTCGCATGGTCCACATCCTTAGACTAATGGAAGAAGAAGAAAGAATTTTTTTTTTAAAAAAAAATTATAGATATTCATGCATCTTTAATATGATGTATATTTTTGTTTCAGATATGATATTGATAATGTAACTCCCCTATTGAGGGTTGAGGCTTGATGTATATATATATTTTCAATAGATGTATATTTTTATATTGTTGCATATATATGTCGTGCTGGGATTTCAAAACGTGACAACACCGTCTCGGGAGTGGCCAACCCACGATGGGTCGTTCTAATTTTAGTATCAGAACATTAGGTTTTATGATTCTATAGACTAGATAAAAAAATTTAAAGAAGTAGGAGATTTAAATAAACTATATTTTAATGTAGAGTCCGAGGATGACACGTGAACATGCCAGAGCTAGAGGTAGAGTACTGAACCAGAGAGGACGTAGTAGGCCCCCAATATTTAGAAGAGTTGAAGCTGAGATAGAGGTCGAGTCTATGGTTCCTACAAGGGAATAGGTTACTAGTACAACTGGCACTAGTAGAGGTGTGAAAGAATCTGATGTTAGGAGAGATGAGTTGAGAGAGCTTCTTGATTGTGCTATAGAGAGAATGTATGTAGTAGAAGATAGGGCTAGTAATTTACAGAGGAGACTACAGGAAAGGGCTAGAGCAGAACCTGGTGTGGTGAGACAGGAGGTTCATAAGGGAGAGGGTGTGTTTGCACATGAGATGCAAGAAGACTGTTTTGTGAGATTTATTAAATTTAAGCCCTAGTTTTTAGAGGATCTATAAATCCTATTGAGGCTGAGTAGTGGATTAAACATGTTGAGAAATATTTTGACGTCTTACCAGTGACAAATACGCAAAATGTTACCTTTGCATCATTTAAGTTAGAAGGTGATGCTTTTCAATGGTGGGAGTATATTCTGTATAAATTGAGTACTCATGTAGATCAATCCTTAACCTGGTGTAAGTTTAAAGATGTGTTCTTTATGAAGTATTTTTCAGATACTTTTCGAGCACAACAAGAGAGAGATTTTATTCATTTGAGGCAAAACACTTTATATGTGGCTTAGTATGCTAGTAGATTTATAGCCTTGTTGAGGTTTGTACTTGAGTTAGTAAATACAGAGGAGAGGAAATGTAATAGATTTTTAGACCGGTTACACTATGAGATTCGAACTGAACTATCTTATATCATTATTGTGATTTATGCTGTAATGGTGGATAAAGCATTACAGATTAAGAAATATGTGATGAAGTTTAGAGGTATGAGGGATTGGCTGAAGAGGTTTAGATTTGAAGAACCTAGAGGTGGTAGTAGTATGAGTGTGCACACCACCCCAAATAGGGCGTTCTTTGTCACAAGGAACTTTGATGCAGAGTCAGAGGTAAGCAGGATCTGTTGTTTTTGTAGCTCAAAGTAATGTTGGTGGGACCCTTAGATTTGGGAGACAATCTATGGGAACCGGAGGCTATGGTAGAGGAATAAGTATGCCACAAAGGGGAAGTGGTAATATGATATATGATCGAGAGACCAGAGTTTGCTAAAGATGTAATCAGATAGGACATCTATCTCAGAATTTTCTTACTCTGATGTGCTTTGTATATGGTAAGGGATGACATATTAGTATAGACTGTCCAATGGGGAGATCTATTAAGGTAGGTGCTGGAGATGTTGGGAGAAGACAAATGGAGAGAAGTGGTGGATATGGTAGTCAGTTACAGTCCAAAAATAGCAGAGTCTATGTCTTGACCCAACAGGAGGCACAAACTACTCTTGATATTGTTATGGGTATGGTATCTATTCTTGGTAGACTTGGTAGGTTATTGATTGATCTTGGTGCAACCCATTCTTTTACATCTAGTATTTTTATGAAATTTATTGATGCTTGTGTCAGTCCTTTGATGCATGTTGTTATTGTTGAGGTTCCTACTGGGTATAGGGTTATTATGAGGACTATTTATTGGGGTTGTGTGATTAGTATTGCTGATAGAGAGTTTGAAGTTGATTTATTACCTTTAGATATGATAGATTTTGATTTAATTTTGGGGATAAATTGGTTATCTGCATTTCATGCTTGGGTAGATTGTTTTAAGAATAATGTGGTGTTTGGGATACTTGGACATGAGGACTTTAAATTTCAGGGAGAACGTATTGTAAATTGTCTTATTTCTGCCTTGACTACTAGTAGATGGTTGAGGAAGGGTTGTGAGGGGTATTTGGCATATGTTGTGGATTCTAGAAAGGATGTTAGGAAGTTAGAGCACTCTTAGTGATGAAATGTTTTTCTGATGTGTTCCCTAAGAAGTTGTCTGATTTGCCTCCCAGCAGGGAGATTGAGTTTTCTATTAAGGTGATTCCATAATCAATACCCATATCTATAGCACCTTATAGAATGGCAACAGCTGAGTTACGAGAATTGAAAGTTCAGCTTCAGAAGTTATTAGATAAACAATTTATTCAACCTAGTATGTCTTCTTGGGGAGCCCCTGTGTTGTTTGTAAAGAAAAATGATGGAACAATGAGGTTGTGCATTGATTATAGATAGTTGAATAAGATCACCATCAAGAATAAATACCCTTTGCCCAAAATAGATGATTTATTTTAGCAGTTGCAGGGGACTAGGGTGTTTTCTAAGATAGATATGAGATCAGGTTATCATCAGTTGAGGATAAAGGAGAGTGACATGCCTAAAACTGCTTTTAGGACACGTTATGGCCGTCATAAATTCCTTGTGATGCCATTTGGGTTGACTAATGCTCCTACAATATTTTTGGATCTAATGAATTGGGTGTTTAAACCATTCTTAGATAGATTTGTGATTATAAATATTGATGATATCCTGGTGTATTCCAAGAATGAGGATGAGCATGCTAAACATTTAGAGAAATAAATTGTATGCAAAGTTCTCTAAGTGTAAGTTTTGGCTGAATAAATATCTTTCTTAGGACATGTTGTGTTAGGAGATGGTATAGCAGTTGATCCATAGAAAGTAGAGAAAATGTTGAATTGGGAGAGACCAACTAGTGTGACTGAAATTAGAAGCTTTTTGGGGTTGATTGGTTATTAGAAAAGGTTTATCTAAAAATTTTCTATTATTGTTGTACCACTGACCAGGAAAGAAGTGAAGTTTAGGTGGTCAGAAGAATGCAAGAAGAGTTTTCAGCTATTGAAAAAGAAGTTGTCTATTGCCCAGGTATTAGTACTTTCTTATGGTGATGGAGGATTTGTGATATATAGTGAGGCGTTGCATCAGGGGTTGGGATGTGTGTTGATGCAACATGGGAGAGTTATAGCCTATGTTTTTAGTCAATTGAAGAACCATGAGAGAAATTACTCGACCCATGATTTAGAATTGGCTATCATAATTTTTGCTTTGAAGATTTGGAGACTTTTGTGCAAATATCTACCTAAATTATTAAGCAAATAATTGAAGTTTTACTTCCAAGTGCACAAGATCAACATAATAGTATAGTGTGCAAGTGTGAGATCATTTCCACAGGGATTGGTAAATTTTGCTTAAAATTAAATTCATAATATAAAACGATAAAAATAAGAATTGAGTTTGAATTGATAATGATAAAAGTGTAGGGCTTTGATATCCACCACTAATCATACTTTCCCAATAAACAGTGTGCCAATGCTTTAGCCATATTACGAATACCTAATGTTGTCAACCTAAGGGCATGGTGTATACTCCTTAAGCCATTGATTTCCCTAAGCAACGAGTTAGGCATGGTATATACTCTAAATCTTCTCTTTCTTAAATGAATTAGCATGATGTATACTAAGTTGTTCTTTAAGAGAGCATAATATCTGTGGAACTCGACAAACACACAAGACCTAGGGTATGTTATATACTCCCGGTTTCCTATGTTGATTAACCCAAGAATCCGGCGTGAATTTCTTTTGTTACTATTATTAAACCCAAGACTCGGTCATCTAAATTGGTTTAATTAACTAATCCATACCACATGCATATGTTAATCAGGCAAACACATATGAGGAATTTGATAAAACAGGCATTAATCAATTAAAACATCATAATATAGTTACTGCAAAGTCAGCAATATTCATATATGGAAAAGCATAATTAGGGCTTCAATCAAGCCCTACTAGTAAATTAGTTACACATGGTTTTGATGTTAAACATATTCATAAAGTAAAATAAAAGGAGAATAATAAACCCGAAAGTGCTATAGAGAAGAGTCGTCAATTCGTCTCCACAATCTCCCTCTCCAAAAACCAAAACTAAAAACTCCCTTTTTTTGTGTTTACAAGCCTATTTATAAGGTTTAGGGACATATCAAAACTCTAACTCGTAAAACAAAACCCTACTCCTACATTCCAAAATAGGTTCTGCCATTTTACTATTCACTACTATACATGTGCGCTCGATTATAGACTTATGCACTTGAGCACAGGTACGCGCGAGCCTTCTTGGTGGCTAAGGCATGAGCAAGCTTAAAATACAAACCCATCTTCGCAATGAATAGGAGTTTTAAAATCTAATTACTTACAAGCAGCTGGCTAAGGCATCACAAGTCCGACTCAGTGTAACGTGAACTAGCACAAAAAAAAAGAAGCTTTCTAATAACTCCAATATGTAATGTCTCCATATCTCAAGATTCACCGAGTTTCCTATCGGAATGATAAAAAATGGCATAGTTTTATTTCCTTCTTTCTTTATTATGAGACTTTGCTATGTTTAGTTCCCTTAAGCTTTCTAATTGACCCATGTAGCGAGTTTTGAGTCAACGACTCCCAAACCAGATGGTTTTAGGGCATTAGGTGAAAAGATACCCCTAAGGACTTACTAACTCGAGTCAAAAAGACTACAAAACTAAACTGGTCTTAATGCTACTAAGCAAAACTCCCACCTTTTGACGTGAACACTAGGCAAGAGGCCCAATTACTCAGTGGAAAGTTTATTAATGATCATTATGAGCAAAATTCCCACCTTTTGACGTGAATACTCACTGCTTGCTGAGGCAAGAGGTCCAATTACTCAGTGGAAAGTTTATTAATGATCATCATGAGCATTTTTTCTCTTTTTGTGCACAAATTTTTTTTCTACTTTTCTATGCCAAAATGTTCATCTAACAAGTCATCAGGTTCAATTAATCCATGGAAATATATACATTAAAATTATAAGTCATACCTCACACAATTATATGCTAATGTACTCGTGTCAGATTTTAGATCAACATGTGAGTTCTTAAATGCCAAAAGTAAGTAACTAAGCCTTAAAACTCTATTATCATATCATATGTTCAAGATTTTAAGCTTACTCATGAAATTATATCACAGTATTTGTTAAGATCAACCAAAATTCAAAACAATATGAACATGTATTTATCTTTTAGATAATAAAAAAACTGGGACAACGTGTGTGAATGTGTCTCCCATACCCCCAAACTTAATTTAAATATTGTCCCCAATGTGCGAAAATTATGGAAAGAGCTGACTTGGGAGATGGAGAATAAGCTTCACTGGCATGGCCCATAGCACACCCCCAAACTTGAACTGATGCACACATTGTCCCTGAAAAATAAATACGAAAGTAATATTGGAAAACAAAAATAAATAGTAATTAGAAATATGAAAAACAATAAAAACAAAAGGATATGTTATGGGGTGCCTCCCATGAGCGCTAAGTTTTACGTTTTCAACCAGATGGTGCACCATCTCTCACTGCTGGTCTCTATGTGGTGTTGAAGATGAGGCACCCGAGGTGGGAGGTAGTCAGTCTAGAATGGCCTAGAGCATCGCTTTTTGCTTCGTAAAGCATGCCTCCAACCCGTCGATGCGCTGATGAACGAGGCACATAGCCTTCCGATCCTCCCGTCTAATATCAGCCAGCTCACACCGGAAGGAGGACATCTCCTCAAGGATGTACTAGTACTCTGTAGGTCCCATGTCAGCATGGTCCTCCTCCCAAGTTTGGCTAGCTGTTGAGTCCTCTACCTTCTCAGCAGCAGGTGCAGGCCCTAGGAGTCTTCTGGGCATGTGTAACTGGCTTTGGCTCCACTGACTCTTGCCAAATAATGGGTGCTCCCTGGCTGGTTCATCGGTGGAAGTGCCTTTAATTCCCTTCTTCTTGAAAATATAAGTGAGGAGGAACAGGAATGGGAGCCCCCAGGCATTTGCAGTGGTGGCCTGCATGTATGGACGTGGTCCCAAAACTTATGAATTTGGCTCCAAATGATAGTAGGGATGAAGTACCAATGCCCTCTGTGAAAGGTATACAGTGCTCGGAGGAACTAGTCACGCCTTTGAGTCTCATGGCCTAATGGGCACACATTACATTGTAGAATAGAATCCACAAGCCAGAGTTGTGGAGGCAACTTGGACCGGCTCTCAGCATTTTTGTGCCTATCTGCATACTGCCCTGCACACATGTCCTCAATGATGGTGGAAAGGGAAAAGGACTTCAGCTGCTCATCCAACTAGGCACCCTTAGGTAGGTATTAGTCAGTGCATTTAAGGGAAGCAGCTATATCTGATGATGTCAAGTCAATGTACTTGCCTTGAACAGATGAGGACAAGACACTTGGTCTGCTGCAGTCGAAAGAGAGGTTCTCATAGAACTGAACAATGAATCGGGTGTAGGCAGTAGAGCTGATAGGCTTGAATAACCTTTTCAAACCACAGCGTTTGAATTCCTGGACGGCCCATTGAGTGGCTTCAAAGCTTTTGAAATCACCATCTATGTTGAATGTGGTTTCGAACAAGATCTCCTATTGCTCAAAAGTAGGTCAGGACGATTGTGTTCAGCTTCCTGAAATGCGAGATATGGAAGCAGTGTGTTTAGGCATGCTGGATTCAATCTACAGCAGAGGTGCGCTCGATTACAGAAAAGTGAGATTGATCACACTATGCCAGTTGCGCTCGATCACACTCGTAGTGCACTCCATCGCACTATCTGGTATGTCACTGAGGTCTTTTGTCGAATAGATGGTGGGAAATAGTAAACCCAAGCAGTGGGCAACAATAGCCAACAGTGCCTAACCTCTTGTAATGTCAAGCAAAACCAACCATACAGATAAGAAACATGTTGTGTAGGCAATTATTAGTGCAAAAAGAATAATAAAAAACGTGGGTGTATGGGGGTATAGGGAAATGGTTCGTGACCATGTGGGGTTGTGAGTGGTGAAACAGGGGTATGAGATTACCTGGTGGCAGTGAGTGGTGGCGACGTGTGGTGGTATAGGAGAGTGCAGTGGTGAGTGGGTGTAAGAGCAGGCAGAGAGTTCAGAGAATGTGAGAGTGTAAGATGCGAGAGTGAGAGTGAAAATGTGTAATAGAATGAAATGACTTAAAAATAAGCATGTGACCCTCTGTCCCTAGAGTGCTCGATCGCATTTGTGCTCAGGTGTGTGCATGTGGATGCGCTCGCACGCCATTAGGCGCATGGCAAGAGTGCACTCCAGCACACTGTGAAATGCGCTCGATCGCAAGGACAGAATGCACTGTACCACTAAACTAACTAAAGTAAGTACGAAAAAAGTTTAAAATAATGAAGAACAATAAACAAAAATAAAAATGTACCGTACTTAGTGGCCTCAGTACCACTGACCTCAATAGAGGCGCTTGAGCTACATGTTTATCAAAGTCTGAACTGCTCAAACGCTCTCTATAGTAGCCTCAATGCTACTCTCTTGGAAGGGAACACTTAAAGTCCACCTTAGGTGGCTCAAGTTCTCTTGGTACCTCTGCATACTGGACAGACTGGAGTGTCAAATTTTCATCTCTTGGTAACAATTTGATTTCAAGGTATAGCTTTACTCTGTGTCCATTTACTGTGAATTTCTGATTGCTATTGGAACCATGGATCTCCAAAGCACCATGAGGAAAGACCTTGGTGACCATATAAGGACCATACCATCGGGACTTGAGCTTGCTTGGGAACAATCTTAATTGTGAATGGTAGAGCAACACCTTCTGTCCCCCATGAAACTCTTTCCTAACCAGCTGTTTATCGTGATAGGCTTTGGTCCTTTCTTTATAGAGCTTGGTGTTCTCATATGCATCATGCCTTAATTCTTCCAGCTCATTCAAGTGCAGCTTTCTCTTTTCACCCGCTTGTTTCATGTCAAAATTGAACTACTTGATGGCCTAATACGCTCGATGCTCTAACTCCATCGGTAGATGATATGCTTTTCCAAAAACTAATCAGTATGGAGATATGCCAATTGGTGTCTTGTAAGCTGTCCTATATGCCCATAGGGCATCATTCAAGTGTAAAGACCAATCCTTCCTATTAGGATTCACGATCCTCTCCAAGATGCCTTTGATCTCTCGGTTACTTATCTCTACTTGGCCACTGGTTTGATGATGATATGGAGTGCCAACTTTATGGGTGATCCCATATTTCTTGATTAGGGCAGCAAAAGATTGATTATGGAAGTGGCCGCCTCCATTACTGATGATTGCTCGTGGAGTCCCAAACCTAGTAAAGATGTTATCCTATAAAAACTTTACAACCACTTTATGATCATTAGTCTTTGAGGGGACAGCCTCGACCCATTTGGACACGCAATCCACACCCACAAGAATATATAAATAACCATATGAGTTAGGAAATGGACCCATGAAATCACTACCCCATACATCAAAAAGCTCTACCACATGAATATTTTGCAATGGCATCTAATTTTGGGATGAAATGTTACCTATCCTCTGGCATCTATCACATGAGCTGTAAAATGAAAAGACATATTTAAACAAATTAGGCTAATAAAAACCTGATTGTAATACCTTAAGAGCTGTTCTCTTGGCCCCAAAGTGTCCTCCACAAGCAAACTTATGGCAATATTGTAATAAACTCAAATGCTCATCCTCTGAGACATACCTTCTGATGATTTGATCAGGGCAGAATTTGAATAGGTAGAGGTCATCCCAATGGTAGTGTCGAGACATAGATATTAACCGCTTCCTTTCTGGACTAGACATACCTGGAGGAAAAACCGTAGCAGTTATATAATTCACAATATCGGCATACCATAGGAGTATTACCTCTAATGTGAACAATTGTTCATCAGGAAAATTCTCATTCAAAAGTAGCTCATTCTTTTCGTCCTTATGAGGTAGCCTAGATAGGTGATCTGCGACTACATTCTCACTGCCCTTCTTGTCTCTAATCTCCAAGTCAAACTCTTGCAATAGGAGTACCCATCTGATCAACTTAGGCTTTACATCTTTCTTAGCAAACAAATATCTCAAAGCAGCATAATCAGTAAATACAATAACCTTAGAGCCAATTAAGTATGATCTAAACTTCTCCAAAGCAAAAATGACAACTAACAATTCTTTTTCAGTAGTAGAATAATTTAGCTGAGCATTATTTAAAGTTCTAGAAGCATAATAGATAGCATGAGGTACCTTATTTATTCTCTGGCCCAAGACAGCTCCCAAGGCGAAGTCACTAGCATCACACATCAACTCAAATGGAAGATTCCAATCAGGTGCCATCATTATTAGTGAGGAGGTAAGTAAATTATTTAATGTCTTGAAAGCTTCCATACAGTCATCAGTCCATTCAAACTTGGTATCTTTAGCTAACAGTGCATAAAGAGGTCTAGAGGTCTTAGAAAAGTCCTTAATGAATCGTCTATAGAATCCAGTATGTCCAAGGAAACTTTTGACACCCTTAACTGTTAGAAGATGAGGCAATTTTGAAATAATGTCGATCTTGGCCTTGTCCACCTCAATACCTTTGTTGGAAATGGAATAACCCAACACAATGCCTTGTTAAACTATAAAATGACATTTTTCCCAATTTAACACTAAGTTGCATTCTTCACATCTCTTGAGGACATTCTTCATGTGATTGAGGCATTCATCGAAATTAGAACCAAAAACACTAAAGTTATCCATAAATACCTTAATGAATTTTTCCACCATGTCGAAAAAAATGCTCATCATACATCTTTGAAAGGTGGCTGGTGCATTGCATAATCCGAATGGCATCCTTCTGTAAGCAAATGTGCCGAAAGGGCATGTGAATGTGGTCTTTTCTTGGTCCTCTGGTGCTATGGTAATCTGGTTGTAACCACCATACCCATCCAAGAAACAATAGTAGCTATGGCCAGCTAGTCTCTCTAACATCTGATCAATTAAGGGAAAGGGGAAATGATCTTTTCTGGTCACCTTATTTAGCCTTCTATAATCAATGAAAACTCTCCAACTAGTGGTTATTCTTGTAGGTATTAGCTCCTTATCTTCATTTTTCACCACTGTGATCCCACTCTTTTTCGAAACAACTTGGACTGGACTTACCCATTTACTGTCTGAGATGGGGTAGATAATGCCAACATCCAATAGTTTCAATACCTCTACCTTGACTACCTCTTTCATGTGTAGGTTGAGTCTTCTTTGAGCATCCCAGGTGGGTTTTGCTTCATCTTCAAGGTAGATATGATGCATGTACTTGGTTGGACTTATCCCTTTTGATGTCAGCAATGGTCCATCCGATAGCAGTTCTGTGCTCTCTAAGAACTCTTAACAGTTTCTCTTCTTCCACAACACTTAGATTGGCAGCAATAATCACAAGTAATGTCCTATTCTCTCCCAGATAAGCATAAGTTAAATGCTCTAGCAACTGCTTCAATTCCAAGTTTGGTGCATGGACAATAGAAGGGAGAAGAGTAGTAATAGTAGGCACAAGAGGTTCAAATGGAGGGTTATACTTACTTGGATGTTTTGGAGAGGCCTCAAGGAGGTGCACAGCTTTAATGATGTCATCAGTAACATCCTTAGGTTCTAGCTCCATATCCAATCTTATGAAACTATGGGTGAGGGTGGTCTCCAATGGATCAATGTGATGAACCTGAAAAACTTGCTCAACAATACTTTGCATCATACATACATTAAAACATTCCATATCATCTTTGGGGTAATTTTAATGCATCAAATATTTTGAATTCTATTTTTTCACCATTTACCTTCATACTTACGATACTCTTTTTCACACAAATTTTTGTATCAGTAGTTCTCATAAAGGGTCTTCCTAAGATGATGGGCAAAGGTAATGGCATAGGGCATTCTTCCATATCTAATACAATAAAATCAGTAGGTAAAATAAACTCACCTACCTTTACCAAGACATCCTCAAGAATACTTCTTGGTCTTTTGATGCTTCTGTCTGCCAATTGCAAGGTGATGGAAGTCGGTTGAAGCTCCCCCAAACCTAGTGTTTCAAATATTGTGTATGGCAGCAAATTGACACCCGCTCCTAAATCCAGTAATGCACGCTCAAAAAGCTGGTCACCTATCCTGCAAGGAATGGTAAAACTACCTGGGTCTTGTAGCTTTAGTGGTAGTTTTCTTAACAATGTCACACTTACCTCTTCAGTTAAAGCCACTGTCTCATGCTCCTGAAACTTCCCCTTATGAGTGCAACAATCTTTAAAAAATTTAACATAAGCAGGTATTTGTTGAATTGCATCTAATAAAGGAATGTTTATCTCTACTTTCCGCAAAGTTTCAAAAATATCAAGCAATTTATTTTCTTTCTTTGACTTTACTAACCTTTGAGGGAAGGGTGCTGCATTAACCTTCTCCATTTCACTTACCTTTGATGCAGATGGTTTCTCTGGAGATGTTTGTGTAGGTTCATCAGTTCCTATGATCTTACCATTTATGAGAGTTATAACGGCCTTTAGTTGCTGGTGTCCTCTTGGATTAGGTAGTGTTTGGGCTGGGAGTTCACCCTGCTTTCTTCCACTCAGCTCCTTAGCCAATTGCCCACTTGTACCTCTAGTCTTTGAATGACTTGCTCATGCTTTGTAGTGTTTTGTCTTTGCTCAGTCTGAAATTGTCTTTCATCTGCCATGAACTGATCTTGTGAAGTCATCAACTGTTGTTGCTGAGTTGCCAATTGCCTTACAAGACTCTCTAAGTCACTCTTCTTTGATTTGGGAACTGATTGGGCTGCTGGTTGGGAGTTCCTTTGCTGCCCTTGGAGGTTCAGGGCATTCTGATTTTTAGTCCATGAGAAGTTGGGTGGTTTCGCCATCCAGGATTGTAGGTATTTGCATATGCATTGTTCTTAGGTAGATAGTTGTTTGGTCCCACATAGTTTGCTTGCTATGGATCTGCAGATGAATACAAATGGCAAGTTTCAGTAATGTGATCAAAATGAGAACATATAGCACATACCTGGAGTTGTGTAGCTTACGGACTAGGCAAGACGCTCTGAGTAGTCATGGCTTTTACAAGCATATCTAGCTTTCTTTCCACAATAGCCATCTAATTCGAAATCCACCATTTAAAGTCACCTCATACATACCTTTACTCTTAACTCCTTGTCTACCTCTGGATGAAAATTGTTGGGTGTGTTTACTAATGTCTCAAATAGCTCCATGGCTTCTTCACTACTCTTTTCCATTAGCACACCTCCATAACTTAAATCCACAATACCTTTATTTATATCACTCAAACCTTCATAGAAAGCTTGTACCAGTTCATCTTGAGGTAGATTGTGATGTGGGCATTTGAGTAGCAGCTCATTAAAGTGTCCCTATGCGTCAAAGAAAAGGTCTCCATCCTTCTGTTGGAAAGATTGAATCTCTTTCCTCATCTGTCTTGTCTTTTGTGTTGGGAAAAACTTCTTTAGGAACCTACTGGATAGCTCTTCCCAAGTATGGATAGACACTGCAGGCAATGAATTATACCACAACTTAGCATTATCTTTTAATGAAAAAGGGAAAATAATTAACCTGATTCCCTCTTGATCTAGGCCTCGAATGTGCTGGAACTTGCAGAGATCAAAGAATTCCCAAAGATGCAAGTGTGGGTCCTCAGCAGGTGTACTCCTGAAATGAGTCAAAGCACTGAGTATCTGCGGGGATATATAATAATTGTTTTCTGCCCTAGGTTGATAAACAATGCATGAGGGCTGGTCGAGGTTCCGTGGAATGAAGGATTGCTTTATGGGCCTTCGTTTTGGTGGCAGTTGATTGTCAAGCTGTTCCGCCATTGGTGCTTCTCCCTCGAATTCTTCTTCTTTCTCCTCAACATTGTCAATAGGTCTCTGTCCAATGGTCTGCTCAATCTCTGTATCAAGTGGAAAGATGGTTGGATTCCTAGATCGAAGCCCTTGCATAAATCAGCCAAAACTCTTTAGTGCAACAGCTTCAGTACTTGATTACGCCCAAAGTATAACACGGTTATTGTAGTACGACTTTGGGGTGTTGATTCCACAGGGAAACAAGTTAAGTATAAAGGAAAATGTGTGAACCTTAAAACGAACGATAAAAGTTAAACTCAAGATTTTTGAGCTTTGATGGTGAAATAATGTAAAGGAAAATTGCGTAAATGTAAATGAAATATAAATGAGAAATAACACGGTTCCGGGAATCCTCCTTAAGTTTGTTCCCTATTTCCACTCTTGATTCAATTGATTTTATCTCGATTGCAAGTTTCAACTCCCAAACAAGCAATCGGAATATATTCAATCAAGCACATTTACAACTCTTATATAATTGCTACGAATTAATCATTGATTTGGGTTCATGCACACATGACCGATCTTAAAGATTATCAAGAAACGACAATATATCTTTAAAAGACAATATTGTAGTAATGGACAATCAATAAGATAAATCTACCGGAATCAATCACATCCAAGCAACCTCAATGGAGGAGAAGGATGCAATCACCGGATTAAGAGAGTCTAAAAGAAGAAGAATAAAAAGTACATCTATCACATGAACTCAAATCTTCTTACTTAATCAATGAATAATTCATAAACAATATTTAACAATAAATCCGTACAACTGAATCAAGAACAGGAAATAAAGAACAAGAAATCCCTAAAGATTCATCCCTTTCCCTTGTAAAATGATTAGTTGGCCATGGAAATCAAGGTTGAAGAACAATAAGGATGCTCTCCCCTTGATTTGGCCATGGAGTTCAAGGTGGATGAACAATATGGATGTTCTCCCCTTGATTTGTAACCAAATAAAAATTAGAAATAAAATGGAAGAATGCTGGATTTCGATCACTTGAATCCTCTCTTTTTTCTCTCTTCCTTGCTTTCTCTCTTCAATGCCCAGCTGCACACTCCATAAAGATATATTTATAGAGCATAAGGGGGGTGTTTTGGTCTTGGAGAATGTCATTTGCTCACCCTAATCCGGTCAAGAGGCGAGTGGGCCGTGCTGTGCGTCTGGGCCTGCTGTGCTGGCCTGAACTGTTTCCACTAAAACTGCCATAACTTTCTCTAGAAAAATCCTTTTTACAAACCGTAAAATTCTCTAGAAAATAGACTTCCGGATATTTCTAAGCATATATGGATCATCATCTGGTTCTTCCTACATCAATA
Source organism: Bretschneidera sinensis (assembly GCA_023935145.1). Taxonomy (NCBI): domain Eukaryota; kingdom Viridiplantae; phylum Streptophyta; class Magnoliopsida; order Brassicales; family Akaniaceae; genus Bretschneidera; species Bretschneidera sinensis. The sequence continues at coordinate 54,329,703 of CM043699.1, forward strand.
CAGTTTAATCTGCAAAGATGATTGATCTGTGCGGGAAATTCTGGCAATTCAGTGAAACTCCTTCAGCTTGTATGCAGAAGTGCACACACTAGTGTGCCTACCCTTAACTTGCTCCAAAGTGATGCACACACTTGTGTGCAGTCTTTTAGCTTACTTTAATTTATTACTCCAGCCTTGGTTTAGACTTTAACTATCTTTGAATCATGTTTGGACATGTCTAAACCTTGGACAAAATCGAGCACCGACACCCAAGATCTTTTGGTGCTTTAAACATTGATCACTTTATTATCTCTTTTGTACTCAAAGCACCTGAAAATGCATCGAATTAAGTCAATGATTTATGAATATCACTTTAGAGTTATCAACATGTAAAAGTGTGATTATGACCGAGATCAACCCTAAAATGCTAACAATTAAGTATTGTTTAGATGCATTTTATGACTCTCATCAGTACTGTTGTTTGTGTAGTTTCTGGACCTTTTGCACTCGATCACACCAAGCACTGTGCTCGATTGCAATGCCAGAAATTTCTCTACTGCAAACCTGAAACAAAAAAAACAGAAAACAACAACAAAAAAAAGGAGATAAATTAGATATTTGATGAAACAAAATAAAATAGAACAGAAAAATAAAACTGAACGAAAAATAATTCTAAACAGAAATTTAGCGCAATCTCCGGCAACGGCGCCAAAAACTTGTTGTGCAAATATCTACCTAAATTAATAAGCAAATAATTGAAGTTTTACTTGCAAGTGCACAAGGTCAACATAATAGTATAGTGTGCAAGTGCGAGATCATTTCCACAGGGATTAGTAAATTTTGCTTAAAATTAAATTCGTAATATAAAATGATAGAAATAAGAATTGAGTTTGAATTGATAATGATAAAAGTGTAGGTCTTTGATATCCACCACTAATCATACTTTTCCAATAAACAGTGTGCCAATGCTTTAGCCATATTACAAATACCTAATGTTGTCAACCTAAGGGCATGACGTATACTCCTTAAGCCATTGATTTCCCTAAGCAACGAGTTAGGCATGGTATATACTCTAATTCTTCTCTTTCTTAAAGGATTTAGCATGGTGTATACTAAGTTGTTCTTTAAGAGAGCATAATATCCGTGGAACTCGACAAACACACAAGACCTAGGGTATGTTATATACTCCCGGTTTCCTATGTTGATTAACTTAAGAATCCGGCGTGAATTTCTTTTGTTACTATTATTAAACCTAAGACTTGGTCATCTAAATTGGTTTAATTAACTAATCCATACCACATGCATATGTTGATCAGGCAAACACATATGAGGAATTCGATATAACAGGTATTAATCAATTAAAGCATCATAATACAGCTACTGCAAAGTTAGCAATATTCATATATGGAAAAGCATAATTAAGGCTTCAATCGAGCCTTACTAGTAAATTAGTTACACATAGTTTTGAAGTTAAACATCTTCATAAAGTAAAAATAAAAAGAGAAGAATAAACCCGAAAGTACTATAGAGAAGAGTCGTCAATTCGTCTCCACAATCTCCCTCTCCAAAAACCAAAACTAAAAACTCTTTTTTTTCTATGTTTAAAAGCCTATTTATAAGGTTTAGGGACATCTGGAAACCATAACTTGTAAAACAAAACCCTACTCCTACTTTCCAAAACAGGTTCTATCGTTTTACTCTTCATTGTTATATGTGTGTGCTCGATCATAGACTTGTGCACTCGATCGCAGGTGCGCGCGAACCTTCTTTATGTGTGCACGAGCGCTATTGTGCTTGATCGCACTAAGCAGCTTCAAATTCTTCCAGATTTGTTCCCTGAGCTAGATAATGCTCCATTTTCTTCAAAAAAAAAACCTAGAAAACATAGAAAATACATAAAATAACATGAAATAACATAAACTAGGAACTTAACAAATGTAAATTAAGGGGCTTAAATATGAATATTTAAGCACTTATCAAAGACATCATCTGTTTAAAGCCACTTGTGAAATTTTTACTAATCATAAAAGTTTGATGCATTTACCTACCCAGAGAGAGTTAAATTTGGGGGAGATGAGGTGGATGGAGTTGATTAGTGACTATGATTGTACAATTCAATATCATCCAATGAAGGCTATTGTAGTAGCTGATGCACTGAGTAGAAAGTCTACAAGGAGATTAGCTTCTATTGAGAGTCATGATATCAGCTTGATGGTAGAGTTGAGAGAAATGAGAGTGTAGTTGAGTATCAGTGATAGAGTAGTATTGATGAAAAATATGGTGGTGCAATCTTCTATTATTGATCGCCTGTTAGAGATGCAGGGTAGAGATGATGGGATAGAGAAGATCAAGCAGAAAGTATTGAATGGGAAGCAAACTAAGTTCACAATTAGGGATGATGGTATGGTGGTATTGGGACATAGAATTTGTGTTCCTAATGACGTTGAGATGAGAAAGGAGATACTAAGAGAGGCTCATGATTCTTTGTATTCTATGCACCTGGGTAACAATAAGATGTATAGGGGATTAAGACAGAATTATTAGTGGTCAGGGATGAAGAAGGGTGTAGTTGAGTATATTTCTAGATGTTTGATTTATCAGCAGGTAAAATATAAGAATAGACATCCAGCAGGTTTATTACAGCCTCTTCCTATGCCTGAGTGGCCATAGGAGAATGTTAGTATGGATTTTGTTTCTGGTTTTCCCCATACTCAGAGAGGTCATGATGCTGTATGGGTTATAGTGGATAGATTTTCTAAGACTTCGCATTTCCTTCCTATTAAAACTACCTGGAGTCTTGAAAAGTTGGTTAAGTTATATGTAGCTGAGATTGTGAGATTACATGGAGTACCTTTGAGCATTGTATCATAGAGATTCTAGATTTACTTCTAGATTTTGGAGTAGTTTTCAGAAAGCTATGGGTACACAGTTACAGTTTGGTACAACTTTTCATCCTCAAACTGATGGGCAGACAGAGAGGATCATTAGAATATTAGAATATATGCTAAAGGCAAGCGTATTGAGTTTCTTAGTGAGCTAGGATGCTTATTTGTATTTGATTGAATTTGCATACAATAATCAGTGTCAATCTAGTATTAGGATGACACCATTTGAGGCTTTATATGGTAGGAGGTGCAGAACTCCAGTATGTTAGGAAGATGTTGGAGACAGAAAGATATTTGGTCTAAATATGATAATTTTAACTATAAATAGGATCAAATTAGTTAGAGAAAATCTTATAGCAACATTGAATAGATAGAAAAGCTATGCTGATAATAGAAAACAAAATCTTGAGTTTTAGGTTGGTGACTGGGTGTAATTGAAGATATCTCCATGGAAGCATGTTTTGAGGTTTAGAAAGAAAGATAAACCAAGTCCAAGATTTTCATGACCCTATGAGGTGATTGAGAAAGTTGGTCCAGTTACATATAGATTGAATTTGCTTCCAGAGTTAAAGTAGTTGCACAATGTGTTTCATATTTCACTTTTGAGAAAGTGTTTACATGATGAATCCTAGAGTATTTCAAGTCAGGCTATAGAACTTCAGGAAGATTTGACCTTTATGCAAGTAGTAGTCAGAATTCTAGGCAGAAAGGAACAAGTCTTGCGTAATAAAGTTATTCCTTTAGTTCAAGTGTTATGACAGAATAAAGATGTTGAAGAAATTACTTGGGAACGTGAGGCAAGAATGATGAAAGATTACCCCCAGCATTTTCATGAGTTAGGGAAGAAATTTTTATAAGATGAGTAGAATTGTAATACTTGGTCTTAAAGTAAGGGTAAAGAAGTAATTTGATAGACATTACATTGAATTAAATAATGCATACATGAAAGATTTACTATTGATTTGAAATAATTTTTGAAAGATGATATTGAGAATTTTATTGGAAAGAGTTAGAAGTTTTTGAAGATTAAAAGAACAGAAATTATGAAATTAGAAGTTTGAAATGAAATAATTTTGAAGAAAAATATGAAATAGAGTTAAGAAAAATATTTGTAAATTTTTTTTGAAGAAAGTATAATTTTTCTATAATTTTTTGAAGAAAGAAAAGGTGAAAATTTAATTTTTAAGAAGAAATGGAATAATCATAATTAAGTAGTGGCAATGTCTTAAATTTTAAATAAAGACGACCGATGACAGAATCGTAATTAATCACTGGCAAAGTCATAAATTTTAAATGAAAATTACTAGTGGCAGAATCATAATTAAGAAATGGCAAATTTGTAGATTTTAAATGAATATGCATGGTGGCAGAAGCACAATTAAGTTGTCATAAACTCAAAGAAAAAGGACAGACACATGGGTGCTAGTGGACATGTTTACGCTTGTGCACAAAATGCAATTGCCCGGAGACAGTCCAGAGCATGCATACGAGACAAAGAAGCATAGACATCACAACCAGATTCGCATGGGAAAAGTATAAGTCCATAGGCTTGACCGGTTTTGTATAAAAATTAAGGATTTTTTTTGTTTTGTTAAAATTAGTTTAAAATTTTCTTTCTCACTCTAAAATTATATTCTCTCTCAAATTACTCTCTTTCTTTAAACATCTGGGAACTGAAAGAAATGTTGAAAGATTGAAATTTTAATGAAGTTAATGGGAGAATTTTAAAGAAATTCAAGGAAAACTTTGAAAAAGGTAATAATGTGAATTTTATTTTTGAAAGATTGAATATTTATAAATTATTTCTCTATACTTCTTAAAAAGGTTTTGCATTTGAATTTTTAGAGAACGAAAATAATTTCTATTGATAGTACTGAATTTTAAAGACAGTTGAAATTATGCATACATAAAATTACCCGGAATGTGATATGAAAATTTAAAAGTGTGAATTATGGAAGAATTGAAGAGTAAATTAGAAATTTTAATATATATACATTATATTTGGTGTTTGCAATCAGCAATCGGGTGAAATTGTTGAAAAAAGCAGAAAATGAGAAGAAATAGTGTAGTAGTAGCTTTAAGTGCTACTAGGTGAGTTAGATTTACTTTTAGTAAACGAGACAAATATGAAAAATGAATTGATATTGATATAATTAAATTATTGAAATATAATATGAAATACTGATTTGAGGAGATATATGATATTTGGATGAAATGGAAAGATATTAGGAATAATAAATTGATGAACTAAGATAGTTAAATTATTATTAAATTAATATTGTATATATGAAGAATTAAATGATATAAATATATGTTGAACAAATAAATGAAATTCTTGAAAGTTGTGATTGATATGTTATATGAAGAGATGATTGATATATATTAAAAAAAGATACCTGTTTGTATTCCTCGAGGATCTTGTATGTAATCCTTAACTCATCGAGTTCATCATTCCTTAGCTTATTAGGAGCAAAGTTCACCGTAAATCCTAAGTTAGATCTCTCATCCTCTCCCATCTCCTCTCAAAGTTTGCATAGAGTATGGTTGCCCTTTAAAGAGGTGGAAGATGATTCACCTGCCTCATAAAGAACCAAGGCGCGAGACTCCCCCAAGGTATCATCTCCCTTATTTTCTAAACTACGACTACCCCTACTGTTCTCACTACCACTACCACCCCTACTGTCTTCACTACCTCTACTATAATCCCTACCACTATCTTTATGACGGTAAATATCAGAAGAAGACATGGGTTAATGAAAGATAGGACTCACCAATCAAAAACTCCGAGAGGATTAGCTTCTTCAAGATTCCTAACTCCTCACGATGACTAGAACTCTGAGGCTCCCAAACTCCAAAAGCTCTCAAACTCCAAAGGCTCTCAAACCTTTTGATGATTACAAATGAAGTGAAAAACAAAGGAAAACCTCCTCCTCTATATAAGACTCATTGCACAAAGAATGAAGAGGCATGATCAACCCAGTCGTATTCTCCAACATCGAAGCATCACTTTTATCCAAAACCAAGAAAGATCTTGACTCTTTAAAAACCTGAGTACATGCGCCACCACTCTTTAGCATTCAAGATTATGACTCAATGCATCCTCATTAAAATCTTGTAAACTCGACAATGGACCAAAAAAATTCAAAGCCATGCCCAAATCACAAGTTTTATAATTTGACATCTTGGGCCCAATAAGCCAAACTCAAAAAATATACCCGAATCCTGGCCCACTACAAGAAAGCTTGCAAAAATCAGATAGGCCAAAAGGCCCTAGACAAAGTTACTTTGCATTTCAAATAACCAAGTTCATTCCCCTTGAAAGCAATCCATGTTCGCTAAAACTCCAAGTAAAACCCATGTCCTTTTTCTTGAACTTCTCCATCAAACTTCGAGTAGTTTGACTCCATGTCTTTCTCTTTAGACTTCTCCATCAAACTCCGAGCAGTTTGACTCCATGTCTTTCTCCTTAGACTTCTCCAACAAACTCCGAGCAGTTTGACTCCATGTCTTTCTCCTCGGACTTCTCCATCAAACCCCGAGCAATTTGACTCCATATCTTTCTTTATCAAACTCGGAGCAGTTTGACTCCATGTCTTTCTCTTCGGACTTCTTCATCAAACTCTGAGCAATTTGTCTCAATGTATTTCTCAATCAAACTTTGAGCAGTTTGACTCCATGCCTTTTTCCTCAGACTTCTCCATCAAAATCCTAGCAGTTTGACTCCATGTATTTCTCCTTGAACTTCTCTATCAAACTTTAAGTCATTTTGACTAAACGTTAACTCTTCGGACTCAATCGCCAAACTCCAAGCCATTTTGACTGAACATCAACTCATCGGACTCAATCACTAAACTCCAAGCCATTTTGACTGAATGTCAACTCCTCAGACTCAGTCGCCAAACTCCGAGCCATTTTGACTAAATGTCAACTCTTCAGAATTAATCGTCAAACTCTGAGCTATTTTGACTGAACATCAACTACTCGGACTCAATCGCCAAACTTCGAGCCATTTTGACTTAATGTTAAGTCCTCAGACTCCATCGCCAAACTCTAAGCCGTTTTGATTGAACATCAAGTTTTCAGACGCAATCGCCAAACTCTGAGCCATTTTGACTGAATGTCAATTCCTTGGACTTAATCGCCAAACTTCGAGTCATTTTGACTAAACGTCAGCTTCTCGAATCTAATCGCCAAACTTCGAGTCGTTTTGATTGAATGTCAACTCCTCAGACTCATTCACCAAACTCCGAAGTGTTACCAACCTGATAGGTCCCCTCAGAGTCTCTATCCCCACCCAAATGGGCTCAAATGTCCATGGTACTAAAGTACCCTTAGTCGTTTTAAGTTACACGATATACTCAATATGACCTACTTTCTTCAAGTGTATAAATGCACTTAAGGAAGCTGGGGGCATTTGATGTAGGGGAAAATTCACTCTCCAATAATATGATGACACTTGTTGATCTTTAAAGGTAAAATAGTAATTTTATAACCATGATAAAATAGCCAATCTCCTCCCAACACGCGACAAAGGACATAATGGTAACTTCACACCAAATGGCCTGATACTGCTCCACCACTCCAACCTTTAGATAAACTCTTACGGCTTGTAGATAACTCCAAAAGAATACCACTACTATCACAATACTAAAGTTGTTCTCCTAATTAGACTCTGCTCCGACACATTATAAAAAAGGGTTTTCAAGAATCAAAAGGTACATTCAGTTCATTACTCACGACTCCTGATTTCACGCAACTCTCCTTATTTTTCAAAAATTCTTATCGAACTTAGGCATCAGAGAGTCCTCCAGAGGCACACCCCCCTCCGGTTCTTCGACGACTTTAAGTTTTTTCCTCGGTTCGTGTGTGCAAGTCTCATTCCTCGACTATCTAGATTCTGACAGATTTTTGACATTAACACCTCGATTGCAGATAAGAATATAAATGAAGGAAGAATTCCATTGCAAATTTGATCTACAACTGATTTAACGAATCTACGCACAAAACATGTAAGGGCAGAGAAAAAAAAATTGATACAGAATAGGCATCGTTCAACCAAAGAACAACAATGTAACTAAAAATTTTGAGTTTTTAAATTTATGGGTTTAAAGCCCATCATTGATAAAATCTCTAAATTTATAAAAATTTATCTAAACACACCACCAAAAAAAAAACAAAAACTCCAACTTGTAGCTGTGGGGTAACAGGACCCGACCCGACCGAGTCAATGGGAACAACAATGAGGAAAACAGCCGTATGTGACACGTGTTTCGTTCACATTGTGGCACTAAATAGTTCATTAAAATTGTGTTGTTTTTGGAGCCAAATCCACCTCTCTCTTGGCGGGAACAAATATTACTAAATTTTGGTACATAATAAATATTAAAAACCATACTTACGTGTCGAGTCTTATCGCCGTCTCATTTAAAATGCTGTATCTCAAAAATTAAAGCCCCCAAAATTGAAAGTGCTTAAAATTTACCGCGAGAAAACGAAGAGCTTTCTCTTCTTTGTTCCCAAACACTAGATCTCATAACGCTGCTGTTTGATGTTCTCATCCTCTTTGCTGTCTCTTTCTCCCTTTTCCCCAGTTTATCCATTTCAGGGTTCTTTCTAATTATTGTGTTTTTATATATTGATTGGAGATTTTTGGGGTTAGGGTTTTGGTGCTTTTAGGATTACAATGGTGGACTCCTTGACGGCCATGGATGTTGATGATCCGGAAATAAACGGCCAAGATCAAGCGAAGAAGAACCTGAAGCGAAAGAGAGCATATTCATTGCTTGAGAGCTTGAGCACCGAGCAAAAAGAGGCCCAAATCAAGTCACTGAACCAAGAAATCGAGGGGCTTTTCGAGTACTACAGAGAAATGATAGGTCAAAAAAGGGGTTTGGGTTTGGATTCGGGTCTAAGCGAATGTAATTCGGTGAATTCGATGGTGGCGGCGTTGATGGAGGAGAGTGGGCTGCCGTTGTCAAAGCTGGTAGGCGAGATTTACGTGAAGGTGAAGGAAAAAGTGGGGAACATGACGATGGCCGCGGTGAAGACTGCGCTGCTTTTTGTAGGGCAGAGAGTGATCTACGGAATGCCCAATGCGGATGCCGATGTTTTGGAGGATGATACTGACTCTTGCCTCTGGTGTTGGGAGGTTGTGCTTCTTTCCCATCTCTTGATTGTTTCTTGATTACTGTTGCTTTTGGTTATTTCTTTTTTTCTCTTGAAAATCTTACCCGACTTATTTGGATGTACGTCAGTTTATTAGAATGTTGCTTCATGATTTGTGGTTTTTTTTATTGGTTATTGGCTTTTTTTAGTCATGTAGTAGGGCCGGGGGAGGCCAGAATTTTTTTTAGATAGGGACGAAATATATGAACTATGTTATGGTCACTTGTCAAGAATTAATTGTCAGTTTTTGCTCAATAATTATTATAAGTTCACAAAGCACATAAGTGATATCTAAAAAAATATGCTTTAGAGATACACATTGTGGGGAGAGAAATGAAATAATAAAAACTATACCAATAAAAACCACAAACAATAACCCACCTATAAAAAAACAACACATAAAACAACTAGCTAGATAAGCAGATTAAAAAAAAATGGCATTAGTGCACAACTCTGCACATAAAATAAAATATCATGATATGGAAGTACATAAACAAAATTAAACTTTTTTACCAGCACTACCCTATTCCACACTTATTTTTTCATAACTCCAATTTTTGGTCTTAGGTTTATGAGTTTGTCAAGTATCAGTTTAAGGTAATCAGGTCATGGTTCATCATTAATGTTCTCATGCTCAAATCAATAAAGTATCACTCAGTCTCTAGACTAGCGAGTCAGTGACTAGTCTATACTTTCTAGGTGTATGCAATTATGTTCACCTGATAAATATAGTTACTCTATATTACTGCATAGATTAAGCCTGGGCCATATGGAAAAATATGGGCCATGGCCCAGAAGTGCTCGTTAAATGTGTAGAGTTTTTATTGTTAAATTATTTGTCTTGACTGTATTTCATCCTTGCTGATGCTTTTTTTTCCTTTTGTCAGATTTTATACTATGTTGCTTTGATTCTCATATATGGCCTATGTTGTCTCGGTAATTTTCATCCTTAATGTGTGTACGTAATTTGGTAGTGGGGAGGCATAGTTGCGTTTCTGGGGTTGGGAGGTGTTGGTTTCAATCATTATTTGCTTATTCTTTTTTTCGTTATTATTCATCCTGTTTATTTATTAGGCTTGTTTAATCTTTTCCTTTGGTTTTTGATTCTTCTGTGTATATGATGTCTCTTGTGGTGCTGGTTGGGGATACGTTAAATATTGTTTACTTATTACTGTTAGATTTTTTTCTCATTAAATATTTGGTCTGTTTAATTTTTGTCGTCTTTTAGATTCCTTTGTTAAATTGGCATAGTTTATTCCCATTTTTTCTTCCAATTTGTTGATTTTGATTGGATTGTGTACACACTAATTTTGGTTATAAATTTTTTGATGGGAATGCTAATTTGGTATAATCAGTGTGTTTTTATCACGCCATTAACTATTTATTCAATATTGTTGGAATTTTGCCTTATTTATTTGGTTTTGGTTGTCTCTTTCTGTTCTTCAATTAAGCATGTTGAATTTGACTGTAATCTTTTAGTTTCTTGGTTGCCATTTGATCGGGTGGTTTGATATTTAACATTTTATCTGAGATGATAATGTGGCATATTGTAATGGACATACTAATTTTGTTGGATGTATTTTAAGTGCTAATTTGTTATTGAGTAATTTGTTTGCTTCATGTATAGACAAGGGATTTAAAGTTGATGCCAAAATCTGCACGTGGCACATTGAAAATACGGCGTACTTGTCGGAAGAAGATCCATGAGAGGATTACTGCTGTTTCTGGTAAGTGAGGTTCTATGAATCATATGGATGCTTACAGTTGTTTCTCTTGTTTACATTAAGCTGTATGGTTTCTGCTCAGAAAGTTGGTGACTGATGTTTATGGCTCATTTCAGCAATGATAGCTGCATTAAAGAGGTCCGAGAGTGATCAGGCTTACAAACATGATATAATGAAATTATCAGAAAAGCTTGGTAAAGTGTTAAGTGAGGCAGATGTTCGTTTATTAGTGGGTAACATGTTACTGAAGGACGGTGCCGACATGTATGTATCTGTAGTGTCTCTTATCATGCTTTATTCCTGAAATTTATTGTTTTTTCTTCTCACTAGTCCATTTTTAATCTCTTGCTGTAGGGCCAAGAAAGAAGCAAACCGAGAAGAGAACATGCTAATTAAACAATTGGAGAGAAACACACGAGAAGCTGAGAAGGAGAAGAAGAGGATGGACCGCGAAATACAGAAGGAAAAGTTGCAAAGTGTAAGGGCAAAGTTTTTCAATTCTGCTTTAAATGTTTAGTTATGGATTTTGGTGTTTGCCATGTAGTTCACCACTGTAGAGTTTAGCCACCAAGTTCGGGATGAACTGGTGTTGTTCCTCTACGCCTAGGAAACCAGAATACTGAACCATGAACAAAGAAAGGCATAGGAGATGGCATATTGGCTAGTGATTGTGAGGCTTCAATTCTTGACCTGCAGGGGACACCAAAGGCATGTGCTTTGAGAATCTGTTGCTTGGGACTGCAAAAATGCATCTCATTATGGTCTAAATAATGAAAAACATAAAAATATTCATTTGTTTGGGAAAAGGCTGCAAATTGGATGTTCTATATCATGAATTGTGTTCAGTTTTTGAAATATCTGTACATTTCTATTTAACATGTTCTTAATTATGTGGACACATTGCTGCATGTTCTAATTAGAAGTACCTTTGCTGACTTAACAGTTACTTACTCTTTGTGCTCAGGAAAAAGAGCAAAAGCGGTTGCAGGAGTCAGGGAAAGAGGAAAAGCGTCGTGAAAAGGAACAGTCTGAAATGAGGAAACAATTAAAGAAGCAGCAAGATGAAGCTGAGAAAGATCAAAGACGTCGAGAGAAGGAAGAAGCTGAACTCAAAAAGCAACTGGCTATACGAAAGCAGGCTTTAGTAATGGAGAAATTTCTCAAAAGAAGTAAAACTATTCCATCAAGCCAGAATGACCAGTCTTCCAGTAAAGCAACCGCTTCTGATTCATTGAGTAAAAGGAGTGAAAATGTGTCTGAAGCAGTTACTGAGTCAATGGACTGTGCTCTTTTGTCAAATAGTGAACTTAACATTGATGATCTTCGAAAGTATGCTTACCCCGACCACTGTTTAATTTTTGGGTTTGCCCTTTCCAAATTTTAGTTTTGAACCGCGATACTATGATTTGCTGTACTTTGCAGGTCACATGTGTCATTTTGGAATCACTTAGGTCATTCTGTTCGTTCAAATCCCAAGCAGCTTTGGGGTATACGTAAGAAGCCTAAGATTGAATTGTTTAAGGAACTTAAGCTTGTAGATGGATGGGGAGAAAAGAGTTCAGATGACAGATCATGCCTTGATTATTCTGATTCTTTGTTTACTGATGTTAAGAAGTTCAACCGGCGGAAGCAGTTGTTACAATTTGATAAGAGCCATCGCCCTGCGTTTTATGGTTTTTTTCCTAAGAAAAGGTGAGCTCCTGCTTCATTTGTAGTATGTGTTTCTTTAACTGAAAGTTAAGTAAATTATCTAGAACTATAGCTCTAATTGAAAGGATATAAAATGTCTAATAAAACCAGAAATAATTTAGTGGTTAGAGTTTGTCTATATTTCCTTAGTTATTGTGATCCATCTCTATTTTCTCTCTCCAAATATATGCGCATTTCTCTGCAAGAACTCCTTAAGCTTCCACGACTTCAGATATTTTTCCAATCAGTGTCTCGTCCTACCAAATGACCTTACTGAATTGGTATCCTCTCTTCTTCACCCCCTGGTTCCTGTTGTGTATTCTTGGCATACCTAGCAAATGATAAGGAACAATTGAATGGCATCTTTATCCTTGTCTATGTTTTTTTCCTCTCATATGTACAATAACAAAATATTTGTTATACTTAATATATTTAATTTGAGCTACTTATCAAAAATATATTTAATTTGATCTGTATCTCTTTTAATTATGCTGCCCCTTTTCCTAGAATTTTTTTATTCTGCCAAATTGCCTTAGGCCTATGCTTTTTTGAATCCCATCGCAGGCATTATGCCGGTAATTACGTCGTCTTTTTTCTCTTAGCCTTTGTTTGGCTAGCGGCTGTAATTTTTCGGTGAGATCCTTAATATTATCCTAGAAAATTCATAATTTATTTGAGGAAAAAAATTCTAACAAATGAGAAGATCAAATAGGTCAACGAGCCCTCGATCAAACATTGGAATCTTTTTGGGACCTGTGATAAATCTGGATCATCCCATTTCCTCATTTTGACCCCCTTTTTTCACTGGAAGAACCTATTAGAGTCCACCTCAACACAATATTTAATTGTTAGTATGAAATAAACTATGTAATATGAAAAACTTGAACACCTCAAAAATTTATGGTTTTTGTCACCAAGGATCTTCAACCCATGAAATATAATGATTGAAGATTTAGATAATTTAGAGTTTGCGCTCTGTTTTACGCTTCTAGCTATATATGATGCAGATCACAACTATCTAAATAATTTTGACTGGTCATCTATTTTTATGGGCCAGGTTATCTGTTCCTGGTGATGGTATTACAAGTTATTATTATTATTACTATTATTATTATTATTATTATTTTTAATCTTTTAGATAATGAAATTCAGTGCATTAGCATGTAGGGCAAAAGGAGGAAAGAAAAATGCTTCTGAAAGTTTAAGTTGAATTGTAATTCTGTAACATTGCTTGTGTTCGTATTCCCTTCATGCATGGCCGATATGCTTGGAATAATGGGATTGAGAAATTTTTGCTATGCCATCTTCAGTCAGGTTGTGGGACCACGTCATCCTTCAAGGAAGGACCCGGACTTGGATTACGATGTTGATAGTGATGAAGAATGGGAAGAGGTACTGGGAATTTTTTGTTTGAATTAAAATTTGGGTTTTAACTGTGATATTAAAATGGCTTTCTCATTCTGCAGGAAGAGCCAGGGGAAAGCCTTTCTGATTGTGATAAAGCTGAGGAAGAGGAAAGCTTGGAAGAAGGATGTTCAAAAGCTGATGATGAAGATGAAAGTGAAGATGAGTTTTTTGTACCTGATGGGTATCTCTCAGAAAATGAGGTAAGAAAACGAGTTAGACTTATCTTTCTAAAGCTTCAATACAGTCTAAGCTAATGACAATCTAGAATTCAATTGACAAATACTTTTACCTGTTTATTGATTAATGTAACTTTATGACACTCGACTCTCTCTCTCTCTCTCACTGTGTAAACTTCATGGATTAACTCTATATAGCTTTTTGACTCAATGAAACAAACGCACAACTCAAAATAATCACTGCATCACTTAATGATTATCATAAATGGCATATCATGCACCAGTTATGAGGGATATAGGTGGTTTATGCATGTATGTTACCTCTTTCTGGCCCTTTGTTTACATATGACAACATTGTTATTAAAAATTAATCAGTAGGAAATAAAATAAAGTTAAGAAGATTTGCATTGAAAATTGAAGAGAGTCAAGGTAAATGGAAATTTCCTGGGCTTGTCAAGGGTTAGTTTCTTACTATACTCCCACTATCTGATCATTCATGCATAATTTAAGCCACTCAGAATGATTGTTCATGCCTGTAAAAAAAAGAATGATCATGAAAATTCCGTCTTTTGTATTCAGGGAGTACAAGTGGATAGAAGGGGAACTGATCCCCTGGTCGAGGAGGCCAAGAGTTCACCTAGTTGTAAGCAAGACTTAGAGAGTGAGGAGTTCTGTGCATTGCTTCAACAACAGAAGCATCTACACAATTTAACAGTGCATGCTTTGAGGAAAAACCAGCCTTTGATTGTATTAAATCTAATGCATGAAAAGGCCCCATTGTTGGTTGCCGTAGATCTCAGTGGTACTCCTAAACTGGAACAGATGTGTCTGCAAGCTCTGAGTGTACGTGTTTTCTCTGGTCTCCCACCTGTAGAGATATCAATAGATAACATACAAGATGAGGATCAGGAAGCTTGCCTGTCAAATGGAAAGGGCAGTACAACACCGGTCTCAACTCTGACAACTATACCAGATGCAGATTTGCCTACAATTGTAAGTAGATTGTTTACAGGGTTACTTCAGACTGCCCTTCAGATATTTGGGGAGAATATCTTCCATGAGTGGATGTTATTGAAGCTGTATGAAAACTTAACTTAGTGATGTTATGAAATGTCGAAAGAGTATCTATATTTTCACAGAAGTTTTGCCTTAAGACCCGGCAATTCTTGGCTCTAGCAGTTATCTTTTTGTTTTCAGGTGTCTGTAATTCAATCATGTTCTCAAGGAATCAATAAGGTGGTAGAGTCATTGCAAACAAAGTTCCCTGACATTCCAAAGTCTCAACTGAGAAACAAAGTGCGCGAGATATCAGATTTTGCAGATAATTGTTGGCAGGTTAGTCGCTCATTTCCAAAGTTTCATTATTCACATTATTAGGAGTTGAATCTCTCTGATCTTTTGGCAAATTTTACTTAACCTAGTGAGACAAAGATAATTCAAATGACAATTTTACCGAATAAAATGGAATAGGATAGAGTCCTTATCTCTTCATCAAGCTCGGTTTTGGAAATAGGACAAAGGAACTGAGAAGGTATCATAAGTTTTATTTTTCTGGCTAATTGTCCTGTCCTTGAGGTGCAGCTCTGGTCATTTCTATCTGAGTTCTTGGATCATTGGTTTGGGGTTGGCGTTGAATTGACCTGATATCAGCAACATATATCTCAAGATAGGGATTTTCCAAGATTAATGATAATAAATCAGGTTACTATACTGTAAGCTTATATGAGTTGATAAACCAAATCAGTTTGTTGTTTCTTTTATGATTTTCCCTCCATGGTCTGAGTTTCGAACTTATCTTTTTAATTGTTCTCGTTACTTTTGGGAGGGTGAGCCTTGACAATATGTCTGACCTGGGCGTCATGGATTTGAAAAGCAGAAACAGCCTCTCTGCATTGCCGGGTAAGGCTTTATACATCTGCCATTTCCCAGACCTTGCAGTAGTGGGAGCCTCGTGCACTGGGCTGTCCTTTATCTTGGTTATTTTTGAGTTTTTCAGGCTCGAATTGAACAAAGCTCATAGTGATATATTACGTCTTTTGCATCTCTATTCAAGTCATTAACTTCCATACGTGTAACCCATTGATGAAGTGGGAGTCTATGTTTAAGCCTTAACCTTTGAAGTTCAAACCTAAACATCAACCTATCGTTCTCTCCCCACACCTGTTTAAAGAAAATAAATGATATTGAACTTAAAAAGGCTACGGACTACAGTTAATCCCTTGAATTCAACCTTTCTTTCTTTGGATAAAGGCTTTGTGATATAAGATTGAACGATCACGTCATTTGACAAAATCAAGGTCGTAGATTGACCTTGATTTGCCATAAAGTCAATTTCTGTTTGTTTAGATAATTTTCTTGTGGTGCAGGTCAAGAAAGACATTTTGGTCAAGCTTGGTTTGTCAATTTCACCAGGTATGTGTGCATTAATCTAGATTGACTAAACTAATTGACCAACATCTGAAGTAAACTAAGCTAGTTTTTCCTCTTTTTTACCCTGATTAGCAGGTAAGGGCGGTGGGAGGGCAAAAAGTATTGCTACATTTTTCTCAAAAAGGTGCTTGCCTCCGTCTGGTAAAAGTATCAACCCCATTGAAACATCTCCTCAGCCATCTCTGAAATCAGGTTCTGCTGTCCAGGGGCAGCATGGTTATACATGTGATAATGTATAGGAAATAAGGTTCTGCTGCCTCAGGGGCAGCATGGTTGCACGTGTGCTGATGTATAGCCTCCTCTCGCTTCTCTTCGGGGTTATGGTTATAAATTCTTTCATACTTTGCCTTTGTTTTTGCCCATTACTTTTGGCATGTATTTACAGACCCCCAATGCTGTAAACTTTTTTTTTTTTGAAAGGCCATCGCTGTAAACTTAGTTGTATTAAAGTATTTTTTTTCAGATGGAGTTAACTAAATTGTTTGACGATATCTAGTTAAAGGTTTGACATGGGACAGGATGTGAACTTACTATCAAAGTAAAATTTTCCTTCTGAAATAAGTATTGGCGATGAAATCGGATTGTGATTTTGAGAAACTATGATACATGCAGCCTTGTTTTGACTAGTTGCTGACAGCTGTGGCGTGCGTATTACATGCATGGTTGATATTTGTTGGACTAGATAAAGTTATGGAGGAATTATTATTGCAAGCTTTTTTCTTTTTGCATTTATTAATTTTCCCCCATTTGAAGGCAAGTTTGGTAATGAGGAGGGACTGTAACTAACCCAAAATAATATGATAAGGACTTTGATTTGACCTGAACACGAAATTTAAATGATAGAACTCGAGATGACTTGAAGTTAGGGGTGGCAATGGATTATTTGGTTGTGCCCGGATGACTCATATTGTCATGTAGCGTTTGGTGCTTAGCAGGGTCTAAGTTGATAGGGTCATGTTGGGTTTAGCTTTGGAATGGTAAGGCACTTAAAAAAAAAGGCATGATATTGCATGAGGCACAGGTTATTATAGGAGGTATAATTCATAATATCTAATGAAATTTAAAATTATATATAATTTGATATCACTATAATGATAAGTTATGAAGAATAAAATGGTTATAAATTTGATATTTTAAGATGTTGGAAGAAAAGTGAACATTATTACTTTATTCTTAGTATAATGACACGTGATCTACTAATTGTTTTAGTCTATCATAGAATCGGATCAAGTTTTTAGTGCAGATTTTAGAATTTTGAATGAATTGTGATCAAGACTATTAGCAAGAACGTTGCAAATGTTAATATGCACAAAAGATTGACTAGATAGAAAAGACAGTACAAACAATATATTAAAGAAAAATCAATATTGCGGATCGAGGGACGATTGAAGAGATCAAAAATAAAAAATAAATTGAAACTCCTTCCCCGCAGGAGTATAAACAGTTAATAATAATAATAATAATAATAATAATAATAATAATAATATTGCATTTTTAATTTTTTAATTTTTAAGTTTTTTATATTTCACTCATTTGAAGTCATTTTATTTTATTTGTTTATCTTATATGTTGTTGTTTATCTAAGTTATTTATTTGGAAGATATTTGGAGATTGTAATTTTAAAATTATTTGTTTATGCTGTTGTTTTTGTTTAATTTCTAAATTATTTATAATATTTAACTTCGATCAATAAAATAATAGTTTTTTTATGTAATTATATGCATTCAATTCAATATTTACAAATTTTTTTATACTATTTTCAACAAAAAAAATCATTATATACCTATGCGACTCATAGGTCAATATGACACGATACAACTCAATAGCCATACTATGTGTCGAACCTACATTTTAAAAAAATTAACATGGCACGACACAGACAAAAAAGAGAGCACAGCAGGTATGAAGGCATGATGGGCTGCCTACATGGCCATTGCCACCTGTACTTGACGTGATTGAGAATCTCAAAATGACTTGAACATGACACGAAAATTCGAACAGTTAAATTTTCCTATTTTTTGGTTGTAAAATAAGAAATTAAGGATGGTTTCTTTTGTTATCATGAATTCTTTTTTTGAAAATCGAAAATTTGTGATCGCAAATTAAACACAGGTAGGTATGGATATGATTCATTTATATTATTTAACTAGTTTTTTAACTTTGCGTTATTTACGGATTTGTTTTCAAAATATTTTTTATATAAAATTTAATTTCTTTTTCAATTGTTATCACGATTTTCATATCTCAAATGTATAAAAAAATTTCACATTAAAATCTTATCTAATAAATAAAAGGAAGCTTTTTTCAATTTATGAAACAATAGTATGATGTTGGTATTGAAAAAATAAGGCTTAATTATAAAACAAAAAAATATCTTGTGGTTGATTTCATTTTCAAAAAATATCCTGATGTCTTTTTTGTGGCAAAAAATATCATGTGGTATGTATCTGTTAACAAAAAGGGGTTAACAGTATTAAAATGGTAAATGAAAATATCATTATACCATTCATTCAGCAGAAGATAAAAATATGATGTGGTTGATTTTATTTTCAAAAAATACCCTGAGGTTTTTTTATGGCAAAAAATACCTTGTAGTATGTTTTTGTTAGCAAAAAAAAATAAGTGTTAAAATGGTAAATGAAAATACCGTTATACCCTTCATTCAGCAGAAGACAATAAAACCTTATTTTTTGGCGTCGTTTCTCTCATTATTGACGCCATAGATGGGTTACATATCACATCTCATGCCAAAATTCACAAGAAACCTATATTTTGAAGGCTTTATATTCTATCAATAAACTTGATCAAAATAGTACTACATCATGTCTAATAATTAAAACTATAGTCTTAACTTTCCATCAATAAAACCACAAAATATTAAGACATAAATAACATTTTCAGAAACTCTATGACATCTCTTAGATTCTTTCAAGTAGTCTTAACATTCCTATCCCTCATTTTTTTTCCTGTAGCATACCCACTGTAATGGACCTAACATCCTTTGAAATTGTGGCTAATTATTTTACAATTACCATATCTCACAAATCAATTTTCTCTTGTGACCTTGTAGGGGTTGTTAGGCTCATCAGCAGCCCCCTCCTAGCTTTCATTGGCCTTTCATGTGGCCTTCTAATGATAGGAGGGTTAATATCTTGGAGATTAGTCTGCACCCACTCGTGCCTCCTAGGGATTGGATTGATGGCTGCTTCATAAGTCCTAATGTATGTTTCCTTTGAATGGTAATGGTGCACATAGTTCTCTGGTTTGTCATTATTCTTATAAATGGCTGCTGCTGCATGTTTACATGGAATACTAGTAAGATCCCAATTCCTGCACGTGCAACTTCTGAGTTCAAGGTCAACTACATGAGTTGTAGTGCCACAATCCACCTCATACTTGTCTTTAGTAGACCCAATAGGATAACAGTTTTTGTTTAGCTCTTTCTACATCTCCAGTCTCACTTATATGTCTGGATAGATTGGCCCATTGTACTTATCCATCTCACACCTTTTCAAATAGAAACTCTTAACCAACTTCCTTCTGATCCACTCCATCATAGACAAAATTGGTTTATCTTTTACTCCAATATGGCCCCATCCCATGCTTAACAGATTTCAAATCTTTCATGGCTTTCTCCCACTCCTTCAAACTTCTGACAGAAGTTGCTCTCCGTAAAGCATCCTTCAGCTCGTTTCTCTTATATCCTTGCAATTTGAAATTGGCATGTAAATTCTTTAAGCAAAACCTATGTTCTGTATATGGCATTATCTCTGCAAAAGTATCAACCAAACCCTAGCGAAACAATAACAACTTCATCAGAACAAGTCACATATAAAAAGTAGAAAGTATTATGGTATATTACAAATGAAAAATGCATAGAACCAATAAATTGTACCTTTTGTTATCTAAAATGAAGGTCTAGCCCATCTCATTGGCATTATCCAAGTCCTCCATCAACAAACTTTGGAACCATCTCCATGAATCCCTAGTTTCCTGCTCCCCAACAGTTGTGGCAACTGGGAACATGTTATTGTTCCGATCTCTGCCTACAACAATAAGCAAATGTCCTCCACAACTCCATTTTAAATAGCATCCATCGAGGCCAATCAAAGGCCTACACCCTACCAAGAAACCTTGTTTACATGCTTGCCGACACATGTATAACTTCTCAAACTTTGGAGGTTTTTCCTTGGAAAATTCATCAACTATAGCTACCAGTTGAGGTTCAACTTGCATCTTACATATGTACACCCATGGTTAGTAAGCCTCATTATTTCACAGTAATCCCACAGCCTTCTATATTGTTCCTTATGATCACCCTCAGCTGCTAATCTTACTGCTTTACTATTCCTATGTAACTTATAAATATGAACATTAGATGATAATTCTCTTTGAACTTTTTTCGCCATCTGAACCACATTAATATTAGGGCAATCTCTAAAGTCTTCTGAGTACTTCCCTACTAGGTATCTTGCATTTACTATGTGGTTTAAATATTCTTTTGGGCAAGTATGTTTTGGAAGAAAAGTCTTTATCTGGAATGTTGGGTTATCATCAACACCAATCTTAGATGCATGAATCCTAAACTTACACTGCTTACGTTGTGTCCTACAAACAGTAGTCAACTTAAGTTTATATTCATAACCTTCTCTTACAACCCACTCCTTCAGTGCATCCTTGAATACCTCCTTATTTGAAAACTTATGTATAAAAATAGGTTTGGATTTATCATGCCGGTTTCTGTGTTGAATTCAATACTTCGATCATGTATTAAACCATCATCATCTGACCCTTCAATACTCTGCAAGTCATCATCAAAAGTAGTCTCTGTAATATCATCATCTTCTACACTGTCATAATCATCCTTATCCTTATTACCATGGTCAAACTCATCAATATTTCCCTCATTGCCATTCTCATTCTCATCCAAACCAACACACCCTTCATCCATAGTTTGAAGTTGTTTATTCATCAATATCAACAATTTTAAGAAGGGATACAGAAAAGACAAACCAATGGTACACTGTTTTTGAAAAAAAAGAAACAAAAAATGACAAAATGAAATCCAATAAAAGGAAGCAATTATTAATAATCAATAAAAGAAATGACACTGTTTCTGCTTCATTTTTCACATTATTGTCTATTATACCTTTATTGTTGCTTCTTCTTTATGTCAATTTAAGTCAAGTCTCATTACCATTTTATCCTGTTCATTTGTCATTTACGCCTACCTAGTGTGTAGACACAAGTACAAAATAGCCACCTTTATTCTTCTTTGGTAAGCCCACTTTTTTTTTCTTGCATTTTCCTCATAGTGATCCCTCATGATTAGATGTTTCCCTGAGTTTTATTAATTTCTACGTAAAGATGATGTTGGGAAGCCACCCTCAATGATCCCAGGAGGTGATCTTCCAAACACCCAAGTCTATAATGACTTGTAATGATCAGAACAGAAACAACAATCAAAGAAAAGAAAGAACACAAGCAATTTGTTGACGAGGTTCAACAATTTGCCTACGTCCCCGTGAGCTCCTCCGAGCTCTCTGCACTATCTTGTCAATGGAGTTCTTTACAATCAGCAACACCTCTTAAAGAACTCACTGGTTCTTGAAGAACGAAAGAAGAAGAAGTAAAAGAAAGTGATAAGAACTAACCCTGGAATTTTCCCAAGAAAATTCCCCTTACAAGCCCTTGAATCCCCTTTTTATTTTACTCTCTCTCTAAACAATCAGGCTCTTTACAAAGAAGCTCTCTTGTGTTTAGTGTCTTTGTACTCTTACAATTGATCTCATATTCACATTCACATGTTATTTCTCTTTGAAGCTAGGTGACCCTTTATATAGTGCACCAACTTCTTCAGCCAACCTTTGAAGTCAATCTCCACCCTTAGATCTTGAGGACCAATCAATCATAGCCCTTCATCAATTCTAAGTGATCCTGTACATTTTGTTCATGCCCCACACACCTTTCAAAAAGCTGAAACAAAAGGATCAGGTGTGCCTTCAAGTCGCAGCCTAGAACAGGGCATGCTGCGGCCTGAAGAGGGGGGAGCTTTCCTGTCATGCTGGAGGCCGTGGCCTGGGGTGGCTGAGCTACGGTGCGCACACCTTGGGCTGCGGCGCACAACCCTTCTCCCATCTTCTGGACTTCCTGGAGGCCGAGGCATGCATACCTTAAGAAAAGGTGCTAGGACTTGATGCTGAACCTTTTCAAATCTTGTTTAAACCTTAGACAAATACCAACAATCTCTACCTTTGTCTAAGCAATTAAACCCAAACCCATTGTGCAGCGAACTCAGGATCCAAACTCAACTTGAGTCACCATATCAACTAACTCCAATCCTAAAAAGTCCAAGGCAATGATTGAACTTACTTAGAGGTAGAACTTTGATACCTAAATTTGCAGGATTTTCTTCCATGGCTATCTTGTCCACTTGAATGCATCATTTCGTAACATTTTCCCGAATGAAATGATAATGAACATCCATATGCTTTGTCCTCTCATGAAACATCAGATTCTTACACAAGTGCAACACACTTTGGCTATCCGAATACACCACCACCTGCTCTTTTAGGACCTTCAACTCTTCCAACAACCCTTTGCACCACATAACCTCCTTAATGGCTTCCGTAGCTGCTATGTACTCAGCCTCGGTTGTTGAGAGTGCTACCACCGACTGCAACTGAGCCTTCCAATTTATACAACATTCATTTAAGTTGAAGAAGTAGAAGATAATCGATCTTTTTTTAATCCGGTCAGCTCCATAGTCTGAATCCGCATAACCTTCAAGACAGATGGACTTACCTCTTTTCTCATAAACTAGCCCTATGGGCTTCCCTTCAAGTACTTCAGCAACCACTTCATCCCAAGCCACTGCTCTTTTCCGGGATTACTCATAGATCTGTTGAGAACACTAATTGCATGAGCAATGTCAGGTTTAGTGCTTACAATGGTGAACATAATTGATCTAACCGCACTAGAGTAAGGGACCTTTTCCATTTCCTTCTTCTCCGCCTCTGATCTCGGACATTAATCGCTGGAGAACTTGAAATGACTAGCAAGAGGAACCTTCACTGGTTTGCTATCTTCCATAGAGAACTTAGGTATTATTTTCTCTATGTAGGAAGTATGAGAAATCTTCAATTTGTTTCTCTCCCTTTCCCGGATTATGCTCATCCCAAGGATCTTCTGTGCATGGCCAAGATCCTTCATCTCAAACTCCGAACTGAGTTGAGACTTTAATTCTTTTATCCTTTCCATGTTACTCCCAACCAGTAGCATATCATCAACATAGATGAGGATGATCACCACTTCCTCCACCTTGTGCCTCTTGTAATACAAGTATGAATCATAGTAGCTCTTCTTGAAACCTAAGCTAGTTACAAAGGAATCGAACCTCTTGTTCCATTGCCGAGGTGATTGCTTCAGGCCATAGAGAGATTTCTTTAATTGGCACACCAACTCTCCCTGCCTTCCTTTCTCATAGCCTTCGGGTTACCTCATGTAGATGGTCTCATTAAGCTCTCCATGCAAGAATGTTGTCTTCACATCCATTTGCTCAATCTCTCAATCAAATTGGATCACCATTGCCAATACTATCTGTATCGTCTTGTATTTCAGAACCGGATGAGAATATTTCAGTGAAATTTATGCCTTCTCTTTATATGAACCCCTTCGCCACCAGCCTAGCTTTATACCAGACTTTATCCCCTAGAGAGTTCGCTTCTTTGATCTTGTAGATCCACTTACAATCCACAACTCTCTGTTTTTTCTGGTTTGGGCACCAATTCCCAAGAGTTGTTCTTCCTCAAAGAATCCATTTCTTCCTCCATAGCTAGCTGCCACTTTGGCGACTCCTTACATTCCATGGCTTCCAGGTAAGTTTCTGGTTCAGCCATCTCTCCTTCTGAATAAGGAGCTGCTACATTAGCATCCGCAAACCCATATCTCAAATGTGGTCTGACCACCCTCCTTCCCCGGTCCCTTGTGAGCTAGTAGTCATTCTGACTTGCTGCAACAACCCCTTCAACCTCCTCTTGAGTATTCTGAGTATGACCTTCATTAATGGGCTCTACCTGGTCTGAACCCTCTTGCCTTCCTTGCTCTACCTGAACTGAATTTTCCTTGATGCTATGCTCCACAAATTCTGGACTGGTTTGTTCACTAGCCCCTGCAGGGTTAGTTTTCTCCAAATAAGGAAATAACAATTCATTAAAAATAACATCCTTACTTATTATGAGTTTCATTCCTTTTGGTTCTAAAGACCACAACCTATACCCCTTAATCCCATCACCATACCCTAGAAACACACATTTTCTAGACCTTGGGCTAAGTTTATTATCCTTTTGATGTGCAAATACAGCATATCCAAAAGTTCTTAGGTTGCTCAACTCAGGGGGTTTTCCACTCCACATCTCTTCGGGAGTCTTGAGCTCTAAAGCTCTAGAGGGTGATCTATTAACCAAATATGTAGTAGTAGACACAGCTTCCCCCCAAAAATATTTTGGTAAATCGGACCCAATTAACATGCACCTAACCTTTTCCATAAGGGTTCTATTCATCCTCTCAGCAAATCCATTTTGCCGAGGTGTTTTTACAACCGTTCTATGTCTAAGAATCCCATTTAACTCATAGAATTTATCAAAATCTTGATTACAAAATTCTAAGCCATTATCAGTTCGTAAAGCCTTAACTACCCTACCCGTTTGAGTCTCCAGCAACTTTTTTCATACCACAAATTTATTCAAAGCATCTGATTTATTTTTAACCAAATAAACCCAAATCTTTCTTAAATAATCATCAATTAAAGACAAAAGGTAAAGATTACCTCCCCGTGTTGGTGTTCTTACTGGTCCCCAAAGGTTCAAATGAATGTAGTCAAGAATGCCCTTAGACTTGTGCACTCCGGTGTTGAAGCTGACCCAGTGTTGCTTTCCAAGAATGCAACACTCACAGAAATCAAGTTTCTCTACTTTGTCACCACCAAGTAGACCATCCTTGCTGAGAACTTGCAGACCCTTTTCGCTTATAAGTCCCAAGTGAGTGTGCTAAAGGGTTACCCTATCCATCTCTGCCATCAAGCTTCTTGCTTGATCCTTGATTTCTATCTCTCTGATCATCTCATAGAGTCCATCTTTTATTGCTGCTTTGATCACTATCAAAGATCCCTTGGTTACCTTGATCTTTCATCCCTCTGCCTTGTATGTATACCCCATAGAATCCAGCTGCCCCAATGAGATCAAATTCCTTTTGAAATCTAGAAGATATCTCATATTCCGCAGCAGCCTTGCAACTCCATCAAACATCCTCAATTGGATGTCTTCTATCCCCCTCACTTGGCAAGAAGTGTCATTCCTCAAGAAAACCTTTCCATCATTGGTTTCTTGGAAATTATTAAACCAATTCCAGTGAGGGCAGATGTGATAAGTGCACCCAGAATCCAGGATCCATTTCTTGCTGCATTGCCTCTTGCTTACATTTGAGCACACAACAAGAACATCATCTTGCTGTTCTCCTTTGGAAACCGAAACCTTTCCATTATTGGTATGACTTCTTCCTCTCTCATCCCACATATTCTTGCAATCTTTCTTAAAATGATCATCCTTATTGCAGTAGAAGCATCACTTCCCTCCAAACTTCAATTTGGAATGCAATCTCCCATGGCTCTGCCCTCTACCCTTTGATTTCTTCCGGTAGTTGCCATGAATGCTACTGCCATTCCGAGTTGCTGACCTTCCTCTAATGAAAAATCCTTTCTCCACTTGATGCTTCCCTCATCTTGGCCTTGAAATCATAAGCCCTTATAGCATTAATCACGATTTTCTTAGTTAGTGTATCTCTTCCATATTCAATTGCGTTAATCAAATTATCAAAAAAATCAGGAAGAGAATTCAACAAAATAATAGCCAATTGTTCATCCGAGAATGTTATGCTACAGCTATCCAAATCTTGAACTAGCTTATTAAATACATCAAGATTATCTTACAACTCTTTATTAGGATCCATTTTAAAAGCAAAGATTCTTTTAAGAAGATATATCTTATTAGGGAGAGTTTTGATAAGAAATAGCTCATCTAGTTTCTTCCATATGACAACTGGATCTTCTGAGTCTCTGCACTCCCTTGTGACACTATCCAAGATGTGCAGAAAGATGGTGCTATACGCCATCTTCTTCATCTCAATCCGCTGGACTTTCATGGTACTTGCTGGAAAAGCGTCATCTTCTCCAATTGCTAAGTCCACCTTTTATTGCATAAGAACCACTTTGATCTTCCGCTTCCAAAGGGCAAAGTCTCCCTTTCCATCAAACTTCTCAACAATGAAGTTCGAACCTATCTTGCGGAGAAAATTCCAGATTTATGCAGCACCCACAATTGCTTTCCAACTTCTTCTAAATCTCAAGAACACGATCAGAGATTGATCTCAATACTGTTCTTGAATCACCCTCAAGAACATGATCAGATCTTGATCTTTACTCCATTCTTGAATCACTCAAGAAGTTGATCTTTGATTCTTGGAGTCTTGCTCCGATACCCGCTGTTCTTGCTCTGATACCCAGCAGTTCTTGGACCACAGCTCTAATACCACTGTTGAGTGGTATCTATTCTAGCTCTGATAACACTATTGGGAAACCATCCTCAATAATCCCAGAAGGTGATCTTCCAAACACCCAAGTCTAAAATTACTTGTAATGATCAGAACAGAAACAACAATCAAAGAAAAGAAAGAACACAAGCAATTTTTTGACGAGGTTCGTCAATTTGCCTACGTCCCCGTGAGCTCCTCTGAGCTCTCTGCACTATCTTGTCAATGAAGTTCTTTACAATCAACAACACCTCTTCAAGAATTCACTGGTTCTTAAAGAATGAAAGAAGAAGAAGTAAAAGAAAGTGATAAGAACTAACCCTGGAATTTTCCCAAGAAAATTTCCCTTACAAGCCCTTGAATCCCCTTTCTATTCTACTCTCTCTCTAAACAACCAGCCTGTCTACAAAGAATCACTCTTGTGTTTAGTGTCTTTGCACTATTACAAATGATCTCACATTCAAATTCACATGTTATTTCTCTTTGAAGCTAGGTGACCCTTTATATAGTGCACAAACTTCTTAAGCCAATCTTTGAAGTCAATTTCCACCCTTAGATCTTGAGGACCAATCAATCATAGCCCTTCATCAATTCTAAGTGATCCTGTGTGTTTTGTTCATGCCCTACACACCTTTCAAAAAGCTAAAACAAAAGGATCAAGTGTGCCTTCAAGCCGCAGCCTTAAGAGGGGGGAGGTTTCCTGTCATGCTGGAGGCCGCGGCCTGGTGTGGCTGAGCCGCGGCGCACAGCCCCTCTCCCATCTTCTGGACTTCCTGGAGGCCAAGGCGTGCATACCTTGGGCCAAGGTGCCAGGACCTGATGCTGAACCTTTTCAAACCTTGTTTAAACCTTAGACAAATACCAACAGAAGATGCCATGCTCACCTTCAATTCTAAGAAAAAAATAATAAATCAATTATTAATTCTTTCCACTGGCAACTTGATTTATTCTAAGTGCACAAGTTTCAAAGATGTTCTTACCTTTTAACAGTCTCAAATGTTGTATTTGTTGATGCCAAAAATATGTCGAGTTCGCTTGAGTCTTGTAGGGTCTGTTGCTGAAGCCTGGTGTAACGACTTATCCTGAGTTGGCCACCCCTAAGATGGTGTCATCACATTTTGAGGATTTCAGCACGTCACATATATGCAACAATACAATTAAATAATATTAACAGAAAATTTTATTTTATTCCTCAACCCTCAACAGGAGAGGTAAATAAATATGATATTAACTTAAACATAATATACAAAAAATGTATGAATATTTTACAATAATTTTTTTTTTAAAGTTCAAGTCATTTTTTTGTTTGTTTGAGGATGTGACACGTATATAACTTACAAAAAATGATCTCGTATGACTTTCAACCCACCAGACTATGTGTCCTATTTGCTACCTGAAATCATTGTATAATGAGGGATGAGCTTCACAAGCTCAGTGAATTAAATTTACTAAAAGTATTCAGTTTGCGAAAAAGGCTCTTTAATATTTAATTATTTATCTCCCATATACCTGGATAATAGCATAGTGTCTAACATTTAAATTATTCATATCATATCACATTTCTATATCTCTTTCTATTGTAATTGTCTCTCTCTGTGAGACTCATTTATCTACAAATAATTGCATAACATTACCAACATTCAGTTAATATATCAACATATAAAACAGATGCAATGCATGAATTATTATTATGGGAACGTCTTCCCACATGTCGACATGTTTTTATCTTAGACCGGTTACCTTCTCGGTTCTTTCATTCTCATTTAGACCGGTTGCCTTCACGGTTCTTTCATTTTCATTAGACCGGATGCCTTCCCGGTTCTTTACTTTTATTAGATCGACTGCCTTCCCGGTTCTTTACTTTTATTTAATGCATATGCATATGAGCAATGATATGAAATATGAATATGAACAGTAATATTAAAACAAACATGACTTCAAATATTTAAATTACTATCTAGTCATTCCTTAGCTTTCTGCTTAATAAATTTCACAATTTTTTTCTCCTCATATACCACATGAATTTATTAACCAAGATTTGTCAAGAGTTTATTTATCACCATCATTATTAAATCAACTCATCATACTGAAAATATTTCTTTTCACCTAATAATTTTCTACGTGTCCAATATTTATATCATACACATCAATTTAATTTATCTACCACAAAAAATAAGCTAATAATTTATTTTAATATATTTACTATATATATATTTGATTTTTATTTAGATTACTTAAGTAAATCCAACTCACCACGTAGCACTTAAAGCTACCCATGGATCACTTCCTTGCCTTTCCCGTTCCTCTCAGCAATTTCCCCTGGTTGTTGATCGTCAACACCTGACATTATATTTATATTAAATTAATAATTATTTCTTCGATTCTTCATAAACCACACCCTTCGAAAATTCTCACTTTGACTTTTAGGAAATTTCATGAATGCTAAAAACTCAAAAATAAACACTATGTTATTACCTTCTATTTTTATGATAGCTTCTCGTGATTCTCTATGAAATTTTGCAGTAAATCCCTTCAAAATTTTGCTATTTTAACTTTTCTTTGGATGCTCAAGTGTTTAAAGAAAACGAGTAATTGAAAGAAGTTTAAACGAAATTTGTAAGTATAATTACATTTATGTATTATACAAATATATATATAAGGAAATATTTGTAAAGGATTTTCAACAGCCTTGAATTGATACACAAATCCTCCCCTGGCTACCACGCAAAAAACAAGGTGGAAGGCATGCAAGCCTTCCATTTTAAATTGATTTAAAAATGGCAGCAGGTGTTGCCACCTGTCGTCACGAAAGTTTTTTTTAATTAATTTTTTTCCTTCTTTTCTTGGGATGTCCCTGGACGTCCTATTTTTATTTTTATTATTTAACAATTACTTTATTCAAATTGGACTTTTTGCGTTTAACTATATTTGTAATTGTTTTAATTCCAGAGGCAAATCCAAATGATATGCTACGGGCCCAATTCTCTCAATCACCTCATAGGGCCCCACAAATCTAGGGCTCAGCTTTCCTTTATTTTTAAATCTCAACACTCCATTCCACGGAGATATCTTCCAAAATACCCAATCACCAACTTAGAACTCGAGA
The DNA here is from genome assembly GCA_023935145.1 of Bretschneidera sinensis. Lineage (NCBI taxonomy): Eukaryota > Viridiplantae > Streptophyta > Magnoliopsida > Brassicales > Akaniaceae > Bretschneidera > Bretschneidera sinensis. Next base: position 54,359,848 of record CM043699.1, read on the forward strand.
GGTCATCTTTTATTATCAGCATATCCCTTCTGTCTGTCCTGGGCTGCTCTGAGGTTCTCCCTAACTAATTTGATCCTCTCAGTAGTCAAGTCTATCATTTTTGGGCCATATATCTTTCTCTCTCCAACTTCTTCCCAACATACAAGAGTTCTACACCTTTTACCATATAAAGCCTCGAAAGGTGCCATCCCAATACTAGTTTGATGCTGATTATTGTATGCAAACTCGATCAAAGGAAAATAAGCATCCCAGCTCACTGAGAAACTCAATACACTTACCCTCAGCATATCTTCTAGTATTCTGATGATTCTCTCCGTCTGCCCATCAGTTTGTGGATGAAAGGCTGTACTAAATTGTAATTGCGTACCCATAGCTTCTTGGAAACTCCTCCAAAATCTTAAGATAAATCTAGAATCTCGATCTGAAACAATGCTCAAGGGTACTCCATGTAATTTTACTATTTTTGCTACATACAATTTAACCAACTTTTTTGGACTCTAGGTAGTTTTAATAGGAAGAAAATGTGAAGACTTAGAAAGTCTATCCACTATAACCCACATAGCATCATGCCTCCTCTGGGTACAGGGAAAACCAAAGAAAAAATCCATACTCACATTTTCCCATGGTCACTCAGGTACTGGAAGAGGTTGTAATAAACCTGCTGGATGTCTATTCTCATATTTCACCTGTTGACAAGTCATACATCTAGAGAAATATTCCACTACATCCTTCTTCATCCCTGACCACCAATAATTTTGTTTCAATCCCCTGTGCATCTTATTATTACCTGGGTGCATGGAATATATAGAATCATGAGCCTCCATTAGTATCTCCTTTTTCATCTCCACATCATTGGGAACACAAACTCTATGCCCCAATACAACCATACCATCTTCTCTAATTCTAAACTCAGTTGGCTTCCCACTCAAAACTTCCCACCTGATCTTCTCTATCCCCTCATCTCCACCCTGCATCTATAATAAACAATCAATAATAGGAGGTTGTATCACCATATTCGCCATCAATACTCCTCTATCTTTAACGCTCAACTGCATCCTCATTCTTCTTAATTCTATCATTAAGCTAGTATTATGACTCCTAATAGCAGCTAATCTCCCTGTAGCCTTTCTACTCAATGCATCAGCTACTACATTGGCCTTTCCTGGATGATAGTGAATTGTACAGTCATAATCATATATCAACTCCATCCACCTCTTCTGCCTCAAATTCAACTCCTTTTGGGTCGGTAAATGCGTCAAGCTTTTATGATCAGTAAAAATTTCACAATTAGCTCCATATAAATGATGTCTCCAAATCTTCAAAGCAAAAACTATGGCAGCCAATTCTAAATTATTGGTCGGGTAATTCCTCTCATGGTTCTTCAATTGCCTAGATGCATAAGCTATAACTCTACCATGTTGCATCAACACACATCCCAACCCCTGATGTGACGCATCACTATAAACCACAAATCCTTCATCACTAGAAAGAAGCACTAATACCGAGGCAGTAGTCAGTTTTTCTTTAAATAGCTGGAAACTTCTCTCACATTCCTCTGACCACCTAAACTTCATGTTGGGAAATAACCTTCAAGATGCCCAGGTGGTGATCTTCCAAACACCCAAGTCTAGAGTGACTTGTAATGAATCGAAACAGAAACAAAAATCAAAGAAAAGAAAGAACACAACAATTGTTATCGGTCTACGTCCCCAAGAGTTCCTCTGAACTCTCTGCACTAAATCAATGAGTTCTTAAAGATTTCAGCAACACACCTTCAAGAATCTCAAGTTCTTGAAGAACCAAAGAAGAGAAGAAAGAAAGCGATAAGAACTATTACAAAGCCCTTTACCCAATCTATGCTACTCTCTCTTTACAACCAACATCTCTTTTGAGATCTATTCTAGTGCCTCTCCTGTGTTTTATGACTTTGCACTCTCACACTTGCACTTGAATTCTCTTGTATGATGATCACTTGTATGTCTTGTGTCTCACTTGTTCTTAAGATTGAAGCTAAGTAACCCTTTATATAGTGCACCACTTCTTGAGCCAATCTTTGAAGTCAGTCTCCACCCTTAGATCTTGAGGACCATTCAATCATAGCCCTTCATCAATCTTTAGTGATCCTGTGCATTTTGGTTCATGCCTCACACACCTTTCAAAAGGTTGAAAAGACTAGTCTCAGTGTGCCTGGCGATGCGGCCCAGAACAAGGTAGGTCGAGGCTCAAGCCAGGGCACACATGCATCACTCTCTGGGCGTCGCGGCCTGGGGGAGGCTGAGCCACGGCGCACACCTCCTCCGGGCTTCCTCCATGCTGGGCGCCGTGGTGCACACCTCTTCTAGGCTTCTTCCATGCTGGGCACCGCAGCTTGGGAAGGCTGGGCTGCGGCCTGACCTGATGCTGCACTTCTTTGACTTGCTGTGCGCTGAGGCACACACTTTGTGTGCTGAGGCACCAAGGTCTAATGAAGAACCTTGTCAAACCATGTTTAAACCTTAGACAAACACCAACACTTCATGTCATTCCTGGTCAATTTAGTTAAAGGTCCAACAATCATAGAAAATTTTTGAATAAATCTCCTCTAATAACCAGCCAACCCCAAAAAGCTTCTAATTTCAGTTACACTCGTGGGTCTTTCCCAATTCAACACTGCTTCTACTTTCTGTGGGTCAACTGCTATCCCCTCTCTCGATACAACATGCCCCAAGAAAGATATCTCGCTCAACCAAAACTCACATTTAGAGAATTTCACATATAATTTCTCTCTCCTCAGAATCTCCAACATTATTTCCAAATGTTGCATATGCTCCTCTTCATTCTTGGAATATACCAAAATATCATCAATAATCACAATCACAAATTTTTCCAAGAATGGTTTAAACACCCGATTAATAAGGTCTATAAATGCTGCAGGAGCATTAGTCAACCCAAATGGCATCACCAAGAACTCATGATGGCCATAACGTGTCCTAAAAGCAGTTTTAGGCACATCCCCCTCCTTTATCCTCAATTAATGATAAACCAACCTCAGGTCTATTTTAGAAAACACTCTAGCTCTCTGTAACTGCTCGAATAAATCATCTATCATGGGCAAAAGATTTCTATTCTTGATGGTGATCTTATTCAACTATCTATAATCAATACACAACCTCATTGTCCCATCCTTCTTCTTGACAAATAACACAGGGGTTCCTCAGGGTGACATACTAGGTTGGATAAATTGTTTATCTAGCAATTCCGAAAGCTGAACTTTCAATGCTCTCAATTCAGCTGGTGCCATTCTATAGAGTACTATGGATATGGGTGCTGATCCTGGAATCACCTCAATAGAAAACTTAATCTCCCTATTGGGAGGCAACCCAGTCAACTCTTCAGGGAAAATATCGGAAAAATCTTTTACTACCAAGATTTCTTCTAACTTCCTACTCTCTTTGCTAGAATCCACCACATATGCCAAATACCCCTCATAACCCTTCTTTAACCATTTACTAACAGTTAAGGAAGAAAAAAGACAATTAGCAAGTATCATATGTTCTCTCTGAAAATTAAACTCCTCCTGTCTAGGTATCTTGAACACCACATTTTTCCTAAAACAATCTACCCAAGCATGATATGCAAATAACCAATTCATCCCCAGAATTAAATCAAAATCTGTCATATCTAAAGGCAATAAATCAACTTCAAATTCTCTACCAGCAATATTAATCACACAACCTCGATAGATTGTCCTGATAATAACTCTATCTCTAGTAGGAACCTCAACAACAATAGCATGCATTAAAGGACTAGCACTAGCATCAATAGATTTCATATAACTACTAGATGCAAAAGAATGGGTTGCACCCGGATCAATCAATAATCTAGCAGGCCTACCAAGGATAAATATCTTACCTATAACAACATCAGGAGTGACTTATGCATCCTACTGGGTCAATGCATAGACTCTGCTATCTCTGGACTGAAACTGGTTGCCACATCCTTGCTCCGCTATTGATCATCGACCTCTGCCCCGCACACTCCCTAATCCACCACCTCTCTCCACCAATTTTCTCCCAACACTTCCAACACTTATGTCAGTAGATTTTCGCGCTGGACAATCTACAGCAACATGTCCTCCTTCACCACATACGAAGCATATCTGCGTAGGGAAATTCTGAGAGAGATGCCCTATCTGATTACATCTAAAGCAAACCCTTGACTGCCGATCATATATCAGATTACCAATTCCTCTTGGTGGCATACTTATTCCTCTACCATAACTCTCAATTCCCATAGCTTGTCTCCCAAATTGAGGGGTCCCACTGGTATTACTCTGAGCTACAGAAACAACAGATCCCATTTGCCTCAGACTTAACACTACGGTTCCTTGTGACAAGGAACGCCTCATCTGGGGTGGTCTCCCTCCTTGTACACCCATACTGCTACCACCTCTAGATCCCTCAAATCTAGACCTCTTTAGCCAATCCCTCTTACCTCTAAACTCCATCAAATCCTTCTCAATCTGTAATGCTTTATCCACCAGTACAACATAATTCTTTATGCCCATGTAAGAGAGTTTAGATTGAATTTTGTAGTGTAACCCGTCTAAAAATCTCTTACATTTTCTCTCCTCTGTATTCACTAATTCAGGTAAGAATCTTGACACAGCTATAAATCTGCTATCATACTCCGCCACAGATAAGGTATTCTGCCTTAAGTGAATAAAATCTCTCTCTTGCTGGGTTCCAAATGTATTTGGAAAGTATTTCGCAAAGAACTCATCCTTAAACTTACTCCAAGTCAAAGGTTGTTCCACTTGTTTACTCACTCTAGGCAGAATATCTTACCACCATTGTAAAGCCTCACCTTCCAGCATAAATGAAGCAAAAACAACATTCTGTCTATCTGTCATTGGTAAGACTTCAAAATATTTCTCCACATATCTAATCCACTGCTCAGCTTCCACAGGGTTTATAGATCCTCTAAAAGACTGAGGTTTAAACTTAAGAAATCTCACAAAATAGTCCCCTTCCATCTCACGTGCAAACACACCTTCTCCCTTATAAACCTCTCGTCTCACCACTTCAGGTTCTACTCTACCCCTTTCCTCTAATCTCCTTTGCAGATTATTAGCCATTTCTTCAGTTGCATTCATCCTTTCTATAGCACGATTAAGAGCTTCTCTCAATTCATCGTTCCTAACCTCAGATTCTCCCCTAGCTTTACTAGTACCAGCTGCACTTTCAACATGTTCCCTCGTGGGAATCACAGACTCAACTTCCTCCTCTGCTTCAGCTCTCCTAAAAATTAGGGGTTTACCACGTCCCCTCTGATTCAGAACTCTAACTCTCACTCTAGCACTACCATGAGTCATCCTCAGACTCTACATTTAAAATATAATTTATTTAGATCTTCCACTTTCTAAGTTCTTATGCAGTCTACAGAATCTTAAAACATAATGCTCTGATACCAAAATTGTAACGAACCATCCCGAGTTGGCCACCCCCGAGATGATGTCATCACATTTTGAGAATCTCAGCATGAAACATATATGCAACAATACAATTAAATAATATTAACAGAAATTTTTATTTTATTCCCCAACCCTTAACAGGAGAGGTAAATAAATCTGATATTAACTTAAACATAATATACATAAAATGCATGAATATTTACAATAATTTTTTTTAAAAGTTCAAGTCATTTTCTCGTTTGTCTGAGGATGTGACACGTACATAGCTTACAGAAAATGATCTCGTCTGACTCTCAACCTACTAGACTATGTGTCATGTCTGCTACTTGAAATCATTGTATAATGAGGGATGAGCTTCACAAGCTCAGTGAATTAAATTTACTAAAAGTATTCAGTTTGCTAAAAAGGCCCTTTAATATTTAATTATTTATCTGCCATATACCTGGATAATAGCATAGTGTCCAACATTTAAATTATTCATATCATATCACATTTCTATATCTCTTTCTCACTGTAATTGTCTCTCTCTGTGAGACTCATTTATCTACAAATAATTGCATAACATTACCAACATTCAGTAAATATATTAACATGTAAAGCAGATGCAATGCGTGAATTATTATTATGGGAACGTCTTCCCACATGTTGACATGTTTTTATCTTAGACCGACTGCCTTCCCGGTTCTTCACTTTTATTTAATACATATGCATATGAGCAATGATATGAAATATGTGTTGTGAGTTTTAAATTACTCGCAAGTGCACGAGTCATTTGCAATATAGTGTATGCAAGTACGAGGTCGAATCCACAGGGAATTGCGTCGTAAAAATATATTTTTATCTAAACTAAACATATTTTAACCTAGTTCCAAATTATGAATTGTTTTTTGCAAAAAAAATATAAACTTAAACTAAATTGAGTTGAAAGAAATGATAAAAATACTAAGGTTTCTGAATCCACCCCACCAATGTAAAGCATATATTTTAATGTTCTGTATAAAAGTAATCTATCAAATAATTCCATGAATCCACCATTATACAAATCACAACGAATATCCTAATTCAACCAAATCATCCAATGTATCTGTTTAGAATCATAATGGATATCCAATTTACTTTGGATGATCCGCCGTATCCGACAGATGAAACACAAGGAATATCCAATTTGAACAATTTAAACACAGTCAATCATAAGAATTTACTCAAACAATTGAAACAGAACATTAATACTAAAAATATTAGAATTATACGAACATATCTGAAAATATTATATCAAACAATGGCGAGGCTTCATCTTCAACCTTAGATGAAGGTTTTAGCCTCTCATGATTATGAAACTAAATTTCACGATTAAGTCCTAAACATAAAACTTTGAACTCAAAATAAATAAATTAAAGCTAACTATACATTGAGAGAAATTCCACTCGCAGCTGTTGTGCGGCACTTCCCCCCCTTGTTAGCAAAGCCTTGGAGATCCCCCAGATTGCTCGTATAAGTCCTTCGGATTGCACACTCATTTGATGAAGTGAAATGGGGCTTTTATAGGGGAACTCCATGAGTGCAATGTGTTTCCAATTCGATGTTGGATGTGGGATATAGAATGTGTTTCCAACTGATGTGGGATTTAAGCCTTCATATGCCCTTCAAAACCTCTGCCCACGCTGAAATCCCGCACAGCCTGACCTTTGTTTACTAAAACTGCCATAACTTTCTCTAGAAAAATCATATTTACAAGCTGTAAAATTCCCCAGAAAATAGACATCCGGATCTTTCCAAGCATATATGGCTCATCTCCTGATTGTTCCTGAATCAATACAGTTTAATCTGCAAAAATGACTTATTTGTACGGGAAATTCTGGAAATTTAGTGAAACTCCTTTCCAAGTGCTTGTAAACCTGTAAAACAGCGAAAAAAACAACTCAAAGTAACAAATTCCTAAGCTAACAAATGTAAATTAAGGGGCCAAAATATGCAATATTTGGCACTCATCAAATACCCCCAAACTTACATTTTGCTAGTCCTTTAGCAAAACAAAATAAAAAAACTAAATGAAAAACAAAGAACACAAAGATAAATCCATCATTCATGGTGTCAAAAAATTTAAGTAGCACACAAAACCATGATATTCATTCATGAGCAAGCTTAAAATATAAACTCATCTTCGCAATGAATAGAAATTTTAAAATCTAATTACTTACAAAAGGCAGACTAAGGCATCACAAGTCTGACTCAGTGTAAAATGAATTAGCATATAAAGATGAGGCTTCCAAATAACTTCAATGTGCAATGTCTCAATGTCTCAAGATTCACAGAATTTCTCATCAGAATGAACAATGATGGCATAGTTTTATTTTCTTTTCTCTTTTATTATAAGGCTTTGCTATGTTTAGTTCCCTTAAACTCTCTAATTGACCCATGTAGCGAGTGTTGAGTCAATGACTCCCAAACTAGATGGTTTTAGGGCATTAGGTGTAAAAACACCCCTAAGGACTTACTTACTCGAGTCAAAACGGCTACGAAACTAAACTGAACTTAATGCTACCAAGCAAAATTCCCACCTTTGACGTGAACACTCACTGCTTACTGAGGCAAGAGGTCTAGTTACTTAGCGAAAAGTTTCGCAATGATCATTATGAATAAAATTTCCACCTTTTGACGTAAACACTCACTGCTTACTGAGGCAAGAGGTCTGGTTACTCAGTGAAAAGTTTATTGATGATCATTAAAATTTTTTTTTTAGTTTTTTATACTTTTCTATGCCAAAGTGTTAATCCAATAAGTCATCTAGTTTCAGTTACGACAAGGAAACATACACATTAAAATCACATGTCATACGCTCTGGGTATACGTTGTCCCTGAAAAATACAGACTGGAAGAAAAAAAAAAAACCACTAGAGATAAACAATAATAAGAAATATGAAAAAAATAAAGGATACGCTCTTGGTTGCCTCCCATGAGCACTAAGTTTAACGTATTTAGCCAGTCTCACAACTTGCACAAGGGCCTGGCGATCTTGCTGAAATCTTGGATAAATCGCCTGTAGAATCCTGCATTGCCCAGAAAAGAATGAACCTCCTTCACCATACATGGGGATGGAAGGTTGGAAATCAGGTCCACCTTCGCTTTGTCGACCTCAATCCCCCGATAAGATATGACGTGTCCCAGTACCATACCTTGCTTTACCATAAAATGACACTTCTCCCAATTAAGCACCAGGTTCTTCTCCTCTTGAGCAGCAACCAAATATGAAACTATAATCATAGACAAAGACTCTACTTGACCTAAGAACTTGTACTTAAGATTGTTCGGTAAAGGCTTAAATTCCATCTTGGGGGGCTCAGGTGCTGCGGTCTCCTCCGTCTCACTGCTCTCTTGAGGAGCAGACTCCAAAATGACATTTTCTTGCTCAAGTAACTTATCCAAATCCAAATCCTCTCCAAACTGAGCAAAGCATGCCTCTAGGAGGTCCTCAATGCTGGACTCATCCACAGTCTTCTCCATCTCACTGCACTCCGGAGGAGCAGACTCCAAAATAGCATTCACTTGCTCAAGTAACTTATCCAAATGCAAATCCTCTCCAAACTGAGCAAAGCCTGCCTCCAAGGGGTCCTCAATGCTTGATTCATCCACCAATTTTTTAAAATTTTAAATTTTTTGTTTTTTGTTTTTTGTTTTTTTATATTATTTCGTATTTGTTATATTTTTTGGGTAATTGCAAATAGAAACAAATAAACTAAAATAAAATTGCAAAAAGAAAAATAAAACAAAAATGCTAACTAAACTAGTAGAAAAATAAAATCAATTAAGACAAAAATTTAATTTTCACAAACAAAACAACTCCCCGGCAATGGTGCCAAAAACTTGTTATGAGTTTTAAATTACCTGCAAGCACACGAGTCGTTTGCAATATAGTGTGTGCAAGTGCGAGGTCGAATCCATAGGGAATTGCGTCGTGAAATATATTTTTATCTAAACTAAGCCTATTTTAACCTAGTTCCAAATTATGAATTGTATCTTGCAAAAAAAATATAAACTTAAACTAAATTGAGTTGAAAGATATGATAAAAATACTAAGGTTTCTGAATCTACCCCACCAAAGTAAAGCATATATTTTCATGTTCTGTATAAAAGTAATCTATCAAATAATTCCATGAATCCACCATTATACAAATCACAGCGAATACCCTAATTCAACCAAATTATCCAATGTATCCCTTTAGAATCACAATGGATATCCAATTTACTTTGGATGATCCGCCGTATCCGACAGATGAAACACAAGGAATATCCAATTTGAACAATTTAAACACAATCAATCATAAGAATTTACTCAAACAATTGAAACAGAACACTAATACTAAAAATATCAAAATTGTACGAACATACGTGAAATTATTATGCCAAACACTGGCGATGCTTCATCTTCAACCTTAGATGAAAGTTTTAGCCTCTCATGATTATGAAACTAAATTTCACAATTAAAGTGCTAAACATAAAACTTTAAAGTCAAAAGAAATAAATTAAAACTGATTATACATTGAGAGAAATTCCACTCAAAGCTGTTGTGTGGCGCTTCCCCCCTTGTTAGCAAAGCCTTAGAAATCCCCCAGATTGCTCGCAGAAGTCCTCTGGATTGCACACTCATTTGATGAAGTGAAATGGGGCTTTTATAGGGGAATTCCATGAGCGCAAGGTGTTTCCAATCTAATGTGGGATGTGAGATATAAAATTTTTTTCCAACTGATGTGGGATGTGGGATTTAAGCCTTTACATGCCCTTCAAAACTTCTGCCCACGCTGAAATCCCGCACAGCCTGACCTTTGTCTTCTAAAACTGCCATCATTTTCTCTAGAAAAATCATATTTATGAACCGTAAAATTCCCCAGAAAATAGATATCTGGATCTTTCCAAGCATATATGGCTCATCTCCTAGTTATTCCTTAATCAATACAGTTTAATCCGCAAAAATGATTGATCTGTACGGGAAATTCTGGCAATTTAGTGAAACTCCTTTCCAAGTGCTTGTAAACCTGTAAAACAACGAAAAAAACAACTCAAAGTAACGAATTCCTAAGCTAACAAATGTAAATTAAGGTGCCAAAATACGCAATATTTGGCACTCATCAATATGAATATGAACAGTAATATTAAAACAAACATGACTTCAAATATTTAAAATACTATCCTGTCATTCCTCAACTTTCTGCTTAATAATTTTCATAATTTTATTCTCCTCATATATCACATAAATTTATTAACCAAGATTTTTCAAGAGTTTATTTATCACCATAAATCAACTCATTATATTAAAAATATTTCTTTTCACCTAATAATTTTCTACGTGTCCAATATTTATATCATACACATCAATTTAATTTATCTACCACCAAAACATAAGCTAAAAATTTATTTTAATATTTTTACTATATATATTTGATTTTTATTTAGATTGCTTAAAATAAATCCAACTCACTACGTAGCACTTAAAGCAACCCGTGGATCACTTCCTTGTATTTTCCGTTCCTTTATGCAATTTCCTTTGGTTGCTGATCGTCAACACCTGACATCATATTTATATTAAATTTATAATTATTTCTTCGATTCTTCATAAACCACACCCTTTGAAAATTCCCACTTTGACTTATAGCTGTAAATTCCTATATATAGCTGTATAGAGACGGTTTTGTAGACAAAAAATTCACCTTAGGGTTTCTGTTCAGGTCGTGTGCTTCTGCTGCTGTCCAAGCCCGGTTCTACTGCTATCCAAGGCCGATTCTGCCTGATCTTTGTCTACTAAAACTGCCATAACTTTCTCTAAAAAAATCATATTTATGAGCCATAAAATTCTCCAGAAAATAGATATTTGGAGCTTTCCAAGAATATATGACTCATCTTCTGGTTCTTCCTGAATCAATACAATTTAATCCGCAAAAATGACTGATCTATCACACTGAAATCACGCACAGCCTAACCTTTTGTCTACTAAAACTGCCATAACTTTCTCTAGAAAAATTATATTTATGAGCCAAAAAATTCTACAGAAAATAAACATTCGGATCTTTATAAGCATATATGGCTCATCTTTTGTTTCTTCCTGAATCAAATAGTTTAATCCACAAAAATGACTGATCTGTACGGGTAATTCTGGCAATTTAGTGAAACTCCTTTCCAAATGCCTGTGAACATGCATAGAATCTTTGTGCTTTAATCAATGTTAGCTTTTCCATCTCTTTTAAACTCAAAATACCTAAAAATGGATCAAAATAAATCAATATACCAAGAATGACACTTAAGAATTATTAAGGCATATGTGTAATCCAGCCCTAAATCAACCCTAAATGCTAACAAATAAACACTATTAAGATGCATTTTCTGACTCTCATCACCAACTGACATAATAGATGGGTTTTTATATCCCTGCATCTTCTCAGATCAAGACCAAGGCTACCACATCATGTCTATTGATATGTAGAGAAAGAACTTATCTCCTGTGACGAGTTTGGGTAGGAGAGGTGGTGAGCTCTGTATTCTTTTAGCTCTTCAAATACTCTCCAACATTCTTCATCCCAAGTGAATCCTTAGCTTTCTTAATTGATCTGAAGAAAGGTAGGCATCTTTCGGCAGACTTAGACATAAAGTGGTTGAGCGCAGCTACTCGCCCGGTCAATCTTTGCACTTCTTTAATGTTCCAAGGAGTGGTCATACCCATGATGGCCTTTATTTTTTTGAGGTTGGCCTTTATCCCTTACTGTGTAACCATGAAACCCAGAAACTTCCCAACGGTGACTCCAAACATGCATTTGGTTGGGTTTAACCTTATCTGGTGGCGGTGGAGTATCCCACTAGTTTCCTCCAAATCTGACTTGTGATCCCTGGAGCTGATGCTTTTAACAAGCATGTCATCTATATAGACCTCCATATTTCTCTCGATATGCTCTATAAAGATCTTATTGACCAGCATTTGGTAAGTGACCCCACATTCTTGAGCCCAAACAACATTACCTTGTAGCAGTACAAGCCTTGGTCCGTGATGAAGGCGGTCTTAGGTCGGTCAAACTTGTGCATTAAAATTTGATTCTACCCAAAGTACGCGCCCATAAAACTAAGCAATTGATGCCCATAGGTAGAATCAACTAGTTAGTCGATTCGAGGCAGAGGAAAACTATTCTTCGAGCAAGCTTTATTGAGATCAGTAAAATCGATGCAAATCCTCCATTTACCATTAGGCTTTTTGACCATTAGTACATTAGCGATCCATTCTGGATAGTTGATTTCTTCAACAAAATCAACCACTAAGAGCTTGTCTACTTCTCCTTTAATAGAGCTCAGTCGCTTAGGGGCAAATATCATTTTCTTTTGGACTACGGGCTGGTGATTCGGGTCCACATTCCACCAATGGACAATAACTAAGGGATCGATCTCAAGTATATCGGAGGTCAACCAGGTGAAGAGATCTTAGTTTCTTTGTAGAAAGAAAATTAAGGAATCTTTGAGATCTTCAGTGAGACAAGATCCGATCAATACAGTCTTCGAATCCCTTTATTTAGGGGAATGAAGATAAGTTCTTCTTATGGCCACCCTCGTGGAGTTTTGAGTTCATCTCTCAAGTCTTTTATTTCCAAAGGCAAAGCTTCAACTTTCCTTTAGCCTTTAATAGAATTCAAGTAGCAAAACCGGGAGGTTTTCTGGTTGCTTCGAACCTCCCCCACACTTTCATCAGTAGGAAATTTTACCTTCAGATGGCATGTAGAGACTACTGCCCTCATCTCATTAAGGGTTAGTCTCCCGAGTATTACATTGTATGTGATAGATGTTTTAATACCAAGAATGTTGTCTGAAAGTAGTGATCTGTAGTGGAGTCCCTGCAGTGACTAGAAGAAATACGCTCCCTTCGGCACACATTAGTGTCCTTGAAAAACCATACAGAGGAGACGATACTGGCTTGAGTTGGTTTTTCCTCAGCTTCATCTTTTGGAAGACTTCATAGAAAAAGATATTTGTTGAACTTCCGTTGTCCACCAGGACTCGCTCGACATTGTAATTAGCAATGACCAGAGAGATAACCACGACGCCATCGTGCAGGGTCTGTATTCCCTCTAGATCCTCATTTATAAAAGATATTACCTGGTCTGTTTTGATCCGTTTGCGGGGTTTGCTAACAGACGCCACTGAATAGGCTTAGGCTCTCATTCCACGAGTGGACTGGCCCCCCGCAGCTGGTCTTCCAAAGGTAGTCTTGATGATTCCAGTGATGGTAGGAGTATTCCCTTGATTATTCCAACGGCGTTTCTCTTCTTGGATAGGTTTTCTAGGACTCTACCTAAGGCTCTTCCTCGGACTCTGGCATTCTCTATCTAACCTCTCCAAGGCCCGTCGAGACAGGCAGTGGGAATGATCTTTGTATTTCAAAACTTGATGAGACCTGATATATTCCCTTAAGTAACCTTATTGGATGAGGGACTCAAGTTGCTGTTTTAGGGCGTGGCACTCATCGGTGTCATAACCGTGGTCCTTATGGAAGTGACACCACTTAGATCGATTTCTACAGGAATAAAGTAGTCTTGGGGGCTAACAAAAAAGGTCTTGATCTTGGATATTCAGGAGTATATCTATCCTAGAGGCACACATCGGGGTGAAGTTTTCGAAGATAAGGGGAACTCTTACCCTCCATTATGGGCATGATTTCTTGATGGAGCTTTCCCTGGGTTCATTAGGAGCCCTTTTTATTTTGTCCATTCCACCTTTTCTCTCCCTTCTAAATACTTGATTGTCTTCTACGATCACATGCTCCTCGACTCGAGCGAGTGTGTCGTTCATATCCCAAGGAGGGTGTTTGGTCAACTTGAAGCTGAAGGTCCTTAATTTGAGCCCATTCTGAGAGGATAAATCTAGATAATAGGGTCTAAGTCAGGTATTTCCCAAGTAGCTGCGTTGAATTGGGAGATGTATTCCCAGAGCTTCTCTTCTTTACATTGGATGATGCTGAAGAGGCTTTGTGAGGTCTTCCGAGGTCCTTGCTGCTCAAGAAGTGAGATACAAAGGCGCGGCTTATCTCTATGAAGGAGCCAATGCTGCCAAGTTTAAGGTGACTGTATGATTACGCCCAAAGTATAACGCGGTAGTTGTAGCACGGCTTTGGAGTGTCGATTCCACTGGGAGACAAACTAACTACAAAAGAAAGTGCAAACCTTAAAACAAACCATAAAAGTTAAACGAGAAAATCTAAGTTTGAAGTAGTGTGAAATAATTGTGTAAATATAATAGAGAACAACAAGGGTCAGGGAATCCTCTCCAGGTTCGTTGCCTTATTCTAATCTTGATTCAGTTGTTTTTATCTCGATTACAAGTTTCATATCCAAAACAAGCAATCGACAAATATTCAATTAAAGCACATATATAAACCCTAATGTAATTGTTATGAAATACTCTTTGCTTTCAAGCACACATGATCTAACTTATAGATTATCAAGAAACAACAATATATCATAATGACAATACCACAATAATTGATAAATCTATAAGAGAAATCTACCGAACTCAATCACACCTCAACAACATCACATAAGAAGAGCATGACTAGACTTATATGGTGGAGAAAGATGCAATCACTGGATTAAGGAGAAATCTTCCAATTAGATTTAAAAGTAAATTGTAACAATGTTTAATGATAAAAAATCCAAACTACAATGAATCAAAACTAGAAAATAAGAACAACTACACCTAGGGATTCATCCCTTCGCCTTGCTTGGAGATTAGTTGGCCATAGGGCTTGTGTTTGATGGAGTTTTCCCCGGCCTTCGGCCGCTGAAAAAGATGTTTTTTTTTCTAAAACTCTAAGTGGTCTGTTTATAATACACAAGGTCCAAGGGAGTTTTAGGGTTTAGAACATCATTAAAAACCCTAATTAGGTCATAGCTCAGAGAAGAAATTTCATGTGCGCACTGCACCTCTCCTCAGTGGGCACCTAGGCTTTGTCTGATGGTGGGAGAGAGAGCTTCTGGCCACTGCACCTCTCCTCTTTGGGCACCTAGGCGCTAGGCAAAAGTGGCTTATGCATGTTTTTGGGTGCCTAGGCCCTCACTGGTCCAAGCCTAGGCGCTAGCTGAAAGTCTTCTTCCTCTTTTCGGCTTCCTTCACTTTAATATTCATTGAGTCTTTGTGCTTTCGAACAATGATAGATTTTCCTTCTCTTTTGGACTCAAAGTACCTGAAAATGCACCGAAATAAGTTAATGATCTAAGAATATCACTTCAGAGTTATTAACGTATAAAAGTGCAATTAAGACCGAGATCAACCCTAAAATGCTAACAATTAAGCGCTGTTGAGACGCATTTTATGGCTCTCATCACAACCCCTAACTAGCTTATTGCTAGTCCCTAGCAATTCAAGCGAAAATAAGAGATGAATTCTACGGTAGGAGTAAAAATCAAAGTAAAGCAATGCTAGTGTTAAACTAGGAGCAGTTCACTTTTTGTCTTAGAAATTGCACATAATACACAGCACATAGAATCATTAAATATCACTTAAGTCCAAAAGTAATCCAAACATCAATCTCAAAATCGTTATCGACTCTTAACATCCATCTTACCACAATCCATTAATCCGAACACCCGAATGATTTTATGCATGACATTCATGAATACAAGTCTTGGCCTCTAAAAATATAATAAATTGTATGACATCAATCACATAAACAAGCTCCATAGGCTTATTTTTCAAATCACTCTCCACTATTGTAGAAAAATCACACTACATTGGATCAATATGTCTTTAATAAGCTTATAATGTTAGGCTAAGGTAAAGGTTAAGAAAGAACGGGAAGGATTTAACAAGTAAAAGAACTCAATCTCTTAGTTTTAAACACAACCACTTTAAGCACTAGATAACCTTACTTCAACAACCAACTCTTTCAAACATTTTTATAAGAGCTTTTCTCTCAATAAGTCACTACTTTTCTTCTCTCTTCTTCTTTCTTTGCCATATTTCATTTTTTTTCTTTTGTATTTTTGGCATAAGACCATTCACCTCCTCTTTCATTCTTTTCTTTTCTTTTCTTTTTCTTTTCCACAACCCCTAACTTATCTCCTTTAATATACTTGGGTTATGGTAGTAATATATTTTTTCTCATGTTTCCATCCTTACTCCTCTTAAGTGCTTCTCAACAAATGTGTACAACTAAGTTCTTTTAAAAGAAGGGTAAGGATAAAATTTTTAGGCTCATAAGGGTAAGTAAATGGGTTTTTGAAAGAAACAAGGCTCACATTCTTTTTCAAGAAAAAAGCTCAAACAGGTGACTAGTGATAAATATAGCAAGGATAAGTTTGAAAGGCTCAAACAGTCCAAAAATGGCCTATATGTCCTAAGTAATGTGCATTCTAGGAATTCTCCTTAAGTGATTATCAAATAAGTTCTAGAGCTTGTCAAAACCATAAAATTATTCACACAACAATCACACATAAAACTTCTCTAAATGTTTTAGACTAATCATGCAATCTTACCACCAACTAGAGGCTCAAACCAAATGAAGATTGATATTTAAATTATTCTTAAACCGAAGCAAGATTTAACTTCTTATAAATGCTATATGTTATCTCAATTTGGTTCATATCATTGACATGTGAATTAACTCTAAGGTTAACACAAAGCATGCTAAAAACAAACAAAAAGAGAGAACGACACCAAACAGTTCAATGGAAAAAGAAAAAAATGTATGGAAATAAAGAATATAGAAACAAAGAGATGTGTTTCCTCCACCCCCAACTTAAAAATTGCATTGATCTCAATGTAAAAGAAAGAGTAAAGGAAACTCTCTGTGTAGCCAAAAGTGCACCGAAGCTGAAAATTGTGCTCTACTATTTGAACTGCTTTGTATATTTGTCCCTAAAAAAAATACTAAGTTAATACTTGAAAACAGAAAAAAAAAATATGTACAATAAACAAGAAAAAGAAATATGAAAACAATAAAAGTAAAAGGATATGCTATGGGGTGCCTCCCATGAGCGCTAAGTTTTACGTCTTCAGCCAGACGCTCTTATTCCTTCCTAGAAAAACATGAGATGAATGTACCAATAACTGCTTCACTGTCAAATTGGGTGCTTGTATTCTTTGAAGAGGCCTCAAGGATGTCATCAGTAACATCTCTAGGATTCGGCTCAACATATGCTCTTGTGAACCCATGGGTGTGGATTGACTCCAATGGATTAAAGTGATGGACCTTTTCCATGGGTGAGTTAATCATATATACTTGGTGGCTCTCGTCCACAACCTCTGATTTGGTCGGTGTGGGGATGTGTAATGACTTACTACTAAGTGTCACAATGGCATTCACCTCCTTCAAATTCTTTTGCGCTAGGTGTTGTCTATGGTGTGTGGACTGAGCTTGGGAAGGGAACTTACCTCGCTCATTCACACTCAAGGAGCTCATCAACTTGGACACTTGGCTCTTTAGATCCTTATGTTCTTCAATAACCTGCGTAATTAAAGATTCAAGCCTTTGATTAGTCTTATCTTGTGGCTCAATAAAAGCATGCAAAGTTTCTTTTAAAGGACTCCTAGAAGGTGCAGGTGCATGATATTGTGTAGAATATGATATAGGGGGTTGTGTAGGTGGCTGGTTTTTAGATTTCCAGTTAAGATTGGGGTGATTTCGCCACTCCAAACTATAGGTATCAGAGAAGGGTGAAAAAGGCTTCTTGTACATACCTAAGGCATTACATTGTTCCTCATACATCCCTCTCATCTCCGCAAATGTGGGACACTCTTGGGCGAGATGATCTACCCGCCGCACACAAAACATGGTTCAAAGGACCTTGCATGATTAGCTACGTGCGTTTGCTGTAAGCCCTTAGTTTTTAACGCATCTAGTTCCCTAGTGAGCATCTCAAACTTAGTCTTTAGGTCATCCTCTTCCCTAAGATGGTAAATTCCACCACCATTTGGGTTCCCTACAGGTCGTGACCTGTTTGTGCTTTCAGTAGCACTAGGTCCAGTCCAAGTGTGAGCTTTTTTAGCAAGATCATTGAGGTACTCTATGGTCTCATCAGGATCTTTTTCTAAAAACTCACAATTACACATCATCTCTACAAATTGGCGCTCCCTATATTTAAGTCCCTCATAAAAATAGCTCACTAAGTGCCAATTCTCATACCCATGGTGAGGGCACATACTCAACAACTCCTTAAATCTCTCCCAAGACTGATATAAAGTCTCACTATCCTTTTGTGCAAAGGTGGAGATTTACCTTTTTAAAGCATTGGTCTTATGTTGGAGGGAAGTATTTATTAAAAAAAATCCGAGCCATCTCAGTCCACGATCCAATAGATCGTGGTCTCAGTGAGTATAGCCAACTCTTAGCTCTATCCTTCAAAGTGAAAGGAAAGAACTTAAGTCTCACAATGTCAGCAGTTGCATCTTGACTATGAAAGGTCGCAACTACTTCCTCCAACTCTCTAATGTGCACATATGGGTTTTCACTTTCTAAGCCATGAAATGTAGAAAGTAATTGTATCATCCCTGTTTTAAAATCTAAATGGTGAGTATTGGCTGGAAACATGATGTATGATGGTGTGGCTATGCGTGTAGGGTGGAGATAATCCTGAGGGGTCCTAGGGGGTTGATCTTTGTGTTCACTCATCTCTTCGGGATTAGATGGGTTGTCAAATAAAGGATTTAGAAAAGAATTTAATTCTGACTCTAACGCAGGCCTACAAGAAAATTTACCCAAAGTGTCTCTATATCGGGGCATGCAAGATTACAAAATAATAAAAAAAAAGAAACAACAAAAAAATAATGCAGCAAGCTAAAAGAAGGAACGAAGTTACCGTCTTTACAAACTGCTGAAAAAGAAAAATTATCTACAATTCTTCAACTGTCTTGTCTCAAGGTTGACAATATTCCTTGTACTTAAGCAGGTCTCCCCGGCAACGGCGCCAAAATTTGATTACGCCCAAAGTATAACGCGGTAGTTGTAGCACAGATTTGGGGTGTCGATTCGACAGGGAGACAAACTAACTACAAAAGAAAGTGCAAACCTTAAAACGAACCATAAAAGTTAAACGAGAAAATCTAAGTTTGAAGTAGTGTGAAATAATTGTGTAAATATAATAGAGAACAACAAGGGTTCAGGAATCCTCCCTAGGTTCATTGCCTTATTCTAATCTTGATTCAGTTGTTTTTATCTCGATTGCAAGTTTCACATCCCAAACAAGCAATCGGCAAATATTCAATTAAAGCATATATATAAACCCTAATGTAATTGTTATGAAATACTCTTTGCTTTCAAGCACACATGACCTAACTTATAGATTATCAAGAAACGACAATATATCATAATGAGAATACCGCAGTAATGGACAAATCTATAAGAGAAATCTACCGAACTCAATCACACCTCAACAACATCACATAAGAAGAGCATGACTAGACTTATATGGGGGAGAAAGATGCAATCACCGGATTAAGGGGAAATCTTCTAATTAGATTAAAAAGTAAATCGTAACAATGTTTAATGATAATAAATCCAAACTACAATGAATCAAGACTAGAAAATAAGAACAACTACACCTAGGGATTCATCCTTTCGCCTTGCTTGGAGATTAGTTGGCCATGGGGCTCGTGCTTGATGGAGTTTTCCCCGGCCTTCGGCCTCTCAAAAAGATGTTTTTTTTTCTAAAACCCTAAGTGGTCTATTTATAATACACAAGGTCTAAGGGTGTTTTAGGGTTTAGAACATCATTAAAAACCCTAATTAGGTCATAACTCGGAAAATAAATTTCGTGTGCGCGCTACACCTCTCCTCAGTGGGCGCCTAGGCTTTGTCTGATGGTGGGAGAGAGAGCTTCTGGGCGCTGCACCTCTCCTCTTTAGGCGCTTAGGCACTAGGCAAAAGTGGCTTGTGCATGTTTCTGGGCGCCTAGGCCCTCACTGGTCCAAGCTTAGGCGCTAGTTGAAAGTCTTCTTCCTCTTTTCGGGCTACCTTCACTTCAATATTCATTGAGTCTTTGTGCTTTCGAACAATGATAGCTTTTCCTTCTCTTTTGGACTCAAAGTGCTTGAAAATGCACCGAAATAAGTCAATGATCCAAGAATATCACTTTAGAGTTATCAACGTATAAAAGTGCAATTAAGACCGAGATCAACCCTAAAATGCTAACAGTTAAACACTGTTGAGATGAATTTTATGGCTCTCATCACTGTACCAGAGGTTTGTAGCCTTTTCTAGGGTCAGATGAAAAGCCCTGCATATGACGGTATCGGGATAGTGGTTCAGCATCATGATGATCTTGTAATGCTTGAGATGATCTACGGGATCCGTGGTACCCTCATAAGCCTTGATAACCAACATCTGAAAGTGTTGGGGGAGAGGAGCTTCGAGGATCTCATGAGTGAAATGTGGATCTTTTGAGCTAAAGTCGTGGAGAATGTTGGTGTTCTTACCTTAAAGGCTTTGTTTATTCTTTGTTCCATGTCCTCCCACCTCCTATCCAGGTCAGTATGGTTTTTGGGCGTTGAGAAACCTGGGGATCTGACTCTAGAAGAGAACCTGGAGGTAGAGTAGTTTCGAGACCTTAATTTGGCATGCGAGGATGATCCAATCGAGGACTGACCCTCGACGGATTTATTACACCTGGGAGGTGTATTTTGGCGAGAGTTCCGTTGTGAGAGAGGCGAAGGCGTGGGGCAACGAGCTCTTCCCCTTACCTCAACGGCAAGATCAGTAACGAGTTGAGTGAGTTACTGGAACTGTTCGTGAATCCGAGGTACAGTAAGATGCGAACCGGGGAAGGAACATGCCCAGTCCATGCATCTGATGGTTCGTTGTCGCATTCGGAGCCAGTGCGCTCCGATATAGCAGGGAGTTACGGATTTGCTTACCGTTGGCGGATAGGCGCTCGTGTGGCGACTGAACGAGTCACGACAGTGCTTTTATACGGCATGATAACAGGTAAGTCCTTAAGCCTTCAAAAAGAAGGCCTTCCTTCTACCGCCAATCTGTTGATGCCGAAAATCTGCCGGGATCTGAGCCGTTGAAGAATGGAACATGCACAAACAAAACGAGGCTGAACCCTAAAGTCACGGAGGGTCGGAGGGAGGTATGCCTCTAGAGGACTCTCCGATGCCTAAGTTAGTATAAGGCTCTTTTATGGAGAATATAAGAAATCAAAGTGAATGAGAGCTGTGTGTGGAGAATTATCTATAACTTTGGTTTATGAGGGCTCATTTTTATTATTGTATGACAGTAGAGTTTGATCAGGAGAATAATTGTAGTATTAGAATATGAGTAGTATTCTTTTGGAGTTATCTATCAGTGGTGTGAGTTTATCCAAAAGTTGGAACAATGGAATAGTATCAGGTATTATGGTGTGAAATTACCATCACGCCTCTTGGTACGTGTTGAGAGGTGATTGGCTGTTTCGTCATGGTTACAAAATTACCATTTCTACCCTGGAGATTGACACATGTCATTATGTTATTGGTAAGAGAATTTTCTCCTACATCACCCAACTTCGAGTGACATTTTTTTTATAGGAATTTGTATACCACATTGGAGTAATTACATGAACAAGGCAAACACTAAGTTCTTTTTTCATCAATCCAAAATCAATGAGCAAGGCTACCTTTACTTTTTTTTGGTATTTTATATATATATATATATTAAAAAGAAAAAAATGTAATTAAATATGGTAGAGACTGCAAGCCTTCTCAATCGTCGGTTACTTTTAGTTCTTCAGGGATATATATAGACATGCATTTAATTTGAGCAAAGCAAAAAACGAAGTCAAAAGAAAACTCCTCTCCACATACATCCGAGAGAAAAAAAAAATGGCTTTGTTCGTGAACCCAATGGCCCTTCTGTCATCCATGAAGCACAAGTTGATGATCTCTTCTCAATCATACAGATCTCCTACTGTTATCCTTCCTACAGTTTCGTGCAAGGCCAACCTTTGCTCTACTATCAAGTGAGTTTTCTTTTATTTTATTTTCTCGATCCATTTTTATCGTTTCATTTTGTGTACTGGTAAACCCACATATCATCCATATCAATTTGATTCTCTCTCGCTCTTTGGTAACTTTTTGTTTTTGTTTTTAATCTTCAACTTTTTTTTCCCTGACTTTCTTTTTTCCTTTAATTCATCTTACTCATCATTGTATTTTATTGGTAAATATTATGTGTCAGATAGTATTTTTTTAATTTTTTTTACTTTATTAAAAAAATAATTTAATTAGATCGAGTTTAAAGTTAATAGTTTAAACCAACTGAAAAATTTATTAATAATTTAAAAAAGTTTCATTAATAATATTAATAAAAATATAAAATGTAAAAATTAATATTATTAATAAAAATTTTAAAATTATTAATAAAATTTTAAAAAATTTAAAACTAATAGATTAGATCTCAAGGAATCATGCAATCGTCCGACATTACATGTTAATGACTAATTATTACCACCAAATCTTTCCTTCTTTCTTTACCTCTTTAATTTGTCTGATTCGTTATTGCATTTTTTTGGTGAAAACTATGTGTCAGATGATACTTTACAAACAAGCATATTACAGACTAATTATTACCACATAAACACTGTTGCATTTCCTTTTATGTTTTTTATTTCATTTTTACCGTGGCATTTATTACAAAACTGAACTCTTGTTTAAAGTCTTAAATAATTCTTGCTACTTTCCCATGATCAGATCTATGAATCCGGTCTTTTGTCTTCTTGTGTTTTGCCATTGAATATGTTTTGTTTTACAGATAACTCTTTTTGGATTTACTTGGAGCTGTTGGATTCTTTTTTTCTTCAAATTATGTTTAATTCATTTATTTTTCTTAATTTTATGATAGTATTATTAATTTATATATATTAAAAAAAATATAATTAAATATGGCAGAGACGATAAGTCTTCTCAACAAACTTTCTGTGTATCGTCGATTACTTTCAGTTTTTCAAAGATATATATAGACATGCATTTAAGTTGAGCAAAGCAAAAAACAAAGTAAAAAAAAAACTTCTCTCCACATACATCGGAGAGAAAAAACAATGGGTCTATTCGTTAACCTAATGGCTCTTCTGTCATCCATGAAGTACAAGTTGATGATCTCTTCTCAATCATATAGATCTCTTACTGTTATCATTTCTACAGTTTCGTGCAAGGTCAACCTTTGCTCTACTATCATGTGAGTTTTTTATTTTATTTTATCTTCTCGATCCATTTTTATCATTTCATTTTGTGTACGGGTAAACCTACTTATCATTCATGTCAATTTGATTCTCTCTCGCTCTTTTGTAACTTTTTATTTTTGTTTTTAATCAACTTTTTTTTTCTCAGACTTTCTTTTTTCTTTTTTCCCTTTAATTCATTTTATTCGTCATTGTATTTTATTGGTAAAATTTATGTGTCAGATGCTATTTTTTAATTATTTCTTCTTAATTTCCATTACTTTACTTAAAAAAAATAATTTGGTTGGATGAGTTTAAATTTAATAGTTTTAACCAACTGAAAAATTTACTAATAATTTTAAAAAATTTCATTAATAACACCAATATAAATATAAAATTTAAAAATTAACATTACTCATTAAAATTTTAAAAATATTAATAAAATTTTAATAAATTAAAAATCAATAAATTAAATGATAACGAATCATGCAATCCTCCGACATTACATGTTAATGACTAATTATTACCACCTAATCTTTCCTTCTTCTTTTTCCCTTTTAATTTATCTGATATATCATTGCATTTTATTTGTGAAAATTATGTGTCAGATGATACTTTATAAACAAGCATGTTACTGACTAATTATTACCACACAAACGCTGTTGCATTTCCTTTTTATGTTTTTTATTTCATTTATTACAAAACTGAACTCTTGCTAAGAATCTTAAATAAATCTTGCAACTTTCCCATGATCAGATCTATGAATAGGGTCTTTTGTCTTCTTGTGTTATGTCATTAAATATGTATTATTTTCCATATAACTCTTTTTGGATTTTCTTGGAGCTGTTGGATTCTTTTTTCTTCAAATTATGTTTAATTCATTTATTTCTCTCAATTTTATGATAATATTATGAATTTTTATATAAATAATAAAATAATATAAATTTATACGGTAATTAATTTTTATACTAATTATATATAATATCATTTCAATAAAAAAAAACTAATATTCAGTTTTCATTCATAAATTGAACCTCTCAGTTTCTATTTTTTCAATTTCCATAAAATTTAAGTTGATTTCTTTTTGTTTTTTTCTTTCCCTTTTAAGCATCATTTCATTTGAGATCATTGCTATTGCTGTTCTCACTAGAAGAAAATCTTATTTATTTTTTATATTTTTTAACACATGAAATTAAAGATTTACGGTTTTAAAACAATGGATTTAGATAATTTCATTTAAAATTTGAAATCAAGTCAAATTTATAGTGAGATTGAATATTACATAATTAATTCAAATTTTTCATAAAATTAAAAATTGAAATCTAGAATTTTTTTTTTATATCCTTTAACACCTGAAATTAGAAATTGAAATCCCTAGATATATACTACAAAATCTATTTAGTCTTTAGCTTATACGATTTTATTTCCTTAAGATTTGATTGCTATTGGTTAGCCATCTCTGAATTTTGTTGGCTGTTGGCCTACTTTATATACTTCGTATCACAGTTTAATTTGAGATACTTATCATTTTTCTATTAAAATGATGATACCAAAGGGACTCTCTCACAGAGGTTCTTGTGTGATTAAGGAGTGTAATATTAGTCCAGGGATATACTTGCTAATTAATGCATTTATTTCCATTTTCTATGTCAAAAATATTAGACACCTTGAACCAGGTTAACGCAAGTTTAAGTATTGATTTTCATCTTGCTAAAAATAAATAAATAAATAAAAACAGTTTGCTTTTCATGTGAGATGTGTGCAGGTTGGGTTGATTACGGCCTAATTTTATGTCTAACTCCAAAGTATTTAACCGAACATGTGACTCTTAATCAAGCCACAAGTACTGTTTTGTTGATTGATTAATCTTAACCCAACCTATAATCAAGTAGGGTTTTAAAATATTGGCCAAATATTAAATTTGTCATGGTCAGTTTTTCAACCTTGATCCAACCTACTTCGTTGCACGCCAGCTGATTCACAATGCTACTTGTATTATACTAAACATCTTAACACTTCTTGTCCATAACTATGCACAATGTCACTTTTTATTGTGCTAGTTACTAAATCACTGCTCACACACTGAAGCACAATGTCTTTTTTCATTGTGTTATCCACGTGGTTGATAGCCCACAAGTCTAACCGAGAGCGAACCGTCCACAAACCCGATGAAAAGCCAACAACTCACAAACATAACCGATGATGACCACCCAATTAATAACCCACAAAAGTGCCTCAATGCTTCAAAAAGCCCATCCGCTGCTTACCCACAAGGTGCCAAGCTACAAGCCGATAACCCACATGATGGAAAATCAAGGGCCAAGTCTCGCCCACGGGAGGAGTGCAATGGTTTGCATATATGAGCTATCAGCACTGCCCATGAAGTTCCCAGCTCCATAGAGACTCGACCTGCACTCCAGGTTGCCTTGGGTAACTCACTTAATTACCGCATAGTACCCCAATCATGGCCCATGTGTGCAACACCGGTGATAGTGAAGGGCCTAACAATTGCCTCAAGTAATTTGGGATATGATAGAAGGAAACATCACTTATGCTTGAATTGTCATATGCTCATAAGTAATAAAATGAGTTTTCACTAAACGTCAACTCCAATATAAAATTTTTCGTTGAATGTTGGCACATTTTTTTGTATTTACAAAAATGCCATCACACATATTCTTATTTATGAATCTGCCATCATGTCATCTCTAGTACTACAGTGCATCCTACTTAAGTGTGAAAAGTTAGCATTTCAAATATATATGTCTCTCTAGTCATTTCTTAAAAATCGAATATTTTTTTGAAGCTAAGATATGCCATCAGTCTTGTATTTCTTGGATAAATTCTATAAAAAATAAATCCTCTTAAGTTTTATCCTTTTCATACTAAAAGTGACTCAAATACATATTGATACAATTTGAATTCAGTATATACGCAATGATACTAATTCGGGTTTATTGGTTGATTTAATCAAATGTAGCCAACATTTATACAATGGGAAGTACATATATACCTGATAGTATAAAAGTAGCTCGAATTTAAACATTTTTTTATAAAAAAGAAAAATTTGAGGCCTATGAGACTTACATTTAGTTGCAATATATTGAGAAAATATTACTGATTTCAAGTCTACATTTTCTAATTAAGTTGTATTTGTTATAATAATGGTTAAATTTTAGAGAAGAGAAGAATCCCTATCGTCCTGCCAAAGAGGTACCTTTCCAAGTGACTCACTCCATGCCACCACAAAAGATGGAGATCTTCAAATCAATGGAGAAATGGGTAGAGAACAACATTTTGGTTCTCTTAAACCCAGTTGAGAAATGTTGGAAACCTCAAGATTTTCTTCCTACATCCGAATCGGAAGGGTTTTACGAGCAAGTGAAGGAGCTAAGGGAAATATCAAAGGATATGCCTAACGAGTATTTTGTTGTGTTGGTGGGAGATATGATAACAGAGGAAGCACTCCCAACTTATCAAACAACGCTCAACACACTTGATGGAGTTAGAGACGAGACTGGTGTAAGCCTTAGTTGTTGGGCTATTTGGATCAGGGCATGGACTGCTAAGGAGAATAGGCATGGTGACCTTCTCAACAAGTACCTCTATCTCTCTGGACAAGTTGGCATGAAGCAAATTGAGAAGACAATTCAATATCTCATTGGATCAGGAATGGTAAGCTAATTAATTAAGAGCATATATATATATATATATATATATATATATATATTTGGTATGCTTAATGAAACTTATAATTGAATGAAATTCACATTCATGAATTGAAACTGAATTAAATTTTAATTGTGATTTACATATTTAATTGAGCGTACCAAACATATATATATTAGTTGTTCCTTGTTTACTTCCCGTTTAGTTTGAACTCAATTTAGAGCGTCATTATATATATATATATATATATATATATATATATATATATATATATATAAAATTTCAGTTGAGCCATTGAATTTGTTTATAGCACCTAATAAGTCATCAATATACTATTTTGGCTTAAGAGATTTTTGAACCATATTAATCTATATATTGCAATCAATTTTTTGATCTTATATTCTGTGAAATAATCTTAGGAGATGTAAATAATGCTATATAACACTTGACAATTTTTTTTTATTTATTCTGAAAATAATCTTAATGACATCACAACATCAATTTAAATTGGTACAAAAATGTTTTCTCTTGTTTGAAACCCCAATTTGATTTTGGTTTTATAACTCTAGTTCTTTCCCCAAACACATGAAAATTACAATTTTTTCCCCTAAATCCTATTATTCCCACACAAATGGAATTATGATGTCATTAATGTTACTTGTATATTTTAAAAAAAAAGGTTACATAAGATCGGGTCACAGAATTGATTGCAATAAATTAATTTGAGAAATTTTGACGTCAAATTAGTATATTAAGGGCTCAAAGGGTTCACACAAATAGTTCAAAGATTTTAGATCAATTGTCCTTTATGATTAAATTAATGTTGTTGCTTGATTATTTTTTGAAAATATAGGATTCGAAATTCGAAAACAATCCATATCTTGGTTTCATCTATGCTTCGTTTCAAGAGAGGGCAACTTTCATCTCCCATGCAAATACAGCTAGGCTAACGAAGGAGCATGGAGACATGAAACTAGCGCAGATATGTGGAACCATTGCTTCTGATGAGAAACGCCATGAAACTGCATACACCAGGATTGTAGAGAAGCTGTTTGAGATTGATCCTGATGGCACCATTATAGCCTTAGCCGATATGATGAGGAAGAAAATCACAATGCCGGCACACTTGATGTATGATGGTGTGGATGACAACCTTTTCGCTCACTACGCAGCCGTTGCTCAACGGCTTGGCGTCTACACTGCTAAGGATTATGCTGATGTGTTGGAGTTTCTGGTGGGGAGATGGAGAGTGGAGAAGCTTAGTAGTAGTCTTTCTGGAGAGGGCCGTAGAGCACAAGATTTTGTTTGTGGATTGCCTTCCAAGATTAGAAGATTGGAGGAGAGAGCTCAACAAAGAATTAGGGGCAACACCACTACTACTGTTCCATTCACCTGGCTTTTCGGCAGACAAATTAAGGTTTAGATCATAACTAAACCTTAATGCAAAAGGTTTTATTTATATACATATACACTTCGTAGAATACAGTTATTTAGATCCCATCTGGAGCATCTAATTTTAGATCCTCATTTCCAATGAATGACGAATGGTACAAATTTGGGGGTCTGAATAGAGGTATCCACAGGGGTCTGAATAATAGCATCCTTGTACTAGTACTAGTAGTCTGTAATTAAAGTCTAGTTGATGAGCTATCTACTAGCTATCTTGTCGTGCTTGTAGACATGTATATGACTGCTTTCTTACTATCTTTAATGGTTGTATGAGTACTGCTTTAATTATCAAGAAAATGTTGAGCTTAAGCTTTATTAACAGAGCGTTGATATAACATATATCATAAATGAATATATGTCTCTCATTGCTGTAATTACCTATAATGACCTCTGCCTTGAATGATGTTCAAGTTAATTATGATTGATTACTTTATAATGTTATATGGTGGAGAATGTTTACGGTATATTGGTCTGTTAGACCAAATCAAAGAAAAAGTGTCATTTACATGCTTGATTGATTAACAGAATTTAATAAACCATAGTTAAAATTGATTTATGTATACAAAGAACTTTTTTATTGGTTTGGTTGGCAGACCACATTGTAGCTAGTTTTGTCTATCTAAGAATTTCTCAATATATTATTAGTTATAAGCGATAAATAATATAGGTTATGAAACTCAAAATATCAAGAGGTTATTTATTTGTTTGACAGAAATGAATATACTTAACTATTTATCTTTTATTTTTATATTGCAAGGACATTTTTTTAAAAAAAGAAGCCCGAATTTTCAAATGGTTTATCTTTATATATTTTTTTATTGATCCTTGCTCTCATATTCATTGTCTACTGCTTTCGATCTTAAGTATATTTTGTTCCAGTGTACACTCATCCCTCTAGCTTAGGGTTTTCTAGTTTAGAGTTTCCTCCTTGATCTAGGGTTTCCTAGCTTAGGGTTTATGTATCTAATCTTAGGTAAGTGAGATTAGGGTTTCCCTCTTCAACGTTTTAAGCCTTATAGGAGTAGTTTGTTTCTTGTTTTGTGCAGGTGGTTCTTTCATGGTTAGGATTTCTTCTATATTCTTAACGGAATGCAATCTACAACAGGTGTTTGTAACTGATTTGGTCATTGAGTTGTGTGAAGCTCATGCTAGGCTAGATAAGTGGCTAAAGGTTGAGGAGTCTATGACTCAGGATAAAACGAGAGTCAAGTGGTTATAGTAGGGGGACCACAATACATAGTTCGTTCATGATACTTTGACGGAACGTTAGGTTCAGCCGAATTTCAAATTTGAAACAAGATGATAGGTGTTGGTTGACAGACGAGAAGGAGTTAGGACATGTTGCATGCAATTACTTTCAGGAATTGTTTATTGCTTCTTTTATTTGCCTAGGGATCACGATTTATTGCAATGCGTACCGTATTTGATCTCGCAAGATCAGAATGTTTCTTCATGCAGTTTGCCGCAAGAGGATAAAATCTACAATGCCATGGTAGACCTTGATCTGGATAGTGCGCCGGGTGTAGATGGTTTCAATGGCCATTTTTTCAAGCTTTGTTGGGCTACTATTAAAATAGATGTTGTAAGGGCTATCCAAGACTTCTTTATAGGTGGTGCCTTGCCGAGATCCTTTACGGCAACTAATCTCATTTTGTTGCCTAAGGTGGAGAACCTAGAGTCGTTGAAAGACTTAAGGCCTATAAGTCTTTGCACGTTTATGTATAAGCTGGTGCCCCGGATTTTAGCTAATAGATTAGCCCTTCTTTTGCCTGGTTTAATTTCGGAGGAGTAATCAGGGTTTGTCTCGGGGAGAAGTATATACGAGAACATTGTGTTGGCACATGAATTGATTCATAACATAGATAAGAAGGTTATTAGTTCGAATGTTATTTTTAAAATTGATATCTTCGAAACTTATGATAAGGTGGAATGGAGTTTTTTACTCATGGTGTTGCATAAGTTTGGGTTCTCTGATACTTGGTGTGATTTCATAAACTGTTGCCTTGTGAATGTGTAGTACTCTATTACGCTTAATGGTAAATAGCATGGGTTCTTTTTGTCTACTAGAGGCCTTAGATAGGGGGACCCCATGTCTCTCTTGTTGTTTATCTTAGCTGAAGATGCTTTCTCAAGGAACTTTAATGACTAGATGGATAATGGAAAGATTGGGTAGTATTCAGTTGTAGGGAATACAGTGGGAATCTCTCATCTTCTTTATGTGGATGACATGTTACTTTTTCTTAATGGAAGGAAAGCCTCTGTGGATGCCTGTTCTCAATTGTTGTGAGATTCTGAGAGTGTGTCTGGACAGTTTATAAATTAGGACAAGAGCTCTTTTATAGCTAGTAAGAAATGGAGTTTTGCTCGTGTTTCCATGATGAGAAGATGGACTTCTTTTAGGCGTGCGCACACGCTAATTCATTATTTAGGTGTATTTTTGTTCAAGGACAAGTGTGTGGGCCATTACTTTTCTTATATGGAAGGCAAAATCCGTAAGAGACTTGCTATGTGGAAAACTAAGTTACTCTCTATAGGGGGAAGTTTACTCTTTTAAAAAGTGTTTTGAATTCCATCCCAATACATACTCTTGCTGCTATAAATATTCCCAAAGATTTCCTATACACTTTGGAAAATTTATTTACGGCATTTTTTCTGGAATTCTAGAGATCGGATTTGTAAGAGATGGTGATCTTGGGCTAGAGTTTGTAAACCATTTGAGGAGGGAGGGCTGGATTTGAAGCGGCTGCATGAGGTTCTTCAGAGTTTGTAGGCAAAACTAGCTTGGAGTTTTGTTCAAATAAGGTCTATTTGGTCTAGATTCATGAGGCAAAAATATGGTGACTCGTGGTATACTTTAACTGTTCCGTGGTATAGTTCTAGATGCTAGAGAATTCTTTTATTGCCCCTACCAAATATTATGGAAAAGTCCAATTGGATTCTGGGCACGGGCGACAGTAAGTTTTGGGGGCTAAGATGGCATAATCTCTCACTTCCAGGAGGTCAGGATCCGTTTGATGGTATTTCTGTCGCTGAGTTGCTTTAGGACCTGAACAAGATTCAAGAGGTAAGGTCTAATTACCCAACTTTATTTTTGGAGTTAATGAAAATTAGGCTTTCGGATAATCTTGATAAATTAATATGGAAGCATGTTGCCTTGTGTCAGTTCTCGTCCAAAGTATATTGGGAACTAATTTGAGTTAAAAATCTGAAGTTTAGATGGGCGAATAAGCTTTGGAATAAGTGGATTCCTACAAAACGTTTGATCCTCACGTGGAACCTTTTCTTTGGTGGTCTTCCAATGTATATTTGGGTAGTGGCTTGTGTATACTATTGGGTCAATGCATAGACTCTGTTGTCTCTAGACTGAAACTGGATGCCATGTCCTCGCTCAGCTACTGATCCTCGACCTCTGCCCCACACACTCCTTGATCCACCACCTCTCTCCACCGAACTTCTCCCAACATGTACAACGCCTATGTTAACAGATTCCCATTGGGCAATCTGTAGCAACATGTGCTCCCTCACCACATACAAAGCATATCAGCGTAGTGTAATTTTGAGACAGATACTCCGTCTGATTACATCTAAAGCAAACCCTTACCTCTCGATTATACATCAGGTTACCACTTCCTTCTGAGGGCATACTTACTCCTCTACCATAACTCTCAATTCCCATAGCTTGTCTCCCAAATCTAGGGGTCCACCGATATTACTCTGAGCTATAAAAGCAATAGATCCTGCTTGCCTCTGACTCTGCACTACAGTTCCTTATGACAAGGAACACCCCCTCTAGAGTGGTCTCCCGACCTATACACCCATACTGCTACCAGCTCTAGGTCCCTCAAATCTAGACCTCTTCAGCTAATCTCTCCTACCTCTAAACTCCATCAAATCCTTCTTAATCTGTAATGCTTTATCCACCAATACAACATAATTTCCTATGCCCATATAAGAGAGTTTAGTGCGAATGTCATAGTGTAATCCATCTAAAAGTATCTTACATTTTCTCTCCTCCGTATTCACGAATTCAGGTAAAAACCTTGACAGAGCTATGAATCTACTATCATATTTAGCCACCGATAAATTACCCTGCCTTAGATGAATAAAATCCCTCTTTTGTTGTGGCTGAAAGGTATCTGGGAAATACTTCGCAAAGAACTCATCCTTAAACTTACTCCAAGTTAAATATTGTTATACCCATGTGCTTACCCTGGGCAAAACATCATCCCACCATTGAGAAGCCTCACCCTCCAGCATAAATGAAGCAAAAGCAACTTTCTATCTATCTGTCACTGGTAAGACCTCAAAATATTTTTAGACATATCTGATCCCCTACTCAGCTTCTAAAGGATATATAGATCCTCTAAAAGGCTGGGGTTTAAACTTAAGAAATCTCACAAAACAATGACCTTGCATCTCATGTGCAAACACACCTTCTCCCTCATGAATCTCTTGTCTCACCACATCAGGTTCTCTTCTAACCCTTTCTTCTAATTTTCTTTGCAAATTGTTAGCTCTTTCTTTAGCTGCATTCATCCTCTCTATAGCACGATTAAGAGCTTCTTTCAATTCATCCTTCCTAACCTCAGATTCTCTCCCAACTCTACTAGTACCAGCTGCACTATCAATATGTTCCCTCGTAGGAACCACAGACTCAACTTCCTACTTTGTTTCAGTTTTCCTAAAAATTGGGGGTCTACCACGTCCCATCTGATTCAGAACTCTACCTCTACCTCTAGCACGTCCACGTGTCATCCTTAGACTCTGCATTAAAATATAGTTTATTTAGATCTTCAACTTCTTTAAGTTCTCATGCAGTCTACAAAATCATAAACCTAATGCTCTGATACCAAAATTGTAACGATCTATCCCGGGTTGGCCACCTCGAGATGGTGCCATCACATTTTGAAAATCCCAGCATGACACATTTATGCAATAATAAAAATAATACTAACATAAATTTTTACTTTAATCATCAACCCTCAACAAGGGAGGTGCATCATTCTGATATTGACTTAAACATAAGATACAACGTAAAATGCATGAATATTTACAAGCAAAATTTTATTTTATTTTAGTCTGAGGATGTGGACACATACTGGCTTATAGAAAACGATTTCGTCTGACTCTCAAGCCACCAGACTATTTGTCCTGTCTGCTACCTGAAATCATTGTACAATGCAGGATGAGTTTCACAAGCTTAGTGAATTAAATTTACTAGAAGTATTCAAATTGTATAAATAATCTTTCAATATTTAATCATTTATATCTCATACAACTTGATAATAACATTCTATTATCACTACACATATCATAAGTCATATTCTCTATCAATCTCTTCTTCTTATATATTGGTTCACCTTAAGACCATCAATTATCTCATAATTACTTCGTTATAAGGTGCACATCATAAAGTCTACCATTTAGATGGTTCTTATCATATTATACTTCTATGTTTCCTCCCACCATAATTGTCTCTCTGTGAGACTTATGCATCTATAAATAAATTTTACAATAACAAACAACATTCTAGCATTTCAGTAATGCAATCAATATTTAAAATAGATGCAATGCATGAATTATTATTAGGGAACGTCTTCTCACATGTCGACAAGTTTTTATCTTAGATTGACCCCCTCTCGGTTCTTTCATTTCCAGCATATATTGGTTGTCGGGGTATTCATTATATCCAGCATATACAGGCTGTCACGGTTTTCATTTATTTCCAGCATATACCAGCTCTCATGGTTTTCCTTTATTTCCAGCATATACTGGCTATCACAGTTTTTCAATTAGACCGGCCCCCTCCCGGTTCTTTTATTTTATACACATGCATATGAACAATAATATAAAAATAAGTATGAATTCAAATATTTAATTTACCTATCATGTCTTTCCTCAAATTTCTATTTGATCAATTTCACTAATTTCTTCTCCTCATATATCACATCACTTTATCAACCATAACTCGTTAAGAATGTTATTTATCACAATCATTATTAAATCGACTCATTATTCTAATAATATTACTTCTCACATAATAGTTTTCTACATGTTTAATATTCATATCATACCTATCAATCAATTTTTAATCTACCACTAAAGCATAAGCTAATAATTTATTTTATTATTATCACTAGATATTTCATTTTTATCTAGATTACTTAAAGTAAATCTAATTCACCACGTAACACTTACAGCTACCCGTGGATCACTTCCTTGCCTTTCCTGCTCCTTTCAGCAATTTCCTCCGGTTCCTGATTGTCAACACCTGACATAATATTTAAATTAAATTTCTAATTGATTCTTCAATTCTTCCTAATTTACACATTTTGAAAATTCCCACTTCGAATCCCGAGAAATTTCATGTATGCTAAAAAATTCAAAAAATAAACTTTACATTATTACCTTCTGTTTTTCTAAGAGCTTCCCGTGAGTCTCTATAAAATTCTCCAGTAAACCCCTTCAAAAATTTTCTCTTTCAACTTTTCTTCGGTCCCCAAGTGTTTGAAAAAAGAGAGTAATTTGAATTTATAATTGAAGGAAAACCAAACAGGATTTGGTAAGTAATAAAATAAATTATTATATATATAAGTAAATTTTTTTTTTTTTTGCAAAACTCGGTAGCCCATTTTTTTTTTTTGCAAACTCAACAGCATTGCTGCATTGCATGCAGCAAGGTTGCATTCTCCTGGCAACAGGTGTTGCCTCTTGTTACCAATTTTTTTTTTTCGAATTGTTTTATAAAAATTTAACTTTTCACGTTTAAATATATATATATATATATATATTATTTTAACTTTATGTCATATTTATTAAAGTACTTCTTTATCCTTACTTTACAAATACAGGTATTACAATTCTACCCACCTTACAAAAATTTTGTCCCCTAATTTCCTTACCTACATGAAAGAGTTGGGGGTATTCCTTCCTCATTCTTGCTTCATGCTCCCACGTGACTTCTTTGACATTCTTGTTCCACCATAATATTTGAATCAAAGGAATGATTTTATTGCGTAAGACTTGTTCCTTTCTGTCTATAATTCTGACCAGTACTTGCATAAAAGTTAAATCTTCCTGAAGTTCTATTGCTTGATTTGAGATACTATGAGATTCATCGTGTAAGTACTTTATCAATAGTGACACATGAAACACATTATGTAATTGCTTTAACTCTGGGGGCATATCCAATCGATATACTACTAGCCCAATTCTCTCAATCATCTCATATGGCCCCAAAAATCTCGAGCTCAACTTTCTTTTCTTTTTAAACCTCAACACACCATTCCATGGAGATATCTTCAAAAATACCCAATCACCAACTTGGAACTCGAGAGGTCATCTTCTTTCTCGTCTCCACATTATTGGGAACATAAACTCTATACCCCAATACCACCATACCATCTTCTCTAATTCTAAACTCGGTTGGCTTCCCACTCAACACTTCCCGTCTGATCTTCTCTATCTCCTCATCTCTATCTGCATCTGTAATAAACAATCAATAATAGAAGATAGTACCACCATATTTACCATCAATACTCCTCTATCATTGACACTCAACTACATCCTCATTCTTCTTAATTCTATCATCAAGCTAGTATTATAACTCCCAATAACAGCCAATCTCCCTGTAGCCTTTCTACTCAATGCATCAGCTACTACATTAGCCTTTCCTAGATGATAGTGAATCGTACAGTTATAATCACATATCAACTCCATCCACTTCCTCTGCCTCAAATTCAACTCCCTCTGGGTCGGTAAATACGTCAAGCTTTTATGATATGTAAAAATTTCTCCATATAGATGATGTCTCCAAATCTTCAAAGCAAAAACCATGGTAGCCAATCTCCCTGTAGCCTTTCTACTCAATGCATCAGCTACTACATTAGCCTTTTCTGGATGATAATGAATTGTGCAATCATAATCAGAAATCAACTCCATCCACATCCTCTGCCTTAAATTCAACTCATTCTAGGTCGGTAATTGCATCAAGCTTTTATAATCAGTAAAAATTTCACAATTGGCTCCATATAGATGATGTCTCTAAATCTTCAAAGCAAAAAATATTGCAGCTAATTCTAAATCATAGGTCGGGTAATTTCTCTCATGGTTCTTCTATTTCCTAGATGCAAAAGCTATAACTCTCCCATGTTGCATCAACACACATCCCAACCCCTGATGTGACACATCACTATATACCACAAATCCTTCATCACCAGAAGGAAGCACTAATACCGGGGCAGTAGTCAATTTTTCTTTCAACAGCTGAAAACTTCTCTTGCATTCTTCTGACCACCTAATCTTCACGTTATTCCTGGTTAATTTAGTCAATGGTCCAGCAATCATAGAATTTTTTTGGATAAATCTCCTATAATAACCAGCCAACCCTAAAAAGCTTCTAGTTTCAATTACACTCGTGGGACTTTCCCAATTCAACATTGCTTCTACTTTCTGTGGGTCAACTGCTATCCCCTATCCTGACACAACATTCCCTAAGAAAGATCTTTCACTCAACCAAAACTCACACTTAGAGAACTTTGCATATAATTTCTCTCTCCTCAGAATCTCCAACACTATCTCCAAATGTTGCATATGCTCTTCTTCATTCTTGGAATATACCAAAATATCATCAATAAACACAATCATAAATCTATCCAAGAATAGTTTAAACACCCAATTCATAAAGTCCATAAATGCTGTAAGAGCATTAGTCAATCCAAATGGCATCATTAGGAACTCATGATGGCCATAACGTGTCCTAAAAGCAGTCTTAGGCACATTCCCCTCCTTTATCCTCAATTGATGATAACCCAATCTCAGGTCTATCTTAGAAAACACTCTAGCTTCTTGTAACTGCTTGAATAAATCATCAATCCTGGGTAAAGGATATCTATTCTTGATGGTGATCTTATTTAACTGTCTAAAATCAATACACAACCTCATTGTCCCTTTATACTTCTTGACAAACAACACAGGGGCTCCCCAGGGTGACATACTAGGTCGAATAAATTGTTTATCTAGTAACTCCTGAAGCTGAACTTTTAACTCTCTCAATTCAACTAGTGCCATTATATAGGATTCTATAGATATGGGTGCTGATCCTAGAATCACCTCAATAGAAAACTCAATCTCCCTATTGGGAGGTAACCCAGCCAACTTGATGAGTGAAAAATATTGTATATTTTGGCTACTTAATTTACATTTGTTAGCTTAGGAATTTGTTACTTTGAGTTGTTTTCATTGTTTTTCAGGCTTACAAGCACCAAGAAAGGAGTTTCACTAAATTGCCAGAATTGCCCGTACAGATCAATCATCTTTGAAAATTAAACTGTATTGATGCAAGAATAACCAGGAGATGATCCATACATGCTTAGAAAGAATCGGAAGTCTATTTTCTGAAGAATTTTATGGCTCGTAAAAAGGATTTTTCTAGAGAAAGTTATGGCAGTTTTAGTAGCCAAAGGTTAGGCTGTGCGGGCTGTGCGGGATTTCAGCGTGAGCAGAAGTTTTGAAGGGCAGATGAAGGCTTAAATCCCACATCCCACATCGGATTGGAAACACATTGCACTCGTGGTATTTGCCTATATAAACACCATCTGACTCCATCATTCAGTGTGCAATTCCTGGGCCACTTTGGTGTTAACCGGTGGACGTCTGCTAGCATTCTGGTGGATCCCAAAGGCTTTGCTACCATGAGGGGAAGCGCCACCCATCAGCGAGTCGAATTTCTCCCATGTAAAGTTATTTATTTCTTTTTATTTAGTTGTTTTAGTTTAATGTTTAGCACTTTTATTATGAATTGTAGCTTCATAGTTATGAGTGGCTAGAATCTTCAGCTAAGGTTGAAGATGAAGCCTCGCTGTTGTTTGGCATAGTAGTTCAGATTTGTTTATATAGTTCTGACATTTTTTATTATAAATGTTCTGTCAATTATTTGAGTAAATCTTGTGATTGATTGCGTTTAAATTGTTCTGTTAGATATTCTTTGTGTTTCATCTGATGGATACATCGAATTTTTTTCGATTAGATTGGATTTCCTTTGTGATTTGTTAAAAGCGGATACATTGGATGCTTTTGGTTTAATTGGGATATTCTTTGTTTTTTGTCGTAAGTTGGATTCATGGAATGTTTTGATAGGCTATGTTTTTAAGACATATATGCTTAAACTTTGGTGGGGTGGATTCGGAAACCTTAGTGTTTTTATTATTAGTTTTTAAAATCAATTTAGTTCAGTTTTAATTTGTTTTCCAAAATATCATTCAAAATTCGAAAGTAGGTTAAGATAAAGTTAGTTTAGATTAAATTATATTTTCACAACGCAATTCCCTGTGGATTCGACCTCGCACTTGCACAACACTATATTGGAAACGACTCGTGCGCTTGCGAGTAATTTAAAACTCACAACAAGTTTTTGGCGCCGTTGCCGGGGAATTGTTTGGTTTGTGAAAATTTTTGGTATGAATTTATTTTATTTTTCTACTAGTTAGTTTTAAAAAAAAAAAAAATTGTGAATGAATCCAGCGTCGATTTCATAGTCTTTAAAGGACACCATTAAGGAGTACATGAAAATGATCGGCCGTCCATCAATGCTGCCAACACAATCAATGTTGATAGCTGTTCCATCTGTGCTAGTACTATGCATTTAGCACAGAATTGTCCATCAATGCCGGCTTTTGCTGAGTATTCCATGGAACA
This sequence comes from Bretschneidera sinensis, assembly GCA_023935145.1. Lineage (NCBI taxonomy): Eukaryota > Viridiplantae > Streptophyta > Magnoliopsida > Brassicales > Akaniaceae > Bretschneidera > Bretschneidera sinensis. The sequence goes on from CM043699.1 coordinate 54,399,268, forward strand.
AATGAATGCTTTCAATGAGTGTTGTTGGCAATCAAATGGATCTTACTCCGAAACGTACAATCCAGGGTGGTGGGACCACTCTAATTTTTCATGGATGTAGAACCAACTGAGGAATTAGGGAGGAGCTCCTTATCAAGCTCACACTCAATACCCTCCCGAATTTCCTCCGCCAGTTCCAAGTTATAGTCACTCAGCCTATCCAGCACCATTACCTGCTTACCAAGCTCCCATTTAAACACCAGCGCCAGTTTCATAGTCACTTGAGGACACCCTTAAGAAGTACATGAAAATGACTAGCCAATCCATGAGCGAAGTAATGAGTGCAACAATAGAAAACACCCAAGCGATTGCTAAGCTAGAGAGTCAAATGGATCAAATCGCAAGTTATGTGGGTGAAGGAGAGAATGGAGAGTTCCCCAGTCAACCTGATCCTAACCCAAAGGAACAGTTTGCGGTGGGAAATTTATCAACTCCTATGCATTGGCAGGAACAAGTGCAATCAACTGTCCTATACTTTTCTGGGAGACAAGTGTACAATCAAGTGGAAGAGAACCCTACTATGCACCAAAGGCAAGAAAGTGGCAACAATGAGAAGAGAGATGCTGAGCCATCTACAGCCACTTGTATTATTAAGGATCTCCCTAGGTCATTTTTTCCTAAAACGCCTTATCCTGAGAGACTACAAGCGCCCAAGAAAGAAGGGAAGTCTGAGGACATTATAGAGGCATGCTTTGCTCAGTTTGGAGAGGATTTGAATTTAGATAAGTTACTTAAGCAAGCAAATACTATCTTGGAGTCTACTCCTCGAGAGAGCAGTAAGATAGAGGAGACTGTGGATGAATCCCGCATTGAGGACCCCCTAGAGGCATGCTTTGCTCAATTTGGAGAGGATTTGGATTTAGATAAATTACTTGAGCAAGCGAATGCTATTTTGGAGTCTCCTCCTCAGAAGAGCACTAAGACGGAGGGGACCGCCGCACCTGAAACCCCCAAGAAGGAACTTAAGCCTTTACCAGATAATCTTAAGTATAAGTTCCTAGGTTCAGCCGATAGTTTGCCTGTGATTATAGCTTCAGATTTGGGTGAGGCTCAAGAGGAGAAAGTATTAGATGTCTTAAGAGAGCACAAAGAAGCTATCGGTTGGACTATTGAGGATATCACGGGAATCAGCCCCTCGTTGGTAATGCACAAGATATATTTGGAGGAGAATGTCAGGCCATCGAGGGAGCCACAAAGAAGGCTCAACCCAGCTATGCAAGAGGTTGTGAGCATAGAAGTAATTAAGCTGTTAGATGCGGGGATCATTTATCCCATCTCTGATAGCAAGTGGGTGAGCCCGATTCAAGTCGTGCCCAAACGTGCTGAATTAACGGTAGTGAAGAATAAGGACGACGAGTTGGTACCAACTCGTGTTCAGTCAAGGTGGAGAGTGTGTATCGACTACTGTAAACTGAACGCTGCTACAAGGACTGATCATTTTTCATTCCCATTTATTGATCAGATGGTGGAGCGCTTAGTTGGGCATGATTACTAATGTTAGGTCTGGCTGAAGATGTTAAACTCAGCGCTCATGGGAGGCACCCCACAGCTTATCCTTTATGTTTATTTATTATTTTACGTATTTATGATTAATGTTTGTTTCTAGTATTTTTTGTTTTCCAGTCTTTATTTTTCAGGGACAATGCGTACTTCAGTTCAAGTTTGGGGGTATGCTATGAGCCATACCAGTCCAGATAGTTCTCCATATCTCAGGTCAGCTCTTTCCATATTAGTCACACATTGGGGTCAATGTGTAATTTAAGTTTGGGGGTATGGGAGACACATTCCACACACTTTGTCCTAATTTGTTGTTGTTTTTCTTCAATTAAAAAAAAACAAAAGAAGGTAAATGCATGCTCATGTTATTTTGAAATTTTGGTTGATCTAAACATTTTCTGTGATGTGATGTCATAGGTGACCTTAAAATTTTGAACGCATGATCTGTTGATAAAGTTTTAAAATTTAGTTACTTACTTTAGGCATTTGAGAATTCACATGTTTGATCTAATCTAACACAAGCACATTAGCACAAATTGTGTGAGGTATGACATGTGATTTTAATGTGTACGTTTCCTTGTCTTAACTGAAACTGGATGACTTGTTGGATAAACACTTGGGCATAGAAAAGCATAAAAAAAGAAAAAAATATATAATAATAATACTACTAATGATCATCATCAATAAACTTTCCACTGAGTAACTGAACCTCTTGCCTCAGTAAGCAGTGAGCGTTCATGTCAAAAGGTGAGAATTTTATTCATAATGATCATTGCGAAATTTTTCGCTGAGTAACTGGACCTCTTGCCTCAGTAAGCAGTAAGTGTTCATGTCAAAAGGTGAAAATTTTGTTTGGTAGCATTAAGGTCAGTTTAGTTTCGTAGCCTTTTTGACTCGAGTTAGTAAGTCCTTAGGGGTGTCTTTACACCTAATGCCCTAAAACCATCTGGTTTGGGAGTCATTGACTCAACACTCGTTACATGGGTCAATTAGAAAGCTTAAGGGAATTAAACATAGCAGAGCCTTATATATATAAAAATAAAAGACAAAAAAAAGAAGAAGAAAATAAAAACTATGCCATTTTCGTTCATTCTGATGGGAAATTTGGTGAATCTTGAGACATGGAGACTTTACACATTGGAGTTATTTGGAAACTTCATTTTTATATGCTAATTCACTTTACACAGTGTCAGACTTGTGATGCCTTAACCTGCCTTTTGTAAGTAATTAGATTTTAACATTTCTATTCATTGCGAAGATGGGTTTATCTTTTTAAGCTTGCTCATGAATGAATATCATGGTGGTGTGTGCTCCTTAAATTTCTTGGATAACATGAGTGATGAACTTATCTTTATGTTCTTTGTTTTTCATTTAGTTTTTTATTTTGTTTTGCTAAGGGACTAGCAAAATGTAAGTTTGGGGGTATTTGATGAGTAAAAAATATTGCATATTTTGGCTGCTTAATTTACATTTGTTAGCTTAGGAATTTGTTACTTTGAGTTGTTTTCGTTGTTTTTCAGGTTTACAAACACCAAGAAAGGAGTTTCACTAAATTGCCAGAATCGTCCGTACAGATCAATCATCTTTGAAAATTAAACTGTATTGATTCAAGAAGAACCAGGAGATGAGCCATATATTCTTAGAAAGATCCGGAAGTCTATTTTCTGGAGAATTTTACGGCTCATAAAAAGGATTTTTCTAGAGAAAGTTATGGCAGTTTTAGTAGACAAAGGTCAGGCTGTGCGGGCTGTGCGGGATTTCAGCATGAGCAGAAGTTTTGAAGGGCAGGTGAAGGCTTAAATCCCACATCCCACATCGGATTGGAAACACAATGCACTCGTGGTATTTGCCTATATAAACACCATCTGACTCCATCAATCAGTGTGCAATTCCTGGGCCACTTTGGTGTTAACCGGTAGACGTCTGCTAGCATTTTGGTGGATCCCAAAGGCTTTGCTACCACGAGGGGAAGCACCGCCCATCAGCGAGTGAAATTTCTCCCATGTAAAGTTATTTATTTCTTTTTATTTAGTTGTTTTAGTTTAATGTTTAGTACTTTTATTATGAATTGTAGCTTCATAGTTATAAGTGGCTAGAATCTTCAGCTAAGGTTGAAGATGAAGCCTCGCCGTTGTTTGGCATAGTAGTTCAGATTTGTTTATACAATTTTGACATTTTTTAGTATAAATGTTCTGTCAATTATTTGAGTAAATCTTGTGATTGATTGCGTTTAAATTGTTCTATTGGATATTCTTTGTGTTTTATCTGATGGATACATCGAATTGTTTTCGATTAGATTAGATTTCCTTTGTGATTTGTTAAAAGCGGATACATTGGATGCTTTTGGTTTAATTGGGATATTCTTTGTTTTTTGTCGTAAGTTGGATTCATGGAATGTTTTGATAGGCTATGTTTTTAGGACATATATGCTTAAACTTTGGTGGGGTGGATTTGGAAACCTTAGTGTTTTTATTATTAGTTTTTAAAATCAATTTAGTTCAGTTTTAATTTGTTTTCCAAAATATCATTCAAAATTCGGAACTAGGTTAAGATAAAGTTAGTTTAGATTAAATTATATTTTCACAACGCAATTCCCTGTGGATTCGACCTCGCACTTGCACAACACTATATTGCAAACGACTCGTGCGCTTACGAGTAATTTAAAATTCACAACACAACTCTTCAGGGAAAACATCAGAAAAATCTTTTACTACCAAGATTTCTTCTAACTTCCTACTCTTATTGCTAGAATCCACCACATATGCCAAATACCCCTCACAACCCTTCTTCAACCATTTACTAGCAGTTAAGGTAGAAATAAGATAGTTAGCAAGTACTTTACATTCTCCTTGAAAATTAAATTCCTCATGTCCAGGTATCTTGAACACCACATTTTTCCTAAAACAATCTACCCAAGCATGATATGCAGATAACCAATTCATCCTTATAATTAAATCAAAATCTATCATATCCAAAAGCAATAAATCAACTTCAAATTCTCTATCAGCAATATTAATCACACAACCTCGATAAATTGTCCTGATAATAACCCTATCTCCAGTATGAACCTCAACAGTAATCGCATGCATAAAAGGACTAGCACTAGCATTAATAAATTTCATATAAATACTAGATGCAAAAGAATTGGTTGCACCAGGATCAATGAATAATCTAGCAGGCCTACCAAGGATAGTATCATACCCATAACAACATCAGGAGTGGCTTGTGCATTCTATTGGGTCAATTCATAGACTCTGCTATCTCTGGACTGAAATTGGTTGCCATATCCTCGCTCAACTACTGATCCTCGACCTTGGACTTGTACACTCCCTGATCCACCACCTCTCTCCACCGATCTTCTCCCAGCACTTCCAATGCCTACGTCAGCAGATTTCCCCACTGGATAATCTGCAGCAAAATGTCCTCCCTCACCACATACAAAGCATATCTGCGTAGGGCAATTCCAAGACAGATGCCCTGTCCGATTACATCTAAAGCAAACCCTTGCCTCTTGATCATACATTAGGTTACCACTTCCCCCTAGTGGCATACTTACTCCTCTACCATATCTCCCAATTCTCATAGCTTGTCTCCCAAATCTAGGGGTCCCATCGGTATTACTCTGAGCTATAGAAGCAACAGATCCTACTTGCCTCTGACTCTGCACTACAGTTCCTTGTGACAAGGAATGCCTCTTCAATGATGGTCTTCGCCCTGTACACCTATATTGCTACCACCTCTAGGTCCTTTAAATCTAGACCTCTTTAGCCAATCTCTCCTACCTCTAAACTCCATCAAATCATTTTCAATCTGTAATGCTTTATCTACAAGTACAACATAATTTCTTATGCCAATATAAGAGAGTTTAGTCCGAATGTCATAGTGTAATCCATCTAAAAATCTCTTACATTTTCTCTCCTCCGTATTCACTAATTTAGGTAAAAACCTTGATAGGGCTACGAATCTACTATCATATTTAGCCACAGATAAATTACACTGCCTTAGATGAATAAAATCTCTCTTTTGTTGTGCTCGAAAGGTATCTAGGAAATACTTCGCAAAGAACTCATCCTTAAACTTACTCCAAGTTAAAGGTTGTTATACCTGTGTGCTTACACTGGGCAAAATATCCTTTCACCATTGAGAAGCCTCACTCTCCAGCATAAATGAAGCAAAAGCAACCTTCTGTCTATCTGTCACTGGTTAGACCTCAAAATATTTCTCGACATGTCTGATCCACTGCTTAGCTTCTACAGGATTTACAGATTCTATAAAAGGTAAGGGTTTAAACTTATGAAATCTCACAAAACAATCACCTTGCATCTCATGTGCAAACACACCTTCTCCCTCATGAACCTCTTGTCTCACCACATCAGGTTCTCTTCTACCCCTTTCTTCTAATCTTCTCTGTAGATTATCATCCCTTTTTTCAGCTGTATTCATCATCTCTATAGCACGATTAAGAGCTTCTCTCAATTCATCCTTCTTAACCTCAGATTCTCTCCTAGCTCTACTAATACCAGCTGCACTATCAATATGTTCCCTCGCAGGAACCACAGTCTCAACTTCCTCATCTGCTTTAGTTCTCCTAAAAATTGGGGGTCTACCACGTCCCCTCTGATTCAGAACTCTACCTCTAGCTCTAGCACATCCATGTGTCATCCTCAAACTCTGCACTAAAATAAAGTTTATTCATATCTTCCACTTCTTTAAGTTCTCATGCAGTCTACAGAATCACAAACCTAATGCTCTGATACCAAAGTTGTAACGACCTATCCCGGGTTAGCCACCCCTGAGACGGTATCATCACATTTGAAAATCCCAAAATGACACATATATGCAACAATAAAAATAATACTAATAGAAATTTTTACTTTAATCCTCAACCCTCAACAAGGGAGGTACATCATTCTGATCTTGACTTAAACATAAGATACAACGTAAAATGCATGAATACTTACAAATAAATTTTTATTTTATTTTCTCATTAGTCTGAGGATGTGGGCACGCATATGGCTTACAGAAAATGATTTCGTCTGACTCTCAAGCCACCAGACTATTTGTCATGTCTGCTACCTGAAATCATTATACAATGAGGGATGAGCTTCACAAGCTCAGTTAATTAAATTTACTAGAAGTATTCAAATTGTATAAATAGTCTTTCAATATTTAATCATTTATATCTCATACAACTTGATAATAGCATTCTACTATCACTACACATATCATAAGTCTCATTCTTTATCAATCTCTTCTTCTTATATATTGGTTCACCTTAAGACCATCAATTATCTCATAATTACCTCGTTATGAGGTGCACAACATAAAGTCTACCATTTAGATGGTTCTTATCATATCATACTTCTATGTTTCTTTCCCACCATAATTGTCTCTCTGTGAGACTCATTAATCTATAAATAAATTTTACAATAACAAACAACACTTCAACAATTCAGTAATGCAATCAATATTTAAAACAGATACAATGCTTGAATTATTATTACGGAACATCTTCCCACATGTCGACATGTTTTTATCTTAGATCGGCCCCCTCCCGGTTCTTTCATTTTCAGTATATACCGGTTGTCGCGGTATTCATTTATTTCTAGCATATAACGGCTACCACGGTTTTCATTTATTTCCTACATATACCGACTGTCACGGTTTTTCTTTATTTCCAGCATATACCGGTTGTCATGGTTTTTCAATTAGACAGGCCCCCTCCCGGTTCTTTTATTTTATACACATGCATATGAACAATAATATAAAATAAATATGAATTCAAATATTTAATTTAGCTATCTTGTCTTTCCTCAAATTTCTATTTGATCAATTTCACTAATTTCTTCTCCTCATATATCACATTAATTTAGCAACCATAACTTGTCAAGAATTTTATTTATCACCATCATTATTAAATCGACTCATTATTCTAATAATATTACTTCTCACATAATAGTTTTCTACATGTCCAATATTCATATCTACCTATCAATCAATTTTCCATCTATCACCAAAGTATAATCTAATAATTTATTTGAATATTATCACTAGATATTTCATTTTTATATAGATTATTTAAAGTAATCTAACTCACCACGTAGCACTTAGAGCTACACGTGGATCACCTTCTTGCCTTTCCTGTTCCTCTCAGCGATTTCCTCCGGTTGTTGATCGTCAACGTCTGATATAATATTTAAATTAAATTTCTAATTTATTCTTCAATTCTTCCTAATTTACACCTTTTGAAAATTCCCACTTTGAATCCCGGGAAATTTCATGTATGCTAAAAAAATTCAAAAAATAAACTTCATGTTATTTTCTTATGTTTTTCTAAGAGCTTTCCGTGACTCTCTATACCCATAAACCCCTTCAAAAATTTTCTCTTTCAACCTTTCTTTCGGTCCCCAAGTGTTTAAAGAAAGCGAGTAATTTGAATATGTAATTGAAGATAAACCAAACAGGATTTGGTAAGTAATAAAATAAATTACGTTATATATATATTGGAAAACTCGGGAGCTCATTTTTTTTTTTTTTTGCAAACTCAGTAGCCTTGCTGCCTTACATGTAGTAAGGTTGCAATCTCTTGGAAACAGGGGTTGTGCCAATTTTTTTTTTCGAATTGTTTTATAAAGATTTAACTTTTCGAGTTTAAATATATATATATATATATATATATATATTATTGTAACTCTATGTCGTATTTATTAAAGTACATTTTTACCTATGTCATATTTATTAAAGTACATTTTTACCCTTGCTTTACAAATATGGGTATTACAATTCTACCCACCTTACAAAAATTTCATCATCGAAATTTTCTTACCTAATTCATGAAAGAGTTGGGGGTATTCCTTCCTCATTCTTGCTTCATGCTCCCATGTGACTTCTTTGACATCTTTGTTCCACCATAATATTTGAATCAAAGGAATGACTTTATTGCCTAAGACTTATTCCTTTTTGTCTAGAATTCTGACCGGTACTTGCTTAAAAGTTAAATCTTCCTGAAGTTCTATCGCGTGATTCGAGATACTATGGGATTCATCGTGTATGTACTTTCTTAATAGTGACACATGAAACACATTATGTAATTGCTTTAACTTTGGGGGAAAATCCAATCGATATGCTACTGACCCAATTCTCTCAATCAACTCATATGGCCCCACAAATCTCGAGCTCAACTTTCCCTTCTTTTCAAACCTCAACACACCTGTCCACGAAGATATCTTCAAAAATTCGCAATCACCAACTTGGAACTCGAGAGGTCGTCTTCTTTTATCAGCATATCTCTTATGTCTGTTCTGGGTTGCTCTGAGGTTCTCCCTGACCAGTTTGATTCTCTCAGTAGTTAAATCTATCATTTCTGGACCAAATATCTTTGTTTCTCCAACTTCTTCCTAACATACTAGAGTTCTACACCTTCTACCATATAAAGCCTCGAATGGTGCTATCCCAATACTAGTTTGATATCGATTATTGTATGCAAACTTGATCAAAGGCAAATAAGCATCTTAGCTCATTGAGAAACTCAATACACTTGCCCTCAACATTTCTTCTAGTATTCTGATGATTCTCTCCATCTGCCCATCAGTTTGTGGATGGAAAGCTGTACTAAACTGCAATTGCGAACCCATAGCTTTTTAGAAACCTCTCCAAAATCTATAAGTAAATCTAGAATCTCTATCTGATACAATACTCAAGGGTACTCCATGTAATTTTCTATATCTGCTACATACAATTCAGCTAACTTTTTTGGACTCCAGGTAGTTTTAATAGGAAGAAAATGTGAAGACTTAGAAAGTTTATCCACTATAACCCACACAACATCATGTCCTCTCTGGGTATGGGAAAAACCAGAGACAAAATCCATACTCACATTTTCCTATGGTCACTCAAGTATTGGAGGAGGTTGTAATAAACCTACTGGATGTCAATTCTCAGATTTTACCTGTTGAAAAGCCAAACATCTAGAAATATATTCTACTACATCCTTCTTCAGCTCTGACCACTAATAATTCTATCTCAATCCCCTGTACATCTTATTATTACCCGAGTGCACAGAATATACAGAATCATGAGCCTCTCTTAGTATCTCCTTTCTCATCTCCACATTATTTGGAACACAAACTCTATGCCCCAATACCACCATACCATCTTCTCTAGTTCTAAACTCGGTTGGCTTCCTGCTCAACACTTCCCGTATGATCTTTTCTATCCCCTCATCTCTACCCTGCATCTGTAATAAACGATCAATAATAGAAGTTTGTACCACCATATTTGCCATCAATACTTCTATATCATTGACACTCAACTGCATCCTTATTCTTTTTAATTATATCATCAAGCTAGTATTATGACTCCCAATAAGAGTTAATCTCCTTGTAGCCTTTCAACTCAATGCACAGCTACTACATTAGCCTTTCCTGGATGATAATTAATTGTACAGTCATAATCACAAATCAACTCCATCCACCTTCTCAGCCTCAAATTCAACTCCTTCTGGGTCGGTAAATGTATCAAGCTTTTATGATCAGTAAAAATTTCACAATTGGCTCCATATAGATGATGTCTCAAAATCTTCAAAGCAAAAAATATGGCAGCCAATTCCAAATCATGGGGTCAGGTAATTTCTCTCATGGTTCTTCAGTTGCCTAGATGCATAAGCTATAACTCTCTCATGTTGCATCAACACACATCCCAACCCCTGATGTGATGCATCACTATATACCACAAATCCTTCATCACTAGAAAGAAGCACTAAGACCGGGGCAGTAGTTAATTTTTCTTTCAACAGTTGGAAACTTCTCTCATATTCCTCTGACCACCTAAAATTCACGTCCTTTCTGGCTAATTTAGTCAATGGTCCAGCAATCATAGAAATTTTTTGGATAAATCTCCTAGAATAACCAGCCAACCCCAAAAAGCTTCTAATTTCAGTTACACTCGTGGGTCTTTCCAAATTCAATACTGCTTCTACTTTCTGTGGGTCAAATGCTTTCCCCGCTCCCGACACTACATGCCCCAAGAAAGATCTTTCACTTAACCAAAACTCACACTTAGAGAACTTTGCATATAATTTCTCTCTCCTCAGAATCTCCAACACTATCTCCAAATGTTACATATACTCCTCTTCATTCTTGGAATATACCAAAATATCATCAATAAACACAATTATAAATCTATCCAAGAATAGTTTAAACACTCGATTCATAAGGTCCATAAATGCTAGAGGAGCATTAGTCAACCCAAATGTCATCACTAGGAACTCATGATGGCCATAACGTGTCCTAAAAGCAGTCTTAGGCACATCCCCCTCCTTTATCCTCCATTGATGATAATCTGATCTCAGATCCATTTTAGGATAAACCTTAGCTTCCTGTAACTGCTCAAATAAATCATCCATCATGGGCAAAGGATATCTGATTACACACAAAACATAACGCGGTAGTTGTAGCACAGCTTTGGGGTGTCGATTCCACAAGGAAACAAACTAACTACAAGAAAAGGTGTGAACCTTAACACGAACAATAAAATCAAGTGAGAGAATATGAATTTTGAGAAAGTTGTGTAAATAGATTGATGGATATAATAAATAAACAACAAGGTTCCAGAAATCCTCTCTAGATTCATTGTCTTACTCCAATCTTGATTCAATTTTTTATCTCGATTGCAAGTTTCACATCCCAAACAGGTAATCGACAAGTATTCAATTAAAGCGCATATAAACCTTAATGTAATTGTTATGAAATCCTCTTTACTTTCAAGCACACATGACCTAACTTATAGATTATCAAGAAACGACAATACATCATAATGAAATACTACAGTAATGGACAAATCCATAAGAGAAATCCACTGGACTCAATTACACCTCAACAACATCACATAAGAAGAGCATGACTAGACTTATATGGGGAAGAAAGATGCAATCACCAGATTAAAGGGAAATTTTCTAATTAGATTAAAAAGTAAATCATAACAATGTTTAATGATAATAAATCCTTATTAAAACTGAACCAAATAAAGGAAAATAGGAACAACTACACATAGGGATTCATCCCTTCGCCTCGCTTGAAGATTTGATGGCCATGGGGTTCCTCCTTGAGTCTTTGGACCCTTGTCCAGCCTCCAACTCTGGTTTTTCAAACCCTAAAGTGATTTATTTATAATACAAAGGTCCAAGGGTGTTTTAGGGTTTTAAAATATCATTAAAACCCTAATTAGTTCATATCTCAGAAACAAAGGTTTCGTGCTTGCGCCGCGGCTCAGATTGATTCAGGCCGCGGCTCAACTTGTACTGATTCTTCATCATTTTGTGGGTCACAGACCAGCCTAATCCAGGCCGTGGCTCACCTTAATCCAGGCCGCGACCTGACCTGATGCTTCTTCCTTGCTCTTTTGGTGCACTTTCTAGAGGCCGAGGCTTAGCCCTTTCAAGCCACGACACACACACTTTCTTCTCTTCATTTTGTCATTCCGAAAGCACTCCTTCGCTCCAATATTCATGGGATCTTTGTGCTTTATTCAATAATAGCTTTTCCCTCTCTTTTAGACTCCAAAAACCTGAAAATGCATCAAAACAAATAAATGATCCAAGAATGACACTTTAGAATTGTTAAGGTGTAAAAGTGCAATTAAAACCTATATCAACCCTAAAATGCTAACAATTAAGTACTGTTAAGATGCATTTTATGACTCTCATCACAACCCCCAACTAGCTTATTGCTAGTCCCTATCGATTCAAGCAAAAAATAGAGATGAATTCTATGGTAGGAATCAAAACAAAGTAAAGCAATGCTAGTGTTAAACCAAGAGTAATTCAACTTTTTGTCTCAAAAATCGCACATAACACACAACACATAGAATCACTATATTTCACTCTTTACATCCATCTTACCATAATCCATTAATCCGAACATCCGGATGATTTTATGCATAACATTTGTGAATACAAATCTTGGCCTCTAAAACATGATAAATTGCGTTACATCAATCACAAAAATAAGCTCCATAGGCTTACATTTCAAACCACTCTCAACTATTGTAGAAAAATCACATTACATTGGATCAATAGGTCTTTAATAAGCTTGTAACGTTAGGCTAAGGTAAAGGTTAAGAAAAAATAGGAAGGATTCACAAGTAAAAGAACTCAATCTCTTAGCTTTAAACACAACCACTTTTAAGCACAAGATAACCTTACTTCAACACCCAACGTTTTCAACCATTTTTTGAGCATTTTTCTCAAATCACCACTTTTCTTTTCTTTTCTTCTTTCTTTGCCATAATTCACTTCTCTTTTCTTTTCTTTTGTATTTTTGCATAAGACCATTCACCTCCTTTTTCATTTTTCTTTTCTTTTCCATAACCCCCAACTTATCTCTTTTAATGTACTTAGGTTATGGTAGTGATATTTTCTCATATTTCCATCCTTACTCCTTTTAAGTACTTTTCAACAAATGTGTATAGCTAAGTTCTTTTAAGAGAAAGGTAAGGATAAAATATTTTCTTAGGCTCATAAAGGTGAGTAAATGGGCTTTTGAAAGAAACAAGGCTCAAATTCTTTTTCAATAAAAGGGCTCAAATAGGTGATTAGTGGTAAATATAGCAATGAAGGTTTGACAGGCTCAAACGGTCCAAAAATGGCCTATATCATATCCTAAGTAATGTGCATTCCAGGAATTCGCCTTAAGTAGTTATCAAGTAAGTTCTAGAGCTTGTCGAGACTGCAAAAATATTCACAAAATAATATCACATAAAACTTCTCTAAATATTTAAGACTAATCATGCAATCTTACCACAAACTAGAGTCTCAAACCAAATGAAGATTGATACTTAAATTAATTTCAAACTGAAGCAAGATTTAACTTCTTCTAAATGCTATCTGCTATCTCAATTAAGTTTAGATCATTGACATGTGAATTAACTCCAAGGTAAACACAAAGCATGCTAAACACAAACAAAAAGGGAAAATGACACTAAGCAGTTCACTGAAAAACATGAAAAACAGGAATATGTTTCCTCTTCCACCCCAAATTTTGATTACGCCTAAAACATAATGTGGTAGTTGTAGCACTGCTTTGGGGTGTCGATTCCACAGGGAAAAAAATAACTACAAGAAAAGGTGTGAACCTTAACACAAACGATAAAATCAAGTGAGAGAATATGAATTTTGAGAAAGTTGTGTAAAAAAATTGATGGATATAATAAAGAAACAACAAGGTTCTGGGAATCCTCTCTAGGTTCGTTGCCTTACTCCAATCTTGATTCAATTGTTTATCTCAATTGCAAGTTTCACATCCCAAACAGGAAATCGGCAAGTATTCAATTAAAGCGCATGTAAACCCTAATCTAATTGTTATGAAATCCTCTTTATTTTCAAGCACATATGACCTAACTTATAGATTATCAAGAAACGAAAAAAATACCATATGACAATATTGCAGTAATGGACAAATCTATAAGAGAAATCTACCAGACTTAATCACACCTCAACAACATCACATAAGAAGTGCATGACTAGAGTTATATGGGGGAGAAAGATGGAATCACCAGATTAAAGGGAAATCTTCTAATTAGATTAAAAAGTAAATCATAACAATGTTTAATGATAACAAATCCCTATTACAACTGAATCAAATAAAGGAAAATAGGAACAACTACACCTAGGGATTCATCCCTTCGCCTCGCTTGGAGATTAGACGGCCATGGGGTTCCTCCTTGAGTCTTTGGAACCTTGTCCAGCCTCCAATTCTGGTTTTTCAAACCCTAAAGTGATCTATTTATAGTATAAAGGTCCAAGGGTGTTTTAGGATTTTAAACTATCATTAAAACCCTAATTAGTTCGTATCTCGAAAACAAAGGTTTCATGCTCGCGCCGCGGCTCAGATTGATTCAAGTCGCGGCTCAACTTGTGCTAATTCTTCATCGTTCTATAGGCCGTAGCCCAGCCTAATCCAAGTCACAGCTCAGCCCTCCAGGCCGTGGCCTGACCAGATTCTTCTTCCTTGCTCTTTTGGTGCACTTTCTGGAGGCTGAGGTTTAGCCCTTTCAAGCCGCGGCACACACACTTTATTCTCTTCATTTTGTCCTTCCGAAAACACTCCTTCGCTCTGATATACATGGAATCTTTGTGCTTTATTCAATGATAGCTTTTCCCTCTCTTTTAGACTCCAAACACCTGAAAATGCATCAAAACAAATCAATGATCCAAGAATGACACTTTAGAATTGTTAAGGTATAAAAGTGCAATTAAAACCTAGATCAACCCTAAAATGCTAACAATTAAGTACTGTTAAGATGCATTTTATGACTCTCATCACAACCTTCAACTAGCTTATTGCTAGTCCCTATCAATTCAAGCGAAAACAAAAGATGAATTCTATGGTAGGAATCAAAACAAAGTAAAACAATGCTAGTGTTAAACCAAGAGTAGTTCAACTTTTTGTCTCAAAAATCTCACATAACACACAGCACATAGAATCGTTAAATTTCACCCAAGTTCAAAAGTAATCCAAACATCAATCTTAAGATCGTTATTGACCCTTTACATTCATCTTACCACAATCCATTAATCCGAACATCCGGTTGATTTTATGAATAACATTCGAGAATACAAGTCTTGGCCTCTAAAACATGATAAATTGCATGACATCAATCACAAAAATAAGCTCCATAGGCTTACATTTCAAACCACTCTCCACTATTGTAGAAAAATCACATTACATTGGATCAATAGGTCTTTAATAAGCTTATAACATTAGGCTAAGGTAAAGGTTAAGAAAGAATGGGAAGGATTCACAAGTAACAAGAACTCAATCTCTTAGCTTTAAACACAACCACTTTTAAGCACAAAATAACCTTACTTCAACCCCAACTTTTTCAACCATTTTTCGAGCATTTTTCTCAAATCACCACTTTTCTTTTCTTTTCTTCTTTCTTTGCCATAATTCACTTCTCTTTTCTTTTCTTTTGTATTTTGGCACAAGGCCATTCACCTCATTTTTCATTTTTCTTTTCTTTTCCATAACCCCCAACTTATCTCCTTTAGTGTACTTGGGTTATGGTAGTGATATTTTCTCATATTTCCATCCTTACTCCTTTTAAGTGCATCTCAACAAATGTGTATAGCTAAGTTCTTTTAAGAGAAAGGTAAGGATAAAATATTTTCTTAGGATCGTAAAGGTGAGTAAATGGGCTATTGAAAGAAACAAGGCTCAAATTCTTTTTCAAGAAAAGGGCTTAAATAGGTGACTAGTGGTAAATATAACAATGGTAGGTTTGACAGGCTCAAACGATCTAAAATTGGCCTATATCATATCCTAAGTAATATGCATTATAGGAATTCGCCTCAAGTGATTATCAAGTAAGTTCTAGAGCTTGTCGAGACCGCAAAAATATTCACAAAATAATCACATATAAAACTTCTCTAAATGTTTAAGACTAATCATACAATCTTACCACAAACTAGAGTCTCAAAACAAATGAAGATTGATACTTAAATTAATTTTCAACTGAAGTAAGATTTAACTTTTTCTAAATGCTATCTGCTATCTCAATTAAGTTAATATCATTGACATGTGAATTAACTCCAAGGCAAACACAAAGCATGCTAAACACAAACAAAAAGGGAAAATGACATTAAGCAGTTCACAGAAAAACATGAAAAACAAGAATATTTTCCTCCTCCACCCCAAAATTTGATTACACCAAAAAACATAACGCGGTAGTTGTAGCACAGCTTTGGGGTGTCGATTCCACAGGGTAGCAAACTAACTACAAGAAAAACTGTGAACCTTAACACGAACGATAAAATCAAGTGAGAGAATATGAATTTTGAGAAAGTTGTGCAAATAGATTGATGGATATAATAAAGAAAAAACAAGGTTCCGGGAATCCTCTCTAGGTTCGTTTCCTTACTCCAATCTTGATTCAGTTGTTTATCTTGATTGCAAGTTTCACATCCCAAACAGGCAATCGACAAGTATTCAATTAAAGCGCATGTAAACCTTAATATAATTGTTATGAAATCCTCTTTACTTTCAAGCACACATGACCTAACTTATAGATTATCAAAAAACGACAATATACTATAATGATGATACTATAGTAATGGACAAATCTATAAGAGAAATCTACCAGACTCAATCACACCTCAACAACATCACATAAGAAGAGCATGACTAGACTTATATGGGGGAGAAAGATGCAATCACCAGATTAAAGGGAAATCTTCTAATTAGATTAAAAAGTAAATCATAACGATGTTTAATGATAATAAATCCTTATTACAACTGAATCAAATAAACGAAAATAGGAACAACTACACCTAGGGATTCATCCCTTTGCCTCGCTTAGAGATTAGACGGCCATGGGGTTCCTCCTTGAGTCTTTGGACCCTTGTCCAGCCTCTAATTCTGGTTTTTCAAACCCTAAAGAGATCTATTTATAATACAAAGGTCCAAGGGTGTTTTAGGGTTTTAAACTATCATTAAAACCCTAATTAGTTCGTATCTCGGAAACAAAGGTTTCGTGCTCGCGCCGCGGCTCAGATTGATTCAGGCTGCGGCTCAACTTGTGCTGATTCTTCATCATTCTGTGGGCCATGGCCCAGCCTAGTCTAGGTCGTGACTCAGTCCTCCAGGCCGCGGCTCACCTTTATCCAGGCCACGACTTGACCTGATGCTTCTTCCTTGCTCTATTGGTGCACTTTCTGAAAGCACTCATTTGCTCCGATATGCATGGGATCTTTGTACTTTATTCAGTGATAACATTTCCCTCTCTATTAGACTCCAAACACCTGAAAATGCATCAAAACAAATCAATGATCCAAGAATGACACTTTAGAATTGTTAAAGTATAAAAGTGCACTTAAAACCTAGATCAACCCTAAAATACTAACAATTAAGTATTGTTAAGATGCATTTTATGACTCTCATCACAACCCCCAACTAGCTTATTGCTAGTCCTTATCAATTCAAGCGAAAACAAGAAATGAATTCTATGGTAGGAATCAAAACAAAGTAAAGCAATGCTAGTGTTAAACCAAGAGTAATTCAACTTTTTGTCTCAAAAATCTCACATAACACACAGCACAGAGAATCGTTAAATTTCACCCAAGTTCAAAAGTAATCCAAACATCAATCTTAAGATCGTTATTGACTCTTTACATCCATCTTACCGCAATCCATTAATCCGAACATCTGGATGATTTTATGCATAACATTCATGAATACAAGTCTTGGCCTCTGAAACATGATAAATTGCATGACATCAATCACAAAAATAAGCTCCATAGGCTTACATTTGAAACCACTCTCCACTATTATAGAAAAATCACATTACATTGGATCAACAGGTCTTTAATAAGCTTATAACGTTAGGCTAAGGTAAAGGTTAAGAAAGAATGGGAAGGATTCACAAGTAAAACAACTCAATCTCTTAGCTTTAAACACAACCACTTTTAAGCACTAGATAACCTTACTTCAATGCCCAACTTTTTCAACCATTTTTCGAGAATTTTTCTCAAATCACCACTTTTCTTTTCTTTTCTTCTTTCTTTGCCATAATTCACTTCTCTTTTCTTTTCTTTTGTATTTTGGCATAAGGCCATTCACCTCATTCTTCATTTTTCTTTTTTTTTCCATAACCCCCAACTTATCTCCTTTCATGTTCTTGGGTTATGGTAGTGATATTTTCTCATATTTCCATCCTTACTCCTTTTAAGTGCTTCTCAACAAATGTGTATAGCTAAGTTCTTTTAAGAGAAAGGTAAGGATAAAATATTTTCTTAGGATCATAAAGGTGAGTAAATGAGCTATTGAAAGAAACAAGGCTCAAATTCGTTCTCAAGAAAAGGGCTCAAATAGGTGACTAGTGGTAAATATAGCAATAGTAGGTTTGACAGGCTCAAACGGCCCAAAAATGGCCTATATCATATCCTCAGTAATGTGCATTCTAGGAATTTGCCTCAAGTGGTTATCAAGTAAGTTCTAGAGCTTGTCGAGACTGCAAAAATATTCATAAATTAATCACATATAAAACTTCTCTAAATGTTTAAGACTAATCATATAATCTTACCACAAACTAGAGTCTCAAACCAAATGAAGATTGATACTTAAATTAATTTCAAACTGAAGCAAGATTTAACTTCTTCTAATTGCTATCTGCTATCTGAATTAGGTTTATATCATTGACATGTGAATTAACTCCAAGGCAAACACAAAGCATGCTAAACACAAACAAAAAGGAAAAATGACACTAAGCAGTTCACTGAAAAACATGAAAAACAGGAATATGTTTCCTCCACCCCAAAATTCGATTACGCCCAAAACATAACGCAGTAGTTGTAGCACAGCTTTGGGGTGTCGATTTCACAGGGTAACAAACTAACTACAAGAAAAAGTGTGAACCTTAACACGAACGATAAAATCAAGTGAGGGAATATGAATTTTGAGAAAGTTGTGTAAATAGATTGATGGATATAGTAAAGAAACAACAAGGTTCCGGGAATCCTCTCTAGGTTCGTTTCCTTACTCTAATCTTGATTCAATTGTGTTGGAAATCAACTTGACAAAATTCCTAGGTGGTGATCTTCCAAACAGCCAAGTCTAGAATGACTTGTAGAAAGAAATGGAATCGAAAACAGGAACAGAAAATCAAAGAAAGAAAGAAGACAAGCAATTGTTATCGAGGTTCGGTAATGTGCCTACGTCCCTGTGAGTTCCTCTGAACTCTCTACACTAAATCAAATGGGTCTTACAAGTTACAGTAACCCTCTCCAAGAAACCTCAAGTTCTTAAAGGAACCAAGAAGAGAACTAGAAAGTAATAGACCTATACAATGATTTCTATCAATTCTATACTAACCTCTCTTCTTTATAACCAGCTTCTCTACAATGAGTCCCTCTTGTCTTTTGTGTCTTTGCACTCTCACACAATTCTCTCATGTATTACACTTGATCTTACACAATGTCATAACAATGATTAATAAGAATGAAGCTAGGTGACCCTTTATATAGCCACCCACTTCTTGGTCATTCTTGAGATTCAATCCTCACTCTTTGATCATGATTACCACTTAATTATGGCCCTCCATCACTTCCCAAGTGATGCTGTGCGTTTTGACCTTGCAAACATGCACCTAAGAGAGTCCTTATACATGCTGCCTATGTGTGCTTAACTTTACCTAGCACCTAGGCGCTCAACAGGGCAAGGTGTTGTGCTGGGCAGAGTGCCTTTGCAGCAGCTTTTGGGAGGTACGGTGTTGAATGGTGAGCGGTGCAGTGCTGGCCCTGTCCCAACAGCACCCATGCTGGACTGTGCGGTGCTGGATGGTGAGCGGTGCGGTGCTGGCCCTGTCCCAGCAACACCCATGCTGGACAGTGCGGTGCTGGATGGTGAGCGGTGCGGTGCTGGTGCACACTGTTGCTGCCCAGCAGTGCGCACACTCCATTAGCTTGTGTGTAGAAGTGCCCACACCAGTGCATCTAGCCTTACCTTGCTCCAAAGTGATGCACACACATGTGTGCAGTCTTCTAACTTGCTGAACTTTAATCCTACAACTTTGATTTAGACTTTAACCATCTTTGAACCATGCTTGGACTTGTTTGAACCTTAGACAAATACTAACAATCTCTACCTTTGTCTAATTGTTCAAAAAACCTGAACCATTGTACAGAGAGCTTTGGGATCCAAACTCATCTTGAGTCATCAATTAATCAACTCCAATCTTAAATAGTCCAAAGTAATAATTGAACTTACTTAGAGGTAGAACCTTGGTGCCTAAATCTGCAGGACTTTCCTCCGTGGTCTTCTTGTCAACATGAATGCATCATTTCGTACCATTTTTCAGAATGTAATGATACTGAACATCCATATACTTCATCCCCTCATGGAACAACTTATTCCTCCATAAGTGCCATGCACTTTGGCTATCCAAAGATACCACCACCTACACTTTTAGGACCTCCCACTCGTCCAATAACCCTTTGCACCCTATAGCCTCCTTTATGGCCTCCGTAGCCGCTATGCATTCTGCCCCGGTTGTTATGATTGCTACCACTGGCTGCCACTGAGCCTTCAAATACCTCAGTAATCTTTTTATCCCAAGCCAATGCTTCTTTCCAGGATTACTCACAAATTTTCTTAGAACACACATTGCCCAATAAACCCTCAACCGGTTTCTCTCATTTTCTTGGATTCTACACATCCCAAGGATCTTCTGTGTAAGGTTGAGATCCTTCCTCTCGAACTCCTCACTGAGTTGAGATGTAAACCTTTCCATCATCTCCCTGCTGTTCTAAACCAATAGCACATCATCGACATAGATGAGGATACTCACCATCTTCTCCACCTTATATCCAGGTGAGAAAGTTTCTGTGAAACCTATGTCTTCTCTTCTTAGGAACCCATTCACCACCAGTCTAGCCTTGTTCCGGACTTCATCTCCTAGAGGATACCCTTCTTTGACCTTGTAAGTGCACTTACATTTTACAACTTTCTGCTTTCTTGTAATTTTCACCAATTCCCAGAAGTTGTTCTTCCTCAAAGAATCCATTTATTCCTCCATAGCTAGCTTCCATCTTGGCGAATCCTTACACTCCGTGGCATCCATATAAGTCTCTTTTTCACTCATTTCTCCTTCTATCCAAGGAGCTGCTGCATCCGCAAACCCATATCTTGAAGGTGGTCCGACCAGCCTTCCTTCTTGGTCTTTTGTGAGCTGGTAGTCATTTCGACTTGCTGCATCAACCTCTTCTTGAGTTTCTTGAGCTTGGACTTCATCCAAGGGCTCTACCTGGTCCGAACCCTCTTACCTCCTTTGCTCTACTGAGTTCTCCTTGATGCGATACTCCACAAGAACCAAACTAGTTTGCTCACTAGCCCCTGCAGGGTTAGTTTCTTCCAAATAAGGAAATAATAATTCATTAAAATTAACATCCATACTTATTATAAGTTTCAATCCTTCTTTCTCTAAGGACCATAACCTATACCCCTTAGCCCCTTCCCCATATCCTAGAAACACACACTTTCTAGATCCTGGGCTAAGTCTATCATCCTTTGTTGTGCATACGCAGCACACCCAAAAGTCCTAAGGTTGTCCAACTTAGGGGGTTTTCCACTCCACATCTCCATGGGAGTCTTGAGCTCTAAAGCTCTAGAGGGTGATTTATTTACCAAGTATGCAGTTGTAGCCAGAGCTTTTCCCCAAAAATATTTTAGTAAACCGGATCCATTTAACATGCACCTAACCTTTTCCATAAGGGTCTTATTCATCCACTCAGCAACTCCACTTTGCTGAAGGGTTTCCACAACTGTCCTATGTCTTAGAATGCCATTTAACCTACAAAATTGATCAAGTTCTTGGTTAAAAATTTCTAAGCCATTATCAGTTATTATCCCCTTAACTACTCTACCCATTTGAGTCTCAACAGCCCTTTCCACACCACTAATTTATTCAAGGCATCCGATTTATTTCTAAGCAAATAAACCCACACTCTTCTTGAGTAATCATAAATTAA
This sequence comes from Bretschneidera sinensis, assembly GCA_023935145.1. Taxonomy (NCBI): domain Eukaryota; kingdom Viridiplantae; phylum Streptophyta; class Magnoliopsida; order Brassicales; family Akaniaceae; genus Bretschneidera; species Bretschneidera sinensis. The sequence continues at coordinate 54,421,322 of CM043699.1, forward strand.
AGATAGAAAGTAAATGTTACCTCCCTATGTTGGTGTCCTTACTGGTCCCCAAAGGTCTACATGAATGTAGTCAAGAATGCCCTTAGACTTGTGCACTCTGGTGTTGAAGCTGACCCAGTGTTGCTTCTCAAGAACACAACACTCGCAGAAATCAAGTTCCTCTACTTTGTCTCCACTAAGTAGGCCATCCTTGCTGAGAACTTGCAGGCCTTCTTCGCTCGTATGTCCTGAGCGAGTGTGCCAAAAGGCTTCCCTATCCATCTCAGCCATCAAGCTTGCTGCTTGATCATTGATTTTTGTCTCTCCGATCATCTCATAGAGTCCATCATTTCTTGCTGCCTTGATCACTACCAAAGATCCCTTGGCTACCTTGATCTTTCCTCCCTCTATCTTGTATTTGTACCCCATGGAATCCAGCTGCCCCAATGAGATCAAATTCCTCCTCATATCCGGGAGATACCTCACATTCTCCAGCAGCCTTTTCATTCCATCAAACATCCTCACCTGGATGTCTCCTATGCCTCTCACTTAGTAAGAAATATCATTCCCCAATAAAACCCTTTCATCATTGGTTTCCTTGAAATTCTTGAACCAATTTCGGTGAGGGCACATGTGATGAATGCACCCAGAATCTAAGATCCATTTCTTGCTGCCTTCTTGCCCCTTACTCACACCTGAGCACACAACAAGAACATCATCATCTTACTATTCTGTTTTGGCAACCGAAGCCTCTCCATTCTTGGTATGGCTTCATCCTTTATCCCTTGCCATCTTCTTGAAATCTTTCTTGACATGACCCTCCTTATGGCAGTAGTAGCAACTCTTCCCTCCAAATCTCAGTTTGGAATGCATTCTCTCATGGCTTTTTCCTCTACCTCTGTCCCGGTAGTAGCCATGCATGCTATTGTGCACTCTCCCATGGCTCTCTCCTCTACCTCTGTTCCGGTAGTAGCCATGCATGCTGCTGTGCACTCTCCCATGGCTCTTTCCTCTACCTCTGTCCCGGTAGTAGCCATGATTGCTGCCATACCGAGTTGCTGGCCTTCTTTTAAAGAACAACCCTTTACCACTTGATGCACTCCTTATCTTGGCATCAAGATTATCATGCAACTCTTTCTTAGGATCAAATTTAAAAGCAAAGATTCATTTACGAAGATACCTCTTATCTAGGAGAGTCTTGGCAAGAAACAACTCATATAGTTTCTTCAATATTGTAGTTGGATCTTCCGAGTCTCCGCACTCCCTTGTGACATTATCCGATATGTGTAAAAAAATAGTGCTGTAAGCCATCTTCTTCATCTGATTTCGCCGGTCCTCCGTGACACTTGCTGAAAAAGCATCATCTTCTCTAAGAGCCAAGTCCACTTTCTATTGCACTAGAACCACCTTGATCTTCCGCTTCCACAGGGAGAAATCTCCCTTTCCATCAAAATTCTCAATACCGAAATTTGAAGCCATCTTTGCGGACAAGATCCCAGATTTATGCACTACCCACAAATGCTTTCTTCAACCTCAAGAACATAGATTGAAGATGGATCTTAACACCGTTCTTGAATCTACCTCAAGAACACAATCAGATCTTGATCTTTACACCGTTCTTGAATCACCCTCAAGAACATGATCAGATATTATCTTAACTCCGTCCTTGATTCACCTCAAGAATACAATCAGATATAGATCTTAACTCCGTTCTTGAATCACCAAAGAAGTTGATCTTTGATTCTTGGAGTCTTGGCTCCATCACCTTCTTGTTCTTGCTCCAATACCCAGCTGTCCAAAGCTCTGATGCCACTATTGGAAATCACCTTGACAAGATTCCCAGGTGGTGATCTTCCAAAGACCCAAGTCTAGAATGACTTATAGAAAGAAATGGAATCGAAAACAGGAATAAAAAATCAAAGAAAGAAAGAAAACAAGCAATTGTTATCGAGGTTCGACAATGTGCCTACATCCCCGAGAGTTCCTCTGAACTCTCTCCATTAAATCAAATGGTTCTTACAAGTTACAGCAACCCTCTCCAAGAAACCTCAAGTTCTTGAAGGAACCAAGAACAGAACTAGAAAGTGATAGACCTATACAATGCTTTCTATCAATTCTATACTAACCTCTCTTCTTTACAACCAGCCTCTCTACAATGAGTCCCTCTTGTGTTTTGTGTCTTTGCACTCTCACATAATTCTCTCATGTATTACACTTGATCTCACACAATGTCACAACAATGATTAATAAGAATGAAGCTAGGTGACCCTTTATATAGCCACCCACTTCTTGGTCATTCTTGAGATTCAATCCTCACCCTTTGATCATGATTACCACTTAATCATGGCCCTCCATCACTTCCCAAGTGATATTGTGCGTTTTGACCTTGCACACATGCACTTAAGAGAGTCTTTATGCATACTGCCTATATGTGCTTGACTTTGCGTAGCACCTAGGCACTCAACAGGGCAAGGTGCGGTGCTGGGCAGAGTGCCTTCGCAGCAGCTTTTGGGCGGTGCGGTGTTGAATGGTGAGCAGTGCGGTGCTGGCCCTGTCCCAGCAGTACCCATGCTGGATAGTGCAGTGCTGGCCCTGTCCCAGTAGCACCCATACTGGATGGTGCGGTGCTGGTGCACACTAATGCTGCCCAGTAGTGCGCACACTCGATCAGCTTGTGTGCAGAAGTGCACACAACAGTGCGCCTAGCCTTACCTTGCTCCAAAGTGATGCACACACATGTGTGCAGTCTTCTAACTTGTTGAACTTTAATCCTTCAACATTGGTTTAGACTTTAACCATCTTTGAACCATGCTTGGATATGTTTGAACCTTAGATAAATACCAACAAATTGTTTATCTCGATTGCAAGTTTCACATCTCAAATAGGCAATCGACAAGTATTCAATTAAAATGCATGTAAACCCTAATATAATTGTTAAGAAATCCTCTTTACTTTCAAGCACACATGACCTAACTTATAGATTATCAAGAAATGACAATATACTATAATAAAATTACTGCAGTAATGGACAAATCTATAAGAGAAATCTATCAGACTCAATCACGCCTCAACAATATCACATAAGAAGAGCATGACTAGACTTATATGGGGGAGAAAGATGCAATCACCAGATTAAAGGGAAATCTTCTAATTAGATTAAAAATTAAATCATAACAATGTTTAATGATAATAAATCCGTATTACAACTGAATCAAATAAAGGAAAAAAGGAACAACTACACCTAGGGATTCATCCCTTCGCCTCGCTTGGAGATTAGACGGCTATGGGGTTCCTCCTTAAGTCTTTGGACCCTTGTCCAGCCTCCAATTCTGGTTTTTCAAACCCTAAAGTGATCTATTTATAATACAAAGGTCCAAGGGTGTTTTAGGTTTTTAAACTATCATTAAAACCCTAATTAGTTCGTATCTCGAAAATAAAGGTTTCATGCTCGTGCCGTGGCTCAAATTGATTCAGGCTGCGACTCACCTTGATCCAGGCTGCGGCCTGACCTGATGCTTCTTCCTTGCTCTTTTGGTGCACTTTCTAGAGGCCGAGGCTTAGCCCTTTCAAGCTACGGCACACACACTTTCTTATCATCATTTTATCCTTCCGAAAGCACTCATTCGCTCCGATATGCGTGGGATCTTTGTGCTTTATTTAATGATAGCTTTTCCCTCTCTTTTAGGCTCCAAACACCTGAAAATGCATCAAAACAAATCAATGATCCAAGAATGACACTTTAGAATTGTTAAGGTATAAAAGTAATCAAAACCTAGATCAACCCTAAAATGCTAACAATTAAGTACTGTTAAGATGCATTTTATGACTCTCATCACAACCCCCAACTCGCTTATTGCTAGTCCCTATCAATTCAAGCGAAAACAAGAGATGAATTCTATGGTAGGAATCAAAACAAAGTAAAGCAATGCTAGTGTTAAACCAAGAGTAATTCAACTTTTTGTTTCAAAAATCGAATATAACACACAACACATAGAATCATTAAATTTCACCCAAGTTCAAAAGTAATTGAAACATCAATCTTAAGATCGTTATTGACTCTTTATATCCATCTTACCATAATCAATTAATCTGAACATCCGAATGATTTTATGCATAACATTAATGAATACAAGTCTTTGCCTCTAAAACATGATAAATTGTGTGACATCAATCACAAAAATAAGCTCCATAGGCTTACATTTCAAACTACTCTCCACTATTGTAGAAAAATCACATTACATTGGATCAATAGGTCTTTAATAAGCTTGTAACATTAGGCTAAGGTAAAGGTTAAGAAAGAATGGGAAGGATTCACAAGTAATATAAATCAATCTCTTAACTTTAAACACATCCATTTTTAAGCACAAGATAAGCTTACTTCAACATCCAACTTTTTCAACCATTTTTCTCAAATCACCACATTTCTTTTCTTTTCTTCTTTCTTTTCCATAATTCACTTATCTTTTCTTTTCTTTTGTATTTTGGCATAAGACCATTCACCTTCTTTTCCATTTTTCTTTTCTTTTCTATAACCCTCAACTTATCTCCTTTAATGTACTTGGGTTATGGTAGCGATATTTTCTCATATTTCCATCCTTACTCCTTTTAAGTGCTTCTCAACAAATGTGTATAGTTAAGTTCTTTTAAGAGAAAGGTAAGGATAAAATATTTTCTTAGGCTTATAAAGGTGTATAAATGGGCTATTAGAAGAAATAAGGCTCAAATTCTTTTTCAAGAAAAGGGCTCAAATAGGTGACTAGAGATAAATATAGTAGTGATAGGTTTGACAGGCTCAAACGGTCCAAAAATGGCCTATATCATATCCTAAGTAATGCGCATTATAGGAATTCACCTCAAGTGGTTATCAAGTAAGTTCTAGAGCTTGTCAAGACCGCAAAAATATTCACAAAATAATCACATATAAAACTTCTCTAAATGTTTAAAACTAATCATAAAATTTTACCAAAAACTAGAGTCTCAAACCAAATAAAGATTGATACTTAAATTAATTTAAAACTGAAGCAAGATTTAACTTCTTCTAAATGCTGTATGCTATCTCAATTAAGTTCATATCATTGACATGTGAATTAACTCCAAGGCAAACACAAAGCATGCTAAACACAAACAAAAAGGGAAAATGACATTATATAGTTCACTGAAAAACATGAAAAACAGGAATATGTTTCCTCCTCCACCCTCAACTTAAAATAAGCATTGTCCTCAATGTGAAAGCAAAAGTTAAGGAAACTCCCTTTGTAGCCAAAAGTGAACAGAAGCTGAAAATGTGTACCACCATTTGAACTGCTTCGTATTTTTGTCCATGAAAAAGAAATACGAAAGTAAAACTGGAAAACAGCAAAATAATAATAATAAACAAGAAAAAGAAATACGAAATATGAAAAATAGTAAAAATAAAAGAATATGTTGTGGGTTGCCTCCCATGAGCGTTAAGTTTTACGTCTTCAGTAGACGCTTTTATTCCCTCCTAGACAAACATAGGTTGAATGCACCGGCCATTGCTTCATTGCCAAATTCGGTGCTTGTATGCTTTGGAGAGGCCTCAAGGATGTCATCAGTAACATTCGCAAATTCTGGATCGATATATGCTCTTGTAAAGCTATGGGTGAGGGTGGACTCTAATGGATTAAGGTGCTGGACCTTTTCTATGAATGAGTCAATCATGTATGCTTGGTGGGTTTCGTCCACATCCTCTGATTTTTTCATTGTCGGGATGTATAATGACTTACCACTTAGTGTCTCAATGACATTCACCTCATTCAAATTCTGTTGTGCTAGGTGTTGACTATGGGGTGTGGACTGAGCTTGAGAAGAGAACTTACCTTGCTCAGTCACACTCAAGTAGCTCATCAACTTGGACACTTGGCTCTTTATCTCTTTATTTTCTTCAATAGGCTACATAATTAAAGATTCAAGTCTTTGATTAGTCTTACCTTGTGCCTCAACAAAAGCATGCAAAGTGTCTTCTAAAGGACTCATAGAAGATATAGGTACATGATATGGTGCAAGATATGGTGCAGGGGTTTGTGCAAGCTGCTGGATTTCAGATTTTCAGCTGAAGTTGGGGTGATCGTGCCATCTCGGATTATAGGTATTAGAGAAGGGTGTAAAAGGCTTCGTGTACATGCCTAAGGCATTACATTGTTCCTCATACATCCCTCTCATATCAACAAATGTGGGGACCTCTTGAGCAAGATGATCTACCCCGCCACACACAAAACATGGTTCAAATATTTTGCATGATTAGCTACGTGTGTTGGCTTTAAGCTTTTAGTCTTTAACACCTCTAGTTCCCTAGTGAGCATCTCGACCTTGGTCTTAAGGTTATCATCTTCCCTAAGATGGTAAATTCCACTACCATTTGGGTTCCCTATAGGTCATGACCTATTTGTGCTTTCAGTAGCACTAGGTCCAGTCCAAGTGTGAGCTTTTTCAGCAAGCTCATTGAGGTACTCTATGGCCTCATCAGGGTCTTTCTACAAGAACCCACCATTACACATCATCTCTACAAATTGGCGTTCTCTATATGTAAGTTCCTCATAAAAATAGCTCACTAAGCGCCAACTCTCATATCCATGGTGAGGGCACATACTCAACAACTCCTTAAATCTCTCCCAAGACTGATACAAAGTCTCGCCGTCCTTTTGTGCAAAGGTGGAGATTTGCCCTTTTAAAGCATTGGTCTTATGTTGGGGAAAGTATTTATTAAAGAAAATTCAAGTCATCTTTGTTCGTGACCCAATAGATTGAGGTCTCAGTGAGTATAGCCAACTCTTAGCTTTATCTTTCAAAGCGAAAGGAAAGAACTTAAGCCTCACAATGTCATCGGTTTCATCTTGGCTATGAAAAATCGCGACTACTTCCTCAAATTCGTGAATGTACACATATGGGTTTTCATTGTCCAAGCCATGAAACGTAGGGAGTAACTGTATCATCCCTGTTTTAAACTTTAATTGGCGAGTATTGGCTGGAAACATAATGCATGATGGTGTGGCTGTGCGTGTAGGGTGGAGGTAATCCAGAAGTGTCCTAGCAATATTCTCATTAGGGTTATCGGCCATGTTAAAAATCCTCTAAATTCTCTTGTGGGGGTGCACTATGGTTTGATCTAAGTGAGGTTTCACTAACGGATGTGGAAGGAGAGGGTAATTCTAGTTCGAATCCTCGAATGAATCTACCTCGCTAATCTCTCGGTCTAAGCATACACCAATTGAGTTAGAGGAGAAATAAGTAAAACAGAATAAAAAAAATCAAAAAATTGAAACATAGAAGAAAGAATAATAATAAATAATAATAATAAAAAAATTACTATAAAAATAAAGAAGGGAAAAAATAAAAAAAAATAATGCAGCAAGCTAGAAGAAGGAACGAAGTTACCACCTTTACAACTACTGAAAAGAAAAACTATTTACAGTTCTTCTATCCTCATGTTAAAAGTTGACAATATTCCTTGTACTTAAGCGCGTTTCCCTGGCAACGACACCAAAATTTGATTACATCCAAAACATAACGCGGTAGTTGTAGCACAGCTTTAGGGTGTCGATTCCACAGGGAAACAAACTAACTACAAGAAAAGGTGTGAACTTTAACACGAACAATAAAATCAAGTGAGAGAATATGAATTTTGAGAAAGTTGTGTAAATAGATTGATGGATATAATAAAGAAACAACAAGGTTCTGGGAATCCTCTCTAGGTTTGTTGCCTTACTCCAATCTTGATTCATTTGTTTATCTCGATTGCAAGTTTCACATCCCAAACAGGCAATCAACAAGTATTCAATTAAAGCGCATGTAAACCCTAATGTAATTGTTATGAAATCCTCTTTACTTTCAAGCACACATGACCTAACTTATAGATTATCAAGAAACGACAATATATCATAATGAAAATATTGTAGTAATGGACAAATCTATAAGAGAAATCTACCGGACTCAATCACACATCAACAACATCACATAAGAAGAGCATGACTAGACTTATATGGGGGAGAAATATGCAATTACCGGATTAATGGGAAATATTCTAATTAGATTAAAAAGTAAATCATAACAATGTTTAATGATAATAAATCCCTACTACAACTGAATCAAATAAAGGAAAATAGGAACAACTACACCTAGAGATTCATCCCTTCGCCTCGCTTGGAGATTAGATGGCCATGGGGTTCCTCTTTGAGTCTTTGGACCCTTGTCTAGCCTCCAATTCTGGTTTTTCAAACCCTAAAGTGATATATTTATAATACAAAGGTCCAAGGGTGTTTTAGGGTTTTAAACTATCATTAAAACCCTAATTAGTTCGTATCTCGAAAACAAAGGTTTCGTGCTCGCGCCGCGGCTCAGATTGATTCAGGTCGCGGCTCAACTTGTGCTGATTCTTCATCATTCTATGGGCCATAGCGCAGCCTAATCCAGGTCGTGACTCAGCCCTCCAGGCCGCGGCTCATCTTGATCCAGGCCGATGCCTGACCGGATTCTTCTTCCTTGCTCTTTTGGTGCATTTTCTGGAGGTCGAGGCTTAGCCCTTTCAAGCCGCGGCACACACACTTTTTTCTCTTCATTTTGTCCTTTCGAAGGAACTTCTTCACTCTGATATGCATGGAATCTTTGTGCTTTATTTAATGATAGCTTTTCTTTCCCTTTTAGACTCCAAACACCTGAAAATGCATCAAAACAAATCAATGATCCAAGAATGACACTTTAGAATTGTTAAGGTATAAAAGTGCAAATAAAACCTAGATCAACCCTAAAATGCTAACAATTAAGTACTGTTAAGATGCATTTTATGACTTTCATCAATATCTATTGTTGATGGTGATCTTATTCAACTGTCTAAAATCAATACATAACCTCATTGTCCCTTCCTTCTTCTTGACAAACAACACAGGGGCCTTCAAAAGCCTAAGGATATTGCCCCAAGCATTTTATCTCCTCGACCATTTTTTATCGAAAAGCTCAAGGACTATGCCTATGGTATTTCACATCCTTAGCCATTTTTTCTCCAAAAACTCGAGGACAATGCCACCAGCATTTCATCTTCTCGACCAATTCTTCTCTAACAGCTCGAGTACAATGCCTCAAGCATTTCATCTCTTAGTCAATTGAAATCCTAATTCTACAACAATACTCACATTTGAGTTATTTTCCTAAATAGACTCTATTCCAAAGCATTACATAAATGGGGCTCTCACCACCTCACATGTGTCACACAACTCTCTAGCCTTTTCATTATTTGATTTTTCTTTAAAATTACCGATTTAAGCATCGAACAGTTTCTATGGGACACCACTACCTCCAAGAATTTTTAGTTTAAGTGTTTTTCATGTGCATAGAGGTCTGTGAGCTCGTTTGGAAGATTTTCAGAATCAATACCTATGACCAACACATCGGTTGTCTTCTAATGTATTTTTCAATTTGACAATGAAAAAAAAAGGAGAAGAGGGATGGGAAGTATAACAATTGAGTTTTCTATCACATATTTAACTAAGATGTAGCTTAGACCATGCAATACTATTGAGCTCTGCACACTCCTAGATGAATACATGAACTATTCAATAATTTTTATTTGTTGAGCAACCTTATGGTCAACTTCACATAATGATTGATGCATCTTGTTGGCATATCACATTAAATTACTTACTACAAGCGTACTATTACATGCTTTAATACTATAAAATTTCCTCGAACTAACTGACGTTTATCGAAAGCTCTCATGCACACACAACAATATTTGTGTCTCGTACCTTAAACTCATAGGTGTTTTCTAGTGTCCCAAGCTTTACCATGTTCAAAACAAATGGCACATCTCTAAGTGTCTCATTACTCGCATCACTTAATGTTGTAAAATTTGTAAAATGAAAACAAAAACAGAATATGAGAATCAAGACTTGGAAGTGTGTTGTAAACATTGTCTTTAAGGCTTTATTCATCCCCACTTGTATAAAAAAATTTGTTATGGGTTGCAGACTAAAAGTCCTTAAAGATAAAACTAAGTCCCTTTTATTAAGTTGCAGACACCAAAATCTGAAGAACTTTCTGACTTAATTCTACTTTGAAATAAAGAAATATTATGGCAGAGTTTTAAAAGAGAAAGGAAGAAGAAAAGATAAATTTTTTTAATTGAATTCTGAAAGTGGGAAGATTGGGTATTTATAGGTGCATAAGCACCTCTTCAAATGGTTCTAGAAATTCATGTTTTTTTAGTTGGAAAGATATGGTTTTTAAGATTCAGTGAGAGCCTTACGATCATGTATATTAGTTTTTAACGGACCATGTCGCAACTGTTTAAAAAAAAAATTTAAAAAAATTTGACACCTTTCTGTTTAAATCACAACCTTTACATTTAAATCACAATATTTAGATTTAAACTAATACCTTTTTGGTTTTCAAACAACCCTTTAATATCATTGTAAAATGGTCCAAAATCAATACTAAATGATGATTTTTTCTAACAATCCCCACTTGTTTGAAAAACCAAATTTGAAAAATACTGCCACAATATTTTCGAATCTTTTATACATAAAGATGGTATCTTTCGATTTAAAACCTCTTATTAGTGTAAGCAACTCAAAGTCATATCCTTTATATTAAACCAATATTCCTACGTGATATGACTGGGGCCACCACACATATACAATTCTCTTATTTCGATGAGAATTAATTTTCACTTAGCACTATTATGGTCATATGTGTATATATTGGTTTCATGAACCTCTAGAGAGCAAACCATAACTCTTTGTAAGAAGTGGCACCACTTATTCGTTCATATAGGTGAACTTCCTCTTGTGTTTTCGTTACTAGAATGCATTTTATAACTTCATTAAGAGTTTAACTCATCATCTAAAACGTAACAGACGATATTGTCTCTCTCAATTATGGGCCAACTTTGTGAAAATATTAACAGTCAATCACAGTAACTTGTTATTACCCATTAAAATCTAGAACTAGTGGTTTACTGGCATTAGGTTGGGTTTCCATCACTGTTGACTTTTAAATGGTTTAAGCCCCATCTCTCTAGATGTACTACTTACTAGGTCTTTTACGAGTGCCTTAGTATGTGGATCAACCAAGTTCTTACTTGACTTTACATAGACAATTGTAATGATATCATCTTGTATCAATTGTCTCACATACTCATGTCTAAGACTAATTTGTCTAGACTTACTATTTAATATACCTCTCACAAAAATTCATTATAAAAAATTATGGATTTTGAATGCATAGGATGTGACCACAAAATTTATTTCCGATAATAAATTTCTAATTAATCCATTCAACATTTTTTCACAATTGCTGTGAAGGCAATTAATTCAGATTTAATTGTGTGGGACATATAGGTTTTTTTCTTACTCTTCTAAGAAACATCATCTCCTCCTAGGCATTTTATATCTTTCACTTTCGTTATCCGACAATCATTGGTGTATCCTCTTAGTACAACCAGATTACCATGGCATCAGTGTATCATCTTGATACAACCGATTCAAATCAAATCTATGATTTCTTCTAGGTAACCAAAGATTCTACTAAATTTATATATTTCGTAATGTACTATAAAGTACTCAAAGTATAACCCCCATTAAGCTTTCTCACTTTAATTTCCATAAAGTATGTTTCTTGGTTTTACTTATATTAACCATATAAGTTTCAAGGTTTCAAAAAAATTTCATATATATTTATGGTATTCTATAGTGTAATTAATATCCCCACATTTAAAATATATATCAAAAAATTCTTTACATTAAAAACAATAAGCAATTAATTATTTCATTGTTAAACAAAGAAATGACCCGCACATTTCTACTATGTGTTATTTCTAAATACACAAGTTACTATTCAATGTAGCCATAAAAAAATATGCTTGAAGAATTGAATCACACATATGAATCCCAGTTTTGTTAATGAATATAAAAACTCTACAACCACACCTTTATTAGGACAAAGACTCTTACTTTATTTGAAAAAACTGAGTTCAATATTACCATATACATCACCATGTTTTCTTTATTAAGATACACATACAATAGCACTCATGTAATTGCACTCATAGTGATCACATTGTTTGGGTTATATGAAATTCTCACTCACCAAATATAACACTTTTGCAATTTGATTTCATCTTTACAAGAATTTGTTTATATCGATTTGTGTACGATTTATAGCGCATCTTGTGCAAAATTAAAATCCCTTAGATCATGATGACATAGATTATTAAATAGTATCACCAGTTCATCCATTATATACACTTACAAATAATTCCTTGTGGTTTTAACTTTCATAATTCCACTGCTAACTTTGCAACAACAAAAAAAACTTTAAATACCATCGCATTTTTCTTTATAAAATTTTGTCTCGTATAATAAAAATTTTTGCACGATTAATCTATGTAAAGATGCACATGCACACAATAGATGCAACAAACAAAGAATTATACACAATAATTTATCTTTTTCATTGTTTTTTCATTAATAGTTCGTTTCTTGGTTAAAACTCATCTTTTATATATGCACACAAACTTAAAATTTAGTCTCTTTAAAATCACAAACCATCTTCACTTTAATATTTGTGCAAAAGAGTGCGCAGGAAAAAAAATTTCAAGTGTACCTTTTGGTTTCGCAAGAAATTAATGAAATCTTGATTTCATAGAGTTGATGTTAATGAACAGATTGTATAAGCGATCTGACAATGTATTGAGAATATGCCCAGGACAGAGCAACTCTGCTCCTCTTTTTTCTTCTTTTCATTTTGTAGTTAATTGTTTAATCACAGCTATTTGAGATTGATCTCCTTCCTTAGGTACTGGATCATCAGGAATAGGTTGTAGATTCGGATTTAGTATGTAGGAAATTTTCAACGCTGTAAGCAAGAACATAATCTTATCTTGCCACCGGCTGAAATTATTTCCATTGAATCTGTCCAGCTTGACAAAGTCTTGATTCATCACTTTGAATGATTCTGTCTTCATTTTATTGGAAAAAATAAAGCCTTGAAATTGTTGTAAGATTTTTCTAAATGAGAATAGAATATGAGAAACAAGACTTAGAGGCATATAGTAAACACTGTCTTTAAGGCTTTATTTGTCCTCACTTGTATAAAAAAATTTGCTATGGGTTGCAAACGAATGGTCCTCTAGGATACAACTAAGTCTTTTTTTATTAAGTTTGCAGACAACAAAATCTGAAGAACTTTCTGACTTAACTCTACTTTGAAATAAAGAAATATTATGGTAGAGTTTTGAGAAAGAAAGGGAGAATAAAGAATAAAATTTTTTAACTGAATTCCGAAAGTATTAAGAGGGGGTATTTATAGGTGCAAAAGCACATTTTCAAATGGTTCTGGAAAGTCATGTTTTTCTAGTTGGAAAGACATGATTTTTTAGATTCAATGAGAGCCTTACAATTATATCTGTTAGTTTTTAACGGACCAGATCGTGATTGTTTAAAAAATGTTTAAAAAATCTGACACATTTCTATTTAAATCACAACCTTTATATTTAAATCATACCCTTTAGATTTAAATCACACCCTTTTGTTTAAATCACAACATCTAGATTTAAACTAATGTCTTTTGGGTTTTCAAACAACCCTTTAATATCGTTTTAAAATGATCTAAAATCAGCACTAAATGCTGATTTTTTTTCTAACATTTAATTGATCTTTCATCGTTACATGCCTCTCGTGGCAAAAAGGAATACCCGCATCCTCCAGATAATGCACGAATCTACTACTCACATGTTATTAATTAAATCTTATTTTGCTAAATGATACCCATACTTTAATTACATGGCTACATATCGCTTAGAATTTATCAAGATAACTCATAATTGTTTCTAAAAAGAAAATTAGAAAAGCATTAAAGGAATACCTTTTATCTTTCCTTTATTATATTTGTACCTAAACCTTTTAATCTTTAATGTTATTAAAAGATATTTGCATTGTGCTCTTTCCACCATTTATTATTCAAGCTAGAAGTCCTATATGAAAATAGTGTCCCTCACATGTACTCTGGCTTATTATACATTGGGCCTCTAGCGTTCAATTTTGCATGCATATACTTTTTCCATGTGTCGCTTGCGGATTGTGTGTATTTGGAACACACGCCTCTCACAAAGAACGTGAAATATATTTACATATGATGCATAAATTGTGAAAGATATGGCTTTATCCTTCACCCTTAATCTTTTGACCCACATGCATGTGTCATTTCTACTCGTATGTTTGGGATAACATTAAATTAAACAATCATGTTCTTGCACAGTTTTATATCTACCGCATGTTACTATCAATATATGATCAAGTAGTGATTTTCTCACCATTTAGTTCCACCATGGAGGACAGTTGATAGTGTCACCAACTAACAATGTGTTTGGGAGTTTGGAAATGAGAGAAATGAGGGGTATTTAAAGAGAGAGGATGGAAAGCGAAGGTAGAATGGTTAAATTTCTCTTATTTGGACGTTAAAAAAGAAATCAGAGGGTAAGGGAGGGTAAAGTACCTTTACCTTGTTTGGTTAGAAGGAGGAGGGGAAGGGAATGAATAAATTATTATTGTTATATTAAAAGTATACCATTCCTTATAGAATTAAAACCATTAAATAAAGGGTAAAATTGAAATTGCACAACATGTAACAATAGTTGGACCTCAATCTCTCCCCTCTCATACCCGGTAAATTAGTCATTTATTTGTGAATGGTGAGATTGCTTAGAATGTGTGGCATTTCTTTGGCTCCAGATTAGACATTAGGCTTGATACTTCTTTGCAACATTTGAGTACTCAGTGGTTGGGAGAGGCTTAGTTTTCTTCGCTACATGGGTTCATAAAAGTTGCAACCTTTGTATAGGTCTGTTGGGCCTTCTGGTTGGCCCAAAAAAATATTGTGTTTGAAGGTTTGGGCATACGTACTGAAGCTGTGATCGCTAGAGTATAGTATGTGCTGAACGGTGTCAATTGTATTTTTGGGCCAAAGGTGGGGGTCTCCTTTCATGAAGCCTTGCGCATCACTACGGTGAGCTTTCCAGTAAATAAGGCTCTTGTAAGGCGTGGAACTTGGGTTTGTTGGTTAGAGTTGCCTAAAGCCTAAATTAAATTAAAAACTGATGGATCAGTGTCCAATAGTGGGAGCGCATATGGAGGAGCCTTTTAGGTAGGCCCATCGACTTTAGTTTTGGATTTCTCTTATATGTTTTACCCATGTACTAATACACAAACTGAAAGGCGGGCTTTGTTGGTTGGCTTGCAGCTTGCGCACGAGTTTAACATTCCTGTTTCGGCTATTGAGTGAGATTCAAGGGCTTTGGTTTAGATTTTATTGAAGCAATATTCTTGTCTTTGGGAGATTGAGTACCTTATTTAGGATATTTTCAATCTGCTTCCTCACGATGTGACTATGTACTATATGTATCGTGAAGATAATGGTTTGGCTGATAGCTTAGCCAAAATTGGTCCTTCTCACGACAGTTCGAAATGTTTTTGGAAATTTTCAGATTTGCCTAGTTCTTGTGAAGATGTTTTTATTTTTGATAGAACTGGTTTGCACATAATTGTAATTTGGTTTTATATAGGGTAAGGCCAGGAGCCTCTGGGACTGTTTCCTTCAGTTATAGGCCCTTATATCCCCCCATTTCTTTGTACTTTTTATTTATTTTTAATGAATTGGTATAGGTCATGCCAGAACCCCCTCCACCTCAAGGAGGTTTCCTTAAAAAAAGAAGAAAAGGTGAATGGTGAGTTGGAAGATCTATGGTAGAAGTTGAACCTTACGACAGAAGAAGTAAATGAAGACTTTGAGGTAGAAGAGATGAGAAAGGAGGCCTTAAAAGGAGATATGATCCTTTTGACTTGCTAACAGTAAGACCATTTAATATAGAGGCACTTCAGAATACCATGAATTAAAGTCGAAAACTAGTGAGGGGTATGCAATCTAGTACTATCGGATACAATGTTTTCCTGTTTTAGTTCAACAAATCTGTGGACAAAGAGGATGTAGTGACAAGTAAGCCATGGTCATTCAACAAAACCTTATTCTCCTTCAATACTTTGATGTAAGGGTTCAACCAGCAGACATCAAAATCAAATCAATGTTGTTCTAGATAAGAGCAGACAATCTTTCACTGGGGGGCATGACAGAAAGGATAGAGGAGATAATAGGCAGCAAGGTCAGGGAGTAAGTGGAAACAGAATTGGATAGAGAAGGGAATGGATGGGGGAGGTATCTTAGGATTAGGGTTAGATAATCGGTTATAAGACCTTTGATGAGAGGGTGATTTTTCAGTTCATGAGATAAAGTAAACCTCGCTGGTTGCCTACAAAATATGAGAGGCTTTCGTTATTTTGTTACTATTGCGAAAAATTAGTTCATGAAACCAAGGATTGTCAAGAGGAGGTAGGGTGAGATGAAGGGAATAATAGTGTATACCAATATGGGGAGTGGCTAAGGGAATCACTGTTGAAGAGGAAAAAAAAAGAGTATATGATTAAGGTTCTAGGACAAATAGGGTGGATATAATGGAGAAAATAATGAGTAAAAGAGAGGCTTTATCTAGACAAGGTCATTTAAATCCTGAAGAAACAATGGGGTTGATGGTAGAGAAGGAAGCAATGGCATAAAGAATGGGATAGTGGAGTATAGGTAAAGAACTGCAGAGGATGAAGGGAGTGAATCGCATATATCAAATGAGGAGGAGAAGACATACAGTGTGGGGGAATAGAAGGAGGGTAAGGAACAATCTTGTGGTAGAGTTGGAAAGCATTTCTTTACATACGGTAGCGATAGGTAATTCTCTCCCTCTATAGGTGGTTGAATAAGAGGTTAATGGAACAATTATCGCACAATTTAAATTTGAAGCCAAGAATATTGAGACAGCTTTGAACCAAAACCAAGTGACAATACCTCAATGAACCTAAACAATGATGGTCTTCCAAAGTAGTATAGCTCCACTAAAGAAAACCAAGAAACTGAGATACAAAAAAGTTTGCAGGAAAAAAATGAAGAAGACAGGATTGGGTGGGGTAGTAATTAAGATGGAAAACGCAAGCGTAATCTGATGGAGGAGGTGGATTATTTTTTAAGAAAGCCTCCTTGAAGTGGAGGGGGCTTTGGCAGGACCTCTACCGGTTTATTAAAAAATAAAAGAATACATAAAAATAGGGGGATAAAATAGCTCAAACCTGTACAAGCACAGTGGGCTTTGGGCCTTAGGCCTTACCCTAAACAGGGGGATAAAATAGCCAACTCTTTCTCTTTACAATGATTGATACTGAATGTAAAGGAATAGAAGAGAGATAGCAGTAAATGCTTTACAAGATGAAGATGATCTCTTTTTTAAGAATAAAGCTTGATAAATGGCTCGAAGGAATTTTTCAAAGCTTTCAAGAGTATTAATGAGCTGATTTTTAAATTAGGTGTTCTTACTTATTGTTTAAATGCTCATTGATGAGGATTTTTATAGCCTTAGCCTTGTATAGCCATTAGACACAAATTTGGTAGGTTTGGAGCATTAATTGCTCAAATTCCGCGTCCAAATTGATTTAATTAACTAATCCATACCACATGCATATGTTGGTCAGGCAAACACATATGAGGAATTCAATAAAACAGGCATTAATCAATTAAAGCATCATAATACAGCTATTGCAAAGGCAACAATACTCATATATGGAAAAGCATAATTAAGGCTTCAATCAAGCCCTACTAGTAAGTTAGTTACACATGGTTTTGATGTTAAACATCTTCATAAATAAAATAAAGAAAAGAAGAAACCCGAAAAATACTGGCTAGAAGAGTCGTCAATTCTTCTATGAAATCTCATCTCCGAAAAAACTCCAACTAAAAGAAGACCCCCTGTTTCTGTGTTTACAGGCCTATTTATAAGGTTTTGGGACATTTGGAAACCCTAACTTGTAAAACAAAACCTTACCCCTACTTTCCAAAATTGGTTATATCATTTTACTGCACGTGTGCGCTCGAGCATTTTTCTTGTGCGCACGAGTGCTAGTGCGCTCGATCGCACACTTCTGTGCTCGATCGCACTATGTGCAGCTTCTAGTTCTTCCGGTTTTTGTTCTCCAAACCAGATAATTCTTATTTTTCTTCAATAACTTAGGAAAAAACAGAAAACATAGAAAAAAATAAAATAGCATGAAATAACACAACTATGAACTTAACAAATGTAAATTAAGGGGCTTAAATACGAATATTTAAGCACTTATCACAATAGCACTTAAAAATTGGCATGTTCCACTAGTGCATTTTATATTTAACTTACAACCCGCAAAATTAGCATATGAGTACTCAACAAGCTCAAAAGTTCATTTTCTAGAATACCATAAGCCTAGATTTTGAGTACCTTGCAAATATCTTAAAATTCTTTTCATAGCAACAATATGAGATTCCTTAGGATTAGCTTGGAATCTAGCACACATGCATAGTAAAGCTCCTATCATGCTTCTATAAGTTTTAGTATCTACGCACTTACCTTCCTTATCTAGGTCAAGTTTTATAGATGTGCTCATGGGAGTGCCAATAGATTTTGAGTTCTCCATCCCAAACCTCTTCAATAAGTCCTTAGTGTATTTGGATTGATTGATGAAGATGCCTACTTTCAATTGTTTGATTTGAAATCTGAAGAAGTAGGTAAGCTCTCCCATCATGCTCATCTCAAATTCACCTTACATACACTTAGCAAAATCTTCACACATGGATTCATTAGAGGCACCAAATATAATATCATAAACATATATTTGGACTAGAAGTGTTCAAAGTTTATGAGTTTTTGTAAAAAGAGTTGTATCTATTTTTCCTCTTGTAAAACCATTTTCAAGTAGAAACTTACTTAACCTTTCATACCATGCTCTTGGAGCTTTCTTCAACCCATAGAAAGCTTTAGAAAGCTTATAAACATGGTTTGGAAGGTTAATATTTTCAAAACCAAGAGGTTGTTCAACATAAACCTTTTCTTCTATAAAACCATTTAAAAATGAACTTTTCACATCCATTTGAAATAGTTTAAACTTATTAAAGCATGTAAAGGCTAGTAACATACAAATGGTTTCTAATCTAGCTACGGGAGCATAGGTTTCATCAAAGTCTATTCATTTTTCTTGATTGTAACCCTTAGCAACTAGTCTAGCCTTATTCCTAGTTACAATTCCATTTTCATCCATTTTGTTTCTATATACCCATTTAGTTCCTATGATAGTAAATTCTTTGGTCTAGGAACTAGAGTCCACACTTTATTTCTTTCAAATTGATTTAACTCTTCTTGCGTAATATTTACCCGATCGGCATTCTTTTTTGCTTCTACAAAACTCTTAGGTTCTACTTGGGATAAATAAGCTACATAATTAAAAATATTCTCATAGAAGATCGAGTTCTTACCCCTTGTGAAGGATAACCAATCACTTGATCGATTGGTTGATAACCAATGTTTGGGAAGTTTATCTCTTTATTGACTTGTAGAAGTTTGATCAAGATTGGGAGCATCTACTTCTTGATTTGTTTGAGGTTGACTTTCCTTAGGGTCAACAATGGGAGTAGATGCATCTACTCTTGGAGTAAAACCCGCATCATCATCAAGGGATACAATTCTACTACTAATTGGGTTAGATTCATCAAAAGTAACATGTATGGATTCTTCAACCACTAGAATTATTTTGTTAAAGACTCTATAAGCTTTATCACATGTTGAATATCTTAAGAATATCCCTTCATCGGTCTTAGAGTTAATTTTACCTAAATTAGTTTTATTGTTATTTAGGATGAAGCACTTGCAACCAAAAGCACGAAAACAATAGATATTAGGCTTTCTAATTTTCCATAGTTTATATGGAGTTTTATTAAGCATAGGCCTAATTAATACTTTATTTAAAACATAGTAAAAAGTATTTACGGCTTCCGCCCAAAAATATTTTGGTAAACTATTTTCACAAAGCATAGTTATAGCAAATTCTTTTATAACTCTATTTTTCCTCTCAACAACACCATTTTGTTGAGGAGCTCTAGGTGCTGAAAAATTGTGATAAATTCCATTTTTCATCACAAAATTTTGAAAAACTTTGGTTTTAAATTCTTTTCCATGATCACTTCTAATATTTAAGATAAAATTCCTTTTTCATTTTGAACTTTCATGCAAAAAATCACAAAACCTTTATAAGCTTCATCCTTATAAGTATTAAAATTAACAAAGGTATATCTTGAATAATCATCAACAATAACAAGAGCATATTGATGGCCACCTAGACTAATGGTGCTTATTGGACCAAACAAGTTCATATGTAAAAGTTCTAATGGTCTAAAGGTTGAAATTATATTTTTAGATTTAAAAGATACTCTTATGTGTTTTCCCATTTGACAAGCATCACAAACTTTATCTTTTTAAAATTTAATTTTGGGAAGTCCAATAACTAAATCTTTTCTTGAAAGAATTTTGAGTAAATCCATGTTCACATGGCCAAGCCTTATATGCCATAGTCATGCGTTTTCACTAAAAGAGGGAAAAAAAATTTCACTTTCCGAATGTAAAGATTTTAAATCAACTAGATAGAAATTATCCTGTCTATGGCCAACAAACTTAATCTTGTTACTCTTGATGTCTATTACTAGACAATGAGAGGATTCAAATATGACTTTGTTGCCTTTGTCACACAATTGACTAATACTGAGTAAGTTTGGCGTAAGGCCTTGCACATATAAAATATGGTCAATGGTTGAAGAATTTTTACCACTTTACTATTCCCAATAATCTTTATCTTGGTATCATCTCCAATGGTGATGTGTCAGCCATCCCTTAAAGTTAGCTCTTTGAACGTACTTGGATCACCAGTTATGTGCTTTGAGCATTCACTATCAAGGTACCAATAGTTACCCTTTTTTTTTTGGTGTGGAGACATATCTACATTACACATGGATATACAATTGCACTTTTAAGTACCCAAAATTTCTTGGGTCCTTTGGGTTAGTCCTAGAAAATACAGCTCCTTTAGGGACCCATATTTTCTTAACATTATAAGGTGTTCTATAGTTGTAGACATGTTGATGATGCATGATCCTAGGATGATAGTTATAGAAGCCTCTAGAATATCTTGAATATGTATGCATATTAATCTATGAATGAGTATTTCTAGGATACATGTTTCTAGCATAAGAGTTAAGAACATACATGTTATTTCTAGAATACGCATGATAGTAATTTCTAGGGTGTGCATATCTTGAATGTATATTCCTAGCAATTATATTTCTAGGATGAGCTTACATATATACATATGTATTTCTAGGATTTCTATCTCTAGCATATGATATAGAATTCTTTGCATTTGAATTGAAATTTGCATTCTTAGACTTAATATCATTTTTTGAATGAAAGCTCTTAACCTTGCTAATGGCCTTAGAGGTGGAGGGTTCATCCACACATATTGCTTTCATGAACAAAGTCTCTTTTGATTTTTGTTTGCCTAATGAAGAATAACCCAAACCGGATTTTTCTCCACTCATTCTTTGGCAAGATAGCACTTTATCTAGTTTTTCTTTTCGAAGAATAAGCCTAGATATAGTGTTATTAAACTCCATCACTTTCTTTTTTAAATCATAATTTTTATTTTTCAAAAAAACTTGTGATGAGTTATAAAGCATGAAATATAGTTTTTTCTTTTTCTTTTTTAGACTTTCCATCTCTTTGGAGAGAGATGAGACTTCCTTCTTAAGAGTAATATTTATAGAATCAAATTTCTTCAATTCTTCATGCATTTCATTAATTACCTCAATCAATTCTTCATTACTACTAACAATATTATTATTATTAGTGGGTGAAAAATTTGTTACCTCATTTTCATCATCAATTGCCATTTAGAAAAGATTATCAATTTCTTCATATCCGACATTGTTATCCGAAAGTTCTTATTCTTCATCATCACTCCAAGTGGTTGCAACCATGGCTTTCTTTTTAAAGCTCTTGTATGGCTTGTTTGTTGTTGGACAATTGGATTTAATATGTCTGGGCTTCTTGTAACCATAACACACAATAGGTTCTCTTTTTGGAGTGGAATCCTTTATGTGAAGTTTCTTACTCTTCTTCAAGAACTTACAAAATCTTTTGGTGATTAGTGCCATTTCATCATCTTCTTCACTACTCTCATTCTCTTCTTCCTTTTCTTCCTCTTTCTTGCTCGTGGAAGCTTTAAGAGCAATCATTTTTTTTTTCTTCATCTCATCATCATTGGCACCGGGATTCATTTCTTCCGAGAAGTGTTTCAACATCAAGTTTTTCGAGATCTTTGGCCTCCGTTATGGCCATCTTCTTTTATTTCCAAGTTGATGGCAAAGATCTTAGTATATTCCTTATTAATTCAAACTCCTCAATGTTCCTAACAAGAAGCTTTAAACTATTAAAAATAGTGGTGAAAAGAGAGTGCATTTAAGAAATTGTTTCGTTAGTAGACATTTTAAAAGACTCATACTCAGACACTAGCATATAAATTTTTTATTTTTTTAACTTCACTAGTGCCCTCATAAGTAATTTGAAGTTTGTCCCATATCTCCTTAGTCGAAACACATGCAGAAATTTTATTGTATTCATTAATATCTAAAGCACAATGTAACATACTAGTGGCTCTACTATTTAGAGACATTATTCTACAATCCTCTTCATTAAACTCTGATTTGAGTTTAAGCATTGTATGATTGATTTCTCCAATAGTTATTTCATTAGTAGCAATTCTAGGTCCTTCTTCAATAATTCTTCACAAATTATAATTTTGTTATTCAACAAAGATTTTCATTCTAATTTTCCAATAAATATAATTTGTGCCATTGAACAAAGGAGGTCTAGTATAAGAATGACATTTGGTATAACTGTTTGAAGCCACTGGATCAACTCGAGGATTTTAAGCCTAAAATTGAGTATGTGGCTCTGATACCAATTGTAAACCGAGATACAAACCGAAGAGGTGGGTGAATTGAATTTTAAAAACTTTTTGCAATTAACACACAAGTTTTTAACAATTTACTCAAGTAAAGCACACAATAAATAAAAGGCTTGAAATTGAGGGAGTGAGAGAAGAGAATGTGCAAACTCCGTTTATAGTGGTTCGGTAATATCAGAATCTCTCCGACCTTACATCTACTCTCTTCAAGGAACCTCCTTGAAGCAATCCACTAATTATAGTCGAGCAACTTCACGGGTGTTGCCCAAACCTTACAAGCACTCTCTTCCACAAGGAAGTTTTAAGGAAGTATTTAATCCTAAACACTCTAAGAGTTATACCAACTCTTTCTCTTTACAATGATTGATACTGAATGTAAAGGAAATGAAGAGAGATAGAAATAATGCTTTGCAAGATGAAGATGATCTCTCTTTTAAGAACAAAGCTTGATAAATGGCTCAAAGGAATTTTTCAAAGCTTTTAAGAGTATTAATGAGCTAATTTTTAAATTGAGTGTTCTTGCTTGTTGTTTAAATGCTCATTGATGAGGGTGTTTATAGCCTTGGCCTTATACGGCCGTTAGACACAATTTGATAGGTTTGGAGCATTAATTTCTCAAATCCCGCGTCCATATTTTGAAAACTAGTCGTTTTTCCCAACAGGACAGTTGACTGTGAAAAATAGATAGTCAACTGTCCTCTCTTGAATTTGAAATTATGGGCTTAAAATGATTTTGATAGTCGACTGTCTAAATGGGCAGTCGATTTTGAAACTCTCTATCTCTTTTACAGTCAATTATCCTTTAATTTACAGTTGGCAGTCCATTTTGTTTTCAAAAGAGGCAGTTCACAATGAATTGAACAGACGACTGTTTAAATGGATAGTCGACAGTGAAACTCTCTATCACTTTCATAGTCGACTATCTATTTGCCACAGTCGACTGTCCATTTTAGTTTTTAAAATGGTCAGTTGTAAAGACTTGATAGTCGACTGTCGAAACTCCATAGTCGACTGCCAGTTTTTAAAAACTTAGACTTTTAAGTCAGTTTTTGACAAAAATGAGTTTTTAATTTACCAAAACATTTTTTAAAAGATTTTTTGAACCAAGATCAAGCTAAAAAACTAAAAGAGAGATTTACATGTAAAGGTAAACTACCTTAGAATCTAAACTTGGTCTTCGATCTTTTTTTGAATGTCTCTCAAGTGCAATCTTTTCTTCTTTATGCTTGAATTAGGTTTTATCTTTGAGTTGGATGCTTAAGCTTAATGAAAAATAATTAGATAAAACTGTTAGCACAGTTAAAGCGTTGTTTTTTCATAATTAAAATGAAATAAGGGTCAACACAACCACAAGAGTTGAACCCTGGATCAGCAAAAGAAACGGAGGGGATCCGTATTTTCTTTGCATAAAATGAGCGCCCAACGACTTCCCTAAATAAAACTCCAAGCCAGCCTCACTTGCAAAGCATTGTGAACCTCATAAATATGCTGAATGCCTAAACCTTCTTCCGCAAAGGGATTAGGGATTCTATCCTAAGCCACCCAGTGCTTTTTAATGGTATCCCCATCATTCCAATAGAACGCCACAAAAATCTTTCTAAATTGAACAAGAAACCCTTAGGCAAGGAGACCAAAGCCAGTGTGTGAAGAGGAATCGAGCACAACGCACTTTTGAGAAGAGTAAGCTTCCATCCAAAAGACAACAACTTCTCCTTCTAGACTGACAACTTGCTGCAGATTTTATCCTCTAAGGGTAGAAAATAGCGAATCTCACATTTCCCCTGGAACAACGGCGCCCCCAAGTATTGAACAAGAATGCTAGCTCGCTTCAAATTCGACCAGCTTTACATCATCCAAATACTATTGTGGTGCCAAGTACTACTAAAAATAAATGAGCTTTTGTATCAATTAATTTTCTGACCCGAACTATCCCCATAGGTCTTCAGCAACTGAGTGCACGCCTCCACAAAACTCTTCCTACCATTCAGAAATAGGAGCATGTCATTTGTATATAATAAGTCTGACACACCTAAAGTTGAGCCCAACATATAATATCTACCAATAATCCCATTGTTAATCCAATCCTTAAAGTTTCTAGAAAAAAATTCTTCCACAACTATGAAAATGAGAGGTGATAAAAGGTCACCTTGACATAAACCCCTAGACGATAGAAAAAACCCATGCTATTTATCATTCACCAAAACCATGTACCAGACATTAGATTGACACCTATAAATGAAATCACACCAGATTTCAGAAAAACCCAATCTAAGAAACACATTATGCAGAAAACGCCAATTAACCTTATCATAAGCTTTTGACATGTCCAACTTAATAGTCAAATTTGAACGCAGAATTTTTTAGTTAATATCCTAGATTATCTCACGGGCTAGATTAATGTTCTCATGAATGCTATAGTCAGTGACAAAGCCAGCTTGTTCCTTAGAGATAAACGAATGCAACAGAGGAGCTAACCTATTCACAAGGACCCGAGAAATAATCTTATACATAAAAGTATACAAACTTATCAGCCTAAGATCAGACAGAGAATTTGGATTCGCCACTTTAGGAATTAACACAAGACTGGTAGCGGAAAAGGAGCGAAGAAGATATCCTCCGCGAAAAAAAATCCTGGACTGCATTAACAGCATCAACTTTCACTATATCCCAACAAAGTCTAAAAAAAATTCCCATTAAAACCGTCCATGCCTGGAGCACTTTTTGGATCCAAGCCTTCTATAGCTATATGGATTTTATCCTTTACAGGTAGAGCACACAACACCTCATTCTGAAAATGAGTGATAACCGACTGAATGCAAGCTAACATATCATACCCTCTATCTGAAGTTGGACCAACAGTAAATAATTCCCAAATATAATCACAAGCCTCCTTACGAAGAGCCTCATCATCTATAATCCACCCATCACCCTATTTGAGTTTGAATTTCGGCCTTATAGCCAGTTCCTTGATAGAAGCATGGAAAACCTTAGTATTACTATCTCCCTCCTCAAGCCATTTGATACGATATTTATCTCGGGCAATGGACTCCTCACAAGTTAACCACTGCTCAAGAGCTTTCTTAGCTTCACTCACCGCATAAACATGCGCACTAGAGAAATCATTTTGCAGTTGGAATTCACCCTCAAGGAGGGCATCCTTGGCATGGGAAATATGCCTCTAGACATCCCCAAAAGCTTGCCAATTCCAGCTTGTTAAGTTCTTTCGTACCAATTTTAGTTTCTTGTGCAAAAGCTCCATAGGCGGACCATGACAATCCTCGCTCCACCATGACGCCACAAAGGCATGAAAAGAGCTATGAGAAGCCCACACTTTAAAGAACCTAAAAGGCCTCAGACTTGTAACAACTTGAACAACAAAAAAAATTAAAACCGCATGATCTGAAAAAAGTCTAGGGTAATGAGTTACCTTTAGAGGCAGTCGAGATGCCATAAACTCTATATTCAACAGGATTCTGTCCAATCTTCCCCTGCAGCGAGAGGGCGGCTGATGATCGTTTCTCCAAGTAAATTTACTACAATAGAACCTATGGTCAACAAGACTATTATCATCAATAAAATCCTTAAACTTGCCACTACCGTAAATATCCATGGGACTTAATTACATTTTTCCTCAAGAGAAATAACAGCTTTGAAATCTCCCCCAATGAACCATGGAGCAGCAATGGAAGACCTAAAATCTGATAAGTCTGCCCATAAACTCCTTCACTCATAATATTGGCTTCTAGCATGAACAAAAGAGCCATAACAACAAATAGAAGTATCATGCTCTAAAATCTTAGTCGAGATCACTTGATCAGTAACCTGTAGTACCTCTACAGTAATATTATCATTCCAAAGTAGCCAAATATTCTTATTGATAGGGTTTCCATGCATGTAGTTCTTATACTTAAATGTTTTTACAAAACTACATAATTATGAACCAACATGCTTCGGCTCAATAATTATGACCACCGAAGTAGCATGTTCACGAATCATTTTTCGAAGAAAACCTACTTTATTTGAACTCCCCACATCCCTTATGTTCTATATGATTGTATTAATCATTGATCAACATTGGATGAAGGACATACAAGACTCATGTTCTTTGTTCGGGTCTTTTTATGCTTTTTGGCATGTTTAGTGCTTTCAGTTGATCCAGGTTCAAATGATTCAATAGAAGTTTTGGGGTGACTTATAGTGGATTTCAACTTTGGTAGAGAAGCAACAGAGGAATTCTGATCTGAAGCATGGGGAGTGGGAGATATCTGACCTGCAATGTCAATATATGAATCTTCCGGAATGGGCCGCAAAATGAGATGGGTGTGAATGGAAAAGAAGGAACAAAGGAAACAAAGAAGAGGACAAAGGTTGCTCTCCCCATGCGAAAGAGATTGGTATGTGGTAAACCCGTCGTGAGAAATGAGTTACTTGGCACTGTCGGGGGCTTGGGAAACCTCGGATTGTTCGTGCTCTTCACAAACTTGTGGAGAATGAAAATCCCAAAAAGTTTTTTTTGATGGAAACCAAATTGAGTTTGATAGAAAATAAAACCTATGTAGATTTGAGAATGCCATTATAGTGGACAATACAATGAGAAAGGGAGGATTAGCATTAATGTGGAAGAGAATTTTGAAGGTTAGTCTAGTTAGCTAATTGACATCACATATTGATGTTCAAGTAGAAGAGAATAACAAGCAATGGAGGTTAAAAGGATTTTATAGGGTACCAGAAGTAGCTATAAGACAAGTTTTGTGGCAGTTGCTGAAAAATCTCACAACAAAATCACCTCTCCTATGGATGTTGCTCGGGGACTTTAACGAGTTTATTAGCAAATGAAAAATTGGGCGCGGTTTTTAACCAGAGTGGCAGTTGCTAGAATTTTGCAAGGCAGTGACGGTGTATGACTTACAAGATCGAGTTTCGAAGGCAGTCCTTACACATGGAACAATGGTAGAGATGGTGGTCGGCAGGATCATTTCGGTTTTATGGGGTCTTCGCTAATAATGCCTAGATGAGTTTGTTTCCTAATTTTAAGGTAACTAATTTAGACCATTTTGTATCAGATCATTGCCCCGTTAAATGTTGTTTAAGTGCTGCACCTCATTCACAACAGAATTATAGGAAATCTAAGAGATTTAGGTTTGAAGAAATATGGACTAAAATGGATGATTGCGAGGTTATCATTAAGCAAAGTTGGATCAATGGAGCATGGCATAACACATAGGCTCATGTTTTGGAGAAAATAAAATCCATTCGGGTAGCGCTATTGGAATGGGATAAAAATTAGGTGGGAAGCATTCCAAAGCAGATTAAGGACTTGCTGGAAGAACTAAGAAATGTTCAAGCAAATCCCACTCCATCTGATGTCGTGCAAAAAGAAGGAATGAACTCATTCGAAGTAAATTATCTAGTTGAGAAAGAATAAATCATGTGGAAGCAAAGATCTAGAGTTGAATGGCTAAATTATGGGGATAAAAATACTTCTTTTTCCATAACAGTGCTTCTCACCGTCAGCGCAAAAATCAAATTTCAGGTTTGTGAGATGGGTTGGGACAGTTTTGTACGGAAGAGGGAGAGATGGCTGAGATTGCAGTTTCGTACTTTAAGGAATTATTCACTTTTTCGGGTCTCAAAATATGGATGCCATGCTAAACGTTTGGTAACCATTCATCGAATGCATCCTACCAAATATTTGGGTTGTGATGTTATGTTCGTTCTCTTTTACCAGATGTATTGGAATACTATCGGATCTGATGTAGTGTCTGCATATCCCTCTTTTCTTAATAATGGTTATTTCATGAATAAAATCAATTTTACCCATATGGTTCTCATCCCAAAAATCAAACACCCCACTGATATGATCTGTTAGACCCATTAGTTTCTGTAATGTCCTTTATAAAATTGTGTCTAAAGTCTTAGTCAATTGTATGAAATAGTTCCTCCCATCAATGATATCAGAAACCTAGAGTGCATTTGTGCATGGGCGTCAAATTACTTATAACATCCTAGTTGCCTATGAGATAATTCATTCTTTGAAAAATACAAAAAGTGGTAAAAACAGTTTTTATGCTTTAAAATTGGATATAAGTAAAGCAAACGATTGGGTTGAATGGGGTTTTATTCAAGGGATGATGATCAAACTAGGGTTTGATAGTAGATGAATTGATTTAATCATGAAATGTGTTACTTGGTGACTTATGCTGTGATGTTTAATGGCGATCAACATGGTTATATTTAACCTTCTTAAGGAATTCGACAAGAGGATCCCTTTTCATCATATTTATTCTTATTTTGTACACAAGATTTAACATCTCTGTTTAATGCAGTTGAGTCTTGAAGGGACATTAGCGACATCTCTGCATGTAGAGCGGGACTTCGCATCACTCATCTTTTCTTTGTAGATGACAATGAGTTCTAATAGGAGCAAAGAGATGGAGATTTGGTGGATACTAGAGGAGTATGACCTAGCATCAGGACAAAAAATCAATCATGATAAATATGCAATCTTGTTCAGTCCAAACACCTCGATGGTGTATAAAGATGAGGTTTGTTCCTGCTTAGAAGTGCTAGTGGTGACTATGCATAAAAGATATTTAAGTCTACCAACTATGATTGGGAGATCTAAACATAATTCACTCTGAAGCATTGAATATAGGGTATGAAAACGACTCCAAAGGTGGCATATATGAACCATTGTTGTCTAAGAGGGGTAAGGAGATTCTTATTAAAGGTGTAGAACAATCAATTCCTTCATATGCCATAAGTTTTTTCAAATTACCAAATGGATTACGTGAGTTACAAAGAATGATGGAAATTTTTTGGCAGGATCATGGATGGAAGGAAAGTAAGTTGCACTCGATGAGTTGGCGAAAACTATGTCAATCAAAGTATCTTGGTTAGATTGGGTTTTCGGGATTTGAAGACATTAAACTTGGCTCCTCTAACTAAGAGAGGGTGGCACTTAGTTAAAAAACAAAATTCATTATGTCATTAAGTGCTTAAATCAAGTTATTTTCCAAATACAGACTTTCTTGAAGTTGAGATTAGAAGAACACCGTCGCAAACATGGAGGGTATTCTGGAAGGTAGGCAATTGTTAGAGAATGGTCTTAGATGAAGGGTTGGAGATGGTAACCAAATCAAAATCAAGGGGGACAAGTGGTTGTTGGAAGAGGGCTCTTTTCGGGCCCTTTCATCCCTAAAAATACTTCGAGTGTCTGCAACAATAACAAAGTTGATTGACAAAACTATGGGGAATTAGGGGGAGCCGGTGAGAGAGATCTTTAACCCGTTGGAAGCAGATCAGATAATATCCATTTGAATTAGTCTTGGGAGTAGAGATAAGCTTGTTTGGCATCATTCTCAAAATGGAAAGCACACAGTTCAAAGTGGTTACCATATGGAGTTTGAACGTCAAAGCCAGGGTGGGATTCTCAATGTTGTGGTGGAGCATCATCAAGCTCCACTCAATATTTGGAGCTATGGAAAACTATATAGAATGCAAAAATCCCAAACAAAGTAAGAAATTTTATGTGGAGACTATGCTCTGATATACTACCCCTCAAAGTGAATTTATGGTCTAGAGGCATGAGAATTGATACAGTTATTTACCATGCGATAACCATCCTGAGACTAGTATGCATTTATTCAAAGTGTGTTCTATCACCAAGCAGGTGTGGGAAGATCCAAGTTGCAAGCTCCCATTGCTAAACACCCCGAGCAACAAAATTGTAGACTGGTTGTTGGAGATGACAGTAGTAACTGATAGGAGAAAATTATTGCATATCTATCATGATGACCTTGTGGGGAATTTGGAACCATAGAAATGCTATTAGAGTTGGCAAGCAGGGCTTAGTAGTCGACATGATTTCAACATAAGCTAGCTAACTTTTGGTTTATTATGAAACTGCTCAAGGAGTCCCTCATAAAGGGAAATGCAACTCGGGTTTGATGGAAACCACCCCAAGGTAGTTTATGTAAAATTAATGTTGACGGGGCGTGGTCATAAGGGGATAAAAGAGGTGGAGTTTGGGTGATCATCAGGGATAACCATGGCCAGGTTCTACCAAAGGCAATGAAATACTTGTGTCACACTGATTCTCCTCTAGTGGCAGAAGCTCAAGCTGCTGAAGGAGTAGTCAAGCTAGCACTGCAGTTAGATGAAAGATTTATGATATTGGAGAGTGGTTCAACCTTGGTAATCAAAACTTGTCGTAAAGAAGGAGGCGGCTTCTCCAGGATTGGGGGCATAGTAGACAACATTAAGATTTATGTACTAGACTGCAAGCAGTTTTTATATATGCTCCCAAATCTTCCAATATGGTGGGCCACTAGTTGGCCCGTTTCGGTTTGCTATAAAATTGTTCTCAGATATGGTTGAGAGAGATTTCGGCTGTTATAGATTCTCTTGTTCACCAAGATCTCATGTTGTTGGTTTCATATTAATACTATCTATCATTTCCTTTTCAAGAAAAAGTATATTTTTCTCGAAGCACTCAACCATTGCAATATCCTCTCTCAATGTTCGAAGCCTATCCTGTCATCTCGTTGCTATCATCAGAGGTTGCCTGTCAGGTGCATCAACAAGGATGGATAGTTTTGATCTTTCTCTTCTTCAAAATATTTCTCTTCCATTCCTAGATCTACATCTTCACCCTTTGAAGACCCATTTAAAGCTCTTACCAGATTTTACCAACAAGCTCTAGTTCCCTTCTAAAAAACATGACTTAAAACTTTTTCTTCTTCCTTTTTTGCCAAACAGTAACCTGATTATTGCTTGCATTGCATCCTACAAGATCACATTGTTACTGCTTATCGTAAACTGAATAAGAACCCTAACCCTAATTGTAATACTCGTACCCTCAATCTAAGGGTAAACAAATAATTATTAATTGTAATTTGACTTATATATTGAATTTTGCATGCATACATAAAGAAAGTTGAAATTGAAAGACTTTTTATAAAAAAGATGTTGAACATTTTAATTGCGAAGAGTTAGAAGTTTTACAAAGAAAGAAGTACTAAAATGTTTGAAAGATTGAAGGAAAGAGATACAATTTTTTTTGACAGAAAGTTAATTTTTTTTTAAAAGCTTAAAGAATGAACCGGTTGACTGGTTACCCAAACGGTCGACCAACCGGTCGGCTAGTAAAAGTGTGAACGATTCGAGACCTGGCAATCACATGAATTATAAATAGAAAGAAAACAAGACAAGATTTACCCAGGTTCATCCCAGAATAAGGCTCCCTGCTAGAAGTTTCATTATTATCAACCTCACAAATCTCTCGTTACAATATGTGCTCAGTACATAGAGAGTATTTATAAACAACTTAAGATGTGCTAATTAGGGTTTCTGCCCTGTTTCAAAACCAAGGCTATTCATGGACCCAAGCCCAAACTACCAAGTAAAAACCAGACCCAACTCATGTACAGGGCCTAAGAGTTTTAGAGGCGTTGCCCCCTAACCCCCGCCCGCTCACTGGGGAGCGGGACCCCGTGGTCATCAGGGATTCTGCATACCTGGACCCGTTAAAGTATGTACCAACTCTAACAGGGTGAACGGTCGACTAGTTGGGTGGACTAAACAACCGATAAGGTAAAAAGGCCATTCTGTAATTTCTTAATGATGAGGCAGTCAGTTGGTTAGTCAACTGACTAGAGGACCGATCAGCTGCTAGTCAACTGGCAACACAGGGGCAGTTTCATAATTTTTGAAAAGGTCGAACCCCAGTCGATCAGTCAGACCAAATTTTTTTTTTTATATAAGAGATCTCAAAAGTTTGAATTCTTTTTTGCGAATGTTTGAAATATTCTCTATCTCTAGAAAAGTTGATAAACACTCTGAAATCAAATGATTTGATAATCATATCTTAAAATCGTTGAATTTACGGAAGAATTTCAAAGAAATTTGAGGAAAAGCTTTGAAAGGTAATGTTATGAATTTCATTGGAAGAGTTGAATTTTTATAAGTTGGCATTCTACCTTTCTTGAAAAGAAGCTTTCAATTTGGATTCAAACAAGAATTAAAGGAATCTCTGTTGAAAATATTGAAACTTAAATTTAAGGAAATTAAATATGCATGCATGAAATCAAACTGGTTACAGAGTATAAAAATTGAAGAATAAGATAGAATTTTAATGAGTATATTATGATTAGGTGGAGGTGATCGGCAATCTGTTGTAATTGCTGAAAGAAGCAAGAAAGGAAAGGAAAGGAAATAGTTCAAGAGTGGCTTTAAGTGCTACAAGGTGAGTTGGATTTACTTTTAGTAAACGAGACAAATGTGAAATATAGATAAAAACTTAAATGAATGAAAGTATGAATTGGTAAATTGAATGTATATTATGAAAATTTGATTTGATGAATTATATGAAAAATATGTGAATTTGATGATTTAATAGGAATATGATAATAGAAATAAATAAGTTGAGATTATACGATTGATAAGTTTATATTATATGAAGATATGATTTGAAAAATGTATGATAAAAGAAAGATGTTATGAAAGAAATAGATTGATTTGTATGATATTATGGTATGCTTGCTTGCGTATTGTTGATCATATGCATAGAGAGAAGATCAGAACTATGGCTGGTCTGGATGAAGCATGTCGACATGTTGAAAAACGTTCCCAGATGATATGCTAGATATTGGTATTTTCCATATGTTGATGGTATGGAGTGATATATGAATCGATGGTGAAATAATGAAATGAAATGGTGTGATGAGAAAGGAAAAAGGAAATGAAATGAGGATGTGGGTGCATACATATTTTTAATTATTTTATTATTATTGTGATGCTAAAGCATCAAAATGATTGTGATATGCTAATAAAAACACGAGTCTCGTAATGAGACAGTTAAAATGAGAAAATGATTGATAAGGAGATGTAATATGATATAAAGTAAGTAACTGTTTGAACGAAGTGAACCTCATAATGAGGTAATTATTATGAAAATGATACAAAGATAATAGTTTGGAATTGATTAAAGACATATGATGAAATTTGAAATAATAAATATATGATAATAGAAATGATTGATAAATGATTGAGGGGTATGTTGGAGGTATTGGAAGAGGATAGTTATAGAGTGGTGGTGGATCTGGGAGTATACGGGGTAGAGCTGCAGGTAGAAGAGAAGTTGCTGAGAGAGGACGAGGTAGTCAGACGCAACTTAGAGAGAGCAGAGTTTATGCACTTACCCAATAGGATGCTCACGCTACTCCTAATAGCGTTATGGGTACGGTATCTATCCTTAATAGACTTGCTAGATTATTGATTGATCCTAGTGCAATCCATTCTTTTCCATCCAATGTATTTATGAAATCTATTGATGCATATGTTAGCCTTTTGATTAATAATATTATTGTTGAGGTTCCCACTAGAGATAGAGTTGTGATCATAAATGTTTATCGGGGTTGTGTAATTCGTATAGATGATAGAGAATTTGAAGTGGATTTATTATCTTTGAATATAATTGATTTTGATTTGATATTAGGGATGGATTGGTTGTCGACATATCATGCTTGGGTTGATTGTTTCGGGAAGAACGTAGTGTTCATAATACCGGGGTAGGAGGAGTTTAGCTTTCAGGGAGAACGTAAAATACTTTCAAACTGTCTTATTTTTATCTTAACTATTAATAAATAGTTGAGGAAGGGTTGTGAGGGGTATTTAGCATATGTGATGGATCTTAGTAAAGGAGATAGAAAGTAGGAAGAAATCTTAGTGGTGAAAGATTTTTCTGATGTATTCCTTGATGAGTTAGTTTGCCTCCTAGTAAGGATATTGAGTTTTCCATTGACGTGATTCTGGGTTCAGCACCTATTTCAATAGCACTTTATAGAATGGCACCAGCTGAATTGAGAGAACTGAAAGTTCAACTTCAGGGATTGTTAGACAAATAATTTATTTGACTTAGTGTGTCACCATGGGGAGCCCCTATATTGTTTGTGAAGAAGAAAGATGGAACGATAAGGTTATGCAGAGACTACAGACAACTGAATAAGGTCACCATTAAAAACAAATATCCTTTTACCTAGGATATATGATTTGTTTGAATAGTTATAATGAGTGATGGTGTTTTCTAAGATAGACCTAAGATCAAGTTATCACTAGTTGAGGATAAAGAAGGGGGGACGCTCTTAAGACTACTTTTAGGACACGTTATGGTCATCATGAGTTTCTTGTGATGCCATTTAGGTTGACTAATGCTCAAGCAACATTCATGGACTTGATGAATAAAGTGTTTAAACCACTCTTGATAAGTTTGTGGTTGTGTTTATCGAAAACATCCTGATATACTCTAAGAATGAGAAAGAGCCTGTGAAACATTTAAAAGTAATGTTGGAGATTCTAAGGAGAGAGAGAGATTGTATACAAAATTTTTTAAATGTGAATTTTGGCAGAATAAAGTAACTTTCTTAGGGCATGTAGTATATGAAGATAGTATATCAGTTGATCCACAGAAGGTAAAGGCATGTTGAGTTGGGAGAGACCAACTAATGTGACAAAGATTAGAAGTTTCTTGGGGTTAGTAGGTTATTATAGAAGGTTTATTCATATTTTTTCTATATTTGCAATGCCATTGACTAGAATGACTCGGAAAGAGGTGATGTTTGTATGGTTTAATCAGTGTGAGAAGAGTTTTCAGTTGCTAAAGAAATTAACTACCGTTCTAGTATTAGTGCTTCCTTCTCGTGATGAAGGATTTGTGGTATATAGTGATGTATCGCATCAAGGGGATAGATGTGTGTTAATGCAACATAGGAAGGTAGTGGTCTATGCTTGTAGGCAATTGAAGAATCATGAGAGAAATTACCTGACCTGTGACTTAGAGTTGGCTGCCATAGTGTTTTCTTTGAAAATTTGGAGACATCATCTATATTCCGAGTCAAGCTGTAGAACTTCAGGAAGAATTGACTTTTATGCAAGTAACAGTCAGAATTTTAGACAAAAAAGAACAAGTCTTGCGTAATAAAGTTATTCCACTAGTTCAAGTATTATGACGGAATAAAGATGTTGAAGAGATTACGTGGGAGCGTGAGGCAAGTATTTGAAAGGATTATCCTCAATTTTTTCATGAGATAGGTAAGAAAATTTCGAGAACAAAATTTTTATATGGTGGGTATAATTGTAATACTTGTACTTTCAATGTAAAGGTAAAGAAGTAATTAAGAATAATAATTTGACTTATATATTGAATTATGAATGCATAAATAAAGAAAGTTGAAATTAAAAGAATTTTTGAAGAAAGATGTTGAACATTTTAATTGGTAAGAGTTAGAGGCTTTAAAAAGAAAGAAAATACTAAAATATTTGAAAGATTGAAAGAAAGAGAAATTTTTTGAAAGAAAGTTAATTTTTTTTTAAAGCTTAAAGAATGAACCGATCGACTAGGTGGTCGATTGGATACCCAACTGATTGACCGGCAAGGTAAAAAAGACATTTCTGTAATTTTTAAATGATGAGGTGGTCAACTGCTTTAGAATCAGTCGATTGGTAGGAATTCGAATTGGCTAGTCAAATGGTTGGTCGACTGACTAGAGGATTGATCGGTTGCCAGCCGATCGATAATACAGTGGCTGTTTCATAATGTTTTAAAAGGTCGAACCAGTCGACGATATTTTTTTTATAAAAGAGATTTTGAAAGTTTGAATTCATGTTTACGAATGTTTGAAACTCATTCTCTCTCTGGAAAATTACTCTCTCTCTCTTTAGAAAAGCCGATAAACACTTTGAAATCGAAGGATTTGATAATCGTTGAATTTCAGAAGAATTTCTAAGAAATATGAGCAAAAGCTTTGAAAAGGTAACATTATCAATTTCATTAGAAAATTTGAATTTTTATAAGTTGTTATTCTACCTTTCTTGAAAAGAATCTTCGAATTTGGATTTAAACAAGAATTAAAGGAATTTCTATTGAAAATATTGAGAGTTGAATTTAAGGAAATTAAATATGCATATATGAAATCTAACCCGGTATAGGGTATAGAAAATTAAAGAATAAGATAGAAATATATTGAGTATATTATGATTAGGCGAAGGTTATCAGCAATCTGGTTTAATTATTGAAAGGAGCAGGAAAATAAAGGAAGTAGTCCAAAAGTAGCTTTAAGTGCTACAAAGTAAGCTGAACTTACTTTTAATAAACGAGACAAATACAAAATGTAGATAAAAACTTAAATGAATAAAAGTATGAATTGGTAAATTGAATATATATTATGAAATTTGATTTGATGAATTATATGAAAAATATATGATTTAATAGGAATATGATAATAGAAAGAAATAAGTTAAGATTATATGATTGATAAGTTAATATTATATGAAGAGATGATTTGATAAATATATGATAAAAGAAAGATGTTATGAAAGAGATAGATTGATTTGTATGTTATTATGGTATGCTTGCTTGCGTGTTGTTGATCATATGCATAGAGAGAAGACCAGAACCATG
Organism: Bretschneidera sinensis; assembly: GCA_023935145.1. Lineage (NCBI taxonomy): Eukaryota > Viridiplantae > Streptophyta > Magnoliopsida > Brassicales > Akaniaceae > Bretschneidera > Bretschneidera sinensis. Next base: position 54,458,684 of record CM043699.1, read on the forward strand.
GTTGGTCTGGATGAAGCATATCAACATGTGGGAAATGTCTTGAGTGAATTGAGGATCTTTGGAGCTGAGTTCATCCAGGATATTGTTGCCTTGCCCCTTTAAGGCTTCTCCAAATCTTCTATCCATCTCTTCCAATTTACGATCCAAGTCAGTGTATTTTTTGGCGGCAGAGAAACCTTAGGACTTTGTTTTTGGATCTACAGAAAATCTGGTTGTGGATTGACAATGAGCTCGATGAATGTTGTGCCTTACAAGTCAAAGGCTTTATTAAGGAGGCAGATGAGTCTGTTCCCTGAGCTTTTCAGCTAGACTGGCCAGTTGAGTAAGTTCTGCCAAGTGCCCCTGGGTAACAGGAGCACTAGGATTCTGAGTGGTTTGGGTGTCCTAACCTGGTGGGACCTGAATGTCTAGGCTTACTAGAGGCTTGTTGGACTGGGAGTGTTGATCTTATTGAGACTTTCTATTAAAGAGATTACCGAGGTTCTGGTAACTGGCAGCATGTTCCTGAATGGTAGAGAGACTAGAGCCGGCTTGCTAGCTGTGGGTGGCGACTCTAGTGGTGCTTTTGGTAGTGTTCTTGGGCAGAATCATAATAGACGAGTTCTTATTCTTCCAAGATTACAAGAAGATTTCCCACAAACGGTGTCGATATGTTGATGCTGAAAATCTGCCTGGAACTGTGAAAGGCCGGGGAGCAGAACCAACGCACACAAAGACCAAAGAAAACCTTAAAGAGTCACTGGAGGACTGGAGAGGTTGTACCTCCGGGAGGATTCTCCGATGCCTAAATTAGAATAGGGTTTGAATGATGGAAACTTGATGAGAGTAGAGAGAGTGTTTTTCTGTGTGTACCTGATGATGGTGAGAGCTCTTTTATATAGTGTGGGAGGTGGAATCCCAATGAGATCATATTTGCTGATAAGATAGAATTTCTTTTAAATTTGAGAGTCTTGATAGACCTAGGGCTTATTCAGAGATAAGGCTGAGCTTATCCCTTGGCTGGAGTGTCATAATAAGATTAAGGTTCTGGTGTGAAAGTACCATTATGCCCTTTATCATGTGTCCTTATCTGATTAGTCGCTTGTCTTTCTTATGAATTTATCCTTTTCCCCTTGAAGGGTGTCACGTGTCATTATGTCATTGGATGAGAAATTTTTCTCTACATAAGGGCCCAATCATTATTAGTTTATGTTTGTGTACTCCTTAATGACATCAAGCTAACAAGACTTAACTAAGAGAAAGTACTCTATTTTGGACAAACTAGGCTCAACATAGGGCTCAACTTGTTTGATTGTAATTTAATCAGGGGGAACACAAAACCACAAAACATGTTGTCAAACAAATTGATTTTATCTTTAACATGTGAGATGAGAGCAAACACAAGCAAGCAAGCAAAGGGATAGAGAGGGTCCCTATCCTAGATGGGAAGGTTCTAGGGTATGCTTAAAAGGGTTGGCTCGCCTTATAACTCTATTGGACTCAAGTACTCCATGGCTAGAAGGATGCCATTATGCTCCTCGAGTGGCCTAATGAATGGACCATATGAGTATGAACACGGCGACAAACCTTTGTTACAATGACAACAACCAAAAGGAACTTATCTCACACCAAGGGCTGATGATAAGCAAATAAGGGTCAAACCAAAAACCAAGAGAAAATGGGCCCCCAATTTACTCCATCGTGAGCAAAAGGTAGGTGATAGTATGCAGATTGAAGTATGGAATAATAATTTTAGATTAAAGATTTAAAAAATTATCCAAGAAACTCTTAAAGGTTAAATCTCTGTAATGGATTCGCCAATTGTAGGCATTGCTCTTTTTTACCGATTACTCATACATCCTTCTCATTACCCAAGATCACTCCATTTAAAGAAGGATGATATGATGAGGGTTCAAATTACGATAAGTAGAAATTTGGAAACAAGTAAAACCTACTAAGTCTAATACAAACCCTTTATAAGTAGTAAGGAGGCTCTCGTTATGCATGGACTTTTAATGTATTAGACAAGCGGTTATTGTCATTCGAGCACAAAGAAAGGATGACGGGTAAAGAGTTTCCATTTAACCTTGAAGGGGGGGGTCAAATCCCTTTTCATCATTGGTCCACATGAGAGATTCTTATGCTTAAGAGATTTGGGTAAACCTAAACCAAAGTCTTGCCTTTTGTGTCTCAAGGAAAATTATTCAAAACTTTAATTGAAGTCTTATTACCAAACACTAACAAAGCAAAAGCGCACATTCACAATTTATATTCAAACATGATAACATTGAATATTATTGTTGACCCTTATTTGATTTTAATTATGACAAAACACTATTTTAATAGTGCTAACAAGTTTCTCTAAGTGTTTTAAGTTGCAAATAGCATTTAGGTCAAAGATAAGGCGTAATATAAGCATAATTGAAGAAGAGCACGTACTTGAGAGATTTCAAATGAAGTTTGAAGATCAAGATTTGAATCTTCTGAGGTAGAAAATCTTATTATAAATCCTTTTTCAAAGCCTTACGTTAAATATGGCTCTAAAACATTTCTAAATTTTTTTTTGTTCATTTGAAAACTTAAAATCTCACAATAACAGAGTTTAAAATCTAAGTTTTTAAAATGGATAATCGACTGTGCATATTGGACAGTCGATTGTCCAAGGTCCAAAAACTGACTTTTTGAAAAATCAAAGGGACAGTCGACTGTAGGGGTTAAGACGGTCGACTATGAAAGAGACAAAGAGTTTCACAATCGACTGCTCATTTAGACAGCTAACTGTCTAATGTCTTTCAGCTTGAAAATTCAAAATTGAGACAAGTCAGTTGTCTATTTTTCACAATCGATAGTTGTGTCAGGAAAAACTACCAGTTTTCAAAATTGAGATGCGCGACATGAGTATTTAATGCTCTAAACCACTCTAACTTGTGTCTAATGATCCTATGAAGCCAAGACTATAAAAACCCCTCTTTAATGAGTATTTCTAACAATCAAACACTTAATTTTATCTATACCTCATTAATACTCTTCAAAGCTTTCAAAAAATCCCTTGTGAGCCATTTCTTTAAGCTTTGTTCTTGAAAGAGAGATAATCTTCTTCTTGTAAATCATTTATTGCTAACTCTCTTGCATTTCTTTTACAATCAATTCCAATCATTATAAAGAGAAAGAGCTGGTGTAACTCTTAAAGTGTTTAGGTGATAAACACTTCCTTGTATACTTCCTTTGGAAGAGATCTTTGTAATGGTTTGAGAAACACCTATGAAGTTGCTTGCATAGTGGAAAACTTCAAAGACTCTCCTTAGAGAGAGTGGATGTAAGGTTGAAGAAATTTGATATTGACAAACCACTATAAATAATGTTGGAAATTTCTTCTCCCTAAACTCTTCCAAATTTCCAGTAATTTATTGCTTTGGTTATTACTTGTTTTAATTACTATAAAACTTATTTGTTGTGTGCAAAAAGTTTTAAAAACTCAATTCATCCCTCCCTCCTCTTGGGTTGTCTTTCCGTTTAAATTGGTATTTTGTGAGTTTTAAATTACTCGCAAGCGCATGAGTCGTTTGCAATATAGTGTTGTGCAAGTGCGATGTCGAATCCACAGGGAATTGCGTTATGAAAATATAATTTTATCTAAACTAACCCTATTTTAACCTAGTTCCGAATTTTGTATTATATTGTGCAAAAAAATATAAACTTGAACTAAACTGTTTTAAAGCAAATGATAAAATAGCTAAGGTTTCTGAATCCACCCCACCAAAGTAAAGCATACATTTTCATGTTCTATATAAAAGTAACCAAAAAATTCCATGAATCCAACTTTAAACAAAAAACAACGAATATCCCAATTAAACCAAAAGCATGCAATGTATCCACTTTTAAAAAATCACAAAGGAAATCCACTTTAATCGAAAACGATTCGATGTATCCATCAGATGAAACACAAGGAATATCCAATTTAACAATTAAAAGCAATCAATCATAAGATCTACTCAAATAATTGAACAGAACATTTATACTAAAAACATCAGAATTGTTATGCAAAAATCTGAAAATATAATGCTAAACAAAAGAAAGGCTTCATCTTCAACCTTAGCTGAAGATTTTAGCCTCTCATAATTATGAAACTAAAGTTCACAATACAAGTGCTAAACATTAAATTTTAAAACTAAATAAAAAGAAATAAATTATTATACATGGGAGAAATTCCACTCGCTATTGGGCGGTGCTTTCCCTCGTGGTAGCAAAGCCTTTGGGATCCACCAGAATGCTAGCAGACGTCCACCTGATTGCATCAAATGGCCTAAGAATTACACTTCGGATTCCTCCTAAGGGCCCTCTGGATTGCTCCTAAAGGCCCTCTAGATTCACTTTCTGATGATATCAGATTCTCCAATGATGCCTAAAGCTGAAGTGGAGTGGGTCTTATATAGTCAAATACCATGATGAGAGTCATAAAATGCATCTAAACAATACTTAATTGTTAACATTTTAGGGTTGATCTCGGTCATAATCACACTTTTACATGTTGATAACTCTAAAGTGATATTCATAAATCATTGACTTAATTCGATGCATTTTCAGGTGCTTTGAGTACAAAAGAGATAATAAAGCGATCCATGTTTAAAGCACCAAAAGATCTTGGGTGTCAGTGCTCGTTTTTGTCCAAGGTTTAGACATGTCCAAACATGACTCAAAGATGGTTAAAGTCTAAACCAAGGCTGGATTAAGAAATTACAGTAAGCTAAAAGACTGCACACAAGTGTGTGCATCACTTTGGAAAAAGTTAAGGGTAGGCACACTAGTGTGTGCACTTCTGCATACAAGCTGAAGGGGTTTCACTGAAATGCCAGAATTTCCCGCACAGATCAATCATATTTGTAGATTAAAATGTATTGATGTAAGAAGAACCAGATGATGAGCCATATATGCTTAGAAAGATCCAGAAGTCTATTTTTTGGAGAATTTTACGGTTCGTAAAAAGGAGTTTTTTAGAGAAAGTTATGGCAGTTTTAGTAGAAACAGTTCAGGCCAGCACAGCAGGCCCAGACGCACAGCAGGCCCAGGCGCACAGCACGGCCCACTCGCCTCTTGACCGGATTAGGGCGAGCAAATGACATTCTCCAAGACCAAAACACTCCCCTCATGCTCTATAAATATATCTTTATGGAGTGTGCAGCTGGGATTGAAGAGAGAAAGCAAGGAAGAGAGAAAAAAGAGAGGATTCAAGGGATCCAAATCCAGCATTCTTCCATTTTATTTCTAAGTTTTCTTTGGTTGCAAATCAAGGGGAGAACATCCATATTGTTCATCCACCTTGAACTCCATGGCCAAATCAAGGGGAGAGTATCCTTATTGTTCTTCCACCTTGATTTCCATGGCCAACTAATCATTTTACAAGGGAAAGGGATGATTCTTTAGGGATTTCTTGTTCTTTATTTCCTGTTCTTGATTCAGTTGTACAGATTTATTGTTAAATATTGTTTATGAATTATTCATTGATTAAGTAAGAAGATTTGAGTTCATGTGATAGATGTACTTTTTATTCTTCTTCTTTTAGACTCTCTTAATCCGGTGATTGTATCATTCTCCTCCATTGAGGTTGCTTGGATGTGATTGATTTCGGTAGATTTATCTTATTGATTGTCCATTACTGCGATATTGTCTTTTAAGATATATTGTCGTTTCTTGATAATCTTTAAGATCGGTCATGTGTGCATGAACCGAAATCAATGATTAATTCGTAGCAATTATATAAGAGTTGTAAATGTGCTTGATTGAATATATTTTGATTGCTTGTTTGGGAGTTGAAACTTGCAATCGAGATAAAATCAATTGAATCAAGAGTGGAAATGGGGAACAAATCTAAGGAAGATTCTCGGAGCCTTGTTATTTCTCATTTATATTTCATTTACATTTACGCAATTTTCCTTTAAATTATTTCACCATCAAAGCTCAAAAATCTTGAGTTTAACTTTTATCGTTCGTTTTAAGGTTCACACATTTTCCTTTGTACTTAACTTGTTTCCCTGTGGAATCGACACCCCAAAGCCGTACTAAAATAACCGTGTTATACTTTGGGCATAATCAAATTTTGGCGCCGTTGCCGAGGAAACACTTTTAAGTAAAAGGAAACTTGTCAACTTTGAGTGTGACGGTAAAAAAAAAAAAAAAAAAAATCGTAAATATCTTTCTTTTCAGCAGTTTGTAAATACGGTCATATCATTCCTTTACTTCTGTTTTATTTATTTGTTCATTATTCTATTTTATTTATTTGTTCATTATTCTGTTTTATTTATTTGTTCATTATTCTGTTTTATTTATTTGTTCATTATTCTGTTTTATTTATTTATTTATTATTCTGTTTTATATATTTATTTATTATTATGTTTTATTTATTTGTTCATTATTCTATTTTATTTATTTGTTAATTATTCTGTTTTATTTATTTGTTCATTATTCTGTTTTATTTATTTGTTTCCCCCTCTAAATTAATTGGTGCATGCTTAGACCGAGAGATTCGCGAGGTAGATTCATTAGAGGACCCGAATTAGAGTTACCCTCTCTTTCCACCTCCATTGGTGAAACCTCGCCTAGATCAAACCATAGTGCACCCCCATCAGAAAAATTTAGAGGATTTTGTTAACATGGCTGAAAATCCAAATGAGAATGGTGCTAGGACTCTTAAAGATTACCTACATCCTAGTCGGACAGCCACACCATCGTGCATTATGTTTCCAGCAAATACCCGTCATCAAGATTTTAAAACAGAGATGATACAACTTCTCCCTACTTTTCATGGCATGTAAAATAAGAACCTCTATGTGCACATTAGAGAATTTGATGAAGTAGTTGCGACTTTCCATGGTCACAATGCAACTGATGATATCGTGAGACTCAAGTTTTTTCCTTTCTCCTTAAAGGATAAAGCTAAGAGTTGGTTATACTCGCTGAGACCATGATCAATTGGGTCATAGAATGAGATGACCCAAGTCTTTTTTAACAAGTACTTCTCTCAACATAAGACTAACGCTTTGAAAAGACAAATCTCCACCTTTGCACAAAAGGAAAATGAGACTTTGTATCAGTCTTGGGAGAAATTTAAAGAGCTGTTAAGTATGTGTCCACATCATGGGTACAAAAATTGGCATTTAGTGAGCTATTTCTATGAGGGTCTTACCTATAGAGAATGTCAATTTGTCGAGATGATGTGTAATGAAGAGTTTCTGCAAAAAGACCCTGATGAGGCTATTGAGTACCTCAATGAGCTTGCTGAGAAAGCTCACACATGGACTGGACCTAGTGCTACTGAGAGCACAAATAGGTCACGACCTAGTGGTGGAGGAATCTACCATCTTAAGGAAGAGGATAACCTTAAGGCCAAGGTCGAAATGCTTACTAGGGAGTTGGAGCATTAAAAACGAAAAAACCAACACACATGGTTAATCAGGCCGAACCTTTAGAATCGTGTTTTGTGTGTGGCGGGGTTGATCATCCCGCCCAAGATTGTCCCACTTTTGTTGACATGAGAGGGCTGTACAAGGAACAATGCAATACCTTAGGCATGTACAAGAAGCCCTCAGCACCCTTCTCTAACACTTATAATCCGGGGTGGCGAAATCGCCCCAACTTCAGTTGGAAATATGAAAATCAGCAGCATGTGCAGCCCCCTAGATTGTACCCAACACCTTATCATGCACCCTTATCTTCTAGGAACTCTTTAGAAGACTCCTTACATACTTTTATAGAAGCATAAGGCAAGACAAACCAAAAGTGTGAGGCATTAATTACACAGTTGGTTGAGGAAAAAAAAGAAATAAGGAGCCAAGTGTCTAAATTGATGAGCTCCTTGAGTGTGACTGAGCGAGGTAAGTTCCCTGCCCAAGCTCAGTTCATACCTCACGGTCAACATATGGCACAAGAAAATGTGAAAAATGTAAATGCCATTGTGACCCGAAGAGGTAAGTCACTACACATTCCACCAGAGAATAAACCCGAGAATGTGAAGTGTCAAACCAGTAGTGAGACCAAGTTGCCTAAAGACCCTGAAGTGACCCTAAGTCCTGTTAAGGCCCCATTTCCCCAAGCCTTAAAATCTAACAAGAAAAATCTAGAAATGAATGATGAAATCCTTGAGAACTTAAGGCAAGTGAAACTTAATCTTCCCCTTTTACATGTGATTAAGCAAGTCCCCACCTATGCAAAAGTTCTCAAAGATTTATGCACAATTAAGAGAAAACATCATGTCAAGAAAACAGTTTTCCTAACTGAGCAAGTTAGTGCACTAATTGAGCAAAGAATTCCCCCGAAATACAAAGATCCGGGCTATCCTACCATTGCTTGCAGCATTGGAAATCATGAGGTTGGACAAGCTTTACTAGATCTGGGAGCTAGTGTAAACCTGATGCCATTTTCCATTTTCTTACAGCTGGGGTTATGAGAAATCAAACCAACCGGCGTGGTATTACAATTGGCTGATCGCTCAGTCAAGGTACCCCGAGGTGTGGTTGAGGATGTTTTGATTCAAATTGATAAATTTAATTATCCTGTTGATTTTTTAATTCTTGATACTACTTCTGCTGTAGACACTAACTCTAAAATCCCTTTGATTTTGGGCAGACCTTTTCTTGCTAATGCGAATGCTCTAATAAATTGTAAGAATGGTCTCATGAAGCTATCCTTTGGCAATATGACCCTTGAAGTAAATATTTTCAATGTTGCAAAACAACCCGAAGATGAGGATGAAAACCACTAGCTTTACATGATCGAGTCACTCGTCAATAAGGGAGTTTTCTTAACTAATGATTATGAACCTCTTGACAATTTTCTTGTTAATTCTGAGATAGATTTATTTGATGACAAAACTGATATAATTGATATATGTGCTGTTTTTGACAAATCTCAGGATTATGGAAATCGGGCGTGGCAACCAAGGTTTGAGGAGCTGCCCGAAAGAAGCAAGACTCAAGTCCCCTCAAGTGTGGAAGCACCTAAAGTCGAATTGAAGCCACTACCTAAGGGTCTAAAACATGCCTTTCTCTGTCCAGGTGATACCTTTCTTGTTATAATTTCTTCTGAATTAACTGAGACCCAAGGTAAGAGATTAATTCAAACTTTAAATGAACACAAATCAGCCCTGGGATGGAGCATGGCTAATTTAAAGGGAATTAGTCCCCTAATCTGCTCCCATAAAATAAATCTGGATGAAGGAACCAGTCCTCGTAGAGACCCTCAACGTAGGCTTAACCCCACTATGAAAGAAGTAGTGAAAAATGAAGTGCTGAAACTATTAGATGCGGGTATTATATATCCCATAGCTGATAGTAAGTGGGTAAGCCCTACGCAAGTCGTCCCGAAAAAGTTCGGAGTCACTGTGATAAAGAATGACTTAGGAGAGTTAGTCCCTACCAAACTTGTGAACGGGTGGCGTGTGTGCATTGATTACAGAAAATTAAATGCTGCCACCAAGAAAGACCACTTCCCACTCCCTTTTATTGATCAAATTCTTGAGCGTGTAGCTGGTCATCCCTTCTACTGTTTTCTAGATGGTTATTCTAGTTACTATCAAATAGAAATTGCATTAGAAGACCAAGAAAATACCACCTTTACTTGTCCCTTTGGCACCTATGCTTTTCATAGAATGCCATTCGGATTATGTAACTCCCCTGCTACTTTTCAACGCTGCATGATGAGCATTTTTAGTGACATGGTTGAAAATTGCATGGAGGTTTTTATGGATGACCTAACTGTTTTTGGATCTTCATTTGAAACATGCTTAATGAATTTAGAAAGAGTATTGATTCGCTGTGAGGAAAAAGAATTGGTTTTAAATTGGGAAAAGTGCCATTTCATGGTACCATCCGGTATTGTCTTAGGGCATATTGTCTCTTCTAAAGGAATAGAGGTTGATCAATCTAAGATTGAGTTAATCTCTAAGTTGCCTACCCCTAAGACAATAAAGGATGTGAGATCTTTCCTTGGTCATGTTGGTTTTTATAGGAGGTTCATACAAAAATTTTCAAAATATCTAGACCGCTATGCGCCCTCCTAGTTAAAAGTACCCCCTTTGAGTGGAGTCAAGCTTGTCAAGAGGCCTTTAAAACGTTGATTGGCAAGCTTACTTCCGCACCTATAATGCAGTCACCAGGTTAGACTTTACCTTTTGAAATCATAGGCGATGCTAGTGACTACGCTGTAGGTGCTGTTCTTGGACAACGAAGGGAAGGTAAACCTTTTGTCATTTACTATGCTAGTAAGACTTTAAATAGTGCTCAAATGAATTACTCTACAACTGAAAAAAAGTTGCTAGCTATAATATTTGCTTTAGATAAATTTTGTGCTCATTTAATTGGTTCTTCTATCCTTATTTTTACAGATCATGCAGCCCTCAAGTATCTTCTTACGAAAAAGGATGCTAAGGCACGACTAATCCGATGGATCCTCCTCTTGCAAGAATTTGATATCACCATCAAGGATAAAAAAGGAGTGGAGAACGTAGTAGCTGACCATTTATCCAGACTCACTTTTGAGGACACTTGTGATGACATGCCAATCAAAGATGATTTTCCCAATGAACAATTACTCTCCATTACTTCTCTACTATGGTTTGCTCACATCGTAAATTATTTGGCTACAGGTGAGGTACCTATGGATTGGAGCGCTCAAGACAAGAGGAAATTCTTATATGAGGTACATAATTTTTATTGGGATGACCCCTATCTTTTCAAGTACTACCCTGACCAAATTCTAAGGCGTTGCATCCCTAATGAAGAGATTTCGAGTGTCTTAGAATTTTGTCACTCCCAAGCTTGTGGAGGCCACTTTTCGATGAAAAAAACCATTGCAAAAATTTTGCAGTGTGGATTTTATTGGCCTACTTTGTTTAAAGATACAAACACCTATTGTAACTCTTGTGAAAGATGTCAAAAGTTAGGAGCTGTGTCTCACCGAAATATGATGCCCCTGAACCCTATTTTAGTGATTGAAATCTTTAATTGTTGGGGCATCGATTTCATGGGACCCTTCCCTCATTCCTTCGGGTACCAGTATATCATTGTTGCAATAGATTATGTATCCAAGTGGGTCGAGGCAGCAGCTTGTCGAAACAATGATAATGGAACGGTGATTAAATTCCTTAAAGAAAAGGTGTTATCTCGATTTGGTATACCACATGCTATAATTAGTGATCGAGGTACACATTTTTGCAACCGTTCCTTTGAAGCTTTAATGGAAAAATTTGGGGTATTATATAAAATCTCTACTGCCTATCATCCTCAGACTAGTGGACAAGTAGAGCTTGCTAATAGGGAGATTAAACAAATTTTAGAAAAAACGGTTAACCCCGATCGCAAATATTGGTCTTTGAGACTAACTGATGCGCTTTGGGCTTACCGTACAGCCTTTAAAACTCCCTTAGGTATGTCACCCTATCGGCTTGTTTTTGGAAAGCCTTGCCACTTACCCATGGAGCTCGAGCATCGAGCTTATTGGGCCATCAAGTCTTTTAATTTTGACATGGGCGAAGCGGGTAAACTTCGAAAATATCAGCTGACCGAGTTAGAAGAATTAAAAAACGATGCTTATGAAAATTCTAGAATCTATAAGGCTAAGATGAAAGTATTCCATGACAAAAACATTTTGAGGAAAACATTTAAACCTAATGATCGGGTATTCTTATACGAATCTAGACTTCATAAGCATCCTGGAAAACTTCGATCAAGATGGACTGGCCCTTTTATAGTAAAAAATGTTTTTTGAAAATGGGGCGGTAGAAATTGAGGATACTAGAGATGGTCGGATCTTTAAAGTAAACGGTCAATGACTTAAGATCTTAATTGATAGACATGATCCGGAGATGGAAGACATTCCGCTTATGGATCCGGTCTATTCACCTTGACCACACAACAAAGGTATGTTATTCCTTTTTATTTTTGTTCTGTTTTTAGTTAGTTTTCATTCAATCTTAATTGTTAGTTTTTAGTTTAGTTCAAATTTCAAAAAAAAAAATTTATTAGTCTTTATTAACCTAGAATTTTGGTTGTGTTAAGTCTATTTTAATTTTTATTTTCTAGTTGATTTCAGCGAAAAGAACGGTATGCAGTTCAATTGGTGGTGCGCAATTTTCAGCTTCTGTGCATTTTTGGCCACACAGGGAGTTTCCTTTCCTTTTTCTTTTACATTGAGGTCAATGCAATGTTTAGGTTGGGAGTGGAGGAAACACATTTCTTTTCTTTTTTTCATTGAACTACTTGGTGTCGTGTCACTTTCTTTCTTTTCGTTGTTAGGATAAAAAAAAAAATGTTTGTTTGTTTTTAGCATGCTTTATGTTAGCCTTGAAGTTAATTCACATTTCAATGATGTGAGCTTAATCAAGATAGCATATAGCGTTTAGAAGAAGTTAAATCTTGATTCGCTTTGAAAATAAATTAAGTGTCAATTTTTCTTTGGTTTGAGACTCTGGTTTGTGGTAAGATTGCATGATTAGTCTAAAGCATTTGGAGAAGTTTTATGCGCGGTTGTTTTGTGAATACTTTTGCGGTCTCTACAAGCTCTAGAACTTATTTAATAATCACTTGAGGTGAAAGTCATAGAATGCACACTACTTAGGATATGATATAGGCCATTTTTGGACCGTTTAAGCCTTTTTAAACTTACCCTTGTTATATTTATCACTAGTCACCTATTTGAGCCTTTTTCTTGAAAATAAAAATTGAGCCTTGTTTCTTTCGATAAACCATTTACTTACCTTTATGAGCTTAAAAATATTTTATCCTTACCTCTCTTTTAAAAGAACTTAGTTATACACATGTTGTGAGAAGCACTTAAAAGGAGTAAGGGTGGAAATATGAGAAAATATTACTACCATAACCCAAGTACATTAAAAGAGATAAGTTGGGGGTTGTGGAAAAGAAAAGAAAAGAATGAAAGAGGAGGCGAATAGTCTTATGCCAAAATAAAAAAAATAAAAAATGGATTATGGCAAAGAAAGAAGAAAAGAAAAAAAAATGGTGATTTATTGCGAGAAATGCTCGAAAAATGGTTGAAAGAGTTGGGTGTTGAAGTAAGGTTATCTTGTGCTTAAAGTGGTTGTGTTTAAATTAAGAGACTTAATTCTTTTATTTGTTTAAACTTTCCTATTCTTTCTTGACCTTTACCCTAGCCTAACATTTCAAGCTTATTAAAGACCTATTGATCCGATGAAGTGTGATTTTTCTACATAGTGGAGAGTGATTTGAAAAGTGAGCATATGGAGCTTGATTTGTGATTGATGTCATGCAAATTAATATGTTTTTAGAGGCCAAGACTTGTATTCATGCTATATTGTGCATAAAATCATCCGGGTGTTTGGACTAATGTATTGTGGTAAGGTGGATGGTAAGAGTCGATAACGATTTTAAGGTTGACATTTGGATTATTCTTGGACCTGAGTGATATTTAATGATTCTATGTGCTGTATGTTATGCATGATTTTTGAGATAGATTTTTGAATCACTTTTTGTTAACACCAGCATTTCTGTATTTTGCTTTGATTTCTAAATAAAGAATTCATTTCATGCCTTTCGCTTGAATTGCTAGGGACTAGCAATAAGCTAGTTGGGGGTTGTGATGAGAGTCATAAAATGCATCTAAACAATACTTAATTGTTAACATTTTAGGGTTGATCTCGGTCATAATCACACTTTTACATGTTGATAACTCTAAAGTGATATTCATAAATCATTGACTTAATTCGATGCATTTTCAGGTGCTTTGAGTACAAAAGAGATAATAAAGCGATCCATGTTTAAAGCACCAAAAGATCTTGGGTGTCGGTGCTCGTTTTTGTCCAAGGTTTAGACATGTCCAAAAATGATTCAAAGATGGTTAAAGTCTAAACCAATGCTGGAGTAATAAATTTAAATAAGTTAAAAGACTGCACACAAGTGTGTGCATCACTTTGGAGGAAGTAAAGGGTAGGCACACTAGTGTGTGCACTTCTGCATACAAGCTGAAGGAGTTTCACTGAATTTCCAGAATTTCCCGCACAGATCAATCATCTTTGCAGATTAAACTGTATTGATGTAGGAAGAACCACATGATGAGCCATCTATTTTTAGAAAGATCTGGAAGTCTATTTTCTGGAGAATTTTACGGTTCGTAAAAAGGATTTTTCTAGAGAAAGTTATGGCAGTTTTAGTGGAAACAGTTCAGGCCAGCACAGCAGGCCCAGACACACAGCAGGCCCAGGCGCACAGCATGGCCCACTCGCCTCTTGATCGGATTAGGGCGAGCAAATGACATTCTCCAAGAGCAAAACACCCCCTCATGCTCTATAAATATATCTTTATGGAGTGTGCAGCTGGGATTGAAGAGAGAAAAAAGAGAGGATTCAAGGGATCCAAATCCAGCATTCTTCCATTTTATTTCTAAGTTTTCTTTGGTTGCAAATCAAGAGGAGAACATCCATATTGTTCATTCACCTTGAACTCCATGGCCAAATCAAGGGGAGAGCATCCTTATTTTTCTTCCACCTTGATTTCCATGACCAACTAATCATTTTACAAGGGAAAGGGATGAATCTTTAGGGATTTCTTGTTCTTTATTTCTTGTTCTTGATTCAGTTGTACGGATTTATTGTTAAATATTGTTTATGAATTAATCATTGATTAAGTAAGAAGATTTGAGTTCATGTGATAGATGTACTTTTTATTCTTCTTCTTTTAGACTCTCTTAATCCGGTGATTGCATCCTTCTCCTCCATTGAGGTTGCTTGGATGTGATTGATTCCGGTAGATTTATCTTACTGATTGTCCATTACTGCGATATTGTCTTTTAAGATATATTGTCATTTCTTGATAATCCTTAAGATTGGTCATGTGTGCATGAACCGAAATCAATGATTAATTCATAGCAATTATATAAGAGTTGTAAATGTGCTTGATTGAATATATTCTGATTGCTTGTTTGAGAGTTGAAACTTGCAATCAAGATAAAATCAATTGAATCAAGAGTGGAAATAGGGAACAAACCTAAGGAGGATTCCCGGAACCTTGTTATTTCTCATTTATATTTCATTTACATTTACGCAATTTTCCTTTACATTATTTCACCATCAAAGCTCAAAAATCTTGAGTTTAACTTTTATCGTTCATTTTAAGGTTCACACATTTTCTTTTGTACTTAACTTGTATCCCTGTGGAATCGACACCCCAAAGCCGTACTACAATAACCGTGTTATACTTTGGGCGTAATCATACCACGAGTGCAATGTGTTTCCAATCCGATGTGGGATGTGGGATATAGAAATATATTTCCAACTGATGTGGGATGTGGGATTTAAGCCTTCACATGCCCTTCAAAACTTTTGCTCACGCTGAAATCCCGCACAGCCCGCACAGCCTGACCTTTGTTTACTAAAACTGCCATAACTTTCTCTAGAAAAATCCTTTTTATGAGCTGTAAAATTCTCCAGAAAATAGACTTCTAGATCTTTCTAAACATATATGGCTCATCTCCTGGTTCTTCTTGCATCAATACAGTTTAATTTTTAAAGATGATTGATCTGTACGGGCAATTCTGGCAATTTAGTGAAACTCCTTTCTTGATGCTTGTAAACCTGAAAAACAACGAAAACAACTCAAAGTAACAAATTCCTAAGCTAACAAATGTAAATTAAGTGGCCAAAATATGAAATATTTTTTACTTATCAAATACCTCCAAACTTACATTTTGCTAGTCCCTTAGCAAAACAAAATAAAAAAAAAACTAAATGAAAAACAAAGAATACAAAGATAAGTTCATTACTCATGGTATCCAAAAATTTAAGGAACACTCAAAATAATAAAATTCATTCATGAGCAAGCTTAAAAAATCTAACCCATCGTCACAATGAATAAGAATTTAAAACCTAATTACTTACAAGAGGCATGCTAAGACGTCACAAGCTTGAATCAGTGTAAAGTGAATTAGCATATACTGATGAGGTTTCCAAATAAGTTCAATGTACAATGTTTCCACATCTCAAGATTCATAGAATTTCTCATCATAATGAACAATGATGGCATAGTTTTATTTTATTTTATTCTTTTTTTTATAAGGCTCTGCTATGTTTAGTTCCCTTAAACTTTCTAATTGACGCATATAATGAGTGTTGAGTCAATGACTCCCAAACCAGATGGTTTTACGGCATTAGGTGTAAAGACACCCCTAAGGACTTACTAACTCGAGTCAAAAAGGCTACGAAACTGAACTGACCTTAATGCTACCAAACAAAATTTTCACCTTTTGACATGAACACACATTGCTTGCTGAGGCAAGAGGTCCAGTTACTCAGCAAAAAGTTTCGCAATGATCATTGTGAATAAAATTCCCACCTTTTGACGTGAACACTCACTGCTTACTGAGGCAAGAGGTCCAGTTACTCAGTGAAAAGTTTATTGATGATGATCATTATTTTTTCTTTTTTTAATTTTTTTTTTTCATGCTTTTCTATGACCTAGTGTTTATCCAATAAGTCATCCAGTTTAAGTTAAGATAAGGAAACATACACATTAAAATCACATGTCATACCTCACACAAATATGTGCTCGTGTTGTATTAGATCAAACATGTGAATTCTCGAATGCCTAAAGTAAGTAACTAAGGTTTAAAACTCTATCATCAGATCATGTGTTCAAAATTTTTAAGCTCACCAATGAAACCACATCACAATTTTTCAAGTCAACCAAAATTTTCAGACAAACATGAACATGCATTTATCTTCACTAAAAAACAACAACAAATTAGGACAAAGTGTGTGAAATGTGTCTCCCATACCCCCAAACTTAAATTGTACATTGACCCCAATACGTGAATAATATGGAAAGAGCTGACCTGGGATATGGAGAACTATCTAGACTGATATGGCTCATAACATACCCCCAAACTTGAACTGAAGTACGCGTTGTCCCTGAAAAATAAAGACTAAAAAACAAAAAATACTTGAAACAAACATTAATCATAAATATGAAAAAAAATATACAGAAAGGATATGCTGTGGGGTGCCTCCCATGAGCGTTAAGTTTAACGTCTTCAGCCAGACCCAACATTAGTAATCATGCCCAGCTAAGCGCTCTATCATCTGATCAATAAATGGGAGTGGAAAATGATCATTCCTTATGGTAGCATTCAACTTACGGTAGTCTATACTCACTCTCCATCCTAACTACGCACGAGTTAGAACCAACTTGTCGTCTTTATTCATCACTACCGTCAATCCAGCCTGCTTTGGCATGACATGAATTTGGCTCACCCACTCGCTATCAAAGATTGGATAAATGATCCCTACATCAAACGGCTTAATCACCTCAGTCCTCACAACCTCTTGCATAGCTAGGTTGAGCCTTCTTTGTGGCTCCCTCGATGGCTTGGCATTCTTCTCCAAATGTATCTTGTACATCCCCACCGAGGGGCTGATTCCTCTGATATCCTCAATAGTCCAGATGATAGCTACCTTATGCTCTCTTAAAACATCCAATAAGTTCTCCTCTTGAGCCTCAACCAAATCTAAAGCTATAATCACAGGCAAAGGAACTGCTGGACCTAGGAACTTATACTTAAGATTGTTCGGTAAAGGCTTAAGTTCCTTCTTGGGTGGTTCAGGTGCTGTGGTCTCCTCCGTCTCACTGCTCTTATGAGAAGCAGACTCCAAAGTAGCATTTATTTGCTCAAACAACTTATCCAAATCCAAATCCTCTTCAAACTGAGCAAAACATGCCTCCAGGGGGTCCTCAATGCTTGATTCACCCACAGTCTCCTCCGTCTTACTACTCTCCCGAGGAGCAGATTCCAAGATAGCATTTTCTTTCTCGAGTAGCTTATCCAAATCCAAATCCTCTCCAAACTGAACAAAGCGTGCCTCCAGATGTCCTCAGACTTCCCTTCTTTCTTGGGCACTTGTAAACTCTCGGGGTAAGGTGCTTTAGGTACAAATGACCTAGGGAGATCCTTAATAATAGGTGTGGCTGTAGATGGCTCAACATCTCTCTTTTCCTTGTTGCCATGTTCTTGCCCTTGTTGCATAGCAGGGCTCTCTTCCACTTGATTGTCCAATTGCCTCCTAGACCTCAATGGGACAATCGATTGTACTTGTTCCTGCCCGTGTATAGGAGTTGATGAATTCCCACCGCAAACTGTTCCTTCAGGTTGGGCACAGGTTGACTGGGGAACTTTCCCTTCTCTCCTTTACCCACGTAACTTACGATTTGATCCATTTGACTCTCTATCTTAGCAATCGCTTGGGTGTTTACTATTTGTGCACTCCTTACTTCGCTCATGGATTGGCCGATCATCTTCCTAAAATCATTGAGGGCGTCCTCCAATGACTGTGAAATCGATGCTGGCGCTTGAATGGGAGCTTGGTAAGCGGGTGATGGTGCTGGATAGGCTGAGTGACCATAACTTTGAACTGGTAGAGGAAATTCGGGAGGGTATTGATTGTGAGCATGATAAGGGGCTCCTCCCTGATTCATCACTTGGTTCTGCGTCCATGAAAAATCAGGGTGGTTCCGCTACCCTGGATTGTATGTCTTGGAGTAAGATCCATTTAATTGCCACCAATAGTCATTGAAAGCGTTCATTTGTTCCATGGGATACTCGACAAAAGCCGGTGTAGATGGACAATTCTGTGAAAAATGCATAGGACTAGCACAGATGGAACAACTATCAACATTGAATGTATTGGTTGTATTGATGGACTGGTCGGTCATCTTCATGAAATCCTTGAGGGCGTCCTCAAAGACTGTGAAACCGGCACTGGATTCATCCACATTTTTTTATATATTTTTTGTTTTATTTTATTTTATTTTTGGGAAATTGCAAATAAACTAAACTAAAATAAAATTAAAATTAAAATTAAAACTAAAACTAAAACTAAAACTAAAACTAAAACTAAAACTAAAACTAAAACTAAAACTAAAACTAAAACTAAAACTAAAACTAAAATTTAAATTTAAAATTAAAATTAAAATTAAAATTAAAATTAAAATTAAAATTAAAATTAAAATTAAAATTAAAATTAAAATTAAAATCAAAATCAAAATCAAAATCAAAATCAAAATCAAAATCAAAATTAAAATTAAAATTAGATTTAAAATTTAAAAAAAATTAAAATTAAAATTAAAAAAATAAAACAAAAATGCTAACTAAACTAGTAGAAAAATAAAATTAATTTAGACAAAAATTTCACAAACAAAACAACTCCCCGGCAACAGTGCCAAAAACTTGTTGTGAGTTTTAAATTACTCGCAAGCACACGAGTCGTTTGCAATATAGTGTTGTGCAAGTGCGAGGTCGAATCCACGGGGAATTGCGTTGTGAAAATATAATTTTATCTAAACTAACCCTATTTTAACCTAGTTCCGAATTTTGTATTATATTGTGCAAAGAAATATAAACTTGAACTAAATTGTTTTAAAGCAAATGATAAAATAGCTAAGGTTTCTGAATCCACCCCACCAAAGTAAAGGATACGTTTTCATGTTCTATATAAAAGTAATCAAAAAATTCTATGAATCCAACTTTAAACAAAAAAAAAAAAAACGAATATCCCAATTAAACCAAAAGCATCCAATGTATCCGCTTTTAACAAATCACAAAGGAAATCCAATTTAATCGAAAATGATTCGATGTATCCATCAGATGAAACACAAGGAATATCCAATTTAACAATTAAAAGCAATCAATCATAAGATCTACTCAAAGGAAAGGCTTCATCTTCAACCTTTGCTGAAGATTTTAGCCTCTCATAATTATGAAACTAAAGTTCACAATACAAGTGCTAAACATTAAACTTTAAAACTAAATAAAAAGAAATAAATTACTATACATGGGAGAAATTCCACTCGCTGTTGGGCGGCGCTTTTCCTCGTGGTAGCAAAGCCTTCGGGATCCACCAGAATGCTAGCAGACGTCCACCTGATTGCACCAAATGGCCCAGGAATTGTACTTCAGATTCCTCCTAAGGGCCATTTGGATTGCTCCTAAAGGCCCTCTGGATTCACTTTCTGATGATCTCAGATTCTCCGATGATGCCTAAAGCTGAAGTGGAGTGGGTCTTATATAGGCAAATACTATGAGTGCAATGTGTTTCCAATCCAATGTGGGATGTGGGATATAGAAATGTGTTTCCAACCGATGTGGGATGTGGGATTTAAGCCTTCACATGCCCTTCAAAACTTCTGCTCACGCTGAAATCCCGCACAGCCCGAACAGCCTGATCTTTGTCTACTAAAACCGCCATAAATTTCTCTAGAAAATCTTTTTTATGAGTCGTAAAATTCTACAGAAAATAGACTTCCGGATCTTTCTAAGCGTATATGGCTCATCTCCTGGTTCTTCTTGCATCAATACAGTTTAATTTTCAAAGATGATTGATCTGTACAGGTAATTCTGGCAATTTAGTGAAACTCCTTTCTTGGTGCTTGTAAACCTGAAAAACAATGAAAACAACTCAAAGTAACAAATTCCTAAGCTAACAAATGTAAATTAAGTAGCCAAAATATGTAATATTTTTTACTTATCAGGTATGTTGTTATTTGTCTAAGTTTCAAACATATCCAAACATGGTCTAAAGTAGGTTAATGTCCAAACCAATTATGGGATATCAAAGTTCAGCAAGTTATAAGGTTGCACACATGTGTGTGCTTCAATTTTGAGCATGGGAAGGTCAGACACACTGCTGTGGAAGTTTTTGCCCACAGGCAGGAGGTGTGCGCACAGCATCAGGAGGCTGCAGCATTAGGTCACGCCGCAGTACACAGTACATGGCTGCACACATGATCCAGCATGACTCTCCAATCATGTGTGCACCATACCAAAATGCACAGCATCACTTGGAGAGTGATGAAGGGCTGAGATTAAAGGAAGAACATGATCAAAGGGTCAAGAATGATTCACAAGATTGTCCAAGAATTAAGAGGCTATAAAAAGGGTTTCCTAGCCTCATTTCAAGTGGTGAAAAAGGTGTGTGAGAGAACCACACAGGTTGTGACATTGTGAGATCATTGTAAACACAAGAGAGAATTATGTGAGAGACATAAACACAAGAGGGACTCTTGTAGTGAGGCTGGTTGTAAAGAAGAGAGGTTAGTAGAGAATTGATAGAAAGCATTGTAATAGGTCTATCACTTTCTCGTTCTCTTCTTGGTTCTTCAAGAACTTAGATTCTTGAAGGGGATTGCTGTAACTTTGTAAGAACCACTGAGATAGTGCAGAGAGTTCGGAGGAACTCACGGGGACGTAGGCACATTGCCGAACCTCGACAACAAATTACTTGTCTTCTTTCTTTCTTTGATTTTCTGTTCTTTTGTTCGATTGCTGAAATTCTTTCTACAAGTCATTCAAGACTTGGGTGTTTGGAAGATCACCACCTGGGCATCTTGTCAAGGTGATTTCCAACAGTGGTATCAGAGCACAGCAGCTGGTTATTGAAACAAGAAGTAGAAGGTACGGAGCCAAGACTCCAAGAATCAAAGATCAAACTTGTTGGGTGATTCAAGAACGGTGTAAAGATCAAGATCCGGTCGTGTTCTTGAAGGTTGATTCAAGAACGGTGTTAAAGATCCATCTTCGATCTGTGTTCTTGAGGTTGAAGAAAGTAGTTGTGGTTAGTGCACAAATCTGGGATCTTGTCTGCAAAAGATGGCTTCAAATTTCTGTGTGGAGAAGTTTGATGGAAATGGGGACTTTACCCTATGGAAGCGGAAGATCAAGGCGGTTCTAATGCAACAGAAAGTGGACTTGGCTATTGGAGAAGATGATGCTTTTCCAGCAAGTGCCACGGAGGACCAGCGGACCAAGATGAAGAAGATGGCCTACAGCACCATTTTCTTGCACATGTCGGATAATGTCACAAGAGAGTGCGGAGACTCGGAAGATCCAGCTGCAATATGGAAGAAACTAGATGAGTTGTTTCTTGCCAAGACTCTCCCTAATAAGAGGTATCTTCATAAATGAATCTTTGCTTTTAAATTTGATCCTAAGAAAGAGTTGCAAGACGATCTTGATGCCAAGATAAGGAGTGCATCAAGTGGTAAAGGGTTGTTTTTTAAAAGAAGGCCAGCAACTTGGTATGGCAGCAACCATAGCTACTACCGGGATAGAAGTAGAGGAGAGAGCCATGGGAGAGTGCACTGCAGCATGTATGGCTACTACCGGGACAGAGGTAGATGAGAGAGCCATAGGGGAGTGCACAACAGCATGCATGGCTACTACCGGGACAGAGGTAGAGGAGAAAGCCATGGGAGAATGCATTCCAAACTGAGATTTGGAGGGAAGAGCTGCTACTACTGCCATAAGGAGGGTCATGTCAAGAAAGATTGTAAGAAGATGACAAGGGATAGAGGAGGAAGCCATACCAAGAATGGAGAGGCTTCGGTTGCAAAAACAGAACAACAAGATGGTGGTGTTCTTGTTGTGTGCTCGGATGTGAGCAAGGGGCAAGAAGGCAATGGAAAATGGATCTTGGATACCGGGTGCACTCATCATATGTGCCCTCACAAAGAATGGTTCAATAATTTCAAGAAGATCAATGATGGAAGGGTCTTCTTGGGGAATGATAATTCTTGCCAAGTGAAAGGGATTGGAGACATCCAATTGAGGATGTTTGATTGAGTCACAAGGTTGTTGGAAAATGTGAGGTATGTTCCAGATTTGAAGAGGAACTTGATCTCATTGGGGCAGCTGGATTCCATAGGCTATACATGTAAGATAGAGGGAGGAAAGATCAAGGTGGCCAAGGGATCTTTGGTAGTGATCAAGGCAGCAAGAAACGATGGACTCTATGAGATGATCAGAGAAACAAAAACCAATGATCAAGCAGCAAGCTTGATGGCTAAGCTGGACAAGGCAGCCATTTGGCACACTCGCTTGGGACACATGAGCGAAAAGGGCCTGCAAGTGCTTAGCAAGGAAGGTCTACTTGGTGGTGACAAAGTAGAAAAACTGGATTTCTGTAAGAGCTGTGTTTTTGGGCAGCAACATCGGGTCAGCTTCAACACCGGAGTGCACAAGTCTAAGGGCATTCTTGACTACATTCATGCGGACCTTTGGGGACCAGCAAGGACACCAACACAGGGAGGTAACATTTACTTTCTGTCTTTAATTGATGATTATTCAAGAAAAGTATGGGTGTATTTGGTTAAGAATAAATTAGATGCCTTGAATAAATTACTGGTGTGGAAAGGGCTGGTTGAGACTCAAATGGGTAGAGTAGTTAAGGGGATAAGAACCGATAATGGCTTAGAAATTTTTAACCAAGAACTTGATCAATTCTGTAAGTTAAATGGCATTCTAAGACATAGGACGGTTGTGGAAACTCCTCAGCAAAATGGAGTTGCTGAGTTGATGAATAAGACCCTTATGGAAAAGGTTAGGTGCATGTTAGATGGATCCGGGTTACCAAAATATTTTTGGGGAGAAGCTATAGCTACAGCTGCATATTTGATTAATAGATCACCCTCTAGGATTGTATACCATAAGACTCCCGAAGAGTTGTGGAGTGGAAAACCCCCTGAATTAAACAACCTTAAAACTTTTGGGTGTGCAGCATATGCACATCAAAAGGAGGATAAACTTGGCCCTGGGTCTAGAAAATGTGTATTTCTAGGATATGGTGATGGGGTTAAGGGATATAGGTTGTGGTCCTTAGAAAAGAATGGAATGAAACTGATTATAAGTAGGGATGTTGTCTTTAATGAATTATTATTTCCCTACTTGGAGAATACTAACCCTGCAGGGGCTAGTGAGCAAACCAATTTGGTTCTTGTGGAGCATAGCATCAAGGGAGATTCTGTTAAGGTAAAGCAGAAGAGGCAAGAGGGTTCAGACCAGGTAGAGCCCTTGGATGATTGCCAAGCTCAAGAAACTCAAGAAGAGGCTGAACAAGAAGAGGATGCTGCAGCAAGTCAGAAGGACTTTCAGCTCATAAGAGATCGGGAAAGAAGGCTGGTCGGACCACCTTCAAGATGTGGGTTACGGATGCTGCGAATGCAGCAGCTCCTTGGACAGAATGAGAGATGAGTGAACAAGAAACTTACATGGATGCCATGGAGTGTAAGGATTCGTCAAAGTGGTAGCTAGCTATGGAGGAAGAAATGGATCCTTTGAGGAAGAACAACTTCTGGGAATTGGTGAAAATTCTAGGAAATCAGAAAGTTGTGGAATGTAAGTGCACTTACAAGATCAAAGAAGGGTGCCCTCCAAGAGATGAAGTCCATAACAAGGCTAAGCTGGTGGCGAATGGGTTCACAAGAAGAGAAGACATAGGTTTCACAGAAACTTTCTCACCTGGACACAAGGTGGAGAAGATGGTGAGTATCCTCACCTATGTCATTGATGGGCTGTTAGTTTGGAACAGCAGGAAGAGGATGGAAAGGTTTACATCTCAACTCAGTGAGGAGTTCGAGAGGAAGGATCTCAGCCTTACACAAAAGATCCTTGGGATGAGGAGAATCATCCGGGAAAGGAAGAGAAACAGGTCAAGTGTTTCTTGGGCAATGGATGTTTTCAGCAAATGTGTGAGTAATCCCGGAAAAGAGCGTTGGCTTGGGATGAAGTGGTTGCTGAGGTACATGGAGGTTCAGTGGCAGCCAGTGGTAGCACTCATAACAACCAGGGCAAAATGCATAGCGGCTATGGAAGCCATAAAGGAGGCTATGGGGTGCAAAGGGCTGTTGGACGAGTGGGAGGTCCTAAAAGAGCAGGTGGTGATAACTTTGGATAACCAAAGTGCGGGGCACTTTTGGAGGAATCCAGTGTTCCATAAGGGGATAAAGCATATGGATGTTTGGTATCATTACATTCTGGAAAATGGTACGAAAGGATGCATTCATGTTGACAAGAAGACCACGGAGAAAAGTCCTGCAGATTTAGGCACCAAGGTTCTACCTCTAAGAAGGTCCAATCATTGCCTTGGACTTCTTAGGAATGGAGTTGGTTAATTGGTAACTCCAGATGAGTTTGGATCCCGAAGCTTTCTGCACAATAATTCAGGTTTTTGAACTCTTAGACAAAGGTAGAGATTGTTGTTATTTGTCTAAGGTTGCAAACATATGTGTGCTTCAATTTTGAGCATGGGAAGGTCAGGCACATTGCTGTGGAAGTTTCTGCGCATAGGCAGGAGGTGTGCGCACAACATCAGGAGGCTGCAGCATCAGGTCACGCCGCAGCACACAACACATGGCTGCACACATGATCCAGCATGCATAAGACCTCTCCAATCATGTGTGCACCACACCAAAATGCACAACATCACTTGGAAAGTGATGAAGGGCTGAGATTAAAGGAAGAACATGATCAAAGGGTTAAGAATGATTCACAAGATTGTCCAAGAATTAAAAGGCTATAAAAGGGTTTCCTAGCCTCATTTCAAGTGGTGAAAAAGGTGTGTGAGAGAACAACACAGGTTGTGACATTGTGAGATCATTGTAAACACAAGAGAGAATTGTGTGAGAGACATAAACACAAGAGGGACTCTTGTAGTGAGGCTGGTTGTAAAGAAGAAAGGTTAGTAGAGAATTGATAGAAAGCATTGTAATAGGTCTATCACTTTCTTGTTCTCTTCTTGGTTCTTTAAGAACTTGGATTCTTGAAGGGGATTGCTGTAACTTTGTAAGAACCATTGAGATAGTGCAGAGAGTTCGGAGGAACTCACGGGGACGTAGGCACATTGCCGAACCTCGACAACAAATTACTTGTCTTCTTTCTTTCTTTGATTTTCTGTTCTTGTGTTCGATTGCTGAAATTCTTTCTACAAGTCATTCAAGACTTGGGTGTTTGGAAGATCACCACCTGGGCATCTTGTCAAGGTGATTTCCAACAAGGTATCAGAGCTTCGTTATCAATTTTAAGACTTAAAATCCTTCGAGTTGATCCTATGGATAACAATAGTTACACCGAAGGTCACTCTTATACTGGCCTCCTTTGTTTAATGACACAGATTATAATTATTGAAAAAATATGATGAAAATCTTTGTTGGAGGACAAGATCATAATTTGCGGAGGATCATTAAAGAATGACCTAGAATTCCTAAGAATGATG
This sequence comes from Bretschneidera sinensis, assembly GCA_023935145.1. NCBI lineage: Eukaryota > Viridiplantae > Streptophyta > Magnoliopsida > Brassicales > Akaniaceae > Bretschneidera > Bretschneidera sinensis. Next base: position 54,484,719 of record CM043699.1, read on the forward strand.
TATCTATTTGAGAGTTCACTCATACAATGCCTAAACTCAAAATTGAGTTTGATGAAGAGGATTGTAGAATAATGTCTCTAAATAGTAGAGCTACTAGTATGTTATGTTATGCATTAGACTTAAATGAATACAACAAAATTTCAGCATGTGATTCTGCAAATTAAATATGGGATAAACTTCAAGTTACATATAAGGGCACTAGTGAAGTGAAGAAAACAAAAATTGATATGCTAGTGTCCCAATATGAATCTTTTAAAATGTCTCCTACCAAAACTATATCGAAAATATATTCTCATTTCACTAGCATTATTAATGGTTTAAAGCTTCTTGGTAGGAACTTTGAGGAGCATAAGTTAACAAGGAAGATTCTTACATCATTTCCATCTAAATGGAAAGTAAAGAAGACAGCAATCAAGGAAGCCAAAAACCTTGACATTCTTGAAGTAGAAACTCTTCTTGGCTCTCTATTGACCTATGAGATGGAGGAAATAAGTGAAGATATAAGCAATTAAGAGTCAAAGAAAAAGAAATCCATTGCTATCAAAACTACCACAAGTAAGAAAGTACAAGAAGAGGAAGTAAGTGAGAGTAGTGAAGAAGATGGAGAGATGGCTCTTATCACTAAAAGATTTCGTAAGTTCTTGAAGAAAAACAAGAAGCCTCAAACAAAGGACTTCACAAAAAAGGAACATATGGTGTGTTTTGGTTACAAGAAACCCTGACACATTAAGAATAAGCCATACAAAAACTTCAAGAAAAAAGCCATGGTTGCTACAACATGGAGTGATGATGATGTGGACATCTTGGATAGTGAAATCAACTATGAAGATATTGTTAACCTTTGCTTGATGGCAATCGATGACGAAAGTGAGGTAACTAGTTCTTCCCCCACTAATGATAATGATAGTAGTAATGATGAATTGATTGAGGTAATAAATGAAATGCATATGGAATTAAATAAATTTGATTAAAAAATATTACTCTCAAAAAGCAAGCCCCATCCTTCTATTAGGAGATGGAAGCTCTAAAAGAAGAAAAAGAAAAATTTTCCTTAGAGTTTGATAACTCATCACTTGACACCTTGAAAAATGAAAATAATGATTTGAAAAAGAAAGTGATGAAGTTAAATAACACTATATCTAGGTTTATTCTTGAAAAATAAAAACCAGGTGAAGTGTTATCTTGTCAAAGAACGAGTGGGGAAAAATCCAATTTTGGTTATTCTCCATTAGGCAAACAAAAATCAAAAGAGACTTCCTTTGTGAAAGCAACATGCATGAATGAACCCTCCACTTCTAAAGCTTCTAGTAATCTTAAAAAATTTTCTTTAAAAAATGCTAAGAATGCAAATTAAAAGTCTAATGCAAAGAATTCAGATGTCTATGCTAGAAATAGAAATCCTAGAAATATTTATGCATATATATATGCTCATCGTAGAAATACAAATGCTAGGAATACATATTCAAGAAGTTCACATGCTAGGAATACATATTCTAGAAATAGCTATCATGCATACCCTCGAGATAACATGTATGTTCATAGCTCCTATGCTAGAAACTTGTACCCTAGGAATGCTCATCCAAGGAATGATAGATATGCGTATTCAAGATATCCTAGAAACTTTTATGACTATCATCCTATGATCATGCATCATCAACAAGTCTATAATTATAGAGCATCTTATAATGTTAAGAAAGTATAGGTCCCTAAAGGAGTTGTATTTTCTAGGACTAACCCCAAAGGACCCAAGAAATTTTGGGTACCTAAGAGTGTTATTGTGTATCCATGTATAATGTAGATATGTCTCCACATGAAAGAAAAAGGTGACTATTGGTACCTTGATAGTGGATGCTCGAAGCATATGACCAATGATCAAAGTATATTTAAAGAGATAACTCTAAGGGATGGCAAACACGTTACCATTGAAGATAACACAAAGATAAAGATTATTGGGCATGGCCGAGTGGGTAAAAACTCTTCAACTATTGACCATGTCTTATATGTGCAAGGCCTTGAGCCTAATTTACTTAGTATTAGTCAATTAGGTGACAAAGGTAAGAAAGTAGTATTCGAATCCTCTCAGTGTCTTGTAATAAATATCAAGAGTAACAAGATTAAGTTTGTTGGGCAAAGACATGATAATATCTACTTAGTTTATTTAAAATCTTTACCTTCAGAAAATGAAAAATGCTTTTTTGCTTTTAGTAAAAACTCATAGCTATGACATAGAAGGCTTGGCCATATGAACATTAACTTAATTAAAATTCTTTCAAGAAAAGATTTAGTTATTGATCTTCATAAAATCAGGTTTGAAAAAGACAAAGTTTGTGATACTTGTCAAATAGAAAAACAAATAAAAGTTTCTTTTAAATCCAAAAGTGTGATTTCAACTTCTAGACAATTAGAGCGTTTGCATATGAACTTATTTGGTCCAATAAGCACTATTAGTCTAGGTGACCATCAATATGCTCTTGTTATTATTGATGATTATTTAAGATATACATTTGTTATTTTTATTGCTTATAAGGATGAAGCCTATAAAGGTTTTGTAAACTTTTGCAAGAAGGCTCAAAATGAAAAATGAACTTCTATTTCAAGTATTAGAAGTGACCATGGAAAAGAATTTGAAAACTAAAGTTTTTCACAATTTTGTTATGAAAATAGAATTGATCATAACTTTTCAACCTCTAGAACTCCTTAACAAAATGGTGTTGTTAAGAGGAAAAATAGTGTTCTAGAAGAATTTGCAATAACTATGCTTTGTGAAAATAGTTTACAAAAATACTTTTGGGCGAAAGTTGTAAATATTTCTTGCAATGTTTTAAATAAAGTATTAATTAGATCTATGCTTAACAAAAATCCATATAAACTATGGAAAAGTAGTAAGCCTAACATCTCTTATTTTCATACTTTCATTTGCAAATGCTTCATATTAAATAACAATAAAACTAATTTAGGTAAATTTGATTCTAAGACCTAGGAAGGGATATTAATAGGATATTCAACCTCTAATAAAGTTTATAGATACTTTAACAAAAGAACTCTAGTGGTTGAAGAATCCGTACGTGTAGCTTTTGATGAATCTAACCCTATTAGCAATAGAATAGTCTCTCTTGATGATGATACAGATTTAATTCCAAAAATAGATGCTTCTACTCCCATTGTTGACCCTAAGGAAAGTCAACCTCAAACATATCAAGAGGTAAATGCTCCCAAACTTGATCAACCCTCTACAAGCCAACAAGAAAATGGACTTCCCAGAGATTGGAGGTATATGAATTATCACCAAATCGACCAAGTGATTGGTGATCCTTCACAAAGGGTAAGAACTCGATCTTCTATGAGAAATTTTTGTAATTGTGTTGCTTTCTATCTCAAATAGAACCTTATACTTTTGCGGAAGCTGAAAATGATGTTGATTGGATAAATGCTATACAAGAAGAGTTAAATCAATTTGAAAGAAATAAAGTGTCGACTTTAGTTCCCAGACATAAGAATCATACTATCATAGGAACTAAATGGATTTTCAGAAACAAAATGGATGAAAATGGAATTGTGACTAAGAATAAGGTTAGACTTGTTGCTAAGGGTTACAATCAAGAAGAAGGAATAGACTTTGATGAGACCTAAGCACCCATAGCTATATTAGAAGTTATTTGTATGTTGCTAGCTTTTGCATGCTTTAAAAATTTGAAGTTATTTCAAATAGATGTGAAAAGTGCATTTTTAAATAGTTTTATTCAAGAAGAGGTCCATGTTGAACAACCTCTTGGTTTTGAATATCTCAACCTTCCAAAACATGTTTATAGGCTTTCTAAAAACCTTTTTAGGGTTAAAGCAATCTCCAAGAGCATGCTATGAAAGGTTAAGTAAGTTTTTTTTCTTGAAAATAGGTTTACAAAAGGAAAAATAGATACAGTTCTTTTTACAAAAACTCATAAACATGATACACAGTTAGTCCAAATATATGTTAATGATATTATATTTGGTGCTTCTAATGAATGCACATGACAAGGGTTTGCTAAGTGTATGCAAGGTGAGTTTGGAATGGGCATGACAGAAGAGCTCAACTATTTCTTGGTCTTCAAATCAAGCAAACTAAGGGAGAAATCTTCATCAACCAATGCAAATACACAAAGGATTTGCTAAAGAGACTTAGGATAGAGAATTCAAAGTCTATTGGGACTCCCATGAACACCTCTGCAAAATTTGACTTAGATAATGGAGGTAAAGGTGTAGACACTAAGACTTATAGAAGCATGATAGGGGTTTTACTATATTTAACTGCTAGTAGACCTGATATAATGTTTAGTGTATGCATGTGTACTAGATTCTAAGCTAATCCTAATGAATCTTATATTATTTTTGTGAAAAGAATTTTAAGATATTTGAATGGTACTCAAAATCTAGGCTTATGGTATTCTAGAAAATCACTTTTTGAGCTTGTTGGGTACTCGGATGCTGATTTTTTCGGTTGTAGGTTAGATAGAAAAACTACTAGCAGTACATGCCAATTTCTAGATGCTATGTTAACTTCTTAGTTTTCAAAGAAACAAAATTCAATTGCACTATCAACAGCAGAAGCAGAATATGTGGCAATCGGTAGTTATTGTGCACAAGTTTTATGGATAAAACAACAACTAGAAGATTATGGAATGTGTTTTAAAAATATTTCAATTCATTGTGAAAAAACTAGTACTAAAAACCCAATTCAGCATTCTATAACCAAACATATTGAGATAAGACATCACTTTATAAAAGATCATGCTCAAAAGGATGATATCAAACTAGAATTCATTCTCTTAGAAGATCAAATTGCTGATATTCTTACTAAACCTTTGAATAAATATAACTTTTATAGAATTAGAATGTTAATGGGTTTGAAAAACTATGAATGCTTGGTGTTTGATTGTATTTACATTCATCATGTGCATATTGAGGCTTAAGATGGACAGTCGACTGCCCATTTTAGATAGTCGACTATCCAGTCACGCCTATAAAACCCTACACTTCATCTTCAACCTTCAAAACCCCCAAAATCAAAACCTTAAATGCGCCTCCATTGTTTTCTCTCCAAATTTCTTCATTTCCCACCAAATTTCTTCAAATTACTCTCAAACTCCTTCATAAAACCTAATTTCCATCACTTTTCCAACAAACCCATGTTCTATTTTGCATAAAAAATGCCTAAATCCATACCTACCACCTCCAAGAAATGCAGTTATAGATCTAGCCCTAAGAAGTGCCAAAAGTTGGTGGTAGACCACAAATTCTTCATCAACTCAGAGGAAAAAGCACGATATGACAAGCACATTTCCTCTAAGAAATTATTTTGGGTCGATATATTCATTTTCAAAATTTGAGAACATATAATATGGTTATTGAGCACTATTTTCAGGTTATAGGTTAGAGTCCTATAGTCGCTATCCATGAATTTGAATATCCTAAATTGATTCATTTATTTTATGCAAATTTAGAGAAGCCCTCTACTGCTAGTTTATCATTATGAACATTTATCAAGGGGAAGCAAATTTAGTGAAAATTGATGTGTTATTTGATATACTACAAATCCCTAAAGACAATGAGGAATGAGTAAATATTTTCAACTGGGCTGATGACTTTAAAAACAAGAAGCCCTTAGGATGCTTCGAGGAGATCCTAATTATAGGTTTAGTGCCACTTTTAAGGACAGTAATGCACCAACCATTGAGAGTAGGGTAGTGCATCTTATTATTGGCTACTAAATATCTTTTAGGAAGGGTAACCACACTTATGTCAGCCAGCTGGACGTATACATTCTTTGGATGATAATGAATGGTCATCATTATAATATTTACAGTCTGATTCTTGCTAAAATGATTGAAGGGTAAGAAAAGAAGCAAGTAGGACTTCTATATGGTATGTTTATTACTAAGATTCTGAAACACTATGGTGTGTCTTATACTGGAGAAGAAAGAGTGGAGTTGCCTACCATTGACATCTTTAACAAATCCAACCTGAACATAATGAAGCTAATATAGCTTGAGGATAACACTTGGGAACATACAATGAATGCAAAATAGGATCCAGCTACCAAGATTTGGAAAAGAAAAACTATTAAGGAAGTAGAAATGGAAGTTGCTGAAGAAGTAAAAGTTGTAGTGGAAGATCCTACTGGAGCTAGTGGATCTGGTTCCTCATAATCCAATGCCTCCATCCTATTGAATTCCCTATCTCTCACAATGAATGCTCGCTTCGACATCATTAACGAAAAATTTGAAGACATTCGGGGGTAGGTAGTTGCGATCCATCATCGCCCTCATGGAGATGACCCCTATAGCTTCCCATATTTCTTTATCTTTACTCTTATGTTCCATAGATTTTAGAACTTTGCAAGAACATCTACTTTTTGGTTTCATGCATTTCCTAGTTTATAACTCTTTTTCATGAATACTTGACTTGTTGGATGATCATTCTAATTTAAATATTTTCTTGGCTCATGGGAACCTTAGCTTTTCTATATAGGTGAAAATGTATAGATCATTAGAATCTCTTTCCCTATATGCTTACTTGCTTTTATTTTCAACTTCTATGCCATATTTCTGATTTTTCTCGAGAATTCTTTCCCTATATGTTTTGAGCTAAATTTTTGCATACAAGTTTCTTTTAACCTTATCTTTCTATCCATTTGAGGTATAATTTCTTATTTCGTTTTTTTATGCTCCATCTTGTGTTGATGGAAAATTAAAGGCATTTATACTCTTTTTGAGCTTTTGTGCTACTTTTTGGGTATGCTTTGTATGAATGACTCTTATATACATACTTGTATTTCTAGGCTTCTTTATCTTCATCTACTATCTTATCCTCTCTTTGGTGCTGTTGACAAAAGAAGGAAGAAAAAGAGGAAAATCTCTATGTAATTGTAATGAAAGCATGAATTAAGGGAGAGATTTGATCCTTATTCGATAGAAATGGTTATAAAAGCATTATAACTGTTGTCTTATACTTTGTTGGTTATCTTTAAAAAATTGCAGGTTGGTTTTTATTACAAAAATAAAGGAGATTCTGTCTGTTTTTCTTTAAAAACCAAACATTTAGATTTTAAAACTGTTTTTCTCATTTTAGTTTTGTCATCATAAAAAATGAGGAGATTGTTGATCCTTATTTGATTTTAATTATGATAAAACACTATTCTAATAGCGCTAATAATTTTCTTTAAGTGTTTAAGTTGCAAATAACATTCAGTTCAAAGAAAGGCGCAATATAAGTATAATTGAAGAAGAGTACATGCCTGAAAGATATCTGTTGCGCGATTATCTACCTAAATAAATAAGTAAATAACCGTACAGTTTTACTTGCAAGTGCACAAGGTCAATAGTAGCATAGTGTGCAAGTGCGAGATCATTTCCACAAGGATTGGTGAATTTCGGTTTTAGAATCAGTTTCTTAATAAAAAGATAGAAATAACAGTTGAGTGTGATTTTAATAATAATAAGGACATAGGACTTTGATATCCACCACTAGTCATACTTTCCCAATGAGTAATATGTCAATGCTCTAGCCCTACTATGAATACCTAATGGTTGTCAACCTAAGGGCATGGTATCTACTCCTTAAGCTATTGATTTCCCTAAGCAACGAGTTAGGCATGGTATCTACTCTGACTCTTTTCTTTCTTAAGGGATTTAGCATGGTATCTACTGAGTTGTTCCTTAAGAGAGCATAGGACCTATGAAAATCGACAACCACACAGAATCTAGGGTATAGTATCTACTCCCGATTTTCCATGTTGATTAACCCAAGAATCCGGTGTGGATATCTTTTATTACTAATGTTAGACCCAGGACTCGGTGATCCAAATTGATCTAACTAACAAGTCCATACCACATGCACATATTGATCAGACATATACATATGAGGAATTTAAATAAACACAAGCATTAATCAAGCTAAGCATCATAATCAAAGCTATTGCAAAGATAATCAATGAATGTATATATGGGAAAGCATAACTAGGGCTTCAATCGAGCCCTATAAAGAGTTAGTTACATATGCTATCTAAGATAAGCATTATAATATAAACTAAACATAAAATATAAAACGCGAAGAATACTATGGAGACGGGTTGTCAATCCTCTCCAAAGCTTACAATTCTGAGCTAAGCAAAAGATAAAAGAAGTGATGTCCTTTGTGTGTGCTTTCAGGTGTATTTATAGGGTTTGAATAACCCTAGAAGACTCAGGAAACCCTAAACTTCCTAAAGCATAAAACCTCCTCTATTTTTAAAACTGGTTCTATCATTTTACTGTTCACACCCGTACATGTGTGCTCGATCCTTCTTGTGTGCGCACGAGCGCTTATGCGCTCGATCGCACCCAATAGTACGCTCGATCGCACTTTTGCTAGTAGCTGCTCCAGGATTTCCAGATTTCTTCCTTTAGGTGCCAAAAATGCTTCTTTTTCTCCATGACCCTATAAAAACATGTGAAACACAAAAATGAAGTAAAATTGACTAAATTAACATAACTAAGGACTTAACAAATGTAAATAAGGGGGTTTAAATATGAATATTTAAGCACCTATCACACCCCTAAATTTACATATTACTAGTCCCTTAGCAATACAAAACTGAAAACTAAAATAAAAAATAACGACACACAAATAGATCCAATATTCATAGTGTCCACAAAAGTTTAGGTCTTTACACAAAACTATGATGCGCATTCATGAGCAAGCTTAACAAATATAAACATATCTTTGCAATGAATAAGAGTTTGAATGCAAATCACTTTCATGAGGCAGTTTAAGACATCACAAGTTTGACTTTAGTGTGTGGTGAACTAGCACATAAAAGATTAGGTTTCCAAATAATTTTAATATGTAGTGTTTCGATATCTCAAGATTCACCAAATTTCCTATTAGAATCAACAAAGATGGCATAGATTTTCTTCTTTTCTTTTGTTTGTGAGATTTTTGCCAAGTTAGTTCCCTTAAGCTTTCTATTTGACTCATGTAATGAGTGTTTAGACAATGACTCCCAAACCAAATGACTTTAGGGCATTGGGTGTAAAGACACCCCTAAGGACTTACTAACTCGAGTAAAAAAGGCTACGAAACTAACTAGTTTTAATGCTACCAATCAGAACTTCTACCTTTTGACGTGACACTCACTGCTTACTGAGGCAAGAGGGCCAGTTACTCAGTGGAAAATTCTTTTTAATGAGCAAAATTTTCATCTTTTGACGTAACACTCACTACTTACTGAGGCAAGAGGGCCAGTTACTCAGCGGAAAGTTTGTTTACTGATCTTTAGGAGCATTTCTCTTTTTGAGCAATAACAATTTTCTTTTATTTTCTTATGCCAAAGTGTTAATCTAACAGGTCATCTAGTTCACAGTCAAGCAAAAGAAACATACAAATTAAAATTACGTGTCATACCCCACACAACTATGTGCTAATGTGCTCGTGTTAGTTTAAGTCAAACTTGTGAATCCTTAAATGCCTAAAAGTAAGTGATCTAGGTTCAAAACTTAATTATTGGCCTATATGTTCAAGGTGTTAAGCTCACTTATGAAGTCAAATCATATTGTTTGTTTAGATCACCCAAAATTTTTGGAACATAATGAATATGTATTTATCTATAAAAAAACAAAAAAAAGGGACATAGTGTGTGTGTGAGTGTGTCCTCATACCCCCAAACTTAAATTGTACATTGTCCCCAAAATGTGAATGGCATGGAAGGAACTGACCTGGGAGATGGAGAACTATATGGCTGGCATGGCTTGTAGCACGCCCCCAAACTTCAACTGGATGCACTCACTCTGTCCTTGAAAAAGAAAGACAAACAAACATAAAATGGAAAACAAGTAATAATAAAAAACTATAGGAAAGTAAATAAAATAAAATACTAAAAAAGATATGCTTTGGGGTGCCTCTCATGAGTGCTAAGTTTAACGTCTTCAGCCAGACGGGGTATCCTCTCACTGCTGATTGTCGGGTGGTGCAGTCGAAGAGGTACCGGGTGTCGGAGGTAGGCGGTCAAGGATGGCCTATAGCGTCACCTTCTGTCGTGCAAACCGTGCCTCCAAATCATCTATATGCTGGTGCACTAGTGATGTGGCTGCAAAGACCTCACCTCGGAATGAAGAAAACTCAGCGAGAAAGTGCTGGGACTCTGTGGGTCCTATGTCCGGATGCTCCTCCTCCCATAATGGGCTAACTGGAGGGGACTCTGTCTCCATATGATCCTCCTCAACCCACTAAGCTGTAGGTGCAGGGGCTGAGAGTCCTCGAGGCATGTGCGAAAGGCTATGTATCTACTGAGCCTTCCCGAAGAAGGGATGTTCTCGCACTGGTCCATCATTGGTGGTCCCCTTAATCCCTTTCTTCTTGAAGATGTATGAGAGCAAGAATGGGAATGGGAGCCTCCATGCATTAGCCATGGTGGTCTGATGGCCATGGACATGATCCCTGAATTTATGCAGCTGGCTCCACATAACAGTAGGAAGAGAGTACCAGTGGCCTCTGTGGAAGGCATACAACGTCTGTAGAAACTGATCTCTCCTCTATGTCTTGTGCCCTAATGGACACACATTATGCTAGAGGATGGTGTCCACAAGCCAAAGCCATGGAGGCAACTTTGATCGGCTCGCTGCGTTATTGTGTCTGTCAGCGTACTGGCCAGCGCACATGTCCTCAATAATCATGGACAGGTCAAAAGAGTCCGGCTGCTTCTTGATATCGGTGTCCTCCGAAGGAGACTCATCACAGCAATGAAAAGCAGTGGCAATGTCGGCTCTAGTCACCTCAATGGATGTGCCCTGGACTGAGAAAGTTAATACTCCTAGTTTGCTGTAGTCAAAAGACATGCTTTCATAGAACTGGACTACCAATGGAGTGTAAGCAGTCGAGCAAACTGGTTTAAAAAACCTCTTCAACCCTCGGTGTTTAAATGCTTGGACTACCTATTGAGTGGCATCCATGTGCTTGAAGACTTCATCGATGGTGAAAGTGGTCTTGAATAAGAGTTCTCTCTACTCGATGCTTGGTCGGGATGATTGGACACAGCTGCTCGAGGTACGGGAGGTGGAAGCAGATTGCGTTGACATGTGGATCCTAGTTTCTGTCAATATTGCGATCGATCTCGAGTATATGCGCTCGATCGCACACTGGATTTTGAGCTCGACTGCAAATGTCGTGCACTCAATCGCACACTGTCAGACTTTTTCTCGAACAGCTTGTAAGCGACAAAAGACCAAGCTATGGTCTTGTGGATTCAAGTTTGTTCTTGCCCTCCTATAAGTAGAATAGCAACCAATCATACACAAGATAACATATATATATATATTATGAAAGTGTAAATGAAACATTAAAATCTGCGTTTGTGATCAAATCGGGTACCTTGTATATGGCAGGAAAGTGTACTAGGGAGGGGGACATGGTGGTGACAGTATGGTGGTGGTGGTGGTTGGTGAGGGTGGTGATGGGATGTGGTGATGCTGGAGTCGAGAGTGTGAGTGAGGTGGTTTGTAAACGGGAGAGTGCGAGTGAAAGGTTGTGAGTGAGATGTGCAGAGAGGGTGAGTGAGTGAGTGTGAATGAAATTTTTAAACTTATCACTAAACTATCTGCCACGAGTGTGCTCGATCGCACTTGGCATGCACTTGATCGCACTCTTGCACTCGAGCACACTGAATGATGCACTTGATCACAAAGTGGAATACATAGACAAAATAACAACTCACCAAGGCTGGAATGATAAAACAGGAACAATACAACCTTACCGTGCGTTAGTGGCCTCAGTGCCACTAACCTCAATAGATATGCTTGAGCTGTATGGGTAATCGAATATGAACTGCTCAATTATTCTCGTGCTACAATGCTAATTGGTTGGAGGGAAGCACTTAGAGTCCACCTCTTGTGGCTCCAGTGCTTGTATCTCAGCTGTATACTGTACAGATTCAAGTGCCAAGTCTTCATCTGTCAGAGGTAAGTTAACATCGAGGTATGGCTTGGCTCTGTGTCCATTTATTATAAAGGGCTGATTTTCATTGGGACCACAGAACTTTAAAGCACCACGAGGGAAGACTTTCGTGATCATGTAAGGACCATACCATCGGGACTTGAGCTTTCTTGGGAACAGTCTTAATCTTGAGTCGTATAGCAATACTCTTTGTCCCACATGGAACTCTTTCCTCACGAGTTGTTTGTCATGATAAGCTTTTGTCCATTCTTTGTATAACTTGGCATTCTTATAGGTATTATATCTTAATTCTTCTAGCTCATTTAGATCTAGCTTCCTCTTCTCTTCCGCTTGTTTCATGTCAAAATTGAACCGCTTTATGGCCCAATATGCTCGATGCTCTAATTCTACCAGAAGATGGCATGCTTTCCCAAAAACTAGGCGGTATGGAGACATGCCAATTGGAGTCTTTTAAGCTCTCCGATATGCCCATAGAGCATCGTTTAGTCGCAAAGACCAATCCTTCCGATTAGGTTTCACAGTCCTCTCTATGATGCCTTTGATCTCACGGTTACTTATCTCCACTTGGCCACTGGTTTGAGGATGATAGGGGGTGCCAACTTTATGAGTGATCCCATATTTCTGGAGTAGTTTGGCAAAAGAGCGATGATGAAAGTGGCTGCCGCAGTCACTGATAATTGCTCTTGGAGTCCCAAATCGCGTAAATATGTTAGCCTGTAGAAACTTTACAACTACTTTGTGATCGTTAGTCTTTGAGGGGACAACTTCAACCCATTTGGATACATAATCCACACCCACAAGAATATATAAATAACCAAAGGAGTTAGGAAATGGACCCATGAAATCAATGCCCTATACATCAAAAAGTTCTACTATATGAATATTCTGTAGGGGCATCTGATTTTGGGAAGAGATGTTACCTGTCCACTGGCATCTATCACATGAGCTGCAAAAGAAGAACCAGATTGTGATACCTTAAGAGCTGTTCCTTTTGCCCCAAAATGTCCTCCACAAGCAAACTGATGGCAGTGCTGTAAGTGCTCCTCTTCTAGAATACATCGTCTGATGATTTGATCGGGACAGAATTTGAAGAGGTAAGGATCATCCCAATGGTAGTGTCTTGATAGAGATATCAGCCACTTCATTTCTTGTGTGGTCATGGGGGAAAAAATTTAGCAATTAGATAATTTACTATATCAGCATACCATGGAAGTTTTACCTCTAGTGTGAACAATTGTTCATCAGGGAAGTTCTCATTCAAAGCCAACTCATTATCTTCATTCTTATAGGGTAGCCTTGACAAATGATCTGCAACTACATTCTCACTGCCTTTCTTGTCTTTGATCTCCAAATCAAATTCTTGTAGTAAGAGTACCCATCTGATTAATCTAAGCTTTGCATCTTTCTTAGAAAACAGATATCTCAAAGCAGCATGGTTAGTGAATACAATAACCTTAGAACCAATAAGATATGATCTAAACTTCTCTAAAGCAAAAATAACAGCTAACAATTCTTTTTCAGTAGTAGAATAGTTAAGCTGAGCATCGTTTAAAGTTCTTGAAGCATAATAGATAGCATGAGGTACCTTATTGACTCTTTGACCTAAAATGGCTCCCAAGGCGAAGTCACTGGCATCGCACATTAATTCGAATGGAAGACTCCAATCTGGTGCCATCATTATCGGGGCGGAGGTGAGAACATCCTTCAATGTGTTGAAAGCTTGCATACAGTTATCATTCCATTCAAACTTGGTATCTTTAGCCAATAACGCACAGAGAGGTCTCGGGATTTTGGAGAAATCCTGGATGAATCTTCTATAGAAACCAGCATGTCCAAAGAAACTTCTAATGCCCTTGACTGTAAAAGGGGGAGGAAGCTTTGAAATGATGTCTATTTTAGCTTTGTCTACCTCAATACCTTTGTTGGAGATGGAGTGACCCAACACAATGCCTTGTTGAACCATTAAGTGACATTTCTCCCAATTCAGCACTAAGTTACTTTCTTCACATCTCTTTAGGACACTATCCAAATGACTTAGGTATTCATCAAAATTGGACCCAAAGACACTAAAGTCATCCATGAATACCTCAATGTATTTCTCCACCATATCGAAAAATATGCTCATCATACATATTTGAAAAAGTGGCTAATGCGTTGCATAAACCGAATGACATTCTTCGATAAGCAAATGTACCGAAGGGACATGTGAAGGTAGTCTTTTCTTGATCCTCGGGTGCTATGGCAATTTGGTTGTACCCACTGTATCCATCGAAGAAGCAGTAATAACTGTGACCGGCTAATCTCTCTAACATTTGATCAATGAATGGCAAGGAGAAATGATCTTTTCTGGTTACTTTGTTCAATCTTCGGTAATCAATACATACCCTCCAACCCATTATTTTTCTCATAGGTATGAGCTCCTCATTTTGAATTTTTACAACGGTAATCCCACTCTTTTTAGGAACAACTTGGACCAGAGTCACCCATTTACTGTCTAATATGAGGTAGATAATGCCAACATCTAGTAGCTTTAATACCTCAGCTTTTACTACCTCTTTCATGTGTGGATTAAGTCTTTTTTGAGCATCTCGAGTGGCCATACTTCATCTTCAAGGTAGATATTATGCATGCACTTGGCTGGACTTATCCCCTTAATGTCAGCAATGGTCCATCCAATGGCAGATCTATGCTCCCTAAGAACCCTTAATAATTTCTATTCTTCTCCAATACTTAAATTAGTAGCTACGATCACAGGTAAAGTCTTCTTTTCTCCCAAATAAGCATAAGTGAGATGTTCTAGCAGCTGCTTTAGTTCCAAAGTTGGTGCCTAAACAATAGAAGGCAGAAGAGTAGCATTAGTAGGTATGAGAGATTCAAATGGAGGAGCATACTTACTTGAGTGTTTTGGAGAGGTCTCAAGGAAGTGCACAGTTTCAATGATGTCATTAGTCACATCTTCAAGTTCTTGCTCAATCTCCATCTCCGTGAAGCTATGGGTGAGAGTGGTCTCTAATGGATCAATGTGTTGGACCTGAAAAGCTTGCTCGACAAAATTTTGTATCATACATATATTAAAGAATTCCAAATCATCTTGAGGCAGTTTCAATGCATTAAATATTTTAAATTCTATTTTCTCACCGTTGATTTTTATACTCACTATACTCTTTTTCACACAAATCTTAGTATCGACAGTTCTCATGAAGGGTCTCCCTAATATGATGGGCAGGGGTAATGGCATAAGGCATTCTTCCATATCTAGTACAATGAAATCAGTAGGTAAAATGAATTCTCCTACCATAACTAGGACGTCCTCAAGAATACCCTTAGGTCTTTTGATACTCCTATCTGCCAACTGCAAGGTAATGGAAGTCGGTTGTAGCTCTCCCAAACCTAGGGTTTCGAATACAGTGTATGGTAGTAAGTTTGCACCCGCTCCTAAATCTAGTAATGCTCTCTCAAACAGTTGATCACCTATTCTACAGGGAATAGTAAAACTACCCGGATCTTTTAGTTTTGGTGGGAGTTTTCTTAATAGTACAACACTTACTTCTTCAGTTAATGCTACTGTTTCATGCTCTTGAAACTTTCTCTTATGAGTGCAACAATCTTTTAGGAACTTAGCATAGGCAGGTATTTGGTGAATTGCATCTAATAAAGGAATGTTAATTTCAACTTTCTGCAAGGTTTCAAAAATATCAATCAGTTTATTATCGTTCTTTTGTTTTACTAACCTTTGCGGGAAGGGTGGAGCATTCACCTTCTCTGTTTCACTTACCCTTGATGCCGATGGTTTCTCTTTGGATGCTATTGCAGACTCGTCGGACCCTATCACTTTGTCATTTCTCAAAGTTGTGATAGCCTTTAGTTGTTGATGCCCCCCAGGGTTGGTTAGTGTTTGAGCTGGAAGCTCACCTTGCCTTCTGCCACTAAACTCTTTAGCTAGTTGTCCCATTTGTACCTCTAGCCATTGTATGGCTTGTTTATATTTTGCTATGGTTTGTCTGAGTTCCATCCAGAATTGTCTTTCATCCGCCATGAACTGATCTTGTGAGGTCATTAATTGCTGCTGCTGAGTGGCTAGTTGTCTCACAAGACTTTTGAGGTCTTTTTTCTTTGTTTCGGGAGCAGTATGGCTGCTGGTTGGGAGTTTCGTTGCTGTCCTTACTGGTTAAGGGTATTTTGATTGTTGTTCCAAGAGAAATTTGGGTGGTTTCGCCATCCAGGGTTGTAAGTGTTTGTATATGGGTTGTTCTTTGGTGGATAGTTGTTAGGTCCCATGTAATTGGCTTGTTCCGGATCTGCAGATAAATATAAAGGACAAGTATCAGTATTATGGTCGAATTGGGAACATATCGCACATACCTAGAATGGTGCAGTTGGTAAGTTAGATGAAGCATTTTGAGCAACCATGGCTTTAACCAACAAGTCTAGTTTCCTCTCCACAGCAGCTATTTGAGGAGAAGATCCTCCATGTAAATTTACCTTATACATACCCTTACCCTTGGTTACATATCTACCTCGAGAGGAGAGCTGCTGGGTGTGTTCACTTAGGGTTTCGAAGAGCTCTGTACCTTCTTCGCTGCTTTTCTCCATCAGCACTCCTCCACAACCTGAATCAACAATACTTTTGTTAGTATCACTCAAACCTTCATAAAAATCTTGTACCAGTTCATCTTGAGGTAGGTTGTGATGTGGGCATTTGAGTAGCAGCTCGTTGAAGTATCCCTATGCTTCAAAGAAGAGATCCCCATCCTTTTGTTGGAAGGACTGAATCTCCTTCCTCATTTGCCTCGTCTTTTGGGCTAGAAAAAACTTCCTTAGGAATTTGCTAGCCAACACCTCCCAAATGTGGATAGAAACTACAGGCAAATAATTGTACCACAGTTTAGCATTATCTTTTAAGGAAAGAGAGAAAAAAATTAACCTTATTCCTTCTTGGTCTAGGCCTCGAATGTGCTGAAACTTGCAAAGGTCGAAGAACTCTCAAAGGTGCAAGTGTGGATCCTCATTACGTGTACCCCTAAAGTGAGTCAAGGCAATCAATATTTGCGGAGATATGTAGTAATTGCCTTTCACCTCAGGTTAATATGCAATACATGATGGCTGATCAAGGTTCTGTGGAATGAAGGATTGCTTCATCGGTACTCGTGCAGGTGGTTGCGGGTTTTCGAGCTGTTCCGCCATTGGTGCTTCGTTCTTGTATTCTTCTTCATTCTCCTCGAAGTTGTTCCTAAGCTTTTGTCGGATGGTCTGCTCAAGCTCAGGATCAAGGGGAAAAAATGTTGGATGTCGGGATCAAAGTCCGTACATAAATCAGGTAAACCAGCTTCAGTGCAGCAGTTTAACTCTACTGCTTGGGTAACTCTCTGCCCTAATTGCGCTAGATCGCACAAGAGGGTGCGATTGATCGCAAGTATCACAGAAAGTTCTACTGATGTTCTGAAACAGAAAATAAATCAATTAGGGTTTAATAAAAATAAAGATGATAAACAGAAACTTAAAATTTTTAGTAAAATTAAAGTAAAATAAGAATAATGATGATTAAATGAAATTAAAGTAATTATAAAAGGAAATTTAGCGCAATCCCTAGCAACGGCGCCAAAAACTTGTTGTGCGATTATCTACCTAAATAAATAAGTAAATAACTGTACAGTTTTACTTGCCAGTGCACAAGGTCAATAGTAGCATAGTGTGTAAGTGCGAGATCAGTTCCACAGGGATTGGTGAATTTTGGTTTTAGAATCAGTTTCTTAATAAAAATATAGAAATAACAGTTGAGTGTGATTTTAATAATAATAAGGACATAGGGCTTTGATATCCACCACTAGTCATACTTTCCCAATAAGTAATATGTCAATGCTCTAGCCGTACTATGAATACTTAATGGTTGTTAACTTAAAGGCATGGTATCTACTCCTTAAGCTATTGATTTCCCTAAGCAACGAGTTAGGCATGGTATCTACTCTAACTTTTTTCTTTCTTAAGGGATTCAGCATGGTATCTACTGAGTTGTTCCTTAAGAGAGCATAGGACCTATGGAAATCAACAACCACACAGGACCTAAGGTATGGTATCTACTCCCGGTTTCCCATGTTGATTAACCCTAGAATCCGGTGTGGATATCTTTTGTTACTAATGTTAGACCCAGGACTCGATCATCCAAATTGATCTAACTAACAAGTCCATACCACACGAACATATTGATCAGACATATACATATGAGGAATTTAAATAAATACAGGCATTAATCAAGTTAAGCATCATAATCAAGGCTATTGCAAAGATAATCAATGAATGTATATATGGGAAAGCATAACTAGGGCTTCAATCGAGCCCTATAAAGAGTTAGTTACACATGCTGTCTAAGATAAGCATTATCACATAAGCTAAACATAAAATATAAAACCCGAAGAATACTATGGAGACGGGTTGTCAATCCTCTCCAAAGCTTACAATTCCGAGCTAAGCAAAAGATAAAAGAAGTGATGTCCTTTATGTGTGTTTACAGGTGTATTTATAGGGTTTGAATAACCCTAGAAGACTCAGGAAACCCTAAATTTCCTAAAACGTAAAACCTCCTCTATTTCCAAAATTGGTTCTACCGTTTTACTGTTCATGCTCGTACATGTGCGCTCGATTGCATGCGTTGTGCGCTCGATTCTTCTTGTGTGCGCACGAGCGCTTATACGTTCAATTGTACCCAATAGTGCGCTCGATCGCACTTTTGCCAGTAGCTGCTCCAGGATTTCCAGATTTCTTCCTTTATGTGCCAAAAATGCTTCTTTTTCTCCAAGACCCTATAAAAACATGTGAAACACAAAAATGAAGTAAAATGGACTAAATTAACATAACTAAGGACTTAACAAATGTAAATAAGGGGGTTTAAATATGAATATTTAAGCACCTATCAATATCAAATGAAGTCCGAAGATCAAGACTTGAATCTTCTAAGGTTAAAAATCTTATTGTAAATCCTTTTTCAAAGTCTTAGCTTAAATATAGCTCTAAAATATTTCTTAAAATGATTTTATTCATTTAAAAACTTAAAATCTCACAAAAATGGAGTTTAAAATCTAAATTTTTAAAATTGATAATCGATTGTGCATATTGGACAATTGACTGTCTAAGGTCTAAAAATTGACCTTTTGAAAAATCAAAAGGACAGTCGATTGTAGGAGTTAAGACAGTTAATTGTGAAAGAGACAAAGAGTTTCAAAATTGACTGCCCATTTAGACTGTCAACTGTCCAATATCTTTCAGCTTGAAATTTCAAAATTAATAGAGGACAATCGACTGTCCTGTGGCAAAAAATGGCTAGTTTCAAAATTCAGACTCGAGACATGAGTATTTAATGCTCCAAACCACTCTAACTTGTGTCTAACAGCCATATAAAGCTAACATTATAAAAACCCCTCTTTAATGAGCATTTCTAACAATCAAGAACACTTAATTTCATTTATAGCTCATTAAAACTCTTCAAAGCTTTCAAAAAATCCCTTATGAGCCATTCTTTAAGCTTTGTTCTTGAAAAAGAGATAATCTTTTTCTTATAAAGCATTTATTACTACCTCTCTTGCAATTCTTTTACAATCAATTCCAATCATTGTAAAGAGAAAGAGTTAGTGTAACTCTTAGAGTGTATAGTTGTTAAACACTTCCTTATATACTTTCTTTAGAAGAGATATTTGTAATGGTTTTTGTAACACCAGTGAAGTTGCTTACTTAATAGAAAACTTGAAGGAGTCTCCTTGGAGAGTGTGGATGTAGGGTCGGAGTTATTTGATATTACTGAACCGCTATAAATAGTGTTTGCAATTTTTTCTCTCTTAACTCCAAATTTCCAACAATTTACTGCTTTGATTATTACTTTTTTTAATTACTGTAAAACTTATTTGTTGTGCGCAAAAAAATTTAAAAACCCAATTCACTTCCCTCTTGGGTTTTTTTTTCACTTGAAATTATATTGAAAATGATGCGGTAAAAGTAAACAAGTACATAACTAAAAAGAGAAAGTGCTTTAAACATAAAACAAATGAATGATTAAGATTACTTATGGTGTGCGGATTAAAGAGAAATAAGCAGATTGAAGCATATAATCTAAACTAAGTAGATTAAACATGCAAATTTAAACATGTACATGTTAGAACTAAGCTAAACATAGGGAATTGAATAAATAGACTAAAACTAAGCATGTGAATAGTGACAAATTGAAAGAAAGCACATAACTTAGAATAAATGAAATGAGCATCATAAAGGAATTAAGATAAAGAAATGAAAATTGAAACTATAATGGGTTTCATCAAATAAAAAGTAAACTAATTTTTTTAATTCATTTTCAAGGAAGTTTGAACATATAAAGCATGTTAGCAATTTTCTTTTACAACAAAAAAAAGATTAACCAACCATTTGACTGAGAAAAATTTTCATGTACGGGGATAATCCTTAGAGATTTTGCGCACTCTTGTGGATTTGGTAACTTTGAAAGATTAGTTTTGTTGGTATTTGTCTTAGCATTAAATGGATGCAAGGAAGGAGGAAAAATCAGCATCAATGCACCAGTGTGCGCCGCGGCCCAGAATAGGGCAGGCCGCGATCTGAGCCAGGGCACACAATCTCAAGCTTCTGGGCGCTGTGGCCTGAGGGAGGCTGAGCCATGGCGCACACCTCCTCCAGGCCTCCTCCTTGCTGGGCACAATGGCCTGGGAAAGCTGTGCCATAGTGCACACTGGTGCATTGATGTTGATTGTTTCTCCTTCCTTGCATCCATTTAATGCTAAGACAAATACCAACAATCTCTACCTTTATGTTAAGCGATTAAACTCGAACCCATGTGCAGAGAACTCAGTATCCAAACTCATCTTGAGTCATTATATCAACCGACTCCAATCCTAAGTAGTCCAAGGCAATGATTGAACTTAATTAGAGGTAGAACTTTAGTACCTAAATCCGCAGGGTTTTCTTCTGTGGCCACTTTGTCCACATGGATGCATCCTTTCGTAACATTTTCCCGAATGAAATGGTACCGAACATCCATGTGCTTTGTCCTCTCATGGAACACCAGATTCTTGCAGAAATGCAATGAACTTTGGCTATCCGAATACACCACAACCTGCTCCTCCAGTACCTTCAACTCTTCCAACAACACTTTGCACCACATAGCCTCCTTGATGGCTTCTGTAGCCGCTATGTACTCAGCCTTGGTTGTTGAGAGTGCTACCACCGGTTGCAACTGAGCCTTCCAACTTACACAACATCTGTTTAAGTTGAAGAAGTAGGAAGTAATCAATCTCTTTTTATCCTGGTATGCTCCATAGTCTGAATCAACATAACCCTCAAGGCATATGAACTTACCCCTCTTCTCATAAACCAGCCCTACTTCTGGGCTTCTCTTCAAGTACCTCAGCAACCACTTCATCCCAAGCCAATGCTCTTTTTCGGGATTACTTATAAACCTACTGAGAACACTTATTGCATGAGCAATATCATGTCTAGTGCTTACCATGGTGAACAATACAGAACCAACCTCACTAGAGTAGGGGACCTTTTCCATTTCCTTCTTCTCCTAATTCAATCTTGGACATTGATTGCTGGAGAACTTGAAATGACTAGTAAAGAGAACCTTCACTAGTTTGCTATCTTCCATAGAGAACTTAGATATCATCTTCTCTATATAGGAAGTTTGAGAGATCTTCAATCTGTTTCTCTCCCTTTCCCGGATGAGACACATCCCAAGGATCTTCTATGCATGGCCAAGATCCTTCATCTCAAACTCCTCACTGAGTTGAGACTTCAATTTTCTTATCCTCTCCATTCTGGTCTCAACCAGCAACATATCATCAACATAGATCAGGATGATCACCACTTCCTCCACCTTGTGCCCCTTGTAATACAAGCACGAATCCTAGTAGCTCTTCATGAAACCCAGGCTGGTTACAAAGGAATCGAACATCTTATTCTATTGCCGAGGTGATTGCTTCAGGCCGTATAGAGATTTCTTCAGTTAGCACACCAAATCTCCCTGCGTTTCTTCTTGATAGCCTTCAGGTTGCCTCATGTAAATGGTCTCATCAAGCTCTCCATGAAGAACACTGTCTTCACATCCATTTGCTGGATTTCCCAATTGAATTGGACCACCAATACTAACACTATCCTAATCGTCTTGTACTTCACAACCGGTGAGAATATTTTAGTGAAATCTATGCCTTCCTTTTGTGTGAACCCATTCACCACCAGCCTAGCTTTATACTGGACTTCATCCCCTAGAGTGTTCCCTTCTTTGATCTTGTAGATCCATCTACAATCCACAACTCTCTATTTTTCTGGTTTAGGCACCAATACCCAAGAGTTGTTCTTCCTCAAAGAATCCATTTCTTCCTCCATAGCTAGCTGCCACTTTGAAGAATCCTTACACTCTATGACATCCATGTAAGTTTCTGGTTCAACCATCCCTCCTTCTGTCCAAGGAGCTGCTACATTAGCATTCGCAAAACCATATCTCAAAGGTGGTCTAACCACCCTCCTTTCTCGGTCCCTTGTGAGCTGGTAGTCATTCTGACTTGCTGCATCATCCCCTTCCAGTTCAGTCTCCTCTTGAGTTTATTGAGCTTGGCCTTCATCAATGGGCTCTACCTGGTCCGAACCCTCTTGCCTTCCTTGCTTTACCTGAACCGAATACTCCTTGATAAGATGCTCCATAAATTCTGGACTAGTTTGCTCACTAGCCCCTGTAGGGTTAGTTTTCTCCAAGTAGGGAAATAAAAATTCATTAAAAATAACATCCCTACTTATTATTAGTTTCATTCCTTTTGGTTCAAAAGACCACAACCTATACCCTTTAACCCCATGACCATACCCTAGAAACACACATTTTCTTGACCTTGGGTTAAGTTTATCATCCTTTTAATGTGCATATGCAACACACCCAAAAGTCCTAAGGTTGCTTAACTCAGGGGGTTTTCCACTCCACATCTCCATGGGAGTCTTGAGCTCTAAAGCTCTAGAGGGTGATCTATTAACCAAGTATGCAGCTGTAGACACACCTTCTCCCCAAAAATATTTTGGTAAATCGGATCCTATTAACATGCACCTAACATTTTCCATAAGGGTTCTATTCATCCTCTCAGTAACTCCATCTTACTGAGGGGTTTTCATAACCGTTCTATGTCTTAGAATGCCATTTAATTCACAAAATTTATCAAAATCCTTATTAAAAAATTCTAAGCCATTATTGGTTCTTAACAACTTAACTACCCTGTCCGTTTGAGTCTCCAGCAACTTTTTCCACACCACAAATTTATTCAAAGCATTTGATTTATTTTTAAGCAAATAAACCCAAACTATTCTTAAATAATCATCAATTAAAGACAGAAAGTAACGATTACCTCCCTGTGTTGGTGTCCTTGCTAGTCCCCAAAGATCCGCATGGATGTAGTCAAGAATCCCTTTAGACTTGTGCACTCTGGTGTTGAAGCTGACCCGATGTTGCTTCCTAAGAATGCAACTCTCACAAAAATCCAGTTTCTCTACTTTGTCACCACCAAGTAGACCATCCTTGTTGAGAACTGATAAGTGCTTAAATAGTCATATTTAAGCCCCTTAATTTACGCCTGTTAGGCTCTCTATTTGTCTATTTTAGTAGATTCTACTTCATTTTCGTGTTTAATGTGTTTTTCACAGGACTTTGACAAAAAGATGATAATTTGGAGCTTTTAGGAGTAAAAAGTCAAGTTCTGCCATCAAGCAAGGTGCGCTCGAGCGTACCTCCCTTGTGATCGAGTGCACAGGCACATGAGTGCACTTGAAGAAGGCTCGAGCGCACACTTGTGCTCGAGCGCATACCGCATACAATCAAGCACAAACACTCCAGAGGCGGCAGAGCCAGATATAGAAAGAAGTCTCCGGATCTCAAATAGGAAATTAGGGTTTCGGGACACCCTAAGAACCCTATATATAGCCCTGTAAAACACATAAACCGAATCTTTTGTTTGAGACTTGAAATAGCAAGCTTAGGAGAGGAATTGACGACTCGTCTCCCGAGTCTTCTTCGGGTTTTATTTTTCTGTTTTTATTTCATTATGGTTAGAATGTTTAGTTTAACTAGCTTGTGTAACTAAACTCTTATAGGGCTCGATTGAAGCCCTAGTTATGCTTTTCCACATGTTTATTAATTGATTACCTTTGCTACAGCACTTGTTAGAATGTTTAACTTGATTAATACTTGTTTGTATTTAAATTCCTCATATATGTGTGTCTGATCAACGTATGCATGTGGTATGAATTTGTTAGTTGAATCAATTTGGATGACTGAGTCCTGAGTTCAACATTAGTAACAAGAGATATCCACACTGGATTCTCGGGTTAATCAACACGGGAAACTGGGAGCGGACCAAGCCCTAGGTCCCATGTGGTTGCCGATCTTCACGAACCTTATGCTCTCTTAAGGAACAACTCAGTATATACCCATGCTGAATCCCTTAAGAGACTAATTCTAAATTGAAATTTACTAGTCCCTGTGGAAATGATCTCGCACTTGCACACTATGCTACCATTGACCTTGTACCCTTGCAAGTAAAACTACTACGATTATTTGAATATTTATTTAAGTAGATAATTGGCACAACAAGTATTTGGCACTGGGGATTGTGCTTAAATTTCTTTTTAGAATTTTTTTAAGCATTGTTATTTCTTTTTTATACTATTCTATTCTTATCTCAAGAAATTTTTAAGTTTTTGTCTTTATCTTATTTTTGTTTCATTAAGAACCCTAATCAAATTCTTTATGTTTTCTGTTTTAGGCACTTCAGGAGAGCTTTCTGTGCCACTTGCGATCGAGCGCACCCTCCCGTTCAATCGAGCGCAATTGAGGCAGAGAGTTACCC
This sequence comes from Bretschneidera sinensis, assembly GCA_023935145.1. Taxonomy (NCBI): domain Eukaryota; kingdom Viridiplantae; phylum Streptophyta; class Magnoliopsida; order Brassicales; family Akaniaceae; genus Bretschneidera; species Bretschneidera sinensis. The sequence continues at coordinate 54,509,558 of CM043699.1, forward strand.
GAGCAGCAGTGTTTTGACTATTGCACTTAAGTGATTGCCACCGATTCATGCATGGGTGTCGATCTAAGCATCTGTCATTTTTTCCCCTTTATATTGAGCTTGAACGGACTATCCGACAAAGGCTTAGAGACAACTCGGAAGAGGTAGAAGAAGGAAGTGAGGAAGAAGCACCCATGGCGGAGCAGATCGATAATCAGCAACCACTTGAGCGGAGGCCGACAAAGCAATCCTTCATCCCACAGAACCTCGACCAACCATCGTGCATTGCATATCAACCTGAGGTGGAAGGGAACTACTATATATCTCCACAGATACTCAGTGCACTGACTCACTTTGGGGGTACACCTAATGAGGATCCACACCTATACCTTCGAGAGTTCTTCGATCTTTGCAAATTTCAGCACATCCGAGGCTTAGACCAAGAAGGAATAAGGTTAATTCTTTTCCCTTTTTCCTTAAAAGATAATGCTAAACTGTGGTATAATTCTTTGCCTGCAGTTTCTATACACACTTGGGAGGAGTTGGCTAGCAAATTCCTGAGGAAGTTTTTCCCAGCCCAAAAGACGAGGCAAATGAGGAAGGAAATTCAGTCCTTCCAACAAAAGGATGGAGATATGTTCTTCGAGGCCTGGGGACACTTCAACGAGCTACTACTCAAGTGCCAACACCATAACCTACCCCAAGACGAACTGGTACAAGCTTTCTATGAAGGTTTGAGTGTACTAACAAAAATATTATGGATTCAGGTTGTGGAGCAGTGCTGATGGAGAAAAGCAGCGAAGAAGCTATAGAGCTCTTCAAAACTCTAAGTGAACACACTCAGCAGTTCTCCTCTCGAGATAGACATGTAACCAAGAGCAAGGGAATGTATGAGGTAAATTTAAATGGAGGATCTTCTCAAATAGCCGTTGTGGAGAGGAAACTAGACCTATTAGTGAAAGCTATGGCTGCTCAGAATACCTCACCTAACCCACCAACTACACCACTCTAGGTATGTGCTATTTGCTCCCAATTTGATCATAATACTGATACATATCCCTTGTATTCATCTGTAGATCATGAACAAGCAAACTTTGTGGGACCAAACAATTATCCGCCGAAAAACAACCCTTATGCAAACACCTACAACCCTGGATGGCGGAATCACCCGAATTTCTCCTGGAGCAACAATCAGAACGGTCAAGGGCAGCAGAGAAACTTCCAACCAAGAGCACAATCTATTCCCGAACCAAAGAAGAATGACCTCGAAAGTCTTGTAAGGCAGTTAGCATCTCAGCAGCAACAACTCATGACTTCACACGAACAGTTCATGGAAGAATCAAGACAATTTCGGACTGAGATGCAACAAATCACTCAAAACATGATCAAGCCATTCAAGGAATAGAGGCACAAATGGGGTAATTGGCCAAGGAACTGAGTACCAGAAAGCAAGGAGAGCTTCTAGCCCAGCCACTACCTAATCCAAGAGGACATCAGCAACTGAATGTTGTAACAACTTTAAGAAGTGGTAAGACCATCAGCACCAATGAGCCTACACGAGCATCTCTAGACCAAGCATCCACATCTAAGGTAAGTGAGATGAAAAAGGTAAATACACCTCCACCCTTCCCTCAAAGGTTAGTACAGTCTAAAAAGGAAACTAAACTGAGTGACATTTTCAAAACCTTGAAAAAGGTGGAAATAAACATTCCTTTATTAGATGCAATAAAACAACTTCTTGATTATGCCAAGGTTTAAAAAGATTATTGCACTAACAAAAGGAAGTTTCAGGAGCATGAGATGGTAGCCTTGACCGAAGAGGTGAGTGCTATACTATTAAGAAAATGACCACCAAAACTAAAAAAATCCGGGTAGTTTTACCATTCCTTGCAGGCTAGGTGACCAACTATTCGAGCATGCATTGTTGGATCTAGGAGCAAGTGTCAACTTGTTACCACACAGTGTATTTGAGACACTAAGTTTGGGGGAGCTCCAACCAACCTCCATTACTTTGCAATTGGCTGACATAAGCATCAAACAACCGAGAAGTATCCTCGAGGATATTTTGGTAAGAGTAGGTAAATTTATTTTACCTACTGATTTTATTGTGTTAGACATTGAGGAATGCCATATACCATTACCACTCCCTATCATCTTAGGAAGACCATTTATGATCACTGCTGACACGAATATTAGTGTAAAAAGGGGCATTGTCACTATGAAAGTAAATGATGAAGAGATGGAATTCAAAATATTTAATACATTAGAATAAACCAGGACTGATAATGAGTGTTATAATGTGAGCTTAATGCAAGGTATTAGTGAGAAAGTTTCTAAGGTCCATCACACTGCTCCACTGGAGACCATCCCCAACCATACTGACATTAGATTGGACATTAAGCCAGAGGATGATGATGTGATTAAAGATATCAGTGGAGCTATGCACACCATCAAGAACACACCCAAGCCTTCAAGTAAGTATAATCCTCGAGTTGAAAATCTTGAACTTAGTAATACTACTTTTCCCTATTGTATTGACTAGGCACCAAAAGTGGAGATGAAGTAGCTGTCAATGGCACTGGAACCACCTGATGGGGACCCTAAGTGCCTCCTTCAAAGAAAGTAGCATTGAAGTTACTATAGAGAGCGCTTGAGCAATTCCCACTTGCATAACATATAGCTCAAGCGCCTCTATCGAGGTTAGTGGTACTGAGGCCACTACAATATGGTATGGTTGTATAATCACCAATTCTTCCCCTTGATCACTTCATTATTTTAATACTTTAATATTTCATTACTATCAGCATTTTCTGCATTGCGATCGAGCGCACTCTTGCCATACGTCCCAGTGCACACGATCGCAACACCCTACCCACTTGTGCACAATGCAATCAAGCCCATGTCACTATTCGCTTGAGCGCACTCGAGGTAGAGGAGGCATGTGAGGATTTTTATTCTTACTCAGCTCACAAACACTTGTTTTTATCACATTACGCTCTAGTGCACCTCTCACTCTCACAGTCGCACTTAGCTTATTCTTGCCCTAATCTTGCACGGTAATTGCTTCCAAACCACCGCTTGTCGGTCATCACCACCCTACCCCCATGCATCACCTTTTTATAAGACCATCCTCCACTGAACTTCCCCAAATCCAACACAGTATGCAAACCAATTTGTGTTCAACTTACTTGCACACCATCACACACGATTCTTGATCTTTAGTTTACATATTCATATATGTTTATCTTATGTGCTGATTGGGTATTTTTATATTTACGGGAGGTTTGGATCAACGGTGTGTAATTTCTACAGCTTCGGATTTCTATTGCACACAAAGTGTTCGACCTATTGCCTAAACGAGTGCGATCGAGTGCTAGGTATTAGCGATCGAGTGCTCATCACTCTATGCGATCGAGCGCACCATCAGCTGCGAACGAGCACATAAACGACAGAAACTATACTGTTTTTCTCAGCACATGGCCTCCACTCCCGAGCTTCCGGCAGCCACCACCAGGCATCTCGACCCAGTTTTGAGCAGCGTGAAATACTATTCGAGACAACAGTTAACGTGGATGAGGACTTCAAGAGTTTAGACACCACAAGATGGGTGGTCCAAGAGTTCAAGAACCGGGATCTCAAGCGGCTATTCAAGCCCGTCTGTTCGACGGCATACACTCGATTCGTGGTCAACTTCTACGAGAACCTGGCCTATGACTGCACCAGACCATAGATTTTATCTTCTTCAGTCCAAGGCAGATTCATAGAGCTGACCACCACCGACATAGCCGGTTCTTTACACTGCTGTGATGAGTCCCTGCCAGAGGACAACCACATGGAGGAGCAGCCTGACCCATTCCCTCTACCACACATCATAAAGAACATGTTTGCGGGCCAGTATATAGACCACCACAATAATACGGGGACCTGGTCGAGGTTCCCTCCCCGTTTATGGTTCGTCGACTTAGTCCTGCAGTGTAATGTGTGTCCTATGGGGCATAAGACAGAGAAATGGGATAAGTTTTTACAGGCTCTCTAAGCCTTTCACCGAGGTCATTGGTACTCTATCCCAGCGATCATATAGAGTTAGATACACAAGTTCTGGGAAAGTGAGCATAACTGGTAGACCACCACAGCTAACATCTGAGGGCTCCATTTCACCTTCTTGCTTAGTCATATCTTCAAGAAGAAGGGGATTAGAGGCTCCTCCATCAATGGCTTGGTTAGTGATCATTCTTTCTTCTGGAGGGCCCAGTGGAGCCTCAGTCGGTCCCATATGCCACGAGGACCCCGGGTGCAGATTCTAGTTACAAAGCTTGTGGTAGATGATTTGATGGAAGTTGAGCTACCACCAGTGAGCCCTACATGGGAGGAGGACCAGCCAGACATAGGATCCATAGAGTATTAGCACCTTCTAGATGAGTTGTCTTCCTTCCACTGTGAGCTGTCCGACATCCGCCGGGAGAATAGTGAGGCAGCTCTTCTGATCCATCAGTGGATAGATGGGTTGAAGACGTAGTTTACACGACAGGAGGTGATGCTACAGGCCATCCTTGACCGCTTACCCCTTGCACTCGATACCTCTTTTATGGTACCCATCGATGATCAACAGTGAGAGGATACCCCGTCTGGCTGAAGACATAAAACGTAGCGCTCATGGGAGGCACCCCAAAGCATATCCTTTTTATTTTAGTATTTTTCATTTGTTTATGTTTATGTTTATGTTTATATTTACATGTCTCTTATCCATATTTCTTGTTTTCTGGCACAAAGTTTATTTTTCTTTGTCAGGTACTTAGTGCGTGCATCCAGTTCAAGTTTGGGGGTGTGTTACGAGCGAAGCAAGCAATCTAGTTCTCCATCTCTCAAGTCAGATCTTTCCATGCCACATACACATTGGGGATAATGTGTATATTAAGTTTGGGGGGTAATGGGAGACACTGTTGCGCACACACTTGAAACACATGCACACACTAGGTCCCAGTTTTTTTTATAGAAAAGATAAATGCATGTTCATTTGGTGATAAAAATTTTGGTTGATTTAAAATATGTTAACACTTCATTAGTAAGCTTAAAAGCTAGAACACATAGTCTTGTAATTGGAATTTTAAAAAGTTCAGTTACCTACCTCAAGGTACTTAAGAATTCACGAGTTTGATCCAGATTTGCACGAGCACATTAGCATGCATTTGTGTGGGGTATGACATATAATTCTCTTGTATATGTTTCCATGACAAAACTGTAATCAGATAACTTGTTAAAAGATCACTTTGGTATAATAAAAATAAAGAAAAATGTTCATTATGCAAAAAGAAAATAAAAAGCTTCTAATGATCATTAAAAACTTTCCACTGAGTAACTGGACCTCTTGCCTCAGTAAGCAGTGAGTGTTCACGTCAAAAGGTGGGAAGTAAGCCTTTAATGATCATAATAAAAATTTTCACTGAGTATCTGGGCCTCTTGCCTCAGTAAGCAGTGAGTGTTCATGTCAAAAGGTGGGAATTTCACTAAGAAGCATAGAAACTTGTTAGTTCTGTAGCCTTTTTTACTCGAGTTAGTAAGTCCTTAGGGGTGTCTTTACACCTAATGCCCTAAAACCATCTAGTTTGGGAGTCATTGGCTAAACACTCGTTACGAGGGTCAATTAGAAAGCTTAATGGAACTCAACATGGCAAAGATCGCATGATAAAATGAAAAGAAAAGAAGCAAGCATTATGCCATTTTTGTTCTCTTTGATAAGGAATTCGATTACGGTTTGGGCACTGAAACACTATACACTAAAATTATGTGGAAACCCCATCTTATTTGTGCTAACTCATCACACACAAATCAAACTTGAGATGCCTTAAGCCAACCTTAGGTAAGTAACATGAGCTTTTAAAAATCCTTTTTCAATACAAAAATGTGTTTTTATTCTAAGCTTACTCATGAACGGTTATCATAGTTTTATGCTCAACCCAAATTTTTGAATATCATGAAAATGACATTATCTTTAATTTCGTTTTAACATAGTCTTTTGTTTTGTATTGCTAAGGGACTAGCAATATGTAAGTTTGGGTGTGTGATAAGTGCTTAAATAGTCATATTTAAGCCCCTTAATTTATGCCTGTTAGGCTCTTTATTTGTCTACTTTAGTAGATTCTACTTCATTTTCGTGTTTTATGTGTTTTTCACAGGACTTTGACAAAAAAATGATAATTTGGAGCTTTTAGGAGTAAAAAATCAAGTTCTGCCATCAAGCAAGCGCACCTCCCTTGTGATCGAGCGCACTTGAAGAAGGCTCGAGCGCACACTTACGCTCGAGCGCATACTGCATACGATCGAGCGCAAACACTCTAGAGGCGGCAAAGCCAGATACGGAAAGAAGTCTCCGGATCTCAAATAGGAAATTAGGGTTTTGGGACACCCTAAGAACCCAATATATAGCCCTGTAAAACACATAAACCGAAACTTTTGTTTGAGACTTGAAGTAGCAAGCTTAGGAGAGGAATTGACGACTAGTCTCTCGAGTCTTCTTCGAGTTTTATTTTTCTGTTTTTATTTCATTATGGTTAGAATGTTTAGTTTAACTAGCATGTGTAACTAAACTCTTATAGGGCTCGATTGAAGCCCTAGTTATACTTTTCCACATGTTTATTCATTGATTACCTTTGCTATAGCTCTTGTTAGAATGTTTAACTTGATTAATACCTGTTTGTATTTAAATTCCTTATATATGTATGTCTGATCAACGTATGCATATGGTATGGATTCGTTAGTTGAATCAATTTGGATGACTGAGTCCTGGGTTCAACATTAGTAACAAGAGATATCCACACCGGATTCTTGGGTTAATCAACACGAGAAACTGGGAGCGGACCAAGCCCTAGGTCCCATGTGGTTGCCGATATCCATAGCCCTTATACTCTCTTAAGGAACAACTCAGTATACACCCATGCTGAATCTATTAAGAGAGAAAAGAGTTAGAGTATACACCATGCCTAACTCGTTGCATAGGGAGATCAATAGCCTAAGGTGTGGACCAAGCCCTTAGGTTGGCAACCATTAAATATTCATGATAAGGCTAGAGCATTGGCACCTTACTTAGTGGGAAAGTATAATTAGTGGTGGATATCGTAGTCCTATATTCTCATTATTATTCACTCACACTCAACAACATTTCTCTTTTTACGTTGAAAGAAACTAATTCTAAATTGAAATTTACCAATCCCTGTGGAAATGATCTCGTACTTGCACACTATGCTACCATTGACCTTGTGCACTTGCAAGTAAAACTAGTACGATTATTTGCATATTTATTTAGGTAGATAATCGGCAAAACAAGAACTTGCAGCCCCTTTTCGCTTATATGTCCTAAGTAATTGTGCCAAAGTGCTGCCTTATCTATCTCAGCCATCAAGCTTGCTGCTTGATCCTTGATTTCAGTCTCACCGATCATCTCATAAAGTCCATCTTTGATTGCTGCTTTGATCACTATCAAAGAACCCTTGGTTACCTTGATCTTTCCTCCCTCAGCTTTGTATGTATACCCCATGGAATCGAGCTGCCCCAATGAGATAAATTCCTCCTTAAATTCGGGAGATACCTTACATTTCGTTGTAGCCTTGTGACTCTATCAAACATCCTCAACTGGATGTCTCCTATCCCTCTCACTTGGCAAGAATTGTCATTCCGAAAGAAAACCCTTCCATCATTGATGTCCTTGAAATTCTTAAACTATTCCTTGTGAGGGCACATGTGATAAGTGCACTTAGAATTCATAATCCATTTCTCGCTGCCTTGCCTCCTGCTCACATTTGAGCACACAACAAGAACAACATCTTGCTGTTCTCCTTTGATAACCGAAGCCTCTTCATTATTGGTATGGCTTCTCCCTCTCTCATCCCACAACCTCTTCTTGCAATCTTTCTTGAAGTGACACTCATTTTTGCAGTAGAAGGCAGCACTTTGGCTTTGAAATCATGAGCCCTTATAGCATTGACCACAATTTCTTTGGTTAGTATATCTCTTCCATATTCAATTGCATTAATTAAACTATCAAAACAATCAATTAGAGAATTTAATAACATAGCACCCAATTGTTCATCTGGGAATTTAATACTACAACTAGCCAAATCTTGAACTAGTTTATTAAAGGCATCAAGATTATCTTGCAACTCTTTATTAGGATCTAGTTTAAAAGCAATGATTCTTTTAAGAAGATAAATCTTGTTAGGGAGAGTTTTGGTAAGAAACAACTCATCTAGTTTCTTCCATATAACAGTAGGATCTTTCGAGTCTTCGCACTCCCTTGTGACACTATCCGACATGTGTAGGAAGATGTGCTATTGAAATCTTCTTCATCTCAATCCGCTGGTCCTCCATGATACTTGCTAGAAAAGCATCATCTTCTCCAATAACCAAGTCCAACTTCTGTTGCATAAGAACAGCCTTGATCTTCCGCTTCCCCAGGGAAAAATCTCCCTTTTTCCATCAAACTACTCAACATAGAAATTTGAACCCATCTTGCGAAGATGATCCCAGATTTGTGCAGCACCCACAAATGCTTTCCAACTTCTTCTAAACCTCAAGAACACGATCAAAGATTGATCTCAACACCGTTCTTGAATCAACCTCAAGAATACGATCTGATCTTGATCTTTACTCCGTTCTTGAATCACCCAAGAAGTTTGTTCTTTGAATTCTTGGAGTCTTGACTCTGTCACCTTCTGTTCTTGCTCCGATACCCAGCTATGCAAGCTCTAATACCACTATTGGGAAACCACCTCAATGATGCCCAGGTGATGGTCTTCTAAACACCCAAGCCTAGAGTGATTTGTATAAGAAAAGAAACAGCAACCAATCAAAGCAAGAAAGAAAAGAACACAAGAAATTTGTTGACAAGGTTCGGTAATGTGCCTACGACCCCGTAAGCTCCTTTGAGCTCTCTGCACTATCTTATCAATGGAGTTCTTTACAATCAGCAACATCTTCCTAAGAACTCACAGGTTCTTGAAGAACAAAAGAAGAAGAAGAAGAAAAAAGTGATAAGAACTAACCCTGGAATTTTCCCAAGAAAATTCCCCTCACAAGCCCTTGAATCCCTTTCTATTCTACTCTTTCTCTTTCTAAACAACCAGTGCCTCTACAGAATCCCTCCTGAGTTTAGTGTCTTTGCATTCTTATAATTGATCTCAGTTTTAATCAGAAGTTATATTCTGTTATGACTTTTGAAGCTAGGTGACCCTTTATATAGTACACCAACTTCTTGACCAATCTTGACTGTCATTCTCCACCCTTAGATCTTGATGACCAATCAACCATGGACCTTGATCAATTCTTAGTGATCTTATACATTTTTAACATGCCTCATGAACCATTTAAAAGGATGAAACATTTTTGCATATGTGTGCCTGGCACCGCGGCCTAGAACAGGTCAAGCTGCGGCCTGAGCTAGGGCACACAATCTCAAGTTTTTGGGCGCTGCGGCCTGGGGGAAGCTATGCCATGGCGCACACCTCATCTAGGCCTTCTCCTTGCTGGGCGCCGTGGCCTGGGAAGGCTGTGCTGTGGTGCAGACTAGTGCATTGATGCTGATTTTTCCTCCTTCCTTGTATCCATTTAATGCTAAGACAAATACCAACAAGTTTGATTTTTGATTAGAAGACCAAATGTAAATATATGGCCAAATATGAATAGTTCTCTCTTATTCTTCTTTTTTTTTTTCACTTTCTATTCTTTTCTCTCTTTTTTTGTGCTCTCTTCTCTTTTGATATGCTTCTCTGTGATCTTTCTATGTTTTTCTCTTTACTCTCTTCTTTTTTTCTCTCTAAAATTTTCTCTTTTCTCTATATACTTCTCTCACTTTTTTATGGTGCTCCCCCTTTGTGTGTTATGCCTCTCTTACTTTTGCTTATGTTAACAAGGGGGTATTTATAGGAGGAGATTAGGTTGTCCATGGGAATAAAAAAACAACAAAGAGAAAGGAAAAGAAAGGAAGTGGTCAACTATGTGAAGAGAGGAGAGAGAGGTGCAACTTTTGAAGTGAAAATAGTGAAAGCTTGAAAGGGTATGGTGGATTTAACAAAGCAAACAGAAGAGGAAGATTTCCCCTCTTTAGGTGGCTGGTCATGGGGAAGAGAAAGGGCAATTTTTTAGGTGAAAACTAGAAGTGGAAGGTGTGTTTAACAAAGTAAGAAAGTAAGAGGAAGACTTCTTCTTTGATGGTTCTTGGAAAGGTGGAAGCTGGAAGTGTTATGGTGAGTTTAACGAAGTAAAAAGGGATAGGAAGACTTCCTATTCTTTCACACCTATGGTCAGCCACATGGAAGAGGGAGAATGGTGTAATTTTTATGTTAAGAGGTTGAAGCTTGAATGGGTAAGGTGTGGTTAACAAAGCAAAAAATGGGAGAAAGACTTCATCTCTTTAGAATGATGAAAATGTGAAAGCTTGAAGTGTTATAGGTGTGTTAAACAAAGTGAAAGAGAAGAGGAAGACTTCCACTTTGGGATCGATTCTTGGAGGGAAATGTGGGGCAATTTTTGAGGTGATGAAGGTGGACTTTGACATATAAGAAATAGTGGGAGCTTATAAGGAAAATTTCTATTTATCAAAACAAAAAAGAAAAAGAAAACTTATTCTTATTTTACTCACATGGCAGGCTATAAAGAGGAGATATAGTGAAGTTTTTTAAGTGGAAAATGTGGTCTTTGATACAGAAAGAAAAAAAAAAAAAAAAAAAAGAGAACTTAGAAGGTAAGTGTCCAATTAACAAGGCAAAAGAGGAAAAGAAAATTAATTTTTTGGCATACACATGGCCAGCCACATTGGGGAGGGAAATGTGTAGTATTTTAAGTAGAAAATGTTGTCTTTAACACATAGAAAAGATGAAGAACTTAGAAAGGAAGTGTCTAATTAACAAAGCAAAAGGGGAGAAAAATATATTTGTTTTGGCACACATAAGACCGACCACATTGAGGAAGGAAATGAGTCATTTTTAAGTAGGAAATATGGCCTTTGACATATAGAAAAGAGGGAAAACTTAGAAGGGAAGTATCTAATTAACAAGGCAAAATAGGAGAAGAAAAATTTTTCTTTTGCCACACATGGTCAGACATATAAGGAAAGAAAGGAACAAATTTTTAATGCAAATGAGAGAGCTTGTCTTGAAAAGTGGAAGCAATCAAAAGGTGTCATGTGGAGGGTGAAATTGAAAATTTATTGGGTTAGGCCAAAAATGAATTGAAGACTTTAAGCTTGCATTTTGTGGAATCAAATATGGCTCAATTGATTTGAGCTCAAGGTGAATTTAGTAGATTGAATAGAAATAGTTTCTGATTACGCCCAAAACATAACGCATAATTGTAGTACAGCTTTGGGGTGTCGATTCTACAGGGAAACATGTTAATTTCAAAAGAAAATGTGTGAACCTTAAAACAAACGATAAAAGATTGAGTGAAAGAATTTGAATTATGTGAAAATAGTGTGAAGGAAATTGTGTAAATAGATTTAATAAGAAATAACAAGGTTCTGAAAATCCTCCCTAGGTTCGTTGCCCTAATCCTAACTTGATTCAGTCATTTTTATCTCGATTGCAAGTTTCACATCCCAAACAGGTAATCGACAAATGTTCAATTAAAGCGCATGTATAAACCCTAATGTAATTGATATGAATTATTCTTTACATTCAAGCACACATGACCTAACTTATAAATTATCCAAAGACGACGGTATATCTAAAGGACAATACCGCAGCAATGGACAAATCTATAAAAGAGATCTACCGGACTCAATCACACCCAAACAGATACACATAAGAAAAGCATGACTAGACTTATATGGAAAATAAGCATGCAATCACCGAACTAATAAGAAATCTATTAATTAAATTAAAGAATAAAACATAAGAATATTTAATGAAAATAATACCAAACTACAACTTAATCAAATAAAGGAAAATAAGAACAACTACACCTAGGGATTCGTCCCTTCGCCTTGCTTGGAGACTAGCCGGCCATGGAGCTCATGCTTCCTTGAGTTGCCTCCGGCCTCTCAACGATCATCTCCTCCTTGGTAGCGAAAGCTTCGGCGATTCCTTAACTTTCCCTCCAAAATTATACTTTGGATTCGTCCTAAAGGCCCTCTGGATTGCTCCTAAAGGCCCTCTAGATTCACTCTTTGATGATTTCAGATGAGCTCTGATTGATGCCTCAAAGCTGAAGTGGAGTAGGCCTTTTATAGGGAAATACCATGAGTGCAATGTGTTTCCAATCTGATGTGGGATGTGGGATATAGAAATGCGTTTTCCAACCGATGTGGGATGTGGGATATAGAAATGCCTGACCTTTGTCTACTAAAACTGCTATAAATTTATCTAGAAAAATCATTTTTACAAGCCGTAAAATTATTCAGAAAATAGACTTTCGGATCTTTCTAAGCATATATGGCTCATCTCCTGCTTCTTCTCGCATCAATACAGTTTAATTTTCAAAGATGATTGATCTGTACGGGCAATTTAGTAAATCTTCTTTCTTGGTTTCTCTTCCTCTTGGCTCTTCCGCGACCATTATCTCACTCGAGTATTCATTGAAGCTTCGTGTTTAAAACGATGATAGCTTTTCTATCTCTTTTTTTAAGCTCAAAGTACTTGAAAATGCACCGAAATAAGTCAACAATTCAAGAATAACACTTTAGAGTTATTAAGGTATAAAAGTGTAATTCTAACCTCAATCAACCCTAAAATGCTAACAATTAAGAATTGTTTATATGCATTTTATGACTCTCATCACAACCCCTAACTAGCTTTTTGCTAGTCCCTAGCAATTGAAGAAAAAATAAGAGATGAATTCTATGGTAGGAGTTAAAAACAAAGTAAAGCAATGCTAGCGTTGAACCAAGAGTAATTCACTTTTTGTCTCAAAAATTTCACATAACATACGGCACATAGATTCATTAAATTTCATCTAAGTCCAAAAGTAATTCAAACATCAATCTTAAAATCTTTATTGACTCTTAACATCCATTTTACCACAAATCATTAAGCCAAACACCCGGATGATTTTATGCATAACATTCGTGAATACAAGTTTTGGCCTCTAAAACATAATAAATTGCATGACATCAATCACAAAAACAAGCTCCATAGGCTCACTTTTCAAATCACTCTCCATTATTGTAGAAAAATTACACTACATTGGATCAAAAGGTCATTAATAAGCTTGTAACGTTAGGCCAAGGTAAAAGTTAAGAAAGAACGGGAAGGATTCAACAAGTATAAGAACTTAATCTCTTAGTTTTGAACACAACTATTTAAGCACTAGATAACCTTACTTCAACACCCAACTCTTTCAACCATTTTTCGAGCATTTCTTTCAACAAATCACCATTTTTTTCTTTTCTTTCTTTCTTTCTACTTTGCCATAATTCTCTTTTTTTTTTGGGCACATAACCATTCACCTTCTTTTTCATTTTTTTTTCTCTTCTTTTCCACAACCCCCAACTTATCTCCTTTAATGTACTTGGGTTGCGGTAGTGATATTTTTTCATATTTCCACCCTTACTCCTTTTAAGTGCTTCTCACAACATGTGTATAACTAAGTTCTTTTAAAAGAAAGGTAAGGATAAAATATTTTTAGGCTCATAAAGGTAAGTAAATGGTTTTTTGAAAGAAACAAGGCTCAATTTTTATTTCCAAGAAAAAGGCTCAAATAGGTGACTAGTGATAAATGTAGCAATGGTAGGTTTGAAAGGCTAAAATGGTTCAAAAATGGCCTATATCATATCCTAAGTAGTGTGCATTCTAGGAATTTGCCTCAAGTGATTATCAAGTAAGTTCTAGAGCTTGTCAATACCGCAAAAGTATTCATAAAACAATCACACATAAAATTTCTCTAGATGTTATAGACTAATCATACAATCTTACCACAAACTAGAGTCTCAAACCAAATAAAGATTGATATTTAAAATAATTTCAAATAGAAACAAAATTTAACTCCTTCTAAATGCTATCTGCTATCTCAATTAAGTTTATATCACTGACATGTGAATTAACTCCAAGGCAACCACAAAGCATGCTTAAAACAAAAAGAGAGGGAAAATGACACCAAGCAGTTCAATGGAAAAAGAAAAATGTATGGAAATAAAGAAAATGGAAACAAAGAGATGCGTTTCCTCCACCCCCAACTTAAAAAATTGCATTGACCTCAATGTAAAAGAACAAGTAAAGGAAACTCCCCTTATAGCCAAAGGTGCATAGAAGCTGAAAATTGTGCTCCACCATTTGAACTGCTTCGTATTTTTGTCCCTGAAAAAGAAATGCGAAAGTAAAACTGGAAAATAGCAAGATAATAATAATAAACAAGAGAAAAAAGAAATATGAAAAACAGTAAAAATAAAAGGATACGTTGTGGGCTGCCTCCCACGAGCGCTAAGTTTTACATCTTCAGCCAGACGCTCTTATTCCCTCCTTGAAAAACATAGGTTGAACGCATCCGCCACCGTTTCATTGCCAAATTTGGTGCTTCTATGCTTTTGGGGGGCCTCAAGGATGTCATCAGTAACATCCGTAAATTCTGGCTCGATGTATGCTTTGGTGAAGCCATGGATAAGGGTGGACTGAAATGGATTAAGGTGCTGGACCTTTTCCATGAATGAGTCAATCATGTATGCTTGTGCTTGATGGCTTTCATCCACATCCTCTGATTTTTCCACTGTTAGGATGTGTAATGACTTACCCCTCAGTGTCTCAATGGCATTCACCTCCATCACATTCTTTTGTGCTAGGTGCTGACCATGGGGTGTGGACTGAGCTTGAGAAGGGAACTTACCTCACTCAGTCACACTCAAGTAGCTCATCAACTTCGACACTTGGCTCTTTATCTCTTTATGTTCTTCAACAACCTGCACAATTAATGATTCAAGTCTTTTATTAGTCTTACCCTGTGCCTCAATAAAAGCATGTAAAGTGTCTTCTAAAGAACTCCTAGAAGACACATATGCATGATATGGTGCAGGGGTTTGTGCAAGCTGCTGGTTTTTAGACTTCCAGCTGAAATTGGGGTGATTTCGCCATCCCGGATTATAAGTATCAGAGAAGGGTGTCAAAGGCTTCTTGTATATGCCTAAGGCATTACATTGTTCCTTATACATCCCTCTCATCTTAACAAATGTGGGACACTGTTGGGCAAGATGATCTACCCCACCACACACAAAACATGGTTCAAAAGATTTTGCATTATTAGCTACGTGTGTTGGCTTTAAGCTTTTAGTCTTTAACTCATCGAGCTCCCTAGTGAGCATCTCGACCTTGGCTCTAAGGTTATCCTCTTCCCTAAGATGGTAAATTCCACCACCATTTGGGTGCCCTATAGGTCGTGACCTATTTGTGCTTTCAGTAGCACTAGGTCTAGTCCAAGTGTGAGCTTTTTCAGCAAGCTCATTGAGGTACTCTATGGCCTCATCAGGATCTTTCTCTAAAAAACCACCATTACACATCATCTCTACAAATTGGCGCTCTCTATATGTAAGTCCTTCATAAAAATAGCTCACTAAGCGCCAACTTTCATACTCATGGTGAGATCATATACTCAATAACTCTTTAAATCTCTCCCAAGACTGATATAAAGTCTCATAGTCCTTTTATGCAAAGGTGGAGATTTGACTTTTTAAAGCATTGGTCTTATGTTGGAGAAAGCATTTATTAAAAAAAATCCGAGTCATCTTAGTCCACGACCCAATAGATCGTGGTCTAAGTGAGTAGAACCAACTCTTAGCTTTATCTTTCAACGTAAAAAGAAAGAACTTAAGCCTCACAATGTCATCGGTTTCGTCTTGACTATGAAAAGTCGCGACTACTTCCTCAAACTCTCTAATGTGCACATATGTGTTTTCATTATCCAAGCCATAAAATGTAGGGAGTAAATTTATCATCCATGTTTTAAACTCTAATGGGAGAGTATTGGTTGGAAATATGATGCATGATGGTGTGACTGTGCGTGTAGGGTTAAGGTAATCCTGAAGGGTCCTAGGGGGATGATATTCATGTTCACTCATTTCTTCGGGACTAGATGGACTGTCAAATAAAAGATTTAGAAATGAATTGAATTCTGACTCTAGCACAGGCCTACAAGCATCTCTATGTCTTTGCATTCAAGGTAACAAAATAATGAAAAAATAAATTGCTATAAAACGAAAGAATAAGATAAAATAAAATAAAATTAATACAGCAAGCTAAAAGAGGGAACGAAGTTACCACCTTTACAAACTGCTGAAAAGAAAAACTATTTACGGTTCTTTTACCATCATGTCAAAAGTTGACAATCTTCTTTGTACTTAAGCGCGTTTCCCCGGCAACGGTGCCAAAATTTGATTACGCCCAAAACATAACGCGGAATTGTAGTACAACTTTGGGGTGTCGATTCCACAGAGAAACAAGTTAATTACAAAAGAAAATGTGTGAACCTTAAAACAAACGATAAAAGATTGAGTGAAAGAATTTGAATTATGTGAAAATAGTGTGAACGAAATTGTGTAAATAGATTTAATAAGAAATAACAAGATTCCAAAAATCCTCCCTAGGTTCGTTGCCCTAATCCTAACTTGATTCAGTCGTTTTTATCTCGATTGCAAGTTTCACATCCCAAACAGGTAATCGGCAAATGTTCAATTAAAGCGCATGTATAAACCCAAATATAATTGATATGAATTATTCTTTACTTTCAAGCACACATGACCTAGCTTATAAATTATCAAAAGACAACGGTATATCTAAATGACAATACCGCAGCAATGGACAAATCTATAAAAGAGATCTACCGGACTCAATCACACCCAAACAGATACACATAAGAAAAGCATGACTAGACTTATATGGAAAATAAGCATACAATCACCGGACTAATAAGAAATCTACTAATTAAATTAAAGAACAAAACATAACAATATTTAATGAAAATAATACCAAACTACAACTGAATCGAATAAAGGAAAATAAGAACAACTGCACCTAGGGATTCATCCCTTCGCCTTGCTTGGAGACTAGTCAGCCATGGAGCTCATGCTTCCTTGAGTTGCCTCCGGCCTCTGAACGATCATCTCCTCCTTAGTAGCGAAAGCTTCGGCGATTCCTCAGCTTGCCCTCCAAAATTATACTTTGGATTCGTCCTAAAGGCCCTCTGGATTGCTCCTAAAGGCCCTCTGGATTCACTCTCTAATGATTTCAGATGAGCTCCGATTGATGCCTCAAAGCTGAAGTGGAGTAGGCCTTTTATAGAGAAATACCATGAGTGCAATGTGTTTCCAATCTGATGTGGGATGTGGGATGTGGGATATAGAAATGTGTTTTCCAACCGATGTGGGATGTGGGATTTAAGCCCAAAATCACACTGAAATCCCACACAGCCCGCACAGCCTGACCTTTGTCTACTAAAACTGCCATAACTTTCTTTAGAAAATCATTTTTACAAGCTGTAAAATTCTCCAGAAAATATATTTCCGGATCTTTCTAAGCATATATGGTTTATCTCCTGGTTCTTCTTGCATCAATACAGTTTAATTTTCAAAGATGATTGATCTGTACAGGCAATTCTGTCAATTTAGTAAATCTCTTTTCTTGGTTTCTCTTCATCTTGGCTCTTCCGCGACCATTATCTCACTCGAGTATTCATTAAAGCTTCAAGTTTAAAATGATGATAGCTTTTTTATCTCTTTTTTTAAGATCAAAGTACCTGAAAATGCACTGAAATAAGTCAACGATTCAAGAATAACACTTTAGAGTTATTAAGGTATAAAAGTGTAATTCCAACGTCAATCAACCCTAAAATACTAACAATTAAGTATTGTTTAGATGCATTTTATGACTCTCATCACAACCCCCAACTAGCTTATTGCTAGTCCCTAGCAATTGAAGCGAAAATAAGAGATGAATTCTATGGTAGGAGTTAAAAACAAAGTAAAACAATGCTAGCGTTGAACCAAGAGTAATTCACTTTTTGTCTCAAAAATTGCACATAACATACGGCACATAGAATCATTAAATTTCACCTAAGTCCAAAAGTAATCCAAACATTAATCTTAAAATCGTTATTGACTCTTAACATCCATCTTACCACAAACCATTAATCCAAACACCTGGATGATTTTATACATAACATTCATGAATACAAGTTCTTCCTCTAAAAACATAATAAATTGCTTGACATTGATCACAAAAACAAGCTCCATAGGCTCGCTTTTCAAATCACTCTCCACTTTTGTAGAAAAATCACACTACATTGGATTAAAAGGTCTTTAATAAGCTTGTAACGTTAGGCTAAGGTAAAGGTTAAGAAAGAACGGGAAGGATTCAACAAGTATAAGAACTTAATCTCTTAGTTTTGAACACAACTCTTTAAGCACTGGATAACCTTACTTCAACACCCAACTCTTTCAACCATTTTTCGAGCATTTCTTTCAACAAATCACCATTTTTTTCTTTTCTTTCTTTCCTCTTTCTTTTCCATAATTCTCTTCTTTTTTTGGCACATAACCATTCACCTTCTTTTTCATTTTTTTTTCTCTTCTTTTCCACAACCCCCAACTTATCTCCTTTAATGTACTTGGGTTGCGGTAGTGATATTTTTTCATATTTCCACCCTTACTCCTTTTAAGTGCTTCTCATAACATGTGTATAACTAAGTTCTTTTAAAAGAAAGGTAAGGATAAAATATTTTTAGGCTCATAAAGGTAAGTGAATGGTTTATCGAAAGAAACAAGGCTCAATTTTTCTTTTCAAGAAAAAGGCTCAAATAGGTGACTAGTGATAAATATAGCAATGTAGGTTTGAAAGGCTCAAACGGTTCAAAAATGGCCTATATTGTATCCTAAGTCGTGTGCATTCTAGGAATTCGCCTCAAGTGATTATCAAGTAAGTTCTAGAGCTTGTCAAGACCGCAAAAGTATTCATAAAACAATCACACATAAAATTTCTCTAGATGTTATAGACTAATCATACAATCTTACCACAAACTAGAGTCTCAAACCAAATGAAGATTGATATTTAAATCAATTTCAAACCGAAACAAAATTTAACTCCTTCTAAATTCTATCTGCTATCTCAATTAAGTTTATATCATTTACATGTGAATTAACTCCAAGGCAACCACAAAGCATGCTTAAAACAAAAAGAGAGTGAAAATGACACTAAACAGTTCAATAGAAAAAGAAAAATGTATGGAAATAAAGAAAATGGAAACAAAGAGATCAGTTTCCTCCACCCCCAACTTAAAAATTACATTGACCTCAATGTAAAAGAAAGAGTAAAGGAAACTCCCCTTATAGCCTAAGGTGCACAGAATCTGAAAATTGTGCTCCACCATTTGAACTGCTTCGTATTTTTGTCGCTGAAAAAGAAATGTGAAAGTAAAACTGGAAAATAGCAAGATAATAATAATAAACAAGAGAAAAAGAAAATATGAAAAACAATAAAAATAAAAGGATACGTTGTGGGCTACCTCCCATGAGCGCTAAGTTTTACGTCTTCAGCCAGACGCTCTTATTCCCTTCTTGAAAAACATAGGTTGAATGCATCCGCCACCGCTTCATTGCCAAATTTGGTGCTTCTATGCTTTTTGGGGGCCTCAAGGATGTCATCAGTAACATCGGTAAATTCTGGCTCAATGTATGCTTTGGTGAAGCCATGGATGAGGGTGGACTGAAATGGATTAAGGTGCTGGACCTTTTGCATGAATGAGTCAATCATGTATGCTTGTGCTTGATGGCTTTCATCCACATCCTCTGATTTTTCCGTTGTTGGGATGTGTAATGACTTACCCCTCAGTGTCTCAATGGCATTCCCCTCCTTTAAATTCTTTTGTGCTAGGTGCTGACCATGGGGTGTGGACTGAGCTTGAGAAGAGAACTTACCTTGCTCAGTCACACTCAAGTAGCTCATCAACTTAGACACTTGGCTCTTTATCTCTTTATGTTCTTCAACAACCTGCACAATTAATGATTCAAGTATTTTATTAGTCTTACCATATGCCTCAATAAAAGCATGTAAAGTGTCTTCTAAAGAACTCCTAGAAGACACAGGTGCATGATATGGTGCAGGAGTTTGTGCAAGCTGCTGGTTTTTAGACTTCCAGCTGAAATTGGGGTGATTTCGCCATCCCGGATTATAAGTATCAAAGAAGGGTGTCAAAGGCTTCTTGTACATGCCTAAGGCATTACATTATTCCTTATACATCCCTCTCATCTCAACAAATGTGGAACACTCTTGGGCTAGATGATCTACCCCACCACACACAAAACATGGTTCAAAAGATTTTGCATTATTAGCTACGTGTGTTGGCTTTAAGCTTTCAGTCTTTAACTCATCAAGCTCCCTAGTGAGCCTCTCGACCTTGGCTCTAAGGTTATCCTCTTCCCTAAGATGGTAAATTCCACCACCATTTGGGTGCCCTATAGGTCGTGACCTATTTGTGCTTTCAGTAGCACTAGGTCCAGTCCAAGTGTGAGCTTTTTCAGCAAGTTCATTGAGGTACTATATGGCCTCATCAGGATCTTTCTCTAAAAACTCACCATTACACATCATCTCTACAAATTGGCGATCTCTATATGTAAGTCCCTCATAAAAATAGCTCACTAAGCGCTAACTCTCATACCTATGGTGAGGGCACATACTCATTAACTCTTTAAATCTCTTCCAAGATTGATACAAAGTCTCGCTGTCCTTTTGTGCAAAGGTAGAGATTTGCCTTTTTAAAGCATTGGTCTTATGTTGGGGAAAGTATTTATTAAAAAAAATCCGAGTCATCTCAGTCCACGACCCAATAGATCGTGGTTTAAGTGAGTATAGCCAACTCTTAGCTCTATCATTCAAAGCGAAAGGAAAGAACTTAAGCCTCACAATGTCATCGGTTTCGTCTTGACTATGAAAAGTCGCGACTACTTCCTCAAACTCTCTAATGTGCACATATGTGTTTTCATTATCCAAGCCATAAAATGTAGGGAGTAAATTTATCATCCATGTTTTAAACTCTAATGGGAGAGTATTGGTTGGAAATATGATGCATGATGGTGTGGCTGTGCGTGTAGGGTTAAGGTAATCCTGAAGGGTCCTAGGGGGATGATATTCATGTTCACTCATTTCTTCGGGACTAGATGGACTGTCAAATAAAAGATTTAGAAATGAATTGAATTCTGACTCTAGCACAGGCCTACAAGCATCTCTATGTCTTTGCATTCAAGGTAACAAAATAATGAAAAAATAAATTGCTATAAAACGAAAGAATAAGATAAAATAAAATAAAATTAATACAGCAAGCTAAAAGAGGGAACGAAGTTACCACCTTTACAAACTGCTGAAAAGAAAAACTATTTATGGTTCTTCTACCGTCATGTCAAAAGTTGACAATCTTCTTTGTACTTAAGCGCGTTTCCCCGGCAACGGTGCCAAAATTTGATTACGCCCAAACCATAACGTGAAATTGTAGTACAGCTTTGGGGTGTCGATTCCCCAGAGAAACAAGTTAATTAAAAAAGAAAATGTGTGAACCTTAAAACAAACGATAAAAGATTGAGTGAAAGAATTTGAATTATGTGAAAATAGTGTGAACGAAATTGTGTAAATAGATTTAATAAGAAATAACAAGATTCCAAAAATCCTCCCTAGGTTCGTTGCCCTAATCCTAACTTGATTCAGTCGTTTTTATCTTGATTGCAAGTTTCACATCCTAAACAAGTAATCGGCAAATGTTCAATTAAAGTGCATGTATAAACCCAAATATAATTGATATGAATTATTCTTTACTTTCAAGCACACATGACCTAACTTGTAAATTATCAAAAGACGATAGTATATCTAAACGAAAATACTGGAGCAATGGACAAATCTATAAAAGAGATCTACCGGACTCAATCACACCCAAACAAATGCACATAAGAAAAGTATGACTAGACTTATATGGAAAATAAGCATGCAATCACCGGACTAAGAAGAAATCTATTAATTAAATTAAAGAATAAAACATAACAATATTTAATGAAAATAATACCGAACTACAACTTAATCAAATAAAGGAAAATAAGAACAACTACACCTAGGGATTCATCCCTTCGCCTTGCTTGGAGACTAGCCGGTCATGGAGCTCATGCTTCCTTGAGTTGCCTTCGGCCTCTCAACGATCATCTCCTCCTTGGTAACAAAAGCTTCGGTGATTCCTCAGCTTGCCCTCCAAAATTATACTTCGGATTCGTCCTAAAGGCCCTCTGGATTCACTCTCTGATGATATCAGATGAGCTCCGATTGATGCCTCAAAGCTGAAGTGGAGTAGGCCTTTTATAGGGAAATACCATGAGTGCAACGTGTTTCCAATCTGATGTGGGATGTGGGATGTGGGATATAGAAACGGGTTTTCCAACCGATGTGGGATGTGGGATTTAAGCCCAAAATCACACTGAAATCCCGCACAGCCTAACCTTTGTCTACTAAAACTGCTATAACTTTCTCTAGAAAAATCATTTTTACAAGCCTTAAAATTCTCCAGAAAATAGACTTCCAGGTATTTCTAAGCTTATATGTTTCATCTCCTGGTTCTTCTTGCATCAATACAGTTTAATTTTCCAAGATGATTGATCTGTACGGGTAATTCTGGCAATTTAGTAAATCTTCTTTCTTGGTTTCTCTTCATTTTGGCTCTTCCACGACCATTATCTCACTTGAGTATTCATTGAAGCTTCGTGTTTAAAATGATGATAGCTTTTCTATCTCTTTTTTTAAGCTCAAAGTACCTGAAAATGCACTGAAATAAGTCAACGATTCAAGAATAACACTTTAGAGTTATTAAGGTATAAAAGTGTAATTCCAACATCAATTAACCCTAAAATGCTAACAATTAAGTATTGTTTAGATGCATTTTATGAATCTCATCAGTTTACAATTTGTATTATTCTGAAATTAAATTTAAACTCTTGCATTTGCCAAGTTTGAGCCCATTAAGATCAAAGATTCATCATAAAAACCAACACGTGGCCCGTTCAAAATTTTGGAACAAAATGTCAACAACTATCCTTATCAAAAACTAGATTTCTCATCTCTTATCTTATCAAACTGATCTTTTTTCCCACATCTCTTCAATCTCTCTGCCCATTCTGACCACCCACTAGAATTGATAATATAAAGATGACAGAATACCATTCCTCACTAGATGCGTCAATCTCTTTCAGGTCAAAGTTAGATTTGCAAAAAGAAGCCACAAAAAAGAAAACAAGTGAGAAAAATAGTTCAGCGTGAAAAATCATGAAGAAAACCATAAAACCTTAAGCTAGGAGGAGAACAACTCTAAATCCTAAAGAGAAGCAGCCCTAACGAATAGAGAGGAAACCCTAAGCTAAATGGAGGCACCATAAGAAAGAATCTTAATAAATGCTTTTTATTTCATTAGATGCAAGGATAGTTATGTCAATTACAAATATTTGCTCTAGCCTTAACAATTTGCGCTCTAGTAATATCAGTACCCTATATATATATATATATATATATATATATATAGTAAAATAATATAATATAAAAATCTAAAGAGACAAATAAGACAAAAACAATAACCTTTGGATGGATTCAACAAATCAGTCTACCAAGAAAGACAAATAGAGGATAAAAATTGAAGAAAATGAAGAAAAAAGCGGTTGAAAAAAGTTTTTAAAAAGGTAAAAAAAAAAGTAGTCTATATTTTATTTCTCATGTAGTAATGTTAAATTATTTAGATATTTGATTGGTTGTTATTATATTATTTACTTAATTGTTATTCTTTATTTTAGTTAGATGTTTTAGATTTTTTTTTTTAATTTCTATTTGATGGTTGTCTCTTTTAGATATTACTATCATTTAATCTTAATATTGTTTTAACGAATAATGCCTCTTAAATTGAACTTTAAATTTCAATGCGATTGATTAATTTATTTTCGTAATAAATATTTTTTTATTGTTACTGTGTATCATTTTAACTGATAGTTTGAAATAAAAAATTATATTCTTCATTCTTATGTTATGCCACTGGTTTTTTTACCCCTTTCTATGCACAATTTTTTTAAATTATTTTTATATAATTATTTTTTTTAATTTTCATCATGCTTTTCTTTTATCAAATGCATGAACTTTAAAATCTCATCTAATAAATTAAGAGAAGTTTCTCCTAATTTATGAAACAATAGTGTTATGCTTATATTAAAAAAATAACACTCCTTTTATCCCATAAAGATTGTTACTTATATCTAAAATGGATGTCCCAAAATAATTGTCTACATACTAAAAGTGGAACGTAAAATACCATCACTTTTCAAAAACACTCATACAAGAGTCACATGAAAGTAAAACTTTAATTACCCATGGACATCACATTAAAGACATCTAAAGGGTATTTAAAGAAGAGTAAAATTCATCTTAATATTTGTGCATAATGGAATGTGACAATAGTTATGAGACAGAGGGAGTATACATTTAAACTAAGATAATTGTATTTGAATTTATTTTTTCTTTTTCTTGGCACTTAACCATCAGAGTTGCACAAAAAATTGTTATGCTTTATATGCTATAAATATCTCTCATTTCTCAAATATGTTAAGTAGAAGCTTTGGCAAAAATAACTAGATGATGTCTTAATTATACTGATATTATAAGAATCTAATAGTCAATATCTCATTGATCATTGCACCTCCATTGAATTCATTTTCTCTCCTCGTAGATTTACGTGGAAGAATGTACTTTGAAAGATAAACCATTGATGACATGCATGTAGTAGTTCATTTCCTCTAATCTAGAAATGGTTAATTAGGTACATCACTACCAAAGTAAGAATGTAAATATCAAGATTAATGTAATACAATAAAAGGAGAAAACCAAACCCAACCACACACTTGAATGGCAAGTGAACATCACCCTTCAACCACAACAACTTTTAGAATCCAATTATACACACACACACACACACACACACACACACACACACACACACACATATATATATATACATATATATATATTATGACTGTTAAGGATAGTGTTAACTAGATTAGTATCATTTGTAATTAGATTAGAATTATATGTAACTTTTTATTTTGTGATGTTGTTTTTATTAGCTCATATAACCTTATCACTTACTATCCTTATCTCATTATTACTGTTAATACTATAAATATAATATCAGCTCTCTCACAAAAGATAAAAGAGCTTTATTTAATTTATCCATAAGTTTTTGTATTGTATCAGAGCTTTTGATCAATGTACGTTAATGGTATCCTATACCTTTACCTCTTCTCTCACCAATAGTTCAGTCTCTCCCACTACAAATCCTTGTTCCCCTTTTGCTGCAAACTTTAATCATCCTCTAGCTATCAAACTAGATTGAGGGAATTTTTTATTAGGGTGATCTCAAATTTTGCCTACTCTAGGTGGACATGACCTTGAAGGTTAGGTTAACGGCACACATTTGTGTCCACCACATCAAATTCCCGCTGATAATACGTCTCACGATGTTGAAAATACAACTTAGTCAACATCTCCTACAATTAATCCTACATATATTTTTTGGCAAAAACAAGACCAACTTCTTCTTAGTTGGCTTCTCTCTTCACTAACAAAAGGCATATTAGCTCAAACGGTTAGGCATACCACTTCTCATACAGTTTGGGCTTCTTCTGAGCATGTGTTCGCATCCCAATCACGTGCTCATATCATTCAACTCAAACTTTAGCTTTAGACCACCAAAAAGGGTTCACTCTCAATGACTGATTATCTTCAAAAAATGAAGACAATAATTGATAGTCTTATTGTTGCTACCCAAGCTGTTACTGATCAAGATCTCATTATGTACATTCTTGAGGAACTTGGACCTGAATATGACGTATTCATTATCTTTGTAACCACTCGAACTGAGCCTCTTTTGATTGATAATCTTCATAGTCTTCTTCTTAGTCATGAGTATATACTTGAGTAATTCAATTCTATTGAATCACTCTATTCATTTTCAAAAATGGTTGCTTCTCCATCTTCTTATATGGTCTCTTGGAATAACAATCATTTTAGTGCACCTTTACATACTCACAATGGCAATCGTGATAATTATTCCTCCAGAAGTAACTCATCTAATAGATTTGTAAGTCATAGATGAGGTCATGGCCATATCACAACAATGTGTCTAATGGTGGTTTAAACACCTTTCTAATGCTTCTCGTTTGTAATGGTTTTGGCCACTATACTCTCCAATGTCTTTTTGGGTTGATCAATCTTACAAGTCTAATTCTCCATCTCAACTCTCTGTTATGATGGCATCTCCTTCCTCTATTGATGCAACCTATTGGTATCTAGACCCTGTTGCAACTAATCACCTAACTTCATATTTGAAAAATATTTCTCTTCAATCTACATATAAGGGTTCTGAACAAATTTATATGGATAACATAATAGATTTTCTGATCCATCATATTGGTCTTTCTCAGTTTAATACCCTGTCTAGTCTTTTATTTTTACATAATCTTCTTCATATTCTTGTAATTACTAAAAACTTGTTAAGTGTTACTATTTTCACTATTGATAATAATGTGTATTTTGAACTTCATCCTCATCTTTGTCTTGTTAAGGATCGATTCTCAGGGAAGGTCCTGCTCCAAGGGAAAGTTAATCATAGTCTTTATAAATTAGAGCCCTGTCAACCTCAATTAACGTTGAATCCTTCACTTCATGCTCTTTTAAGTGAGCGACCATCTATGATGTTTGGCATCAGTGTCTTGGTCATCCTTCCAATAAAGTTGTCAACAACGTTCTATCTACTAATCTACTATCGGTTTTAGGAAATAAACAAATGAGTATGTGTTCATCATATCAATTTTGCGAAAGTCACAAATTTCCATTTTCTCTTTCTTTATATTTCTTTAAAGCTCCATTAGAGCTTATTTATACTGATGTATAAGGTCCATCTCACGTTATTCCTTCTAGTGCATTTCCTTTTTACATTCATTTGATTGATGATTTTAGTAAATTAATTTGGATTTATCCAACACAATCTAAATCTAAAGTGTTTTGCATTTTTTACACCTTTAAAAATCTGGTTGAGACAGTTTTTGAGTGGGAAATAAAATCCATTCAAATTGATTGGGGTAGTGCATATCGTAATGTCTCAAAATTTATTCACTTATTATCTTCCATCGTGTCTTTTATCCATATACTCATGAAAATAATGGTTTCACTGAGCGGGGTCATCGTTATATTGTTGAAACTAGTCTCACATTTATGGCTCAAACTTTTGTCCCTAAAAAATTAGTTTAATGCTTTTCATGTTTTAGTTTTTCTCATTAACATAATACCAACTCCAGTTCTTAATAATGTCTTATTGGCAAAAATTATATGGTCGCTTATCTGGTTATTTAATTCTGAAAATTTTTGGTTGTGCTTGTTTTCCCGATATTCGACCTTATAATTCTCACAAATTATAATATCGTTCAGTGAAATGTATTTTTATAGGTTATAGTCCATCTAATATAGGGTATAAGTGTCTTCATCTAAGTCAGGTCATCTTTATTTTTCCCAGCATGTTGTTTTTGACGAGTAAACATTTTCGTTTACTGGTCATTCACAACATGCTCCTACTCATTCCCTTACTGTCTCTCCTTCAAGTTTGCTTCCAATCATATCTCCTTGTTCCCAGACACAAATACCTACTGCTCAAACTTCTCTATCAAATCTTCCTTCTCAATCCCCAACATCTTCCAATGATAAACATATTCCCTTACCCAAAGAACCTTTTTCATCCAAACCGTATGGCACAACCATTAATCCCACCCATCTAATGATAACTTGCTCCGAAGACAATACACTTAAACCTTTAGTTTTTGCTGCCACTCGTCACCCTTTGCTTATTGATCACTTAAATACTAAACCGAATGAGCCCACTTGTTACTCCAAGGCTCATAAAAATCCACACTGGAGAATGAAAAGGAATTATGAGTATAATGCATTAATCAAGAATGGGACATGGTCCCTTGTTCCTCCATCTTCTTCTTAGAATTTGATTGGTTGTAAGTGGGTTTTCCATATTAAATGTAAGGCAGATGGCAGCCTTGAAAGTCACAAAGCACGTTTAGTTGAAAAAGGCTTTAATCAAGAGGCTAGCATTGATTATGGTGAGACCTACAACCCTTTTGTTAAACCCATTACTATTTATGTGGTTCTTACTTTACCTCTCTCAAAAGGGTGGCACCTTCAGAAACATGATGTCCAAAATATCTTTTTGTGTGACAATCTTACTGATAAGGTCTATATGTCTCAACCTCTTGGTTTTGTTGATCAAAACTTCCACATTATGTCTTTCGCTTGCATCAAGCTTTATATAGGCATAAATAGGCTCCTCATGCTTAGTTTTAGTGACTTAGTTCCCGTCTTTTTGAGTTGGGTTTTCATGCTTCTATTGCAGACAATTCTCTCTTCATTCACTTAATTGATTGTCATATTATAGTACTTCTTGTTTATGTTGATCATATTATAATGACTGGTAGTGATGACAATATAATTTTCGATCTTGTCATGCATTTAAATTTAGGCTTTGATATAAAAGATTTACGTTCTCTACTTGGAGCTAATAGAAATTTGGATGGCTTATTTCCCTCACGAAGCAAGTATATTCGGGATATATTGACATGAGTGAAAATGGATGGAGCCAAGCCATATGCTACTCCTATTGTTGCTTTGTCCTATCTCTCTCAATTTGTTAGTGATCCCTTCTTAGATCGCACATTGTATAGAAGTATTGTAGGTGCTTTACATCATGTAATGATCACAAGACTAGAAATTGCTTATCCAGATAACAAGATCTGCCAATTCATGCATCAAGCAACAAATATTCATTGGGCTACCATCAAACGTATTCTCATATACCTAAAAGGTACAAATTATCATGGTTTGCTCCTATGCAACTCTAAAAATCTCTCTTTGTTGCCATTTACTAATGTTGATTAGGATGGTTGCCCAGATGATTGTCATGCTACAAGTGGTTATTGTGGGTTTCTTGATTCAAATCTCGTCTCATGATCATCTAAAAAACAACCAACTGTTGCTAGGTTTAGCACTGAATCTAGGTATAGAAGTTTTGCTTATGCTTCCTGTTCAGTGCCATGGCACCCAGCACCAGCACCATGGCGTCCAGAAGATGTGCAAAGGTGCCCTGCCCAGCACCATGGTGCCCCCTGTTGAGCGTCTAGGCGCTAGGTAAAGGGCTGCACACTTGGACAACCTGTTTTAAGACCCTTTTAAGTGCGTGAGTGTAAGGTTAAAATGCACAGCACCACTTGGGAAGTGATTAAGTGGAGATCATGATCAAAGGGTGGAAATTGATTCACAAGAATGTCCAAGAAGTGAAAGGTTATAAAAGGGGTTCCCAAGCCTTATTTTTCACATATAGAATACAACACATACAAGACACTCTTTGAGATCAATTGTAATACAAGAGAGAATTTTTTGAGAGACATAAACACAAGAGGGACTCTTTGTAGTGAGGCTAGTTGCAAAGAAGGGAGTAGTATAGAGAGAGAGCATTGTAATCTTCTTTCTTCTCTTCTTCATTTCTTCAAGAACTTGAGCTTCTTGAAGGGGATTGTTGTAACTTGTAAGAACCATTTGAGATAGTGCAAAGAGTTCAGAGGAACTCATGGGGACATAGGCATATTGCCGAACCTCGATAACAAATTGTTTGTCTTCTTTCTTTCTTTGATTTTCTGTTCTTGTGTTCGATTGCTGAAATTCTTTCTACAAGTCATTCTAGACTTGGGTGTTTGGAAGATCACCACCTGGGCATCTTGTCAAGGTGATTTCCAATAGTGGTATCAGAGCTGCACAACTAGTTATCAGAGCAAGAAGTAGAAGATGATGGAGCCAAGACTCCAAGAATCAAAGATCAACTTCTTGGGTGATTCAAGAACAGTGTAAAGATCAAAATCCGGTCGTGTTCTTGAAGGTTGATTCAAGAATGGTGTTAAGATCCATCTTCGATCTGTGTTCTTGAGGTTAAAAAAGCATTTGTGGGTAGTGCATAAGTCTGGGATCTTGTCCGCAAAAGATGGCTTCAAATTTCTGTGTAGAGAAGTTTATGGAAAGGGAGACTTTGCCCTTCGGAAGCGGAAGATTAAGCCAGTTCTAATGCCACGGAAAGTGGACTTGGCTATTGGAGAAGATGATGCTTTTCCAGCAAGTGTCACGGAGGACCAGCGGACCGAGATGAAGAAGATGGCTTACAGCACCATTTTCTTGCACATGTTGGATAGTGTCACAAGGGAGTACGGAGACTCAAAGGATCCGGCTGTCATATGGAAGAAACTAGATGAGTTATTTCTTACCAAAACTCTTCCTAACAAGATTTATCTTCTTAAAAGAATCTTTTCTTTTAAAATGGATCCTAGTAAAGAGTTACAAGATAATTTTGATGTCTTTAATAAGCTAGTTCAAGATTTGAATAGCTATAGCATTATTTTTCCGGATGAACAATTGGCTGTCATTTTGTTAAATTCTCTTCCTGATTGCTTTGATAATTTGATTAATGTTATTGAGTATGGAAGGGATACTTTAACAAAGGAGATTGTGATCAATGCCATTAGGGCACATGATTTCAAAGCCAAGATGAAGGAGACATCAAGTGGTGATAGGCTGTTCGTAAGAGGAAGGCCAGGAACTCGGAATGGCAGCAACAATGGCTACTATCGAGAAAAAGGTAGAGGAGAGAGCCATGGGAGATCTTATTCCAAGATAAGACTTGGAGGAGGAATGAGATGCTTCTACTGCAACAAAGAGGGTCATTTCAAGAAAGATTGCAAGAAGAGGTTATGGGATGAGAGAAGAAGCCATACCAACAATGGAGAGGCTTCGGTTGCCATGGAAGAACAGCAAGGTGATGATGTTCTTGTTGTGTGCTCAGATATGAGAAAGGGGTAAGAAGGCAGCAGGAAATGGATTCTTGATTTTGGGTGCACTTATCATATGTGCCCTCACAAAGAATGATTCAAGAATTTCAAAGATCAATGATGGAAGGGTCTTCTTGGGGAATGACAATTTTTGCTAAGTGAGAGGGATTGGAGACATCCAGGTGAGAATGTTTGATGGAGTCACAAGGCTGCTGGAAAATGTGAGGTATCTCCCAGATTTAAGGAGGAATTTGATCTCATTGGGGCAGCTGGATTCCATGGGGTACACATGCAAGATAGAGGGACGAAAGATCAAGGTGGCCAAGGGATCTTTGGTAATGATCAAGGCAGCAAGAAACGATGGACTCTATGAGATGATCAGAGAGACAGAAATCAATGATCAAGCAGCAAGCTTGATGGCTAAGATGGACAAGGCAGCCCTTTGGCATACTCGCTTGGGACATATGAGTGAAGAAGGCCTGCAAGTTCTCAGTAATGATGGTCTACTTGGTGGAGACAAAGTAGAGGAACATGATTTCTGTGAGAGTTGCATTCTTGGGAAGCAACATCGGGTCAGCTTCAACACCGGAGTGCACAAATCTAAGGGGATTCTTGACTACATTCATGCGGACCTTTGGGGACCAGCAAGGACACCAACACAGGGAGGCAACTTTTACTTTCTGTCTTTAATTGATGATTATTCAAGAAGAGTGTAGGTTTATTTGCTTAGAAATAAATCAGATGGCTTGAATAAGTTAGTGGTGTGGAAAGGGCTGGTTGAGACTCAAATGGGTAGAGTAGTTAAGGGGATAAGAACTGATAATGGCTTAGAAATTTTTAACCAAGAACTTGATCAATTCTGTAGGTTAAATGGGATTCTAAGACATAGGACGGTTGTGGAAACCCCTCATCAAAGTGGAGTTGCTGAGTGGATGAATAAGACCCTTATAAAAAAGGTTAGGTGCATGTTAAATGGATCTCGTTTACCAAAATATTTTTGGGGAGAAGTTGTAGCTACAGCTGAATGCTTGGTAAATAGATCACCCTCTAGAGCTTTAGAGCTCAAGACTCCCATGGAGATGTGGAGTGGAAAACCCCCTGAATTAAACAACTTTAAGACTTTTGGTTGTGCTGCATATGCACATCAAAAGGAGGATAAACTTAGCCCAAGATCTAGAAAATGTGTATTTCTAGGATATGGTGATGGGGTTAAGGGATATAGGTTGTGGTCCTTAGAAAATAAGGGTATGAAACTGATTATAAGTAGGGATATTATTTTTAATGAAGTGTTATTTCCCTACTTGGAGAAAACTAACCCTGCAGGGGCTAGTGAGCAAACTAAACCGAAAGTTGTGGAGCATCATATCAAGGAGAACTCGGTTCAGGTAGAGCAGAGGAGGCAAGAGGGTTCGGACCAGGTAGAGCCCTTAGATGAAGGCCAAGAAGCTCAAGAAACTCAAGAAGAGGTTGATGCAGTAAATAACTACCAGCTCACAAGAGACCGAGAAAGGAGAGTGGTTAGACTACCCTAGAGATATGGGTTTACGGATGCTAATGTAGCAGCTCCTTGGATAGAAGGAGAGGTTGAACCAGAAACTTACATAGATGACATGGAGTGTAAGGATTCATCAAAGTAGTAGCTGGCTATGGAGGAAGAAATGGACTCTTTGATGAAGAACAACTTCTGGGAATTGATGAAAATTCCAGGAAAGCAGAAAGTTGTAGAATGTAAGTGCACTTACAAGATCAAAGAAGGGTACCTTCTAGGGGATGAAGTCCGGAACAAAGCTAGGATGGTGGCAAATGGGTTCACAAGAAGAGAAGATATAGGTTTCACAGAAACTTTCTCACCTGGACACAAGGTGGAGAAGATGGTGAGTATCCTCACCTATGTCATTGATGGGCTGTTGGTTTGGAACAGCAGGAAGAGGATGAAAAGGTTCACATCTTAAATCAGTGAGGAGTTCGAGAGGAAGGATATCAGCCTTACACAAAAGATCATTTGGATGTGTAGAATCCAAGAAAAGAAGAGAAACTGGTTGAGGGTTTCTTGGGCAATGGGTGTTCTCAGCAAATTTGTGAGTAATCCCGAAAATAAGCATTGGCTTGGGATGAAGAGGTTGCTGAGGTCTTTGAAGGCTCAATGGCAGCCGGTGGTAGCACTCATAACAATCGGGGCAGAATGCATAGCGGCTACGGAAGCCATAAAGGAGGCTATGGGGTGCAAAGGGTTGCTTGAAAAGTTGAAGGTACTGGATGAGCAGGTTGTGGTATTTTCGGATAGTCAAAGTGCCTTGCACTTGTGTAAAAATCCAGTGTTCCATGAGAGGACAAAGCATATGGATGTTCGGTATCATTTCATTCGAGAAAATGTTACGAAAGGATGCATCCATGTGGACAAGGTTGCCACGGAAGAAAATCCTGTGGATTTGGGTACTAAAATTCTACCTCTAAGTAAGTTCAATCATTGCCTTGAATTACTTGGGATTGGAGTTGGTTAATTGGTGGCTCAAGATGAGTTTGGATCTCGAAGCTTTCTGCACAATGGTTCAGGTTTTTTGAACACTTAGACAAAGGTAGAGATTGTTGTTATTTGTCTAAGGTTCAAACAGGTCCAACAATGGTTTAAAAATGGTTAAAGTCCAAACCAAAGGTGGAGTGTCAAAGTTAAACAAGTTAGAAGACTGTACACATGTGTGTGCATGAATTTGGATAAAGGGAAGGCCATGTGCACTAGTGTGCGCACTTTTGCACACAATCAGGGAAGTGTGCGCACAGCAGCAGCATCAGCATGCGCCATGGCGCCCAGCACCAGCACCATAATGTCCAGAATGATGTGCTGAAGGACTGCATCAGCGCCATGGGGGCGTCATGGCACCTCTTATTGAGCGCCTAGGCACTAGGCAAATGGCTGCACACATGGACAGCCTGTTTTAAGAGTGCAAGGTTAAAACGCACATCACCACTTGGGAAGTGATTAAGGGCTATGATTAAGTGGAGATCATGATCAAATGGTGGAAATTGATTCACAAGAATGTCAAAGAAATGAAAGGCTATAAAAGGGGTTCCCAAGCCTCATTTTTCACATATAGAATACAACACATACAAGACACTCTTTGAGATCAATTATAATACAAGAGAGAATTGTGTGAGAGACATTGACACAAGAGGGACTCTTTGTAGTGAGGCTGGTTGCAATGAAGAGAGTAGTATAGAGAGAGAGAGCATTGTAATCTTCATTCTTCTCTTCTTGGTTTCTTCAAGAACTTGAGCTTCTTGAAGGGGATTGCTGTAACTTGTAAGAACCATTTGAGATAGTGCAGAGAGTTCAGAGGAACTCACGGGGACGTAGGCACATTGCCAAACCTCGATAACAAATTGCTTTTCTTCTTTCTTTCTTTGATTTTCTGTTCTTGTGTTCGATTGCTGAAATTCTTTCTACAAGTCATTCTAGACTTGGGTGTTTGGAAGATCACCACCTGGGCATCTTGTCAAGGTGATTTTCAACACTTC
The DNA here is from genome assembly GCA_023935145.1 of Bretschneidera sinensis. Taxonomy (NCBI): domain Eukaryota; kingdom Viridiplantae; phylum Streptophyta; class Magnoliopsida; order Brassicales; family Akaniaceae; genus Bretschneidera; species Bretschneidera sinensis. Next base: position 54,543,942 of record CM043699.1, read on the forward strand.
CATTAAATTAATTTGGCTTCAAAACTTGCTCCAAGAACTTCATATTCTATTGTCTCAACCACCTATCCTATTTTGTGACAACACTAGATCTATAAATCTCTATATACCAACCCAGTTTTTTACAATAGAACAAAGAATTTAGAGCTTGATTTACGGTTTTATTTGTGAGAAAGTTGCCTGCAAAGAACTATATATATATGTTTCATCTCATCTATTGATCAAGTGGGTAATATTATGACTAAAGGTCTCTCTTCAAGACAGCTTGCTTTTCTTTGAGACAAGCTCACATTGATATCCTTCCCGTTTCTCTTACGTGGGCATGTTAAGGATAGTGTTAATTAATATAATCAGTAATTATATTAATATTATCTATAACTTCCTATTTTGTGATGTTGTTCTCATCAGCTCATGTAACCTTATCACTTGGTATCCTTTTCTCATTGTAACTGTTAACATTGTAAATATAATATTCGCACTCTCACAAAAGATAAGAGGGCTTCATTTAATTTATCAGTGAGTTGTTATAATAACTAATTAAAAATTGATAGGAAAAAATATCACTAACTATTTTATATTGTGTTAGTTTTACTTATTGGTTATTTAATTTTTTTTGAAAATATAGTTATAATTTGATGAAAATAATTACTACCTTTATAAGATTGAAAAAAATAGTTTCTTGAAATTGTGGTTTAAAATTTTATTTAATTAATTACTTTGATTGTATACATTTTTATTTCAATGTAATTGTTTATGTTAGAACGTTAAATACTATTTTGCAAGAATAATTATTTTAACAAATATTTTTGCTCCTCAATTTTTGTAATTCGATTTTTATTTCTAATAAGGTCAAGCTTCTCTCCAATAATTTGGGAAAAGTTTTCCACAATGAACCATCGAAGGATTGTTGTGCCAATATTATGGTGATGTGACATTCATCCAATGGTCCATTAAGAGAAAGATTTTCTCAAATTACTAGAGAGGATTCTCGCCATTTCTAATAAACGAGAAGAGGTTTGTGTAATCCCATTGTAATAGGCGGTTTTCTAAAGATAAAAAAACACTCAAAGATAAGTTCAAAATTTTCAATTTCTTGTACTAAGATTGTGCTGGTGATTTGAGATTCTAACAGAAAAAAGTCCACTGTTGATATTCTAAAGTAAATAAACGGAGAAAAATAGGAGAAAAACCATTAATTGGTCATTTATATTTGTTAAAGTATCTCAAATTTATTTTCATCTTTATCATGATGTATGTTAAATTGAAAGGAAGAGAGAAATCCTAAGTTTTTTACCACCATCAACCTATGCACTAAAAATTTGAATATTCCTTTTTTTAAAAGTTATTGGGCAATTAATCTCTTATTTTGATGATAACAAGATACTGTTTAGCATTTAACATGTGTGTTTAAGCATGCAAAGTTATTGAAACTGATTGTGAAAAAATAGAGGATTTAATTTTTTGAAATTGAAACAAACTCAAAAACTTGAAAATTTTTGTCTAGTGTTATAAGAGATAAATGGCATAAGGGTCAATTTCACCATCGAATGAAAATAAAATATTTTTTTCTTCTCTCTTTTTTCATACCATCTGCGATGGACCCTTGTACCATGTATTTCTGATGACACTATTTCAAACAAGAACTCCTCCAAAAACTTAATCAGGCGAACAAGCATCCACAATAAGTTATCGTTGAAGAACAATAGACGACTAAACAACTGAACTCCTATCAGAATCTAAAACATTAGCATATCTAGCCATAACACGTAAGTTGCATTACCATCGCGACCAACAAATAAAAAGGGAACAGGACTAGAACTGTTGTGGAAGAAATTTAATATCTTGAATAATTGCCCCTCAAGTGTGATAAGTCAGGTTAAGAGGAATTCACTGCATGACACAACTGCAAGGAATCACCCTCCCATAGTACTGTCGAAAAGCCAACATCTCCTGCATAACACAGTCTCGTTTTGGCAGCCAGCAACTATATCAAAAATGGATCCACCATCTCCGGAACTCGAGCTGATAGAGCCCCTAAAACCATTGTTGCAAAGAACAACTCCCATCCCCCCTGTTTTTTATTCCCGAAATAGAGCACCATCAGTATTAATCTTAATAATACCCATAGAAGGAGCTTCCCATTGTACTAGTGTTCGATACTCCCTATTTGAATCATGCACCACATTCACCTCCATGAACTAAACTAAATAATCAGCTGCAAAATTAGCTACCTCCAATGGAGATTTACTTGGTTTCCCCAAAATTACTTGGTTATTATTAGTCTATATTAACCATGCAGTAACTGCCCATAATGTTATTTTATCCTCAGGGCATGTCGTCATCATCTCAAACAATCATTCTCTAACCCTAAATTGAGCACGCCACTACATCAAAGGATATAGAAACTGCTTAAACCCCTTTTGCAACTGTACAAGATAACAAAGCATGCATAGCATCATCCTTAACCTTCCCACATAACCCACAAATCTCTTCCACCCCCACGCCACATTTAGAAAGATTGATATTACATGGAAGATAGTTAAGACATAGCCGCCACAAAAACAAATTGATTTTATTAGGAACAGATAAGGAGCGAGTCAACTTCAATCTCTCTCTTTCACATAACCAATCCCTCCACCCCAATTGGTTTAAGCTACAAGCCTAACATTCTCCTTCATCCTTACAGTCTGCTCCACGTCGTGACCGCATCGAATCAAAAAACAACCTGACGTGTTGTAATGGCAAATCAATTTGTCATTTGCTTATTGTAAACTCAATGGAATTTGCGAGATAATTTCTGCTTCATGCGGCAAAAAGCAAGAGGTTGGTCTATCCATTCTCCATGTACGCGATCCAAGCTTAATTAACTCGGATACCAAAGCCTCTTGGGGCAGATTATTTGCACCATTTTGAATGACCACGATACTGGTAACCGATCAATCCAAATTTGTATTTAATAGAGAAAATGTAATGACCTATCTCGGTGCGTTCACCAAAGACGATGTTGTCACCTTTTATATTCAAGTACGACACATATCCACAATAACTATTGCACTAATACTAAAAGTAATTATAAATATCTGTCCCAACCCTTTTATAGAGGATAACAACCACGAGAACTTACCTCAAACTTACTTTGAGTCCCAGGTTAAGAATCTATCAATCCTGTCTGTGGTCTGAAATTTATTTAATATTGAAGAATGAGTTTCACAAGCTCAGTGAATTACAATTTACTAGAAATACTCGATTTGTATACTTCCAGTTATAATAATATCATAATTTATATTCATAATTCAGTCATTTATTTCATCTATCAATTCTCATATCATCTTATTTTTCATCATATAAATATCAATTCTGATTTCATCTCATATATTTCAACCAATTATAACTATCATCTTTGATATTATTATTATCATCATCTTTCCAACACATTTACCTCATTATGAGGTTCACAACATAATACAGTCATTTATTGACTATCATATTCTTTATTTATTATCTCAATTATCTTATCATAAGACTCATATTCACATCATCAATACTTTCATAGTCAATTTGATGCCTTAGCATCTCAATAATTATATATAAAAATAAACATGAATGCATCCACATCCACATCCTCATTTCATCATTTCATTTCATTCTTTCTTTCACATATCACATCTCATCCATACTATTAACATATGGGTAATTCATCCGTTTTCGGATATCCATACCAATCTCTGGTACAACTTTTGGGCACATCTCCCCACATGTCGACATGTTTCATCCGGACCACACACTCTATCTCTCTAGTGGCTCCAGCATGCGTATGAACAACCACATATAAGTAGGCATATCATATCATCATACAATTCAAAATCATTTTCTTTCTTAAAATCTTTCTTTCATCATATAAATCAAAATCATTTCTACTTCATATATAATATTAACTCACCTATCACAATCTCAAGAGATTTAAATCTCTTCTCAAAATATATTTAATCAATTATTATCCCTTCAAGGATATAATTTCATCAACTTCTCACATATATTCATTTTCAATCATATCATAATTTATACTTCTATATAATCATTCAGTTTACACATCACATATATTTCATCAAATCAACATGTTCATAATATATTCAATAATTCTTTCTCATAATATTAGTTATTTCAAGTTCATATACTTTTTTTTTATTTGTCTCGCTTATTAACAATAAATCATACTCACTGTATAACACTTAAAGCTAATCGTGGATCATCTTCTTATCTTTTTTTCTCCTCTCAGCCATTTCACCAGATTGCTGCTCACCACCACCTAACCGTGAAATTCTTATCAATTTTACTTTTTCATATTTCAATTTCTATACCCTATACCGGGTTAATTTCATGTTTATCTTTCTCAAATTAAATTATTTCAATAAAAATCCTTTTTTTTTTTGGTTTGAATCGAATTTAAATCCTTTTTTAAGAAAAGTATAAGAAGAACTCTCAAAATTGAATTCTTACAATAAAATTCTTAAACTTTTACCTTTTCAAAGCTTTATCCTCAAACTTTCTCTAAATTATTCTGTGAATCAATCGATTTCTAAGACAAGATTATGAAATCCTTAAATTTAGAAGTGTTTGCAAAGTTTTTCTAGAGAGAGGAAACGAGATTTCAAAGCTCAAAAATGATTTTAACTCTTCAAAAATCCTTTTATACGAAAATTTTGGTATGACTAGTCGACTATCCGGTCAATTGGTTTGTCACTTATAAAATTACAAATCTACCACTGAACCATCGGTCAACTGCTAGCCGATTAGTTCATCTATTGGTTGACTAACTAACTGATCGATCAGTCGACTGGCTCCTTTGCCAAGCAACTGATTTAGCCAACCAACCAATCGCCATTGTTTAATGTACATCAAACTTTTAAATTATTAATCGGCTCACCAGCCTACTGGTTCGCCCCTGCCAACCCATTGATCACCTATAAGCCGACTGATTGGTCGATCGGTTGGTCACCAGTCAACCATACAATTGACTGATCCTTCTTTTAAAATTTGAAAATTTCTTCATTTCTTTCTTCAAAAAAATTTCTAACTCTTTTCTTCAAATTTGTCCAACATCTTTCTTCAAAAATTGTTTCAAATTCAATTTTCAATATGTATGTATGCAAGTTAAATTTCAATATACAATTCAATTTACTCTTTTACCCTTACATTGAGGGTATGGATATTACAATTCTACCCACCATACTAAAATTTCATCCTCGAAATTTTCTTAACTACGTCATGAAAAAGTTGGGATATTGTTTTCTCATGCTCACTTCACGTTCCCACATGACTTCCTCAACATCTCGATTTCGTCACAACACTTGAACTAGTAGAATAACCTTATTATGAAAGACCTGTTCTTTTATGTCTAAAATTTGATTGGAACTTACACAAAAGTTAGGTCATCTTGAAGGTCGATATGAAATTGTTATAGGATTCATCATGTAAATAATTTTGCAAAATAGAAACATGAAAAACGTTATGCAACTAATTTAATTATAGGGGTAAGTCCAGTCTATATGCCACTGGTCCAACTCTCTCAATTATTTTATATGGTCCAACATACCTTGGACTCAACTTTTCTTTCTGTCTAAATCTCAATAGTCCTTTCCATGGAGATATTTTTAGATGAACCCAATCGCCAACTTGGAAATCAAGAGGTCTCCTTCTATTATCAACATAACTTTTTTGTTTATTTTGTGCTGATCTAAGGTTTTCTCTAACTAATTTGACCTTCTCGATTTTGAATTTTATTATTTATGGATCAAATATCTTTCTCTCTCTCACTTTTTCCAACATACAAGAGTTCTACATCTTCTACCATATAAGGCCTCAAATGGTGCCATCCTAATACTAGCTTAAAATTGATTATTATATACAAACTTTATCAAGGGTAAGTAAGCATCCCAGCTTATTGAAAAACTCACCACACTAGCCCTCAACATATCCTCTAATATTCGAATAACTCTCTCAGTTTGCCCATCTGTTTGAGAATGAAATGCAGTACTCAACTGTAACTGCATAACCATGGTTTTCTGAAACCCTCTCCAAAACCGAGATGTAAATCTAGCATCTTGATTTAACACTATACTCAAATGTACTCCATGTAACTTTTACAATCTCAGCTACATATAGTTCAACTAATTTTTCTAGACTCCAAGTAGTTCTAATATGAAGAAAATGAGATGACTTAGAAAGTGTATCTACCATCACCCACACAACTTCGTGACCTCTCTAGGTATGGGGAAAGCCAGTAAGAAAGTCCATACTCATATTCTCCCATGACCATTCAGGCATAGGAAGAGGTTGTAGCAAACTTACTGGATGTTTATTTTCTGATTTAACTTGCTAACAAACTAAACATCTAGAAATGTAATCAGCTCCATCCCTCTTAAATCCTGGCCACCAATAGTTCTACTTTAATCCCCTATACATTTTATTATTACCCATGTGCATCGAGTATACAATATCATGTGCCTCCCTCAATATCTACTTTCTCAACTTAGCATCATTGGGAACACAAATCCTATGTCCCAATACCAACATGTCATCATATTTGATTCTAAACTCAACTTGTTTTCCACTCAGCACTTCTTGCTTAATATTTTCTATATGCTCATCATTAACTTGCATTTCTAAAAGACATTCTACAATGGATGACTGTATAACCATGTTTGTTAACAATCCCCCTCTTTCATTAATATTCAATTTCATTCTCAAATTTCTCAACTCTACCATCAGATTCACATTATGGGTCTCGATGAGAGTCATAAAATGCATCTTAACAGTACTTATTTGTTAGCATTTTAAGGTTGATCGAGGTTTAAATTACACTTTTATACCTTAATAACTCTAAAGTGATATTCTTGGATCATTGACTTATTTCAGTGCATTTTCAGGTACTTTGAGTTCAAAAGAGATGGAAAGCTATCATAGTTTAAAGCACGATGCTTCAATGCACATTCGAGTGAGGGCATGGTTGCGGAAGGAAAAAATGAAGAGAATCTAAGTCTTAAGTGTGGGTGCTACGGCCTGAAGAAGTCTAAACCTCGACCTCCAGAACTAAGCCCAAAAGAGCAAAGAAGCCATCAGTGTGCACCGCGGCTTGGACCAGGCTGAGCCGTGGTGCCCTGAGTCTCCACTAGTGTGCGCCGCGGCCTGGACTAGGCTGGGTCATGGTGCCCAAAAGCTCACCTAACCAAAGACCAAACAGAGCCGCGGCGTGAGAAAGTGAGAGCCGCGGCGCGCACACGAACCTCTGTTTTCCTAATTAGGGTTTTAGTTGATTGTTTAGACCCAAAACACCCTTGGACCTTTGTATTATAAATAGATCACTTAGAGCTTGATAAAAGAGGCATCCATTAAGGTTGAGAATGGAAGAGAGAACTTGACATTACGGTGTTCAAGCATGAACCCCATGGCTAACTAATCTCCAAGCAAAGCAAAGAGATGAATCCCTAGGTGTTGTTGTTTTTATTTTCCTTCTTGATTCAGTTGTAAGGATTTATTGTTAAAAAATTGTTTATGATTTACTCTTTGATTAAACAAGAGGAATTTAGGTTCATGTGATAGCTGCAATTTATGTTCTTCTTATCTTAGATTTTCTTAATCCGGTGATTGCACCCTTCTCCTCCATATAATTCTAGTCAAGCTCTTCTTATGTCAAGTTGTTTGGATGTGATTGAGTCCGGTAGATTTATCTTTTAGGTTTTTCCATTACTGCGATACTGTCATTGAGATATATTGTCGTTTCTTGATAAATCTATAAGATAGATCATGTTTGCTTGAATAGAAAGTAAAGAGTACTTCATAGCAATTACATTAGGGTTTACATGTGCTTTGATTGAATATTTGCCTATTGCTTGTTTGGGATGTGAAACTTGCAATCAAGATAAAAAAAAAATTGAATCGAGAGTGGAATAATGCAACAAACCTAGGAAGGATTCCCGAAACCTTGTTATTTCTCATTTATATTCTTCATTATAATTACACAACTCTTTCACACTATTTCATTATCAAACTCAGATTTACTCATTTGGATTTTATCGTTTCGTATTAAAGTTTACATCTTCTCTTGTAGTTCGCTTTTCCTCGTGGGATCGACACCTCAACTATACATAATAACCACGTGTTAGTTTGAGCATAATCAAATTTTGGCGCCGTTGCCAGGGAAACGCACTTAAAGTATAAGGAAGATTGTCAACGTTGAGACAAGACGGTAATATCGTTCTTTGCTCTTTGTTTAGATTTTCTAATTTTTATTTTTCTGTTTTATTTGTTTCCCTCTAATCCCTTTGGTGTATGCATAGATTGAGAGATTCACGAGGTAGATTCATTAAAAGACCTGAAATAGAGTTACCCTCTCCTTTCACGTTCGTTAGTGAAACCTCGCTTAGATCAAACCATAGTGCACACCCAAGTGAGAATTTAGAGGATTTTGTTAACTGATAAGTGCTTAAATAGTCATATTTAAGCCCCTTAATTTACACTTGTTAGGCTCTTTATTTCTCTATTTTAGTAGATTCTATTTCATTTTTGTGTTTTATGTGTTTTTCACAGGGCTTGGGCAAAAAGGTGACATTTTGGAGCTTTAAGGGATGAAAAGTAAAATTCTGCAAATCCAGCAAGGTGCGCTCGAGTGCACCTCCCTTGGGCACAAGTGCACACTTAGAAGGCTCGAGCGCACTCATGTGCTCGAGCGCAGCCCGCACGCTCGAGTGCACACACTTTAGAGATGACATAGCCAAATATGGAAAGAAGTCTCTGGACCTCAAACAGGAAATTAGGGTTTTGGGGCACCCTTAGGGCCCTATATAGAGCCCTATAAAACACAAAAACCATACTTTTTGTTTAAGACTTAAAGTTGCAAGCTTAGGAGAGGAATTGACGACTCGTCTCCCGAGTCTTCTTCGGGTTTTATTTTTCTGTTTTTGTTTCATTATGGTTATAATGTTTAGTTCAACTAGCATGTGTAACTAAACTCTTATAGGGCTCGATTGAAGCCCTAGTTATGCTTTTTCACATATATATTCATTGATTACCTTTGCCTATAGCCATGTTATAATGCTTAACTTGATTAATACCTGTTTGTATTTAAATTCCTCATATATATGTGTATGATCAACTTATGTATGTGGTATGGATTGATTAGTTGAATCAATTTGGATGACCGAGTCCTAGGTTCAACAAAAGTAACAAAAGATATCCACACTGGATTCTTGGGTTAATCAACATGGAAAACCTGGAGCGGACCAAGCCCTAGGTCTCGTGTGGTTGCCAATCTCCATAGCCCTTATGCTCTCTTAAGGAACAACTCAGTATACACCCATGCTGAATCCCTAAGAGTTAGAGTATACACCATGCCTAACTCGTTGCTTAGGGAGATCAATAGCCTAAGGCGTGAACCAAGCCTTTAGGTTGGCAACCATTAAGTATTCATAATAAGGCTAGAGCATTGGCACCTTACTTAGTGGGAAAGTGTAATTAGTGGTGGATATCACAGCCCTATGTCCTTATTATTATTAACCACACCTTACATTTATTTCTCTTTTTACTTTGGGAAACTATTTCTAAATCGAAATTCACCAATCCCTGTGGAAATGATCTTGCACTTGCACACTATGCTACCATTGACCTTGTGCACTTACAAGTAAAACTAGTTTGGTTATTTGCTTATTTATTTAGGTAGATAAACGCACAACAAGTTTTTGGCGCCGTTGCCGGGGATTGTGCTTAAATTTCTTTTTAGAATTATTTTTAGTTTAATCATTATGTCCTTTTCATTCTATTTCTATTTTTGTCAAAAATCTCAAAAATTTTAAGTTTCTGTTTTCATCTTATTTTTATTTCATTACAACCCTAAGAATTCCTTCTGTTTTTTGTTTCAGGCACTCCAGGAGAGCTCTCTATACCACCTGCGATCGAGCACAATTAAGGCAGAGAGTTATTCGAGCGGCAGTGTTTGACTGCTGCACTTAAGTGACTGCCACTGATTCATGCACGGGCTTCGATCCAATCATCCAACGTTCTTCCCCCTCGATAATGAGCTTGAGTGAACGATCCGACAAAGGCTTAGAGACAACTCGAAAGAGGTAGAAGAAGGAATTGAGGAAGAAGTACCAATGGCGGAACAGATCGACAATCAGCAATCACCTGAGCGGAGGCTGATGAAGCAATCCTTCATCCCATAGAACCTCGATCAACCATCGTGCATTGTATATCAACCTAAGCCTGAGGGAAACTACTACATATCTCCACAGATACTCAGTGCACTGACTCACTTTAGGGGTACACCTAATAAGGACCCACACTTACACCTCCAAGAGTTCTTCGATCTTTGCAAATTCCAGCACATCCGAGGCTTAGACCAAGAAGGAATAAGGTTAATTCTTTTCCTTTTTTCCTTAAAAGATAATGCTAAACTGTGGTACAATTCCTTACCTGTAGTTTCTATCCACATATGGGAGGAGTTGGCTAGCAAATTCTTAAGGAAGTTTTTTCCAGCCCAAAAGACGAGGCAAATGAGAAAAGAAATTCAATCCTTCCAACAAAAGGATGGAGATCTATTTTTTGAGGCCTAGGGACACTTCAACGAGCTGCTACTCAAATGCCCACACCACAACCTACCTCAAGACAAACTGGTACAAGCTTTCTAATAAGGTTTGAGTGATACTAACAAAAATATTGTGGATTCAGGTTGTGGAGGAGTGCTGATGGAGAAAAGCAGTGAAGAAGTGATGGAACTCTTTGAAACCCTAAGTGAATACACTCAGCAGTTCTCCTCTCGAGGAAGACATGTAACCAAAAGTAAGGGTATGTATGAGGTGAATTTAAATGGAGGATCATCTACTCAGATAGTTGCTGTGGAGGGGAAACTAGACATGTTGGTTAAAGCCATGGCTACTCAGAATGCCTCACCTAACCCACCAGCTACACCACTCCAGGTATGTGCTATTTGTTCCCAATTTGATCATAATATTGATGCGTGTCCTTTGTATTCATCTGCAGATCATGAGCAAGCAAACTTTGTGGGACCAAACAACTATCCACCAAAGAACAATCCTTATGCAAACACCTACAACCCTGGATGGCGGAATCACCCGAATTTTTCTTGGAGCAACAATCAAAACAGTCAAGGGCAGCAAAGAAACTTCCAACTAGCAGCCCACTCAGCTCTCGAGACAAAGAAAAGTGACCTCAAAAGTCTTGTGAGGTAATTGGAAACTTAGCAGCAACGACTAATGACTTCATATGAACAATTCATGGAAGAAACAAGACAGTTTCGGACTAAGATAAGACAAATCACTGCAAAACATGATCAAGCCATTCAAGGATTAGAGGTACAAATGGGGCCATTGGCCAAGGAACTAAGTAGTAGAAAACAAGGTGAGCTTCTCACCCAACCAATACCTAATCTAAGAGGACATCAACAATTGAATGCTGTGACAACCCTGAGAAGGTGAAAGATCATAGGCATCGATGAGCCTGCACAAGTATCTCCAGCCAAAGCATCCACCTCTAAGGTAAGTGAGATAGAAAAGGTAAATTCACCTCCACCCTTCCCTCAAAGGTTAATAAAGTCGCATTTTTGGAACTTTGAAAAAGGTGGAAATAAACATTCCTTTATTAGATGCAATTAAACAAATTCCTGCGTATGCTAAGTTTTTAAAAGATTGTTGCACTAACAAAAGGAAGTTTCAGGAACATGAGATAGTAGCCCTGATTGAAGAGGTAAGTGCTGTGCTATTAAGAAAATTACCACCAAAACTAAAAGATCTGGGTAGTTTTACCATTCCTTGTAGTCTAGGTGACTAGCTATTCGAGCATGCACTATTGGATCTTGGAGCGATTGTCAATCTGCTGCCACATAGTGTATTCGAGACACTAGGTTTGGGGGAGCTTCATTCAACCTCCATCACTTTGCAATTAGCGGACAGAAACATCAAACGACCAAGAGGTATTCTTGAGGATATTTTGGTAAGAGTAGGTAAATTTATTTTACCTGCTGATTTTATTGTCTTAGATATGGAAGAATGTCATATGCCATTACCACTCCCCATCATCTTAAGAAGACCATTTATGATCACTGCTAACACAAATATTAGTGTACAAAGGGGCATTGTCACTATGAAAGTAAATGATGAGGAGATGGAATTCAAAATATTTAATACCTTAGAATCAACCAAAAATGATAATGAATATTCTAATATAAGCTTATTGCAAGGTATTGTTGAGAAAGGTTCTCAGGTCCATCACACCTCTCTATTTGAGACCATCCCCACCCATGGTGACACAAAATTAGATATTAGGCTAGCAGATGATAATGTGATTAAAGACCTCGATAGAGCTGTGCACCCCGCCAAGAACACACCAAGGCCTGTAAGTAAGTATAACCCTCAAGTTCAAAATCCTGAACTTACTAATACTATATTTCCCCATTTTATTGACCAGGTATCAAAATTAGAGAGGTAACAGTTGTCAAGGGCACTTGAACCACCTGATGTGGGCTCTAAGTGCCACCTTCAAAGAAAGTAGCACTGAAGCTACTATAGAGAGCGCTTGAGCAATCCCTACTTGCATAACATATAGCTCAAGCACCTCTATCGAGGTTAGTGGTACTGAAGCCACTAAAGTACAGTAAGGTTAAAGGTTGCATTGTTCTTACTTTATCATGACAGACTTGGTAAGTTTTTATACATACTGCCTTGCACTCGAGTGCACCATTCAATGTGCTCGAGCGCACATCCACTGCACCCGTCATGAACAAGCACACTTGTGTATAAGTACGATCAAGTGCATTTCACTATGCACTCAAACGCACTCGAGGCAGAGAAGGCACGTGAAGGCTTTTATTCACACTTCACTCATAAATTCATTTTTCTTACCTTACGCTCCAGTGCACTTCCTATTTCCATCTATCGCACTTACCTTCGCCCAACTCAAAATCTACTTCTAAACCTCCCTCTCACCTCCGGCACCCCACACCACCTCACTACCATAAACGAACATCACCACCAGCATAACAAACTTTATTTCTTCTTCCCACTGCATAACCATTGTCGTCATTAGAACACAAGGTATACCCATATTTTTTATTTCTAAATATTTATACACCATCACACACGGTTCTTGATTGATGAAATCTTTCTACTATTTACCTTGTGTTATGGTTGTTTTTGATTGAGATTATTTCATATTTGCAGGGGGTTAGGATCGAGTTCGTGGGTTCTGTTTTTCTACAGCTTCGAGCATTTGTTGCACATCAATTATTCGACAAATTGTCTAACTTAGTGCGCTCGTGCACTAGTACTTTGCGATCGAACACACCTCAATCTGTGCGATCGAACGCACCATCAACTGTGATCGAGCGCAATCACACCAGAAGCTACACTGTTTTTCTACAAACACATGGCCTCCACCTCCCGAGTTTCCAGCAGCCGCCACCAGGCATCTCGACCCAGTTTCGAGTAGCATAAAATACTATTTGAGACTACATTTAACATAAATAAAGACTTTAAGAGTTTGGACGCCACAAGATGGGCAGTCCAAGAGTTCAAGAACCGAGGTCTCAAGCGGCTGTTCAAGCAGGTCTGTTCTACGGCATACACCCGATTCGTGGTAAGCTTTTACGAGAACCTGACCTATGACTGCACCAGACCAGAGATTCTATCATCCTCAGTCCAGGGTGGGTTCATAGAGCTGACCACCGCCAATAGTGATGAGTCCCCTCTAGAGGACAACTATATGAATGAGCAATCGGACCCGCTTTCTCTGCCACACATCATCAAGGACGTGTGTGGGCCAGTATGCAGACCGGCACAACAATACAGGGAGTTGATCGAGGTTACATTCTTGTTTATGGTTCGTAGATTCTGTCCTCTAGTGTAACGTGTGTCCTTTGGGGCATAAGACACAGAGGAGGGATCAGTTCCTGCAAGCTCTTTATGCTTTTCACCGGGGTCACTGGTACTCTATCTCAGCAGTCGTATGGAGTCAAATACACAAGTTCTGGGATAATGTACATAGCTATCAGACCACCACGACTAATGTGTGGGAACTCCCGTTCCCCTTCTTGCTCAGCCATATATTCAAGAAGAAGGGGATTAGAGGCTCCTCTATAGATGGGCCGGTTAACGATCATCCATTCTTTGGGAGAGCCCAGTGGAGCCTCAGCCAGTCCCACATGCATCGAGGACCCCGAGCGTCAATTCCTGTTGCTGAGCCTATGGCAGATAATCCTACGGATACCGAGTGCCCGACAGTGAGCCCTCCGAGGGAGGAGAACCATCCGGACATGGGACCCACTGAGTCCCAGCACTTTCTCAGTCAGATGTCCTCTTTTCGAGGTGAGGTATCAACAGCTACATCGCTAGTGCACCAGCGCATAGATGGTTTAGAGGACCAGTTTACATGGCAAGAGGCGATGCTACAGGCCATCCTTGATCGCTTACCTCCAGTACCCAATACCTCTTCGACTACACCACCCGATGATCAGCAGTGAGAGGATACTCTGTATGGCTGAAGATGTAAAACTTAGTGCTCATGGGAGGCACCCCAAAGCATATCCTTTTCATTATAGTATTTTTCTTCTATTTATGTTTATATTTACATGTTATTATCCATATTTCTTGTTTTTCGGCACAACATTTATTTTTCTTTGTCAGGAACTTAGTGCGTGCATCTAGTTCAAGTCTGGGGGCATGTCTGAGCAATACAAGCAATCTAGTTCTCTATCTCGTATGTCAGATCTTTCCATGCCACACACACATTGGGGACAATGTGTATATTAAGTTTGGGGGTAGTGGGAGACACATACACACACTAGGTTCCAGTTTTTCTATTTTCTTTTTTAGAAAAGATAAATGCAGGTTCATTTTGAGATAAAAATTTTGGTTGATTTAAAAATATGATAAAACTTCATTAATAAGCTTAAAATCTAGAACACATAGTCTTTTAAACAAGAATTTTAAAAGTTTAAGTTACCTACCTCAAGGCACTTAAGAATTCACGAGTTCGGTCCCGATCTAACACGAGCACAGTAGCACGCATTTGTGTGGGGTATGACATATAATTCTTATGTATATGTTTCCATGACCTAACTTTAATCAGATAACTTGTTAAAAGAACACTTTGGCATAAGAAAAATAAAGAAAAAATGTCCATCATGCAAAAAGAGAATAAAAAGCTTCTAATGATTATTAAAAACTTTCCACTGAGTAACTGGACCTCTTGCCTCAATAAGCAGTGAGTGTTCACGTCAAAAGGTATCATAATAAAAATTTCCACTGAGTAACTGGGCCTCTTACCTCAGTAAGCAGTGAGTGTTCACGTCAAAAGGTGAAAATTTTACTTAGAAGCATTAAGACCTGTTAGTTTCGTAGCCTTTTTTACTCGAGTTAGTAAGTCCTTAGGGGTGTCTTTACACCTAATGCCCTAAACCCATCTGGTTTGGGAGTCATTAGCTAAACACTCATTACAAGGGTCAATTAGAAAGCTTAATGGAACTTAACATGGCAAAAATCTCATAATAAAATAAAAAGAAAAGAAGCAAGCATTACGCCATTTATGTTCTTTTTAATAAGGAATTCGATGAAGGTTTGGGCACCGAAATACTATACATCAAAATTATTTGGAAGCCCCATCTTATATATGCTAACTCATCACACACAAATCAAACTTGCAATGACTTAAGCCACCCTTAGGTAAGTAACATGAGCTTTTAAAGACCCTTATTCAAATTATAAGCTTACTCATGAACGGTCATCATGGTTTTATGTGCAACCTAAATTTTTGGATATCATGAAGAATGAATTTATCTTTAAATTTTGTTTTGACATAGTCTTTTCATTTTGTATTGCTAAGGGACTTACAATATGTAAGTTTAGGGGTATGATAAGTGCTTAAATAGTCATATTTAAGCCCCTTAATTTACGTTTGTTAGGCTCTTTATTTATCTATTTTAGTAGATTCTATTTCATTTTCGTGTTTTATGTGTTTTTCACAGGGCTTGGGCAAAAAGATGACATTTTGGAGCTTTAAGGGATGAAAAGTAAAGTTATGCAAATCTAGCAAGGTTTGCTCGAGTGCACCTCCCTTGGGCACGAGCACACACTTAAGCTCGAGCGCACTTATGCGCTCAAGCGCAGCTCGCATACGCTTGAGCGCACACACTCCAGAGGTGGCATAGCCAAATATGGAAAGAAGTCTCTGAACCTCAAACAGGAAATTAGTGTTTCGAGGTACCCTTAGGGCCCTATATATAGCCTTGTAAAACACAGAAACCATACTTTTTGTTTGAGACTTGAAGTTGTAAGCTTAGGAGAGGAATTGAAGACTCGTCTCCCTAGTCTTCTTCTGGTTTTATTTTTTTGTTTTTGTTTCATTATGGTTATAATGTTTAGTTCAACTAGTATGTGTAACTAAACTCTTATAGGGCTCGATTGAAGCCCTAGTTATGCTTTTCCACATATATATTTATTGATTACCTTTGCTTATAGCCATGTTATAATGCTTAACTTGATTAATACCTATTTGTATTTAAATTCCTCATATGTATGTGTCTGATCAACTTATGCAGATGGTATGGATTGGTTAGTTGAATCAATTTAGATAACCGAGTCTTGGGTTCAACAAAAGTAATAAACGATATCCACACCGAATTCTTGGGTTAATCAACATGGGAAACTGGGAACAGACCAAGCCCTAGGTCCCATATGGTTACCGATCTCCACAGCCCTTATGCTATCTTAAGGAACAACTCAGTATACACCCATGCTGAATCCCTTAAGAAAGAAAAGAGTTAGAGTATACACCATGTCTAACTCGTTGCTTAGGGAGATCAATAGTCTAAGGTGTGGACCAAGCCCTTAGGTTGGCAACCATTAGGTATTCATAATAAGACTAGAGGATTGACACCTTGCTTAGTGGGAAAGTGTAATTAGTGGTGGATATCATAGCCCTCTGTCCCTATTATTATTAACTCACACCTAGATTTATTTCTCTTTTTACTTTTGGAAACTAATTCTAAATCGAAATTCACCAATCCCTGTGGAAATGATCTCGCACTTGCACACTATGCTACCATTGACCTTGTGCATTTGCAAGTAAAACAAGTATGATTATTTACTTACTTATTTAGGTAGATAAACGCACAACATTAACATAGCTGACAATAACAATGAGAATATTGCTAAGACACTTAAGGACTACTTGCATCCTAGCCGAATGGCCACACCATCTTGTATCATGTTCCCCCATAATGTTTAACAACCTGAGTTTAAGCCGGGCATGATCCAATTACTACTAACCTTCCATTGGTTTGAAAGAATGAAAACCCCTATATCCATATTAGGGAATTTGAGGAAGTAGTAGCAACCTTTCAAAGTAGAGCTGATATGGTAGACACCGTCAAACTTAGGTTTTTCTCTTTTTCACTTAAGGAAAGGGCCAAGGTTTGGCTGTACTCGTTAAGTCCTAGGTCTATAGGTAGTTGGGATGAGATGACACAAGTTTTCTTTCAAATGCACTTCCCAGCCCATAAAACCAATAATCTCAAGAGACAATCTCAAACTTTGCACAAAATGAGAGTGAAACTTTATATCAAGTTTGGGAATGTTTCAAGGACCTTTTGAATTCTTGTCCACACCATGGGTATGAGAGTTGGCGAGTAGTTAGCTATTTCTATGATGGACTTCTAAGTAGGGAGAGGCAGTTCATAGAAATGGTGTGCAATGGGGATTTTGCTTCAAAAAGATCCTAACCAAGCCATAGATTTCCTAGATGACCTATCTGAAAAAGCCCACACTTAGATAGGACCAAATGACATAGAAAGCACTAGGAGAAATCAACCCACTAGGATTTATCAACTTAAGGAAGATGACAGCCTTAAAGCCCATTTAGAGGCCCTAACTAAGGAAATTGAAGCCTTAAAAACCAAGGATGCTAGAGCCCTTGAAACGATTGCTAGGGCAGAGTTCCACGAGCCTTGTTTCATATGTAACGGGGTAGATCATATATCTAAGGATTGTCCAGCCTATTTTGAGATGAAGCGAGAGTGTAATGCTTTAGGTATACCCTTTAGGAAACTAGACTCACCCTACTCTAACACCTACAATTCCGGTTGGAAGAATCACCCTAATTTTAGTTGGAGATCCGATATGCAACCTTCTACCCAATCTAGCACCCATTGGAGATCCGATATAAAACCTCATCCCCACTTTAGTACCCAATGGAAACCGGAAGCAACCTCATCTAATGCACCTCAACAATCTTTACCTTTGAAAGATATGTTTAAGTCATTTATGCAGGTGCATGCCAAGAGTGTGGAAGAGCAAGGCAAGATAAATCAACGGCTGCTAGAGGAGCAACAAGTGATCAAAAACGAACAAAAAATGATAGAGTCAACTCACCAAGTTGACTAGTTTCTTGACAGTTCAAGAACAATGTCGTTTTCCTTCATAGCTACAACCTAATACAAGGGGACAACATATGGCACAAACCTCTGATCCTGAAAATCAAAATGTTAGAGAGGTTAATGCCATAATCACCCGCAGCGATAGGAAAATTGATGGACCCACTCTACCATCACACTTGATTCCTAATACCGTGAGCAACAAAGATGAAGCCCCCAAGGAACAAGAGGTCCATGATGATTATTCTCCACTAGTGCCTTTCCCTCAAGCTCTCCTTAAACCTAAGGAGAGAAATTCAGCATTAAAAGTGAGATTCTTGAACAACTTCAGCATGTTAAAATTAACCTCCCTCTTCTTCATGTCATAAAATAGGTCCCCAACTATGCTAAAGTCATCAAGGATCTATGCACACTCAAGAGGAAGCATAATATGAAGAAGACGGTATTCTTAACGGAGCAAGCAAGTGCAGTAGTTAACAGCAAAACACTGCCAAAACATAAAGATCTGGGCTGTCCAATGGTGGCTTGCCAAATTGAAAACAAATCTTGTGGCCAAGCATTGCTAGATTTGGGTGCTAGTGTGAACCTCATGCCATACTCCATGTACTTGCAGCTCGGTCTAGGTGAGATCAAACCAAC
The DNA here is from genome assembly GCA_023935145.1 of Bretschneidera sinensis. NCBI lineage: Eukaryota > Viridiplantae > Streptophyta > Magnoliopsida > Brassicales > Akaniaceae > Bretschneidera > Bretschneidera sinensis. The sequence continues at coordinate 54,563,014 of CM043699.1, forward strand.
CTCTGTAGTACTTCAATTAGCAGATAGATAGGTAAGAAAACCAAGAGGTATTGTGGAAGATGTTTTGTTGCAAATTAATCATTTCTACTATCCTATTGACTTTTTGGTTTTAGATACCGTTTCTACTATGAACACGAAGTCAAAAATTCCATTGATACTTGGAAAACCATTCCTTGCCATCGCCAATACCCTCATTAATTGTAGAAATGGCCTAATGACATTATCATTTGAAAATATGACTCTAGATGTAAATATTTTTTGAGTCTCAAGGCAGTCACATGAAGAGGATGAGTACATTAAAGATAATTTTAACTCTTTGGAATTCAACTCCTAATAATTTTGAGTTTGATGATTCTTCAGTTTATCTCCATGCCGTTAATGTTGTTGATGTTTTTGGTAAGTCACAGGGATTTATTAAGAAATCATGGCAACCATGCTTTGAGGAGTTGCTTGAGAGAAGTCGCATGGATGCGGGAATCAAATACCCTACTGCTGATAGTAAATGGGCAACACTAAGAACACTTGAGCCGCATGTGGTAGACTTTAAGTATTTCTTGCCAAAAAACTAGCACTGAGGCCATCGAGTATGGAGCCTCATCTTCAGCACCACAATGAGGCCAGCAGTGAGAGTGGTGCAGTGTCTGGCTGAAGACGTAGAACTTAGCGCTTATGAGAGGCACCCCACAGAATATCCTTTTATTTTTATTGTTTTCATATTTCTTTTTCTTGTTTCTTATTAGCATTTTGTTTTTTCAGTATTACCTTCGTATTTCTTTTTTAGGGACAAATATGCACAGCAGCTCAAATGATGGTGCACAATTTTCAGCTTATGTGCACTTTTGGTTACAAAGGGAGTTTCCTTCACTTTTTCTTTCACATTGAGGTCAATGCAATTTTTAAGTTGGGGGTAGAGGAAACATATTTCTTTTTTTTCATTGAACTGGTTGGTGTCGCTTTCCCTTTTTGTTTGTTCTTAGCATGCTTTGTGTTAGCCTTGGAGTTAATTCACATGTGAATGATATGAGCTTAATTGAGATAGCATATAGTGTTTAGAAGAAGTTAAATCTTGCTTCGGTTTGAGAATAATTTAAGTGTCAATCTTCATTTGGTTTGTGACTCTAGACTATGGTAAGATTGCATGGTTAGTCTAAAAACATTTAGAGAAGTTTTATGTGTGATTATTTTGTGAATACTTTTGCGGTCTCAACATGCTCTAGAACTTATTTAATAATCACTTAAGGTGAAATCCTAGAATGCACACTACTTAGGATATGATGTAGGCCATTTTTGGACCGTTTGAGCCTTTCAAACTTACCCTTGCTATATCTATCGCTAGTCACCTGTTTGAGCCTTTTTCTTGAAAAAGAATTTGAGCCTTGTTTCTTTCGATAACCCATTTACTTACCTTTATGAGCCTAAAAATATTTTATCCTTACCTTTATTTTAAAAGAACTTAGTTATACACAATTGTTGAGAAGCACTCAAGAGGAGTAAGGATTGAAATATGCAAAAATATATATATTACTACCATAACCCAAGTACATTAAAGGAGATAAGTTGGGGGTTGTGGAAAAGAGTTAAAAAAATGGAAAAATGAGGTGAATGGTTATGTGCCAAAATAAATAAATAATAATAATAATAAAAAAGAAGTGAATTATGGCAAAGAAAGAAGAAAAGAAAAAAAAGTGGTGATTTATTGGGAGAAATGCTCGAAAAATGGTTGAAAGAGTTTGGTGTTGAAGTAAGGTTATCTAGTGCTTAAAGTGGTTGTGTTTAACTTAAGGGACTAACTTCTTTTACCTGTTTAATCCTTCCCGTTCTTTCTTGACCTTTACCCTAGCCTAACGTTACAAGCTTATTAAAGACCTATTGATCCGATGTAGTGTGATTTTTCTACATTAATGGAGAGTGATTTGAAAAGTGAGCCTATGGAGTTTGTTTTGTGATTGATGTCATGCAAATTAATATATTTTTAGAGGCCAAGACTTGTATTCATAACAATTTTAAGATTGATGTTTAGATTACTTTTGGACTTAAGTGATATTTAATGATTCTATGTGTTGTGTGTTATGTACGATTTTTGAGACAAAAAGTGAATTACTCCTGGATTAACGCTAACATTGCTTTACTTTGTTTGATTCCTACCAAAGAATTCATTTCATATTGTCTTGTTTTCGCTTGAATTACTAGGGACTAGTAATAAACTAGTTTGGGGTTATGATGAGAGTCATAAAATGCATCTTAACAATACTTATCTATAACCATTTTAGGGTTAATCGAGGTTTGAATTACACTTTTATACCTTAATAACTCTAAAGTGATATTCTTGGATCATTGACTTATTTCGGTGCATTTTCTGGTGCTTTGAGTTCAAAAGAGATGGAAAGCTATCATATCTTAAAGCACGATGCTTCGATGCACATTCGAGTGAGGCATGGTTGCAAAAGGAAAAAAAATGAAGAGAAACCAAGTATTAAGTGTGGGCACTATGGCCTGAAGAAGTCTAAGCCTCGACCTCTAGAACTAAGCCCAAAAGAGCAAGGAAGCCATCAGTGTGCGCCGCGGCCTGGACCAGGCTGAGCCGCGGCACCCAGAGTCTCCACCAATGTGCACCGCGGCTAGGACTAGGCTGGGCCATGGCACCCAAAATCTCACCTAACCAAAGACCAGACAAAGCCGAGACGCGAGTAAGTGAGAGCCGCAACGCACACACGAACCCCTGTTTTCTTAATTAGGGTTTCAGTTGATTATTTAGACCCAAAACACCCATGGACCTTTGTATTATAAATAGATCACTTAGGGCTTGATAAAAGAGGCATCCATTAAGGCTGAGAATGGAAGAGAGAGCTCGACATTACGGTGTTCAAGCATGAGCCCCATGGCCAACTAATCTCCAAGCAAGGCAAAGGGATGAATCCCTAGGTGTAGTTGTTCTTATTTTCATTCTTGATTCAGTTGTAAGGATTTATTATTAAAACATTGTTTATGATTTACCCTTTGATTAAACAAGAGGAATTTAAGTTCATATGACAGCTGCAATTTATGTTCTTCTTATCTTAGATTTTCTTAATCAAGTGATTGCACCCTTCTCCTCCATATAAGTCTAGTCAAGCTCTTCTTACGTCAAGTTGTTTGGATGTGATTGAGTCGGGTAGATTTATCTTTTAGGTTTTTCCATTACTGCGATATTGTCATTAAGATATATTGTCGTTTCTTGATAAATCTATAGGATAGGTCATGTGTGCTTGAATAGAAAGTAAAGAGTACTTCATAGCAATTACATTAGGGTTTACATGTACTTTGATTGAATATTTGCCGATTGCTTGTTTGGGATATGAAACTTGCAATCGAGACAAAAAAAAATTGAATCGAGAGTGGAATAAGGCAACAAATCTAGGGAGGATTCCCGAAACCTTGTTGTTTCTCATTTATATTCTTCATTATAATTACACAACTCCTTCACACTATTTCATTATCAAACTTAGATTTACTTATTTGGATTTTATCGTTTCGTATTAAAGTTTACATCTTCTCTTGTAGTTCGCTTTTCCTCGTGGGATCGACACCTCAGCTATACACAAAAACTGCGTGTTAGTTTGAGCGTAATCAGGTCTCTATAGTAGCTCTTATGGATTTCTACTTAATGCATTAGCAACCACATTTGCTTTTCCTGGATGGTAATGAATCATAAAATCATAATCACTAATCGACTCCATCCAATGTCTCTATCTCAAATTCAACTCTCTCTAGGTAGGTAAATATGTAATATTCTTATGTGTAGTATAAATTTCATAAGTGGCTCCATACAGATGATGTCTCCAAATCTTCAACGCAAACACTATGGTAGCCAATTCTAAGTCATAGGTTGGATAGTTTCTCTAATGATTCTTCAACTGCCTAGAGGCATAAGCCACTACTTTCCCATGCTATATCAACACAAATCCTACCCTTTGATGCAAAGCATCACTATATACAACAAATCCTTCATCTCCATAAGGAAGCGAGAAACTTCTAATTTCAGTTACATTGGTAGGTTTCTCCTAACTCAACACTGCTTCAATCTTATAAGGATCAACTGCTATTCCTCCTCTAGATACTACATGCCCCAAGAAATTTACCTCATTCAACCATAACTCACATTTAGAAAATTTAGCATACAATTTCTCACTCCTCAAAATTTTTAACATAATTTCTAAATACTTTACATACTCTTCCTCACTCTTAGAATACATCATAATATCATCAATGAATACAACCACAAATTTATCAAGAAATGGTTTAAAGACTTTATTCATTAAATCCATAAATTCAACTGGAGTATTTGTCAACCCAATTGGTATCATAAGAAATTTATGGTGACCATAACGTGTCCTAAAAGCTGTCTTCTTATTTAATCCTTAATTGATTGTATCCAGATCTCAAATCTATCTTAGAGAATACCCTAGCTCCCTACAACTATTCAGATCATCTATTATGGGTAAAGGGTACTTGTTCTTCATAGTTATCTTATTCAGTTGCTCGTAATCTATACACAATCTCATGGTTCCATCTTTCTTCTTTACAAATAATATCAGGGCTCTTTATAGCAACACTCTAGGGTGAATGAAGTTTTTATCTAGCAATTCTTAAAGTTGTACTTTTAGCTCTCTCAACTCAGTGGGTTTCATTCTATAGGGTGCTATAGAAATAGGTGCAAACTTGGAATCAAATCAATGGAGATCTCAATCTACCTACTGAGAGGCAAACCAGATAACTCATCAGGAAATACCTTTAGATAATCTCTCACCATTGAGATTTCTTCTAGCCTTCTGCCTTTTTTACTAGAATCCACCATATAGGTTAAAAATCTTCAACAACCTTTCCTCAACCATTTGCTAGTTTTCAAGGTAGAAATAAGACAATTTGAAAATATCTTATTGTAATACCCGTACCCTTAATATAAAGATAAAAGAGTAATTGTGATAATTATATTGAAATTATACATGCTTATATAAAGACTAAAAATTTGAATCTGAAAGAATTTCAAAGAAATATGTTAATCAGATTTAAAGTAAAAAAGTTAGAAATTTTATAAAGAATAAAGTGCATAAATTTTGCAAGATTAAAAGAGTTAGAAAATCTTTTGGAAAGAAAAGAAAAATTTTTGAAAATGTAGAGGATGAACTGGTCTACCAGGCAGTCGACTAGTTACCCAACTAATCGATTGGTAAGGGTGACCTATCAGTTGGCCGGGTTGACCAGTTAGTTGTTAGACGACCAAGAGTGTGAAATAAAAAATTTTTAATTTTTAAAAGATTAGTGGTTGGTTGGTTACTGGACCGATCGATCGGCAAGTCGACTGGTGGTGAATCAGTCAACTGGTAGCTGATTGGTAGGGTAAGGGTAGTTTTGTAATTTTTAAAAAGGTCAACTGGTCGATCGGATAGCCGGCCGATCAAACCATAAATTTTTATACAAATATGTTTTTAAAGTTTGAAATCAGTTTACATACTTTTGAAACTCACTTTCTCTGTTTAGAAATCACTCTCTCTAGAAAACACATTCACACCTTAGAAACTAAAGAATTTCATAATAATATCTTACGAATCGATCGATTTACGGAAGGAATTCAATAATTTCTATTGGAAATCACCTTGACAAGATGCCCAGGTGGTGATCTTCCAAACACCCAAGTCTTGAATGACTTGTAGAAAGAAAAACAGCAATCGAACACAAGAACAGAAAATCGAAGAAAGAAAAAAAGACAAGCAATTGTTATCGAGGTTCGGCAATGTGCCTAAATCCCCATGAGTTCCTCCGAACTCTCTGCACTATCTCAATGGTTCTTACAAAGTTACAGCAATCCTCTTCAAGAATCCAAGTTCTTGAAGAGACAAGAAGAGAAGGAAGAAGATGAGAACTTCAACAATGTTCTTTAATCTAATCTAGACTCTCTCTATCTTATTACAACTAGCCTCACTACAAGAGTCCCTCATGTGTTTGTGTCTTTGCACCCTTACACAATTCTCTCTTGTGTTACAATGATCTCACAATGTCACAACCTGTGTGGTTCTCTCACACACCTTTTTTTACATTTTGAAATGAGGCTAGGAAACCTTTTTTATAGCCTTTTAATTCTTGTACAATCTTGTGAATCATTCTTGACTCTTTGATCTTATTCTCCCTTAAATTTTATCCCTTAATCATCTCCAAGTGATGCTGTGCATTTTGGCCTTGTGCGCACATCATTTGGACTACCTTGAAGCCTGCTGCGTGTGTGTGCAGCAGCTTGCTATGCACTGCAGTGCTGGTGCTGCGCAGCATGGCATGGGTGTGGGCCTGGTGCACTGGCTTCTATGAGGCGCGGCAATGGGCAGGGTGCGCTGCGCCCTGACCTGATGCTGATGCCTCCAGTTGTTGTGCGCGCACCTCCTGCTTGTGTGCTAAAACTTGCACAGCAGTGTGCCTGACCTTCCCACGCTCAAAACTTAAGCACACATATGTGTGAAACCTTTTAACTTGCTGAAATTTCATACTCCACCTTTGGTTTGGATTTTAACCATCCTTGAACCATGTTTGGACTTGTTCAAACCTTGACCATGTTTCAACTACGTCTAAACCTTAGACAAAAAACCAACAATCTCTACCTTTGTCTAAGCGTTTAAACCCGAACCATTTGTGCAGAGACCTTCGGGATCCAAACCCATCATGAGTCATCTATCAACTGACTCTAATCCTAAGAAGTCCAAGGCAATGATTGAACCTTCTTAGAGGTAGAACCTTGGTGCCTAAATCTGCAGGACTTTTCTCCGTGGTCTTCTTGTCAACATTAATGCATCCTTTCGTACCATTTTCCAGAATGTAATGATACCGAACATCCATATACTCCATCCCCTCATGGAACACTAGATACCTCCACAAGTGCCCCGCACTTTGGCTATCCAAAGATACCACCACCTGCTCTTTTAGGACCTACCACTCGTTCAACAACCCTTTGCACCCCATAGCCTCCTTTATGGCTTCCGTAGCCACTATACATTCTGCCCCGGTTGTTATGAGTGCTACCATTGGCTGCCACTGAGCCTCCTTATTCCTCAGCAACCACTTCATCCCAAGCCAATGCTCTTTTCTGGGATTACTCACAATTTTGCTGAGAACACCCATTGCCCAAGAAATACTTGACCTGTTTCTCTTTCTTTCCCGGATGATTCTCCTCATCCCAAGGATCTTTTGTACAAGGCTAAGATCCTTTCTCTCAAACTCCTCACTGAGTTGAGATGTAAACCTTTCCATCCTCTTCCTGCTATTCCAAACTAACAGCCCATCAATGACATAGGTGAGGATACTCACCATCTTCTCCACCTTGTGTCCAGGTGAGAAAGTTCTTGTGAAATCTATATCTTCTTTCCTTGTGAACCCATTCGCCACCGGCCTAGCCTTGTTCTGGACTTCATCTCTTGGAGGGCACCCTTCTTTGATCTTGTAAGTGCACTTAAATTCCATAACTTTCTAATTCCCTGGAATTTTTTCCAATTCCCAGAAGTTGTTCTTCCTCAAAGAATCCATTTCTTCCTCCATAGCTAGCTTCAACTTTGACGAATCCTTACACTCTATAGCATCCATGTAAGTTTCTGGTTCAGTCATCTCTCCTTCTGTCTAAGGAGCTGCTGCATCTGCAGCATCCGCAAACCCACATCTTGAAGGTGGTCCGACCAGCCCTCTTTCTCGGTCTCTTGTGAGCTGAAAGTCCTTCTGACTTGCTGCAACATCCTCTTCTTGTTCAGCCTCTTCTTGAGTTTCTTGAGCTTGGCCTTCATCCAAGGGCTCTACCTGGTCTGAACCCTCTTACCTTCTCTGCTCTACCTGAACAGAATCTTCCTTGATGCTATGCTCCACAAGAACCAAACTGGTTTGCTCACTAGCCCCTACAGGGTTAGTATTCTCCAAGTAGGGAAATAACAATTCATTAAAAATAATATTCCTACTTATTATGAGTTTTAGTCCTTCCTTCTCTAAGGACCACAACCTATACCCCTTAGCCCCTTCCCCATATCCTAGAAACACATATTTTCTAGATCCTGGGCTAAGCTTATCCTCCTTTTGGAGTGCATACGCAGCACACCCAAAAGTCCTAAGGTTGTCCAACTTAGGGGGTTTTCCACTCCACAACTCTTCGGGAGTCTTATGGTATATAATCCTAGAGGGTGATCTATTAATCAAATATGCAGCAGTAGACACTGCTTCCTCCCAAAAACATTTGGGTAATCCGGATTTATTTAACATGCACCTAACCTTTTCCCTAAGGGTCTTATTCATCCACTCAGCAACTCCACTTTGCTGAGGGGTTTCCACAACCGTCCTATGTCTTAGAATACCATTTAACCTACAGAATTGATCAAGTTCGTAGTTAAAAATTTCTAAGCCATTATCGGTTCTTATCCCCTTAACTACTCTACCCATTTGAGTCTCAACCAGCCCTTTCCACACCACTAATTTATTCAAGGCATCCGATTTATTCTTAACCAAATAAACCCACACTCTTCTTGAATAATCATCAATTAAAGACAAAAAGTAAATGTTACCTCCCTGTGTTGGTGTCCTTGCTGGTCCCCAAAGGTCCGCATGAATGTAGTCAAGAATGCCCTTAGCCTTGTGCACTCTGATATTGAAGCTGACGCTGTGTTGCTTCTCAAGAACACAACACTCGCAGAAATCAAGTTCCTCTACTTTGTCACCACCAAGTAGGCCATCCTTGCTGAGAACTTGCAGGCCCTCTTCGCTCATATGTCCCAAGCGAGTGTGCCGAAGGGCTGCTTTGTCCATCTCAGCCATCAAGCTCGCTGCTTGATCATTGATTTCTGTTTCTCTGATCATCTCATAGAGTTCATCATTTCTTGCTGCCTTAATCACTACCAAAGATCCCTTGGCTACCTTGATCTTTCCTCCCTCTATCTTGCATGTATAGCCCATGGAATCCAGCTGCCCCAATGAGATCAAGTTCCTCTTCAAATCTAGAACATACCTCACATTTTCCAACAGCCTTATGACTCCATCAAACATCCTCAATTGGATGTCTCCAATCCCTCTCACTTGGTAAGAATTATCATTCCCCAAGAAGACTCTTCCATCATTGATCTTCTTGAAATTCTTGAACCATTCTTTGTGAGGGCTCATATGATGAGTGCACCCAGAATCAAGAACCCACTTTCCACTGCCTTACCTCCTGCTCACATCTGAGCACACAATAAGAACATTATCACCTTGCTGTTCTCCCATGGCAACCGAAGCCTCTCCATTATTGGTATGGCTTCTCCTCTCATCCCACATCCTCTTCTTGCAATCTTTCTTGAAATGGCCCTCCTTTTTGCAGTAGAAGCACCTCCTTTCTCCAACCCTTGGTTTAGAGTGTGCTCTCCTATGGCTTTCTCCTCTACCATTGTCCCGGTAGTAGCCATTGTTACTACCATTTCGAGCTGCTGGCCTTCCTCTTATGAACAACCCTTCACCACTTGATGTCTCCTTCATCTTGGCTTTGAAATCATATGCCCTTATGGCATTGATCACAATCTCCTTTGTCAAAGAATCCCTTCCATACTTAATTGCATTAATCAAATTATCAAAGCAATCTGGAAGTGAATTTAATAAAATGACATCCAATTGTTCATTCGGAAAAGTAATGCTACAGCTATTCAAATCTTGAACTAGCTTGTTAAAGACATCAAGATTATCTTACAACTCCTTACTAGGGTCTATTTTAAAAGCAAAGATTCTTTTAAGAAGATAAATTTTGTTAGGGAGAGTTTTGGTACGAAACAATTCATCTAGTTTCTTCCATATGACAGCCAGATCATCCGAGTCTCCACACTCCCTTGTGACACTATCCGACATGTTCAAAAAAATGGTGTTGCAAGCCATCTTCTTCATCTCGGTCCGCTGGTCCTCCGTGACACTTGCTGGAAAAGCATCATCTTCTCCAATAGCCAAGTCCACTTTCTGTTGCATTAGAACCGCCTTGATCTTCCGCTTCCATAGGGCAAAGTCCCCATTTCCATCAAACTTCTCCACATAAAAATTTGAAGCCATCTTTTGTGGACAAGATCCCAGATTTGTGCACTAACCACAACTGCTTTCTTTAACCTCAAGAACGTCGAAGATGGATCTTTAACACCATTCTTGAATCAACCTTCAAGAACACGACCGGATCTTGATCTTTACACCGTTCTTGAATCACCCAAGAAGTTTGATCTTTGATTCTTGGAGTCTTGGCTCCGTACCTTCTACTTCTTGTTCCGACAACCAGCTACTGAGCTCTGATACCATTATTGGAAATCACCTTGACAAGATGCCCAGGTGGTGATCTTCCAAACACCCAAGTCTTGAATGACTTGTAGAAAGAAAAACAGCAATCGAACACAAGAACAGAAAATCAAAGAAAGAAAAGAAGACAAGCAATTGTTATCGAGGTTTGGCAATGTGCATATGTCCCCATGAGTTCCTCCAAACTCTCTGCACTATCTCAATGGTTCTTACAAAGTTACAACAATCCCCTTCAAGAATCCAAGTTCTTGAAGAAACAAGAAGAAAAGGAAGAAGATGAGAACTTCAACAATGTTCTCTAATCTAATCTAGACTCTCTCTATCTTATTACAACCAACCTCACTACAAGAGTCCCTCATGTGTTTGTGTCTTTGTACCCTTACACAATTCTCTCTTGTGTTACAGTGATCTCACAATGTCACAACCTGCGTAGTTCTCTCACACACCTTTTTTTACACTTTGAAATGAAGCTAAGAAACCCTTTTTATAGCCTCTTAATTCTTGGACAATCTTGTAAATCATTCTTGACTCTTTGATCTTGTTCTCCCTTAAATCTTAGCCCTCAATCATCTCCAAGTGATGCTGTGCGTTTTGGCCTTGTGCGCACATCATTTGGACTACCTTAAAGCCTGTTGCGTGTGTGTGCAGCAGCTTGCTGTGCGTTGCGGCACTGGTGCTGCGCGGTGCGGTGTGGGTGAGGGCCTGCTGTGCTGGCTTCTGTGAGGTGCAACGTTGGGCAGGGTGCGCTGCGCCCTGACCTGATGCTGATGCCTCCAGTTGTTGTGCGCACACCTCCTACTTGTGTGCTAAAACTTGCACAGTAGTGTGTCTGACCTTCCCACGCTCAAAACTTAAGCACACACATGTGTGCAACCTTTTAACTTGCTGAACTTTCATACTCCACCTTTGGTTTGGATTTTAACCATCCTTGAACCATGTTTGGACTTGTTCAAACCTTGACCATGTTTGAACCATGTTTAAACCTTAGACAAAAAACCAACAATTTCAAACGAAAAAGCTTTGAAAATGTAAAGTTCATGAATTTCATTATAAGAGTTCAAGTTTTTGAAATTTTTCTTTTACTTTTCTTACGAAGATTTGAACCCAATTTCAGACAAAATGAAAAGGAATTTTTGTTGAAAGTCATTGAAATTGAGAAAGATAAACATGCATATATGAAACTTAAATTGGTACATAATATAGAAATTTTGAGATAGAGAAATTAATCAGAATGTTATGATTAGATGGTGGTGATCAACAATCTGGAGAAATTGGTTAGAGGAGCAAGAAAGGAAAAGAAGTGATCCACGAGTAGCTTTATGTGCTATATGGTGAGTTGAATTTACTGGTAGTAAAAGAGACAAACATGAAATGCATATAAAACTTAAAATGGATGAAAGCATGAATTAGTTGTTGAATATATACTATGAATATGTTGATTTTGATGAAATATATATGAATTTGATGATTTAATAGAAGTATTAATTATAATGTGATTGAAATGAATATATATGAGAAGTTGATGAAGTTATATCCTTGAAGGGATAAATTGATAGAAATTGATGAAAAATATGTTGAAAAGAGAAATGAATAAGTTGAGACAGTATGATTAATAAGTTGATATTATATGAAGATATGATTTGATATATATGATAAAATAAAGTTTTCATGAAAGAAAATGACTTTGATTTGTATGATGTTATGATATGCCTGCTTGCATGTTATTGATCATGTGCATAGATGGAAGACCAGAACCATGGCCAGTCTGGAGGACACATGTCGATATGTTGAAAGACGTTCCCAGAAGTTATACTAGAGATTGGTATGAATTATCCATACATTGATAGAATGGAGAGATGTTAAATGAAACGATGAGCAAGAAAGAAAGAAATGTGTTGTGCGATTATCTACCTAAATAAATAAGTAAATAATCTTACTTGTTTTACTTGCAAGTGCACAAGGTCAACTTAGTAGTATAGTGTGCGAATGCAAGATCATCTCCACAGGGATTGGTAGATTTCGATTTAGAATTAGTTTCGGATTAATGAAATAAAAACAAGAGAAATAAATATTAAGTTTGAAATAATAAAGATAAAGGCGTAGGGACTTGATATCCACCACTAATTATGATACCACAGCAAAACAGTATGCCAATGCTTTACTCATGTCATGAATACCTAATGTTTGTCAACCTAAGGGCATGGTATCTACTCCTTAAGCTATTGATCTCCCTAAGCAACGAGTTAGGCATGGTATCTACTCTAACTCTTTTCTGTCTTAAGGCATTCAGTATGGTGTATACTGAGTTGTTCCTTAAGAGAGCATAGGATCTGTGGAAATCGACAACCACATGAGACCTAGGGCATGGTATCCATTATTTTAAAAAATCAGGTCTGGGCGCGCCCCGGGCGTGCCCAGGGGCGAAACGGGGCTAAAAAGCCCCGAGGCGTGAAAGTTAGGGCGAAAGTGTCGTTGGGCGTGCGTTTTTCGGGTCGGGGCATTCGCCTAGACCCGGGGCGTATGCCTTTTACACCCCGGGCGTTTGGGCGGGCGCCCAATGCAACAAAAAAATTAGACCTTCTATATATATATTTGTTAGTAACATACCAACTACCTACCACCAGTGGTCTAGTGGTAGAATCATACCTGGCCATGTTCCAGACCTGGGTTCAAGTCCTGGCTGTTGCATGCGTGAAGCGCCTTGTTTTTTTTTCCCTCCTTTTTTTTTCCCTCCTTTCCGCTGCTGCCTTTGAAGTCTTCTTTTTTTTTTCTTTCTTTCAGCTGTTGTCTTTTTTTTTTTTCTTTTTTTTTGTCTCCTTTGTTTCTACTTTCCACTTTCTTTTATTTTTTTTCTACTTTATTTTCACTGAGCAAATTCATTAAATAGGCTCCATATTATATATTCTACATTTTATTAATATCATTTTATAACCTCATTAGGATTATATTATCTATGTTATCTAATTTGTTACTTTTAATAGATTTATATATGTGAATTTGTTATATCAATGTAAGTATGTAAACACTAATCAATAAACATTTGAAATTTAATATTGTGTTATTTTTATACTTGTTGGAATTTGGAGCGTGTTTGTGTCTTGTGATGAATAGATTGGTCAATTTGAAAATTAGAATTTGGTTTTTGAAGCATGATTTATGATTTATTGATGAAAGATAAGATGTATATAAATTTGTTATATTATTGTAAGTGTGTAAACAACAACCACTTAACATTGTGTTTGTGATGTTAACGTGTGTTTCTGAAATATTTTGATAAATATTCATTCATAAGTCTTAAGTTAGTAAACTTTATTAATAATTAATTAATTTCTATTATTTTAATTTTTTAGTATTTTTATAATTTAATTAATATTATTTTATTCAAAACGCCCCAACGTTTCAAAAGGCTTACGCCCCAACGCCTCGGGGCTTACGCCTCGCCCAACGCCCTCGCCTCTGAAAACAATGATGGTATCTACTCCCGGTTTCCCATATTGATTAACCCAAGAATCCAGTGTGGATATCTTTTGTTGCTATTGTCAAACCCAGGACTCGGTCATCCAAATTGATCTAACTAACTAATCCATACCACATGCATATGTTGATCAGACACACATATGAGGAATTTAAATACAAATAGGCATTAATCAAGTTAAGCAACATAACATAAATACCGCAAAGGTACCAATACTGAATTATTGAATAAACATAATTAGGGCTTCAACCAAGCCCTTACTAAAAGTGAAGTACACATAATAAAAATAAAGGAAAGAAGAAACTCGAGAGAAGAGTCGTCAATTCCTCTCCACAGTCTTCTTCTGGCCTCCGGCCTCCCGACCTAAAACTAAACTAAAACTAAAAGAAGATTGAAAGATAAAAGAAGGGATTAGATGATTTGTGAGTGTTTTACAGGTGTATTTATAGAGGTTGAATAATCCTAGAAGACTCAGGAACCCTAAACTTTCCTAAAACATAAAACTCCTTTATTTCCAAAACTGGTTCTGCCTCTTTACTGTTTACGCCCATACATGTGTGCTCGATCGCATACGTAGTGCACTCGATCGCAATGCTGCACTCGATCCTTCTTTGTGCGTGCATGAGCGCTGATGCACTCGATCGCACCGAGGGTTGCGCTCGATCGCACTTTATCCAACAGCTACTCCAGGATTTCCAAATTTTCTTCCTTTAAGTGCCAAAAATGCTTATTTCTTCTCCGAAACCCTATAACAACATGTAAAACACAAAAGTGAAGTAAAATAGACTAAAACATATAGATAAAGAGCTTAACAAACGTAAATTAAGGGGCTTAAATATGAATATTTAAGCTCCTATCAAAATGAAATTATGAAATAGTGATATAATTCCATTCATGTCCATTATTATAATTATTGAGATGCTGAAGCATCAGATTGATTCTGAAAGTATAAATAATATGAAATGAGTCTCATGATGAAATAATTGAGATGATAAATGATGAGTATGATTTTTATTGTGATATTCAAATAAATGATTGAATATGAACCTCATGATGAGGATTATAATAAAGATGATAATAATATATCAAAATGATGATTATAGTTGCTTGAATTAAATGATATAAAAACAAGATTGACATCTATATGATGATTAAGATATTATGATGCGAAAATTGATTGATAAAATAACTGATTGAGTTATGAATACAAATTGAAACATAAATTATGATTAGAAGTATACAAATCAATTACTTATAGTAAATTGAATTCACTGAGCTTATAAAGCTCACTCCTCAATGTTAAATTATTTTAGGTTGTGAGTAGGACCGATAGATCTTTATCTTGAGTTCAAAGTAAGAATCTAGGTATGTCCAACATGGTCAACATCCTTAGACTGTAATAAGAAAGAAAGACAGTTGTAAATATTTGAGTATATTATGTAATATTGTATGTGAAAGTATTGTAACTCCTCTGAAAAGAGTTAAAAAAATATTTTCTAAGTATTTTTCAATTGATGATGTAGTAGTTGTTGCATATATATATTGTTCTTTAATCTTAAATGTGACGGTACAGTCTCAAGTAGGGTCTATCTGGGATAGGTCGTTACAATTTTGGTGTCAGAGCTATAGGTTTTATGATTCTCTAGACTGCATAAAACGTAAAAAAAAAGATAAAATTTAAAAATAAATTATATTTTAATACAGAGTTTGAGTATATCGCATGGACGTGGTAGACCTAGAGCTAGAGTTATGTAACAGAGAGGGTGTGATAGGCCCCTAGTGTTTAGAAGAGCTGAGGTTGAGATTGATATTGAGTTTGTGGTTCCTGAAAGGGAACAAGTTGATAGTGCACCTGGTACTAGTGTTGCTGTGAAGGAATCTTGTGTTTGGAAGAGATGAGTTAAGAGAAGCTCTTGAGAGGATGAATCAGGCAGAGGGTAAAGCTGATAGTTTGCAGTGTAGATTGGATGAGCAAGTTAGGTCAAAATATATATTGTTGTAAATTCGGTAAGGAAAAATGTTTAGAAAGGAGAAGCTGAATTTGCTCACGAGATGCAGGAGATTATTTTGCTAGGTTTATTAAGTTGAAACCCTCGTCCTTTAAGGGATCTGAAAACCCTATTGATGTTGAGTTATGGATAAAATGTTTTGAATGTTTATTTGGTGTTTTACCTATGACAAAAGTGTAGAGAGTTTAATTTGCATCTTTTCAGATAAAGAATGAAGCCTCTAATTAGTGAGATGTTATTCTTCCTAGGCTAAATATGGAACAGATCGTAGAGTAGGTTTAAGGAAGTATTCTTCGCAAAGTATTTTCCAGATACTTTTTTATCCTAATAAGAGAGGGATTTTATTCATTTGAGGCAGAACCTGATGACCATGGAACAATATGATTGTAGATTTGTGGCATTATCAAGATTTGTGCCTGAGTTAGTGAATACTGAGGAAAGAAAGTGTAAAATTTCTTGATGGCTTGCACTATGAGATGCGTTCTAGACTATTATATTTGAGGCATTAGAATTATGCTGCTTTGGTGGATATGTCACTTCATATTGAAAAGGACATAGTTAATTCTAGAGGATATAGGGAGTGGTTGAAAAGGGCTAGACTTGAGGGTTCTAGATGTGGTAATATGGGTATTCAGGGTGGGTGGTAGTGTTATGTTTGATAGAGAGAGCAAAGCATGTTACAGGTGTAATCAGATGGCAAATTTATCTTATAATTTTCCTACCTTGATATGTTTTGTTTGTGGAGATGGTGGACATATTAGGGTGGATTGTCAATTGAGGATGTCAGCTGAGATGGTGAATGTTGGAGGTTTTGAAAGATGACATTTAGAGAGAGGTGGTGGATCTAGAAATATTTGGGGTAGGGCTTTAGGTAGAAGAGCAGTCGCTAAGAGAGGACATGGTAATTAGACGCATCCTAAAGAGAGCAGAGTACATACACTGACCCAGCAGGATGCTGTTGTGAGTTTTAAATTACTCGCAAGCGCACGAGTCGTTTGCAATATAGCGTTGTGCAAGTGCGAGGTCGAATCCACAGGGAATTGTGTTGTGAAAATATATTTTTAATCTAAACTAACTTTATCTTAACCTAGTTCCGAATTGTGAATGATATTGCAAAAGAAATATAAACTAAGCTAAGTTGATTTAAAAACTAATAATTAAAACACTAAGGTTTCTGAATCCATCCCACCGAAGTTAAGCATACATGTTCTAAAAATATAGCCTATCAAAACATTCAATGAATCCAACTATAAGACAAAAAACAAAGAATATCCCAACTAAACCAAAAGCACCCGATGTATCTGCTCTTAACAAATCACAAAGGGAATCCAATTTAATCGAAAAGCATTCAATGTATCCATCAGATGAAACACAAAGAAAATCCAACAGACAATTTAAACTCAATCAATTATAAGATTAACTCAAATAATTGACAGAACATTTATACTAAAAATTGTCAGATTTGTACAAGCAAATCTGAACTACTACGCCAAACAACGGCGGGGCTTCATCTTCAACCTTAGCTGAAGAGTCTAGCCACTCATAACTATAAAACTATAATAACAAGTGCTAAACATTTAAACTAAAACAACCGAATATAAAGAAATAAATAAACAACTTTACATGGGAAAAATTCCACTCGCTGCCGGGCGGCGCTTCCCCTCGTGGTAGCAATGCCTTCGGGATCCACCAGAATATTGGCGGACGTCCACCAGTAAACACCAAAGTGGCTTAGGAATTGTACACTGAATGATGAGGTCAAATGGTGTTTATATAGGGGGAGTCCCGGAGCACAATGGGTTTCAAAATCAATGTGGGATACTGCCCGAGTGCGATCGATCGCACTCTGGTGCGCTTGAGCGCACATTGGTGCACTACAGAGCATTTTTAACCGATGTGGGATGTGCGAGTGCGCATTTGCGATCGATCGCAAGTCTGGTGCGATCGAGCGCACTAGACATCTTCAGCTTGACCCTTGTTTACTAAAATGGCCATAACTTTCTCTAGAAAAATCATTTTTGCAAGCCGTAAAATCCCTCAGAAAATAGACTTCCGGATCTTTCCAAGCATATATGGCTCATCTCCTGGTTCTTCCGGAATCAATACAGTAAAATCCACAAAAATGACTAATCTGTAAGGCGATTTTGGCAATTTTAGTGAAACTTCTTTCCCAGTGCTTGTAAACCTGAAAAACAACGAAAACAACTCAAAGTAACAAATTCCTAAGCTAACAAATGTAAATTAAGTGGCCAACATATGCAATATTTTTCTCTCATCAAATACCCCCAAACTTACATTTTGTTAGTCCCTTAGCAAAACAAAATAAAAAACTTAATGAACAACAAAGATTATAAAGATAAGTTCAGTATTCATGGTATCCAAAAATTTTAAAGAACACACATCACCATGATATTCATTCTTGAGCAAGCTTAAAAAGATAAACCCATCTTCGCAATGAATAGAAAAGTTAAAATCTAATTGCTTACAAAAGGCAGGATAAGGCATCACAAGCTTGAATCAGTTTAAGGTGAACTAGCATATAAAAATGAAGCTTCCAAGTAACTCTAATGTGTAAGGTCTCCATGTCTCAAGATTCACCGAATTTCCCATCAAAAATGAACGAAAAGGCATAGTTTTTATTTATTTATTTTTTTTTTAATAAGGCACGGCTATGTTTAGTTCCCTTAAACTTTCTAATTGACCCATGTAGCGAGTGTTAAGTCAATGACTCCCAAACCAGGTGGTTTTAGGGCATTAGGTGTAAAGACACCCCTAAGGACTTACTAACTCGAGTCAAAAAGGCTACGAAATTAAACCGACCTTAATATTACCAAGCAAAATTCCACCTTTTGACGTGAACACTCACTGCTTACTGAGGCAAGAGGTCCAGTTACTCAGCGAAAAGTTTATTGATAATAATTTTTTTTTTCCTATGCCCAAGAGTTCATCCAACAAGTCATCCAGTTTCAGTTAAGATAAAGAAAAATACACATTAAAATCACGTGTCATACCTCACATAATTAGTGCTAATGTGCTCGTGTTAGATTGGATCAAACATGTGAATTCTCAAAATGCTTAAAGTAAGTAACTAAATTTTAAAAATTTATCACCAGATCATGTGTTCCAAATGTTAAGCTCACCAATGACATCACATCACAGAAAATGTTTAGATCAACTAAAATTTCACGATAACATGAGCATGCATTTATCTCTATGACGAAAAAACAACAAATTAGGACAAAGTGTGTGATGTGTCTCCCATACCCCCAAACTTAAATTACACATTGACCCCAATGTGTGACTAATATGGAAAGAGCTGACCTGAGATATGGAGAACTATCTGGACTGGTATGGCTCATAGCATACCCCCAAACTTGAACTGAAGTACGCTTTGTCCCTGAAAAATAAAAACTGGAAAAAAAAAAGCTGGAAACAAACATTAATCATAAAAATGCGAAATAATAAATAAACAAAAGAAAAGATAAGTTGTGGGGTGCCTCCCATGAGCGCTAAGTTTAACGTCTTCAGCCAGACCCAACATTAGTAAACATGCCCAACTAAGTGCTCCACCATTTAATCAATAAATGGGAATGGAAAATGATCAGGCCTAGCGGCAGCATTCAATTTACGGTAGGCTAGACACTTTCTCCATCTTGACTGCACACGAGTTGGAATTAACTCGTTGTCTTTATTTACTACCGTAAATTCAGCACGTTTGGGCATGACTGGAATCTGGCTCACCTACTTGCTATCAGAGATGGGATAAATGATCCCTGCCTCTAACAGCTTAATATCTTTTGCCCTCACAACCTCTTGCAAAGCAGGGTTGAGCCTTCTTTGTGGCTCCCTCGATGGCTTGGCATTCTCCTCCAACTGTATCGTGTGTATCACCAACGAGGGGTTGATTCCTTTGACATCCTCAATAGTCCAGCCTATAGCTTCCTGATGCTCTCTTAAGACGTCCAATAATTTCTCCTCTAGAGCATCACCCAAATCGGAAGGTATAATCACAGGCAAACTATCGGCTGAACCTAGGAACTTATACTTAAGATTATCTGGTAAAGGCTTAAGTTCCTTCTTGGGGGTTTCAGGTGCGGCGGTCTCCTCCGTCCTATTGCTCTCCCGAGGAGGAGACTCCAAAATGGCATTTGCTTGCTCAAGTAATTTATCTAAATCCAACTCCTCTCCAAATTGAGCAAAACATGCCTCCAGGGGGTCCTCAATGCTTGATTCATTCACAGTCTCCCCAAGAATCTCCTCTATCAAGCATACATTTCTCACTTCATCATATTCATGTGGTTGCCTAGTGATATCAAAAATATTCAACTCCACTGTCATATTTCCAAAGGAGATCTTCATCACCCCTGTCCTACAATTTATCAGGGCGTTAGCCGTGGCTAAGAATGGTCGCCCTAGAATAACCGGTATTTGAATCCCTACATTCTGAACCGGCTCTGTGTCAAGCACAATAAAATCCACGGGGAAATAGAACTTATCCACTTTTATCAAAACGTCCTCAACTATTCCCCGTGGTCTTTTCACTGACCTGTCAGCCAATTGAAGCGTAGTGGATGTGGGCTTCAATTCTCCTAACCCCAACTGTAAATAGACTGAGTAGGGTAGAAGATTCACACTTGCCCCTAGATCCAATAGAGCCCTCTCAATGTGGCTGACTCCTATTGTGCAAGAGATGGTAGGACACCCCGGGTCCTTATACTTGATGGGTAGCTTGCACTGAAGGATTGAGCTGACCTGCTCGGTCAAAAATGCCTTTTTTGGGACATTCGTCCTCCTTTTGATAGTGACCAAGTCCTTTAGAAACTTGGCATATGATGGCATTTGATGGATGGCATCCAAAAATGGGATATTGATTTGGACTTCCTTGAATACCTCCAGAATTTCCTCATACTTCCCTCCTTTATTCGGCGCCTGTAGTCTCTCGGGGTAAGGCGCTCTAGGTACAAATGACCTAGGAGGGTCCTTCTCAGTAGGTGTGGCTGTAGATGGCTCAGCATCTCTCTTCTCCGTGTTGCCACTTCTTTGCCCTTGCTGTATATCAGGGTTCTCTTCCACTCGATTGCCCACCTATCTCCCAAACCTCAGTGTGACAATCGACTGTACTTGTTCCGCCCCGTGCGTAGGAGTTGATGAACTCTCAACCATATATTGTCCTTTCGGGTTGGGCACGGGCTGACTGGGGAACTTCCCCTTCTCTCTCTCACCCAAGTGACTTGCAATTTGCCCTATTTGACTCTCCAGCTTGACAATTGCTTGGGTGTTTACCACTATTGCACTCCTCACATCACTCATATTTTGGCTAGTCGCCTTCATGAACTCCTTAAGGGTGTCCTCTAGCGACTGTGAAACTGGCGCTGGTGTTTGAGTGGGTGTGTGGTAAGCAGATGAAGGTGCTGGATGGGCAGAACGACCATGATTAGGAATTTGTGGGGCAAATCCGGGAGGATATTGATTTTGAGCATGATAAGGGGCTCCTCCCTAATTCATTGGTTGGTTCTGCCTCCATGAAAAATTTGGGTGGTTCCACTACCCTGGATTGTACGTCTCGGAGTACGATCCATTTGACTGCCTTCGAAAGTCATTGAAAGCATTTACTTGTTCCATAAGATACTCAGCACAAGCCAGCATTGATGGGTAATTCTGTGCTAGATGCATGGGACTAGCACAGATAGAACAGCTTTCAACATTGAATGTGTTGGCAGCATTGATGGATTGGCTCACAGTGAGAGCGTCAATCTTCTTAGTGAGGGCATCTAACTTTATCCTCAAATCAGCGTCCTCTCTGACCTCATAGATGCCTCCCCTCTTAGGAGCACGAATGGACTTATCTCGACAGCTTGAAAGATCCCACTGCTGTGAGTTGTCGGACAACTTGTCCAACGCTATATATGCTTCGTCTCCTGTCAGACTCAAGAACGCCCCCCCATTCATAGACTCGATCATGCTACGGTTGGGTTGAGTCAACCCTTGGTAGAAGAATTGAACGAGTCTCCACTTCTCATATCCATGTGGAGGGCATCTAATCAGTAGCTTTTTGAAGCGCTCCCAACCCTCAGAAAATTTTTCATCCTCATCCTGAGTGAAAGAGCTAATCTCCTTTCGGCACTCATTCACTCTAGACATTGGGAAAAACTTATGATAAAATTTGCTAAGCAGGTTTTCCCAAGATGTAATAGACCCGGGCGTGTTGGAATCCAACCACGCCCTAGCTCTATCGTGAAGAGAAAAAGGGAAGAGTCGAAGATGGACTGACTCTTCAGAGAAGTTCTGAAATTTGAATGTGGCACAAATTTCTTTGAACTTCTTCACATGGCTATAAGGATTTTCAAGATCTAAGCCATAGAATGAGGGTAAGAGTTGGATGACATGTGGCTTCAAATCAAAGTGTGTGGCATTGGTTGGTGGCAACACTATGCAGGAAGATGAGTTAGTCGCAACGGGTGCGAACAAATCCCTAAGGGATGTAGTGGAGTCCACATTCCAAGCTCTAGGTTGCTCTACATGTTCAGGATGATTAAAATTTTCTCCCATCTCAACAGTCTCTCTCTCAACTAGTGCTCTTTTCTGCCTCCTAAGAGTTCTTTCTAAGTCGGGATCTAAATGTGTCAAATCTAAGTTCAAGGATCTCCGACCAAGTATACACTAATAGAAAAATAATGAGATACTAACCAGCAGAAGCAACAGAATAAAGCAAACACAAAACTCAAATTTTTTTTTTTTAAATTAAATTAACTAGTAGAAAAATAAAATCAGTTCAGACAAAAAATTTTTACAAACCAAACAATTCCCCGGCAACGGCGCCAAAAACTTGTTGTGAGTTTTAAATTACTCGCAAGCGCATGAGTCGTTTGCAATATAGCGTTGTGCAAGTGCGAGGTCGAATCCACAGGGAATTGTGTTGTGAAAATATATTTTTAATCTAAACTAACTTTATCTTAACCTAGTTCCAAATTGTGAATGATATTGCAAAAGAAATATAAACTAAGCTAAGTTGATTTAAAAACTAATAATTAAAACACTAAGGTTTCCGAATCCACCCCACCGAAGTTAAGCATACATGTTTTAAAAATATAGCCTATCAAAACATTCAATGAATCCAACTATAAGACAAAAAACAAAGAATATCCCAACTAAACCAAAAGTACCCGATGTATCCACT
Organism: Bretschneidera sinensis; assembly: GCA_023935145.1. Taxonomy (NCBI): domain Eukaryota; kingdom Viridiplantae; phylum Streptophyta; class Magnoliopsida; order Brassicales; family Akaniaceae; genus Bretschneidera; species Bretschneidera sinensis. The sequence continues at coordinate 54,585,971 of CM043699.1, forward strand.
CTTAACAAATCACAAAGGGAATCCAATTTAATCGAAAAGCATTCAATGTATCCATCAGATGAAACACAAAGAAAATTCAACATACAATTTAAACTCAATCAATTATAAGATTAACTCAAATAATTGACAGAACATTTATACTAAAAATTATCAGATTTGTATAAGCAAATCTGAACTACTACGCCAAACAACGGCGGGGCTTCATCTTCAACCTTAGCTGAAGAGTCTAGCCACTCATAACTATAAAACTATAATAACAAGTGCTAAACATTTAAACTAAAACAACTGAATATAAAGAAATAAATAAACAACTTTACATGGGAGAAATTCCACTCGCTGTCGGGCGGCGCTTCCCCTCGTGGTAGCAATGCCTTCGGGATCCACCAGAATGTTGGCGGACGTCCACCGGTAAACACCAAAGTGGCTTAGGAATTGTACACTGAATGATGAGGTCAAATGGTGTTTATATAGGGGGAGTCCCGGAGCACAATGGGTTTCAAAATCGATGTGGGATACTGTCCGAGTGTGATCGATCGCACTCTGGTGCGCTCGAGCGCACATTGGCGCACTACAGAGCATTTTTAACCGATGTGGGATGTGCGAGTGCGCATTTGTGATTGATCGCAAGTCTGGTGCGATCGAGCGCACTAGACATCTTCAGCTTGACCCTTGTTTACTAAAATGGCCATAACTTTCTCTAGGAAAATTATTTTTGCAAGCTGTAAAATCTCTCAGAAAATAGACTTCCGGATCTTTCCAAGCGTATATGGCTCATCTCCTGGTTCTTCCGGAATCAATACAGTAAAATCCACAAAAATGACTAATCTATAAGGCGATTTTGGCAATTTTAGTGAAACTTCTTTCCCAGTGCTTGTAAACCTGAAAAACAACGAAAACAACTCAAAGTAACAAATTCCTAAGCTAACAAATATAAATTAAGTGGCCAACATATGCAATATTTTTCTCTCATCAGATGCCTTAGCAACTCCTGATGTCGTCATGGTTATAATATCTATCCTTGGTAGACATGCTAGATTATTTATTGATGTTGGTGCAACTGATTCTTTTGCATCTAGTACATTTATGAAATCTATTGATGTATCTGTTAGTCCTTTGATTAAATATATTATTGTTGAGGTTCCCACTACGGATAGAATAATAAAAAGATATTGTTATCAGGTTATGAAATTCACACGAGTGATAGAGAATTTGAAGCAGACTTATTATCTCTGAATATGATAGATTTTGATTTGATATTGGGGATGAATTGATTGTCAGTATATCATGCTTGGGTTGATTGTTTCAAGAAGAATGTGGTGTTTAGAATACCTGGGCACTCTCATGTTGTCTTATTTCTAACTTGACTACTAGCAAGTGGCTAAGGAAGAGCTGTGAAGGGTATTTAGCATATGTGATGGATTCTAGTAAGAAGGGTAGAAATTTGAAAGAAATATTAGTGGTCAGATTATTCAAATGTACTTCCTGACGAGTTGTATGATTTACCTTCTAGTGGGGAGATTGGGTTCTCCATTGACTTGATTCTAGATTCTGTACCTATTTCAATAGCACCTTTCATAATAGCACCGATTAAGTTAAGAAAGCTTAAGGTTCAACTTTAGGAATTATTAGACAAATAATTAATTCGTCCTAATGTGTCGCCATAGGGAGCCCATGTATTATTTGTGAAGAAGAAAGATGGAACGATGTGTTTGTGTATAGACTACAGATAGCTGAATAAGATAACCATTAAGAACAAAATATCTTTTACCCAGGATAGATGATCTATTTGAATAGTTGTAAGAAGCAATGGTGTTTTCCAAGATAGACATGAAATTATGCTATCACCAATTGAGAATTAAGGAAAGAGACATGCCTAAAACTACGTTATGGTCACCATGAGTTTCTTATAATACCATTTGGATTGACTAATGCTCCAGCAATATTCATGGATTTATTGATAAGTTTGTGGTTGTATTCATTAATAACATTATGGTGTATTCTAAAAATTAAGAAGAACATGTGTAATGTTTAGAAATTGTGTTGGAGATTCTGAGGAGTGAGAGATTATATGCTAAATTTTCTAAATGTGAATTTTAGCTGAATAAAGTAACTTTCTTGGGGCATGTAGTATCTGAAGATGGTATAACAATTGATCCACAGAAATTAGAGGTAATGTTGAGTAGGGATAGACCAACTAATGTAACTGAGATCAAAAGGATCTTGGGATTGGCTGGTTATTATAAGAGATTTATACATAATTTTTCTATGATAGCTATACCTTTGACTAGATTGACCAGAAACTAAAGAATGTGAAAAGAGTTTCCAGTTGCTGAAAGAGAAATTAACTACCACTCTAGCGTTGGTGCATCCTTCTGGTGATGAAAGATTTCTTATGTATAATGATGCTTCGCATCAAGGGTTGGGATGTGTGTTGATGCAACATGGAAAGGTAGTGTCCTATACTTATAGGCAATTAAATAATCATGAGAAGAATTACCTGAGCTATAACTTAGAGTTGGCTACCATAGTGTTTGCTTTGAAGATTTGGAGACATCATCTGTATGGAGCCACTTAGGAGATATTTATTGACCATAAGAATTTGATATACTTATCTATCCAGGGAGAGCTGAATTTGAGACATAAGTGTTGGATGGAGCTGATTAGTGATTATGATTGTACAATTCATTACCATCCAAGGAAGCGAATATGGTAGATGATGCATTAAGTAGAAATTCTACAGGAAGATTAGTTGCTATAGAGAGCCATGATGTCAATTTGATGGTAGAGTTAATAGAGATGAGAATGGAATTGAATATCAGTGATAGAGAAGTATTTTTAGTAAACATGGTTGTACAATCATCTATTGTAGATCGCTTGTTAGAAATGCAAGGTAGAGGTGAAGAGATTGAGAAGATTAAGTAGGAAGTAGTGAGTGGAAAGTAGTTTGAGTTTAGAATTAGAGGTGATGGTATGTTGGTATTAGAGTATAGGATTTGTACTCCCAATTATGCTAAATTGAGAAAGGTGATATTGAGAGAGGCACATGATGTAGTGTATTTGATGCACCCAGGTAACAATAAGATGTATAAGGGATTGAGACAAAATTACTAGTGGTCAAGAATGAAGTCAGAGAATAGATATCCAGCAAACTTACTACAGAGTCTTTCTGTGCCTGAGTAGCCATGGGAGAATGTGAGTATAGATTTTATTTTTGGATTTCCTTGTAACTAGAAAGGTCGCGATGCAATATGGGTGATAGTAGATAAACTTTCTAAATCAACTCATTTTCTTCCAATTAAAACTACTTATAGTCCTAAAATGTTAGCTGAACTATATGCAGCTAAGATTGTGAAGTTCCATAGAGCAACTTTACGCATAGTATCTGATAAAGATGCTAGATTTACATATCCATTTTAGAGAGGATTTCAGAAAGCCATGGGTACACAGTTATAGTTTAGTACAACTTTTCATCCTCAAACAAATGGGCAAACAGAGAGGAATACTTGAATATTAGAAAACATTTTGAGGGCTAGTGTGATGAGTTTTTTAGTGAGCTAGGATGTTTATTTACCCTTAATTGAGTTTGCTTATAATCATCAGTATCAAACTAGTATTAGAATGGCACCGTTTGAGGCATTGTATGATAGAAGATGTATAACTCCTGTATGTTGGGAAAAGGTGGGAGAAAAAAATATTTGGTCAATAAATTATGGAGTTAACAACTAAGAGGATCAAATTAGTTAGAGAAAACCTTAGAGCAGCAAAGAGCAAACAAAAGAGTTTTTGTTGTGTGATTATCTACCTAAATTAATGAGTAAATAATCGCACTCGTTTTACTTGCAAGTGCACAAGGTCAACTTAGTAGTATAGTGTGCAAAAGCAAGATTATCTCCACAGGGATTGGTGAATTTCTTTTTAGAACTATATTCGCAATGTAAAAAAAGGATAGAAATAATAAAAGAGTTGATTATGATAAAGATAAAATAATAAAGATAAAGGCGTAGGGACTTGATATCCACCACTAATTATGCTGCCATAACAAAACAGTATGCCAATGCTTTACTCATGTCATGAATACCTAATGTTTGTCAACCTAAGGGCATGGTATCTACTTCTTAAGCTATTGATCTCCCTAAGCAACGAGTTAGGCATGGTATCTACTCTAACTCTTTTCTCTCACAAGGGATTCAACATGGTGTATGCTGAGTTGTTCCTTAAGAGAGCATAGGATCTGTGAAAATTGACAACCACACGGGACCTAGGGCATGGTATCTACTCCCGGTTTCCCATGTTGATTAACCCAAGAATCTGGTGTGGATATCTTTTGTTACTAATGTCAGACCCAGAACTCGATCATCCAAATTGATCTAACTAACAAGTCCATACCACATGCACATATTGATCAAACATATACATATGAGGAATTTAAATAAAAGCAGGTATTAATCAAGTTAAGCAACACAACATAAATATCGCAAAGGTGCCAATACTAAATTTATTGAGTAAACATAATTAGGGCTTCAACCAAGCCCTTACTAAAAGTTAAGTATACATAATAAAAATAAAGGAAAGAAGAAACCTGATAGAAGAGTCGTCAATTCTCCTCCATAGTTTTCTTCTCCAAGCTAAAAGCAAAAGATAAAAGAAGGGATCTAAGAAGTGATTATTTGTGTGTGCTTTATAGGTGTATTTATAGGGCTTGAGTAGTCCTAGAAGGCTCATGAGTTCCTAAACTTTCCTAAAACACAAAACTCCTTTATTTTCAAAATAGGGTTCTGCAGTTTACTGTTCACTCCCGTACATGTACGCTCGATCGCATGCGTCTTGCGCTGCATTGCTGCGCTCGATCCTTCATGTGTGCGAACGATCGCATGTGCGCTCGATCGCATGCAGTAGTGCGATCGATCGCACTTTAACCAGAAGCTGCTCCAGGATTTCCAGGCTTCTTTCCTTAAGTGCCAAAACTGCTTCCTTTTTCTCTAAGACCTATAAAAACATGTGAAACACACAAAATGAAGTAAAGCAGACTAAAACGTATAGACAAAGAGCTTAACACATGTAAATTAAGGGGCTTAAATATGAATATTTAAGCACTTATCAGTTATGTTGATAACAGGAGTAGACTTCTTGAATTTCAAGTAGGTGATTGAGTACATCTGAAGATATCTCCATGGAAAGACATGTTGAGATTCAAGAAGAAAGGAAAGTTGAGTTCGAGGTATGTGGGACTTTTCTGAAATTATTGAAAGAGTTAGACCAGTGGCGTATAAACTGAACTTACCTCCAGAGTTGAAACAGTTACACAATGTATTTCATGTTTCACTTTTGCAAAAGTACTTACATGATGAATCCTAGAGTATTCTGAGTCAATCTGTAGAACTTCAAGAGGATCTAACTTTTATGCAAGTACCAATCATAATTTTAGACATAAAAGAACAAGTCTTGTGTAATAAGGTTATTCCACTAATTCAAGTATTGTGGTGGAATAGAGATGTTGAGAAGATTAAATGGGAACGTGAGGTGAGCATGAGAAGGATTATCCTTAACTTTTTCATGAGGTAAGTAAGAAAATTTTGAGAGTGAAATTTTTATATAGTGGATAGAATTGCAATACTCGTACCCTTAATATAGGATAAAATAATAATTGTGATAATTATATTGAAATTATATATGAAATTTCACATACATAAAGAATAAAAAGTTGAATTTCAAAGAATTTCAAAGAAAGATGTTAATCAGATTTGAAGAAAAAAGTTAGAAATTTTATAAAGAAGAAAGTACAAAAATTTTACAAGATTGAAAAAGTTAGAAAAATTTTTGGAAGGAAAAGAAGAACTTTTGAAAATGTAAAGGATGAACCTGTTGACCGGACGGTCGATTGGTTACCTAACTGGTCGGCCAGCTAGTCGGCTGGTAAGGGTAACTAGTCGGCATCAATTGGTTCACCGATCAGCTAGCTGGGTGGATTGGTTACTAGACCAATCAATCGGCCGATCGACTAGCAAGGGAGCCAATCGATAGGGTAGGGCCAGTTTTGTAATTTTTAAAATGGTAAGTCGGTCGACCAGGTAGCCGATCGGTCAGACCAAAAATTTTCATATAAATACATTTTTGAAGTTTGAAATCAGTTTACATACTTTTGAAACTCACTTTCTCTTTTTAGAAATCACTCACTCTCTAGAAAACACATTCAAACACTTAGAAACTAAAGAATTTCATAATCCTATCTTACGAATCGTTCGATTTATGGAAGGAATTCAAGAATTTCAAAGGAAAAAGCATTGAAAAGGTAAAGTTCATGAATTTCATTATAAGAGTTTAAGTTTTTGAAATTTTTCTTCTACTTTTCTTGAAATAAGATTTGAACCCAAGTTCAAACAAAATGAAAGGGATTTATGTTGAAAATCATTGAAATTGAGAAAGATAAACATGCATATATGAAACTTAAACTGTTACAGAATATAGAAATTTAAAGTATAAGATAGATAAATTGATGAGTATATTATGATTAGGTAGTGGTGATTAACAATCTAGAGAAATTACTGAGAGGAGCAGAAAAGGAAAATGAAGTAATCCACGAGTAGCTTTAAGTGCTACGTAGTGAGTTGAATTTACTGTTAGTAAACGAGACAAACATGAAATGTAAATAAAACTTAAAATTGATGAAAGCATGAAGTAATTATTGAATATATATTATGAATATATTGATTTTGATGATATATATGACTTTGATGATTTAATAGAAGTATGAATTATAATATGATTGAAATGAATATATATGAGAAGTTAATGAAGTTATATCCTTGAAGGGATAAACTGATAGAAATTGATGAAAAATATGTTGAAAATAGAAATGAATAAGTTGAGACTATAATTAATAAGTTGATATTATATGAAGAGATGATTTGATATATATGATGAAAGAAAGTTTTCATGAAAGAAAATGACTTTGATTTGTATGATGTTATGATATGCATTCTTGCATGTTATTGATTATGTGCATAGATGGAAGACCAAAACCATGGATGGTCTAGATGAAACATGTTGACACGTAGGAAGTCATTCCAGAAATTATACCAGAGATTGGTATAAATTATTTATATGTTGATATTATGCAGAGATGTGAAATGAAATGATAAAAAATAAAGAAAAGAAATGATGACATGATGATATAATAGCATTCATATCTATTATTATAATTTCATGTTATTGATCATATGCATAGATGCAAGACCAGAAGCATAGCTGTTCTAGATGAAACATGTCAACAAGTGGGAATACATTCCCATAAATTATACCAGAGATTGGTATGAATTACCCATACGTTGATAGTATGGAGATATGTGAAATGAAATGATGAGAAAAAAAGAAATAAAATTATGATATAATTGCATTCATGTCTATTATTATAATTATTAAGATGCTGAAGCATCAGATTGATTATGAAAGTATTGACAATAGGAAATGAGTTTCATGATGAGATAATTAAGATGATAAAGGATAAGTATGATTTATATTATGATATTCAAATAAATGAATGAATATGAACCTCATGGTGAGGATTATGATAAAGATGATAATAATATATCAAAATGATGATTATAGTTGCTTGAATTAAATGAGATAAAAACAAGATTGACATCTATATGATGATTAAGATATTATGATGTGAAAATTGATTGAGTTATGAATGCAAATTGATATATAAATTATGACTAGAAGTATACAAATCGAGTACTTCTAGTAAATTGAATTCACTAAGCTTGTTAAGCTTACTTCTCAATATTAAATGATTTCAAGTTGTAGGTAGGACTGATAGATTTTTATCTTAAGTTCATAGTAAGAATCTAGGTATGTCCAATGTGGTCAACATCCTTAGATTATAATAAGAAAGAAATAAAGAAAAAAAGTTTTACATATACATGCATTAGTTATCAAATATTTGAGTATATTCTGTAATATTGCATGTGAAAATATTTTATCTCCTCTAAAAAGAGCTAAAGAAATACTTTGCAAGTATTTTTCAGTTGATGATGTAGTAGTTGTTACATATATATATCGTACTTGGATCTTAAATGTGACGGTACCGGCTCAGGTATGTTCCATATGGGAAGGGTTGTTACACTTACATTCTTCTTGAAAGCTAAACTCCTGCTGCCTAGGTATTCTAAACATACATGCATTAATAGATTTCATAAATGAATTGGATGGAAAGAAATAGGTTGTACCAATATCAATCGATAATCTAGCAGATCTATTAAGGATAGATATTGTACCCATTACGATATCAAGAGTTGCTTGGGCATCTTGTTGGGTTAATTCATACATTTTGCTCTCTCTGGGTTGCGTCTGACTACCACATCCTCTCTCAGTAACTATTCTTCTACCTGGAGCTCTACCCGAAAAATTTCCAGATCCACCACTTCTATCTGACTGTCCTCTCCCAATACCTCCATTATATTGTGCCACAGTCATCATATTCTACATCAATTGGATAAAATCCCTCTCTTGCTGAGATGTAAAAGTATCAGGAAAATACTTTGCAAAGAATACCTCTAGTTCCAGGTGCACTATCAACATATTCCCTTTCAAGAAGTACAGACTCAACATCAATCTCAAACTCTTCTTTTCTAAACAAAGGGGGCCTACCATGCCATCTTTGTCCCACAACTACAGCTCTATGACTACCACGTCTACGCGGCATCCTCAGACTCTGCATTATAATAATTTGTTTTAGATTTCAACTTTACCAGTTTGTTTAAATCAGTCTATAGAATCATAAACTCTATAACTCTGATACCAAAATTATAATGATCTATCTCGAGCAGGCCCACCCAAGACAGTACTGTCACTTTTTAGATCCAAGCATGACACATATATGCAATAACTATTGCATTAATACTGAAAATAATTACAAATATCTGCCTTAACTCTTTTACAGAGGAGTTAAAACTTTCTTTTTATACAACTTTCACAAAATATACAAATACTTACAAAAATGTATGATCAAATACAACTCTTTACAAATATATACAACTGTCTATTTTCTCATTTATTTTATTTTATTTTTATTCTTTCTTTCTTTTTTATCTCATTTCCTTTCTTTATACTGTCTGAGGATGCCAACCACCAGAACTTACCTAAAACTTACTCGAGTCTCAAGTCAAGAATCTACCGATCCTGCCCGTGGCCTGAAATTTATTTAATATTGAGGAATGAGCTTCACAAGCTCAGTGAATTACAATTTATTAGAAGTACTCGATTTGTATACTTCTCGGCACAATTATATTACAATTCATATTCATAATTCAATCATTCATTTCATCTATCAATTCGCATATCATCTTATTTATCATCATATAAATATCAATTCTGATTTAATCTCATATATTTCAACCTATTATAATTATCATCTTTTCTATTATTATCATCATCTTTTCAACACAATTACCTCATTATGAGGTTCACAACAAAATACAATCATTTACTAATTATCATATTAAATCATATTCTTCATTTATCATCTCAACTGTCTCATCATAAGACTCATATTTATATCATTAATACTTTCATAGTCAATATGATGCCATATCATCTCAATAATTATATATAAAAATAAACATGAATGCATCCACATCCTCATTTCATCAATACATTTCTCATCATTTTGTTTCTTTCTTCACGTTTCATCCATACTATCAACGTATGGGTAATTCATTCGTTTTCGGGTATCCATACCAGTCTCTGGTATAGCTTTTGAAAGTGTCTCCCCACATGTCAACAGTTTCACCCAGACCAACCATGGTTCTATTCTTCCCCAAGACCACACACTCCATCTCTCTAGTGGCCCCAACATGCATATGAACAACCACATTCAAGCAGGTATATTGTTGACTTGTATTTGATTTTAATAATGACAAAACACCACTCTAATTGCACTAACAGTTTTATCTAAGTGTTTAAGCCATAAAAGCATTCAGTACAGAAACAAGAGGCAAGAACTCAACATGTTTAGACACCCAAAGAAGACAGAAGATCTAGAATAGGTACTAAGGTAATTGAATCAACTGTAAATCTCTAGTATTGAATTACTTAGCTGGATCTATAGCTTAATTTACAAAAGAATTTGACAAAACTATAATACAAAAAGTTTTTAACTCAAAAACTATTTTGAAACATGAAAACTGGGTTAAAGGATAACCCAATCGATTGAGTCTACATACTAGTCGACTGGGATATGGGACAGTAAGTTCCCAGTCAATTGGTACTAAGGACTTAGTCGACTGGTAACTTCACCTAGTTGACTGGTCCTATAACCCAGTCGACTAGTACTTTCTCTAAACCTAAAAGTGAACATTTTTCACTTGACCCAGTCGACTGGTAATTCAAAAATATGACCATTTGAGATGCGGGACTTGAGCATTTAATGCCCCAAACCTACCAATCAGTGTCAAGCGGCCATACTAACTCAAGGCTATATAAACCCACTTCAATGAGCATTTAAACAAAGAAGATAGCACATTTAATTCATCATATAGCTCATTAATTCTCAAAAGCTTTGAAAATTTTATTGTGAGCCATTCTTCAAGCTTTTTCTTGAAAGAAAGATATTATTCATTTGTAAAAAGTATTCATTACTATCTCTTTACCATTTACTTTACAGTCAATACAATTTATTGTAAAGGGAAAGAGTTGGTGTAACTTTTAGAGTGTTTGGGATTAAACACTTCAGTTGTAACTTCCGTAAAGAAGAGATTATTGTAAGGTTTGTGTAACACCTGTGAAGTTGCTATACTAACGATTAGTGGATTACTTCAAAGAGGTTCCTTGAAGAGAGTGGACATAGGGTCGGAGAGATTTCGATATTGCCTGATAAGAGCTTAAATATTCATATTTAAACCCCTTAATTTATATTTGTTAAGTTCTTTATCTATATGTTTTAGTCTATTTTACTTCACTTTTGTGTTTTACACGTTTTTATATGGTCTTTGAGAAAAAGAAGCATTTTTGGCACTTAAAGGAAGAAATCTGGAAATCCTGGAACAGCTGCTGGCTAGATTGCGATCGAGTGCACTCCTCTGTGCGATCGAGCGCACCACATATGCGATCGAGCGCAAATGTACGGGCGTGAACAGTAAACTGCAGAACCCTATTTTGGAAATAACCCTATTTTGGAAATAAAGGAGTTTTGTGTTTTAGGAAAGTTTAGGAACTCATGAGCCTCTTAGGACTTCTCAAAGACCTATAATTACACTTGTAAATCACACACAAAAGGCATCACCTCTTGGGGGGATCACTTCTTAGATCCCTTCTTTTATCTTTTGCTTTTAGCTTGGAGAAGAAAATTGTGGAGAAGAATTGACGACTCTTCTCTTGGGTTTCTTCTTTCCTTTTTATTTTATTATGTGTAATTAAATTCTTAGTAGGGCTTGGTTGAAGCCCTAATTATGTTTACTCAATAAATTTAGTATTGGCGCCTTGCGATATTTATGTTGTGTTGCTTAAACTTGATTAATACCTGCTTTTATTTAAATTCCTCATATGTATATGTCTGATCAATATGTGCATGTGGTATGGACTTGTTAGTTAGATCAATTTGGATGACCGAGTCCTGGGTCTAACATTAGTAACAAAGGATATCTTATCCGGATACCCGGGATAATCAACATGGGAAACCGAGAGTAGATACCATGCCCTAGGTCTCATGTGGTTGTCGATTTCCATAGCACTTATGTTTTCTTAAGGAACAACTCAAGCAGATACCATGCTGAATCCCTAAAGGAAGAAAAGAGTTAGAGTAGATACCATGCCTAACTCGTTGCTTAGGGAAATCAATAGCTTAAGGAGTAGATACCATGCTCTTAGGTTGACCACTAGTAGGTATACATGGCATGAATAAAGCATTGGCATACTGTTATATTGTGATAGAATAATTAGTGGTGGATATCAAGTCCCTACGCCTTTATCCTTAGTATTTCATCTTTATTATTTCTCAACGCTTTTATTATTTCTATCTTTTTATTACTACGAATATAATTCTAAATTGAATTTTACCAATCCCTGTGGAGATGATCTTGCATTCGCACACTATACTACACTGTTGACCTTGTGCACTTGCAAGTAAAACAAGTGCGATTATTTACTTATTTATTTAGGTGGATAAACGCACAACAAGTTTTTGGCACCGTTGCCGGGGATTGTGCTAAATTTCTGTTTAGAATTATTTCCCGTTTATTTTTCTTATTTTGTTCAATTTTTTTTTCTCTTTCTTATTTTTCATTAAATATTTTTCTTAATCTGTTTTGTTTTATTTTATTTTCATCAATTATCTAACTTAATTCTTCATTTTTGTTATTTTCTTTCTTTCTGTTTTAGGTGTGCATCAGTGCTAATTTTGGCACTGCGATCGAGCGCAAACCTAAGTGCGATCGAGTGCACTGGTGCGATCGAGCGCAGTGCTTAGAGCGCTCGAGCGCAAATAGTCTAGAGACTACCCGAGCAGCAGTACTGAAGCTGCTGCACTAAGGTATTCCTGTTGATTCATGCAAGGGCTTCAAGTGAGGAACCTAACCATCCTTTCACTTGATATAGAAAGTGAGCAGATCATTCGAAAGAGGCCTAGAAACAACTTCGAAGAGAGAGAAGAAGAATTTGAGGGTGAAGCACCAATGGAACAGCTTTACAACCAACTGCCACCGAAACGGAGACCTATGAAGCAATCCTTCATTCCACAGAACCTCAACCATCCTTCATGCATTGCATATCAACCTAAGGTGGAAGAAAATTATTACATATCTCCGGAGATACTTAGTGCCTTGACTCATTTTAGGGGTACACCTACTGAGGATCAACACTTGCACCTTCGAGAATTCTGTGATCTCTGCAAGTTCCAGCATATTCGGGGCCTAGATCAAGAGGGAATCAGGTTAATTCTTTTCCCTTTTTCATTAAAAGATAATACTAAAATGTGGTATCATTTATTGCCTACAGATTCCATTCATACTTGGGAAGAGCTATCCAATAGATTTCTAAGGAAATTTTTTCCAGTCCAAAAGACAAGGCAGATTAGGAAGGAGATTCAATCCTTCCAACAGAGGGATGGAGACCTTTTCTTCGAGGCATGGGGACACTTTAATGAGCTGCTACTCAAATGTCCATATCACAACTTACCTCAAGATGAGCTGGTACTAGCTTTCTATGAAGGTTTGAGTGGTATAAATCAAGGTATAGTGGATTTCGGTTGTGGAGGCGTGCTGATGGAGAAGACTAGTGAAGAATCCATGGAGCTGTTTGAGACATTAAGTGAGCACACCCAACAATTCTCCTCGAAAGGTAGACAAGGAATTAAAAGCAAGAGTATGTATAAGGCGAGCTTCAATGATGGATCTTCGAATCAGATGGCTGCTATGGAAAGAAAGCTAGACATGCTCATAAAAGCCATGGCTGATCAGAACAACTTATGTAGTCCACAGGCTACACAACGCCAGGTATGTGCTATATGCTCTCATTTTGATCATAATACTTATACTTGTCCTCTGTATTCAACTACAGATCAAGAGCAAGCAAATTATGAGGGACTGAACATCGCATATGCAAATACCTACAATCCTGGATGGCAGAACCACCCCAATCTCTCATGGAGCAACACTCAAAATGCTTTGAATCTTCAAGGACAGCAACGACACTTCCAACCAGCAGCCCAACTAGTGCCGGAATCAGAAAATAGTGACCTAGAGAATCTTATGAGGCAACTGATGACTTCACAAGAATAGTTCATGATTGAGCAACGACAAACCACTACAAAACATGAGCAAGCCATTCAAAGACTCGAGGAACAAATGGGGCAATTGGCTAAGGAGCTAAGTGAAAGAAAGTTAGGTGAACTTCCAGTCCAACCACTACCTACTCCAAGAGGACATCAGCAACTAAATGCCGTGACAACTCTAACAAATGGTAAGATCATTGAAACTGATGAGCCTACACAAGCACCCATATCCAAGGTAAGTGAGATGGAGAAGGTAAATAGTGAGAAGGTTAAAATCAAAAGATATAATGCATTAAAATTACCCCCAGATAATACAAAATGTTTTAATGTATGCATCATGCAAAGTGTTGTTGAGGAAACTTTTCAGGTCCATCACGTTGATCCAATAGAAACTGCTCTTATCTATAGTGTCCCAAGATCGGATATTGAGCCCAAATGCAAGGATGTTACTGATGACATCATTGACACTATGCACCTCCTTGAGGCCTTTCCAAAGCATCCAAGTAAGTACACCGATCCATTTGACCATCATGTGCCTACTAATATTATTTTCCCTTCTATTGTACAGGTACCTAACTTGGAATTCAAGCAGTTGTCAGAGCACTTACCGTATGCTTATATGGGAGAGAATAAGACATTTCCTATGCTAGCTACTGCCACTCGTAGTTTTGGGGAAAAATAAGGCTTGGTCCGGCTGAAGACGTTAAACTTAGCGCTCATGGGAGGCACCCCACAGCTTATCCTTTTATTTTTATTATTTTACGTATTTATTGTTATTTATTTATTTTTATTACTTCTTGTTTTCCCGTATTACGTCAGTTTTTATTTTTTAGGGACAATGTGTGCATCCGTTCAAGTTTGGGGGTACACTATGAGCCATGCCAACCTAGCTAGTTCTCCATCTCCAAGGTCAGCTCTTTCCTTGTTATTCACACATTGGGGACAATGTATAATTTAAGTTTGGGGGTATGGGAGACAGATTCACACACACCTTGTCCCAGTTTTTTTTGTTTTGTTGTTTTTCATAGATAAATACATGTTCATTCCGTTCCAAAGTTTTGGGTGTTCTAAACAAAAAATATGATTTGACTTCATAAGTGAGCTTAACACCTTGAACATATGGGCCAATAATTAAGTTTTGAACCATAATCACTTTCTTTTAGGCATTTAAGGATTCATAAGTTCGACTTAAACTAAACATGAGCACATTAGCGCATAGTTGTGTGGGGTATGACATGTAATTTTGATTTGTATGTTTCTTTTGCTTGACTGTGAACCAGATGACCTATTAGATTAACGCGGTGGCATAAGAAAATAAAAAAAAGTTTGTTATTGCTCAAAAAGAAAAGAAAAAAAATGCTCCTAAAGATCATTAAAAAGAACTTTCCATTGAGTAACTGGCCCTCTTGCCTCAGTAAGCAGTGAGTGTCACGTCAAAAAGTGGAATATTTTGATCGATAGCATTAAGATCAGTTAGTTTCGTAGCCTTTTTTACTCGAGTTAGTAAGCCCTTAGGGGTGTTTCTACACCTAATGCCCTAAAACCATCTGGTTTGGGAGTCATTGGCTAAACACTCGTTACACGAGTCAAATAGAAAGCTTAAGGGAACTAACTTGGCAAAAATCCCACAAATAAAAGAAAAGAAGAAAATCTATGCCATCTTTGTTGATTCTAATAGAAAATTTGGTGAATCTTGAGTCATCGAAACACTACACATTAGAATTATTTGGAAACCCAATCTTTTATGTGCTAGTCCACCACACACTCAGTTAAACTTGTGATGTCTTAACCTGCCTCATGAAAGTGATTTGCATTCAAAACTCGTATTCATTGCAAAGATGTGTTTATACTTGTTAAGCTTGCTCATGAATGCGCATCATAGTTTTGTGTGAAACCTAAACTTTTGTTGGACACCATGAGCATTGGATTTATCTTTGCGTCTTTTTTTCATTTAGTTTTTGGTTTTGTATTGCTAAGGGACTAACAATATGAAATTTTGGGGGTGTGATAGGAGCTTAAATATTCATATTTAAACCCCTTAATTTATATTTGTTAAGTTCTTTATCTATATGTTTTAGTCTATTTTACTTCACTTTTGTGTTTTACACGTTTTTATAGGGTCTTAGAGAAAAAGAAGCATTTTTGGCACTTAAAGGAAGAAATCTGGAAATCCTGGAACAGCTGCTGGCTAGATTGCGATCGAGCGCACTCCTTTGTGCGATCGAGCGCAGCATTGCGATCGAGCGCACCACATATGCGATCGAGCGCACATGTACGGGCGTGAACAGTAAACTGCAGAACCCTGTTTTGGAAATAACCCTATTTTGGAAATAAAGAAGTTTTGTGTTTTAGGAAAGTTTAGGAACTCATAAGCCTCTTAGGACTTCTCAAAGACCTATAATTACACTTGTAAATCACACACAAAAGGCATCACCTCTTGAGGGGATCACTTCTTAGATCCTTTCTTTTATCTTTTGCTTTTAGCTTTGAGAAGGAAATTGTGGAGAAGAATTGACGACTCTTCTCTTGGGTTTCTTCTTTCTTTTATATTTTATTATGTGTAATTAAATTCTTAGTAGGGCTTGGTTGAAGCCCTAATTATGTTTACTCAATAAATTTAGTATTGGTGCCTTGCGATATTTATGTTGTGTTGCTTAAACTTGATTAATACCTGCTTTTATTTAAATTCCTCATATGTATATGTCTGATCAATATGTGCATGTGGTATGGACTTGTTAGTTAGATCAATTTGGATGACCGAGTCCTGGGTCTAACATTAGTAACAAAGGATATCTTATCCGGATACCCGGGTTAATCAACATGGGAAACCGGGAGTAGATACCATGCCCTAGGTCTCATGTGGTTGTCGATTTCCATAGCACTTATGTTTTCTTAAGGAACAACTCAAGCAGATACCATGCTGAATCCCTAAAGGAAGAAAAGAGTTAGAGTAGATACCATGCCTAACTCGTTGCTTAGGGAAATCAATAGCTTAAGGAGTAGATACCATGCCCTTAGGTTGGCAACTAGTAGGTATACATGGCATGAATAAAGCATTGGCATACTGTTATATTGTGATAGAATAATTAGTGGTGGATATCAAGTCCCTACGCCTTTATCCTTAGTATTTCATCTTTATTATTTCTCAACGCTTTTATTATTTCTATCTTTTTATTACTGCGAATATAATTCTAAATTGAACTTTACCAATCCCTGTGGAGATGATCTTGCATTCGCACACTATACTACACTGTTGACCTTGTGCACTTGCAAGTAAAACAAGAGCGATTATTTACTTATTTATTTAGGTGGATAAACGCACAACATTGCCGAACCACTATAAATGGAGTTTGCATTTTATCTTCCTTTATTTATAAGCGTATTATTTGATAGTGTGCATTGTTTATCAAACTGTTTTAAAACTTGCAAGTCAATTGCTAAAAAGTTTTTAAAACCCAATTCACCACCCTTTTGGGTTTGAACCTCGGTTTACAATTGGTATTAGAGTTTTGTACACAATTTCAGGCTAAAAATACTTGAGTTGATCTGATGGTGTCTAATAGCTATACCGAAGGTCATTCTTATACTAGACCTCCTTTGTTCAATGGCTCAAAATATAACTACTGGAAATATAGAATGAAAATCTTTGTTAAAAGACAAGATTATAATTTATGGAGAGTCATTGAGGAAGGATCTAGAAATCCTACCAAGGTAATAACTATTGGAGAAATCAATCATACAATGCCTAAACTCAAAATTGAGTTCAATGAAGAGGATGGTAGAATGATGTCCCTAAATAATAAAGCCACTAATATGTTATATTGTACTTCAGATATTTCTGAGTGTAATAAAGTTTTTGCATGTGTTTCTACTAAAGAAATTTGGGATAAATTACAAGTTACATATAAAGGCACTAGCGAAGTAAAAAAAAATATAAAATCTATATGCTAGTGTCCGAATATGAATCTATCCAAATGTCTCCCAATGAAACTATTTCTCAAATGCATTCACATTTTACTATTGTTGTTAAAGGTTTAAAGCTTCTTGGTAGGAACATTGATGAATTTGAACTAAATAGGAAGATCTTAAGGTCTTTTCCTTCCACTTGGAAAACAAAGAACACGGCCATCACAGAGGCCAAAGATCTCGACAAACTTGATGTCGAAACACTTCTCGGATCACTATTGATATACGAGATGGAAGAAATGAATCTTGTTGTCAATGATGATGAAAAGAAGAAAAAGATGATTGCTCTCAAGGTCTCTACAAGCAATAAAGAGGAAGAGAAAAAAAGAAGAGGATGAGAGCAGCAAAGAAGATGGTGAGATGGATTTAATCACCAAAAGGTTTCACAAGTTCTTGAAAAATAGCAAGAAACCTTACACAAATGATTCCACTCCGAAAAGGGAACTTCTTGTGTGTTTCAGTTGCAAGAAGCCTGGATACATCAAGGCCGATTGCCCAACAATGAGCAAACCTTATAAGAGCTCAAAAGGAAAGCCATGATTGCAACCACATGGAGTGATGACAAAGAGGAAGAAACTTCGGACAATGAAGTTGGATACAAGGAGATTGCCAACCTATGCTTGATAGCAATCGACAATGCGAATGAGTTATCAATTTATTCCCCTTCTAATAATAATAACATTGTTAATAGTAGTGAATAATTAATTGAGATTATAAATGAAATGCATGAAGAATTGAAGAAATTCGATTATAGGAATATGACCCTAGAAAAGGAAGTCTCATCTCTTTCTAAAGAGATGAAAGGCTTAAAGGAAGAAAAAAAAACTATCTTTCATGCTTTATAACTCTCCACAAGATTTTCTAAAAAATGAAAATGAAATTTTAAAGAAGAAAATAATAGAATTGAATAGCACCATAACTAACTTATGCTTGGAAAAGAAAAACTAGATGAAGTATTATCTAGCCAAAGGTTAAATGGAGGAAAATCTGGCTTGGGTTATTCTCCACTGGGAAAGTAAAAGTTAAAAGAGACCTTTTTCATGAAAACAACATGTATGAATGAGGCCTCCACTTCCAAGGCCACTAGCAAGATTAAAAGTACTCCTTCAATATATGCTAGTAGGTCTAAGAATGCAAATTTAAATTCTAATGCATATACTAGAGATAAGCCTCCTAGAAATACTCATGGATATATGTATGCTCACTCAAAAAAATGCAAATACTAGGAATAATCATTCAAAGAATGCACATACTATAAATACACATATTAAGAACTATCATCATGCATATCCTAGAGATAATGTGTATGCTCATAACTTGCATGGTAAAAGTGGACATCCTAGGAATTACCATCATGTGCATCTTAGAGATAGTATGTATGTTCATAATGCTACGAGTGCATATCCTAGAAATTACCATCATACCACTTCTAAAGATAACATGCATGTTCATAATTTTCATAATAGAAACATGTATTCTAGGATTTCTTATCCAAGGAACTATAGACATGCACAATTAAGAAATCCTAGAAACATCAATAACTATTATCTTAAGATTATGCATCATCAACATATCTACAATTATAGAGCACCTTATAATATTAAGAAGGTATAGGTACCCAAAGGAATCGTATTTTCTAGGACTAATCCCAAAGGACCTAAGAAATTTTGGGTGCCTAAAAGTGCAATTATATATCCTTGTGTAATGTAGATATGTCTCCAAACTAAGGAAAAAGGTAACTATTGGTACCTTGATAGTGGATGCTCAAAGCACATGACCAGTGATCAAAGCATGTTCAAAGAGCTAACTCTGAGGGATGGTGAACATGTCACCATTGGAGACAATACAAAGATAAAGATCATTGGGCATGACAAAGTTGGTAATGATTTCTCAACTATTGATAACGTTTTATATGTGCAAGGCCTTAAGCCAAATTTGCTTAGTATTAGTCAACTATGTGACAAAGACAACAAAGTCATATTTGAAACCTCTCATTGTCTAGTAATAGACATCAAAAGTAATAAGGTCAAGTTTGTTGGCCATAGACATGAAAATATCTATATAGTTTATTTAAAATCTTTGCATTCGAAAAATGAAAAATGTTTTCCTGCTTTTAGTGAAAATCCATCGTTACGGCATAAAAGACTTGGCCATGTGAACATGGATTTGCTTAAAATTATTTTGAGAAAAGATTTAGTCATTGGACTTCCAAAAATCAAATTTGAAAAAGACAAGGTGTGTGATGCTTGTCAAGTAAGAAAGCAAACAAGAATTTATTTTAAATCAAAAAATATAATCTTAACTTCTAGACCAATGTAACTTTTGAATATGGACTTATTTGGTCCAATAAGTACCATTAGTCTAGGTGGCCATCAATATGCTCTTGTAATTGTTGATGATTATTCAAGATAAACCTTTGTTATTTTTATTACTTATAAGGATGAAGCATATAAAGGATTTGTGAACTTTTATAGAAAGGTTCAAAATGAAAAAAAGGTATTTCTATTTCAAGCATTAGAAGTAATCATGGAAAAGAATTTGAAAACCAAAGTTTTTCAAAATTTTGAGATGAAAATGAATTGATCACAACTTTTCAGCACCTAGAACTCCTTAACAAAATGGAATTGTTGAAAAATAGAGTTCTAGAAGAATTTACTAGAACAATGTTTTGTGAAAATAGCTTGCCAAAATATTTTTGAGCGGAAGCCGTAAACACTTCTTGTTATGTTTTAAATAGAGTTTTAATTAGGTCTATGATTGACAAAACCCCATATGAACTATGGAAAGGTAAAAAACCTAATATCTCTTATTTTCGAGCTTTTGGTTGCAAGTGCTTCATCCTAAATAATAGTAAAACTAATTTAGGTAAATTTTACTCCAAGACCGATGAGGGATATTCTTAGGATATTCAACCTCTAGTAAAGCTTATAAAGTCTTTAACAAAATAACTCTAGTGGTTGAAGAATCTATACATGTTGCCTTTTATGAGTCTAACCCAATTAGTAGTAGAGTAGTTTCTTTACATGGTAATGCAGATTTTATTCCAAGAATGGAAACATCTACTCCCATTGTTGACCCGAAGAAGAGTTAACCTCAAACAAGACAAGAGGTAGATTCTCTCAATCTTGATCAACCATCTACAAGTCAACAAGAGGATAGTCTTCCCAAAGATTGGAGGTATCTGAATTATCATCCAATCGATCAACTGATTAGTGATCCTTCACAAGAGGTAAGAACTCGATCCTCTATTAGAAATATTTGTAATTGTGTAGCTTATTTATCTCAAATAGAACCTAAGACTTTTGTAGAATCCGAAAAAGATGTTGATTGGATAAATACTATGCAAAAAGAATTAAATCAATTTGAAAGGAACAAAGTATGGAATCTAGTTCCTAGACCTAAGAATCAAACAATAATAGGAACTAAATGGGTATATAGAAATAAAATGGATGAAAACGAAATAATAACTAAGAACAGGGCTGGACTAGTTGCTAAGGGCTATAATCAAGAAGAATGAATAGACTTTGATGAGACTTATGCTTCCGTAGCTAGATTAGAAGCCATTTGTATGTTATTGGCCTTTGCATGCTTTAATAAATTTAAGCTATTTCAAATGGATGTAAAAAATGCCTTTTTAAATGGCTTTATAGAAGAAGAGGTGTATGTTAAGTAACCTCTTAGATTTAAAAATCCTAGTCTTCCAAACCATGTCTATAAGCTTTTTAAAGCTCTCAATGTGCCGAAGCAAGCTCCAAGAGCATGGTATGAAAGACTAAGTAAGTTTTTGCTTGAAAATGGTTTTACAAGAGAAAAAATAGACACAACCCTCTTCATAAAAACTCACAAAAATGACACACTATTAGTCCAAATTTATGTTGATGATATCATATTTTGTGCTACTAATGAATCTATGTGTCAAGAGTTTGCTAAGTGTATGCAAGGTGAATTTGAAATGAGCATGATGTGAGAGCTTACTTACTTTCTTGGACTTCAAATCAAACAATTGAAAGAAGACATCTTCATCAATCAATCAAAGTACACCAAAGACTTATTAAAGAGGTTTGGGATGCAAAGCTCAAATTCAATGGGCACTCCTATCAGTACTTCTACAAAACTTAACCTAGATGAGGAAGGTAAGTGTGTAGATACTAAAAGTTATAGAAGCATGATAAGAGTCTTACTTTATCTAACTGCAAGTAGACCTGATATAATGTTCAGTGTATGTATGTGTGCAAGATTTCAAGTTAATCCTAAGGAATCACATATAATTGTAGTAAAAAGAATCCTTATATATCTACAAGGGACTCAAAACCTAGGGTTATGATATTCTAGAAAATTAACTTTCGAGCTTGTAGGATATTTGGATGTTGATTTTGCAGGTTATAGGCTAGATAGAAAAAGCAGTGGAACATGCTAATTTTTAGGTGCAATGTTAACCTCTTGGCTTTCCAAGAAACAAAATTCGGTTGCATTATCAACCGCCGAAGCGGAATATGTAGCAGTCGAAAGTTGTTGTACACAAGTATTATGGATGAAACAATAATTAGAAGACTATGGCATGAACTTTAAAAACATATCAATTCATTGTGATAACACTAGCACTATTAACTTGACCAAAAACCCTATTCAACATTCTAGAACCAAATACATAGAAATATGGCATCATTTCATAAGAGACCATGCTCAAAAGGGTGATATTAGATTAAAATTTGTACCTTCAAAGGATCAAATAGCTGGTATTCTTACTAAGCCATTGAACGAAGACAACTTTAGCAAGATTAGACTATTAATGGGCTTAACAACTATGATAATATGTGTGTTTAATTGCATCTACATCTCATCATATGCATATTTGACATTTATTGATCTGAGTATTAACTCCTATTTAATATTTCTCTCACTCAAAATGGAATAGATAAATCATTTCGTGCAAAAAATTCTACTTGGACCTCAAAATCTTATGATTTTAGAAAGACCTCGTTGACTAGTATCTCTCTATCCATTTTACCAGTCGACTAATTGAGTCAATCCAGTCGACTGGTAACTCACTGCCCATTTCACCAGTCGACTAGTTCAAAATCCCAGTCGACTAGTGTCATACAAGAAGCATTGAGCCAAATTTTTGAAAATTTCCTGGTCAACCCAATCGACTAGTAGGGTACATCCAGTCGACTGGTATCTCACTGTCAGATTATCTAGTCGATTGGTGTCCCGACCCAGTCGACTAGTATGTCGCATTGTCCTTAAAATATGAAGGACCCAGTCGACTGGCTCCCTAACCCAGTCGACTAGTATCGCGATACTATATATAATTGCTTTAGATTTTCAGAAATTTTACTCCATTTTTGAAAAATCTAAGCTTTCTATCTCTAGAAAATCTTTGATTTTAGACCGAAATATCTCAAAATAACTCTATAAAACCTTCAATCATACCTCAAATCATCTCTTTTTCAACTTTTCACGGTTGAAAACTCCACTTTTCCCAAACTCTTTCTCCAAACAAATTTTCACAAAATGTCTGAGAGAATCCGGATAAAGACCACCATTGCTGGACCTCACGCACCTACAAGGCCCTGATCCAAAAAATCATTGGCATCGGACACAAAGGTAAAAGGATTGGTCGGTTCATCGAGCAAGACAATAATGGCCGAGCTAGATGAGTCATTATTTTGGAACCCCACCACCAACAAAAGGTATACCTCCATCATACACCATAAGAAAATCATGACGGGTAGATTCATCGATTTTAATTCTATCCGTCATGCAAACTTTGATATTTTACACGCTTTTGAGGCTATTAACCTAACCCTACTTGTGAAAATACACCAAAAATACTACCCATGCCTCATCCACTAATTCTATGCCAACTTGGTCAAACCAAGCCCATTAGCTCTTTGGTTTAAGACCAAGGTGATGGGCATAGAATTTAAATTTAATACCGACCTTCTGGTCAAACTACTAAGAATCCTTGTAGGAGGGGTCTAGTGGAGTCTGGGTGGATGGCCAAACGATTTCGACTATGAGGAAGTTTGTCAAATTGTTAGGGGCGACTCTAACTATATCTTTCGACCCACTACATTTCATCAATTTAGTGACATGCCCCTAGATTCCAAATTGTTCAATCTCATAGTGAGTTGGACCATCCACCCGAGACTCGGGAATCAGGGCTATATGTTTAAAATAGACATAGTATTGATCTGGTGTATCAAACAAGGACACCATTTCAATATTTACCCCATCTTACTACCTAACATGATAAATAGCGAAGCAAGTGACTTTGGGTGCCTCCCATACAGAATGCTCATCACCATGATCCTCTAGCACTTTCATGTCCCCTTGTCTGCCTCAGAAGCTCAAGATATCGGCCCCAAATACATTATTAATGTCTTCTCACTAAAGAAAATGGAGTGCTTGATCCGAGATGGTATGATCTACTCCAAGGCTAGGAGGAATATACGGATCGGTGATAACGATAGTAGCGGGAAAGACGACGAGATGCCAGGTGATGTAGCTCCTTCTACTACCATGGGCACTGACCCTAGTCCATAGCATGCTAGCCATGGTGGCTTTAGCGATGGTCAGGCTAGATACGATGGCCTACTACAAGTTGTTGCAAGACTCTAGTTGTCCATGTAGTCTAGCTTCCAGAACTTGAGCTCTTCGGTCGATCATATACGTTGCAACCTCCGCACACTCTGAGACGATTTCGAGTTACACCAAAAGCACTGAGAGGGCTCTTTGGTTGAGATTCAGGATCTTCTTCGGGATAGCTTTGATTCCCCCACTCAATGAGTCTTTTGTTTTTATCTCTTTTTTTATGTATATATAACCCCTTAGATATTTTAGGATGAACATTAATTTTCTTTGTATACATTCATGTGCTTGTACTTTTAGACAGCTTCCTCTAAGCTCATGATGAATGGAAGTATCTATATGCTTGCTTATGTTTACTTGTTTAGACTTTAGCTCATGTATATGCTTTACTTTTGAGCTATATAGTTGCTTGGTTTGAGCTATTCATACTCATCTATATGCTTTCACTGGTAACACTTATGTGCAAACTTCTAATTTTTTTCGAGAATTCTTCCCAACTTCAAATCATGCCTAGTTTTTGCACACAAGTTTGTTTATGCATTATCTTTATGTCTGTGATGATTAAATTGCTTATTTTTTTAAGTTTAAACCCTCTTTTCTGCTGTTGTCAAAACGATGGAGAAAAAGAAAAAAAAATTATTGTAAAGTTTTTGTAAACTAAGATAGCATAAATTTAGGGGAGCATTCGTCCAAACATGTTGAAAAGAGTAAAATAGTCTTAATTTCTTGGTTAGGATTGATATAACTGTATATGAACTGTATTTGGAATGCTTATAGGTTGGTTTTATTATAAAAACAGGGGAAACTCTATCCAAATTTTTCAAAAACCCAACACTTAGTTTTTAAACTATTTTTTTCTCTCTTTAGTTTTGTCATCAACAAAAAGGGGGAGATTGTTGACCTGTATTTGATTTTAATAATGACAAAACACCACTCTAATTGTACTAATAGTTTTATCTAAGTGTTTAAGTCATAAAAGCATTCAGTATAGAAACAAGAGGCAAAAACTCAACACGTTCAGATACCAAAGAAGACAGAAGATCTAGAATAGGTACTAAGGTAATTGAATCAGCTGTAAATCTCTAGTATTCAATTACTTAGCTTGATCTATGGCTCAATTTAGTAAGAATTGGACAAAACTATAATACAAAAAATTTATAAGTCAAAAACTATTTTGAAACATGAAAACTAGGTTGAAGGACAACCCAGTCAACTGGGTCTACATACCAGTCGATTGGGATATCAGAGAGTAAATTCTGAGTCGACTGGTACTAAGAACTCAGCCTACTGGTAACTTCACCCAGTTGATTGAACCTATGACCCAGTCTACTGGTACTTTCTCTAAGCCTAAAAGTGAACATTTTTCACTTGACCTAGTCGACTGGTAGAAGGACCCAATCGACTGGTAATTCAAAAATATGACCATTTGAGATGCGGACTTGAGCATTTAATACACCAAACCTACTAAGTTAGTGTCAAATGACCATATTAACTCAAGGCTATATAAACCCACTTCAATGAGCATTTAAACAAAGAAGATGGCACATTCAATTCATCATATAGCTCATTAATTCTCAAAAGCCTTGAAAAATTTATTGTGAGCCATTCTTCAAACTTTTTCTTGAAAGAGAGATATTATTCATTTTTAAAAAACATTCATTGTCATCTCTCTACTATTTACTTTACAGTCAGTACAATTAATTGTAAAGGGAAAGAGTTGGTATAACTCTTAGAGTGTTTAGGATTAAACACTTCGGTTGTAACTTCCATGAGGAAGAGATTATTGTAAGGTTTGTGCAATGCCCGTGAAGTTGCTTGACTAACGATTAGTGGATTACTTCAAGGAGGTTCCTTAAAGAGAATGGACGTAGGGTCGAGAGACTTCGATATTGCCGAACCACTATAAGCGGAGTTTGCATTTTCTCTTCCTTTAACTCCTTTATTTACAAGTGTATTATTTGATAGTGTGCATTGTTTATCAAAATGTTTTAAAACTTGCAAGTCAATTGCTAAAAAGTTTTTAAAACCCAATTCACCCCCTCTTGGGTTTGAACCTCGGTTTACATATATCATATCATCATACAATTCAAAATCATTTTCTTTCATAAAATCTTTCTTTCAACATATAAATCAAAATCATTTCTTCATATATGATATTAACTCATTTATGACAATTTCAAGAGATTTAATTATCTTCTCAAAATATACTTCATCAATTTTTATCCCATCAAGGATATAATTTCATCAACTTCTGATATATATTCATTTTCAATCATATCATAATTTATACTTCTATATAATCATTTAATATACACATCACATATATTTCATCAAATCAACATGTTCATAATATATTCAATAATGCTTTCTAATAATATTAGTTATTTCAAGTTTATTCACTTTTTCTTATTTATCTCACTTACTAACAATAAATCGTACTCACCATATAGCACTTAAAGCTAATCATAGATCACGCTTTGTCTTTCCTGCTCTTCTCAGCAATTTTAACAAATTGTTGCTCATCACCATTTAACCGTGAAATTCTTATCAATCTTACTATTCCATATTTCAAATTCTATACCTTGTACTGGGTTAATTTCATGTATGCAGGTTTATCTTTCTCAAATTTAATGGTTTCAATAATAATCCTTTTCTTTTTGGCTTGAATCCAAATCAAATCCATTTTAAAGAAAAATAGAAGAACAACTCTTAAAATCGAAATCTTACAATGAAATTCTTAAACTTTTACCTTTTTGAAATTTTATCCTTAAACTTTTTGTAAATTCTTTCGTGAATCAATCGATTTCTAAGACAGGATTATGAAATCCTTAAATTTTGAATTGTTTGCAAGCTTTTTCTAGAGATTGTAATTTTAGAGAAAGAAAACAAGATTTCAAACGTTCGAAAATGATTGTAACTCCTAAAAAACATCCTTTTATACGAAAATGTTGGTTTGACCGGTCGATCTTGGTCACTTATAAATTAAAAATCTGCCACTGAAGCGTTGGTCAACTGCTAGCCGATCGGTTTATCTACCGGTCAACCATCCAGCTAATCGGTTGATCGACCAATTCAGCCGACCACCTTTGTTTAATGTACTTCAAACTTTCAAATTGTTGGTCGGCTCACTACCGACCGATTCACCCTTGCTAGACGACCGATTGGTCGACTGATCCTTCTTTTAAAATTTAAAAAATTCTTCCTTTCTTCAATTTTTTTTAACTCTTTTCTTCAAATCTGTTCAACATTTTTCTTCAAAAAAAAAAAATTCAATTTGTATGTATGCATGTTAAATTTCAATATATAATTCAATTTACCCTTTAATCTTACATTGAGGGTACAAGTATTACAGAAAATGTATACATAGTGTTTGTGCTTAAATTATAGTTGATTATCTATCCGTTTGTCCACCTGGCCGACTTCCTCACTCGATCCACTTGGTCCAACCTATATTTTTGCGGGCATGGATAAGAAAAATTTATTAATGGACTAAGCTTGGATAAAAATTTATGTCGTGATATAAAAATGGGTTGGGCTTAAAAAATTTTAAAAAATAATTTGACCTAACCCAATCTGCTTAAATATATTATATTTAATATTATTTGTACCTAATTTGAACCTAAGGAATTTGGGCCAATTTAAAACCTAATTGGGCCATCCTCAGATAGGCCAAAAACAGTAACTCTAATTACATTGGCCTTTTGACCATTTAATTTAAATCCTATAGATTATGGATTTAATACAAGTCAATGGATCCATATACCATTGAATGTAGCAGCCTATTAGATGTTAAATATGGGTTGGTTGTATTCAAAATTAAATGGTTTGGGTTGTAACAAATCATGTCCAAACGGCAAAAAATTAAAGGTCACTTATAGTGGGTCTAAATATAAGCCATGTAGTTGCTGATATGGTTGCCATATGGGCCATATCTTTACACATTTTTAAATTTAAAAACATATTTTTCTCTTAACAAACAATTTAGTAGAGATAAATTAGAATAATCACTTTCTAATACTTAAGAATGGTGATTAGTTTTGATGGACAAGAGGCAGAATATCATTGGCCAGTTGGAATTACTTCCCAATACTTAGGAATCATAGGTTATTTGTATGGCTAAGTGGCAGAATGTTATTGGTCATCCATTTAAATGGAGAAACAATAGGAATAATGGCTATTTTAATGCAGTGATGAACCTGAAAGTGCCCATTAATGGAGGAGCAATTGGATTATGCCTTAAGATATGGAGAAAGTGGCTTAACATAGCATATAGGTGTGGGACACTTGGGCCCATTTGATGAAAAACCAAAAATTAGGAAGTTATGAGATCATTGTGCTTGGAAACCTAGGACACAATTACTATAAATACTTGAGTCATTTTCACTTCAACTAACCTCTCCAATCAACCAAACAAAATGCAAAACTAAATCAAATCAACTCGAAGAGCACTAGTAGAAGCAATAATTTCTCTCAAAGTAGCAGCTCAAGAAGCAAATAGAAGTAGAGGATTTTCATCAATCAAGTAGTTCGTAGAAACTCAAGGAATGACACCTCAAGTGATCCTCTTCAAGCAATCAAGCAGTCAATAGCATCTCAATGAGCAAATCAAGTAACGTTAGAAGACTCTCAAGTGATCTGAATTCAAGTAATCCTACAACTCAAGGAACAATCAAGTAGTATAGCAATCAATCATCGTAGTAATCAAGTAGTGTAAGAAGCATTCAAGCTATTAACATGTATTCCAATTCCTAACAAGGAGCAATTAAGTACCCACATTACTAATATTCCAACAAGTTATTCAATTATTTCTAGTTGTCTTTTAATATTTTAGAAGCCATCAATAAAAAAGATGTTGCTTAAATATTTCTATTATTCTTTCATCACCATTTCGACATTCTGCTTTGAGAATTACAATGCTTCTCCTTTTGTAAATGTGTAGAAGGGATCTAATTACTACAATTACCTAATCTTATTTTATTATTTTTGTCAAACTTATTTCAGGTATAGCAAGAATCTTTGAACCTTAGAAAAGTTCTGAATGCCCTGCACAAATATTATGCCAAAGATTATTTCCAAGCGAACAAATATATTTAATTATTTATATTGAATATATTATATATTACATGTAATGTATGATGTTAGTGTTAAGATTTTCTTACTGTAACAATTTTTGCTATGAAAAAATTTGAGAAATTGCAATAACATTCTTTTATGAAAGGAAATTGCGATAACTTAGAGTAGGAAAATTTTATTTTCTACTCTTTGGGCCTAACAATGTATTTTGGACTAACTTTAAGTAGAAAAAAAAGAAAAAAATTGTGCCTAATGTGAGGGGGCTTAATTTATTAAGGCTAAGCTTTGATAAAAATTAAGACTTGACTGTTCAGATTGGACCATTTCTATCAAGCTTTAAATTTATTTCAAGCACGAATCTGACTCAAGTCCGATTTTTATCAGCTCTAACGTAAATATAATAACCAAAAGATGGTAAGGATAATGAGAATTGGAAACAAAAAAATATGGACACCACCACCAATTATTTTAGTTCGTATAGTTATTGTCATTGCACAGAAAACCCATATCAAATCCGGCTCACATGAAACAAATTGGGAAGATAAGAGAAAAAAACCTTGTTTAGGTCATAAATTGATCAAGGTTTATTTGGGAGAGCTTAAAGTTGGTTTTTTTTTTTTAAAAAAAAAAACTTATTAAACATAGAAATCTTGTTTTCGAGAATTAAAACTCAGCAAATTTTAACATTAAAAAAAACTACATTATGTTATTACAACATTTCTGTAACGATCCATCCTAGGTTGGCCACCCTTGAGATGGTGTTGTCACATTTTGAAAATCCCAGCACGACACACATATGCAACAATAAAAATAATATCAACAGAAATTTTTACATCAATCTTCAACTCTCAAAAGGGGAGATATATCATTCTGATATTGACTTAAACATTTTATACAACGTAATATGCATGAATATTTACAAATAAATTTTTATTTTATTTTCTCATTAGTCTGAAGATGTGGACACTTACGTGGCTTACAGAAAATGATTTCATCTGAATCTCAACTCACCAAACTATCTATTCTGTCTGCTACCTGAAATCATTGTACAATGAGGAGTGAGCTTTACAAGTTAAGTAAATTAAATTTACTAGAAGTATTCAATTTTATACTCCTAGTTACATCTTATAATTCAATTACTTCTAAAAAATCTTTCGATATTCATTTATCTTTTTCCTCAAATAATTCAATAACAATATTCTGTAATCACTACTCAATTTTATAATTCTCCTATTACACAATCTCTTCTTAAGTTACTCATTAGACATATTTCCATATTTCTTCCTTAGCATATTTGTCTCTCTGTGAGACTCATTCCTCTATCAATAGATTTACAATCATAAATAGCATTTTAACATATCAAGCAATAACAATCAATATTTAAAGCAAATGCAATGCATGAAGTTAAATGTAATTATTATTGGGAATGTCTTCCCACATGTCGACATGTTTTTATCTTAGACCGGCTGCCTTCCCAGTTCTTTCATTCTCTTTTAGACCGACTGCCTTCTCAATTCTTTCATTCTCATTTAGATTGGCTGCCTTCCCGGTTCTTTTATTTTCATTTAGGCTAGTTGCCTTCCCGGTTATTTTATTTCATGTATATGCATATGAATAATAATATGAATATGCATATGAATAATAAAATAAAAACAAGTATGCATTCAGACATTTAAACTAGCTATCCTGATTATTCTCAAATTATTATTTGAAAATTTTCACTAAATTTTTCTCCTCATAAATCATATCAAATCATCCACTATAGCTCGTTAAGAATTTCATTTATCACCTTTAATATAAATTGATTCATTATTCTAATAATATAACTTCTCATATAATAATTTTCTACACATCTATTATTCCTATCATATCTATCAACCAATTTTTCATCTACCACAAAAGCATAAGTTAATAATTTATTCTAATATTATCAATATATATTTCATATTTATCTTGATTACTTAAAGTAAATTTAACTCACCACGTAGCACTTAGAACTACCCGTAGATCACCTCCTTGCCTTTCCTGATCCTCTCAACAATTTCCCTCGATTGTTGATCGTCAACACCTGACATAATATTTCTATTAAATTTCTAATTTATTCTTCAATTCTTCATAATTCAGACCCTTTGAAAATTTCCACTTTGAATTTTGGGAAATTTCATGTATGCTAAATTTCAAAAATAAACTTCATGTTATTACCTTTTGTTTTTCTTAGAGCTTCCTGTGACTCTTTATAAAATTCTCCCGTAAACTCTTTCAAAATTTTATTTTTTCAACCTTTTTTTCTGTCCGTAAGTTTTTAAAGAAATAGAGTAATTGAATCGTAATTGAAGGAAAACTAAACAGAATTTGGTAAGTAATAAAATAAACTAAAGTTATATGTGTGTGTGTGCGCACACGCGCAAAATTTTGAACACATGCTCAGCACCTCCCCCCAATTCTTGCCACGCAGTGACCTTGCTGCATTACATGCAATAGTCTTCCTTTTGGCAACAGGTGTTGCCATTTGTTTCCACGTTTTGTTTTTTTTTTTATTTCTTTTCTTTTTATTTTTCCTTTACTTGGAAGATATATTTTTTTTAGAATTGTTTTATAAAAATTAAATCTTTCGCATATATATTATTTTCACTCGATGTCATATTTTCCACGAATACGAGAATTATAATAAAGATTTCTCATGTTTTTTCAATAAAAAGAAATTACTCTTGCTTTTTATTTCTTTAAATAATTTTATTGAGATTTTAATTTTCTTAAAAAAAAATCATAATTTTAAAATTTGTTTTCTAAATTTAAAAACTCAAAACTCTTTTTAAAACCTGCCACGTGTGGCAAATAGGTAACTATGCCAGAAAACTGTAGTTTCCGTAGTTTTAAATGGGCATTCCGTGTGAGTCGCCCACAGAATTGCCCACAGCATTGCAAGTTTTTGCTGCGTCTCTTCTTTCTCTCAGTCTCAACTCTCAAGGTGCTCTTTCTTATTCACATTGTCTTCTCTCATTCACTTCTTATATATATACGCATATAGAAATTCACACAAACATAAGCTATTAAAAAAGAAAAAAAAATCAAGCAACAAAAGTAAATCAGAGAAGAGAAGAGAAATGGCTCTGAAACTGAATCCATTCACCTTCCCTTCATCCTACAAGCACCCTTCTCAATCTCATGGTTTCAGATCTCCCAGAGTTTTCATGGCCTCTACGGTTCGCTCCACCACTAAGTGAGTTTCATTTTCTTTAAAATTTCCCATTTTTCATTGCATGATGTTGGTGAATCATTGGTTGTTTGGATTTTCTTGGTTTACATGTTCATGGGCATGATCAAATTTGAGTTTCTGATGACTTTCTTAATCTGGGTTCTAGGTGTTTTAATGCTAACTGTGCTTAACATTGGGTTTATTGATTTTTTAAGGTTCATAGGATTTTGTACTTTACAGGTGATTCATGGGCAATTTGATTATTTTCTTTGCATAAATGTTAATGGGTTGATCGGAGATAGGTCATTAGTGATATTACTGACCCTTTTTCTTTGTTATTGATGGTAAATGTGCTTAGTATTGGGTTAAATCTTTTTGGGTTCTTTGATCTTATGCGTTTTTGTCTTACAAATGCAAATTTCTGATTTTTTTTTGGGTAAAACTATTGAGATTGTTTTCTGTAGTGTTTAATTTATTTTGGGGAGTTATTTGGGGTAGGTCGGTTTCCGTTTCTTGATATATCTTTTTAATTTTGGGGAATTATTTGGAGTAGCTTTGTATGTTGCTGGAAATGAATGTTATGTGCAGTTTGATAGAAATGTAATTTTTCTTACCATCATTTTTCACATTTTACATTATTTTTTCCTCAGTTCTATCTTTATTTAAAGGAGCTTGTTATCTGGGAGATTTTATTATACTGACGCATCCATGAATTTCATCATATTATAGAATGGATGTAATCTTTATATGTTGCTGGAAATGAATGTTATGTGCAATTTCATAAACTCTCGAAAATTTCCCTTACTATCATTTTTCACATTTTAATTATTTTTCCTCTGTTATATCTTTTTTCTGAGAGGAGTTTGTTATCTTTGAGGTTTTATCATATTGATACAAGCATAATTTTTCATATTATAGAATGTTTCGTGTTGCATGCATGAATGTCTTGTTCAATGTTTGCTGGGGACGTTTGATAAAAACATATTCATGCTGATGAATTTTATTTGCGTGATATAATTTTAATTTTTTACTTTATGTGGTACTTGTTATTGAATCTGAACTTTCTTGATGTCATAAGGGGTTTTCTGTGGGCTGTATGTGTTGATTGTGGGGCTTGCTTTTTGTCCTTTTCAGTTTTAAAAAATGCATGCGGTACTTTTTTTTTATTCTTTATATTTTCATTTGTTGAGAGTTTGGTCTGATTTTGTGGGTATTATTCTTTTTAAGCTACGTTCTGTTGGTTGACTGGTTTAATTGTTTATTTCAAAAATTTGTATTAATTTAATGTTATCTCTCAATTTGTCCTTGTTTTCTTCCTCTTTGGTGGGAAATGCATGCTTATTTCACTAGTTGTAATTTTTTGTCTTCCTTTGTATTTGGTGGGAAATATATGCTTCGTATGACCTGCTCTTTAGATCTTTGGTGTTATGGTTAGTCTTTGTGGGGTAACATGATATCAAATTCACTCTGTTTCTATGTACCTCTCACATTATCGGCAATTGACACTAGCCGATAATTTATGTTATGAATTTTCTGGGTGTCTTCTTGTGTTCCGGAAATTATTGAATCTTCTAAGCTTCTCTTTTAATATTATATATTAACTTAATTGGTAAGGAATCCTCAGGTCATAAGAGAAGTAAATCCCAGTGCTTTTTCATGTTAATGAAAATGGATGCGTGTAAAATTCAGAGCATATTTTGCTGAATAAAGCCATATGAAAATATCCAATTGTGCCCAACTCTCTAAAATTGTAAATATAGCTCTTTGCAGTAAGACATGATTTTATTTATTCCCTTCATAAAAGTTAAGAAAGGAAGTTATAAAACTAGGTAAAAGGAACGAATTATCATCATAGATTAGGCAGATTATTGCTTTATTTTTCATTTCCAGTGACTCTACCTGTGCCAATGGAAGCTATTCATCTATGATTTTGACATCAGAGCCTTATCTATTGGTTGGAGCCTTATCTATTGATTGCTGCATTGCTCATTCAAAGTTTATAGATTTGAGTTCAATTTCTGTTAGTGGTTGCAGAGAGGTCAAGAATATAAAGAAGATCTATTGCCCTCCTCGGGAGGTACATGTTCAAGTGAAACATTCCATGCCACCACAAAAGATGGAAATCTTCAAATCCTTGGAGGGATGGGCTGAACAGAACATCTTGGTGCACCTAAAGCCCGTTGAGAAATGCTGGCAAGCAAGTGATTTTCTGCCAGAACCTGAATCAGAAGGATTCTATGACCAAGTCAAGGAGTTGAGGGAAAGATGCAAGGAAATCCCCGATGACTACTTTATTGTGTTGGTTGGAGATATGATCACAGAGGAAGCACTTCCAACATACCAGACAATGGTGAACACCTTAGATGGGGTTAGAGACGAGACTGGTGCAAGCACCACTTCTTGGGCAATTTGGACAAGGGCATGGACTGCTGAAGAGAATAGGCATGGTGATCTTCTCAACAAGTATCTTTACCTCTCTGGACGAGTAGACATGAAGCAAATTGAGAAGACAATTCAGTATCTAATAGGGTCAGGAATGGTGAGTTCCTTCTTCTCCATCTAATAAGTTCACTTATATCATTATGATTTGGAATATATTTTTGAAGGTAGACTGGAAAGTACTTGGTCTATGGGCAATTTACTTCTTTTATCATAGATCTTTCAACCATGGCATCCTGTCTTCAACAGAGTTAAGTGTCTGTGAAAACAGCATGTGGCCCCCACGGAAAAGGTGCATTATAAAAATATGAAAACACCATGAACAGTCAAAATTGCCAATAAGCCTGGTTTCCTTGATTTTGTGACTTCATAGTATTATTAGTTATTTTCATCATCTTTAAGGGCTGGAGAGTAAAAGATTAAGCTTAAAAAATGAGATCTGTTCTGTAGAAGTTTAAAAAATAGAATTGAAGTTACAAAGAGTCTACATTGTTTTATTGCCATGAATTTTCTTTTCAGGTCTTGTCAAGGCTTTTTTCCTATCAAATAACTGTTTAAAGTCTTTCATGGGAGCTTCTCTCAAATCTCAAGTAATTATCATCTGCATTTTTAAGATTTGAAAGTGAAACTTGGTTGATTGTTTACATTGTTGTATTCTTTTCTAGTTTTATTCTGTTCAACTTTTCTTTTTACAAGTTTTCGTGTTGAAAAATTTACTTTTGAAAGTTTGTGTGGTTGTTTTAGTGACATAAATTCTCTAATCTAAAATGGGGCTTATATTATAGTATCTCCGACAATGACAAGGGAACCTCTTTTTCTAAAGGGTAAAAAAAAGGAAAACCATTAGTGTGTACTTCATGCCTCAGGTTGAACCAAATTTTTAATCAACCTTTTAGTGTTTGATGTATGTAGTTAGGATATCATTAATTTCCTTGCTCTAGATTAAACCTTCTGATCCAAAAGGATGCTATTCAGAAGAAGGCTGTATGTTTTAACGACCCCCCTTTTATTTCTCCATACTAATTTGGACCCTTTATTGACTTCTTTTCTAAATGTACTTCTTAGGATCCTAAAACGGAAAACAACCCCTACCTTGGTTTCATCTACACTTCATTTCAAGAGAGGGCAACATTCATCTCACATGGGAACACAGCTAGGCTAGCAAAGGAGCATGGGGACACGAAACTGGCACAGATATGTGGCAGCATTGCCGCCGATGAGAAACGCCATGAAACTGCCTACTCCAAGATTGTGGAGAAGCTCTTTGAGATTGACCCGGATAGCACTGTCTTGTCTTTAGCTGACATGATGAGGAAAAAGATCTCGATGCCAGCCCACTTAATGTATGATGGGCAGGATGATAACCTATTTGATCATTTCTCAGCTGTTGCCCAGCGGCTTGGAGTCTACACTGCTAAAGACTATGCTGATATATTGGAATTTCTTGTGGGAAGATGGAATATCGAGAAGCTGACTGGTCTTTCTGGTGAAGGGCGTCGAGCACAAGATTTTGTGTGTGGATTGCCTCCTAGAATTAGAAGGTTGGAGGAGAGAGCTCAGGCAAAAGCCAAGGAAGCATCAAATGTTCCTTTCAGCTGGGTTTTTGGGAAAGAAATAAGGGTTTAAAGTGCAGCATTGGCTAAACGTGTCAAACGGTCAGTCAAATTATTTTCATTGGGGTTGTTAGTTAGGCTAGGTTGTGAGTATAACAATGGTGGCTTTTTTTTTCTAGGATATGGTGGAGTTAATCTAAAATATTTTTTTTTTATATTTTAACTTGAGTTTATTCTTTTTAAGGAAAAATGTTTCATTCTAAAATGTTTTTATTAGGAGTAAGATTTAACAGAATCTTGAATTCACCTCATATATTGCGTACACATGAAAACGGAAAAAAAATGAGTCAGAAGAAAAATAAAGTTGAACAAGATTATAAATAGCAAATATCATTTCTTTCAATATTGATCATCATCCCTTTACAATATATCTGAAGAACAAAAAAAAAAAAGAAGTTTTGCACAATACCCTTAATACATTGACAAAAAAATAAAATTAATCAAAACCCAATAAATCCCAACAAATAAACCAACCAATTCAATCGGAATGAACAAACAAAATATTCTGTGGCACCACGACTAATGCCATAACCAAATTGATCACCATATGCGAATTTAATTGGACCTCAGAATTAGACTTGAAAAGGACATGTCCAATCCTTCAAATCCTCCTCTTGTCGCACCTTGGCACTCCTCTTCATAGCATAAGTACTAGCACCATTAACATCTCTTTCTACATAAGCATAGTACTTCAAGAAGAAAGCAAGTACTAGCACAACCCACTCCAAGAAAAAAATCAACACACATAACCCACCAGCCAACCTCAAGATCACAGCTCCATCTTCCTCCCTTACATAGGACTTCAAATTCCCTAGAAAATCCACTGTACTAGTGAAGATCAACACCGATACTGACCCTTGAAATATTGCAGTTAGCACTGTGGCCACCATATGGGCTGCATACCATCTGTTGTTGGCCCCTGATGAGGAGGATGCTGCAACGCACCCGGAGACGGCCCCTGCTATGGTCAAGATGTGGAGGAGGATGAGGAAGGACCCACAGAGGGAAGGGACCAAGCGAAGCGAAAGGGTCAAGAAGATGCAACTGGAGGCTGCACCCAAGAGGATGTAGTTGCAGAAAAGGAAGACCTTGTGGGTATGGTAGTGGGATTCGGTGATTGAGGGAGTGGTGTTTAGAGAGATACCCATCTGGGGATTTTCTGAGATTTGATGGAATCTTTAGATTTTTTAGTGGATTTTGGTAAGTGGGTGATTGGAATTTTCAGATGATTGAAAACTATATATATATATATATATATATATATATATATATATATATATAGAGAGAGAGAGAGAGAGAGAGAGAGAGAGAGAGAGAGAGAGAGAGAGAGAAATGATTGATTTTTCAGGTGATTTCTCTTGAATAGAAACTGAGATTTTGATGGGGGCTAATGGATTTAGGGAGACGATATATATAGAGACTTCGGACTTAAAGCGTAACGGTCATATTTCCAAACATGACCGTTGGAAGGGGAAATTAATGGGCCCACATAAAATGAGAGTAACGAATAGGTTTGGTTTGGCTTTAAACCTGCGTATTTTGCATACAGCTGGGTTTTACTTTAGTAGATTTTGGAGATGAACTGATTGAGAAAAAACGGTCCTTAAAAATTCAGACGAGATGAATACGAATCGCAATTCGCGTCGTAAGACAAAATAAGAGGGTAATAAAGTCCACAAATGCAATCAAAAGGAAAAAGAGACAAAAATATTCCAGGAAAAATTACATTTAGCTTTCTAAATTATTAATAGAGAATTTTTCTAGTCTTCTGTCTTTTAATTTGTTTATTAGCAGAAATCCCAGTGTTATGCACGAGATAAATATTAAATATAATACAAATAAATTTTTAAAATTTATTGTAACATACATACTCAAATTTTATGATAAAAAATCTATAAAGTAGTAAAAATATATAAAAAATAGAAAAAGATAGTGAAAAATTGTACTGGATGGTCAGCTTAACTGTTTTCATTATTGTTATGTATGAGATTAGAAGCCACATATATTAAATAAAATAAAATAATGTTTTATAGTTACTAAGTTATACTATTAAGTTTTGGATTGCCTTCTCACTCTATCATGTTATATGAAATTTGCTTTTAGGTTAATTTTTTATCTTAAAAATTTTGGTTATGGTTTTATTGGATAATTTTAGAGGAAATTTCAACTCACAGTAAAGTTCTAACATAAAGAATCAAGACTAAAATCAATGCGAATAAATAACATAAGTACATTGAAAGATAAACATTTAATGTGTATAGTCTATATTATATGTAACTATCTATTTCCTCCTCCACATGTGTGTGTTTATTGATGAAATGTTAGAGAATAAAAGAACCAAAAAAAAAAGCCTAACAATGAAAATCACATGAAATACAAATTTAAATATTTGGAATTAATGTGTCTAATGTGAAAATTTATTGTGTAAACAAAGATTTTGGAGTATAGACAATTATATTTTATATCAAGCACGTGTTGATATGCTAGTAGATTATTGTTAACTAAGGAAACCCAATAGGGGTAAATTGAGTTTAAAAACTTTTTCAACAATTTCAAATATAATCACAAGATTAAGCAGCTGATAAAAAACGAGTAAGAGCAATAAATACAAGTTTGTTGGAAATTAAAAGAGAAATGGAGAATATCATACAAACTCGATTTATAGTGGTTCGGGAATATCGGAATCACTCTCGACTCTACGTCCACACTGTTCAAGATTTCACTAAATCAAATAAGCAATTTCCAAAGTGTTGCTCAAACCTTTACAAATTTCTCTTACAAAGGATTTTCGCTCAAGTGTTTAACACCTAAACACTCAAAAGAGTTACACAAACTCTTTCTTACAAGATGAAAAATGAGTGAGAAGATTTTGGTACACAAGAGATAGTACAATTAATGCATACAATTCAAAGAATTTCTCTCTCAAGAACAAAACTTAAGAATGAATCAAAAATTAATTTTGAAATCTTTGAAGAGTAGTAAATAAGTTATTGATGAAATTGAATGCTCTAGATAGTTAGATATGCTCATTTATGATGGGTATATATATAGTCTCAACTTCAATTACCCCTTAGAGACATTAACTGGCCGTTTGTTGCATTTAATGCTCTATTATGTGCCTCAAAATTTGAAATATAGCTATTATAATCGTGCATATAGTCGACTATGGCTTTGTCCCAGTAGGTTGTGTTATTT
This sequence comes from Bretschneidera sinensis, assembly GCA_023935145.1. Taxonomy (NCBI): domain Eukaryota; kingdom Viridiplantae; phylum Streptophyta; class Magnoliopsida; order Brassicales; family Akaniaceae; genus Bretschneidera; species Bretschneidera sinensis. The sequence continues at coordinate 54,625,812 of CM043699.1, forward strand.
AGAATTTGAAAAGTAAGCCATTAGGCAAGGTTACAATCAAATGTGAAAACTTTGTTGTTTCTAACACAGTCAACTATGACAGACTTATAGCTGATTGTAACTACATTTCAGGATTTTTGAGTTGAAACCCGAGAAGGACTTACAGTTGATTGAGGTCACAACACAGTTGACTGTGGTCACCCACAAACTTGTACCAAATTTTGTAAAAAGATATTTGAGTTTTAAAGCAGGATCTTTGAAAACAAAAATGAGTCATTTGAAAGCTAAGTAATTGAAAGGGAGATTACATAGAAATTGAACTATCTTAAAACTTCTAAGCTTGAAAAACTATCTTTGAAATTGCCTTAAAGGAATGAAATAAGATGCGTGAGAGGTAACAAGCATACGTGCACAACTTCTTGAGAGTGCAACTAATATTCATACAAAGTACCTTAAAGAATAAAAAGTTTAAGCAAAAGATAGTTAGTTCAATTTAATATAGTTTTGTCATTATCAAAATTAATGTGGTGTCAACAATTATAAATATAAGTAATAAGTTAATGTGAATGCTAATGTGATAAAAAAAATAGGGTAAAATACAATTAAATACCCATAGTTTACATCTTTATCAGATAAGGTCGTGCAGTTTTTTTTTGTAACAATCAAGTAACTGTGGATTTCGTTGTTGTACACAAAGACCAAACGACATTAAATTTGTTAGCTGATAATTATGTGCAGTGACAATATTACCTTTATATATAAATATTAGGACGTAATAAGTAGATTTCATCTCGATAAAATTCATTTGATTTTCTCTGTGTTAATAGGTGAAATTGATTATACTTTACATAATTTATCTTAATTTCTCACAATTTCGAAGAAAACTAATTATGATTGATTCTTGAGTTGAGATTGGAATTATTCTTGGGTATGGTTGTGGTCAAGCAATTCTTACGGATTTGGGTATGGGGTCTTTTTTTCACTATGAATCGAGCCTAAATCTAAACTTTTATCTTAATTCTGTGAGAAAAAGAAGAAGAAAGGAAAATAGAGAAGAAAAAGAGGAAGATAGAGAATTTGGATTTCTTTTTCCTTTTGTTTTTTGTGTTTGGTACTGTGATAGAGAAAAAGATCAAGAAGAATTGAAAGAAAATGAGAGAGCAAGATACAAAGAAAGAGAGAGTCGGTTAATTTTTAATTTTTAGCTAATGTGCCAAACATGAAAGGAAAGATTTAGCGTCATTCGACTTTTTCTGCAAACAAAGAAATCCATAAGTATTCGATTGTTAAAAAAAACCCACACAACCTCATTTGATAAACACATAAACCACAGGATACTTAATTATATTTTATCCCAAAAAAAAAAATTTAGACAAGGTAAAGAAAACTTACCACTATTATGGTTTAATTTGAAATGAAATGTGAATTAAAACACAATAGTGTGACGAGTCTTAAGGAAGCAAAGTCTTCATTGTACATCTGTGAGATCTTCATCAAATCTCTTCTGCACTAGCACAACTCAACAAAGTGGATATACAAAAACTCCCAAATTAAAAAGACACAATCTAAAAGAAAGAAAGAAATTGAAATGAAACAATGGGCCGACCACCAAATTTAGTTGCAGGTAATCAAAATCTCTATAGCATTAACTTGCTACCTAATACCTCTACGACCACTCAGGTCAAGTACAACATATTTTATCAAACTTAAAATTTATATTAAACCACAAAATTGAAATTATGCGTACACTGGTTGCATGAATACACACGAATACACACAACTAATAACAACTATTGGTAATACAATCATGATCTTCTTTCATAGAGAAAGATAATAAGGATCTTGAAGTTTGACAGAGGGATAGTACTACTTTATATTATGAGTAGGATCCCCTAAAGTATATCAAGAAGTGGTGACATCATATTCAAATTCTCCCTTAATCGAGAACCGTTCTATCACTCCCTTGTTCGACAAACGGGGGAATCAAAATGTCATTTCATATCTTCGGTTTGAGATTAAGGAACAAGTCCTTAGTTGAATTCAACTTCCTCAGTTCGAAATGACGATGAAAATACTCAAACAGTCCAGGAGAAGGAACTAGCTCAATAACAACTAAACACTTCATTACCTACTATTAACGTATTGTCTTCCTCTCTGAACCATAACAACTCAAAAAGAACTCGTGCATTTGAAGGTGTTAGGGTTAAACTACCCTATCCCTATGGATCTTGAGATGCGAATATAGAGAAGAAAATAGAAATAAATCAAAGACAAACACACAGCACACCGATTTACGTGGTTCACCCAAACTCGGGTTACGTCCACGGAGTTTCAGCGATTTCACTATTTCTTGAAGAACAATACAAGAAGGTCTCACCCCTAGACACCCCTCACAGTATTCACCAAAAAAGACGGTTCACTCACTTACACAAAAGAATAAGATGAAACCCTTATATTTTCGAGTTAAAATAAAATAGATACCAAACAATGTTGAAAACACCAAATTTGACAAAAAAAAGCCCACCAGGCTCCACACATAGCCTAATAATCTCCCACTTGGAGACTGGTCCAATCACCAACACCAAACACCACATGCCTTCAAACAAAGCAACCAACACCGCAACTATTTCACCTGTCCTCAAGCTTGAAGACCAACTGAAGCTGAGCACAGCTTCAATTTCTTAATAGTGACACCCTTAGTCAACATATCTGCTGGATTCTCAGTTCCACGAATCTTCTCCAGTACCAACCGTTCACTGTCGAGAAGAGAGCGAATAAAGTGATATCTCAACTGTATATGCTTCGTCCTGGAATGAAACTCCGGATTCTTAGCAAGAAAAATAGCACTCTAACTATCACTGTGTAGAGTACCCCTCTCATTCTTCTTACCCAGCTCATCCAAGAGACCCTGTAACCAAACCATTTCCTTCCCAGCTTTAGTTATGGCTATATATTCAGCTTCTGTAGTAGAGAGAGCAACGATCTTCTGCAACTTAGAAGCCCAACTTACAGCTGTACCACTCAGAGTAGACACAATCCTTGTAGTACTCTTCCTGCAATCAACATCACCAGCTAAATCCATATCCACAAAACCCTGCAGTTTTAAACCTGCCCTATTGAAGCACAAAGATGTATCTGAAGTGCCTTTCAAATACCTCAGGTTCTATTTGACTGCCTTCCAATGTTGTTTTCCCGGATTACTCATGTACCTACTCACTACTCTCACTACATATGCAATATCTGGTCTTGTGCAGACCATGGCATACATAAGACTTCCAATAGCTGAGGCATAGGGAACCCTACTCATGTAGTCCTGCTCCTGCTCTGTCTTTGGTGACTGATCCTTAGATAGTCTAAAATGACTAGCCAAAGGTGTGTCACTAGTTTAGCACTATCCATGCTAAATCGACTGAGAACCTTCTTCACATACTCTGTCTGTGAAAGTTTCAAAGTCCCACTGACTCTGTCTCTGATGATTCTCGTACCAAGGATTTGTTTTGCAGCACCCAAATCCTTCATTGCAAACTATTTTGACAACTGCCTCTTGAGATTATTAATCTCCTCAATGTTAGACCCTGCAACGAGCATATCATCCACATACAACAATAATAGGATATAAGAGTTGTCAAAACTCTTAACATAGCAACAACGGTCTGCCTGGCACCTTGTGAACCCGGTGCTACACATGAAGCGGTCAAACTTCTTGTACCATTGTCTTGGAGCTTGTTTCAACCCATGCAAACTCTTTCTCAGTTTGCAAACCTGATTTTCCTTTCCCTGCACTGCAAATTCTTGTGGCTGATGCATATAAATATCCTCCTCTAAATCACCATGAAGGAATGTTGTCTTCACATCTAACTGCTCAAGATGTAGGTTCTCTGCAGCCACAATTCCTAGTACCAGCCTGATTGTTGTTAGCTTCACAACTGGAGAGAAAATATCTGTGTAATCAACACCCTCTTTCTGTTGAAACCCTTTCACAACCAATCTGGCCTTGTAGCGCTTGCTACCGTCATGCTCTTCTTTTACTCTGTACACCCATTTGTTATGTAAAGCTTTCTTTCCTTCTGACAATTCAGTTAGTTCCCATGTCTGATTCGTCATCAGTGAGTCCATCCCATCCTTTATGGCCAACTCCCACTTGCTAGAATTTTTAACCTGCAAAGCTTCATCATAACATTCTGGCTCACCACTGTCAGTCAACAAAATATAGAACAAGGATGGTGAGAACCGTTGTGGAGGTCTAATGTTCTTAGAAGACCTTCGGACAACACTTATAGGCATACACTGTTCTAACTGTGGGTCTGTATTCTCATCATTTTCCTGACTCCTACTCTGCACTATGCTCTCAGAAAATTCATCCAAGTCAACAAACTTAGACTTCTTTGGTTATGGCCCTGTAACAACAGATTCTGCACTTGACCAGTCTTTGTACATAGCCTGTTCATTTAAAATCACATTTCTACTCCTTCTGATTTTTCGATTTTGATTATCTCAAAACCGATAACCAAAAGCTTCATCACCATAACCAATAAAGAAACATTTTCTGGATTTAGTATCTAGTTTACTGCGAGCATCAAAGTCAATATGAACATAAGATAAACAGCCAAAAACTTTTAAGTAAGAAAGGTTTACCTCCTTTCCACTCCATACCTCTTCAGGTATCCTGCAATCCAAAGGAACTAATGGTCCTCGATTTATCAAGTGAGCTGCTGTGCTAACTGCATCGGCCTAAAAAGTTTCAGGCAACCCAACATACAACCTCATACTTCTAGCGCGCTCATTGAGGGTCCTATTCATGCACTCAGCCACGCCATTCTGCTGTGGTGTCCCGGGAATAGTCTTCTCTATCCTAATCCCATTAGCAGCACAAAATTCTCTAAACCCCCCATCTATGTACTCTCCACCATTATCAGACCTCAAACATTTTACTTTCAAACTTGTTTCAGTCTCAACCATGACCTTCCATTTCTTAAAGGTCTTAAATAACTCAAATTTATTTTTCAGAAAATAAACCCATACCTTCCTGCTTGAGTCATCAATAAATGTGATATAATACTGCAAACCTCCAAGAGATGCAACCGGGGAAGCTCCCCACAAATCTGTGTGTACCAACTCCAATTTTTTAGACTTTGGAGTTCTGCCTCCTTTCAAGAAACTGATCTTTCTTTGTTTCCCAAGAATGCAGCTCTCACACAAATCAAAGTCAAGGGATTTCAACTCTGGTAGTTTCCCTTTAGACAACATTACTTTCATCCCTTTTTCGCTCATGTGACCAAGCCTGTGGTGCCATAGGTTTGTATCAACTTTTGCATCAATCACTGCAATAGTATCTCTCACACTTGAGGTCATGTCAGAGTACTCGTTTTTGTTCCATGAGCCACTACCATGGCTCCCTTTGTAATCTTCCAAGTACCAGCCCCAAATGTCACCGTGTGACCTTCAACATCAAGTTGTCCTACAGAGATCAAGTTCCTCATCAATTTTGGAACATGTCGCACTTTCTATATCAACTACATAGACCCATTCGACAATTTAATGCGAATGTTTCCCATACTCACAATATCTAAGGCTTCTCTATCAACCAAATATACCTTCCCAAAATCACCTGTTATATAGTGCTCCATGATTTCTCGGTGTGCAGTGGTATGGAAAGAAGCTCCTGAAGTCTAAAACTCAAGAGTCAATAGGACTGTAATAGAAAGTAATAGGGCATCCTGTAGTTCTTCTGTCACAGCATTTGCAGCATCGTTCTCATTCCTTTTCTTCTGCGGTTCTCTACAATTTTTCTTAAAGTGGTCAGTCTTGCAACAATTCTAGCATTCCAGTTGTCGTCCAGATCTGGATTTACTCCTACCTCCTCTTCTGGATTTTGATCTACTCCGATTTGAATTTCTATCCTGTGCTCTACCTCTTGTCTCAAGATTTAAAGCGGAACCAGAACCCGAGGTTTCACCCGCATCTCTCCTGCGAACCTCCTCGCTTAAAATCAAATCCCGAATATCTTCATATTTGAGTTTATTCTTCCCTGCAGAATTACTCACCCCATTCTCATAGCTTCCCAACTGTTTGGCAAAGAAGCCAAAACAATTAAAGCACGGATCTCATCATCAAAATCAATCTCAATAGAGGACAATTGATTAACAATTGTTTTGAACTCATTCAGATGCTGCGCAATAGGGGTACTTTCCGCCATCTTCAAATTGAACAACTTTTTCATCAGATGCACTTTATTGTTAGCCGACAGTTTTTCATACATACTGGACAAAGCCGCCATCATATCCTTGGTGGTTTTCTCCTTCATAACATTATGCGTAACTGATCTTGATAGAGCTAATCGAATAACTCCCAGTACCTGTCTATCAAGAAGATTCTATTCGTCTTCTTCCATACTGTTTGGCTTTGCCCCTAACAGAAGCAAATGTAATTTCTTCCCATAGAGATAATCCTCGATTTGCATCTTCCAATACCCAAAATCTATGCCATCGAATTTCTCGATTCTTGTCATCTTTCCTTCTTCTCCAGCCATCGCTCCCACTCAAAAACCGATAGCTCTGATACCAATTGTTAGGGTTAAACTACCCTATCCCTACGGATCTTGAGATGCGAATATAGAGAAGAAAATAGAAATAAATCAAAGACAAACACACAGTACACAGATTTACGTGGTTCACCCAAACTCGGGTTACGTCCACGGAGTTTCAGCGATTTCACTATGTCTTGAAAAACAATACAAGGAGGTCTCACCCCTAGACACCCCTCACAATATTCACCAAAAAAGATGGCTCACTCACTTACACAAAAGAATAAGATGAAACCCTTATATTTCCTGGTTAAAATAAAACCCTTATATTTCCGGGTTAAAATAAAACAGATACCAAACAGTGCTGAAAACACCAGATTGGACCCAAAAAAGCCCACCAGCCTCCACACATAGCCTAACAGAAGGTACCCAGATCACCTTCTAACTGCAATTTCATTGTCTAGCTTGCTTTGTATTACCAACTCTTACTAGTTTTGGCATTTTGCATGGTCAATTCTAGGCAGAACACCTCATAATACTGTGAATTCCCCTACTTCTGAAGACGTTGGTGATGACCAACTTAACATGGTACTGGGCTGAAAAAGAGGGGGAGGGAAACTCCCACTGCCACTTATTCTCTAGACTGAGAGGTAAAGATACCATGCCATCATTTATCTTTGTTGTTTTGTTGTACTGGTCTCTTATAATGACCTAACTTTAATATTCGATATTGAAATAGAAGAAAACCTTTGTGAAGTCTGTTGCTCTTTCTTTTCAATAAATTAAGCTTGCATCCAGGTCCCCCTCATACATCGTCATTGTACCCTCTTCAGTAATGAGCCCTGAGCCTGCTTCGAAGGGTGAAACTTCTTCCTTAATGATAAGCTACTTAAGTTTCCCTGGCTTATTCATATCTTTTGTTAAACCCTTAGCTTACCTTATCTTAAATGAAGTACTCGTTTGTATGCAGAAAACATCTGATTCTGGTCTCGCAACTTCAGTGGATTACTTTTTTAGGCTGCCAGGCCTTGCAGTGACTGATGTTACTTCTCCTACCCACCATCTGTGAAAGACAACATGCTGACTATCCTTCACAGCCTAAAGTGGAAAATTGAGCATTCTTCTAATTACTTTGACTGTGATGCCCCAATATGGGGGGGTAAAGTCTTGGTATCCCACATCAACTAAAGAAGTTGTGATTTGCTTGATTATTACCTCTTACTTGCACAACATGTTTTAAAGCCGTGAAGCCTAGTGTGTTAAAGCGGACAATATTGTGTCAAGTGGGAGGTCGGGTCATTATAGTGGTATTAGAGCCGACTCTCGAAAGCTCGGTCTGCGATTTTAACCGGTGAGTTACCGGATGTGAACCACACCACACAGTGAGGACGTTGTGCCCAAAGGAGAGAAGATTGTGATGCTCCAAGATGGGGGTAAAGTCTTGGTATCCCACATCGGCTAGAGAGGTTGTGACTGGGCTGATTGTTACCTCTTACTTGCACAACATGTTTTAAAGCAGTTAGGCTTAGTGTGCCAAAGCGGACAATATTGTGCTAAGTGGGAGGTCGGGTCATTATAGTGGTATCAGAGCCGAGCTTTCGAGAGTCAGCTCTGATACCACTATAATGACATGACCTCCAACTTGGCACAATATTGTCCGTTTTGGCACACCAGGCCTCATAGTTTTAAAATGCATTGTGCAAGTAGAGGTGACAATCACTTATAAACAACATAGTCACATCCTTTCAAGCTGATGTGGGATACTAAAACTTGACCCCCATCTTGGGGGGTCACATTGCCTGTTCTAACAAAGCAAATTTTCTAATGAAGTAGTCACATGTATTTGAGGTTCTGATGTCCTATGAGCATTTTCTTTCCACACTGAAAGATAGAGTAAAAGCTTTACAAGAGAAGCTGCAGAGATTTTGTACTGCCATGGCCGATGTAAAGAAAAAGAGGGCTGCCTCTTTTGACAAAAAGAAACTTACTGGAGGACCTAATCAGCTGGCTGCAAAACCATGTAGAACAACATGATGACAAGGCAAGGAGATGGAGCAGGTGTGCTCGGACGCTGCTATGTTGAAAGCTCAAGTCCAAGTGCCTCTTGCTAGGATAGACATCCTCAACAAAAGCAAACAAGATCTAGTATTTTCCTTCGACCAATTGATGGAAGACTCCTAAGTGGAGGAAGCCAAGTTGAACAAATGATTAATTCATACAAAAGTATGAAGACAATAAAAGGTATCAAAGTTGCTACCTAGCCAAAGTATGAGTTGATCAGCATATACTGTAACAACCCATCCTGGGTTGGCCTACTCGAGACGGTATCATCATGTTTTAGATTCCAAGCACTATATATATATATATATATATATATATATATATATATATATATATATATATATATATATAGACACACACACACACACACACACTTAACACATCAAAATGAAATTTACAACAACATCCTCAACTCTTTTCAAAGGAGTTACAATTCTTCACATAAAATACTCACAAAATAATATTCAAATATTTATAATGCATGAGCAACTGTCTTTCTCAAAAAAATTCTTTCTCATTCTTTCTTATATTGTCTAAGGACCCCAACCACGTAGACTTACCTAGGGTCTCACTCTAGTCTTAAAGTAAAATCTATCAGTTCTTCCTACAACCTAAAATCATTTAATATTGAGGAGTGAGCTTCACAAGCTCAACGAATTCAATTTACTAGTAGTACTCGATTTATATATTTCTAGTCATATTTATATCACAATCATAGTCATAATTCAAATATAATTATTCATCTATCACTTCTCATATAAATAGTTCAAATCATTTCTTAAATCATATTATTTCAATCATTATACTTACATTCTTTCAGATTATATCTCGTATAATTATCATTTCAGATTTTTCTAATATATTTAATCAACCCAAGACTATCATTTTCATCATAATTACCCTCATTATGAGGTTTACATAATTCAAACAGTCATCATTTGTAATATCATTTTATCATCTTTCTATCATAGATTACATCGTCACGAGGTTCACAACATAATACAATTAATTTATGATTTTCATATTACATCTCTTTTCATCATTTGACCATCATATTTGTCTCTTAACGAGACTCATAATTATGTCATCATTTCATAATCAATTTGACGCTTTAGCAACTCAATAATAATAATAATAATAATAAATATATGCATGCATCCACATACTCATTTCATCATCATTTAATTTCTTTCTCATCATTTCATTTATTTCTTTTTTTCTCATCATATCATTTCATATATCACTCCACACTATCAACGTATGGGAAATACCAATATCTAGTATATCATCTGTGAATGTATTCCTATATATCGACATGGTTCATCCAAACCAGTCATGGATCTAGTCTTCCATCTATGCATATGATCATCAACATGCAAGCAGGCATATCATAACATCATACAAATCAAAAATTATTTTCTTTCATAAAAACTTTCTTTTTCATCATATATATATATATAGATTCATTTCTCTTTTCAATATCTATTCATCAATATCTATCAATTTATATTCTCAAGGTTATAATTTCCCCAATTTCTCATATATATTCATTTAAATCATAATATAAATCATACTTCAATTAAATCATCAAATTCATACATATTTCATATAATTCATCAAATCAACAATTTTATAATATATATTTAATTAACCAATTCATACTTTCATTCATTTAAGTTTTATCTACTTTTCACGTTTGTCTAGCTTACTAAAAGTAAATTCAAGTCACCACGTAGCACTTAAAGCTACTCATGGGCTACCTCCATTCATTTCCCGCTCTTTTAAGCAATTACATCATATTGTTGATCACCAACACGTTTCCATAAAATACTCATTAATTTTTTTTTTTATCTTTATTCCAATTCTTTATACCTTGTACCAGGTTATATTTTCATGTATCAATGTTTAACTTTCTTAATTTCAATATTTTCAACAGAAATTCCTTTCATTCAATTTGAATTCAAGTTCAAAGCATCTTTTAAGAAAGATAAAAAAAAAAAAAACTTTAAGAACTTAAATCAAATTCATGAACTTTACCTTTTTGAAAGCTTTTCCTCAAATTTCTTGAAAATCCTTCTGTAAATTACTCGATTTCAAGGCGAGATTATCAAATTCTTTAATTTGCAAAGTGTTTGAATGTGTTTATAAGCTTTTCTAGAGAGAGAACGAGTAATTTTCTAGAGACAGAACGAGTTTTGGATTGTGAGAAACTTATTTTTGAACTTTCAAAATGTCTTTTATATAAATTTTTCAGTTTGACCAATTGGTTACTCGGTCGACCGGTTTGAATATTTCAAAAATTTACAAATCTGCTCTTACCCTATCAGTCGACTACCAGTCAACGGGTCCTCCAGTCAAACAACTAGTTGTTCGACTGACCAGCTCCCTTGCAAGTCGACCGTTCAACTCCTTTGCAAGTTGACCAATCGGTCCTAAACAATCTGACCACTTCTTCATTCAAAATTTACAAAAATACCACCTTCACTTGGCAGCCGATCGGTCCATCCAGATAGTCGACCGGTTATGCGACTGGTCCACCCAGCCAGTCGACCAATCACCCTTGTCAGCCAACTGGTTGGTCAACCGGTTAGGTAACCAGTCGACCGTACAGTTGACCAATCCAACCTTTAAACTTTTGTAAAATTTCTTTCTTCCTTCTAAAAAATTCTATAAAAAAAAAATTATGCTTTCTTGCTCATAAATTTTCTAACTCTTTTTCTCAATTTCATTCAATATTTTTCTTCAAAATTCTTTCATATTCAACTTTAAATCTTTGTACTTTATTCTTTAAAAAATTTCTAACTCTTTTCAAATTAAAAATGTTCAATATATTTCTTCAAAAATTCTTTCAATTTCAACTTTAATTTTCAAGTATACATATTAAATTCAATATAAATTTCAAATTTACTTTTTTACCCTTATATTAAGGGTACAAGTCCTCGAAATTTTCTTACCTAACTCTTGAAACAATTTTGAATATTCCTTTCTCATATCCGGCTCACACTCCCACAACTTTTCAACATCTCTATTCCCACAAAACTTGAACTAGTGGAATAACTTTATTATGCAAGACTTGTTCTTTTCTGTCTAAGATTCTGACTGGTAAAAGTTAAATCTTCCTGAAGTTCTACAGTTTGACTTGGAATACTCTGAGATTCATCATGTAAACACTTTTGCAAAAGTGAAACATAAAATACATTATGCAACTACTTCAACTCTGGAGGTAAATCCAATTTATACGCCACTAGTGTAACTCTCTCTGTAATTTCATAGGGTCTCACATACCTTGAACTCAAGTTTTTTTTCTTTATGAATCTCAACACACCTTTCCATGGAGATATCTGCAAATATGCCCAATCACTTACTTGAAACTCAAGAGGTCTCTTCCTGTTATGAGCATAACTCTTCTGTCTACTTTGTTCAACTCAAAGGTTCTCTCTAACCAGTTTGATCCTTTCAGTCATCAAATCTACTAACTCTGGACCAAATATCTTTCTTTCACCCACATCTTCCCAACATATAGAAGTTTTGCATCTCCTACTATACGATGCCTCAAACGATTCCATTCCAATACTAGCTTGATACGGATTATTATATGTAAACTCAATTAAGGGTAAGTAAGCATCCCAACTCACTAAGAAACTCGTCATACTAGCCCTCAACATTTCTTTTAGTATTCAAATAATTATCTTTGCATGCCCATCTATTTGAGGATGAAAAGTTGTACTAAACTGTAACTACATAACCATAGCTTTCTGAAAACTTCTCCAAAATCTATATGTAAATCTAGTATCTCTATCTAACACTATACTCAAAGGTACACTGTGTAATCTTACTATCTCAGCAACATACAGTTTAACTAACTTTTCAGGACTTCAAGCAATTTTAATTGGAAGAAAATGAGATAACTTAGAAAGTCTATCTATTATAACCCACATAGCATCGTGACCTCTCTAGGTATGAGGAAGTCCATAAACAAAATCCATACTCGTATTCTCCCATGGCCATTCAAGTACAAGAAGAGGCTGTAGTAAGCCTGTCAAATGTCTATTCTCTTACTTCACTTTCTGACAAGCCAAACATCCAGAAATGTACTCAGCTACATCTCTTTTTAATCCTGACCACTAGTAATTATGTCTCAATCCCCTATACATTGTATTGTTACCCGAGTGCATCGAGTATACTACATCACGTACCTCTTTTAATATCTCTGTTCTCAACTCTACATCATTGGGAACAAAAATCCTCTGTTCCAATACTAACATACCATCATCTCTAATTCTGAACTCAGACTACTTTCTATTTAACACTTGCTGTTTAATCTTCTCTATCTCTCCATCTTTACCTTGCATTTCTAACAAGCATTCTATAATGGATGACTATACAACCATATTTGCTAACAATATTCCTCTACCACTGATATTGAAGTTTATTCTCATCTCTCTCAACTCTACCATTAGATTCACATTATAGCTCTCTATAACAGCTAACCTTTCTATAGAATTTCTACTCAATGTATCAACTACCATATTCGTCTTCCCTTGATGGTAATGTATCGCACAATCATAATCACTATCAACTTCATCGAACGCTTTTATCTCAATTTCAACTTTTTGAATAGGTAAGTATGTCAAACTCTCATGGCCTGTAAATATATCACAAGTGGCTCCATATAGATAATATCTCCAAATATTCAATGCAAACACTATAACAGCTAACTCTAAATCATACGGTAATTTCTCTTATGATTCTTCAACTGCCTAGAAGCATAGGTCACCACCTTCTTATGTTATATCAACACATATCCCAACCCTTGATACGATGCATCACTATACAGCACAATCCTTCATCACCAAAACGAATCACCAACACTAGAATAGTGGTCAACTTCTCTTTCAATAACTGAAAACTCTTCTCACACTCCTCAAACCAAACAAATTTCGCCTCTTTCCTGATCAATCTAGTCAATGGCATTACAATCATAGAAAAATTATGAATAAATCTCCTGTAATAACCAGCTAATCCTAGGAAACTTCTAATTTTAGTCATATTAGTTGGTCTCTCCTAACTCAACACTGTCTCTACTTTCTGTGGATCATTTGCTATACCATCTCCAAATACTATAGACCCCAAGAAAATTACTTCATTTAGCCAAAATTCAAATTTAGAAAAATTAGTGTACAATCCCTCACTCCTCAGAATCTCCAACAAAATTTCTAAATGTTTCACATGCTCCTCCTCATTCTCAGAATACACTAAGATGTCATCAATAAACACAGCCAACAAACATGTCAAGAAAAAGGTCTAAACACTCTATTCATCAAGTCCATGAATGCTGGTAGAGCATTAGTCAAACCAAATGGCATCACAAGAAACTCATGGTGACCATAACGTGCCCTAAAAATAGTCTTAGGCACGTCTCTTTCTTTAATTCTCAACTAGTGATAACCTGATCTTAGGTCTATCTTGGAAAACACTCTCTCTCCCTACAACTACTCAAACAAATCATCTATCATGGGCAAATGATATTTGTTCTTAATAGTGATCTTATTCAACTGTCTGTAGTCTATACATAATTTCATCATCCTATCTTTCTTCTTCACAAATAATATAGGGCTCCCTATGGTGACACACTAGGTCGAATAAATTATTTGTCTAACAATTCTTAAAGTTGAACTTTTAGTTCTCTCAACTCAGCGGGTGCCATTCTGTAGGGTGCTATTGAAATAGGTTCAAAACCAGAAATCACATCAATGGAGAACTCAATCTGCTTACTAGGAGGCAAACTAGACACTTCATCAGGAAATACATCAGAATAATCTCTCATCATTGAAATTTCTTCCAAATTTCTACCCTCCTTACTAGAATCCACCACATATACTAAATACCCCTCATAGCTCTTCCTCATCTATTTTCTAGAGTCGAGATAGAAATAAGACAACTAAAAAGTATCTTACGTTCTCCCTGAAAGCTAAAATCCTTTTGTCCAGGAATCCTAAACACTATGTTCATCCTGAAACAATCAACCCAGGCATGATAGGCCGACAACCAATCTAGCCCCAATATCAATTCAAAACCAATCATGTTTAGAGATAATAAATCTACTTCAAATTCTCATCCACCAATACGAATTACATAACCTCGATAATAATTTTTTTAATCACAACTCTATCCCTAGTGAGAACCTCAACAATAATGTTATTAATCAAAGGACTGACACATGATTCAATAGATCTCATAAAAATACTCAATACAAAAGAATAAGTTACACTAAGATCAATCAATAATCTAGCAGGTCTATCGAGGATAGATATTGTACCCATTACGACATCAAGAGTTGCTTGGGAATCCTTCTGGGTTAATGCATATACTTTACTCTCTCTAGGGTGCGTCTGACTACCATGTCCTTTCTCAATAACTACTCCTTTACCTGAAGCTCTACCCGAATACTCCCAAATCCACAACCTCTCTTTAACTTTCTTATCCCAATACTTCCAATATTCATCATCTTAGTTGATCTCCTTAATGGACAATCCACACTAATATGTCTACCCCTTCTATAAACAAAACACATCAAGGTAGGATAATTCCAAGATAAATCTCCTATCTGATTACACATGTAACATGCTATGGTATCTTTATCAAATATAACACTATCACTTCCTCTAGGTGGTATACTCCCACCTCTACCAAATCTTCCAGCTCTTATAGGTTGTTTTCCAAACCTAAGGGTTCCTCTAACAGAACTTTGAGCCATTGAAACTATAGATCTAGCTTACCTCTATTGACTCTACATAATAGGTCCCTGTGAAAAGGAACGACCTCTCTGGGATGTTCTCCCACCCTAAATACTCATATTACCACCTCTATAACCCTCAAGTCTAATCCTCTTCAGCCACTCTTTACATTCTCTAGACTCCACTATGTTTTTTTCAATCTGAAGTGACATATCCATAAAAAAAAACATAATTTAAATGTCTCATATACGAAAGTTTGGATTGTATCTCAAAGAGTAATCCATCAAGGAATCTCTTACCCTTTCTCTCATCTCTACTCACCAACTCAGGCATAAACCTCGATGAGGCACAAATCTACCATTATATTGTGCTACAGTCATCATATTCTACACCAAATGGATAAAATTCCTCTTCTACTAGTATCTAAAAGTATCTGGGAAATACTTTGTAAAGAATACCTCTTTAAACCTACTCTAGTTTAAGGATCAATCTACATCTATACTCAGCCTAGGAAGAATATCATCCCACCACTCAGAGGCTTATCTCTCTAACTGAAAAGAAGCAAAAGCAACTCTTTACTAGTCTATCACTGGCAACACACCAAATAAACACTTAACACGTTTTACCCACAACTCAACATTAGAAGGGTTATTAGATCCCTTAAAAGATGGGGGTTATTAGATCAACTTAATTAAACTAACAAAATAGTCTCCCTACATCTCCTATGCAAACTCACTCTCTCCCTCCTAAACATTATGCCTCACAGGATTCACAACAATATTAGGTTTTGTTATGACCTGCTCATCTAGTCGACATTGTAAACTATTAGCTCTACCCTCAGCTGCATTCATCCTTTCAAAAGCATGAGTAAGAGCTTCTCTTAACTCATCTTTTCCAACACCAAATTCTCTCATAGCACCACTAATATCAGGTGTATTACCAACATGTTCTCTTTCAAGAACCAAAAACTCAATATCAATCTCAACCTCAGCTCTTCTAAACATTGTGGGTCTACCATGCCCTCTTTGATTCATAATCCTACCTCTAGGTCTGTTACGTCCATGTGGCATCCTCAAACTCTGCTTTAAGATATAATTTGTTTTAATCTTTCACTTAATTAAGTTTTATGCAGTCTACAGAATCATAAAACCTAATACTCTAATACCAAAACTGTAACAACCTATCCCAGATTGGCCTACCCGAGACGGTGTCGTCATGTTTTAGATTCCAAGCACAACACATATATGCAGTTACTTAACACATCATCGATTGAAAATAATATGTACAATAATATGCTCAGCTCTTTTCAGAGGAGTTAAAATCCTTCACATAAAATAGTCACATAATAATATTCAAATATTTACAATGTATGAACAACTGTCTTTCTCAAAAAATTTCTTTCTCTTTCCTTCTTATATTGTCTATGCAGCAACCACGTAGACTTACCTAGGGTCTCACTCTGGTCTCAAGGTATAATCTACTGGTTCTTCCTACAAACCGAAATCATTTAATATTGAGGAGTGAGTTTCACAAGCTCAACGAATTCAATTTACTAGAAGTACTCGATTTGTATACTTCTAGTTATATTTATATCTCAATCATAATCATAATTCAAAGATTACTATTATCTATCACTTCTCATATAAATAGTTCAAATTATTTACCAGTCATTTCTTAAATCATATGATGTCAATCATTATACTTACATTTTTTCAAATTCTATCTCGTATAATCATCATTTCAGAGTTCTTCTCATATATTTAATCAACTCAAGACTATCATTTTCATCATAATTACCTCATCATGAGGTTTACATCATTCAAACACTTATCATTTGTAATTTCATTTTATCATCTTTCTATCATAGATTACTTAGTCATGAGGTTTATAACATAATACAATCAATTTATGATTTTTATATTACATCTCTTTTCATCATTTGCTCATCATATTTGTTACTTTATGAGACTCATAGTCATATCATCATTTCATAATCAATTTGATGCTTTAGCTACTCAATAATAATAAAAATAAAAATATGTATGCATCCACATCCTTATTTATCATCATTTCATTTCTTTCTTTCTTTATCAACATTTCATTTTTTTTTCTTTCTTTGTCATCACAACATTTCATATATAACTCCATACTATCAACATATTGGAAATACCAATCGCTGGTATATCATCTGTGAACATCTTCTCATATATTGACATGTTTCATCTAGACCAGCCATGGATCTGGTTTTCCATCTATGCATATGATTATCAACACGCAAACATGCATATCATAACATCATGTAAATCAAAAATCATTTTCTTTCATGAAAAATTTATTTTATATCAAATCATCTCTTCATATATATATATATATCAGCTCATTGATCAAAACCTCGTGAGATTCATTTCGCTTTTCAATATATATTCATCAATTTCTATCAATTTATCTTCTCAAGGTTATAATTTCACCAACTTCTCATCAATATTCATTTCAATCATAATATAAATCATACTTCTATTAAATCATCGAATTCATATATATTTCATATAATTCATCAAATCAAAATTTTCATAATATATATTTAATTTACCAATTCATACTTTCATTCATTTAAGTTTTATCTACTTTTCACATTTGTCTCGCTTACTAAAGGTAAACTCAACTCACCACGTAGCATTTAAAGCTACTCGTTGGATACCTCATTTTGTTTCCTGCCCTTTTCATCAATTGCACTAGATTGTTGATTACCAACACTTATATATAAAATATACATCAAATTTTCTCTCTTTATTTCAATTTTCTACACCCTGTACCGAATTATATTTTCATGTACGCATGTTTAACTTTCTTAAGTTAGATTCTTTCAATAGAAATTCCTTTCATTTAATTTGAATTCAAGTTCAAAGCTTCTTTTAAGAAAGGTAAAAGAACAATTTCAAGAACTTAAATCAAATTAATAAACTTTACCTTTTTTCAAAGTTTTTACTCAAATTTATTGAAAATCCTTCCGTAAATTACACGATTTCAAGACGAGATTATCAAATTCTTTAATTTGCAAAGTGTTTGAATGTGTTTATAAGTTTTTCTTAAGAGAGAGAGAGAGTAATTTTCTAAAGAGAGAACAAGTTTCAGGTTACGAGAAACTGATATTTGAACTTCAAAATGTCTTTTACAAAAAAACTTCAGTCTGACCGATCGATTACCCGGTCGACCAGTTCGACCTTTTAAAAAATTTATAAATCTACCCTTACCCTAACAGTATCGGTCCTCTAGTTAGCCAATCGGCTGGTTGATCCGGCTGCCCTACTAGTCGACCGAACAGTCAACTGGTCCTAAACCAACCGACCACCTCTTCATTCAAAATTTATGAAAATGCCACCTTAACTTTTCCAATCGGGTACCAGTCGACCGATCCACCCAACCAATCAATTGATTAGCTGACTGATCACCCTTGCCAGCCAACCAGTTAGTTGATTGGTTGGGTAACCAGTCGACCTATCCAACCTTTAAACCTTTGTAAAATTCTTTCTTCCTTCTGAAAAATTCTAAAAAAAATTATAATTTCTTACGTAGAAATTTTCTAACTCTTTTTCTTAATTTCATTCAATATTTTTTCTTCAAAATTCTTTCATATTTAACTTTCAATCTTGAGAAATTTTGTATTTTCTTCTTTGAAAAAATTTCTAAATCTTTTCAAATTAAAAATGTTCAACATCTTTCTTAAGAAATTATTTCAATTTCAACTTTCAATTTTCATGTATGAATATTAAATTCAATATGAATTTCAAATTTATATCAATTTTCAGGTACGAATATTACATATGGGGTGACTAATCGGTGCCCATAATGGTACGATCAACCATCGCAGGATCGATCGGTTCTCTTCATACCAGATGCGAGTTTTGAATATAATGCAGTAAATTGTATACATCAGTTCTATAACGCATTCAGTAGTCAATAGAAGTCAAACGATTTTTTTCTAGAGGATTAAAGTAAATAAAATAAACATAAAATCACTATATAGAACTAGACTATATGACATAAAAAATAACTGGCAAACTTTCGTACCACATAACATAGAGATCTATATGTGAATTTAGATTCTAAGCTAAATAGTATGTAACCAATATTTTAAGAGAAGTTGGATTCACTAACTGTTAAAGGTGACTTTGGATTTCAACGAGTGAAATAACGGAACCGCTCTTAGATATCCTTTAACCTTTGAAAAAATGGAAAAATTAAAGAACTCAAGCTTGGTGCTTTAAAGGAAAATCGATTACATGAAAAAATAAGATTAATTTGGCTAGTGTTCTAAGTGTAAGGGTGTGTTGTTTTTAGAGATCCTAGCCTATTACAAAACAGTAACCCAAAGTATAGGGTTTGCAAGAACAAATTTTGCTAGAGTTTCAACAAAAAGGGTGAGTGTGTTGGTTGTTTTGAAGGGTAGATGGATAAGGTTTATATAGGTGAATTATGATACAAAGGGATGATTGTAAGTTATTGGGTAGTTGGTAAGAATCAAGAAAATGATTATGTAACGGGTTTGCCTACAATTGACATAATCGCGTAGATTAAGCTCTACCATGAATTTGCATACTTGCAACGACTTAAGGCTGATCGGTTGGTCAACAAGGTCGATCAGTCCCATTGACCAACCGATTGGTCTAATTATTAGGTCAATCGACCGAAGTAAGCCTGATTGGGTCGATCGATCGAGGTAAGCGTGATAGGTTTATAGCTCAGGTTTTGGTCATAGACACATGTTTAATGGTCCAACAAGAGTTCTTTTGACCTTTTGGGCTTATTTTAGGTCTAATTGAGTCTGTTTCTGTTTAGAATTAGGTTTGTCAATTCTTTATCCACAATCAAGTTTCAGTTCTCGTATTTTTCAAATTCGAGCATTTTAGGATCAAATTCTCATTATCAAGCTCTACATATGATCCATTCTGATATTTGGAATTAAATTGAGTGTCTACAATCCTCTTCCAAAAAAGATTATTTTGTAAAGGAGAATATTAACTAGTGACTCCCCCTTTACTATTTGTAAGTGAATATTGACTTAAAGGCCAAAATATTCCTCTTAAGTTGGCCCTGAAGGCCCTTATTGGCGTGGTTAGACAAGGATTTTTTTTCGGTTAGATAAACTCGTATTTTTATAATTTTGTACCAAATGTGCTTTTTGTTGTGCCATAGTTTGAATTACTATTTGTATTTTAATCATAATTATTTACGTTTGTACTTGGATTGTGGAAATAAATAGCGAAGCTGTGTGCAGTTATAACCACTTTAGTGGTTGTTAACAAGGAACAAGATTGAACCACTCTTTTCTTATGGGTGATCAAATGATCCGAGGCCATCAATGTTATCTCGTCTGAATTATTCAACTCAATCACAATAGCCTCCTTAAATTATTCAATCATGAAATTTCTTTGTAATATCGTCCTCATTGATTGAACAATAAGTTCCATAGCATGGGCATTTCACCCTACACCCCCTTTTAAATTAATAAAGGGTTCCCTCTAAGAGATTTCTTTTAGGTCAGGGTGCGTTTCCCATACTGAATTATGTATGGAAAAGCCCTTGTTATTAGTATTATGTACAAGATTCTAGGGTAAGAAAATTTAGAGAAAAGAAAGAATTAGAGCTGCCTCTCTCTTCTAGACCGAAGTCTAACCTTTTACATTTTTTAGAAAAGTTTTAAGTTTTAAACCAAGCTAAATCACCATGCATTAATATCCCAAGCATGCACTTACATTTATATCACTCTACAATTATAGCAATCATCACATGTAAAAAAAGAGTTTGTGTACCTAAGAGATTATTGACCAAACATTGTTAGTTGGACAACGTTGTCCTCCTAAGGACATTGGGCTCACTTTAATACATGATTTTCAAACAATAACGTAAGCAAAGAATAAATAAGTTATTGGAAAACATAAAAGAGAGTTGCAATTATTCTTAACAAACCACATACTTCTAATACATATAAATAGGAGAATCAAACAAACGAAACATGCATATATCACAATTATAGAAACTGAAAATAAGCTACTATCACTGCAAGGTAACTATTGATCAGTACCACAGGGCTACCGATCATTGGTTAAGAGCTCATGATTGATCATCATGGGGGACCAATATGTGATTTCACAATAGAAGCTAAATTTCAACAAAATCAATGTAAGGCATAGCAAAGAATAGAGATGTAAACTTATTTCAATCATGCATATTGTATTGAAAAGAATACATGAAGGTTTTCATAGAGGTTTAAATGTAGACAAAAGCATATCCATACCTTGCAACATGTGAGAGAAAGAGAAACTAACAAATCTATATGAATTAATACTAATCTTTCTTTGTGAATGAAGATGGCTCCATGTGTGGTTGTTGCCCTCAAAAGTCTACTTTTCTCTTAAGGAATGGATGAAATAAAGAGACCTTGCTCTTTTTTTAAAGTAGAGAACCAATCATAATATTATAATATGTTTGGCTAGGTGGTTTGTCAAAGGGGGTAGGGTTTGTGTGTCCAACTTATTACAAGTGTTTCCTACCCAAATAACCTAGAGGATTTGCAAGAGAATTTGTGTAGAGATTTGGCTTATTCATGCTAGACATGTTGTTGTTTGAAGTGTAGAGAAAGGATCTACTTATAGGTGTTGAGAGGGGATAAAAGCTTTATAGTCGTTAATGGGTTATTGGTTGAGGTAAAGGTGTCAGATTCATAATAGATTTGACCCTCATTGAAGGCCATATCACGGGGATAGAGCTAAATAATGAAGAACTGAAAACAGTAACGTAAGTACGGATCAAGAGCAAATTATTATCAATTGGTACCCGTTCTAGGTAGGTTTTTGGTTTGGAATTTGAACTGAAATGGGTTTAAATAGTGTTTTTGAGGCCCGAATGGGTAAAAATGGGTTTGAAGTACTTTGGCCTTGTCTTTTGGGTTTAGTTGGGTTAATTTGTCTCATCTAACATAGGGACTTTGTGTTTTCAATTGTTTTTCTTCTAAAATTAAGCCTTATATATCATTTTCCTTAAATCTGGGCACTTTAGGACAATTTCTCATCATCGGACTCCACACGTGTCCCATTCCAATATATGAAAAAAAATTAGGTGTCTAGAGTTTCCCCCTTCTGATTGAGGCTTCTTTAAGAGTGTTAATTAAATATTATAAGTGACCATTGTTTAATTTCAAGTGTTGGGTGACAAAGATGAAATGTATGCATAAAAGTAAATATGTTGTTA
This sequence comes from Bretschneidera sinensis, assembly GCA_023935145.1. Classification (NCBI taxonomy): domain Eukaryota; kingdom Viridiplantae; phylum Streptophyta; class Magnoliopsida; order Brassicales; family Akaniaceae; genus Bretschneidera; species Bretschneidera sinensis. The sequence continues at coordinate 54,648,360 of CM043699.1, forward strand.
GGCAAAGTTGTTTCGTTAGAACACCCATGATAGTTATAAGTACCTTAGGTGACGGATTTGGCATCCATTCACTTTGAGCTATACTTCCTCAGTTGAAATGTGCCTACTTCAATGGATTTATTGTTTTGAAAACTCCACTAGGGAATTGATACTCAATTTTTGGGGATTTCGATGATCCAAATCTTTGACTCCAATTGAAAAATAAAGGTTTTAACCTCCACTTGGGGATTTAGTTCTTAAACTAACTCAAAGTCTTACAAAAAGGTTGATCGATGGATTAGGTCTTATGTAGATACCTCTTGAGATGAGATGAGGCTTGCCAATTGAAAAGAAAAGGCTAATAAGAGTGCCTTTAAAATGAGGGCTTATAGGAGTGCCTTAGGAAAGCAAGGACTTACAAGATTTCTTTGGAGAAAAATAAGGACTTATGTATGCCTTGAGAAAAGAATGAGGTTACATAATTGCCTAAGGGCTTATAGTGATGCCTTGAGAAAAAAATGAAGGCTTATATCTACCTCAAAGATAAACGCAAGGGCTTACATGATTGCCTTGAGGAACTTGGGATTATAGAGATGCCTGAAGAAAAAAAAGAGGGCACATATCTACCTCAAAGATAAGAAGGATGGCTTATATCTTACCTCAAAAAAGGAAAATAGGGCTTATATCTTGCCTCAAAGATGGAATGATGGGTTAAAAGTTTCTTATTGGAAGGTATTTCATATTTGATGTGAGAATTTCCTATCTAAAGGTTTCTTATATTTAAGGGAGAATTTTATGTCTAAAGGTTTCTCGAATTGGAGTGAGAATTGCCTGTCTAAAGGTTTCTCGAATTGGAATGAGAATTGCCTATCTAAAGGTTTCTCGAATTGAAATAGACTTTGATAAGGGCTGATATCTTGCCTCAAAGATGAAAATAATGGCTTACATCTTGCCTCAAAAATGAAAATGAGGGCTTATCTCTGTCTCAAAAATTTAAAAGGAGAGCTCACATCTTGCCTCAAAAATTTAAAAGGAGAGCTTATATCTTGCCTCAAAAATGAAAAAGTAGGGCTTATATCTTGCTGCAAAAAGGAAAAGGATGGCTTATATCTTGCTTTAAAAATGAAAAGGAGGACTTATATCTTGCCTTAAAAAATGAAATAGAAGGCTTATCTCTGCCTCAAAAATGAAAATGAAGGCTTATATCTTGCCTTAAGAATGAAAATGAGGACTTACATCTTGCCTAAAAAATGAAGAAGGAGGGCTTATATCTTGCCTTAAAAATAAAAAGGACGACTTATATCTTGCCTCAAAAATAAAGAGGGCGGCTTATATCTTGCCTCAAAAAGGAAAATGAGGCCTTATATCTTGCCTCAAAGATGAAAATGAGGGCTTATATCTTGCCTCAAGAATAAAAACGAGGGCTTATATCTTGCCTAAAAAAAAAAAGATGGCTTATATCATGCCTCAAAAATGAAAAAAATGGTTTATATCTTGCCTCAAAAATGAAAACGAGGGCTTACATCTTAGCTAAAAAATGAAAACTTAGGGCTTATTTCTTGCCTGAAAAATAAAAAAGAAAGAATTAAGGAGAAGATGGGTCATCTCGTGAATGGGCACAAAAACTTAATTTTCTTTTATTTTACTATGCACTTTGATGTGAAAATTTTAAATGCTCGCAAGTGCCCGAATCATAAATAGTATTGCGATGAGTTTACTCTCGAGGTCGATCTCTCAAGGAATTGCAGTGGTTTAAATCCTAAATTACTTTCTTAAAATTAGTAAAACAAACTCTAAAATTAAATCCTAAACACTCTAATTAAAAGATTGGTGAAGAGAAAATTGAAATAAAAATAATTAAGTAAATTAAACAAAACAAATTATGAAGAGATGAGTATAATCAATGAGAACAATTTGGAGTTTAGCTTGTTATCCAATCATGAATTGGAACATTTGGTGAATATAAAGAATTAATCAACATCCAAGATTATTGATATTTCCGCTAAGACTAGAGAATGCCATTGATCGTGTTTATTCTCAAGTTATAACTAATTAATTAAATCCCATGGATCGTGTTCATCAATTAATTAGTTAAATTAAGTATAAGGAAAACAAAACCACCTAAATCACAATTTGATTTGAATCCTAATTTAAATTCCTATCCAAGAAAGCTTAATTAGGTTTAGATGATTTGTCCTCAACCTAACTCGAATATTAACCTTGACTATCAATAATAGATGGCCAATCCACAAGCAATAATCAAAGGTATGAAGGATATTGAATAAAAAATAATATGGAA